>OY728159.1:1808670332-1811170332 GCA_963277665.1 Viscum album | reverse complement strand
CTTATAATAATGCTTTGTTAATAATACTTTAGTATTATCGCTGTTTTGGGTGTTAACTTACTCGTTTTATTTTATATGTTTTGTTACAGAAGTCGTATTTGTTATGGATAGGTTGTATCTTATTCATATCCAGAATGATATAATGTTCTTAAACATTAATTTTAATCATCAAATGAGAATTATTCTTTAATGGATATGATGGGGAATGAATCTCATCGCGTTCGTGGAGACGGTAATCTGTAAGTACGCACGAACGCTACTTCCATTTCATTTTTCATTTTAAAAGGAATCAAAACCAAACGATACATAGGTATATAATAATTCCAGTATAATATAATATCTTATATTTGTTACTTAAGTTCATTAACCCCATCTTTTATATGTTCCATGTATGGTATGAACGAGTCATATCACTTTGAGGGGCGGTAGTCCGCACTTCCTAAAAAGAAATTATCATATATATATACAACATGAAACGAATAATGGAATGATATCAAATGGAATTACAGAAGCTTACATATAAAATAAATATCATAAATATCATATTTAACTATAGTGCCATCATAATGTCCACCATGAGAGTTGGTAGGAGATAATTGAACAATCATCGCTTTGTGAGGCGTTTGGTTTCCATCCACATAAACATTATGTTCTTCACCAATTAGATGGATATGGGTGTAAGTGTACTTCTAATACTTATAATAACAATATCCTAGTATATTTAGGATACTGGTTTTTTTACAAATGAAAATAACAAGAATATTTTAGGGGTTGGAGAAGTAAAATAAAAAAAATGAAGCTAAGAGAAATTGTTACGTTTAATTTGGGTAACTCCATTTGGTTTGAACCAAAAAGGACTTTTGAAGTGACTTATGCCTAAAGTAAGGCTTATAATAGGATTATAGGGATTTAGGGAGATTAATTGGTTAGAGGTTGTATGATTCAAAAGGCTTGAGAGGTGTGTGGAATTGGTTAGAAGTGATGTCCATTTATAAGGGGGAGGAGGGGCTCTTTATAAAAATCTAGAAATATTATTTTATAATAAATTTATATTCGGTTCATAATGGCTACTAAGTGGATTATTTAAAGTTTAAGGTGGGTATGGGTCGAAAACCACTCAAACAATAGGATTTAGATAGGTTTGGGTCATTATATTAACCTTATCTTTTAGTTTTAATTCTTAGTTAATTAGTTTGACACTTACCATGTCACTTTGTATTTTTATATTATATAGTTAATAAACTTACTACATACCTATAAGAGACCCCCATGTGGTCCATTAATGATAAAAATATCATGATATAAGTCTCTTGGCTGAGCCTTAGATTTTTAGGAATAGAATATAAAATAAAAATATAATATTTGTTTTAAAAACTCATTTATGCCAATTTTAACACTACTCAATAATTGATTTTTTTAAAGTTTTAACAACTTTATTAATTCAATAAATATTAATTTAAGTAATCATAAAATGTCATATTAACCAATAAAATTCTTTTATGTCATCAAAACTTTCAAATTATATTTATTTTAACATTTATAATATCAATTATTTGATTCTTTCATTAATAAAGAAAATACTGCATCATTATTTTGTCATATATATTTTTTCTTTTTAAAAGTCTAAATATTATAAATAAAATTCCATTATGTAGGAAATATTTTTATATTTCTAATTAATATTTATAATCGAAAATATAACATATGTAACTCTATGTAAAAATTGTTTTTCTAAAAGATACAAGCTTATGTCATATTTGTATTCACTTTAACTTTATTAATATAAAGTGTCCCTATCACCTACAAGTGGCTCCATGGGGTCCCATTATCGACCCAAAGATGCCCAGGGTCGGACATGTATCCACCAATAATTTTAGGACACGTTTTAGGGTAATTTATTATTATTTGTAACCCTTATTTACCAGATTTACCCTTTAACCATGGTATATAAAATATTTACCGAAGTAATTATTCAAAATGTCTAAAAATAAAAGTTACCTATTTACAAAATTTGTACATCCTGATTCCAAATATGGAATACATTTTTCCAAATTCAAAACACATAAGTGGCAGAAATTAATTTAAAATTAATTCCCACTGTCAAAACAAAAAACGTGTTTTTAAGATATAATAACTATCAAAAGATTGACACTTGTTTATGTCCGATTTAATTGTGAAATTATGTCCAATGACCAAAATTGTATTAAATGGTAAAAATATATTATAAATATACTTCAAAACCACTCAAATTCATAATTTATCACTATTAATTATTTTGACTAAAAAAGATGTTTTTAATTAAAATTTAGTAATTTTCACTATTCATCAAAATATAAATGTTACCAGAAAAGTACCAAAAATTCACCCTAAGCTAATTTCGATATTACAAATCCAAAAATGAAGTCCATTGTGAATTATAAAATGTATAGAATTTCAAAAAGTGTGTATTACTATTCATAACTGCTAGTTTTATTGGTTGTGACGTGTGTTAGAACTCGAAGTTGCGTACAACACATGCTACTATATTATTCAAAGTGAAGCGTACCGTGGAAGATTGGGGTATTACAGTGATCTTATTTTATGATCATAGGGCTCAAACCATAGATACATGACCCTTTATGTGATTATTTCCATAATAAAAAACCTAAGCCCATGTGTGTGATTCTCGATGTGGGAAACAAAGAATAGGAACATGCTCTCCCCAAAATATAAGGGTACAATAATGAAAGGAAAAGATTAGGTAGGGTTGGCCTCGACTAGACTAACACTCCTGGCTGAGGAAGACTGATGTTTGATGGGATAACAGGAAACAATGAATCACTACACCCAATATTTGGGACATATAGGGGTGGTGACACCGATGAAGTATGGTTGTTGACCAAGTTTGAAAAAAATCATCCACATCTTCTGACCTAAAATGGGGAAAAAATATGTTTGTCGGTCACTGACCACATTCGCAACATGTGACTTGTATCAAACTGTCGTCCAAAATTTTCAAGGACATCGGCTCAAAATGGTAAGAGAGCCCTAGGGCCTAGAATCCATGTCGTTCGGGGGTCCTTTTGGATGTGAAAGATAATGAAGAACTAAATAAAGGGGGTGTGTAAAGCATGAATATTCATGTGCAGTTTGGAATCATGCAGGAGAACGAAAGAGGTGGAGATATCCAGGGAGAGGGATATATGGTGCAGTCATGTTGAACATGAGATGAATGAGTGAAAATCCTACACCACACCATGTTTTTTGACCCAAGTGGTGATCTTGATATTTTCAGCTGGGATTACAGACTTAATGGATGGGTGTTCTTATGTATCCCATGAGGATGGGAATCATGCCTTACATAGTCTTGATGGGGCCATGAAGTTTAACTTCATGTGGCGAGGACATGGTAGGATATAAGAATGAGGAGAGGCACATGGTGTGATTATCATAGCCACGATGTGATGGGGCCAATGAATTCTATGCTACACCATGTGTGATCTCCCACAAGAACTACACCAAGGGGGTAGTGAAAGAGAATAATTTGGGGTATAGACTTGATGACGAGGCATCTGAGTGTTCCTACATATACCATAAGGATGTGATTCAAGACATACGTAGTTCTTGAAAGTTCCATTAAGTTTAAAATCCTGTAGGATGATGAATATATGGGGTATAATAGTTTAAGGACATAGAGATTGGTATATTTTAAATTTTATTAGCATGAGTGACATATACATGGTAGTTTTATGTCTTTAATCCCAGACATATCATTAATTTTAACATCATGCAGTGAAGATGTCACAGTTTATGGACATGAGTTATAGGATACAGTTTAACGTAATGTGGGATGACACATATTTTAATGTCATGCATGAGAACAAAGAAGTTTAATGTTAGGTAGGATGTAACAATTTAAGGTCATATAGTACCATAACTTACTGTGGAAAAGTACTTATTGAGGATTTTTTCATTGGTGGTAGGAGTTATTCGCTCACTGTCTATGGTAACCGGGGAGTGCGCACCATTGGGGTAAACCTTGTGAATGATGTAAAGTCCATCGCATTTGGGATCCATCTTGAGTGGTTTCCTACCAGGTATCATTGGTGATCTTAAGACCAACACCACATCACCTTAAAAGAAAGATAAGAGGCAAAATTTCTTGTTGAAATCTATTATTGTCTGGTTCTAATTCATTTCTAGATTGTGCATGGCACAAAACCTATTCTCAAAGGGCGCTTCCAATTCAGCCAGATGAACATTATCTACCTTATCCAGTGATTTATTATCCTCAAAATCTAGGAATAATGAATCAAACTGAATAGCAATGGGTAGGATAGCCTGCATTCTGTACACCAGGGAGTATGGGGTCACTTAGGTGGAATTGCGAGTCCTCTTCCGATAAGCGTAGAGGGTGTTGGGGAGTTTTTCTAGACAACTTTTCTTGATCTAACCAACCATTTTATACAGGAAGTTAGAGAGTTTTTTGTCTAATGCCTTGATCATCCCATTTTCTTGTGCGTGATAGTGGGAGGTATGGTTAGTACAAATGTTTTACATAGCATACAATTTCTTTAGTTCATATACTAGGAAGATGGTTCCATTATCGATGAAGACAACGTGAGGGAATCCAAATCGGTAGATGATATTATAGCTCACAAAATCAATGATAAAAGAGTCCTTGACCTCCTTGAGAGGAACTACCTCTACCCAATAAGAAGAAAAATCTGTAGCTGTTAGGATGAACCTGCCCTAGCGAGCTATTTCTAGCAGATAGGGTCCCACAATTTTGAGTCCTTAGACCACAAAGTTTCATGAGTAAATAGGGGTGTGAAGTGGATTTGGTAGCCAATTTATAATGTAATCATGGATTGGGAATGCATGGAACCTCTTGGAAAACTCGATGCAGTCACAAATAATGGATGGACAAAAATACCCCAGTCTCTAGATATGGAAAGATAGATTAGGCCTGATCTGATGACCCCCGTAGGAACTGGAATAAACCTCTAGAATTACATGAGAAATCTCACCTTCTTGAATGCAATAGAGGAGGAATCCATCAAACCCGTGTCAGTAAGAGGATCCACTAAAGACATGGGTCACTTTGGAGTGTTAATTGGAACACACGACGTCAGATCCGCCCATGCTCGTCTTGATCTACTGGGAGACTATCATGATAGAGGTACTAGACAAGGTGGGTCCTTCAGTCGGGATTCACTTCCAACACTGTGATAGAGATTCCAAGGGTTCCTGACGTGGAGGCACTGGTGGTAAGGATGCTTCAGTGTGGGATATCCTCGTCATCTCGAGTGATGGGGGCGATGACTCTCCATTGCACACCATGGATGATCAAATAATCTTGACCAGGATCAGTAAGAGATGAAGCTAGGATAGACAAGGTGTCAGCTTGACTTTTCTGGGATAGAAGGATATGAGTCACTTCTGGACGAGATTGGAATGGGGGAATCAGCTTGAGGGTGCATTCCCACATTGCCTCGAGCTATAGCTTTCTAATGACGTAGTCACCATTGATCTTTTTGATGACTGTTTCAGAGTCCCCATTCCCATGAATGTAGGGGAAATCAATCTTGAGGTCCAAATCAAGGATAGTAATGAAGGCCTGATACTCCTCCTCATTTTTGGTACAACCTTCTAACAACAAGAATGAATATGGTAGAATAATCTGTGGTTGATTGTTGAAGAAGATACCCAGGCCCACTCTAATGAATCTTGGGTCACTGAGTCTTTTTCCAGTAGGGACATAGGAAGTTCCATCAAATTAAATTTTCCAACACGGAATGTCTTGGTCTACCAATAGGTTTTCCTCATCATTAATATAATGATTCAGGGATTAGTCCACAAGAGCAGGATCAGTGGAAAGGATGTATGCCAACGCTTGTCCCTTGATGGCCTTCTTGGGGAAAAACCTGATGTCGAACTATTAGAGGATCACTGCCCATATATCTAGGAGATCTGTCTATAAGGGGAGGTTTAGGATGTAATTCAGTGGATCCACTCTGGACACTAGCAATATCTCATGGTGATTCAAGTAATGTCATAATTTCTTCATTGCGAATACTAGTGCAAGTAAGCTCTTCTCGATGGAGGAGTATCTGGTCTCCGTATCAAGGATCATGTGGTTGAGATAGTAGATACTATTATCCAGTCCCTCGATTTTCTTCTAGGCAATAAGGGCACAAAGAGATCATTCCAGGGTGGTCACATAATGAACCATAGACTTTCTAGAAATGTGTGGAATTATGACAAGAGGCTATAACTAGTAATTCTTAATTTCCTCATAAGCAGTCTAACATTCCTCATCCCACAGATAGACAATGTCATTTTTTGTGAGCCTAGAAAAGGTATTAAACTTTCCAAAAAAATTCTTGATGAATCGGAATATGTAGGCCTAGTGTCCTTGAAAGCCTCAAAACTCTCAAATGTTTCTCATATATGACATTTGACATCTTCCCTTAATCTTCCTAAGATCAATCTCGATGCCTCTATACCAGAAAAAGAAGCTGAGAAACTTTCCAGAGTATTCGTTGAAGGAATAGTTTAATGGGATCATCTTTATATAGAAATAATAGAGGAAGCCGAACACTTTCTCAAGGTCATTTAGGTGGTCCTGAACCTGGCGAGAATTTACCACTAGATAACCCATGGAGAATTCCACCAATATCCTGAGGATCAGCTTAAATATGTGATGCAAGGAAGACTGATAGCTAGCACCTGCATTCTTTAGAATAAATGGCATTACCTAGTAGAAAAAAGTACATTGTGGTGTCCTGAAGACTAAAAAATCTTCATCCTCGGCATCCATTCGAATTTGGTTATACCCAATATACCCATCCATGAAGGAGAGATCATGAAACCCAACAGTGTTATCAATCAATAGTTCTGTCATAGGAAAGAGAAAATCATCCTTCGGACAATGACAATTAAGATCCAGAAAGTCGATGCAGACCCTGATTTGTCCTTTTTTATTCCATATGGGAACTATGATGGATAACCACCTAGCATATTATACCTCCTTGACCAAATTGGCTATGTTGATCTTATCAACATAGGCCTTGACCATTACACCATGAGAAGGATGCGTCTTCCTGGAAGGCTATTTGAACCCGTGATGATTTGCTGGGAGACATAGCCGGTGGATGGTGACCTGAGGATCTACTCATCACATCTCTTTATAACTTCAAACAAATACATAATGGTGATGCTTCAAGAAGTCCACATATTATTGTTTCTCCTTAGATGGCATAGCATCACTGATCAATGTGAGATTCTGATCCGTCTCAT
The DNA here is from genome assembly GCA_963277665.1 of Viscum album. NCBI lineage: Eukaryota > Viridiplantae > Streptophyta > Magnoliopsida > Santalales > Viscaceae > Viscum > Viscum album. The sequence continues at coordinate 1,811,163,051 of OY728159.1, read as the reverse complement.
TACTAAGGTTCACCTATACTAATTCATCAACCATGGTAGAGACTCCTTCTTAGATGGTAGTAGGAGCGTCATGAAAATACTTATCTTCAATAATGGAGGATGGATCCTCCATATAAGGTGATTCCTCTAAATCGATAGATCCCAATGGGAACCAGGTGCGAGCTTGAGTGAAGGTAAACACTGCATCGGGGGACTCTTATGCTGTCAAAACCATAGCGATGAAGGATGTTGACCTAATACCAACTGGTCTTTAGCCCATGGGGTAATTCTTGATTATACAAAAGCAATATAGGTGTGTCTTCTTGAGCCATTTTATCCTAGCCTACCGAAATAATCATGTGTGATGTATTTTTATTTCAATGGGGCAGACATCCTGTTACCTAATGGGAGTAGGGGGCTCTGGGATCACCCGAGCCTGATTCATGTAGGAATATATGGTGATATTTTGACATCCCCTATACAAGGGAATGTGCTTCCCCTTTGTTATACAAACAAAAAAAAAATCTGCAGATCTGGGGTCATAGCCTCCAATCGGTGGATCGGAAAAATCTAGGAATCATCCAGGTCTGTCCACAAATCGGTCACAACCATAGCATGTTCAACCTCATTAGCCTAAATCTTCTTGACCTTGATCTAGTAATAGTCAGAATCCAAGTAGTGGGCTTCGTTGTGTAAAAGGGATATGCGTCACCTTGGATAATTCCCACTCAACCATTAAAAGAGTGTGTAAGGCTATGGTGATATGATGAAGGGACCACTGTATGCAGGTGAATCTATGGCCTACCCATCAACGCATTGTCTATAGTATCATGGGAGAAAACCATGAACTCAATGATAGCTACCAGACCATCGAACTAGGTCTTTGGGAAGATCTTGCCAATCAGTGTTGTTTTTGTCCTGTCATAACCTTTAATTTTCAGTTTGAAGGGACTCATATCATCCTCATACAACACCATGTTTCGATGTGTCCATGTCGGGATTAGGTTGATCCTGGATCTCATGTCCACAAGACAGTGATGAACCACTATTCCATTGAAGTGGTTGGTGATGGACAGTGGGTGGAGGTGCCCCTATGTGGGAGAGACTTCATCTTCTCCAGAGAAAGAGACAATTGCCGACATTCAGCATGCACGAATGCATCTTCATAGATGTCTTTTGTGGTAGCTACGTCCGTCTCAAACTAGAGGGGGCTTCTTAAAGCCTCGGTGAGGGAATCACGCATATCTAATGGAATGTGTACGGCCTCGAGGAAAGAGAGGCTTGTAGGAATTATGGAAATATTCATAAAGATATCATACTTTTATTCTAATTGTGATATTCTACTTACTGGAGTACGCCTTGTGGCAAGTGGTATGACGGGCCCTCCCAACTAAACTGGAGGCTGACTGGTGCAGGGAATGTCTTGCTGCTCACTAGTTGAAACTCAAAGAGAGACAACCTGATGTGGGCTAGATGACTGGATCCAGTCCATAACAGGTTGTGTATGATGGTGGTGTGGCCGGGGTGGCTCTGCCTGATCAAGTAACATACACTGTGGCGAAGACGGTTGTGATGAAACTAGATGAGAACGCCGCAAATTCTGAGCTCTGCACTGGGACTGCTCTCTATTTTCATTGTAATTCACAGGTTGTATGGAATTAATGACCTAGGAACTCCGATGAACCATATATCCACGGTTCTGTCGATGCTGGAGATGGATGAGGACATTGGGAGGATCCGTCTAGCGCTCCTCATTGTCAAGAATCACGTAGTGGTTTACTAGATCCACGGTGTTAACCGAAGAATACCCTTGATCTTCGCTCGAATAATCCTCGACTACTTGATAGTTCCAGGTGGGAATCTCCATTTCTAGGGTCATGAAGTCACCACAAGTATGGGATGACAACGACATCGGTGGGGGAATTTTCTTTCCCTTATGGCGCTGATGCCTGCTCTTTTGGAAAGAATAATGCTAAGCCATTGATGCAGAGGTACTAGTTGTGGGTGATGCAACATCTTCTGAAGGATCAAGGGGATTCATACCGGCATAGATAATACCATTGTCACATGTGACTACTTTTTAATCCATATAGTCTTCATTCTTTTTGGACCTGCAATTAGGAACCTAGTGCCACTCACCTTCGCCGTCGTTGCCCCTATCTGGCTTCACGAATACACATTTCTCATATGTAGGAGTTGGGAGTAACATAAATATGTTATTATCAACCTAGTCTTGAATCCAATCATTAAACAGATATAACTCTTTAACTGTGTGCCCCCAGGATCTGGTGATATGGGTAGTAATTGGGGCGATCATTGAGATCCACCTATTCAGGCCTCCTGCATTCGAGAAATCATATAATTCCATGTTCTAAGGAACATCCAAAATAAATTCGGACCTAAGACTCATTGAATTAGTAGGTCTAGTTCCTCTTTTTCAAAAAGGGGCCTCTAGGAGCCTGGCCCTGACGAAGGGATAGAGGAGCCTATCGAGGAGGCAGAACCTGATTATCTCGCCTAGGTGGTGGTGGCGTGTTACGTGGGGCCACCTAACAATTCTGAGGTGAGAGGTGTTGGGATGGAGGCTATTTCTGAGGTGGAAATCCTATGTGAGGCTATGGAGGTGGCTTCACTGGTAATAACTCATGTTTCGTGGGGGCCTCTATTTGGGCCACTAAGGCGGGCTCAACCTTATTATATCTTCTTGTGGGGATTAAGGGAGGAAACAGACATGCCTGCATGGCCTGTTGTAAGCCTTAATCTAGACGCTGGGCCTTATCAGAGAAGTATCGAAATCCCATGAGGTAATTCTGAGTAATGAGAGGGGGACCAGTTTAGTTTTGACAATCCCCACACACATTTTCAACAACTATTCCTAAGTCAGTGACATATCCATGGAGAAGGTGAGGCCATTCCCCCAGGCAACGAAGTCCGCGACACGTTCTTCATGCCTCTTCTTTCACTTAAATAGGTCTTTAATACTCATCCTCCATGTGTTAAAGATGAACTAGTAATGAAATTTTCTACGGAGATCCTCCCAGTTGGTGACTGGCCAATTGGGTAGCTGGTTGAACCAAACAAACGTAGGAACTTCCAATGTCTGTAGGAAACATTGTATTTTGGTGGGCTCTTGGTGCACCGGAGTTCCTAACATGGGTCCACATCATGATATGAAGGGGGCCAGATACTGTAGTGGGTCTTCCATCCCATTTATAGGGGAAATGGAGTGGTTTCCAAAAACTTTGGGGTGATGGAATATCATTGATCGACCAGGATATAGTTTTCCATCAGATGAAATTGCTTCCTATCAAGTTTCCCATGCCTTGTGGTGAGTAATGAGCACCGTCATCAAGTCATCTGAGCAGGTTTTCCTATCATGACAAGGATCCATGAACACCAGTGCATTGGAAGATTCTTAAACATGATAATCACACTCAGAGGCTCATGGAGTGGCTATTGGGATGACATGCAGAGCGGCTGAGGGAACCTGTGTTGGGACCTAAGGATTATCACACCGATCAGGTGGATTTGGTGACACATACCACACCCATATTCCATAAGCTTCAACCTATATCCAATCTATGTGGGCCAAATTTTCAGGGTTACCGAGAGGAAACTCACCGGGGGTAAGTTGTACTTACCCCTAATTCCTTGTCCTAGGATCACCGTAGTGTGGCCACTGCTCCAGACCACGTTTAGCAAGGAGTTTATTGGACCATCTTCTTGTGCTCTACAATCTATTGACACAATTGGGCATTTTCGGGATCATCCTCCATCTTCTGAACTGATCCAGATGGGTCATAGGGTTTGATTCCCCCCAAGATGATCTTTTCCCTTGTTGGGATTCTAGATGAGGTCTAATGGCTCTGTGGGCATAGGAAGACCCAATAGATTTCTCTTCTAGCGAGTAACCATTCCATGTGGATTCAATATGTTTGGAACTTTGTCGAGGGGTATTTTAACTACAAGGAGCTCTTTATTAGGCTAATTCTCTGAAAGATCATCCTAGTTAACCATGAATCTACTTGGAGGCATATCCTTGATATCACCTGGAGTGCTGGGATGGCGCCAGATAGGGCTGAAATGGATGGAAGCTTACTGCACCCAACGACGGACCGAAACGTGGGGGGATGCCTCCTTGATAAATATGCGGAGCACTTTAATTCTCTGTACTCATCATTGTTGGAGGGTCTTGTGGTGATCATGAGCCTTAGGGCTCTTTTCCATAGGGAGAATAGCCAAGTCAACTATATAGAATTTCTAGTAAATACCTTCAATGTGTGACTGACAATTTGTGTAAGACACTCGATAGTCACAAAGACTGATATGTGTTCCCATAGGGTTTGGTGAAATAACATGACATCCTCATGGGTATGTAATTCTGCACACTGAAGTTCATAGTTTAGATTGGATAGAACATCTCTCAGAAATGATCCGCTATAAGGATGTCCCAAAATATCCTTGGCTCAGTCTCAGAATATGGCCCTTGGTTCCCCCACCCATCTTCTAGGGGTGGCTACGGGACTGACAACGACACTGAAGCAGACCACTCTGACAGTAAACTGGCTGATGGTGAATACGATGAATGAGATGACATGCCACCACGTCTTGAGTAGTCTTGTAACGAATGTGATGACTGATCCACTACATCTCAGTAGGATGGGTTGACAACCACGAATATCAGTGCATGTGATATAGTTACTGGTGGTGGTCCATGCGATTGATCATCCTTTATTAGTCCCCAGAATAACTCTCTGTGATCTATGGTTGAGTTAGAGAATTTCCCTACTGATGATAAGGAGGATTACATGGCTATTCCCTTGGAAGGGGCCAAATCTTCCTACTCTTGGATGTATCTGCGAAGAGATGTGGGAATCTGTGGTCTCTTGTTGAGGTAGAGAATGTCATTATTGACAATATAGAGGATTGCATGGGCATGCCTTGGGAAGGGGCCAAATATTCCTCCACCAGGATTATCTACCGAGGGATGGGGTAATCCTGTGAACCTCACATTCTGGAAGGATGAGGATGATACTCCATGTTCCTATCCTCACCCTCAACACAGAGGATCAAGGTGAAGGGGCCACTAACAAATCTCATTTTACCTTAGAATCTAAGAAGGAGATGGGATTAATTGCAGTCTAAAACCTCTAGGTCTTCTTCTAGAGTCAGCGAACCACCCTCTGGCCCCAGGGACGTTCTTCGGGACATGTTAGATTTTTGTCTCGAGGTGGGACTTTGGCCGAATTGAGGCAGGGGCGAAGAGGACTTCCACCTAGATGATCTTGGGTGTGAGGATCACCTAGAAAAATATCAAAGGTAACATGGGATGTACCTCCGTGTCCACTGGAAGTTGCATGGAGGGAATCTATGCGGGAAGTGATGGAGCGAGTAGGACCTCCTCTAGAGTTAGCGGCAGTATGGGTTGGGACTCCATGATTTTTTCCTTTGGAAGGGATGGTGTGAGGAGGGTCCTCGTACTGGTCATGCTGAACATGGGTAGGACCTCCATGTTGGGTGACCATGAAGTGAGGTAGACCTCTACTTCTCTGATTGCTGGGATGAGGAGGACCTTCATCGGTTACTGTAAGGACATGGGGAAGACCCCCATGTTGATGGTTGACTGGAAGAGTGCCATCTTCACATCACGGACCAATGAAAGGGGGAACAACCCCATACATGAGGTAAAGAGTGAGAAAGAGGTATTTTTAGTGGGTGTTAATGCGGCAGGGATAACCTTCGCTCTAATTAATGGTGGCATGGGGTGGACCTCCACACCATTCTAGGGAGCAGGGTGGACTGGTGTTCTCATTAGTGATGGAATGGGGAGGACCTATGCACTAGATGTTATTGTCGTAGGTATGTCTACTATGGAAGAAACCTACATCAGTGACAATATGTATCGACCCCACCTAATCGTGGGCTGGTTGAGGCCTCGATCCGGGCCTGGCGTATGAGTTCCCCTGCTTGGCATAAACATGTGATTGATGGTATGCACTAGCGGTGGCACAAGCCCTGATATCCATTTATGTTGACTCCCTTCAGTGAGCATCCTCCTCAGCATGTGCCTAATGCTGGAATTGATTTCACCAGACTAGGGTCGGTGGTGTAGGTGCACAACTCACTTGATCCTCAACCCGTGGGGCTGGGTGGTGGTGATGATGCGGCCTGGTGGGATCCCTCCTTGGGATCCACTGGAATGGGATTCCTATTGGGCTGGCTCTGGAATTCCTTACCTCATTGGAGTAGGGGAGGGAGTCATCAAAGAGTTCTGGGGAGAGGCTCTTGAAACGATAATACATAAGAGTGGGGAGTAGTCACTCCCTGTGCAGCCCTTGGGGGAGGCGGTGATGACGAGGTGCAGAAGCCTCCAGGTCTTGTCGCTCCATATCTCGGGTTGGGATAATCCCCTCCACCTCGTATATTCAAACAAGATAATTAATTACCCTTCTTTGAATGAATTCAAATGGGGAGATGGGGAGTGGGCTCCCAACATCAGGGTACGTGGAGGTTTCCATGGGAGAGAAGATTCAATTGCTGCATAAAAGTTTTCCCTACCACCACGTCAGTGGGTGGGCGGTGATTGGTTTCATATCATGAAATATTGGGTCATGAAAAGTAGGGATATTTAACCATTAGTGCTAAAAAAGGAAAGAGACCTCCAGTGACCCAGCACCATTCCATCTCCCATAGATGGTAAGAGGGATCCGTGATGAGAACATTGCAGTCCGGGATGTCCAACATTCAACTAAACCAATTTATGTTGAGTTTCTCACCAAACCGACTATTTTCTTGGATGGACCTCACGCCAGATAACTAGATATGGTGACATGCTAATACAAAAATGTCTCAAGCACTACTAATCTCCACATTGAGCAGAAGAACTTCACGTCAGGTTCTCCATTTGGGTTTCTAATGATTTTTTGGGGTACACATCCATCTGTTTTGGAGGACGCATTGTTTGTTTCCCTGAATTCCCACTTTCCAAAGGCGGGAAAAATCTATCTATTATTCAGGGATGTTTTATCCTAGATATAAACATGATAATGGAATTTTGGTTCCTCCTTCAGTGGATTACCTTTTAGAACTCATTACCTAGTCTGGGTCTCCCTCAAAGACATAATACATTGTTTGGGAAACTCTTCCTAGTGCCATGAATTAATGGATGCCGGTTAATTACACTGCTTCTGTCAGGACATTCCAACAGGTCAAGTCAGGGTAGAAACCTTCAGTCGAGGGAGTAGCCATGTTGGACATTAATGGCTTTTCGGGATGCTAAAACACTGATTTGTCTAGGTTTGTTCCCCTTATGATAGGGATTCTTGAGGGAGTGGAGGAATCCCACGTTGAGTGTGGGGAATTATATTCCATAGCCTTGTCTCTGAGGTTTTCCTCAGCTTCCCATGTTTATTATAGGGTATTCCCAAAGTTTAACATCTTGTGGAGACTGAACAGACTGATCAAAACACTAATAAGATTGGATTATGTAACACACCAAGATTTCATGAAAAATATTCTTTTAATTTCATTGATGTCTTGTGTTTTAAGCTACAACAATATTGCCTTGCGCTATACGCAACACCGTATGAGCTTGCAGTATACACAACACTATTCTTGGATCATGTTACACACAATTTTGATCATAGTTATTCTACGAAACATTAACTTTATATATATATTCAATGTATAAATAAAATATGGTTGGATTCTGTTATACGAAACAACGGAGGAGTCTTGCACAACACACAACCCTGACTTAGCTTTCATTACACGCAATCGCGACGTTCCTCGATAGCGTGTGTTGTACGCAATACCAGGTTTCACTAATCAATGATATATTGTTATAATATTATTATTGACTAGCCTTTATGAATATTATTAACTACATTTTGAATTTTATAACATTATTATTCATCTTACACATTTTCTAGAATATGGTATGAGAACAAAATAAAATTTTCGTGTAAAATATGTATTTTTAAAAAATTATAGTTTTCTCGCCTTTTGATGACGCACCCACCTTAAATATTGTTTTTGACATGTATATAACTTCAATTTGACAAAATAAAATTCTTCTTTGGAATCAAGATATAAAAATTTACTTTGGATAATTTTTTCATATTATTCTGATAACTTTCATATTTTAATGAATAGTAAAAACACGCTATATTTTAATTAAAAACAAATTCTTTCATCGCAATAATTTATATAATTAGATTATCTTTTTAATTGGTTTTAAAGTTTAATTAGAATATATTTTTACCATTTAATCAAATGTTGTTAATTGGAATTAATTTCACTTTGAAATTGGATATAAACAAGTTTTAATCTTTTGATTGTTTTTGTTTCTTAAAAACACGCTATTTATTTTGATAACGGGAATTAAATTCAAAATTAATTAATTCCACTTATATGTTTTGAATTTGGAAAAATAGACATCAATTTTTAATTCTGAATATCAAATAATTCTTAGGCTGAATTTTTGTTATTTTTCGGAAAAACTTCAATTTTCGATGAATAGTGAAACCACTTAGTGGTAGTTAAAAAACTGACTTTTTTTAATTTAAATTAAATTTTACCACTTCTGTGAATTGAATTTCAAAAATCAGAGACACACGGTTAATATAAAGGACTAAAATGTGGTTCAATGAGATGAAAATAAATTTTGGTGAATAGTAACTTTTTTACTTTTATTTACCACGGTTAAAAGTAAATAGGATAATTAAGGGTAAAAATGATATTATTATTACCCTAACACATGTCCTAATTCTATTGGATAAGTGTAATTCGTCCAAAAAAAACCTTAGGAATAAAATATGACCATTTAGGCCCCCTTGGATTAGATTAAGACATTTAATATTAATTTATTTAAAGAAGGATTAAAATAGTTAAAATCAATGTTTAATAAGTAAATAATTTTTAATATAGGGTTATACATAAGATAAATTCAACAATAAATATTCATTATAAAGATAAAATTATTTCATACATAATAGTATTTTATTTATAATTTTTAGACATTAAATAATTTAATTTATATATGACACAAAGATGATGCAGTAATTATCGTATTACCGAAATATTGACATAATTGATGTTATGAATACCCAAATAAATTTAATTTGAGACTTTTCATTAATTTCAATAATTTTCTAGATTAATATGAAATGTTATTTTTGATTTAATTAACTTTTTTCGAACTAATCATTCTGTTATGATTTTCACAAAAATCAATTACCAAATAGTGTCAAAATTGACATAAAATAGTTTTTAAAACAAATATTATATTATTAATTGTTATTTTATTTCTAAAAATCTAAAGATCGAAAAAATGTCTTAGATAAGGTTATATATATTAATAACAAACAAATTGGGGTTCTTTTGGCTTGTTATAGTTTTCTTATTAACCTTATAGTGTAAGAAAACAAGAAGACACGGTAAAAGTAAAATTATTTATCTTAAGGTTAAATCTAAATGAGAAGGTTAAAATAGAAACCTAAAAATGCCAAAATTCTATTGGATGAGATTATTTCTACCCATACCCACATTAGTATCGAAATAAATCAATTTAGAGCTATTAAAAACCGAATATGACTTTATAATAAAATAATATTTTTAGTTTTTCCAAAGGTTCCCCTATCCTCCCTTATAAAAGGGCACCTCCTACCTCTTTTCCTCACACCACTTTGAGCCTACATGCTCGGCCAACCACTGACAAATTATCTTCTCCACTTCCATAGAAACATCCTAGAGGTTCTGGTCTTCTTTAAAGTCCAATTTTAGTGCCCTAAGAGGAGGTCTCAAAGAGGCACTTCAAAGAAGAGGTAATGTCCGTTACCGATTCTTTCAACTTAATTTCTTTTTACACTTATTTTTATTTAGTTGTTTCATTATTAAGTAATAAAATCAGTATGACTAATATAATGATATGTTATTATATTTATGAAACAACCCTATTTCACCATCTATCCATCCTACGAAAAAAAGAAATCACCACACGTGCGTACGTACGGAATACCGTCTCCACGCCGTGGTGAAATCTGTTCTTCCACCAACACCTTACATGGATGGGTATAATGGTGTAAGGAATAAATATATATGGTTATTATAACATCATAATGATTCTGATATATTATACCATCCACTCCAATTCTGTTCAATAATTATGGGAACGATATCATCGCTCGTGCGTACGTATGGACTACTGTCTCCACCACGTAATGAGATTCATTCTCCATGTTAACCATACATGAATGATAATAAAGTTTATATAATGAATAATAATGAAATATATGAAATAATAATGCTACTGGATTTATATATGTATATATATATATGTATGTAATCTATTTAGTTTCATTCAATTCAATAAGTAAACGAAAACAGCGTTCATGCGTACGTACGACCTACCGTCTCCATGAATGGTGTATTTCATTCCTTTTATCGATCTATAATATATATATGTATATGATGAATATATATTATATATAAATCATGTTTTACATTCTGGAATTATGTAAATCAGGATATAAGTAATAATATCAAGAAGGACAAGTCGAAACACATATGATAAATGAAATGATTTTACCGAAAATGATGATTTAACATGGAATTTACAAAAGAACGTGTAATATAAAGTCATAAGTGAAACATATATGATATCTTAACAATGAATATGATTCTGTAATAAGTTAATGACATTATTTAAATGATTATACAGGAGGTTCGAATACGTACGATGCATATCGGACCTAAGGTAATGGATAATTTTTCAAATCTCATTTTTATCCGAGATTGCTTATTCGTAAGTATTTACTGGGGTTATTGATATCATCCATGTCCATGTTTTATAAAAGTGTATTCATGTATGTTTAAAGTCTTTTTTACCCATTTTTTACTTTTACCCCATGGTATGGAAGGAATCTTTCTTTTATTTACCCTACAAGGTACTTTTTGACTTTTCTGACAAAAGTACAAGAAGAATGTTTTTTCAACGTATACGACATGAAAGAATTTTTACGGTTTTATAAAGCCTTATTTTCATGAAGCTTCCTCCAGAATATTTCATTACTATTTTCAACAAAATCCTTTTCATTTAAAATTGCATGACATTTTGTGAAAATAAAATGATTTTGAAGAAAAAAGGATATTTTACTCAAGAATTCATTTCAAGTGTTTTATTAAAACCATTTTCATCTAAGATGAAATTATTTCACATGTGTATGTTTCAAGTATCATGTCTCTATGATTTACATGGTTTCACTTTTATAATGATGAAATGATATCCAATTTTTTTGTATGGATTACGTTATAATGGAATGATGTTTATGAAACCCATTTTATTCTTGGGTTATGATGAATGATTTATGTTTATATTGTGGAACACGAAAGAATGATTTAAATATGAGATGGGTGGGACCTATATCTCCCTCCAATGCATTGGGTAAAGATTTATATCTCATGAGATATACATGGATGGAATGGAAAGTTAAACGGGTTCAGTAATACAGGACTTGAACGAGGAGTGAACTCGATTTAGAAAGATAATTTTTCCACTAAGATGGTCTTGGCAGAAATGCCTTGGCTATTATGGAAATCATATCATGTGCTTAATGGTTTCCACAATTACAAGTTTTATTCCCATGCTAATTTATCATGATTAATGTTTCTTCATGATCTATGCCTTACATACTACCATGTTTTATGTCATTGATCAAGATTTTGATGTTTAGATTTTATGCTCATGTTTTTTTACATTCAAATGTCTAAGGATTGTTTTATGTTCCCTATTCTTACCCTTAATAAGCATTTGAGCTCACCCCTTTTATGTTTTCTTTTCCTCGGGATATAAAGAAAGGTTTTAGGTAAGAAAAAAGGGGAAAATCTTTATGGGAGATGTTGAAGATCTTTCACCACGATTAGAAGATTATATTCCAAGTTTCCAAAGACACTAAACTATTACGGTCCTTGTGTGTCTGTTTTCTTTATGTATTAATTATTTTGCAAAAGTAATGTAATGTCCATGTACGTCATGCTTTGGGTCTCTACAGTTGGCATCAGAGGAAAGGTTTAGTCAACCTTTGGAAACTAGGATGCGAGAACTTTAGTGAGATACCTAGATATATTTCTAAGGTATGTCTAGGGATGTCCCTGAGGTTAAGTATAAGTATAGGTTATAGTCCTAGAATTACATTAACGATCTTAGAATTAAACCTAAGATGTTAGATATTTAAGGTACTCCCCATTTATTAGGTTGTTTTCCATAGCATGATTTTTGCCTCTCACACTATTCTTTTTGGGTTTTAGACGATGGATGGAACCTGAAGGAACCGTGTTGATCAATGAAATGGACAATGCAATGTTTGTCCTCCTGAACAAACAAATGTTATAGGAGATGGAGTGCAAAATATTATTTCTATACATGCACAAGCTATGAATCATTCTGGACTTCCAAATGAGTAGAGAAGGGGACAATATTTTATTGAGTCCTTCATGAGGCAACGTCCACCTTCTTTCAGTGGGTCTTCTGATCAACTTGTTGCTGAACAATGGATCAGTACCACTGAAAAGATATTTTCAGTTCTTCAATGTTCTAAACATGATAAAGTCATCTTAGAAGTATATTGTTTGGAAGGTGATTTTAATCAATGGGGGAATCTTATCAAGAATACGAGTCCAAGAGATTAAATTGAGTACATGGAATGGGACGAGTTCAAGAACTTATTTTTCAACAAATAATTCCCTTATATTCTTCAAAAAAAGGTGGAGAAGGAGTTTCTTGAACTAAAGAAAAAGGATGATGAATCTGTTGGTTTATACGAAGCGAATTTTACAAGGCTTTCAAGGTATGCATCTGCCTTTATCATCCAACCTGAAAGTAAAGTTGATCGATTCTTCAGTGGCTTAAAACCAAATCTTCGAAGGGCATTAGGTATAAGAGACTTTAGTAGCTATGAAGAAATTGTGCATTGTGCTATCAAGGTAGAAATGGAAGTTGGTGTTTCTTATCCATCTCATAGTTTTGACAAGAAACGAAAGAAGGAGTTCAAGGAGAAATCTCAAAATAATGGTGAAATGAAGATGAATGTTTCCTTATGCTAAAAGTGTGAAAAGAAGCATGGTGGAGATTGTATTAAAGGGAATAGAAAATGTTTTAAGTGTGGAAAAGAAGGTAATCGAGCAGCTGAGTGTCAAAGTAATGGAAAAAGGGTTGCTAATTAGGTGAATAAAGAAAAGACTGTAGAGAACACACCACCAACACTTCAATGCTTCAAGTGCAAGGAAATGGGGAATTATTCTAATAAATTTCCTAATCCAAGGGTTAGTGATGATTGACATGAGAAACCACTTAAGGAAAAGGACATAGGGATGTCACATGCAATCACTATTGGCGATGTTGAATATGACAACGATGTGGTAGAATGATTAAGTGTTTATATAATGGGATTCCAAAATAATGTTGTATATAGTATTGTGGAATATTGGAATATTTATTTATAGGTCTATTGTGGTTTTCAATAATTTTATGGTACTGGTGACCATGGAAAGTGATTGAGATATTTTTGGAAAAAAGATGATATGCGCATAATGAAGGGATAAGGATAAAATGAAATGTTTGACAGTATTCATGATCTAATGACTGATATAAGGAAATAGTTATATCATGGTTTGAGTATATAGAATTTTGGGGTTTTGGTATGTGGAAAGATTTAACTTTTAACAGCACTCATTTTTTCACTAAGATTCAATGAGTATTCATTTTTCAAGAGAATACATGATTAAGGCCTTCGAATGTTTGGAATGTGACCAACGAGACATATCTTATGATATATGGGGATCAATGATGGTATTAACAGGCTTGTTATATGAAATCTATGGTAATAGTTTTCACTATAATATGAGAGTGGACTATAGTATTATGGATAAGCCTAAAGATTGGAATGGATTATGTTGGACATAAGTTAGTATTGTTTAAGTATAAAAGTTTTTTCGATATTATTGATGGGATGTTATAGTAATTTAGTTTTAGAAAAAGGACAACCTGCAGGATGGGCGGAAACCCATCGCGTCAGACAAGGCTGTGGGAATCAAACCCACAACCGAAGTGCGGCTGGCCTTTATCGTCTACCACTGGCCTACAGGAAGTCCCTGTTTAGTAGGAACTAGTATTATTATCTTAAGCAGTATGATATACGAAGTATAAGTCCATTTTATGAACCATATATGATTAATCTCACTATATATGGACTTATGTATTTTTGTTAACTTTTATAACCTTTTGATTGAGAAATATGGAATGACCCATCATTCTATCACATGATCTGCTAACATTTCACGAATGAAAAATTCAACTTCATTTCTTTAAGAGATGAAGTGGAAATTGTCCAAAGAACGACCAACGGTGAGACTGTACCAAAATCACGAAAGTATTTCTTCTAATTCCAGTTTCATCAACTTTAGGGAAATGATATTGAAAACAAAAAATGTTGTCCTAGTGCCCTTATATCCGATGAATCAGATGGTACCTTAGATCATCACAAATCTATGGTTTTTTGATTGATGGCTTTTTCAAAGCCATGTTCTCTACCACTCTCCATCAGAACTTGATGGTTAGATTTTTCTTTCATGTCCATATTTTCACCTATGTTCTCTTATATGGAATCCTGGTGATGAGTTTCTTTGGGTAATTGTTACATTTCATACTTTAGTTTTTCAAATTATGTTTTAGTATTCCTTTTTATGATGTGGGTTTCTATAAATAGTAAACTATTTATAACCCCGATGAATTTCAAGGGAGAAATTCATTTTAAGGGGGGTAGAATGTAACACCCCAATATTTTATGAAAAATATTCTTTTAATTTCATTGATGTATTGTTTTGTAAGCTACAACAAGATTTCCTTGCGCTATACGCAACACTATATGATCTTGTAGTATACACAACACTATTCTTGGATCATGTTACACACAATTTTGATGGTAGTTATTCTACGAAACATTGAGTGTATATATATATATATATTCAATGTATAAATGAAATATGGTTGGATTATATTATACGAAACAACAGAGGAGTCTTGCACAACACGCAACCCTAACTTGGCTTGCATTACACGCAATCACGAGCTTCCTCGATAGTGTGTGTTGTACGCAATACCAGGTTTTACTAAACAACGATATATTGTTATAATATTATTATGGACTAGCTGTTATGAATATTATTTAATAAATTTTTAATTTTATAACATTATTATTCATATTACACATTTTATAGAATATGGTATGAAAAAAAATAAATTTTTCGTGTACAATATGTATTTTTCCAAAATTCTAGTTTTCCCGCCTTTTGATGACGCACCCACCTTAAATCTTGTTTTTGACATGTCTATAAGTTCAATTTGACAAAATAAAATTCTTTTTTGGAATCAGGATATAAAAATTTACTTTGGATAAATTTTTCATATTATTCTGACAACTTTCTTATTTTAATGAATAGTAAAAACACGCTATATTTTAATTAAAAACCACTTTTTTCATCGCAAAAATTTATATGGATAGATTATCTTTTTAATTGGTTTTAAAGAGTAATTAGAATATATTTTTACCATTTATTCCAATGTTGTTCATTGGAATTAATTTGACTTTGAAATTGGATATAAACAAGTATGAATCTTTTGATTGTTTTTGTTTCTTAAAAACACGCTATTTGTTTTGATAATGGGAATTAAATTTAAAATTAATTAATTCCAATTATATGTTATGAATTTGGTAAAATATACATCAATTTTCAATTCGGAATGTCAAATAATTCTTAGGCTGAATTTTTGGTATTTTTCTGAAAAACTTCAATTTTCGATGAATAGTGAAACCACTTAGTGGTAGTTAAAAAACTGACTTTTTTTGAATTTGGACTAAATTTTACCACTTCTATGAATTGAATTTCAAAAATCTGGGAGACACATTTAATATAAAGGACTAAAATGTGGTTCAATGAAATGAAAATAAATTTTGGTGAATAGTAACTTTTTACTTTTATTTACCACGGTTAAAAGTAAATAGGATAATTAAGGTTAAAAATGATATTATTTTTACCCTAACACAAGTCCTAATTCTATTGGATAAGTGTAATTCTACCAGAAACAACCTTAGGAATAAAATATAACCATTTTGGCCCAATTGGATTCGATTAGGACATTTAATATTAATTTATTTAAAGAAGGGTTAAAATAGTTAAAATAAAAGTTTAATAAGTAAATAATTTTTAATATAGTGTTATACATAAGATAAATTCTACTATAAATATTCATTAGAAATCTAAAACTATTTTCTACATAATGGTATTTTAATTATAAATTTTAGACATTAAATAATTTAATTTATTTATGACACAAAGATGATGCAGTAATTATCTTATTAATGAAATATTGACATAATTGATGTTATAAATACCCAAATAAATGTAATTTGAGACTTTTTATGAATTTAACTAATTTTATAGGTTAATATGACAAGTGAGTTTTGCTTTAATTAACTTTTTTAGAACTAATAATTCTGTTATGATTTTCACAAAAATCAATTACCAAATAGTGTCAAAATTGACATAAAATAGTTTTTAAAACAAATATTATATTATTAATTGTTATCTTATTTCAAAAAATCTAAGGTTTGGCCAAATGACTTTTCTAAGGTTATATATATTAATAATAAAAAACATGGGGTTCTTTTGTCTTGTTATAGTAAGTTTATTAACCTTATAGTGTAAGAAATCAAGAAGACACGGTAAAAGTAAAATTATTTAACTTAAGGTTAAATCTAAATGATAAGGTTAAAATAGAAACCTAAACTTGTCTAAATTCTATTTAATGAGAGGATTTAGACCCATACTCACATTATATTCTAAATAAATCAATTTGGAGCTATTAAAAACCGAATATGACTTTATAATAAAATAATTTTTTTTGTTTTTCCAAAGGTGCCCCTCTCCTCCCTTATAAAAGGGCACCTCCTCCCTCTCTTCCTCACACCACTTTGAGCCTACAAGCTCGGCCAACCCCTGACAAATTCTTTTCTACACTTCCATAGAAACTTCCTATAGGTTATGGTCTTCTTTAAAGACCAATTTTAGTGCCCTAAGAGGAGGTCTCAAAGAGGCTCTTCAAAGAAGAGGTAATGTCCGTTACCGATTCTTTCAACTTTATTTCTTCTTCCACTTCTTCTTATTTAGTTTATTCATTATAAAGTAATAACATCAGTATAAATTATATACTGATATGTTATTATAATTATTAAACAACCCTATTTTACCATCTATCCATCCTACAGAAAATGAAATCACCACGCATGCGTACGTACGAAATACCGTCTCCACGCCGTGGTGAAATTTGTTTTTCCACCAACACCTTACTTGGATAGGTATAATGGTGTAAAGAATAACTATATATGGTTATTATAACATCATAATGATTTTGATATATTATACCATCCACTCCAATTCTATTCAATAATTATGGGAATGATATCATCGCTCATGCGTACGTACGGACTACCGTCTCCACGACGCGAAGAGATTCCTTCTCCATGTTAACCATACATGAATGATCATAAAGTTTATATAATGAATAATAATGAAATATATGAAATAATAATTCTACTGGATTTATGTATATATATATATATGTATGTCATCTATTTAGTTTCATTCAATTTAATAAGGAAATGAAAACATCGTTCATGCGTATGTACGACCTACCGTCTCCATGAACGGTGTATTTCATTCCTTTTATCGATCTATAATATATATATGTATATAATGAATATATATTATATATAAATCATGTTTTACATTTTGTAATTATGTAAATCAGGATATAAGTAATAATATCAAGAACGACAAGTCGAAACACATAGGATAAATGAAATGATTTTACCCAAAACGCTGCTTTAACAAGGAATTTAAAAAAGAATGGGTAATATAAAGTCATAAGTGAAACATATATGATATCATAACATTGAAAATGATTATTTAATAAGTCAATGACATTATTTAAATCATTATACAGGAGGTTCGGATACGTACAAAGCATATCAGACCTAAGGTAAGGGATAATTTTTCAAATCTCATTTTTATCTGAGATTGCTTATTCGTAAGTATTTATTGGGGTTATTGCTATCATCCATGTACATGTTTTATAAAAGTGTATTAATGTATGTTCAAAGTCCATTTTACCCATTTTTACTTTTACCCCATCGTATGGAAGGAATCTTTCTTTTATTTACCCTACAAGGTACTTTTTGACTTTTCCGACAAAAGTATGAGAAGAATGTTTTTTTAACGTATACGGAATGAAAGGATTTTTACGGTTTTATAAAGCTTTATTTTCATAAATATTCCTCCAAAAGAATTGATGACTATTTTCAACAAAATCATTTTCTTTTAAAATTTAATGACATTTTGTGAAAAGTAAATTATTTTGAAGAAAAAAGGATATTTTCCTCAAGAATTCATTTCAAGTGTTTTATCAAAACCATTTTCATCTAAGATGACATTATTTCACATGTGTATGTTTCAAGTTTCGTGTCTCTATGATTTACATGGTTTCAATTTTCTAATGATGAAATGATATCCAATTTTTTTATATGGATTACGTTATGAGGTAATGATGTTTATGAAACCCATTTTATTCTTGGGTTATGATGAATGATTTATGTTTATATTGTGGCACACGAAAGAATGATTTCAATATGAGATGGGTGGGACCTCTATTTCCCACCAATGAATTGGGTAAATATTTATATCTCATGAGATAGACATGGCTGGAATGACAAGTAAAACTGGTTCAGTAATACATGACTGGAATGAGGAGTGAACTCGATTCATAAAGGGACTTTGTCCACTAAGATGGTCTTGGCAGCAATGCCTTGGCTACTATTGAAATCATATCATGTGCTTAATGGTTTCCACAATTACATGTTTTATTCCCATGATAATTTATCATGATTAATGTTTCTTCATGATCTATGCCTTACGCACTGCCATGTTTTATGTCATTCCTCAAGATTTTGATGTTTAGATTTTATGATCTTGTTTTTTTTACATTCAAATGTCTAAGGATTGTTTTATGTTCTCTATACTTACCCTTTCAGAGCATTTGAGCTCACCCCTTTTATGTTTTCTTTTCCCCAAGATATAAAGAAATCTTTTAGGTAAGAAAAAAATGGGAAGATCTTAATGGGAGATGTTGAAGATCTTTCACCACGATTAGAAGATTATATTCCGAGTTTCCAAAGACACTAAACTATTACAGTCCTTGTGTGTCTATTTTTGTTATGTATTAATATTTCTGCAAAAGTAATGTAATGTCCATGTACATCAAGCTTTGGGTCTCTATAGATTAGATGGGTGAAACCCCCAGGGGGAACACTAACGCTTTGACTATAACATAGTTAGTTACCCGATTACAGCTAGGAGCAGGGAGAATGTGGTTGACGTGATCTTAGCAGGATGTGGCGTCTCAAGTATGAATCAAGATGGATATGGATGGTCGAGTGAAATGGATGGATAATGAGATAGTACCGATGTGTGGATGACTGTGATGTTGGGATTGAGCAGCGAAGAGACTTTCTACATATCCACGTGGCATGGAATCAAAGTCCACGTTGTTCGGTGGGGCAATGAGATAACTTTAGAGGTGACTCTTGAGAATGGATGCATGGATGGGGTTTGAAGGAAGTGGAAACTCCGAGTCGAGGAATTAAATTAGAGTTTTTGTAGAGGAAAGCGACCCGGAGGAATGATGGGACTTACACGAGGTTATTATCCCCGAAGTTGGTCGAACGACCTGATTGGTAGACTAGAGATATTGGTCCCAGCAAAGGGGACTACAACAGCATACTGCTAGATGGGGATCACAATGTCTTACCACTGTATGGGGATCGAAACAGCTTACCATTGTATGAGGATAAAAAGGATTACCACTGGTTGGGGTTGACAATGTCTTACCACTAACTAGGGTTCCAATGGCTTACTGCTGGTTGGGGTTTCAATGGCTCACCGCGGGTTGGGAATCATAATGGCATATCGTCGATTAAGACTACAACAACTTACCATCACTTGGGGGATTACAATGGATTACCATTTATTGGGATTGGAACTCAGGGAGGCCTCCTACATACCCTTTATAGGGGACAAGGATCAATGCATTGAAATTTAGGGATAGGGGATGCAGTTTAACGTCATGCCAAACAAAGGTGAACTATCGTGAAGGAATCAGGGCAAGTAAGTTTTTGGCTTGAACCTTAGGTAGTCTTCCTGTGTACCTTAAAAGATAGACAAGGATCAAATTCCACATAGTTTGGTATGATACAGTTTAACGTCGTGCATGATGAGGGTGGACTGACGTAGAGTGGATGGGACCAATGGGTGTTGGGCCTGAACCTCGGTGAGGCTTCCTATGCACCTTTCCTAGTATAAAAGGATCAAATTCCACAAAGTTTAGGATGAGGGATGCATTTTAACACCATGTGGGAAAAAATGGTGGACCGATGTGAAGGGGTTGGGACAAGTAGGTGTTGGAATTGAAAATTAGGGAGGCGTCCTATGTACCTTGCCTATGAGATAAGGATCAAATTCTACATAGTTTGGTATGGGTTGGGGATTACATGCTATGGAGGCCCATTATGTATTCCATGGTCAATGCCTACACTATGCCCATGTGAGCCATAATCGATGTGAGAAATAAGAGGCAACAAATACTAGGATATCACTCATTGATATGTGTATTTGTAGGAAGTGGAGTGTGTCTTACACATGGTTAGCGGCCCAAATAGGAAGCATGGGATTATGCGTGGTTAGCGGCCCTCGGAGATGGAGATTAACAATTACACCAATATGGAGGCCCGATTGAAAAATGCCACTGAAGGAGAGGTATATGGTAACAAAGTTCCCAATGCTCATCTATCATCTAGTATTTGGCACTGATGAAGAGAGGAGGAGCAAGGTTGATACCTCATGCAAGAAATTCTAGGTTCTTACACCATGATGATTTCCCTTCCCCTTGGACAGATGCTGCTTGATAAAAGCATATCTCATTACATGTGAGAAAGATCCCAATTTATTAGAGATGAGCGGGTGTGGAGAATTTCTGAGACAGGGAACACATAGCATATTTCATGAGGTAGGGCTAAAGTTTAACTTCATGTGCTAAGGATGATGGTGCTTCACAGTTTAACGTTCTGAAGCTTGGGAGAGGCAGGTTCACTCTACACCCCTATGAATTACATGACAGATACCTACCCACCCTTGGGGAAGGGAAGGAATCAGCAATGCCTTAGTGAGGGGGTGTTGTGGAGTTATCCATTGAGGGGACCGCATTAGCGTGGCTATGAGATGAAGCAATAACCATTAGCGAGCCTATATGAAGAAGTATTAGGCTAAGAAACTCAATATGAAGCACCACCCATGGGACCATGAAATCACCTTTTAAGAACCTGGAGGTTCGTACAGGAGAAGTTTTGGTGAAGCAAATGTGTTCACAAGAAAAGACCTTGTAATGATTTGGTGCTCAACATAGGGTAGCGACTTTACGAAGGGGTATTATTCACAAAGTGAAGTGGCCTAGCCTAGGCAAAGGGTATCGTTACAAATGAAGGGTGATTCATTAAGTGGAAATTATTTTTCAGAGTATGACATCATGAAGCCTGGGTACATTGCAAAGCATAGACCTACGAAGAAATGTGCTTCACGAAGCACAACGACCCTTTCTTAGCATGTGGTTCACATGTTCATGGAAGGTAATTTGTGAATCATGAGTGCTTTGCAATGGCCAAAGTCACCTTGTGGATCACCTTTCATTGCGATATCTCATGGGATCTATAAAGGGAATCTCTATTTGAAGTGGGGTTGTATTTGAGCTAAGGTAAGGGTACTTCGCAATGCTCAACTACCTTGAATTGGTCATTTTTCTTAAGGTTTTATAGAGAAGAAGGTACATTGTGATTTGAGAGTTGAGAAGGTGAAAGGTAAGGGTATACGTCTTTTGGTCTTGATTGGAGCCTGATATTTATAGGCGAGGGGCGGTGTGAAGTAGGGACAACTCGATGCAAAGCCACATGGAACTCCTCGATCGACTAAGGATTGTGTTATGTTCCTCATAACCGCAATGTTGATCTCCATTCCCTCTTTAGTGCAGAGGACTCTTGGGTTCACTATGCGGAACTCGAAAAATATTCTGTAATGTTCGACAAGCTCATGGATGTCAATCAGGCTCCCTATATGGCATGAAGCTTCTGATGAATTATGTCGTAACCACAGAACCTCCCGCCTCTTTACTTCGCGGAAACCATGAAGGGGGATTCAGAGGCTTGAGAGATGTGGTGTTCTGGGGATCTGTGAATGGCATGGTGCTAAGGGGCTCTACGAATAGGCTTTGTGAGGTAGCCTTTTTTGGAATTGGTTTTATCTTTGTGTCCTTCTCATCTGCACATATTTTTTCACCAACAGTAATTAATTTTTCATAACAATATTTCGTGGTTTATTTTAGAAGTATAAATAATTGAAACAATTTATAATTATATCATGACTATAATTCTATATGTAATCGAAATATTATAACTTTAACTATTTTCAATCTACCAATGTCATTTTGAACATATGAGCTAAATATCGAAACAATGTATGAGAAGGAGTAATTAAAAATGTAATTGAATAAAAAAAGATAATAAATAATTTAATTGCAATAATAAACATGAAAAATTTTATTCAATATTTAAATAATTGAAATATGTTTATTATTTATGTTGATAAATAATTTATTTTATGAGTCATACAAGAGGTAAGTCATTTCTAGTCTCATATCCCATTCTTCATGACATAATTTATTTTCACCAGATTTTTTTTGTGGTGCATAAATTTACATATTGATTTATTTCATAATTATTATATTAAAATTAATGTTTTTAAGAACTTATTTAATATATTTCCTTTAACATTTCATTAGTTCATGGGTTATCATGTTATAAGGTATTCTTTACCGTAAAACATAATTTCAAATATTTTAATGATTTAATTAAAAAAAATTATTCCATATAAAAAATTTGAAAAATACTTTTTATATGTGTTCATATAGACATAAAATAATCATAATGTACATTTTTTCTATATTTACCTCCTTTTAATGTTTTTCCAAAAGAAATATTTTACAGCATTTTATATGGATTGTTCTGAATTTCTTTACAGAAGGAAAGAGTAATTCTATATTTTACCAAATAAAACATTAACATATTTTTCGTATTCCACACATATTATATCATATTTGAATTAATTTATAATATTATATAATTCATTAAATGAAAAAATATCATTATAGTTTTTCTAGGAATTTTAGTTTTGAAAATTGGGATTTAAATGAAAATTATATTTCAATATTTGAAAATTATTTTATTTTATTTTTAAAACTATAATTTTTTGGGGTTTATTGTTAAAATGAAATATTTTGTGTGTTTAATTTATTTATGGTCCCTGATTATTGTTCATGATTGAGTAATCATAGCATTTAACACTAATTTTTGGTAATTATTAAGTTCTCTTAAGAATTATGTTGTAAGTCACTTGTATTATTTATTCCACTTCTAACAGTGATATAGAGATAATGGCCTAGGGCATAAATGAGAAATTTATATTCATGATAATGATTTTCCATCTAATTTTTTTGTTTTCTAATCATTTATTTTTAAAGAATTATTATTCCATTGAATCATAAAATGTATATTTTTTTTGATTTTTTTCATGGGTTGTCAAGTTTTCTACGAAAAAACATAGTATTATGATTTTACCTTTATGTTTTATAAAAAATTGTAATATTAAAAAACTATGGTTAGTAAAGTCAATTTCATATGTATGTAAATGATTATTTTATCTCATAGGTTTTTATGTTAAGGGAAAACACTATATTGTGATCTCACAGTTTTGAAATGGTCTATTCAGTTTCTTTAATCTCTATTATATATCATCTAGTGGTCTTTTAGTTGTTATCCTTTGTTATCAAATTTTTTTAAATGTTCTTGAGGATCAGTATGATCTACAAGAAGGTATATATTTATACCAGGTTTATTCAACATTAATGAAATGAACATGATTTAAAAAAACACGAGTTTAAATTTAAATATGATCTTTTTGTGGGAAAATAGATATTGAGAGAAATTTTAAACATTTTATTATAAGGTTTTGATATGTATGCTTTTTTCATAATTATCTAAAACTATAAAATAAAAGATACTTGACACATATGAAATATTAACACATTTTATAAATCTTATATATATGGTTTGAAAAAGGATCTCATTCTTATTATTGGTATCAAATGAAATGTTTTGATAACATTTGATGCAAGCGTGATTCAAATTAAGATATATTAGGAGATTTATATATCTTAAAGGGCCAATAAGAGCCATATAAATCATAAGTTTCAAGGAATAAATACCACATTTGATGTTATATTTGATGTTAGTTTAATATAATTATAATTATTTCGGGATACAATTACTATAATATAACCCTTCAGTGTAGAATGTGTTTTAGTGAAAATATAATTTGATGAATAATTATTTTAATATTTATGACCACAAGACTAAGGGATTTGATATCCTTAGGGTTTATATGATTTTTAGGTTGAGATAATTATAGTTAATTTTTATAATGGGTTATTATATTTTGGGATCACATGATTTATAGAATATATATCCTTTGGACCAAAAAATTATTTGATAACTGGGTGAGTAAATTTATTTTTAATGAAGTTCACTATAAGAGGATCCTTATATGGTTAAAGTAAAATGATTTATTTTTTGATAAGATTAGTGTTTATTTGAGGAAAAATGTTTAAATTATGATTTTGAAGTATATAATATTTTATTTTTGATTTATGAACCTTCAGGTTATATATGAAAAATATTATAATATTTTTTTATATTCAATGATAAGGTAATAATTTTTTTATTTGATTTTTTGATTGATTGAGGTAATTATGAGATAAATGATAACTTTATCTTGTAATAATATATGATCAAATCATTCGAATATTTGTGTTCTAATTTTGATATAGAATATTTTGATGATTTTAATGGTTTGTTGTTTATAGAATGATTTATGTTGAATTATGGGTGTAAATTATTAATTATTATCTAATTAATGAAGTACTTAATTATATGAGATATTATGTTAGGTAGTGATAAATATTTTTGTATTGGTTGCTGTATAAATCTAGGAAGAATAACATGTTATCTATTTGTGGTTATTTGTTTCTATTAAATGTTAATTATATTTTTTAGGCATTCAAAATCCATCTTGAATATGAATTATTTAGAGATAAAATGAGATAATGTGGGAAATCAAAAAAACGATGAAATTCAACAAGTTTATTGTGTATATTTGGTTATGTTATTTGTCTATTTGGAAATATAATTATGTGTTATTTGAGATGACCTGTGAATTTCAATTTTTCATTTCCCAAAATGATGTTTTATTAAACATTTTTACCAAGTGGGTTTTTAATAAATGTTTCTTGAAATATCATAGCTTTATTTAACTATATCAATTTATAATTTTTATTATAAAATTAAATATAGGTGGGGGGTGTAACACCCAAATATTTTAAATGAATACTTTTTTCAATGGGATATATGGAACACAATATCAAGCATAAACAAACCCTAAAATAATATTATTTAAATATTACCATTATAACATATAAATTGAATTTTCATGTAATAATAATCATAAATATATTAATAAATATATATGTGTGTGTATATATATATATATATATTTCCATCTAAAAAAATATTGAAGAATTCCTACCATATAAGGACATAATTTTTTTAAATTCTTTTTATGATTCACTTTTTTTCAATAATAATTTTTATCAATTAATATGATTTTAGTAATTTAATTTAAAATTAAGAGTTTTTTGAAAAGATTTATTTATGAATAAATTGATAAAAATAATGATTTTTATTGACAAATATCTTCTATTTTAGTTTCTTTAAATAGTTCCATTATTTTTTGAAATGAATTTAAAAATAAATTATATTATTGAGATTAAAAATAATTCAATAAATTTCATTGTAATCAACCCTATACTTGAATTTTGTATAAAAACATCTTTATACTTAAAAATTATTTTTTTCAAAAACATGGTTTTCTTTGCATTTCATGTGTTTAATTTAAAATTAAATTACTAAAATCATATTAATTGAATTTGATAAAATTGATTCAATATTTGGTAAAATCATAATTAATATTATTTTAAAAGTTCTACATATTTCTTTCATAATAAATAGTAAAAATCGTTTAAATCTGTTACCATAGTTAACATTAAAACTGGTTTATCATGGGTTTATAATAAAGAGATAAGGGTTAGAATTACCTGAAAACATAACATTATCCTGTTTTATGATTGTTTTCAGAAAAAATATTTATTTATAGAGTTGTATAATGTATTTTAGAAAATTATCTGTAATTTGGTTACCCAAACATGACTTTTGAGAGGGAATGTCAAATATTTTCAAATATAAAACATTTTTCTTTGAATTTACATTTAACAGAATGGTTGGAAGATTCCATTAATTATATTAATTTTCAAAAATTATAAAAAAATCATTTTTTCACCGAAAAAATAATTTAAACGATTTTATTTCATTTTTTCATCCTAAAATAGTTTTTATTCTTAAGTCGTGTATTTTTATAAAATCATTTTTTTGTCAAATTTCATATTTTATATTAAAATTCATTTATTCATCATTTAAAAATTAAATCGTATAAAATAGATTAAAAATTTGGAATCATAATGCCTAATTTTCGTATAAGGTCACTTTTATTGTTTTCATATAATTATTTTTTCATGGTTAGACCTGATGTCATCAGGGTTACGGATAAAATCATTTTAAAGTGGTTGAACAGGGTGACAAAGAATAAAATTTATCCAATAATGATATTCTTGTGATCAGTTTAATAAATTTAGAATATATAACATCTTAATATCAAATTTTAATTTCCATGGTCCCACTTAACCTGATAATGTTATATATATTATTTAATCTTTTAAGTAATTCTAATTATGTCATTCTGATCACTTAAAAATGGGAACCTCACATATTCTCTTAATCATAATTTTATAGAATCTATTATAGTAAATACACTTTGAAATAAAATACTTAATATCCTTCCCCATGCCCAGGAGTCTTTTCTATTATCAAAATACCAATATAAAAGGATTAATCTGTGAGCCAAATGTGGGTTTCCAAAGAAGAGGAATAGCTCTTAACATTGTGTTTTCAGTTATCTTTGCCTCCAAACTACTTAAAATATTATTAATATATGATTATATAAAAACCCAAATATGAAATATGTACATTTATATTATTTTTACTATGTTAACATCCATTTTTATCAATATTTCCATCAAACGATGTACAAAAACATCATTCTTATTTGTGGAAGACTACTGCCTAGCAAACTGATGTAATTCATTTTTCATCACCACCTCCCATGAATGGTGATAATTATGTATTAAACATATAAATATGATAATAAAAACATAATAATAATTATATATATATATTTTCTTATATTATATTACCTTTTATTAATAGAAAAATGATTAAGTTGTCCACGTGTATAGGTGGATTACCACCTCCATAAAGTGATGTGATTCGTCTTTCCTCACCATTTAACGTGGGTGGTATATATAATTGTATATAGATATATAATATAATATAAATTATATAATAACCACTTTAAAAACATAAAATCATTCTTACCTTCATTCCCTCATGCTTTTTAAAAAATGAAAATGTTACTCATGCGTTTGTTTAACCTAACGTCTCCCTGAATGTTACACAATTCATTTTTCAAAACCATCATTAATTAAGATTTTTTAAATTATTATTAATTTATAAAAATTATATTTTTTATATGGTTTAATTATGAAATCTTTGACCCTATTCATCTTAATGATGTCATTTTCAACATATGAGTAAAATATTGACAAAATATCCACTACGAACATAATTGATTATGTGATTGAATATAATATTATAATAAATAAAAATAAAAGTATAATATAATTGAATTTTTTATTAATAATTTATATTATTAAAAATATTTTATTATTTCTGAATATAAATGATTTTTGTGACGATTCAAACATATGGTTAGGGTCTTCTAATCTTAATTCATATTACTTGAGACTTAAGATATTTTCACCGCATATTTTTTGGTGGTGTATAAACTAACATATGGATATAATTTATCATTATTATCTTTAAATAAATGTGTTCAAAAATTCATTTATGTTTTTTTATTCAATATCTCATTGGATTGAAAGCTATAATGTTGTAAGGTACATGCTACCATAAAACATCTTTTTTAATATTTTAATGATTAATTTTTTAAATATTTTTCTTCCATTTATAAATTCTTTAAAATATACTTTCTATATATTAATTTCCAACAGGAATTAAATATAAATGTCATTTTATATCTCAGTTTAGTTCAATTTAATATTTTTGAAAAGGAATCACATTTTGTCTTTTATTAGTAATTTTTTGACTATCTTTTCAAATGGGAAAATATAATGTTCTATTTTGACATATAAAACAACATAATATTTCACCACAATAAAACCCATTAATTTATATTTTGATTCAACTATAATATTTTATGTTTTATACAATGTAAAAATTTCATTCTCTTTGTTCATGAAATTTTAGATTTGAAAATTTGTTTTTAATGGAAGTAGATATATTAATATATGAATATATTTTCTTTACAGGATAAAAAAATATTTATATAATATTAATGATGTAAATGAAACATTTTATGTGTCTAATTAAACATACATTCTTTTGAAATTTAGTATGATAAGGTGATCTCTATATAGCTATATAATCCAATAGGTAATGATTTTTTTATTTGGAGAGTTATGTTTGAAGTCAATCATATAGGTTATTCCCCTTGTACGAGTGATAAAAAGATTATATATCACAGAACAAAAATGAATTTTCAATGTAATAAAATGATTTTTCATAGAATTATTTTTTCAAAAGGTATTCAAATGATATTTTTTCAATGTAATAATTACATTAATTTATGGTAAAAATGAATGTTTTTAAGAAAATGTTTTTCATTGTTTCTCACATTTTCATAGAAAACCCACATAAATATGATTTTACTTTAATGTTATCATTTAATGTGTTTTATGAAAAATAATTTAATTTATGTTTATTTAATACATATATGAATGGTTTTTTGAACCCAAAGTATTATGTTTACTGAAAACATACTTTTGTGATATCATGGTTTTGAAATAGACTCTAAATTTTATATATTCATTATTATTTTTCCTTTATTGTTATTTTATGATCATCCAATTTTACCAATGTTTTTCATATGACCGAATGATGAGTAGGATCTAGGAAAGGTATATATTCATGTT
This sequence comes from Viscum album, assembly GCA_963277665.1. NCBI lineage: Eukaryota > Viridiplantae > Streptophyta > Magnoliopsida > Santalales > Viscaceae > Viscum > Viscum album. Next base: position 1,811,133,584 of record OY728159.1, on the reverse strand, counting down.
TTATTGATTCAACACTAAAGAAACTAATGTGTTTTAATGAAGACGATTTTAAATTTATGTATCATGTTTTTTGTGTAAAATATGTATATTGAGTGTAATTTTACACTTTTTATTATAAGTGTATTATATGTAATTTTATTTTATAATTACAAAAATAAATAAATTAAAAATATTAGTGAAATTTAAGAAATTGAAACTCTTGCTATAAATCATGTACGTACAGGTTCAAATTGGATCTGGTTCTTATATCCCCTCACCAAATCCACCTAATTTATATCTAAAATCTATCTAAACCTATTCTCTATATTCCAAAAAACCTTAAATAGGTTTTTGTATTCAGATGTTTCCATACCTAAAAGTTTTAATCCCATCATAATAGATATAGCCCATGTACTAAGGTATAGATTTCTAATAATTTCTTCCTCTTTACTTTTTAATTTTATGCACTAGTTCTTTATAAATTATTCTTTCACAATCTCAAATAGATAAAATATGTATCCTTATTAAATATTTATATTACTATAACTATTTCACAAGAATAAACCCCCCTTCCATTTTCTATGAAAAAAATGTGAATCATGCATTTTGTGGAGTACTCCTTCCAAGATTAAACGTTCTTTATTTTCCTTCACATAAAAACATTGGTTGTTTTAGTATATATTTAATGATTAAATATCATATATATATATATATATTTGTACGTAATATTTATAACTAATTTTATTTTTTTAGATACCGTAAACAATAATGATCATTATATGTTAATCCATTGATAATAGTAAATAATCCAAAACATTTTCATTATGATTATCATCTTCAAAAAATATGACTAAAACTACTGTATATTGGAATTAAAAAAAATAATCCTATATAAAACGTCAAATTAAATAAACATAAGGGTTTGTAATGGATGATAATTGGGATAAAAAGGAAGATTATGACTGATTTTACAAACCTATTTCAAAATGGACATGATTTTTAACAACTGATGTTAGTACGATATTAAAAAATTATAATTAATGAATAGAATTATTTTCATTGAAACATAAAAATGGATATTTATATGAATATTATTATAAAATATGTAACTAATTTATTTATCTTTCTAATACATGAGTAAAAAATATTATATGGAATTAAAGGGAAAAGGTAAGGTAATTGGTAGCTCAGACTTCCTTCCTTGAGTTTTAGAAGTTAAAATTGATCATATTTTTATAACAAAAATCCATTTTTAATTATGTTACCTATTCCATTAATAGTGATTTATTTCCCTAATTCATTTCCAAAGACTGTATTCTTCTAATGGATTTTGATTTAAAAAAAATTCATTTTTTTCAAAAAGTTCATTTCATTATATGGTTATCGTTATCTTGAAATAATCATTCTCAAATGGAGTTATGTTTCATTATTCACCATATATATTTTTTAATTATTATATTATAATGAGAAATTAAGGATCTAAAATCGGAAAAATAATTCATGGTGTTAATTTATAACATTTGGTGGTTTTATAAAACGAATTTTATTTCCATTGTTTCTTTATTAAATATAAATGATTTCAATTTTGATTATTTTGGAATCCCTTTTTATTTAAAGGGGTTAATCCTTAAAATTCATTGAGTTTAATTTATTTGTTTTAGGAAACCCTTTTAATTTCCAGGGGTTCTTTATGATTTGAAAATTGAATTGTTTTTATATAGCACATGTATGAATAGATGAATGACATTTTGGGAGCTATATCTTCATCCATTGTATTGGGGTTATGTGTTTATATCTGTTGAGATATTTAATATAAAGTATATATTAGTTTCTTATAAGCATATGAATTGGGAAATTGGATCATGAATGTAAAGTTATCATATACTAATATTTGTTTTATAGTTAATTTAGGTTATTCGTTATGGTCTTAGTATCCCATGATTGAAGTTTTCTATTTAATTTTACTATAAAATGTTATAGCTATAATGTTTATATATTAATATGATGTGGGTTTTTGTTTTTATTCCATGTATATTAATTCTGACTTATTTTTATGATTATCAATCATGGTGTTTTGATTCTTTTCTTATACACATGGTTTTTCATGTTCCTATAAACTCATCTTTGAATAAACATTTATTCATTCCATATTTAGAAATTGAGTTCACCCATTTATTATTTTTTAATTACATTGGTTATGAGGATGAGTCTCATTAATGATATTTCTGAAAGATGTTTTATTATAGATCCACTAAATATAAATATTATCATGTTTAAAAAAAGGGTTATGTTGCTAGTCTATAAGGACATTGAACCTATCATTCCTAAGGATATTATTATTTATAAATTATAATATTTATATAACGTAAACTATATTAAATAAAGGAATATTTATATTTGGGTGATATATTCTTTCTAGTGTCTAATTAACACCATCTCCCCTTGATCTTATTCGTTGGGATAAAGTACAAGATGAGTAATCTCAACACATTTGGAAAATTATAGATGGTGGAGAGACTATACTAAACTAGTATCTATATCTTGAGAGAGTAATATATTTAAAAGATATAAATATGACCCAATTGTCTATGATTTACGTTATTAAATCATAGTTTTATCAATCTTAATGTATCATCCCCCTCTACACCACTATGATATATTATGTTCTAAATCAGATATGTCGGTGGCTATCCATGAGATGTAAAATATTAGATTTAATTTTAAAATGTTATACTATCCAAAGGATCTTGAATTGGTATTAAAATAATTATAGTCTACTCTATACTATCCCCATACCCATCTAGATGTGGAGTGATATATCAATGGAATCAATTCTAGGGATACCTTATACCACTTAGTAACAAAATTCTAATTCATTCATGATTGAAAGATTGGAAAAATAATCCCTTTTAATTATGATATGAGGTACCACTAAAGGGGAGGAGCATTAGTGGTTATATATAAAATAGATATTTATTATTTAATAAGTTAACTATTCTATCATATCATTAAGGAAAATGTTTGTAACTTCTAAATTTTTTATATTCCTTCAAGGGTCTATATGATCCATGGCAATGAGAAGCACAACCTACCATCCATAGAAAGATGATATGTTGTATTTAGAAATATATATGTTGGATGATATTATTTATTATTTCATATTATTATTCTAAATATTATGTTAAATCCAATTTTAGTCAATTTTAGTTATTTTACAATATCTATTACCATTCACCAATCAAGATGGCCCATTTTGGGGCTCTGTATAGCTAGTCATAGTAGTCTTCATTCTATGGGATTGAGGTGAGTGAAACAACATTAGTAGTAACCATGATTTTATAAAATAATATTAATATTATTAATACTATACAATAATTATTTATTATGGATCAATGTCTTTATAAGTCCTATGTTAATCTATGGTTTCTTCTCTTTGAATTTTCTTTGGGCTTTCATGTTTTGTTAATGGTGTCACCCCGATAGGGCCACCACCGACTTGGGATGTTGTTGTTATTTATCCATGGTATATTGGAACCTAAAATACCATCATGAGAGTAAAAAGGTTTATTATTAGATAGTGTTTCTTCCTTAGTTTATATTTAATATATGATTATTTACATGTCTCTCAGTTGATTAATTATAACATAGATACCTGCCAAGTTATAAATTGTAATGAACTTGAGATGGAGTATGCTGTTTTTGTTAATAAGAAACTATTTCATATTGTTGAATCAATAATAATATTCTACATGGGAAATTAATCATGTTTTCAATAGTTTTACTAAAACATTTGGTTGATTCTGCTGAGACATTCGAGTGAGAGTATTTAGTTAGTGAGCAATGAACTCACCTATTTCGTGACCAAAAATATTTGAGATTAATTGTTTTTCTAACAAACTAATATGGTGGGGATAGTTTTTACAACCATGGTGTTATTAGTAATTAGAATTTATATTATAAGCTCATATCTAAAATTTTTCTTCAATTAAAAGTCATTTCCATTTCATATTTTAAAAACAAAATTATGGAAATTTTATAATGGGTAGTTCGTGCATGATTAGTTCTAACCATGATGAAAATAATGGAAAGCCTAAATTTTCTCAAAAAGACGATGTTAATGATTTGTGGATATCCTTTGTAACAAATAATATAGTTTAAACCCTTATTGTGTTCCAATTCCACTCATATTGTTTGAACATTGTTCGTCAAACATTTTGGACAAACAATGTAGCCTGGTCAGATTATTAAAAATGTAAAATTCCAAAAAATCTTCTACTTGTTTTAAACCCTATAAACACTCTATTTTTTCTTATTCCTATCCTTAAAAATGTACCCTTATCTTTATTACCTCCCTCTTCCCCTATGGTCATGATTTTGGGGTGCGTATTTCACCTATGAACATCAGGTGTATCCATAGTATGTTACTTCCCTACCTTTATCTAGTCTTTATCTCTACTATTTCATGTTTTTTTCCTCAATTGTGGTCGTGAAATCCTAGGTTCTATATTGGATAACACTATTGAATATAGTTTTAATTTTTGTGTTTTATTTTCCTTTTTTCTCTTCCACATATTATTCTAATAGGGGTTAGACTAGTTTTAATCAATAGATATGAATTAATGTTAGTGGCTCCTCATGTTTTTATATTTTGTATAAACTGTAGCTATTTTAATATTTTTAAAATTACTTTTTTAATTGTTTCAAACAATTTATGAAATGTTTAGAAGCTATTATATGTGTTAATTTTTTTAATACATATAAATTTTCTATTTAATAAAAAATTTTATTGTAAACTATGTCTTAGAATTCATGAATGTATGGGATTTTTTGTGGAATTATTATTTGTTGGCCTCTATAGAATAGAAACAAGTAAGATCATGAAATTGGGATTTCTAGTAAAAAGGATTATCACATGGGAATATGGGTAACTTCTTGGGTAGACTATAATAAAGACATCATTTAGGGTATTCCACACCATCTAAACACACTAAACATGTATAATGATGTTGTCGTTCCATGAATAGATGTGACCAAATATCTTGGGAAATACACGAACTATCCAATAATTATAACGATATGGTGTCATTGGATGGGAATCCTCATACTAATAGGGTAGTTTATGATTTACTTAATTTTTTACGTGCACATTTGTTTTGGAATATTAGATAATGAGTTACATTAAGGGTTTTGGGGTTATTATATTGTTATCAACATTACAGATCACCCCAGATACTATGTTATTTTTGTTTTTTTGTTATGCCTCCTTTTATATTATATTCTATAAATATTGTTATCAACTATCGATTTAAATTGATAAAATATATTATTATTTAATTTGTCATTAAACAATAATTCCCTAATTTCTTTAACAAAGGATGCCTATGAAAAACATAGTGGAATACTTCTAGAAGAGTTACACTCACAAAATATATAAAAACAAAATATTTATTTTGAAATTTTTTCATAGATAAAGCTAAAGGAAAGGTGTTTCATTGGGAAATTTGGTATTTTTGTTAGAATGTTCTGAGTTAGAGGTTTTGACATGGTTGAAAATTTTCCATTTTGTTACATGGAGATGGGTTGGTATCTTTTTTTTTTTATTTTTTTGGTTGATGAACATGTTTTTGATCATCTCATGAGATTCCCATACCATTTCTTCTATATATTAACATATAGTGATTCATTTATTGTTTTTATTTGTATTGATAAATATGGTATATGTATTTTCTGGATATTTATTTTTCATATAGAATTTTGATTTGTGATTATATGGATATATTATATTTTTTTATCATGACTCAAAAAATTAAGGCAAGGTCATATAGTGTCTTTAGTTTATATATACAATTTTCATTTATTATAGAAACTCATTCCCACGGAGGTATTATTTTTTATTAGGATATAATTTATATCCATTGAAGATTGATAGTTGTTTAGGAATTTTCCTTGGCCAACATAGATGTCCTGATAAATGATGTCCCTGGAATTGTCAGGACCCGTCCCCTGGGGCCCGTGCCATGACTAACCCAAGCCCGCCTTCCATGGGCCTGGGGATAGAAAATAGCACAGAAGGAATATTCCCTTAAACTGGGAAGGCATTTACTTTATATCTTGAAGGGTTGGTACAACTTTCGAACATTCATCTCTACTCTACGCCTCATCTAATGTCCACCTTCGAGCTACCTCCAGTCCTGGTACCCTCATCCTCAGCCAGCGTTGTCTATCGTCTGCACCAAACACAACAAGGTGCGGGGGTAGCCCGTGTAGGGGTGTGTATAAAGATACTCAATAAGGACCCCAAGACCCTCAAGGTCTCACAAAATTTCCAAAGGATAAACCACAAAGCATGAAATCAACTGACAACCCTACTTAGTTATATTCCCATACATATACCTAAGTTATCAAGTATTCCCATCTCAATTATGAGGAAACACAGAGTCCAACTCAAAAGCCCAAGCTCAACTGTTCCATAAAGGAAGGAGTACCATGAAGGAAAGTACCACATAGGTACGCCACACAGAAGAATACCACCAAGGTATTACCACAAAGGAAAGTACCACAAAGGTACGAACTCAGTTCACACCAGGTATAACTTAGGTACTACAGTAGAGATGATTAGATGTAACTACTAATTCATCTTACTCTATTAAGAGGAAGACCCACAAAGGATCCTAAATCATCATCAGACCCACAGAGGATCCTAGTACATCGTCAGACCCACACATGATCTTAGTACCTTGTCAGACCCACACAGGATCTTTGTACATCGTTAGACCCACACATGATTGTAGTACCTCGCCAGACCCAGACATGATCCTAGTACATTGTCAGACCCACACATGATCCTAGTACATCGTTAGTACGTCGTCAGACCCACACTGGATCCTATTACATCGTCAGTACATCATCATACCCACACAGGATTATAGTACATCGTCAGTACATCGTCATACCCACACAAGATCCTTGTACAACATCATTACGTCGTCAGACCCACACATTATCCTATTACATCGTCACGGCCAGCTACAGGGTTCCCGCACTAAGATTTATTCTCTATGGGAGGGTCCGTTCCTCAATCCATTGTTTGATACACCAACTATCATGAAGTTCAATGAAGAAGTATCCCAAAGGACCGCCACTCCATAGGGGTCTCAACGCAATAGACACTGCATCAATCAGACGCACAATATGTATGTTATTTGCTTTTTAGTCCCAAGGGCCCGGTTGGATTCGGGATTGATCCAACCCGACCATACCCCAAATTTATCCAAATATCCTATGGTGGTATAACAAAGGGAATATCTCACTCGAATGTTTCCAGAAACACAGATGGTTCATCAAACGGATTCTCGGTGCCAATGTTATGGCCAAAATTATGGAATGGGTCGAAATCAGTCTGGGTCCAGTCTGACCTGGTCGGACCGATCCGACCGAACCAGATGGGACGATCCGGTTTGGGTGGACCCGACCCAACCAGCTAGGTCCGGCCCAGCCCGTGGCGTGACCTGGCCCATGCTAGGTGGTCCTCGGTGTGGCGCGGTTGGGCGTCGCGGTGCGGCCGTCCGCCGCGGCTAGACGGATGTCCAACCATCCTCTCTACACAGCGCGGTCATGGGCAGCGCCTTCACCGGGGGCCGGCGGTGAGCCGACCGCCATTCCCTCACCGCCGCGTCACAAGGCCGCAGTTCTCTTCTGTCGGGTAGCACCGTCACACCGTCTCCTTCGTCGCAGCCGATCGTTGTGGTGGCTTCCATTCTCATGCCTCACCGATTTTGGTTTCCATCCTCCTCCATCGCGATGAACACACCAACCATGAAGGATGGCATAGGTATCAAGCCTTGTTCGTTTGGCCCGCTCCCTCCGCATTAGTTTGGTAGCAGGAAGATCAAGACGATTAATTCGACGTAAAACACTAAGTTTAAAAAACCCATAGCTCGAAGGATTGTTAACATTTGTGAGGAGAGAAGGGTGGACGTTATTTCGTCATTATCGAAGTCATCCCATGTTGGAAGTGGCACATTATTCGTTGAATAAGTTCTTCGTTGGGAGGTGTTCTTCATTCGAGATGCATAATCCTCCCAAAATCTCTCCCCTTCTCCTTTACCCACCAAAAGAATGAGGTGCCAATATAATTTAACTTAAGAATATTAATTATGCTGGCATAATTAAAATGCTCACACATTCCAATAACTGTTAGTTGGCTCCAACAATTAAATGGGGAGTTTTCATAATTAATTTAGAGGAAACCTACAGTCACCCTCCCCCCTCATTAAATAGGGAGTTTAACAGTCAGGTGGTCCCCACCTTTGAATTCAAATCGGGGGTTTTAGTTCTGGTGGTCCCCACCTCCATAACCCATGTAGAGAGGTTTCAAGAATATAAATAAAATGTAATTTTTTTTTATTTTCCCACAAAAAGGGAAAAAATATCTTCCACCCTTGACCTACTGTGGTCAAGGTAAATGTATCTTTAATCAAATATCGTCATTACGAGTTCAACAGTGTCCTCATATTTCAATTCTGAGTATAGGTTCAAATGTTACAAAAACCTGCTCACACGTTTACTAAAGGTACCAGAAAATAATTTTCAAAAATTCATTCTAGGAACAATGGGCCACAGAATCACGCTCCATCAATTTTCACTATTTCATAACATTCAATATTATTTCAAAAAAATTACACGGTATTTACGGGTCTTTAAATTCTCCCCACCTCAGGGATTCTCATCCACGTAAGCCAAAACTCAAAACTAGGAAATAAAGTGGAGGTATTGAGCACACATCTGAGCCTCCCGCTCCCATGTGCTCTCCTTAAGGTTCTTGTTCTGCCAGCGAACGTGCAACAGAGGTATCGAACACCCTTGAACGACCCACTCTTGTTGATCATAAATCTCTACTGGAACCTCCATAAACGTCTCCCCATCGTCAATGTCCAGCTCTTCGTGGTCAATGACGTGGGTAGGATCATGCACGTATCTCCTCAGCTGGGATACGTGGAAGACATCGTGCACTCGGTGAAACTGAGGGGGAAGTGAAAAGTGGTAATCCACCTCTCCAGCTCTGTTCTAGACCTAGAAGGGTCTGATAAACCTCGAATATAACTTGCCGCCCCGACCAAATCTCCATAAACCTCATCGAGGTGAGACCCGTAGAACGATGTGGTCACCATACATGAAATCCAAAGGTCTCTATCTCCTGTTGACATAAGATTTCTACCTACTCCGTGCAGTCTTCATCTGCTCTTGGATGATCTACACTTTCTCTATGGTTGCTTGTACCATCTCTGGCCCACGAGTGCTGACTCCCCTGGGTCAGTCCCGCATAATGGCGATCAGAAAGGTCGGTCATACAAAGCCTCTAGAGGATCCATCCCAATGATGGAGTGATATTTTTTGTTGTATGAAAACTCCACCAAAGGAATTTTATCCTCCCAGCTATGACTGAAGTCGAGGATTCAAGCAGATAGCATGTCCTTGGGGGTCTGAATGGTCTACTCAATCTGGCCATCCGTTTAAGGATGGAAGACGGTGCTCAAATGAAGCTGTGCCCCGAAAGCCTCCTATAACCCCTTCCATAGACAGGAAGTGAAACGTGTATCACGATCGGAGACAATCGTCGAGGGTACTCCATCTAGCCGCACAATCTATTGCACATAGTGGTGTCCGATTATTTCAATTGAAACCTACTCTCTGATCGATAGGAAGTGGCCCAACATGGTGAGTCGGTCAAAGATCACCCAAATAGAATCACGACCTTTGGATTTATGTGGAATTCTTGTCACGAATTCCGTGGATATCCCATCCCACTTACACTCTGGGACCTCTAAAGGTTGAACCAAGCCTGCTGGTACCTGATGCTCTGCCTTGACTTGCTGAAAAGTGAGGCACCAAGAGACCAACTCTGCTACTGCTTTCTTTATTCCCGGCCAACAGTGATATTGTCGGGGGTCCTGGTACATCTTCTCCACTTGAGGTTGTACTGCTAGAGGGGATGTGTGGAACTCCCTCAACACGTCCTCCCAAAGTGACACAGATACCATGAAACGTCCTCTGAAAATAATGATGTGCTCCCCACCTTCAGAAAATACATTAGGTGCCTATCCTGTGGATATCTGAGCCCGTTGAGTCTCGCAGTTATAATCCCCACGCTGCACCTCCATGACTCGCTGAAGAAGTGGGGAGTGATTGTAAGAGACTGAAGAAAACCTGATCCATCCCAATCCACAAAGGATATCTACAAAGAGGCCAACTGCTCTGTCACCTCACCTAGAAGTTGTATACCATATCTCCTGCTGAGTGAATCTGCTACAACATTATCCTTCCCAAGAGTGTAGACTATCTAGAATTCATAGTTCTGGAGGAACTCAAGACAATGTCACATTCTAAGGTTCAGGTAATTTTGAGAGAAGATATACTTGATACTCTTGTGATCTGAGTAGACTGTAAAACTCTCGCCCATCTAGTAATTTCACCACATCTCCAAGGAAAAGACCACTACTGCTAACTCCAGGTCATGGGTAGACTTATTCTACTAATGCTATCTCAGCTGTCGAGAACCATATGTGGTCACTGCTCACTCCTACATTAGGACACATTTGAGCCCGGTCCCTGATGTGTCATAGTAGACTACATACCCTACTCCCTCCTCCCATATCCTCATAATGGGTGCACTAGTCAGCCTCTGCCTCTGCTCCTGAAAACTCTGTCTGAATCTCTCCAACCAAATGAAGGGTTTCCCCTTCTTCGCCAATATTGATAAATGTGCTGAAACTATGGAGAAATCTAGCACAAACCTCCAGTAGTATGTGGAAAAACCTAGGAAACTCTATACCACAGTCACACACCTTGGTGGTTTACAAGCAAGTACCTCCCCAATCTTTTCTAGATCCACTGCAACTCCAGCCTTTGAAATGACATGTCCTAGAAAGTGAACCTCTCATATGCAGAACTCAGACTTCGAGAGCATACCATAATGATTGTTCTCTAGGAGTGTGTCTAATACTACCTACAAATGATAGGCATACTCTTCCTCTGTAGTCGAGTAGATCAGAATGTCATCGATGAAGAATAATACAAAGCGATAAAAATGGCTGAAAGATCCTGTTCGTGAATCCCATGAACATTGCTAGAGTGTTGGTCACGCCGAATGGAATAACAAATAACTCATAATGGTCTTACCAACATCTGAAAGTCATCTTCTGCACATCCTCATCTCGTACTCCCAGATGGTGACAGCCTGATCTGAGGTCTATCTTCAAGAAACATTGTGCTCTCTTCAGTTGATAAAATAGGTCATCAATCATCTGTATTGGGTACATGTTCTTCAAAGTTACCTGGTTCAGGTGCCGATAATCAACACAAAGTCTCAAGCTCCCATTCTCCATCTTGGAGAACAAAATCAGGACTGCCCATGGAGAAACACTGGGCCGAATGAATCCCTTCCCCTATAAGTCCTCCAGCTGTACCCACATCTCAAGAAGATCTGCAGGAGCCATCCAATATGTTGGTGTAGAAATCAGTGTCATCCCGGGGTACAAGTCAATGTAAAATACGACCTCTCTGCGAGGAGGTAGACCTAAAACATCATCAGGGAATACATCCACATACTGGTCCACCACTACAGGATAACCCGGACTCTCCACATCAACTGCTCCAAGGGTAAGGCTATCCAGCTGATAAGTAATCGACTGCACTATCCTCTGGGTAAGTCCATCCTATGCTACAAAGGCTCCCTTCTCTCTGGTGAAGGTAAACCTGGTCCCATCCATGCGGAAACACCATGCTTTGCGCCTAATACAGTCTATCTGAACATGGAATGTAGATAACTAGTCCATACCCAAGATGACATTGTAAGGCCTTGGCGCTGCTACTAGGAGGTCCAAGAATAATCTCTCACCTCCTAGAGTAATCTCGCACTGCCGGAACTAGTGCATAATTATTGAATCCTATCTTGTAGTAGTCTCTAGCGGTAAGGATCGAGCCAACGGATCCGTCGGAATCTCCGATCTCTACACGAGGGTAGTGGAAATAAAATAATGACTGGAACCTGGGTCTATAAGTACTACAACTAAGGTAGAGTAGACAAATATCATACCTCGTGTCATCTCCGGAGCACCAGGGTTGTAGGCCTCAACTGCCAAGAGCTGAGCTCGCCGCTGTCCACCTACTCCCTAGAGTCGGAGTGGACCACCTGGTGGTGGTGGCGGTAACACCTCGAATCGTCACCCACCACCAGCTGCACGGCCAGCTCCCCTTCCACATCTGCCTGCTCCTTGCAAATGACCTTGGTCAAACCTCTATCTCTGCCTGGGTAGTCCCATACCCGTCTGCTAATCATACATATGATGGGTCGGGCAGTCACGAGCCATGTGACCCTTACCGATGCATGTGAAACACTTCCTATTCCTCGCATGACTAACTTTGTATCATGTTCCCCGTACAACCGACCTTAAATCATGCGGTCATCCACCTATAGGTTTGGTCCTCTTGGACCTCTATGACATCTGTCTGCTTACAGCTATAGAAGACTCTACTACGTGACGTCTGGGGGTGGGTCGTGCTGCTGGTGACTGCTCATAAAGGAAAGTCTCTACTAAGAGGGATTTCTCTAACACTACCGCCTATGTCGGGATGCTAAGAGAAATCATTGAAGCCCTGATCTCCCACCTGAGTCCCTGATCGATGGTATGGGCCCTGAAGAATGGGTCTTGCACCATATCTGTGGAGTAGCATGAGAGTTCAGTGAACTATGCTGAGTACTGAGCCATAGTCATGCTGCTCTACTCTAGATTAAGAAGCTCTTCTATGCGCACTGCGCGAAGAGTCGTTGGGAAAAACTCTGCATAAAACAGGCTCTCAAAATATTCCCAGAAAAGTGTCACCTAATCTTGAACCTAGAGCATCAAGGACCACCTTCTGCCTGATACAACCTCTAGAAGTCTGGAAGAAAGGATCACCATGAGATCAGCTGGTGTCCCAACCAGTCAGAAGAATCCCACCACGGCCTCCAGCCAATCCTCAGCCACCTGTGGGTCCATCTTTCCCCTGAACCTGGGTGGCCTCTCACGCTGGCACTCATGCAATGTGCTCAAGCGGCATGCACACTCTTTTTTTGGGGTGGTGGCATCAGTGACCCCACAGATAATGGTATCTCTGGTGCCTCTACTAGAAGAGGGTCATGTACTAAGGCCTCATCGTTCGGTGGGCTATCAGTGCGTGCTATACCTGGAACCCTAGCTGGTAGTCTGCGTGGAGGCATCCTGAAAAGAAACAGGTGTGCCGCAGACAATAAGATATACCTGGTGAGCTCACTCAAAGAGATCACAAAGAAAACTCTTGAAACACACACACAATTAGTGTTTTCGTGCACTGAGTCGAAAATCAGATGTCAGGGTCCTGGTGTATGGATACGTCGGCCGCCACAACAACACTGGATTCTATAAACTAATAACCACACTCACTACACTAAACACTACTATTGTTAAAAATATCAGAGTTCATTGTTCTATAGTATAACCGACTCCTCTGATACCAATTTGACACGACCCGTCCCCCAGGGCCCATGCCATGACTACCCCATGCCCGCCTTCCATAGGCCAGGGGCTGGCGACTAGCACCAAAGGCGTATTCCCTAAAACCGGGAAGACATTGCCTTTATATCCTGAACGGTACGTATAAATATTGAACTATCGTCTCTACGGTAAGCCTCGCCTAATGTCCACCTTCAAGCTAAATCCAGTCCTGGTACCCTCGTCCTCAGTCAGTGTTGTCTGTCGTCTGCACCAAACACAAGAAGGTGCCGGATTTCCCATGTAGGGGTGAGTATAATGATACTCAGTAGGGACCCTGAGACCCTTATGGTCTCACAAAATCCACAAAGGATAAACCAAAAATTATGAAATCAACTGACAACCCTACTTAGGTATATGACCATACATATACCTAAGTTCTCAAGTATGTCCATCTCAATCATGAGGAAACACAGAGTCCAACTCAAAAGCCCAAGATCAACCATTCCACAAAGTATGGAGTACCACGAAGGTAAGTACAACACAGGTACGCCACAAAGAATAATACCACCAAGGTATTACCACAAAGGAAAGTTCCACACAGGTACATACTCATCTCACCCCATGTATAACTTAGGTGCAGTAGTAGAGATGATTAGATGTAACTACTAATTCATCTTACTCTATTAAGAGGCAGACCCATGAAGGATCCTAAATAATAATTAGACTCATAGAGGATCGTAGTACATCGTCAGACCCACACATGATTGTATTACCTCGTCAAACCCACACAGGATCCTAGTACATCGTCTTACCCACACGGGATCCATGAACCTCATTAGACCCACACATGATCCTAGTAAATCGCCAGACCCACAAAAGATCCTAGTACATCGTCAATACATCGTCAAACCCACAAAAGATCCTAGTACATCATCAGTACATCATCGGACCCCCACGGGATCCTAGTACTTTGCTAGTACATCGTCTGACCCACCCAGGATCCTAGTACATCGTCAGTACGTTGTGAGAGCCACACATGATCCTAGTACATCGTCAGTACGTCATCATACCCACACATGATCCTAGTACATCGTCGGTACGTCATCAGACCCACACAGGATCCTAGTACATCTTCAGTACGACGTCAGACCCACACAAGATCCTAGTACACCGTCACAGCCAGCTACAGGGTTCCCACACTAAGCTCGCTTGTCTCTTGGATGTCCCCTCATCAAGACACTTGTCGATACTCCAGCTGTCACGATGTCCCACGATGAAGTATCCCAAAGGACCACCACGTCATAGGGGTCTCAACGCAATAAAAGGTGCATCAATCAGACACACTGTCTATATGTTATTTTCCTTTTAGTCCCGAGGTCCTAGTTGGATTCGTGCTTGATCCAACCCAATCGTACCCCAACTTTATCCAAATCTCCAGTGGGGGTATATCAAAGCACAATCTCTCTCCATGGTTTCTAGAACCATATACGGTTCTTCAAACGAATGCACAGTGCCAAAATTATGGCTAAAAAAATGGAATGGGTATAAACTGGTCCATATCTGGTCAGACAAGGTCAGACCAACCCAGCCCAAACTGCTGGGCCGACCCGGTTTTGGTCGCTATGGTCTGACCCGCTGGGTCTGGCCCAACCTGTGGAACTACCCGGCCCGAAGTGTGCTGCCCAGCCCACGCTAGGTGGTCTGGCCCACGCAGGGCAGCTCGGCCTAGTGGCCCGCAGTGTAGTAGGGCACTACATTGCGGTGGGGCTACCGAGGAGCGGCGGGGTGCCATAGTGCGGTGGGGCGGCGGTCCTCCGCGGCCGGCCAGATGGCCGGCCCTCCCTTCCCTACTGCGTGGTCGAACGCCACGCCTTCTCCGGCATTGAGCTAACCGCCCTTCCTTCACCCCTACGACTCAAGGTTGCGGTTCTCTTCTGTCATGCGGTGCGGTCACGCAGTCGCCTTCATCAAGGCCGGTTGGGGTATCGGCTACTGTTCTCACGCCCCACCGATGTTGATTTTCGTCCTCCTCCATTGCGATGAACACAACACCCGTGAAGGATGGAGGAGGGATCGGGCCGTGTTTGTTTGGCCCGCTCCCTCTAAATTAGTTTAGTAGCGGGAGGAACAACATTATTAATTCAACATAAAACACGAAGAATAACAAAACCCCTACCTCAAAGGTTTGTTGGCATCAGTGAGGAGAGAAGTCCGGACATTAGTTCTTCATTGTTGAAGAAATCCCACGTTGGAGGTGGCACATTCTTCGTTGAATAAGTTCTTCGTTGGGAGGTGTTCTTCGTTGGAGAAGCGTAATCCTCCCAAATGCTCTCCCCTTCTACTTTTCCCACCAAATTAATTAGGTTTAAATATAATTTAACATAAAAAGATTAATTATGTTGGCACAAATAAAATGCTGACAGATTTCATTAATTGTTAGTTGGCTCTAACAATTAAATGGGGAGTTTGCATAATTAATTTAGAGGAATCCTAGGGTCACCCCCCCTCATTAAAGAGGGTGTTCAAGATTCGGGTGGTCCCCACCTTTGAATTCAAATCGGGGGTTTTAGTTCAGGTGGTCCCCACCTACATAACCCATGTAGAGAAGTTTCATTAATAAAAATAAAATGTTAAATAATTTTATTTTTATTTTCCCACAAAAAAGTGAAAAACTATCTTTCACCCTCGAGCTACCGCAGACGAGGTAAAGGTCTCCTTAAGGAAATACCAGTATTACGAATTCAACTATGTCCTCATATTTAAATTCTGAGCACCAGTTAAAAAGTTACAAAAACCCCTCACACATTTATTGAATATACCCAAAAATAATGTTCAGAAATTCATTTTGGGCACACCAGGCCTCAGAATCACGCACCATCAATATTCACGGTCTTGTAATATTCCATATAATTTAAAAAAAAAATTACATGGAATTTCTGAGTTTTCACAGGAATGTTCATGAATGGACGATTTTTGTTGAGATAGTTATTATTAGGAATATATTTATTCAAAATACAATGATGTATAAAAATTCTAACATAGTTTTTAGAAACCATTAATGTTTTCGAAGATTATTTTTAGTCGATTGAACTGAACTTAACTAAACATGTATTATTTATTATGTTTGGAATGGGGAAGTTTTTGTAGTGAAAGAGATGAAATGGATATTATTTTTCAGTGTATAATGGTATCATTTTTTATGATATTTTATGGGGTATTCATAATTATCCAAATAAATTCCACCATAATTTGAAACTGTAGGAGCTAATACCCTTGTTTTATTGGATTTTGAGTGAACCACATCATCTATGTTGTTTTAGATGGTCATTTTCAAAACACACAAAATATAAAAGTAGAATTCTACATTTCCAATTATGTTTTATTCCTTCATGGATGTTGTATTCCACCAAAAAACATACTTATTATAGTCTTTATTCTTCATAAATATTATATTCCCTTATATGTGGATCTATAGAGATGAAGTTTTTGATGAAACAATTGGTATTACTATATTGATGATTAACATACACATATATTTTTCCTAATATCTATAGGAAAGTTTGATTAGGGTTATGCGGGATGTATTGGGTTATCTTCAAAATGGTTTGGGTTAATATACTATTTTATAATTAACAAGGGTTTTGTATGTTTCATACTTATTGATATGAGATTTTATGGGGAGGAAAATAATATATATTATTTCTTTCTCACTATTAATTTTTTCATTTTTGTATTTATATGATTGATTCATAGGTTCTATTAGACTATATTAGCAAGATTTATATAGCATCTATAAATAGTGGTGGGATCACATTCTAGTTTACCTTTTCAATCAAGATGTTAAGGATCATAATATAACAGAGTTTATTATTTTTATATTTTCATGAGATGTATGGTATTCCACATATTTTAAATTTCATTTATTCATATTATATGGATGTATTTTATTATTAATGTTGGTGTATGATTTCATTAAAAAACCTATCATAATTCATGTCATATTATGATATTTATACCTTCTGAGTAGGTTATCACCCTGTAGCCAAATGGTTGATAGATTTCTGGGTTACTACTCTTGATCTCACTAAAAACTCATTAAGGGTATTTTAGTGGGTTTTTCATGAAATAATTATTATATTAATGCTATTAATGTGTTTCAATTATGAAATAAATTATATAATATTGTTATATTTATATAATATGACAAAATACATGGAACTTGTTTTATTCATTCTTTATATGAGTATATTGATTGTAATCAGAGCAGAGAGAAATTTTCCAATGTATAAATAACTCATGTAGATTTCATTGAAGAGATGTATTAGAATAATTGGTTAGGGAATATTAATCTTTCTAGAATCACATCTCAAAAAATGGGTTTAAATAAATTAATATCTAAATCTAACGTGGATGAATTTATAAGAGTTATATTGGATTATACATAAATACGGTGTCTAAGTGTTCTTTACTATGAAAGTCAATGTAAGTTTGAGGTTATGCTTTTGGTAATAATGGTTGAATCAAGAAAATTAAAATATTCAATATCCCTTACTAATGATTGATAATTTATTTTTTCAGTTATTGTTTGAATGTAAATTTTCATGTATTTATTTTGTTCAAGATACCATTACATGTGACTGTAGGGGAATGACCAACTTATGATTTTCTTGAGGTCATTATCGCCCTTTCTAGTTAACATTGATTCCATTTTATACTACATATACCCAAATTATATGGTTATTTGATTGATTCATTTTTCATTTTATATATATCATACTTGGTTCGTTATCATATTTATTAATTGAATCCTAGTTAACTCAAGGAATGATGTTCTTTATACTAAGGAAATTATTTTGGTACATCATCTAAATAATAACTTATACTAAAAATATGAAATTTTGGGTTTTTAAAATAAGTGGTTCTTTTCCATGGTCTTTTATTTTCTTAGTGAAGAGTAATTTTGGATCCATATGATATTGAAATAGTTGTTTCATGTGAATTAACATTGAATATTGATGAGGTGTCAAAATTTCGAGTGATATAAATTTAATATTTGAAGCTTTATCAAAATTCTCAAAAATTTAAATTAAATTATAAAATTTCAACCATATAGGTTAAACTTCTATTTAGAAACTTTGGTATTAGGATTTATTTTAACACCTGAATGATAAATAAATTATTATTCCCATTAGATTTCTAGATGAGTATGGGATTATGGTTTATGTACATTTAAATTATTTAAATCACAAATTATGTTTCATGTTAATATATTAGAGGTTACTCATATCATATTGGTCTACGTATTTATGTCACCATGAATGTAACTACAATAACTAAGATGGTTCTACTATGTTTTACGCTTTAATGCTGAGGAAATTTTATTTTTTAATTGAACACTGTGAACATTACAATTACCATATGATCTTACCATATATATTTTCCTCAAGGGAATTAAACATGTACAAAAAGAGATTGATTGTATTTATTTGGGATTATATTATATAAATTATATATAATCTAGGAAAACATAATGTGGGTGCTGATACATTGGAAAATAATTAATATAGTGAGGTTGCAAATTATGTTTCTAAGAGTAAAATATAATGGTGTTATATTAGACATCATATTCAGAGATGAATGAGGTTGTGATGGTGGTTGTTTATTTTATTTAATAGTATATTATTTCCTATTTTATTAGAAAATGTAATCATGGATTCGAAGAATTTAGGTTTAAGAATTGAGAGATCATATTAGTGGTTGAAAAAAATCATATGAAACAACATTTAGTACTCTATGAGTGATTTTATGTAACTCAAAGTCTATGATGAAATAATTAATATGATTTACATTGACCTTAATTATTTATACACACATATATAGGGAGGATAAAAAGTATCTTCAGTGGAATATGATAAATAAATCAACATGAGTGTTTATATTCTTTTGTGTTATATGTTTTCAAGTGATATTTAACCATCAATTTTTAGCAGTTTTAATTAATCCTTCGATAATAATAACAAAATTTTGTGGATATCTATCTGAATAATGTTATAGTGTTGTTTTTTTCATTAATAATAAATTATTTTATCAGAGAATCAGGTACAAGGTCATGTTTCTAAATAATAATTTGGTTGAATATAGTAAAGTATTTTGGGATTCCCTGAATGATTATTTAACAACATGACCTTCAGTTGACATCACTTATGTGGATAGAATTAAAAAATTATTTTTCCACTATAATATATATTACATACATATATGATATCTGCAATTGTGAATCTAATTAGTTGTTTGTTACTATGTAAACTTGTATGTGTTGTGGGATAATCAATTAGATATAAATCATTCTCTAGAAATTAATGTTTTCCTTGGCAGTAAAAATTACAATAATGTGGAGAGGAATATGGTAATCTTATGAACTATTTAACATGTTTAATTAAATTACAATTATAATATTACAAGATATGTTTATATAATTGAATTCTAAAAATATTATACCACTCAAATATTTTCAAATCATTTCTTATTATTTAGCAAAATCATTATTTTATTATATTCTCTTATATTATTAATTTAATTTTATTTTTTAGTGTATTATATATTGTTTTAAAAAATCAACATTTTTTCTTATATTAAAATATATGAAGTTTAGAACATCAATGAAAATAATTTAATATTATCAATATTGTTTTAACTATATTTTAATGTTGTCGGTGTTTAAACTAACGTTTTCCTAAAATGTTTTTTTACCATTTGTTTTGAATCAAAGCATGTTTTTCACTTTCTTGTTTAATTTTTTTAAGACTCTCATCATGTTCAAAAGGAAATAACATTATTTCTAGTTTAATTTATTAATCTATGGAAGAAGGCCATGGTACAAAAAAAGAAAATTATTTTAAAAAACCTAACTATTCTTAATGTAAAATCAATATGAAAATCCACTTAGTTATACCTTTATTTGATTTCTTCGATAATGAAGTTAAAAAATATACAAAACCAGCTACCTATAAACATATAAGAGATAAATTTTATTACTCTACTAAAAACATATGGAAATAATTATAAATTTATGAATTTCTTTATTTTATTGTTTTGATTAAGAATTTAACCATGTCTCTACATGTGACATAATTTATGAGATATAGGATACACTCTTTATCAATTGCCTATGTACAGATAACATCATAAAAAAAATTCCAAATGATTACATGAAAAAATATAACATTTTAAAGATTAAATAAAATGATTCATTATTCTATATTCATGACAAGTATAATTATATTTCACATATTGTTATATATCAAAGATAAAATATTTATAAAAACCTATATTTTCAGAGAACAAAAACTATTAATATTAAAATGAATTATAATTTCAATAAAATTTTAAAAATTTGTGATGTAAATATATTGATTTAATGTTCGAATAAGTAATCCCATGATGTATGAGGTGGATATTTAGACAATGAAATAATGGTAATGAATAAGCCAAAATAATATTATTACATTCACAAAGATTACTAAATAAAGAAGGAAACATAATAAACAATGTCTACTGAGGATAGTGATGGATTTGATAAATAGATTTATCAACTCCCCATAATATTAAAAAAATCAATAATATAAAGATACTATTTAATATGGTTTCAAATATTAGAGTTATATATGAAAAATATGAGAGTAGAAAAAGAAAGGATTCTATACTGAGGCAACATTGTTTTTGTATACAAGAAAATGATATATTAAGGGAAATTATCCATACGTAATCTATAAATAGAAATATAATCAAGTAAAATATAGGAAAAAATACAAGAAAGGATCTACATGTAGTGAATCTAATGATATATGTACTGTTTTAAATTAAAGTGAATGTGTATAACAAAAATATATGGCTAACATATTCCTTATGTCAAGAGATCGATAGTTACCTTTACTATTATTTAAATTTCTTGTAATAGAAATAATGATAAATCTATTTTTAATAGACAAGAGGATTATTTTTCTATGTTTTAGGGAAAAAATAATTAAATCAAATTTATGTATAAAATTATTAAAAATTAATGTGTACTACTTTCTAGGGATAAATACATTCTACCAGAAGATATATCTAAATAGGAATATTTTAAAAAATTGAATGATAATATCATAACTAAAAATAATGATGTTGTAAAAGATATTAAAAAATATACAATAGGAAAATAAATTTTACATCGGTAATTAAAATCTCAAATTTTGCCGTAAATAATGTGTAGAATTTCATTCTACTATTGGTAAAAAATAAATTTGACAAGAATATAATTTTTTATAGTTCAATTGTGGTCCATAAAAAATTTTATTTAGCTTGTAATAGGAGTGGGACTATAATACATGGATCAATCCAATGTATAAAAACCTACTCCCATATTTATATACATAAGGCTTCGTACATTTTCAGAAGTATATATATTTATTTTAGTAAAACATTAACATAAATATATGTTCAAAAATTAGTTATTCCTAAATATTCTATACCAAAAAACATTTATTTACCCTAAAATTAATATGTTTTAATTTCTAAAGGTTACAAAATAAGGAATAATGAACATACCAAAAATTTAAAGAGTTCATAACACGGTCATGATTTTTAAAAACTAATAATTTACATAAATATACTCAAAACAATGAAAAAATAATAACATCTCAGTCCATTTAAAAATTAAAATGATGGGGTAGTTTAAAGTATAAATAGAACACTCCATGAAATAATCAGAACCATTATTAGTGAATATAGATTACCTAACTGTTGGTCGGAGTGGACACTCAAGAGGGGGGGGGGGGTGAATTGAGTTCCAATTAAAATTTCTGTTAAAAACAATTTCTATTAAAATCCCCCAATTTCAAAAACAAATTAAACTGTAGTGAATTTATATAGATTATAAAGGTTCAATTAGTTTCTCAAAGATTGATTAATTCTCAGTTAACTTAATCTTATGATTAAATAAACTTTTGAAACTAACTTACTGATTTATAACAAACATAAACACTTGCGAATTTAATTATCAAAGTAGCTTTGAAGATAGATTATATTTCAAAGTAATAGCAGCGGAATATGAAATAAATATGTATAGTATGGATATAGAGTATAACTATAAGCACAGAAAAGTAACCAAGAGGTTCAGTCTCAAGCCGAGACTTAGTCCTCTCAAATTTTATATAAGAATGATCCACACCCTGGATCGGGGTTAACAACAGTGAACACACTGTCCAGGTCACAAGACCTCTACCACAGTTCTTCGTGGGAAAACAAACAACAGCAGCAAGCTGTCCAGGTCACAAGACCTCTACCACTATCCACAGTGGGAAATGGAGTGCAAAAAGATTTGCTGAGGATTTACAGATCCTCCAGTGAAAGTACAGGAGTCAGTGTGTGTGTTTAATACAGCAGATAACACACACTGCTCAAAATGTAGAATAAATCACAGAACAAGAGATGTAGAGTTTAGAAGTGGTTCTGGTGATCTCAGTGTAGCTTTTGTATTCGATCAGAAGAGAGTTTGAGTCCTCTTCTCGTTTCTGTTTGAGAAACAGAGTGTCGTATGCTTCGATGAAGTTCTTCAGGGTTCTTCTTGTATGCACAGAACACTTCTCGAGTGTACTTGATTGTCTATATGCTTCTCTATGTTCTTGATGGAGCTCGTTTTTATCTTCTTGTGTTTCTGGTATATTTCGTCCACCACGCACTTCTCTGGTTCGCATTCGCGCTATATATCTTTTGGGCAGCGTAGTCTTCTTGTATCTATCTCCCGACAGGGGACAGAAAATATTTCTTTTCTGCAGGTACGAGGTACGGGTTCCTGACATCCGACAACCTTTATCAGATATTTGACAAAACATCAAAATGTATGATATGACCGTTAGATAAATTAAATACATTAAATGTAGGAAACAAAGAAATTAAAACAGTGAGTCGAGAATGTATGTCACTGTTGACTTCAACTGTGGTCTTCCAACTGTGGACTTCCAACTGTGGACTTCCAACTGTGGACTTCCTTCTGACTGCTGATTTCAACAAAAGGCTTGCTGTCTGTAGGCTTGCAATGGTAGCTTTTACTCCATGTAACTGTAGCCTTTCTAACTGTAGACTTGTAACATCAAATTTGTAGAACTGTAACCTTTGTCAACTGTAGACTTCGATCATCTGTAGACTTAGTAGACAGAAGCTGTCTAACTGTAGCCTTGACTGTAGACTTATGACTGTAGGCTAGTTCGTCTGCGAACTTGTTTCAACTGTAGACTTGTTCGACTGTGAACTTGAGCAGTGAAAACTTTGAACAGAAGTCTTGTATCTGTGACCTTCGTCTGTGAGCTTTGACAATAGATAGCAGTAGACTCGTAACTGTAAGCTTGTATTAGTCATCGACTGTAACCTTGTAACTGTGAACTTATTGCAACAGTAACTTAAGGTGACAGTTAACTGTAACTGTGACTTTGAGAAGAAAAACTCTGACTGTTAGTTAACAATACTAAACTTATGTAAATACTACTGTAAGCTGTTACAGTAAAGTTATGAGAGTAAGAATATGAACTGTTTAGAATAAAATACGTTTAAGCATAGAATAATAAGATTAATGTAAAGGTTTAATACATCATAATTAATGTTTAAGTATGATTTGGGATTATCAAAACAGGTGATTCCAACAATCTCCCCCTTTTTGATAATCACAAATTATGTCAGTATGAAATATAGAAGTATCAGAGAGAAGTGTGCAAAACACAGTATTAGCAATATGAGCACAAAAATGAGGTATAATCCGCAAGGATTTCTCCTCTCTGTATAGGTTCATTTCTCCCTTGAGTTTCCTTATTTCTCCCCCTATCTATTTCTCTTTATTTCTCCCCCTTTGTGATTAACAAAAAGAAAGACAGAATGAGAGAAAAGGAACATTGTATTAATAAGGAGGACAATACAGGACCCAAAACGTGAATACATGATCCCTATCAAAAAACATAAACAGACTCAATCCTCTTCATCTGGAGGTAAGGGATCTTTTCCTTTGGAGGAAGAAGATGGAGCAGGAGGTGAAGGAGCAACAGGCTGAGGAATGGCAGCAGGAATGTCTGGAGGGGCAGCAACAGAGGCTCCTGAAGGCCGGTAGTGAGTAGCTTGCCGAGGGATCAGTGGTCTAAGGCTTCTGAGGGCATCAGCAGGAGACATTAAGGAAGAACCACTGGGGTTGGAGACAGGTAGGGCAGGAGGAACTATAACAGGTGTGCAGTCCACATGAAGAAAAGGTAGGAGCAGATTCCTGAAATCCATGATAATGTTTCCTCCTCTGTCCATGGCAGATAAGAAGTCATCTTTGTTTTCCAAGAATTTATCCAAAGCCGGGGTCAACTCTCGTAGCTTGCTAACTTGTTCTTTGAAGGCTTGAGTTACAGGAGGCAGCTTCATAGTCTCTAGCATGAGCTTGAAGTGATTGTTCAACTGATTCTTGGTGAAAATCCGATCAAAGTAATAGTCCACTTTACTTTTGATGGCCTCCTGAGAAGCAGTAGCAGCCTGCAGGTGCTCACGAACAAAGCCACTGACTTCTCTTGTAGTAGCAAGGATCTGTAGGTCTGATGTGTCATTTGCACGGGCCTGAGTAAGCTCTTCTCTGAGCAGGCTTCTAAACTGCTCAAGGTCCACAGGAGAGCTAGATGAAGGAAGGGACTTGACTGAGAATGCCACTGTCTCCTTGAAAGACTGAGTCAGATTTCCAATCACTTTCTGAATGACAGCATCCTGATTGCTAAAGTGTTCTTTTACTGATTTCTTGAAAGCCTCAAATACTTCTACAAACTGCTTGACCACTTCTTTGATGTATCGAATCTCACTGGCCACTTGTGTCTGAGAACTGCTCAGGGCAGTTAAAGAAGCAACTGATTGTCTGAGGGCCACTACTGCTCCAGTCCAGCTTTCAATTTGGGTGTGGCACACTTTCATTTCATCCATCACTTCTTTGATTGGACTTCCCACAACACATCCTAGAGATAGTTCTAAGGATTGTTCTACATTCTTCAGCTCATCAAAAAGACTGGTTTTCAATTCAGCAACAGACTGTCTGATGGTCTCCTTCATTTCATTCTTTAAGGATTCAAGGTCTTCCTTGGTGGCCAATCCTTCAGTTTCTAACACTGGAGAGCTGTTAGGTAGGATGACTGGATTTCTTGGTGGTTGGTTTTCCTCATCTGAATCCTCATAATTGAGTCCTAACACCATGTATCCTGGATCTGAGGTCCATCCTTCTATATCATACAGTACAGAGACTGAACCAACATGCTCCCCCTCACTTGTAGGTCCTTCCTGAATACTTTCTACTATCTGCTCAACTGTGTGTAACTCTAAGTTCTCTTCTGTAGCTCTAGCAGGTTCCATACTTGCTTCCTCTGTAGGTTCAGCAGAGAGGTTAGCCTCCTGCTCTGTTGGGTCATCAACCACTTCCATGACAACAGTAGTAGAGACCACTCCTACTTCCTGGTCAGACACTGACTTGTCTGTATACCCTATCAGAGGGCTCATACTGAGTTATTTTGTTTCTTCACCACTGATCTCCTCTTTATCTTCTGCAACAGTTTCTTGATTTTCATTTAAAGCTCCAGCCTCTTCTGCTTCGACTGTATCACCCTCATCAGAGGTGTCCTTGACAAAATATTGAGATTCTTCTTCTTCTTCTGTAGTCTCAGTCTCACTGTCTCTTAGAACAGGTTCTCTACTAGGTAGTTCTTTTGGAGGGCTTGCTGCTCCAAAAGTCACTGTCCTGACAGGACTGTGAGTAGTATCAGGATCACTCCCTTCATCAATTGGAGTGTTCTCTCTTGCAGAGTCACCAACTACTGCAGTCTGTTCATCATCTGAGTATACAGGTTCAGGCTCATCAGGCTTTAAGCCTAGATCTCTCCTATCTCTCGGTCTAGAGGGATGAGTAGAAGGGCTAAAATTCTCATAGATTCTCTCCTCATCATTCACCCATGATTTCTTCCAGGGATTCCAATTGATCTTCATGAATTTGCAGATTACTTTCGAGATACATACACTGTTCTTTGCCACTATCAACTCTTCCTGACTTCCAGCTGCACCTTTCACTTTCAACATAACCGAAATGAGTTTAGCATGAAACAAGGCACTTGATTTTGAGCTTGCCTTTATCATGTCCTCCATCTGAGCCATCAGCAACCTACAAAGGTTGACCTTCCTTCCATGTTTTAATAAGTACATCAAGTAAATATCCTGATGCTTCAGAGTTGCAAAATCTCCTCTTCTAGGACTCAGTACATGCTGGATAAACTTAAACAGAAGCCTGTCCTCTCCATTCATTTCAGTAGCAATAATCTTCCTTACAGTGCCATTGCCTGTCAATTCTTCTAGAGCTGTCTCATGATCAAAGATTCTACTATTTGGAGGAGCCGCTCCAGAATAGTAGTTGTAAATACCCTCATGAGGAACTCTTAAACAAGTAGCCCATTCAGCGGATGAAAAACTGACTTCATTGCCATTTACTCTGGATACTAGTTTATGCAGATCATCCTCTTCCTCGAACTGTAGATATTCATAGAACTCCTTCACCAGCTT
Organism: Viscum album; assembly: GCA_963277665.1. NCBI lineage: Eukaryota > Viridiplantae > Streptophyta > Magnoliopsida > Santalales > Viscaceae > Viscum > Viscum album. Next base: position 1,811,106,504 of record OY728159.1, on the reverse strand, counting down.
CGGGTAGTATGGTCCATTATTGTTTGCGAAGCACTCGGTCCATCCTTGATCATTAAGCACTGTCAGTACTAATGATCTGCTCGATAAAATCCACTCTTCACTTAGCTCCTTCTCAGCAACTATTTCTCTCTTAGTCAGATGTGGATTAACAGGTCTTATCGAGGCGTTCCCGGTGCCACTGGATTCGACTTGAGTCCTCTTTGGCATTGGTGCATCTTCGTTGACAGTCGGGGGTCGCTTTGTTCTGGCCATTGGAACTGAATGAGGTTTCGAGGTTCGGTTGAAGGTTTAGGGTTTAGGACTTGAGAGAGCAAGGGTCGAGATGAGTGGATTGAGATATGTTCGATGTTCTCAATTTTATCATTTAGGGATTTAGAAATAAAAGAATAAAGAAAATAAACGGTTCGAATTCCCGCAAAAATAAAATAAGATTAAACAGCGAAACAGCCTACAGAGAGATGTAACAGTGAGTTATACCGGTGAGGTTTCAACTGTGAGGTTTCAACTGTGAGGTTTCAACTGTGAGGTTTCAACTGTGAGGTTTCAACTGTGAGGTTTCAACTGTGAGGTTTCAACTGTGAGGTTTCAACTGTGAGGTTTCAACTGTGAGGTTTCAACTGTGAGGTTTCAACTGTGCTATAGTTAATCATACCTAACTCATGTTTGATGTAACTTAATCTCTCAGAATTCAAAGGCTTTGTAAAAATATCAGCTAACTGATGTTCAGTGCCAATGAACTCAAGAGTGATATCACCTTTTTGATAATGATCCCTCAGAAAGTGATGTCTCACATCAATATGTTTTGTCCTAGCATGAGATACTGGATTTTTTGAAATGTTAATAGCACTTGTATTGTCACACCTTATAGAGACATGTTTGAATTGATATCCATAGTCTAGTAAGGTGTGTTTCATCCACAAGATTTGTGCACAACAGCTACCAGCAGCTATATACTCAGCTTCGGCAGTAGACAGTGCAACAGAATTCTGCTTCTTACTACACCAAGATACTAGTGACTTGCCTAAAATGTGACATGTTCCAGAGGTGCTCTTTCTATCTAACTTGCAGCCAGCAAAATCAGCATCAGAATAACTTAATAAGTCAAATGATTGTCCTTTTGGATAAAATAATCCCAAATTGGGAGTATGTTTTAGATATTTGAAAATCCTTTTAACAGCAGTCAAATGAGACTCTTTTGGATTGGCTTGAAATCGAGCACACATGCATACACTGAACATGATGTCAGGTCTACTGGCAGTAAGGTACAGTAGACTACCTATCATACCTCTGTAATTGGTTTGATCCACTGGTTCACCAGTTTCATCACTGTCCAGCTTGCAAGTGGTGCTCATAGGTGTGTCACTGCCTTTGGTGCCATCCAAAGAAAAACGTTTTAGAAGATCTTTAATATATTTACTTTGGTTCAAAAATAATACCATTTTTATTTTGAAAGATCTGAAATCCAAGGAAAAATTTGAGTTCTCCCATTAAACTCATTTCAAACTCATTTTGCATTATTTTTGAAAAATCAACACATAAAGAATTTTTTGAAGATCCAAAAATAATATCATCCACATAGATTTGTACTATTAAGACATCTTTAGAAATCCATTTAATAAAAAGAGTAGGATCAGCTATCCCTTTAGTAAATCCTTTTGAAATAAGAAAAGAGCTGAGCCTATCATACCAAGCTCTTGGAGCTTGCTTTAAACCATATAAAGCTTTAGATAGTTTAAAAACATGATTAGAAAAATGGGGATTTGTAAAACCAGGAGGTTGTTCCACAAATACATCCTCAATTATATATCCATTTAGAAAAGCACTTTTAACATCCATTTGATATAGTTTGAAATTCAGATGAGCAGCATAAGCAAGTAATATCCTAATGGCCTCTAGTCTAGCCACGGGTGCAAAGGTTTCCTCATAGTCTATTCCTTCTTCCTGACTATACCCTTGTGCAACTAGCCTAGCTTTGTTTCTGATTATGTTACCAAACTCATCAACTTTGTTTCTAAACACCCATTTAGTGCCTATGGTAAGAGTGTCTTTAGGTCTTTCCACTAATTCCCAAACTTTGTTTCTTTCAAACTGATTTAGTTCTTCTTGCATAGCCATTACCCAAAATTCATCACTGATAGCATCATTGACATTTTTGGGTTCAAGCTGTGAAAGAAAAGCTTGATGTTCAACCTGATTTTTTAGAGAAGCTCTAGTTTGTGTTCCTCTATCAAGATTACCAACAACAGCATCTAAAGGATGATTCTTTAGAATCCTAGTTGATTTGGTAAAGGTTGGACTAGAGATTTCAGGTTCATCTATAGGTTCGGGTTCCACAGAGGAAGATTCTGGAAAAAGTCCAGAACTGGATGTTTTTACTACAGGTTCCTTAGATTTGTCATTTAGGTTCAGAACAGATAAGTCTTCTTCAACATCTTCAAGAGAAGTTTTAGACTCATGTGGATCAGTCTCATCAAACTTGATGTGAACAGATTCTTCCACACATTTGGTTTTCTTATTGAACACTCTATAGGCTTTACTAGACATAGAGTAACCTAGGAAAATTCCTTCATCACTTTTTGGAGCAAATTTATCAAGATTATCTTTAGTATTCAGAATAAAGACTTTGCAACCAAAAACTCTAAAGTAATTAACCTTAGGCTTCCTATTATTCCACAACTCATAAGGGGTTTTCTTTAGAACAGGTCTGATCAAGACTCTATTAATGACATAACAAGCTGTATTAACAGCTTCAGCCCAAAAGTAAATTGGCAGGTCATATTCATTAAGCATAGTTCTAGCAATTTCTTGCAGGGTTCTGTTTCTTCTTTCTACTACACCATTCTGTTGAGGTGTCCTAGGAGCAGAAAAATTGTGAGCATAGCCATTGTGTGAGCAGTAAGATTCAAATTCTTGATTCTCAAACTCACGGCCATGATCACTCCTCAAGGTCTTAATCTTAAGTCCACTAAGATTTTCTACAGACTTAGAGTATTTAACAAAGAAAGAGCAGGCTTCACTTTTGTGAGCTAGAAAGTATACCCAAGTATATCTAGAAAAGTCATCTACAAGAACATAAACATAGTGCTTCCCATTTAGACTTGAAATTCTTGATGGTCCAAACAAATCCATGTGAACCAGTTCAAGTGGTTGAGAAGTTGAAACTTCTTTCTTTGGTTTAAAAGAAACTTTGTGTTGTTTTCCCTTTTGACAGGGATTACACACTTTTTCATTTGGGAATTCAAGCTTAGGTAAGTCTCTAACTAGGTGTTTCTTAGAGAGTTTTCTAAGTGAGTGAATGTTGCAGTGTCCTAATCTCCTATGCCACAGCCAAGACTCTTTATGAAAAGCATTTAAGCAAGTAACATTATGTTTAGCTAAAGTGTTTAAGTCAACAGCATAAACATTTTCATTTCTTAAGGCAGAAAATATTAAAGCATGTTTGGAATTATAAACATCACAAGAATTGTTTTCAAACTTGACATTAAAGCCATCATCACACAATTGAGAAATGCTAAGTAGGTTGTACTTAAGTCCATCAACAAATAAAACTTTGGAAATTAATACTGAGTCAGTGTTACCAATCTGGCCTAAGCCGATGATTTTTCCTTTTGAGTTATCACCAAAAGTGACATATCCTCCATCAACCTTTATTAAGCTTTTGAAGCACGAATAGTCCCCAGACATGTGTCTTGAACATCCACTGTCTAAGTACCATACCTTCTTGTAATTTCTTTTCAAACAGATTTCCTACAAAACAGATTAGACAAGAAATGACTTTGGTACCCAGATTTTCTTGGGTCCAGATATGTTAGAAATCAAGGATTTAGGTACCCAGATTTGTTTTATGGGTCCCATACAATTAATAGATGCAACAGATTTAGAGATATATACTTTACTTGATCGACAACTATTTAAATAACCAGTTGAGGCATACGAATTTCCAAAACTGGAACTAGCAGGATTTTTTTCAGACTTAATAAATCGGGTTTTAGCAAACTGTCTTTGTCCAGGTTGGTATCCCAAGCCAGTAGCATACTTAGGTGCAACTTGCTTTCCTAGCAGTTGGGTTAGAGTATCTTTTCCATTTGTGAATGTTTCTAAGTCCTTTCTAAGTTGTTCATTAGATAGTTTCAGTTCTGTATTCTCCTTTAATAATTGAGCATTTTTTTCTTTTTCTACATCAAGTGCAGACTTGACACTTGCAGTAAGAGCATGCTGTTTCTTTAAAGACTTATATTTATCCTTTAGTTCATTACACGTTTCTTCCAGCATATTACAGTATTCAGTCAATTCATCTTTAGACATATTTTCAGAATCAGAATCAGATTCTGCTTCACCTTCAGAATAATAAGAGTTTAAAGTGGGAGTGTCTAAGGTTACCTCAGATGTGTTTGTCATGAAACACATATTAGCACGATTTCTTTCAGAATCACTGGACTCTGATTCACTTGTGCTGTCTTCTGAAGCACTCCAGGTGGCCTTCATAGCTTTCTTATAATTCTTGTCCTTGTACTCATATTTCTTCTTGAATTTTAACTTAGGACAGTCAGCTTTAATGTGTCCTTTCCTTTTACATTCATAGCAAACTATGTCTTCTTCTTTATCAGTTTTCTTCCAATCTTTCTTCCACTTACCTTGTCTATCATACTTACCCTTGTAGTTTGGTTTTCTGAAGAATTTCTTCTTCCTATAGAACTTCTTGAATCTCCTTGCTATTTGTGCCATCTCGGCATCACTGTCAGAATCTAAGTCTTCACTAGATGAGCTTTCAGTTGGTATATGCACTTTCTCCTTGTCTTTGCTCTTTGATGCAGTAGACTTAAAAGCTACAGATTTTTGTTTTGGTTCCTCATCTTCTTCTTTATTCACCTTTAGCTCTTCTTCGTACATCATCAGTTTACCAATTAACTCCTTGACAGGCAAAGTTCCAATATCACAGGATTCTCTAATTGAAACGGATGTGCCTCTCCATCTGTCAGGCAGACATCTCAATAATCTCATGATTTTCTCCTTTGCTGGAACAATCTTCCCGAGTGAGCTCATTGTGTTGACTATCTCATTAAACCTGAGATACATATCAGAAATAGGTTCATCAGCTTTCATCTTAAAGTTATCATATTTGATAGTATAAGTGTTTAACCGCATTTCCTTGACATTAGTTGTTCCTTCATGAGAAACAGCTAAGGTGTCCCAGATTTCAAAAGCAGTTTTACATGCAGAAATTCTATTGAACTCCTCATCTCCTAGAGCACAGTAGAGAGCATTCACAGCCTTACAATTATTATTGTAAGCTACTTTAGTAGGTTCATCCCAAGTTATTCTTTCAGTTTCTGGAATCTTGTATTGAGACTCTATAGCAGTCCAAATATCAAAACCCATACTTTCTAAATGAATTTTCATTTTGAGCTTCCATTGGGCATAATTCACACCATTAAAGAAGGGTGGCCTGTTAGTAGCAGCACCTTCTAGTCTATTATCCATAAGGAAATTCTAGAAAATGTTTTAAAGAGATAAAATTTAGAACTAACAGAAATTTAAGATCTTTTAGATAAAACTACAATCACAGTTTAAAAACAGAGAGTTAAAATAAAACTTTGAGAAAGTATAACAGAGCTAAACACAACCTCTGATACCAAATGTGGGTCGGAGTGGACACTCAAGAGGGGGGGGGGGGGGGTGAATTGAGCTCCAATTAAAATTTCTGTTAAAAACAATTTCTATTAAAATCCCCCAATTTCAAAAACAAATTAAACTGTAGTGAATTTATATAGATTATAAAGGTTCAATTAGTTTCTCAAAGATTGATTAATTCTCAGTTAACTTAATCTTATGATTAAATAAACTTTTGAAACTAACTTACTGATTTATAACAAACATAAACACTTGCGAATTTAATTATCAAAGTAGCTTTGAAGATAGATTATATTTCAAAGTAATAGCAGCGGAATATGAAATAAATATGTATAGTATGGATATAGAGTATAACTATAAGCACAGAAAAGTAACCAAGAGGTTCAGTCTCAAGCCGAGACTTAGTCCTCTCAAATTTTATATAAGAATGATTCACACCCTGGATCGGGGTTAACAACAGTGAACACACTGTCCAGGTCACAAGACCTCTACCACAGTTCTTCGTGGGAAAACAAACAACAGCAGCAAGCTGTCCAGGTCACAAGACCTCTACCACTATCCACAGTGGGAAATGGAGTGCAAAAAGATTTGCTGAGGATTTACAGATCCTCCAGTGAAAGTACAGGAGTCAGTGTGTGTGTTTAATACAGCAGATAACACACACTGCTCAAAATGTAGAATAAATCACAGAACAAGAGATGTAGAGTTTAGAAGTGGTTCTGGTGATCTCAGTGTAGCTTTTGTATTCGATCAGAAGAGAGTTTGAGTCCTCTTCTCGTTTCTGTTTGAGAAACAGAGTGTCGTATGCTTCGATGAAGTTCTTCAGGGTTCTTCTTGTATGCACAGAACACTTCTCGAGTGTACTTGATTGTCTATATGCTTCTCTATGTTCTTGATGGAGCTCGTTTTTATCTTCTTGTGTTTCTGGTATATTTCGTCCACCACGCACTTCTCTGGTTCGCATTCGCGCTATATATCTTTTGGGCAGCGTAGTCTTCTTGTATCTATCTCCCGACAGGGGACAGAAAATATTTCTTTTCAGCAGGTACGAGGTACGGGTTCCTGACATCCGACAACCTTTATCAGATATTTGAAAAAACATCAAAATGTATGATATGACCGTTAGATAAATTAAATACATTAAATGTAGGAAACAAAGAAATTAAAACAGTGAGTCGAGAATGTATGTCACTGTTGACTTCAACTGTGGTCTTCCAACTGTGGACTTCCAACTGTGGACTTCCAACTGTGGACTTCCTTCTGACTGCTGATTTCAACAAAAGGCTTGCTGTCTGTAGGCTTGCAATGGTAGCTTTTACTCCATGTAACTGTAGCCTTTCTAACTGTAGACTTGTAACATCAAATTTGTAGAACTGTAACCTTTGTCAACTGTAGACTTCGATCATCTGTAGACTTAGTAGACAGAAGCTGTCTAACTGTAGCCTTGACTGTAGACTTATGACTGTAGGCTAGTTCGTCTGCGAACTTGTTTCAACTGTAGACTTGTTCGACTGTGAACTTGAGCAGTGAAAACTTTGAACAGAAGTCTTGTATCTGTGACCTTCGTCTGTGAGCTTTGACAATAGATAGCAGTAGACTCGTAACTGTAAGCTTGTATTAGTCATCGACTGTAACCTTGTAACTGTGAACTTATTGCAACAGTAACTTAAGGTGACAGTTAACTGTAACTGTGACTTTGAGAAGAAAAACTCTGACTGTTAGTTAACAATACTAAACTTATGTAAATACTACTGTAAGCTGTTACAGTAAAGTTATGAGAGTAAGAATATGAACTGTTTAGAATAAAATACGTTTAAGCATAGAATAATAAGATTAATGCAAAGGTTTAATACATCATAATTAATGTTTAAGTATGATTTGGGATTATCAAAACAGGTGATTCCAACACTAACTACTTCTAGGATGATGTTATCAATAAAACTATTATATAATAACAGGATTCTAATTCGATTAATGTTAAAGAAGTATTCTTATGAGTATTTAAATGTTATAAAGATAAATAAAAACTATATCCAATTTTTTTTATTCAATATAGTTATTCATAAAAAAATGGAAAATAATGGAAAATAATTTTCTAATGTGTTATAAAGAATATTTTGATGAAAAAAATTATTTGGTTGAATATTTTTCTCATTTTTTCCTCCATTATCATATAAATGTTTCATGAAAAATATTATTTTTATGTATTTGTATTGTAAAAAAAGAAATGATAGAATAATTTCATATATAAATAAATAATTATGATAATATAAATTCGATTTAATTATTTATAAGCTTTATTTGAAAAAAGTTATATATAATTACTATAATAATTTTTGAAAAATAATTTAATAAATTTTGATGGAAATATTAAGGGATGTGAATAACATTGCCTTAAATAACCATCTTGACTATGATAATTATTATAAATGCAGATAGCTATTTTTTTAAAATATATTAAAAGATTTATTCTTTATGAAACTAAAATAAAAATACCCCTAGAAAATAACATAAGATTATAGGAATATGATACTAAACATAAAATCGAAAAAACAACAAAATTACGGAATAAAGGCCCCCATCAAAACAACACGAAATTCGAGTAACCCAATGAGGTATCAGAACCTTCAAAATGTTTTATGTTGTTCCACCAATGGTTAAAATGTAAATATTGTGAAAATTAAATGGAATAGTTAAATTCAAATAAAAAAATTATGGAAACTATTATCCACGTAATATGCATTTACTTTTAAGCATGAAATATTTTAGTAATAGTTTTTTTACTTAATTTTATAATCTTATAAAATAAATTTAAAAATATTAAAAAATGTATAAAAACTCAATTTAAATGTTTCCATTGCATAATATATCAACAATTATAGAAATAGACCAACATGTCACATATATTGAATGAAATAATACATTAAATACATAGTATTAACATGGAATTAGAATTATGATGAATAGATTATGCCTAATGGAATGTAATGAATGTTTTTATTCAAGACCACTAAATCTATGGATCCTAGTTTGGATTAATATATATATTAATTTATAATTATAAATCACCAGTGTTTTATAAATATTTATTTATTAATCAATAACTAAAAATAAATTATAATAAAATTTAAAACATCCTTTTAATTATAAGAAAATATATCCCATCAAGATATCTTGACATCAAAGTTACCTATATTAACATATGTTTCTATAAAAATTATAATGTATCCCAATACTTAAACTATAAAAAATATATTTAATATTAATATATGCTGATGTTTGTTCAATGCATCTTAATATATCTATATATGTTTTTTCTAAAAATAATATTTATTTCTTTAAATGGTTATTTAAATTTATTTTAACTGAATTCATGATACATTTATATTGATATTTCATATTTTTTTGTATATTCCCATTATAATAAGTAATTTATTAATTAGAGTTTAATTATAACCAATTCCTTATATGTGTTATAGGTATCAATTGGAATGTATAAGTCATCATAAAAATCAATAATTTATAATGAATTCTCATATTTCATAAAATAAATGGTAAAAGAATATTTTAACACTAAAATAAATGTCATGATGAATTTTTTATTTTTACATAATAATATATCTCATTTATAAATGAGTATTCCCATAAATAAAAACAAGAATAGAATTCAGTGTGTGCGACTGGAAATTCCAAAACATTTATTTTAATGTTTATATAATATATATTTTATTTAAATAATATTTTATATAGTATTTATTATTTTAATTTTAAAATTAATTTAACATATTTGAATTTTATATTACATTAAAATGGATATCACAATTGGATAGTTTAGTTTTTAGAAAAATAATTTGGCATTTGAAATTTCAATGTAGTTGTTTTAAAAAATAATCATGACAAAAAAATTAGTAATAGAAGTATTTTCAAAAAAATGAATTTCAGAATATTTATAGATGAATTTGGAAAAATGTATAACATATTTTGAGTCATTATTCCTAAATTATGCAAGGAGTTAAATTTTTTATTTCTTTTGATATAGTAAAATATGATAAGAATGGTTAAATAATTTAATATATTGTAATATAAAATAATATATATATATATATATATAACCATGACCAAAATAAACAAAATAAATTAATATAGAATAATATTGGATCTAAATATTATAGTTGATAATTATTGAATATTATAGAAAACTGTTGGTGTAGTGGATCACTGGAGGTAATGGAATTATAAAATATTGAATAGTTAATTACATGGGATTCCAAAAACTATAACTATAAATACACACCCATTGTACTCATTTTGTAACAAACAATTCTCATATTCACTCTACATATTTCTATTAAGAGTCTATATAATATTTATCTCTTCAATATTGAGTAAATATTTAGGTAAAAATTGTATTTTTGAAGCCAATATGTTCAGATAAAGTAACTGTTCTTACTTCTTCCCATTTTCTTCCAAACTATAAATATTTTATAAAATTATTCTTTTAATTTTTTATCCTATGATATACTTATATATTTTTTATTTTATAATGATTTTTACTTATTTTACATGAGATATTACTAATTCAGTATCAATAGTTTATTTTTTGAAAGATTATATTATGCTAATGAAATGGATCATGTTTTCAAGTCATCATTTTCAATTATGATTATTATATTTTATTTTCATTTAAAATTCAATTAATAAGAAAAATATTCTAAAGATAACATTTTATTATCATAATTTTTTTTGTGTTTTCATGATATATTATTTATTCTATAACATTATACAACACTTTTAACATCATCATAATTAAAAAAATTACAGTTTTTATTCCCGTCTATTCTTTTTTAAATAGAAAATATTTTGTGGAACTTCCTATTTAATTACACATGATTATGATTCCATTTTTATAGCCAAGTGTATTATTATCCCATTGAATTATTTTAATTATATAATATACTTTATTTAAAAATCATGAATTTTTTGGATTGGGAAATTATATGGGTATTTGATATTTTGATTTCTAGGATATAATAAAATTTGATTACAGAGATTCAGATTCAGATTATTAGTTTTATAATATTTATATGAAATGTTTTTTGGACTTGGTATGTGTCCTCATAGGGAGGGTGGGGGCTCATTTGAGAATCAGAGAAAAGTAGGGTTACCCTAATATTTGTTTTAATGTATTTTCAATGGCATCAGTAGAACCATAGTTTAATGATCTCTATAGTGGATGGGGACATGCTTCAGAAGTAGGATTTTTGGGTTGGATATTTTCCCTATGTTGTGTGTAGCACTTGGTATTCTCTATTACTGGGAATATAAAGGGTTATCAAGTCACATTTCTTTTCACACTATTTACTATGTTATATGTTTCTATTTATTGATTGAATGGGTGTCCATCCAAGGAATAGTTATTACAATTCTCTTTATATAAATGATGATTTTTGTGTCATTATATTGTGAAATAATCCAATATTATTTATTTTATACTATTTCCTTAGTTTTCAACCTAAGATGATCCTGAAAGTTCCTCATGTATGTCATAGGATGGCTTGGTTGCCTATTCATAGCGTGGCATGTGTCGTATCCTAAAACAGTTGTTTCAAATCCGTCATTGTTGTAATCTATGTTGTGTTTGGGTAGTATATATACTATGATCATAATTGAAACATGATAGGGTGTTTTGAGGGAGGGCCTTAGGGGCTATACATCGTTGAATAACTTTCAGAATCCATGGTAGTCCGGATTTGAAAATTATTTGTAGATTTTTTTGTTTTGATATGTTTTGAGGATTATTTTATCTTTATTTAGCATGTATGAGATTTTAGTGGATATCTCATGTTTAGGAGGTGGAGGTGGTGAACGAAATAGGTCTTCAATGTTGACTGTAATAGTATAGTCAACTATATAAAAACCATTAAAATTGGTTCTATATCCATTAAAAAGTTATTTTCATAGGTTATATTATCCCATGAGGCCAAAATAAGCATAGTACTATTTCTAATCCTTGAATATTATTTCCATCCATTATTTATAAAATGATCCCAATGGAACATACCATTAGTGTGATGCTTAATTAGAGGTATTTTCATTGTGATGTTGACAATGATTATATTTTTTTTATTGATGTTAACATCTCCTTATATAATTTTTCATTTAAAACGATTATTTTATATTTGAGAAAATAGATTTTAAAATGGGAAGGAAGAATTTTATTGGATGGGTTGATATTCAATCTGTTTGTATTATTTTTGAAATATTTTCAAACTTTATTATTTTAATTAAAAAATTTATCAATTATAGTGATTTTAGAGGTCAAATTTTTAAAAACTAATTTAGAATGTATTTTTTTAATAAATGGGAGTTATTTTATATTGAAAAAAAGAATTACACTTGAAAAATCTTAACAAATATAGTATTTGTTTTGAAACAAAATATGGAAAGATTTTCTAGAGATAATTTTTTGATAAAATATATTTAGGTCAACTGATTTTAGAAAATTGTTTTGTGACAAAGTTGAGGAATCTTTTAGAAAAATTGGAAGGCATGGAAGCTTTCTATGAAATGTATTTGTTTAATGGGTGTTTGGACATTTTTACATTTTAATTATCTCATGAGATATTAATTACTACTTCCTTTTTCTTACACAATATTTTGACCTATGAAAAAAATTTAAAAACAAGGGATGAGCACAAAAATATTAGTAAGGTATATAATGAATCAAAAACCATTAGTCTAGTGAAATCATGAAAACACCTTATAAAACCATTTCATAAAAACTTGTAATCATGCATAGAAACATCATGCAGTTTTTTGGTAAATATGTACAATATCAGTAATACATTCTCTGATACTCATGGAATAACAATTTTTCCAACTTCCATATTCGTAGTACCAAATGAATTTAAGGGATATAATGGGGCCCACACATCATATCTTGACCTATAATGGGCTCAACAAAACCTATCATGAGCTATAATAGTTATCAACCAATTTTATATTTTTCTACAATGGGATATAACTAACATAAACTATGTCTATGTTACATATGAGGAATAAGTCCCTTGATAACACTTTTAATCCCTTGATCAAAACACCTTCAAATTTTCAAAAGACCCTTTTTCTATAAAACAAATAACATTTAAAATATAAAAAAGTGCAAGTAATAATGTAAAAATATTATAAAAAATAACTATTAAAACATATAATTATGATAATATAGTAATATATCAATATAAAATCCAGAGAAAATGTTCTTGCCACAAAAAAAGAACAATCTTTTTTTAAATTTTCTAAAAGAGACAATTAAAAGGAATTTAAAAGGAAAGTCCCTTATAGAAAACATGAAATGAAACCATTTCTAAACAAATATAAGAAATTTAAACATTAATAACCATAAATATACATTCATAAAAACCATTTCTATGGCATGGAAAAAAAACTAAACCGATTTAGAACAATAAATCTTTAAAGCACCTTAAAATAATGTTTTTGTTAAAGACCCCCTTACCTCATGTTATTTCCTACTTAAAATGTGTTGAAACCTCATGCATAATTGTTTTAATAGTGTTATTGATATATTATAGAACTGAACTAATGTTTATAATACCATAACGTTTCTTCTTATAACATTTTCCACCCATTTATTAACAATATTGTTTTATTTTTGTTGTTTCAGGTGAGTTATTTTCATAGTTCCCATGGTAAGTTTATTTATGGTCTCACTTTTAAAAATTAAATACTAAAACATAAGTGATATCATATATATATTTAGGTCATTTTAAAAAATTACATGTGAAAATTTACTATCCATGATTTTGGTAAAAGTGAAATGAAAATCATCATCCGAGAAGGCGGTGGATTAATGCCCCACGGATGTAGATTTCGTTATTCAAGAAATAATAGAGAAGTTGAGAGATTTTATGAGGCATATACCAGGAAAAAACACACACCATTATATATGTGATACTAAAGATTTCATGAAACATTTGATAATAGGTGGGGGTACTCAACAAATCATTTATACTTCATTTATGTATATCCTGGAAAGTTGATCGAGTGAGAAAAATTCTCAAATTTGAATGAAATTTTATTCCTTAATAAGGTTATTAACTTTCAACAAGATGGAATTATAGATTTTATAAATATAAAGCAGCTAAATATGATTATAAACATTATTTTTATGATTTTTTATGTCTACCTCCACCACAATAAATAAATAATTTTTTTATCATGTTAATTTTTTGTCTTTAAGTTTACTTAGTTTTATCGTTATAGTTTTTTCTAAAGTAACTTGTATACCTTGTTAATTTATCTATTAATATTATAATAAAAATTTATTTATTATATAATTTATACCCACTAATTCTATATATAATTTCAAATTCATTAAATAAAAAACCTATATTTGTGTAAAATTAATTTTAATAAAAATTTATGTAATTTGAAAAAACCTTTTTAACATTAATCTTGTTAATTAATTTCAAATATTTCCAATAATAATTGTGGTAAAAATATATTAGAATTTATTATTTTATATAAATTAATATGATTTTAAATATGGAATCCATTTTTTCAAAATTCAATTCCAATAAGAAGAAGAATTTTATTTAAAATTAATCTCACAATGGCAATGAGAAACTCGATTTTGAAAATTAAAATGTTCAAAAGTTTACTAAGTATTTATATATAAATTAAATATTAAATTAATTTTGAATAATTAAATTTTATTAATAAACACATTATTTTTCTATTTAAACTTTCAATGAAATTAAAAATATTATTTCAATAAATAAATAAATCTAGAAAAAATGATTGTTTTATATTAAAATTCTTTGTTTGTTTATTTTCATCGAAAAACAAAACTTCTCAGAAAAACAAAAAAAAAATAGTAAGATAAACTTTAATTTTTTTTATTTGGAAAATATGGTGTATTTTGTTAAATAAAATTTATCAATGTGTCAAAATTTAGATATAAAACTAGTTATCCTTTTAGAGGTGCCAAAAACTACCTTTAAAATAATACATCTTATTTTAAGTAAAATTGGATTTGTTCTTATTTTATGTAAATTAAATATATTTTATAAATTTCAAAACATATTATATAATTATAAACTTTTTAAAATAATTCACTAATATTAATTAATTTACATTGTTATGATAAGTCTTGTTTTGGAAGTATAAAAATAGTTTTTTATAAAAACATATCCTTTATTTCCCAATAGTTTATATTTTCCTTTCTAATTAATTGTTATCCAATAAATTAATTTTATATATGTGTAATTCATATATTTTCATAATATGTTTATTCATATTCATAAAAATTAATTTAAAATCTAGTATATAACTATTAATTTAAATAATAATATTAATTGTGTTCGTAAAAAATCGGTCTTGCATAACACAAGCTATCGTAGAAAGTCGTTGTTATGTGTCGTGAAAGATAACTCAATGTTGTGTGGATTGAAAGTTATAACATAGTTTTAATTTATTTAAAATAAGAAATATATTTTAATGTTTCAGGATATTATATTCCCTTATACTCTTATTTTTTTGTGTCAAACACTCTATTAAATTTGATTATCATATTTTTAAATTTTGGGATGATACGTTCTTCACACTGTAAATAAATGACATCCCTGATATTTAAAAATTATATTGGTAATAAAAAGTAGATATTATAAAATAAATTCATTTAAACCACACATCATTATATGGTTTGGTAAAACATCATCTAAATAAGATGTAATTATGCGTACCAAGTTCATATGTAAGAACACATAATTAGGATTCCATGCCGGAGAATATTAGGGGAAAGTAAAGATATGGATCAGGAGTAAAATTGAAAAAATTTATAGAGATAAATTTAAGTTATTGAAAAAAAATTAATGATCAATGGAAATTTTAGGGCCTCAATGAAATACATCCAATAAGTGTGGAAAAGTCATTGATATCATCAGAAAATATGGTAATATGATAAGATTTTATTTCATGAAAATTTATTGTAAGGTTGAAGAATTATTTTAATATATAATAATATATTGATATATACATACCATATAAGTTTCTATTATTTAATAAAAATTTCATCCTTTTCTTATGGTTCAAGTTAATTCATCGCTTAATATAAGAAATAATTATGTAAAAAATGATTTTCTCTTATTCCAAAAGCACTAAAATTACCTTTTAACGGATCCTATGGTCCAAAAAAATTCAAATATTCATTACTATTTTTTGAAACCAATATGGGTAATACATTAATCAATGAATTTAAAAAATGTGACCCTACTGGGTAATCATTAATATTAATCCATAAATATTTTAACTAAAAATAATGACATATTTATCGAGACATCGTGTAGGTCAGTGGTATGAGTGAAATAAATATCATACATCACTCATCGGTTAAAGACCCGAAGCATTGATGGAATTGATGGGATATCACTTAGCATATATGTTTTCATTTTTTCTAAGTTTTAGTGATATAATTCCTTAATTAATTCTGATAGAGTTACTTTAAATTTTATCATTAAATAATATTTTCCAATGTTTTTCAATAAAATATTTTCACCATAAAATGTACTAATACTATTTTTATATCAACCCTATAGATTATCAATAACATTAAAGTTATTATTGTAAAATATAAATTCATTATTCCTCATTTATCTTCTTAGTAAAACATAAAATATCCATAAATGTATCCAAAAATATCATTTCTCTTATGATGTTCCTACCACATAAGACCTAAAGAGATGTGTTTAAGAATTAACTTTATGATAAATATCAAAATCATTAAATAATAATGGTATCCATAAGTCTTATGTTAATGAATTCATATATGTATCAAATATTTAACAAAATACTCATATGTATCATTATTGTTATAAGAAAAATGCCATTCGTAAAAATAGTTCAACAAATTAATTACCAAATCCCAATACATCATCTATTTTTTTCAATATGGGTCTCTCCCTGGTGAAAGATTTAATATAGGTTATTCATTATAATAATAAATTTCAATCCATCATAAAGGTTTGAAAATAAAATCTGAATTATCCAAATCATATCCCCTAGGAGTGTTAAACTAGGTTTGAGTAAGGCTTGTTGTCATGTACCATGTTATTCTTGAGTTAAGCTTGATACTTCCTTTACAGAGTTATTACCCCTAGGTACATATGTGCTAGAACCACATCCACTATTAGTATCCAGACATGAATGTATTACTAGGATAATCCAAAAAATCAATTCCATACCAAAACATTAGGATTTTCTTTTATAATTATAATCAAATTATATATTTGTGGTATGTTCCTTAATCAATGTTTTCTTAAATAAAGTTCTCAATATTCCTACTAAATTTCCTTTCTAACCAAATATAGTGACTAAGACCCTATAAGTCCATATATGGTGTCTATTAATATTTCATTGGAATAATATTCATGTAATTTTATCCTATAATTTTTAATTATTTAGTATTCTCGGTAAACTAGATACATTCATGAGTCTGGAATTATAATTGAATGCACAAATTACAAAATATTTTTGTCTTTTCATTTTCACGAATAACATTATTCTATATATAGTATCCCTATATACCAGTAATTGTAAGATTCATTGTATTTTGTGGAATGGGATCATAAGAAAGGGTGATCTCAAATTCATAGTAAGGGATATGTATAATATAAGTTATCATTAATCAATAATGAATAATCAATATGTCAAGGAAAATAACAGAAAACATATTCCATTTAATTAATAGGGTGAGGAATAATCAATATGGTAAATAAATGAAAAAACATTCCATTTAAATAACTAGATAAAGAATAATCAATATAGAATGGTAGATAACTAAAAACCATGATATTTAATTAGTAAAATAAGAATACAATGCATCCATGGATTTTGTTATTGTGAAACTCTCATAGATAATAATAAATATAATATTAATAATTAAATGTTTAATTATCAAACATCATGTAACGAGTTACATGTTACCTTAACCCTATAGACATGTCACATGATATTTTAAAGCATACTGGGTAAAAAATAATTTTTCAGCCAATCATATTTATACTATCCAGACCTTTCACAAGACAATTTAAAATATACTAGTTAAAAATGTGTAGGGTTTTCCCAATTGATTTTCTCTAATGATACTACCGAGGCATCAAGGATATGAATTTAAATGTTCCCCAACCCATGTCATACTAGTAAAAAATCATTCCTCATATATCAAAAAATTTATTTAACTCATAAAAAATGTGCATTGTCAAATATTCATATTGAGTAAAGAATGAAATTTTATCAATATTTTCACAATTAATCAGTATAGTTTATTTCAAACCACATATGCTGAAATCGAATATAGTTTATGAAATAATAATATCAATTGAATAATAATATGTATATTTAATGGAAATATAATGTCTAAGGATCGTATAAATGTTAACATTTCATGTTAAAGTTATTTATTATAAAAATAAATCATAAGAAGTGAATATAAATAATTTCCTTAGTCAAGAAAGTCATAAACCAACCAGAGGAACAATAATAATGGTATTAAAATATACCCACTAAGGTAAAAATAAATATTTGATTTCATTCATGAATATAATGACCCTAAAAATATGTTTAAAAATATTTATGTAAGATATATTTTCATCTAGATTTTTTTGGAAAATTCATTTTATTAAAATATTACTATTAGGATTTTTTTTAAAAATATCATAAAATTTCAATCATTTTTCTAAATAAATAATTATTATGTTGGTGGGTAATTCCAAACATGTCGTAGAGAATATTCCGTTTTCATGGTAAAAAGGTTTGAAAAGTACCTTTCCATAAAAGTGATAAGAAGATTTCATTCATAAATTTTGTTAAAATGATAAAATATATGAAACAGTATTTTAAAAAATAATTTTGAATTTTTTTTAAAAAAATTTAAAACATTTTTAGGGAACATGGTTTTGGAAGAAAACATATTTTCGTTAGACGAGATAAATGAAGTAACATTTTCCTGAAAAAATTTTAAGTAAAAATGTCTTGGAAAATTGTGTTATGACTTGAAAATATAATTAAATACCATATTATAAGAAAATATAATAATTTTAAGATGGAAATATTTGATAATTCCCCAAAAGGAGGCATAAACATAAACCATCTCAAATAATGATGAGATTGTGAACTAAACTTTTACCACTTAAGAAAATATTGTATTGAAAACCCCATGAAATAAATTAAATAAATGAACCATTAAATATCATTATGATATTTTAATTAATTATATATTATATGAATATTGTATTATATGTACCTCACAATCTAAATAAGTGGGGAATATGGTGTATATCTCACGGAAGTAAAAGTGAGTTGAGAAAGCCTTACCTTATGATTCCTTTTGGTTGAGCATGGTTTGAACATATGTATTTTTTAAACGTGTTATAAAGATATTAAATTAATATATTAATATTTATTATATCATATATTATTCTTTTATAACATATTATTACATATTTATTAATAATTATTTATTATTTACATTTTTTCATGTAATAACTATGTTCTTTTTTATAGTATGTTCTGACTTATTATTTTTTGTTCATCTTACATCGATCATAAATTATTAATTTACTTAATATAATCCAAAATTTCAATGTCATTTATATTTATACTATATTTATTTTTATAAATCCATAAATTTTGGTGATTGGAAATGAAATACATCGTTCATGGAGACAATATACTGTATATACGCATAAACACCGTTATCATTTTCTAGTTTCATTGAAATAATGAAAATTAATATATATATATATATATATATTATCATTAAATTATAATTTTTCTTAATTTATATAACATATATATATATATATATATTAGACCCCTCATTAATACATTCCATGTAAAGGGTGAATGAAGCACATTACTTCGCGAGCCGGTAGCCCACCGTACAAACGAAGAAATTTATCGTATTCTCATAAAATGGAAATCTAAAAGGAATGTTTAATATAATAAATCCATGATCATAAATACATCATAAATATCATATATATTGTATATAAATATTATTTCCCTCACTATACATAACTTTTAATGGTCCAAATGGAATAGATAATGGATTGGGTTCACGATGTGGTTGTCCGCCACACACCCAAATCATGAGTTCCTTAATAATTTGAGGGTAATGTGTATTGTTTTATAAGATACCATCAAAATTACACTATCTTAGTATATTTATTATAATTTGGTTTTTAAAGAACTATAAAGTGAAAATAATTTAATTGGTTTGAGAATTAAATAAAGAAAAAATGTATGTTGAAAAGCTTTATCAATTCTTCAAGTATCTCCTATTAGTTTTCATCAGAATCTTTCCTTGACTATCATTCACCCAAAATTATGGATTATTAGATGATTGGAGGAATGTTTATAAATTATAATTTGAGTTTTGGTTCAATCCAAATAGATTTGGAGGTATGCATTAGTGGTGAGAGTGAATTCCTTTTTATAATGGAGATGGAGTAAAATTCAAGTTAATACGCAAAATAATACACTATTAGAAAATCTCTCTTACCTAATGTGACAAGAAAAATAAAAAATAATGTAGGAGATGGATTAATTGGTTAATAAATACCTCCCAAACCCAAAATAAATACATTTTCCCTCATTTTATTCTTTAGTCATCTAGTTTACTCAATTTTATCTTTACAGTTTTTACGAAGGGAATCTATGTAATTTAATTACCTAGGTAATTTATGAATTAATTTTATATATGAAAAAATATTTATTAGATAATTTAGACCCAATTTTTATAAATTCCATTATATATACATTAAATAAAATTCCAATGCATGTGTTAAATTAATTTTAATTCAAACACATGTAATACACAAACCACCATTTAAACCTTAATCATGTTAATTTATTTTAAATGTTTTAACTAATCATTATGGTAAAAAAACAATTGGCCTGATAATATAATTTAAAATTTTCTGATTACAAATATTTAATCTATTTGAAAAATTCAAATAATTAAACTAGAATAATTTAATTTAAAATTAATCATAAATATGAGTTCAGATAAAATGGTTTTAAATTAAAAATGATAAAAAGTATTCTAAGTTTATACATAAAATTAAATAAAAAAATAATTACAATGAGATAAATTGTATTAATATACGTATAATTGAAATATATTTTCATTTAAAATAAAATAAAAATATAATTTAAATATATAAATAAATAAAACAAAAGGTTATGTTTCAACTAAAAATCAATATTTTGTAATATTCATCATAAAATGATACATTTTAGAAACATAAAAAAATTAAACCTAAGATAATTTTGATTTATATTTATAAAATGAATTTTATTTTTTGATGTAAAATTTATAAGAGTGTAAAATTTTGGTCTTACAAAAAGTGATCAATTAAAAGGATGAAAACTGACTTTAGAAAAATACAGTTCTTTATGCGTAAAATTTGATTAGTTATTATCTTATGAAAATAAAATCTATTATTAGAATTTTAAAAAATTATTTAATCAATAAATTTCATTATTATCATTACGTAAAAAAATTACTTTAATTTATTGTGTTAAATCACTATTGGGAGTATAAAATATTCTTTATAAAAACATTTCTCTATATTACACTAGGTTAAATATTCATTTATAATTAATTGGTAACCAATGAGTTCATTTTATGTTTGTGTAAACCATATATTTCCATAAGTAAGATAATAATATTCATAACTGTGAATTTAATTTCTATTAGATAACATTAATTTTAAATTATAATATTTATAGTATTTGATTATCCTCAGACTTGGGTGTAAAAAAAGTGATTGTGGAAAGTTTTTGCTATGTTTAATGCAAGAGAACATATGGTTCTTGTGTACTAAAAGTTATATTAAATACTTAATTTATTTGAGAAATTAAATATATTTTAAATTATGAAGAGTTTATATTTAATTCTCTTTGTGTTTTTTTGTCTCATGCTTTTTATCGAATATGATATTGATATTTTATCCTTTCTGGGTGTTACCTGGTCCATCACATAGGGAACTATTAGAACTCTATCCATCAAAGCATGTGTATATCTACTCTCCTAGAAGAGATACTATGGAAGACAGACTATCCAACTAATCATCATTATCACTAGGATGTTGGGAAAGAAACACCCATGGGAAAATACAGGTGTTGTAATGTAGTTCTCGATTTGGGTTTGTGTATATAGAAATCATAAGTAATATACAATTTTATTCTTATCGCCACACACACACGACCAACAAATGGGTTCTCAAAAAATATGTAACCAACTCAAAACATCCTTAATTTCTCTACCACCTCTAAATGAATAACACCACACAGACAACATGCCACAAATCTCATTTCCCACAAATTCCATTATCCAGCCCATTCATTTCATTATTTATCAGCAAATATATTTAACATCAAAAACGTTATTTTTTTGTCAATTTAAAATTTCAATATAATTTACCAAACCAAGACCCATCCATTTAAAAATTAATAAAAAATTATTCCACCACAAACCATGAATCTATCACATCATGACCAAAAATTATATATAACTCATAATCCCGATAAAAAATATCTTGTACACCCCAATAGTTGGAAAAAACAGACCATAACCCCATAACGCAAAATCAAAGACAAAAAAAAAACATCACAACAACCAAAAATCCTATCCAAAAAAATCCTCACATCACTACGGTAATAGTATGTCTAAATAATCATCAATCCTCTTCCAAAAAAAGAACGACCAAATAGACCATCACCTCACACCCAAAAAAGAATGTCCAAAGAAACCATCACCACACCAACCAGAGAGCATGGAGAAACAAATCATCATCACCCCACACCACATCATGACCACAATGTTCCTCCCCACAGCATAGAATCACAAGAAAAAATATAAAAAAACAATTTTAACGATATAAGAAAGGTGTGTTTATCACATTTTACTTTATTTTTGGGGAATTATTACATAATCTATAAATATTTGTGTAACCATTTCTTATCCATATATAATTTTTTATCTAGTTTTAATTTTAGTGTGATTTTAAAACAAGAAAGGTTCCCACTATTCCTACCAAAAATGTTAATGCAAAGTATCCAAGGAAAGTGATTTTCATTGGGGTGTTTAGCATGTACAACCATAATATCACAATAATATCAAATATATAAAAAGATAAGATCCATTACGCTTGATTTTAATTGAATTTTAATGGGCTGATTTTATAGAGTTATTTGAAAATGTATATAAAATTAAAAGAAATAGAATTAGATTTTGAGTCTATTTTGAAAAGAATTTATTGTCATAGTGAATTGATCTCAAGGGATATGGGTTCATTTGAATATCTTGATCCTCTATTTGATTTTTAATTAAAATGATAATATCATGAGGTTGTTGATTTAATTTTAATTTGAAATGAATTTCATTTTGGGGCTGTATTATGTGATTTCATTGGAGGTGAAGTAAGATTTATAATTCCATTTGGGCCTAACATGGCTTGGAGGGTATCACATGTCCGGGTGGACATGCCTAGAGGCCGTCACATGACTTTATTTTCATGTATAGAGGACATCGTAAGATTCAGTTGACATGCATGTGTGATACCAAAGGACCCATCATTGCTGAGATGATGTTGTTATGTGATTTAGGCAACCAGTTTAAAGGGAAACACAGGATTAGAAGGATGACCCCAAAGGGTATTATGAGATCAAGGTGGCATGACTATGAGGTGATGTAATAATTTAATTGAAATTTACATGGGACTTCACAAGATCCGAATGGTAAACCAGAGGAGTGTTGCATGATATCAGTTAATAATCAAGGTGTTGTCGCCTGTCTTGGATAGTTCATGTGGATTGCATAATGTTTTGCGTATCTGTATTTTTATTAAGTATCTTTTTTATTAGTATTTTCTCTAGCTGTATATTTTCAGTGCCATATATTTTTAAAATATTAGATTATTTTATTTATGTCATGCTCTATAAAATATAATGGATGTCTTTCGCATGTCCTTCACTTGACTTATGATCCTTCTGGCCATTCACTGGTGTATTAACAAACAAAATACATTCTAGTCATGGAATCATATGATCCAAGAAATCCTCTATGTTTCATGGGTGTGCCAGTGCTCCTTTATGAGAAAAATCCAACCTTTTTTCCATGAGTTTATAGGTTGCTTTTTTATTTTTGGATGGGGAATTTATGGGCCCCTACACCCCAATTATTTTTTAGGTTGTGTGTCGTATCTAGAATGAATCATGGTTTGATTCGGCAAAGAGATCTTATGCATGAGTCTTAAAGAGTATTTTATAATCGAGAAATATGAGTGTGCTACATGATTTTTAGTTACCATGATTCCCCTCAACAACAAATCTGTTATTGGATAATTTCCAATTAATAAGGACTTGTTGAATCATGCAGGTATAATGAAGTAATTCCATATTTTTATATTAACAAGTCCAAGGGCCTTCGTGAGACAAGGAATTCTATGGAAAGGCCTCTATGTGATCTCAAGTGAAATATAATATATAAAAATTGGAAATAAGGCTACATAGGATTCACCCAAAAGTAAATGGCCATGACCAAAAGTACATGAGAAAAAGATAATGTAAACATTCATGATCTAGAAAGAACTGGACAATCTCATGGTGGAAATAGAACTCCATATAACCCACTATAAATTCCATGTATATAGACATGTCTAGTCAAGACATGTGCAGAAAGGGACAGAACCAATATACCAGGAATGTTTAGATCCTGGGTGACCCCTATTACACACTACATACATATTTAAGAGTTTCCACCCTACGTGTATACTTATTACGGTATTGAATTATGTCCCATAAGTAGCATATCCTGATATTTGTTCTATATAGAATGTAATGGTATCATTAGTAGTGTATTTATAGATACGATGTGAAGTGTTGAGATTGTGGAACCTCTTCTAGTGATTATCAAATAGTTATAATGACCAAGAAGGATCATCAATGAGAGGTTAGGGTTGGAAACCCCCTATTACACTAGGGTGTGGGTCAATACTTATGGAAAGTTATTTTTGTATCAATTTCCCTTATTTAAGACATATATTATGTTTTGCAACTATATAGTTTAAACAAGTGTTTATAGAGGCCCTATGGGATGTAATATCATAGATTTAATCATCCCCATGATATTTTAAGTTTCATTTAATGTTATTCCCTCAAGTCGATTATTAATCAATGTAACTAAAGTGGTAAAAATTTTATGTTTCAATCTAATAATTTATCTTAATTATTAATGTTTATGTCTCCAAAGTTGAAATGTCATGATATTACCCCCAAAAATTTTAGGTATTTGTATTTTTATCTTTTTATTTATTATATCATAAAGTAATGGAACCCTTTTCCAAACTTTTATACTTAAAAATTATTAAGAATATATTTTTATGAAAATATGATCTTATTTTTCACTTCTATTAGAAATATATTTTATTCTAAAACCATGTTTCTATATAGGGTTTGGAAAATGACTTATTAAAATATTATTTCTTGTAAAAAAATTGGTATCCTCTTTTGGATTTTCTCAAAATATTATCATTATAATCTTCATGTTGATTTCCAAAAAAATACACATTTAGATTTTATTGAAAATTCCTAAGAAATATTCTTTTGAATGTGTAAAAAATGATTAAAATTTTATTTTTTCCTAACCAATCATATATTCTATGCTTACATTATAAATTATCAATTTTATATTCAAAGAAAATGTTTTAAACTATTTTATATTTCAAAAATAAAATTTCAATGCTAAAATGTAATTTTCCATGAGAAATTATTTAAATTACAATTACAAATTATTTTAAATCTAAGAATTGCTTTTTTGGTGTTTTAAATGCCTTACTAGGTATATGATCCAAGTATAACATTCATAATATTTCTCTAAATAGTTTATATTTTGATATTATAATGTTTATGAAACCTATTTTTGTTCAAAAAGGTATATCAGGAGGAAATTATTATAAAACCTACTTATTTTCATGGGTTATTCTAGGATGAAAATATTTTTAAAAACTACCTCATTTTCTCATTTTATTAAATCATTTAATGATTATAAAACAAATTTAATTTCATGGGTTATGACATGATTAATTTTATGATATTGTTGAATACATAAATATTATTTATATTATGTTATGGGTGGGACCTATATCTCCCTGCAATTCATTAGGTAATGATTAATGTTATTTGATCTCAAAGGGTACACATTAGGTCATCCCAAGCCCAAAATAGTGTACCTGGGAGGTCATACCATGCTCGAAGTAGGTACACAGGTGGTTATCCCAAACCTAATATTTTTTAATATCATAGTGGGTAGCCTTCGCATTGGATTCTCTATACTTATGTGTGTTCCACAAATATATTTCTTATTTCATTTTTATGCTCTCACTTATATTATTATTTCCATTTCTTATGATTCATGTCTTATGAACTTCCTATATTTATGCCATGACTCAATATTCTGGTTGTTGATATGAAGGGAGTTGAGGGTTAAGTTGGAAGACATTTGATATAATGGATTTATTAGATCTAGTATAACTCCATGAGAAACTCCATTTTCATTGTGACAAAGGTGGATGTGAGAGTAATATTTTTCATTTATTTTCATTTCCTAATCTAACTAACAATAAATATCGTATATCCTTATTCCACGGACTAACAAGAACTTTGAGGATAGAGATAGTTCATGATGATCAAAATAATTTTCGATAACCCCATGTTTGGGATTTGAAAGGGTGTTGTTTCAAATATAGAATTCCAAATTCTGTATGGACACTACGAGTTCTTGATGAAATATTTTTTGTGTGATGAATACCCTTGATGTGTTTTTTGATTTGATGAACTGTATATTCCATCCATACATGGATCTTTTTAGGTTTGTATTTATTTTATAATATTCATTTTCACTACATTAAGGCTCAATGAATAGGGGATTAAGTGAGTGGTTCAAAGAAATTACATACCATTTTGGAAACTAAATTTGGTTTTAGCTCTAGCACCAATTCACCGAGTGGTAACAACCCCAAAAACACTATATTGAGATACACTCAATCGTGAAATATAATAGAAAAACCTCATTGATTCACACCTAGTTTGTAACACCCATGGGATTTTCTTTGGAAATACATAGGAACTTTAGGAACCATAATGAAGGAATTAAATAGGAGATGACAATAAATGACCTACGATAAACATTTGGTGTCATAGGTTAACAAGAATCTATCATTATTTAGACATCCTCTAAGTGATTTTTCTTGATTATGTGGTTCTCCACAATGATTATTATTTATCAAACAATTATTTTTAGTTTTAGTCAATGTATGGAACCTAAAGGACCAATGTTTATTGTGAGTGAGATGGATAATTCAATGATTATTATTTTTATAAGAGAACTATTTTTGGAGTTGGACTGAAAAATATTATTATAATTTTCACACAACTATATCATGATATGAATCATATTGGACGTCAAAATTAGAAAATGTGGGAACACCATTCCATTGAAACATTCATGATGAAACATCCAAATTACTTCATTATAACCATAAATCAAATTGTTACTGAATAATAGATCAATACAACTGAAAGGAGAATTTCCATTCTCTAATGTTTGGAACATGAAAACGTCATTTTGACTATCTATTTTTTGGAAGATAAAGCCTATTAGTAGTGTAATCTAATCAAGAACATTCATAAACCAGATTAAATATACTCTATAAGTAAGGAGAAATCCAGGACCTTATTTTTTAATATGTAATTTCCTTGAATTATTAATTAAAATATAGATAAATATATCATTGAACTGAAGAGAAATATGATGAAATTGTTGGTACCTATGAGGAAACTTTTACATGGCTTGTGAGGTATCCTTTTGGTCTTATAATCCAACCTAGATTTATGATTTTTTGGTTCATTAATGGAATAATTCAATGTATTCAAAGGAAATTATCCACAAGAGACTTTAGTAGTTATGAAAAGATCATTTGATGTTCTAATAAGTTGGAAATTGAGATTGAATTTATGTTTCAATCTCATGGTTTTGACAGTAAAATGAAAATTGTGTTCAAAGGAAAATATAAAAACTAATGAGAGATGAAGATGATATTTCAACTATGATCAATATATAGGATTGAACAATCATGAAATAGTCTTAAGGATATTTCTAAATGTTTTATGTGTTTAAGGGAAAGTCACCGAGTGGTTTAATGTCTAAATGATGTTAAGAAATTATTTAATGATATAAATAATGAGAAAACATCAAAGAATGAAAAGTATAAATTTTGTTCTCTAAAATGTATGGAGTTTGGGAATTATTATAACAAGTTAACAAATTATATTATTAATGATGGGGAAAAATTCCAACAGCCTCCTAATCCAAGGGATAAGGGGAAATGTCATGTGATCTCCATTCCCAACAAGAGATACAATAATGACACGGTGAAGGTGTATAGACCATACACTCTAGAACTGATAATGTCTAATTTGACTCATGATATACCCATTATATCAAATCTAAATAATTTTATAATGGTATCAAGATGACACTGAATAATGATTATATTGAATTAGTCGTGAAACCCAATAAAGGTGCGATGATTGAATATCAAGTGTATGATTCCTCTCTAGGTGAAGTACATGGAAATGTTCTTCAAGAAAATCTTTTCATTATTCCTCTGGATGAATTTTATTTCATCATAGACATGGATTTAATTTATATACATAAATCCCAGATCATGTTTCTTAAAATGGAAGACACATTAGATTTTCAAAACCTCTTTATGATTGTAAATAAATGTGTCTACAATGGTGATCTTTTGATTGAGATAAATTACATTTTATGGCTCTTAATTACTATTTATAAAAGGGTGGAAATCATATATGGTTGTGTAGGAACATGAAATATAGGATATTATTATTATATAGTGGTGTGTTGATGTCTTTCCATAAGAAATGAAAAGACGTTATCCAAAACATGAGGTTTAGTTTTCAAGATAACTCATACCTAATCCAAATTTCAAGGAATACATATATAATGGACCTGATTGTGTTGTAAGAATTGATAAGAAAACCCTAGAAAACACTAAAAAGAGATATATGAAAACCTATCCTTTAATAATTATCTGTCAGTAGAGCGAGTGGGTTCTCACATGCTAGGAGGTGAAGGATAATCACAATGTTTTCATAGGTTTGCCACAACTTTTTGAGATATCATAGTGGAAATGATATGGGATATAAATGTAAATTTTTATTGGGATTTCATGGATAATGAGAGCCCACGACTCTATCTTGATGATTTTTGATTGACACAGATAGTTGGAACGTTTTTTTAATATAAGAGAAATGTTTGGTAGAGAGTGTAGTTAATTTTTTAAGGTGGGAAATCATCTAGATTCTTGGATTACCATTGATTCTTATCTCTAAACATGATTCAAAGTTCATTCCATTATTGCGGAGTGGTCATTTTGAGGAATTATGGACCCCATTGAGTATGAGTTCAACATTTCAACCCAAGATGGATTGGAATATCAGGGATATTTTCCATGTTTTGGAGGATATATAGAGGGCATGCGTTTTGGAGTTTTTCCAAGGATGGGACGATGACACTCCATTAGTATAGTTTTCTTATAATAAAAGTTAGAATTATACTATTAGTATGAAACCTTTCAATGCCTTTTAAGGGTGACCATGCTGGTCACCCTTATGATAAATTGAGATTGTTGAGACGGATATAATTAGACTACATATGGTGGATTTGATGATGGATAAGCTTCATGTAATCCACTAATAAATGAGGACAACCCAAATAATAAAAAATTATTACACAGATTGATCTAATTGGTGCGCAATGTTCGAGATGAGGGAAAATGTTTTTCTTATAGTCTCCCAATGAAGAGGAATATATAGTTATTTTTGGAGTTGAAATCAATCCATGTGGTTCATCAGTAATTTTAGTAACGTAAATTGGGTTGGAGTGGTTTGTATCTATTTAGGCCCACCCCAATAGTTAGACATGGTTCTATACGTCTTCCATGTTTTGTAGCTAAGGAGATATATGCATAACCATATGAACATTATTAACTTGTGTGAGATGGAAATTGAGGATTTTCTAACTTCATGAATTACCTAATGGAGATCTATGATTGAGAGGATTGGATACTTCGTTAATGGTTCATTCACCTTTTCTAATTACTTTGGATTCACATGTTCATAAAGAAGAGCTCATGGGAGTGTAAGAGACAGATGTAGAAATAGTACCCCCAAATTTTCTTTTAACATGATTTGTTTGGGGGAAAATAATTGAAGGGTATAAGAATTTAATGAATATGGTTATGGGGATTTAGTCAATTGAATTTTTCTATAAATATATCTAGATTTACCTACAAAATTGGTATGGTGTTTTTGTTTATGGGAAACTTATTATTAATATATTAAAAATATTAATATAGTTATCTTCTTGTGTAATAATTTTACACAGATTCTATTTTTCTGATTGTTTAGAACCTCAATTTAAAAATATGATACCATAAGTGATTATGTAACATAGGGTTTACTATAGGTATGACACAAGATTTATCGACGTCAGATCTCTGGTTGAGGTAGCAATTGGTGGTGTGTTTAATTAAAATAAAGATTTAAATTTTTTAGTTTAATTTTATTTTCTACGACCTAAATTTCGCATTAAATTCTATTTTTTTAAAAAATATCTATGGTTAGCCTCATAACTCTAGTAGGATTTGATAAGGGGAAAACATGAATTCTTTATTTGCAGATAGAATCAGAGGATGAACAATGATCATTTGAAGGTGGATTGAGAGGAAGTGAATACATATGGTCTTATATATCATTAGAGAGTGATGAATCCACAAAAATTCAATCCAAATCAATTTAGGTATCTAAATTTTTGGTTTTTGACCATTTTATTGAAATATTGATGTTGGATTTAATATATGATTCACATGGATCAGTGATTTGAAACTATACTCATGAGCCTGTTTGGAAAAATTAAAATTTTAAATTAATTTATATTTTTTTTACATTTTAAAAACCATATATTACCATAATTAAGTGAAAATTGGATGTGAATTCTAATACAATAATGGTTATATATTTTTTATCTGCATTTCTCATAACCATTATTCGTGTTCTTCACCATTGGCCCAAAGGGACATGATTATACATTTTTAGAAAGGTTCTAGCATTCTTGAACCCCTATATTCAGGGTGGATTGGATAATTATGATCAATATGGTGATTTACATGTTATTAGGATGATTTTAAAGTCATGATTCATCAATCCATGATTTTGAGTGATAATGAAAATTATGATGGAGAAAAGGGTGAAGTTGTGATAGGTTTGGGTGGTAAGAATTTGGCCACTGGTGATAGATTAGGTGAGAACAACCCCAGATCTAGGACTCCCTACATTAATCATAGTGGAATACATGGTGAATAAGAATAATAAAGAACATAGAGTTGATAACATGGGTTTCTATGAAAATAATCGAATGAATTTTGTGGAATATTAGAACACATACTATATAGTCTCCCATGTTATGGTTCCAGGGTTTCCATGATAAGAAAAATATCTTATGATTTATCGACCCACTACACTCTATTTAACCCTATGATAGAAAACTTCAGTATACGTTGGGAGTAAATAGGTATGATCAGGTCCTAGAACACATGAATGGCCAGGTGCAGATGGGAACAACCCAATACTGTAATATATCCAGGTATACAGACATTTCCTAAAGTAAATGAGCACTCCAAGTTGAATAAGAACATGGGATAATGTAACTGGGAATGATCTGAATGGGCATGGGAAATCCTTTAGTGGTGAGGTAATTCGATGTACCCCTTTATAGAAAGCATGTATACCTATATGTCTAACCAAGTAATGTGCAGTCAAAGACACGACAAGGACACCAGGTGTAGTCAAATACCATGTGACCCTTGGTACAACACATGTAGGTTTATAAAGAGTTTTTATCCTATATATCACCTACTTTTATATTAATATTTTCCCCATGAGTTTCATATTTTGAAAATATTTCTTCATATAATGAAATGTTACCCTTCGCAGTGTCTTTTGAGAAAAAACATGAGGTGTTGACAGTCTGACTCTTCATTTGGCGATACTAGACTAGCAGCAATGATTTGGTAATATCATAAAAGAGTGGATGTGGTTGGAAAACCCACAGTCACACCACTGTGAGATTCCTAGATAATATATGCATTAGTTTAGTGGTATACCTATATGGAATGTTAGAATTTTTCTCTACAATCGGGTGGAAGCCCCTATGATAATAGGTTGTGGGTCCTCAATGCATTTATTCCACCCCCTGTGGTATTAGGTAATGGGTCCTCATTGCTTTAGTTCAACCCAATAACTCACTAAGGTACATATCCTTTATCTATGCCTACCATGTGTGACTCCCATATTCATGCTAGGGTGTAGGTCCTCCATCTACTGAGTGATACCCCCTGATATACTATGGTGATGGTCTTATATCTAATGAGTGGCACCCCTATAAAGCTAGGGAGTGGGTCTTGTATCCATTGATTGGAACCACCTTACCATACTAATGTATATTCCCTCTATTGGTCATTTGTCCCCACCCATTATATGGATCAATGTTGTGGTGTAGGTCCTCCACATTTATTTTTGAGAATGAAATTTGAGATGTTAGGAATAAAATATTGACATTTGAAGAGGTAGTTAGAATCACCATCCTAGGTTGGGATTTAGAGATGTAGGTCCCATTTTCATATAATTATTTTTTATTTTGAGCATATATCTATAATGGGTATCATTTTTTAATTCTTATGGGTATATAATTCCTATTATATATCATTATATTAGTCCATTTTTTGTTTTCAAGCAGTCATACATGGTATGTTTATACTCACCACAACAATGAGTTTTCCTGCACATATCATGTCTTATATCAATGAAGAATAGATTGACGATAAAATTGATGAAAAAATGTGATAATTTTTTGTATAGTACACATATGGTGTTTGGGATTAGAGACTATGATATATGTTCCTTTATTTTTCCTTTATTACATTATTTTTTATGTTGGGATTTCATTTCAAGTAGTGCGTATATTTTTTCCATTTTCACTTTTGTTAAATTCTATTGTTCTCTAACATATTACCTATAGGTTATTCCATGATTCATTTTATTATACATTTCATAACCCTTTTTATTATTCCACTCCAATTTTCTATGGAGGCAGCTGGGTGCATGTCTACATGTACACTAGGCTAAGGCCTCCCATTTACATTATGACTTCTCGACGCTTATTTCTAGTCCCTAGCCAATTAGAGGTGGGCCTGGGGTTTTGATATACTGACCTTCCATTATATAGCTAGCCCCAATAGTTCAGATTATTATATAAGTATTTTAAAATATTTTATTAAGTATTAATAAATATATATTAAAATTCTAGGAATTATAATAAAATTATATATATATATATATATATTAAAATAATATGTATATATTGAAATGGTTTATAAAATACGTTTTATAGAATACATGTTTATTTTATATCTATAATTTATGTATTTATTGATTTATTTCCATATGGATATTGAAATATGTAATGTATTATTTATAATCTATTTTTTGGAAAACTATTATTAATGTATCATGTAACCCTTGAAAATAACATGCTATTGTATACATTGTTAATTTCAAAGGAAAATTCATGGAGGATAAAATAAATTTTGAAATAAAATTTTTATTCTGAAATTATATATTATAAGTCAATAATAATTTTATAAACATATTTATTTAATCAATAAATGAGTGTTTATATATTTATAAATTAATTCACCATTATTTTCCATGATTTGATATTATAATTTATTTATTTTAAAGGTTCTATAAAATATTATTCAAAGACATTATTTTTTATTAAATATTTATTAATTTATATTTGAAATCCATTTATCATATTTATAATTTCTATTGTCAATAAATATATATTACATTTTGACCATGTATTCATTATTATTAAAATATGTTCATTGACACTATAACATATCCATTTTGAATATTGTTCATCACATAGAAAATATTTTTAAATTTAATTATTTAACTACTAAGTATTACATGGTTGGTAGAATAATTTTCTAAAATGGAATATTAATTTGATTTAGTATTTTAAAAATTTGTAAGTGGTGTAATTTTACGATATTAAGTAAAAATAATAATAATAATAAAATGATGAATTACGATATGATATGGTAAATATGAAATCATATGGAGGTACAAAAAACCAAACTCAAAGTATTTTGTTTTCTAAAATTATTATTTGCACAAAATACTATATAGAATCATTAAAAGAAAAATGGGGCACTATAGATGTAGTGAATGACTTCAGATAAATGAATTATAAAATATAGAATAATTAATTCCAAGGGATTCTACTCAACACACTAAAAAACCAATAGCTTCTCCACATTTCAACATATAACAAGATAAAATAGTCTCCTCATACTTCAATCATGGGTCCTCTCCAAAATATTTTTGTATTAAATATTTTAATGATTTTTTTTGTGGTTGGGTTCTTAGATAAGAAAATAAAGTGTTGTAATGTTTCACACCTATACTGTTAGAGTAACAATTCCATTTTTAGTTATTTATTGTTTAATTATTTTTCTCTCTTTTATTTCTATTCTTTCAAGGAATTTATATTTAATTTTTTTGACATTGGATGTGGTGAATTTTTGGCACATGGTTACAAAAAAATACTTCATTAATATTGTATGTATTTCATATCTATGAAAATTGTGTTTTTTATGTCTTACCTAATGTTCTAAAAACTATTTGGGAACTCTAGGAGACAATGTGTGCTAATGTAGAGGCACCCACAAGTTTTTCACATTGCTTTGAAAACCATGTGGAAAGGTAGTGTTTATCTCAAGAAATTAAATTTTGTGAACATCAAAAATTACTCGTCGCCCAGTTTACCCACTTTATCATCCTATTATCCCCACCCCTAATGAGACTATCATCATGGGTGAGATCATTCTTCTCCCATTCTATCTTGGAATAAAATTTTAGTGTATTTTGATTAGGATCTAATAGAATCTCAAAAGTGTATACTCCCCTTTTATATTGATGTTTTTTGTTACTTATTTCTCCTATTAGGTCTCCTCTCCTCTTATATTGTCGTTTCAAATTGGTTTATGTTTGTTTTCTATGTAAAGGTAGTTGGTTTCATGTTACACTATTTTTTGAAAAATTTAATATGTTTTCTCTTCTTTTTAATAGACTCTAAAAATATTTTTAAATATTCAAATATATATTAAATGGTGTTTTTTGTGTGTGTCAATGTGATGGTTTTATATTTTTTCCCCTCTGAAATGTATATAAATGATAATATGAGGCATGTTTTAGTGTGGTATCAAATAGAATGGGATTTTTATGGCTTGCCCATAGATGAGAAATAGTACATGGGAATTTATGTTACGAGGACATATAGACTATGAAATGTATAGTGGGAATTTTTATATTATATATAGTTTTTTTTACTTCAAAACTAACTATATTGATCTATTATGTGACATGGTGGTTTACCGCTAGAAATTAATGCGTGGGAAAATATTTTTATATGGTTTGATCACTATCTATGTAAGGATGAAATGACTATTCCCTATCTACATAGTACTAGTCATGGTGAATATTTTTATTTACGTTCTTGTTTATTATATATTTTACTTCTCATTGTTTATATTAAAATTAAAAATCATGTTTTCCAAAATAAAAAACATATATATAAATATAATATGTATAAATATTCCTAATAATAATTATTGAGGGAAAACCTGGTGGGATCTTACTAGGTTAGTAATCTAACACCATCAATAATTCCAAAGGGAGTTAGAATACCTTTTTTATATGTAAAATGTATGTTAAAATTTTCAAACAGATATGTCGCATATTATTTCTAGTAATGTATGGGTAATGCAATGGTGATCACATGATGAGTGGTTGAAACAATTGAGAAAAATGTGATAGTTTAATATTTTTATTTATTTCCTTTTATTTTGATCATTAAATGAATTCTTAAGGATGAATTTACCTATGCTCATGTATGATTCTTCATTATGGTATATGTTATATATATTTTTTATGATGTGTCTACGATAGTTTTGGTTTCTATAAAGGTAGAATAATTCCTAAATAAGTTCATCAATAACCATACAATGGTTACCAGCCCACAGGGATTTGGAACACCCTTCAAGTCTTAAGAAGGGATTTTTAAGTTATTGTGTTGATGGTAACCTTGAATGGTTCATGATAATATGGGTTTCAATCATGTTTTCTTTTTTATTTTTTTATTACTTGGGGAATGTGTGGATCGACAAGATTTTGGATTATAAATATCAAATTTCTGGTTATGAGAAGGATTCATTTGGGCTCACCATGTGATGGAACATGAGTAACCATGGGATATTCCGGATTGATTTGACTCATATATATGGTATATTGCATAGAAAACTAACTAGGCATGGGATCTAATATTGGTGGAGTAGTTTGAATTTAATTGGGATTAAATTTTAACTGTTGTTAATATTTAGTTATTCTATTTGATTAACTCTTTCTTGTTTATTATATTGATGGTTTCATTTTTATTTCTTTAGAAATGTATAGAACATACTTCAGAATAAAATAAAGGATAAGGTTCTCTACATCTAATCAACTAGTTGATAAGAGTCCTTTTGATAATGCGGATCATGCAATTTGATCATGAGATTTGGGAATTAGATCGTGTATTTATCATAATAAAATAATCTATATTAGGACTACAAATTGAGCATTATTTCATGTTTCCAAAGAATAAGACTACATTTTTCTAGGGAAAAATTCCCTGGGATGATTAGTATTTCTTAGAGAATATTGAGTTGATCATTGAGATTCTTGTAACTCCTAAGACTATTAAGGGGATGTAACACCCGAGACTTTTATGTTATATAAATTATCAAAGGAATCTTTTTCTACAAAACACTTTCTTGACTTGCTTTACACGCAATCGCGACCTTCCTCGATAGCTTGCATCGTACGCAATACCGAGTTTCACTAAACAACAATATGCTATTAAAACTAGCCGTTATGAATAGTAATAACCACTTTTTAAAATTTTATAAATTTTATTTTTCAAAATGGACTTCATTTTTGGACTCAGAATATCGAAATTAGCCAAGGGTGAAATTTTGGTATTTTTCTGAAAACTTTCAATTTTTGATGAATAGTGAAACCACTAAGTGGTAGGTTAAAAAACTGAATTTTGCATAAAACTTAATTTTACCGCTTCTGTGATTGGAATTTCGAAAATCCGAGAGACACGGTTAATATCAAGGACTAAAATGTGGTTCAATGAGATGAAAATAATTTTTTGGTGAATAGTAACTTTTTACTTTTTTTACCGCGGTTAATAGTAAATAGGGTAACTAAGGGTAAATATGATATTAATATTACCCTAACACATGTCCTAATTCTATTGGACAAGTGTAATTCGACCAAAAACAAACTTAGGAATAAAATATGACCATTTAGGCCCACTTGGATTAGATTAGGACAATTATTATTAATTTATTTAAAGAAGGGTTAAAATAGTTAAAATCAAAGTTTAATAAGTAAATCATTTTTAATATGGGGTTATACATAAGATAAATTCAATTGTAAATATTCATTAGAAATCTAAAAAGATTTCCTACATGATGATATTTTATTTGTAATTTTTAGACATCAAATAATGTAATTTATTTATGACACAAAGATGATGCAGTAATTATCTTATTAATGAAATATTGACATAATTGATGTTATAAACACCAAAATAAATGTAATTTGAGACTTTTTATGAATTCAACTAATTTTATAGGTTACTATGATATATTAATGTTGATTTAATCAACTTGGTTCTAACATATAATTCTTTTATGACTTTCACAAAAATCATATATCAAATAGTGTCAAAATTGACACAAAATAGTTTTTAAATCAAATATTATATTATTAATTGTTATTTTATTCCTAAAAATCTAAGGTTCGGACAAATGACTTAGATAAGGATATATATTTTAATAATAAACAATTTGGGGTTCGTTTGGCATGTTATAGTAAGTGTATTAACCATATAGTGAAAGAAAACAAAAAGACATGGTAAAAGTTAAATTATTTAACTTAGAGTTAAATCTAATTGATAAGGTTAAAATAATACCCTAAACTTGTCTAAATCCTATTGGTTGATAGGATTTCGACCCTTCCCCACTTTATCTTCGAAATAAGACCCTTTGGAACCATTATAAACCGATTTTGACTTTAATATAAAATAATATTTTGAGATATTCCTAAGGTGCCCCTCTCCTCCCTTATAAAAGGGCACCTCCTCCCCCTCCTCCTCACACCAAATTGAGCACTCAAGCTCGGCCAACCCCTGCCATTTTCTCCTCTCCACTTCCCTAGAATAATCCTAGAGGTCCTGGTCTTCTCCAAAGACCAATCTTAGTTCCTTAAGTGGAGGATTCAAAGAAGCGTTCCAAAGAAGAGGTAATATCCATTACCGATCTTTTCAATTTCTTTCTTCTTCAACTTCTTCTCCTTTAGTTGTTTCATGATAAAGTAATAACATAAGTATTACTTACATACTGATATGTTATTATAAATATGAAACAACCCTAATTCACCTTCTATCCATCCTACGGAAAAATGAAATCACCGCGCGTGCGTACGTACGGAATACCGTCTCCACGCCGTGGTGTAATCTATTTTCCACCATCACCTTAAAAGGATGGGTATAATGGTGTAATGAGTAACTATATATGATTATTATGAAGTAATATTGATACTGAAATAATATATATATACTCCAATACAATTCCACGATCATAGGAACGATATCATCACTCGTGCGTACGTACGGAATACCGTCTCCACGATGTGATGCGACTCGTTCTACATGATCTTCATTTCATAATGATTATATAAATGAATTGAATAAATGAATATGGTATATACTACACTAATACCATTCTGGAAATGAATTATCTATAACCTAAAGATAAGAATAAGAATTTATTCGACAAAACACGCATAAGAACAAAAAGTTATAAAGACCCGAGTAACAAGTAACAATGAAATATTACTAACAAGAAGCTAATAATATGACCATATATGATATCATATAAATATGTATGATTCTGGAATAAGTCAATAACATTATTTAAACCATTATACAGGAGCTTCGGACACGTACAAAGCTAATCGGACCTAAGGTAAGGGAAATATCACAATCTCATTTTTATCCGAGATTGTTTATTCGTAAGTATTTACTGGGGTGTATTTTATCATCCACATCCATGTTCCCTCAATATGTAATATTGTTTCCATCCACTTAAAATAGTTTGAATCCAATTTTACCCTTCGGTGAGTTTTTAGTAAAGAACATGAAAGGAATCTTTTGTCGTTTTTTCGTACGAGGTACTTTTTGACTTTTCCGAAAAAAGCACGAAGAATGTTTTTTTTAACTTATACGGCATGAATGGATTTTTAAAACATTATTTCCAAGAAGCTTCCTTTACAAGTTTTCAGGTTTATTTTTAATCAAATTCTTTTAGTTTAATGTTTTATGACATGTTAAGAAAGGAAAAATGTTTTTAAAGAAGAAAGGATATTTTCCTCAAGAATTCATTTCAAGTGTTTTATCAAAATAATTTTTCCATCTAAGATAATAAAGGGTTCTGTTTTTATCCCTATTATTACATTGATTTGATCATGTTGTGATGGAATTATTTTTATGAATTCCTTTATCTTGTATATATTGTTTTATGATGTCATGATGTTTAAGATTCTCATTTGTATTACATGGGTTATGCAATGATGTATGGTTTATGATTTTGTGGCACACATAAGAATGGTATCATTATGAGATGGGTGGGACCTATATCTCCCTCCAATGCATTGGGTAAAGATTTTATATCTCATGAGATAGACATGGCTGGAACGGAAGGTTATTTCGGTTCAGTGATACAGGACTGAAACGAGGAGTGAACTCGGTTCAGAAAGGGACTTTGTCCACTAAGATAGTCTTGGAAATGAGTCATGACTAACAAGAAATGATTTTCCATGATTATGTGTGCATGCCACAAAGTTTCAAGTTTTATGTTATGATTTTGGGGATCTCATTTTCACTTCTATGATTTATTCCATGTTAAGATATTATGATCTCTTTTGCAGGTTTTGATTTTCAAAAAGATATGATATGATTTTTATTTCCTTTATTTTCCCTTGCTGAGCATTTGAGCTCACCCTTTTATGTTTTCTTTTCCCCAGGTCAGGAAGATGGATATTAAGTAGAATATGCTAAAAGGGACCCTAGATATGATGAAATAAATGGGAGACACTGTAGAAGATTTATGAACCAGTTGTTTATGTTTCCCAGTTTCTAAAGACACTATACCTATACGGTCCTTTGTGGTTTTGTCATATGTTGTAATAAGTGTGCTTCAATTTTGAAGTATTAAAAATGTATGTAAAGTATGGGTCGTTATAGTTTGTATCATAGGAAAGGTATAGTCAACCTTTGGAAACTAGGATGTGAAAGCCTTAGTAAGAACCCTAAGGATAAGTCTAAGAATAGTACACAATCTTAGTGTTTTAGAAATGGCCTTGAATAACCTAGGATAAGACCATAAGCATGAAAATTTTATTCTTGAATTATGTGGTTTCCTATTATAATTAGTGTTGCTCACACTATTCTTCTTGGTTTTAGTCAATGGCTGGAACCCGAAGGAACCGTGTTAATGCGGAATGCGATGGGCAATGCAATGATTGTCCCCCTGAGCAACCAAACGATATGGGAGCTGGAATGCAAAATCTTGTAGCCATGCTCACACAACTTTCTCAAGCTATGAATCATGCAGGATTTCCAAACGAGCAAAGGAGGGAGCAACATTCTGTTGAAACCTTCATGAGGCAGCGTCCACCTTCTTTCAGCGGGTCTACTGATCCATTAGTTGCTGAACAATGGATTAGTACTACTGAAAAGATATTTTCAGTTCTTCAATGTTCTGAACATGATAAAGTCATCCTAGCAGTGTATCGTTTGGAAGGAGATGCTGATCAATGGTGGAATCTTGTTAAGAATACGAGGCAAAGGGATGAAATTGAGTCTATGGAATGGGACGAGTTCAAGAAATTATTTTTCAATAAGTACTTCCCTCGTATTCTCCGAACAAAGATGGAGAAAGAGTTTCTTGAACTAAAGCAAAGGGATGATGAATCTGTTGGTACCTATGAAGCAAATTTTACAAGACTGGCAAGGTACGTTTCTGGTATTATTATCCAACCTGAGAGTAAGATCGATCGATTCTTTAGTGGCTTAAAACCAAGTCTTCGAAGGGCGTTAGCCATAAGGGACTTCAATAGCTACGAGGAAATCGTTCGATGTGCTCTCAAAGTCGAGATGGAGATTGGAGTAACCCATCAGTCACATGGGTTTGATAAGAAGAGGAAGATGGAATTCAAAGGAAACTCTAAAGAGCACACTGAAAAGAAGATGAAATTTCCATTATGCTCAAAGTGTGGAAAGAAACATGAAGGGAGTTGTCTTAAAGGGACAAGTAAATGTTTTAAATGTGGAAAGGAAGGTCATCGGGCATTTGAATGCCGTGATAATGGGAAGAAGATGTCTAATGACGCAAACAAAGGAAGGGATACACAGAATGAACCTACAACACTTCAATGTTTCAAGTGCAAGGAGATGGGGCATTATGCCAATCAATGCCCAAATCCAAGGGTTGATGATGATGGTCGACGTCAACAAACTCTTAAAGCTAAAGACAAAGGAAAGTCACATGCAATTTCTATCAGCGATGTGGAGTACGATAACGATGTGGTGAAAGGTACACTTACCATCCACTCTAAAGTAGCAAATGTTTTATTTGATTCTGGATCCACCCACTCTTTTATTTCTGAAGACTTTTCTAAGGGTATCACCGTACTACCTCAACAATTAGATGTTGAGTTAGCTGTGACAACACCTAATGGCACATCAATCGCATCAAAAGTTTATAATTCTTCTCCGATCGAAGTTTGTGGGAAAGTGCTTCCTGCAAATCTTGTGATCCTTCCTTTAGTGGAATTTGATGTGATTCTTGGCATGGATTGGCTTTCTCTACATGGAGCTCATATCAATTGCCAAAGAAGGGAAGTCACATTTCATACTCCAGATCAATCTACGATCGTATACCAATGCAAGGATGAACATAACCTTCCAGTGGAAATTTCTTCCATCTTATGGGTATTGATCCCACTAAATTAAGGTTATTTATCTCAAATGGTTGGTGAGAAACTCACGATTAAGAATATGCCCATTGTAAGGGAGTTTGATGATGTCTTTCCGGAGGAATTACCGGGTCTTCCACCAAATCGTGAAGTTGAGTTTTCAATAGAACTCGTACCGGGTGCTTTGCCTATTTCAATGACACCTTATAGAATGGCCCCAATTGAGTTGCAGGAATTGAAGAAGCAACTCCAAGAGAATCTTGATAAGGGATTCATACGCCCTAGTGCGTTACCTTGGGGAGCACCTGTTCTATTTGTTAAGAAGAAATATGGATCAATGAGACTCTGCATTGATTATCGAGAACTTAACAAGATCACTATCAAGAACAAATATCCTCTCCCACGCATTGATGACTTATTTGACCAACTACGCGGAGCTCAATACTTTTCCAAGATTGATCTTCGTTCAGGGTATCATCAATTAAGGGTCAAAAGGGAGGATATACCAAAGACGGCTTTCCGTACAAGGTATGGACACTGTGAATTTATAGTGATGCCATTTGGTCTTACTAATGCCCCTGCTATCTTCATGGATCTAATGAATAGAGTCTTTAGAGACTATCTTGATCAATTTGTGGTAGTCTTTATAGACGATATTCTTGTCTATTCAAAGAGCAAGGAAGAACATGAAGATCACTTGAGAATTATATTGAAGACCCTGAGAAAGGAGAAGCTTTATGCCAAATTTACCAAGTGTGAATTTTGGCTTCAAAAAGTTGCATTTTTGGGTCACATAATCTCAAAAGAGGGGATATCTGTGGATCCAGCAAAAACAGAGGTTATCGAAAGATGGTCGAGACCAACAACAGTAACTAAGATCCGAAGTTTTCTTGGTTTGGCTGGATATTATCGACGTTTTGTAAAATATTTTTCACGATTATCTAATCCACTCACCAAGTTGACTCGGAAAGGAGTTAAGTTTGTCTGGACAGAGGAATGTGAAGAGAATTTCAAGGAGTTGAAAAGAAGGTTATCCAGTGCACCTGTGCTCACACTGCCTTGTAGTGGAGAAAGGTTTGTGATCTACAGTGATGCATCCAAGAAGGGATTGGGGTGTGTTCTTATGCAAAATGATATGGTGATAGCTTATGCCTCACGACAGTTGAAAATCCATGAACAAAATTACCCAACACATGATTTGGAGTTGGCTGCGGTAATCTTTGCATTAAAGATTTGGAGGCATTACCTTTATGGTGAAAGGTGTGATATTTATACTGATCATAAAAGTTTAAAGTATATTTTCACACAAAAGGAGTTGAATATGCGTCAAAGAAGATGGTTGGAGCTGATTAAGGATTATGACTGCTCAATCCATTACCACCCTGGGAAAGCAAAAAAGGTGGCAGATGCATTAAGTCGACAAGACCATGCTAGTTTATCCATGATGAGGATCACAAAAGATCCAATATTTATGGATTTACAAAGGATGGATCTTGGAATTATAATGGAAGGGGAAAAATCTTATCTTTCTCAAATGAATGTTCAACCATCTATACATGTGAAGATTAAAGAGGCACAGAAAGAAGATGTCGAGTTACAAAAGAAGGTGAGAAATGTTCCTGAATTCAACCTTGATTGTGATGGGATAATAAAGTTCAGGAATCGGGTTTGTGTTCCTCCCATCCCCGAATTAAAGAAAGAGCTGCTGGATGAGGCTCATAGTTCTTCATTCTCTATTCATCCTGGAAGCACGAAGATGTATAGGGACCTGAAAGAGTATTTCTGGTGGGATGGCATGAAAAGAGATGTTGCTGAATATGTCTCTCGATGCTTGGTTTGTCAACAAGTTAAAGCTGAGAGACAGAAGTCTAAGGGGATGTTACAACCATTACCCATACCCGAATGGAAATGGGAAAACATCACTATGGACTTTGTCACAGGACTTCCTAAAACATCCAAAGGAAATAATGCTATCTGGGTCATAGTTGATCGTCTCACAAAGTCTGCACACTTCATTCCTATTAGAGAGGATTTCTCTCTAGATCAGATTGCCAGGATATATGTAAAGGAAGTGGTAAGATTGCATGGAGTACCACTTTCTATTATATCTGATCGAGATCCGAGATTTACCTCGAAGTTCTGGCGAAGTCTTCAGCATACTCTGGATACAGAGTTGAGTTTCAGCACTGCTTATCATCCCCAGACAGACGGTCAGTCTGAGAGAACAATTCAAACCCTAGAAGATATGTTGAGAGCTTGCTCTATGGATTTCAAACGAGGTTGGGATCAAAACCTACCTTTGGTAGAATTTTCTTATAATAATAGCTTTCACTCCAGTATTCAAATGGCTCCTTATGAAGCTCTCTATGGAAAGAAATGCAGGACTCCAACTTGCTGGGATGAAGTTGGGGAAAGAAAGCTATTAGGACCTGATCTCGTTGATGAAATGGCAGAAAAGGTCAGATCTATTCAACAACACATAAGAGCAGCTCAGAGTCGACAGAAAAGTTATGCCGACAACCGAAGAAAAGACCTAGAGTTTGAAGTGGGTGATAAAGTGTTCTTACGAATATCTCCCTGGAAGAGGGTTATGAGATTTGGAAAGAAGGGGAAGTTGAGCCCTAGATATATCGGTCCTTTCGAAATACTGGATCGTGTTGGGAAGGTAGCTTACCGATTGGCGCTTCCACCGAATCTCTCTCAAGTTCACGATGTGTTCCATGTATCTCTCCTGAGAAAGTACATACCAGATCCTTCACATGTACTCAGCTCAGAAGTTGTACCGCTGGAGCAAGATCTTTCTTATGAAGAACAGCCGATAG
The DNA here is from genome assembly GCA_963277665.1 of Viscum album. Classification (NCBI taxonomy): domain Eukaryota; kingdom Viridiplantae; phylum Streptophyta; class Magnoliopsida; order Santalales; family Viscaceae; genus Viscum; species Viscum album. Next base: position 1,811,061,673 of record OY728159.1, on the reverse strand, counting down.
AGATTCTGGATCATAGAGAAAAAGTCCTACGAAACAAGACCACTCGCTTGGTGAAAGTTTTATGGAGGAACCACCAACTTGAAGAAGCTACATGGGAGCTTGAGGATATGATGAGGGAGAAGTATCCTCATCTGTTTGTTACAAAGTGACGAATTTCGAGGGCGAAATTCTTTTTAAGGGGGGTAGAATGTAACACCCGAGACTTTTATGTTATATAAATTATCAAAGGAATCTTTTTCTACACAACACTTGCTTGACTTGCTTTACACGCAATCGCGACCTTCCTCGATAGCTTGCATCGTACGCAATACCGAGTTTCACTAAACAACAATATGATATTAAAAATAGCCGTTATGAATAGTAATAACCACTTTTTAAAATTTTATAAATTTTATTTTTCAAAATGGACTTCATTTTTGGACTCAGAATATCGAAATTAGCCAAGGGTGAAATTTTGGTATTTTTCTGAAAACTTTCAATTTTTGATGAATAGTGAAACCACTAAGTGGTAGGTTAAAAAACTGAATTTTGCATAAAACTTAATTTTACCACTTCTGTGATTGGAATTTCGAAAATCCAAGAGACACGGTTAATATCAAGGACTAAAATGTGGTTCAATGAGATGAAAATAATTTTTTGGTGAATAGTAACTTTTTACTTTTTTTACCGCGGTTAATAGTAAATAGGGTAACTAAGGGTAAATATGATATTAATATTACCCTAACACATGTCCTAATTCTATTGGACAAGTGTAATTCGACCAAAAACAAACTTAGGAATAAAATATGACCATTTAGGCCCACTTGGATTAGATTAGGACAATTATTATTAATTTATTTAAAGAAGGGTTAAAATAGTTAAAATCAAAGTTTAATAAGTAAATCATTTTTAATATGGGGTTATACATAAGATAAATTCAATTGTAAATATTCATTATAAAGCTAAAAAGATTTCCTACATGATGATATTTTATTTGTAATTTTTAGACATCAAATAATGTAATTTATTTATGACACAAAGATGATGCAGTAATTATCTTATTAATGAAATATTGACATAATTGATGTTATAAACACCAAAATAAATGTACTTTGAGACTTTTTATGAATTCAACTAATTTTATAGGTTACTATGATATATTAATGTTGATTTAAGCAACTTGGTTCGAACATATAATTCTTTTATGACTTTCACAAAAATCATATATCAAATAGTGTCAAAATTGACACAAAATAGTTTTTAAATAAAATATTATATTATTAATTGTTATTTTATTCCTAAAAATCTAAGGTTCGGCCAAATGACTTAGATAAGGATATATATTTTAATAATAAACAATTTGGGGTTCTTTTGGAATGTTATAGTAAGTGTATTAACCATATAGTGAAAGAAAACAAAAAGACATGGTAAAAGTTAAATTATTTAACTTAGAGTTAAATCTAATTGATAAGGTTAAAATAATACCCTAAACTTGTCTAAATCCTATTGGTTGATAGGATTTTGACCCTTACCCACTTTATCTTCGAAATAAGACCCTTTGGAACCATTATAAACCGATTTTGACTTTAATATAAAATAATATTTTGAGATATTCCTAAGGTGCCCCTCTCCTCCCTTATAAAAGGGCACCTCCTCCCCCTCCTCCTCACACCAAATTGAGCACTCAAGCTCGGACAACCCCTGAAATTTTCTCCTCTCCACTTCCCTAGAATAATCCTAGAGGTCCTGGTCTTCTCCAAAGACCAATCTTAGTTCCTTAAGTGGAGGATTCAAAGAAGCGTTCCAAAGAAGAGGTAATATCCATTACCGATCTTTTCAATTTCTTTCTTCTTCAACTTCTTCTCCTTTAGTTGTTTCATGATAAAGTAATAACATCAGTATTACTTACATACTGATATGTTATTATAAATATGAAACAACCCTAATTCACCTTCTATCCATCCTACGGAAAAATGAAATCACCGCGCGTGCGTACGTACGGAATACCGTCTCCACGCCGTGGTGTAATCTATTTTCCACCATCACCTTACAAGGATGGGTATAATGGTGTAATGAGTAACTATATATGATTATTATGAAGTAATATTGATACTGAAATAATATATATATACTCCAATACAATTCCACGATCATAGGAACGATATCATCACTCGTGCGTACGTACGGAATACCGTCTCCACGATGTGATGCGACTCGTTCTACATGATCTTCATTTCATAATGATTATATAAAAGAATTGAATAAATGAATATGGTATATAATACACTAATACCATTCTGGAAATGAATTATCTATAACCTAAAGATAAGAATAAGAATTTATTCGACAAAACACGCATAAGAACAAAAAGTTATAAAGACCCGAGTAACAAGTAACAATGAAATATTACTAACAAGAAGCTAATAATATGACCATATATGATATCATATAAATATGTATGATTCTGGAATAAGTCAATAACATTATTTAAACCATTATACAGGAGCTTCGGACACGTACAAAGCTAATCGGACCTAAGGTAAGGGAAATATCACAATCTCATTTTTATCCGAGATTGTTTATTCGTAAGTATTTACTGGGGTGTATTTTATCATCCACATCCATGTTCCCTCAATATGTAATATTGTTTCCATCCACTTACAATAGTTTGAATCCAATTTTACCCTTCGGTGAGTTTTTAGTAAAGAACATGAAAGGAATCTTTTGTCGTTTTTTCGTACGAGGTACTTTTTGACTTTTCCGAAAAAAGCACGAAGAATGTTTTTTTTAACTTATACGGCATGAATGGATTTTTAAAACATTATTTCCAAGAAGCTTCCTTTACAAGTTTTCAAGTTTATTTTTAATCAAATTCTTTTAGTTTAATGTTTTATGACATGTTAAGAAAGGAAAAATGTTTTTAAAGAAGAAAGGATATTTTCCTCAAGAATTCATTTCAAGTGTTTTATCAAAATAATTTTTCCATCTAAGATAATAAAGGGTTCTGTTTTTATCCCTATTATTACATTGATTTGATCATGTTGTGATGGAATTATTTTTATGAATTCCTTTATCTTGTATATATTGTTTTATGATGTCATGATGTTTAAGATTCTCATTTGTATTACATGGGTTATGCAATGATGTATGGTTTATGATTTTGTGGCACACATAAGAATGGTATCATTATGAGATGGGTGGGACCTATATCTCCCTCCAATGCATTGGGTAAAGATTTTATATCTCATGAGATAGACATGGCTGGAACGGAAGGTTATTTCGATTCAGTGATACAGGACTGAAACGAGGAGTGAACTCGGTTCAGAAAGGGACTTTGTCCACTAAGATAGTCTTGGCAATGAGTCATGACTAAAAAGAAATGATTTTCCATGATTATGTGTGCATGCCACAAAGTTTCAAGTTTTATGTTATGATTTTGGGGATCTCATTTTCACTTCTATGATTTATTCCATGTTAAGATATTATGATCTCTTTTGCAGGTTTTGATTTTCAAAAAGATATGATATGATTTTTATTTCCTTTATTTGCCCTTGCTGAGCATTTGAGCTCACCCTTTTATGTTTTCTTTTCCCCAGGTCAGGAAGATGGATATTAAGTAGAATATGCTAAAAGGGACCCTAGATATGATGAAATAAATGGGAGACACTGTAGAAGATTTATGAACCAGTTGTTTATGTTTCCCAGTTTCTAAAGACACTATACCTATACGGTCCTTTATGGTTTTTTCATATGTTGTAATAAGTGTGCTTCAATTTTGAAGTATTAACAATGTATGTAAAGTATGGGTCGTTATAGGGGATGTGTACATGTTATATATTGGAGGGTCCTAGAACAGTTGGTGGGAGTTAGTGATGTGAGCTTGAAGACATGAGAATATTGGGTTGATGGAATTCAAGGCCATATTTATAGTGAAATTTATTCATGTGACCTTTATTTTCCCCATTTCATGGGAAATATTGGTTGTTTCATAGGGAAATATCTTACTGATAGACAATGCCTATTATTTTGGGCAGATTGTATGATTTTTTACAAAGGTGATCACCATTGGAATGTTAATTGAATATTAGCTTGAAATGGGTTTTTTACTGATATTTTTTCCAAGTAATACTTGTTAATGTTGAAGAAATATTATGAGTTGGTTCATTTGGTATTGATGGTAATGATTTACAAGGAATGCATGTCATGTTTTATAGGGATATCCCAAAGTTATAGTCAATGTGGAACATACATGTCATGATCCGTCCCATTGGGACACGTGCCACTACTCCCTAGTCCCACCTCCAATAGGCCAGGGGTAGGTGACTAGCACCAAGTAGGCATATAACTAACATGGGAGGCATTGACAAAGTACACGTACACGCAAACACATCTCCAAGCCCACAAATGATAAAATGTAAAAAAACCACTAAGGAACAAAATGCAGGCATACAAACTAAACCCAACCAATAAAGTATGAAAAAAAGTAATGTACTGAACATAAAATGAGACAGAATACAAGCCCACCAAAAACAAGAGTCTGCAAACTATAAAGTCTAACTTGTAACCACAAAGAGGAACTGAGACTGCTTCTTGTGGTCATAGGAACACATCTAATGGTAGGGAACTCAGAAAGATAGTTCTAATATTGGCTGGACCTGGACACTGTCAATTGGCCGCTCATCTGCACAAAAAAGCAAAACATGTGGGAAAAGCTCGTGTAGGGGTTATTATAACAATACTGGGTCAGGGACCCCAAAAACCAAAAAACAATACACAAAGAAATTTTATGGTCAACTCAAGATAGTATATGTCTATAGAACATATAATAGGATAAACACAATCCAAATATAATTGAAACCCAGACATGTGGTCTAGTGATAAGTCACACAACTGCATACTCCCTCTAGGTATTCAGTTGGAAGGCTCCATGAAGTCCTCATATAAGAGAACTCACTCCATTAGTCTGATAGCTCTGATATAATTCATTCAAGAAATACTGTTCACTGGGAAAATCAATGAGAGATAGATACACTCATTTCAGTAGAACACACTATTTAGTTGGTAAAGATCACGATAAATAGATGAGGATCACTACCAGGGCCTTGGAGGATACCGCGAGTCATCCCTATTCACATGCTAAGTAGAGGATCAACGTCTTGTAGGATTAGTCACATCGATACATTACTCTAACAAGGGTAAATAATATATAGAGGATCTCACTTTGGGCCTCTTGGAGGGATTACAGACTCTATCTTGGAATGTCTTCAAGAAGGGATCATACTCCTATGATTGGAAACGATACCTAATCTTCGTAGGAATGAGAAAAATGGGCACTAACCCAAACAGAACCTGTCCAATGAAGCGTGTACAAGAAGATTAAGCCATGTACTAAGAAGTACACTATGTGTAGAAGTGTCACACACCATTTTTTCTGAACCAGGTACTGCAAGTGTAAAACTTTCCATGTCGTTAGGGTTATCATGTAAAATGGAACTACATAGCATGTATGAAGGATCACATGACATGTCATGGTATCTAGGGTCCACTCTGTGTATACTGGCCACATGCCCGTACATAGCCTCAACCCATGTATGCCAACCTGTGTAATCAGTATACGTGGTGACCCGCGTTACTGTCCTCATATGGCCGTGTGGTGGAGTACATGGTGTGTACTCCACCCCGTGTCCTTGTATCATCCGAGATACACACTGAGACCCATGTAAGGACCCACACGCCATGTGAAAGTGTTCACATGCCGTGTCTATGATTTCTGTCACCCAATATTCTATCCACTACTAGGTGGGGTCCACACATCGTGTCTCCCTACAAGCACACCTTGTTTTCATCGCGTACAACATGAAAACCCTAGACTTCGTCGCAGGTCCACATGGAATGTTCTTAGGGATACACGATGTGTGTTCAAGATATTTCTAGAATCGCAATCCTACTCTGTCGTGCCTCAAGTACTCCTCTGGTCTTCGATCTAGCCATCTGATCGTAACAAAATAACTGATTCTAGGTCGCCCTTATACCGCAATGTTGTTTCCATTATTTTTGGGATTTTGATCGGCCATAAAAACAAGTTTTGATCTAGCCGCATGAAGAAAGCTCAAAGAACAATCCTCCTTGATTCGAGTCAAATTGTTTTCTATCACCACCTTCTCACCTCCACTGGGTCATCGTGATGTTCAATCTCTGATTTGGGTTCTTTTCATTGTGAAATGGACTCACAACGGTCATTTTTTCGCCACCCCGTGAAGAATGCGATGAAAGCAATGAAATGATGAAGAAATCAAATAAATCAAATTGAGGAAAGAATCACTGCCATCATTCCTCATGATGTTGATCCTATCCCGTTAAAAGGATTAAATAGGGCGAATCAAACTATAATCCAAACATTATCACAAATCAATTTCCCGAATCAAACCCCAAATGAAACAAAAAATAGAAACCCTCCAAAAACAATGCACCATCTGTAGATCAACCTATTCATGGGTTGATTCGTGTTCATAATTAAATCGTAGAATGGGGAAAAACATATCCACAAATCCCCTACCTTGATTTGGTTGAAGAATGATCGCGACATCGCGTTTGTTAGTGAGGTTCATCGAATTTGAGATGTGTCGATCGATCACGTCACCGTCGTCCGATAAGAATCTTCCAGGGTTGGATCCTCTTCAAAGAACCAGAGGATTCTAGGGAGTTCTCTAGGGTTATGATTATAACCCTATACTCTTACTTATTTAAATAAAATAATTGTCACTTCATTATGGAAACATATAAAATAAAATAAATTGTTAATTCATTTTATTTTCAATAATAAGTCCAAAAAACATCTTTTTCAGTTGACCCGTGTCAGTCGATATTAGGACCTACCTAAAGAAAAGTCACTATTCTAAATGTAATGGGCCACTCATATTTCTGATTTGGTCTACCCTTTAATAGTAATTCCACATTTTTAGGAAAATCGCTCATGTGCTTTGTTTAAAAGTTTAATTTATTTAAAAAATTTATTCCAAGAACTCCAGGCCTCATAATCACACACCGTCGAAAATATTGGTTTTGAAATAATTCCATATAGTATTTAAACATTGTAAATTGAAAATACGATAAAATACATTCTCCTTGCCTTAGGGATTTGCATCCTTGAAATTCTAAAACCAGAGGATACTCAAATAGATGCGGGTACTAGGAACAGATTTGATCCACACAATCCCACATGCTCTCCTGAAGGTTTTCATGCATCCATCGTATGATCACCATGGGAATCAATTGCCCATGAATAATCCTCTGCTACCGATATTCAATCTCGTCTAGGCACTCAGCAAAGGTCGCTCCATCCTCAATGTTAAGCTCTCCCCAGTCGATGACGTGCGTTGGTTCATGCACATACTTTCTCAATTGCAACACATTGAAGACATCAGGTACTTTTTGCATCTTTGGTGGTATATATAAGTGGTACACCAACTCCCTAACTATGTGGAATACCTGGAAAGGTCCTATAAACCTCAGAGATAGCTTTCCGCCCCAGCCAAATCTCTAAAACCCTCATTAGGGTGAGACCCTAATGAAGACATGACCTCTCTTCTAGAACTCCAGAGGTCTCCTTCTTCTATTAGTATAAGACTTCTACTAGATCTGTGCAGTCTTCGTCCACTCCTAGATGATATGCACCTTCTTGAATGTACCTCAATCCATCAGAGGACCCATAAGCGCAGACTCTCTAAGGTCGGTCCATCAAAGCATTGACCGGAAGTGTCTCATATATAAATCCTCGAACAGTGCAATAAAAATTATGGAGTGGTAGCTATTATTATATGAAAACTCCACTAGTTTTAGTTGGTCCTCCCAACTGTGACCACAGTCCAAGATAAATGCCTGAAACATATACTCCATAACCTGAATAGTCTTCTCTGTCTGAACATCTATATGGGGATGGAATGTTGTGCTCAAGCATATATGAGTCCCAAAATCCTACTAAAGTCCATTCCAAAAGTGGGATGTGAAGAAAGAATATTGATGTGAGACTATTGTCAAAGGGACGCCACGAAGATGAACTATGTCCTGCACATAGCAGAATCTTTGGTTCTTTATGAAACTCTTCTCCCTAATGGCTAGGAAGTGGGCCGACATGGTGTGTTGGTCAACAATCACCTAGATGGAATCATGAGCCTTGGATGTCTATGGTAAGACCATCATGAAGTCCATCGATATTCTATTCAACTTTCACTCTAGAAATTCCAGGGGTGAACTAAAAGTGCTAGAACTTGGTGCTCAGCCTTCACCTACTGGCACGTAAGGCATCGGGAAATGAACTCTGCTACTTCCTTCTTCATACCTGAAGAATAGAACTAATACCATATGTACTGGTACATTTTTCCACTCCAGGATGTACCTCTACGAGGGATGTTTGAAACTCCCGCAAGACCACCTCCCCCAACGCCACTGGTAAAATAGTGCGTCCTCTGAAGAGAAATATGTTCTCCCCACCTTGTGAATATTCATTAGGATCATGTCCGGTGGATAACTGAGGACATAAAACCTCACAATCATCTTCCCGTATATGTGCCTCCCTAACTCAATGTTAGAGTGTATGGGTGACAACCATAAACTGAATGTAAGCTTCATCCTCTCTATCCACGAAAGATAACTGTAACGAGGCCAACTGTTTCGTCGCCACACGCAACAGATGCAAGCATGATCTTCTACTAAGATAATCTGCCACCTTGTTCCCCTTCCCATGATTATAGATAATCTCAAAATCATAGTCTTGGTGGAACTCAATCCAGCACCTCTATCTCATATTCAGATCTTTATATGAGAAGATGTATTTGAGACTCTTGTGGTCAGAGTAGACAATAAACCACTCGCCCCTAAGGTAGTGTCACCACATCTTCAATGCGAATAATACAACTTCTAACTCGAGATCATGGGTCTCATAGTTCTGATCATATCGCCTAAGCTGGTACGAACCATTAGAAATCACTTCCTATCTCTCCATTAAGACACAACCTAGCCTGGTCCCTAATGTGTCGCAGAAAACTATGTAATTGACACCCTCCTCTGGAAATCTTAAAATTGGGGTTCTCGTCAAACACTATCTCAACTGCTCGATAGCCTACTAGAAATTATTTTTCCACATGATGGGTTTCCCCTTTCTAGTCAATGATGTCATTAGTTCTAATATTTGGGAGAAATCTGGAACAAATATCCAGTAATATCATGCCAACCTAAGGATTCTTTGTACCTATGTCATACTCCAAGGTGGTTCCCACGCCAAAACTGCCTCCACCATGGATGGGTCCATGGATACTCCATCTACTGATATGAAATGTCCCGGAATGTGGACCTCCTTCATCTAGAACTTGCACTTCGAAATCTTCCCATAAATCTGGTTCTCTCGGAGTACATCTAGAACCATCCGTAGGTGTCTCATGTGATCCTCCTATGAGGTTGAGTACACAAGGATGTCATCGATTAAGAACACTAAGAAATGGTCTAGATATGGCTAGAATATCTGGTTTATATTTTCCATGAAAATTGTGGGGTTTCTCGTCACGGCTAAAGGAATCACCATGTACTCATAGTGACCGTAGCGGCATTTGAATGCCATCTTCTGTATATCTACTTATCGTACCCGTAACTGGTGGTAACCTGATCAAAGATCACCCTTAGAGAACCATTTCCCCCCTCTTAAATAATCTAAGAGGTCATCAATCATTAGTAGTGGATACTTGTTTTCACTGACACATGTTTTTGGCACCAGTAATCCATGAACAACCTCAAACTCCGATCTGCCTTCTTGGCAAACAAATTTGGGGCTAACCGGTGAAAAACATTGCATCCTATGAAACCCTTGATCTTAAAATCCTAGAACATCACCCTCATCTCAAGAAGATCATTAGCAGCCATCCAATATAATGGTGAGGAAATCAGTACTATCCTGGGGTGTAGGTCGATGTAAAAGTTGATCTTTCGGTGGGAAGGTATTCCTGGAACATCTTCAGGAAAGACGTCATTGTACTCAATCACTACTGTTGTGAATTGGACGCTCAAAAAATCTACAACTACTAGGGTATGTCTAGACAACTCATGAGTGATCGGCTGCACCCTCTTATGCATGATCCCATTTTGTGCTGCCTGGGTCTCCTTTTCACCGACAAAGGAAAACCTCATCCCATTGCTACAGACACACTGCACTATTCACATTAAGCAGTCAATCTGTGTATGGACTGAAGATAGAAAATCCATATCAATAATGAAGTCATAATCTCTAGATGATGCCACCAAGTGGTTCCAATAGAAACTCTCACCTCCAAGGGTAAGATCTCACTGTCTGCAAAGGTGAGTGATAATCGAGTCTCCTACCATAGGTGTCTCCAAGCGTATGGGTCAAGTCAACACCTCTACCGAAATCTCAAGGTTTCACCAAAGAAATGTGGGGAGAAAGGAATGACTAGAACCTCTGTCTTGATGTATGAAAGATAAGTTATAGAAGACACATACCATACCTCAGATCATCCATTGAGTCCCTTGGTTGTACACCTCAACAGCATGCAATTGTCTCTACCCTTGTACCCAAGCTCTCTTAGCCTAGTACGGACCTCTTAGGGGGTGGTGGTGGAAGTAGGTCGAAGCATCTTCCACCACATGCGGCTCTCCAAGATCATATTCCATGTCTGCTACTTAGAGGGTCTGTCTGCTACACTCTCTGCCTCTGCCTCGGTGGTCCATCCACTGCCTCCCTATCATCAACTCAATGGGTAAAATAGTCTTTAACGATATTTCCCCTACCACCGAATGAGTAACATCGCCTCTCCCCAGGCTTACTGTATCCATCCTGAGATCCATGGTCAATCGATCCCTGGTCTTGGGTCCTCCTATGATGTCTCCCACATTCTAATCAAGGTTCCTGACGTTATCTCCCAGTTATAGAGGTCTATGCACCATTCTCCCTACTACGGACTTCCTTCGGCTATCTCGGCTCTTCCAAGAATCTTTTAATCACCATGTCCTACTCGAGAACTCCAACATAAGTCAAAATTCATTGAGGCACAACACTAGCTCATATTTCCCATCGTAAACCTTGTTCAAAGGTTCGATCTCTGAATTACATATCCCAAACCAAATGCATCGAGTACATGGAGATGCTGATGAACTTTGATGAATACTCATCCACCCTCAAACTTTCCTGCTGGAGTTGAAGATGCTCCTATATACACACTGTTCTCAACATAACCAGAGAGAACCCCTTCATAAAAATTCACTCAAACTTCGTCCACGAAAGAGTATCCTCATCATGAGTCTATGTGGTAAGACTCAACCATCATCCTGATGAACCCTAAAGAAGGATCTCCCCTAGGATCACCATCTGGTCCACTGGTGTCCTCACTAGACAGAAAACTCGAGTCACCTCCTCAAGCTACTCCTCAGCCACCAAAGGGTCTAACTCGCCTTGGAACCTCAGGGGTCTTTGTCTCTAGGACTCATGGAGCGTGCTCAGCCTGCGCACCTCTTCTGTTGGTATTGTAGGTACCACATGCTTCTCCACTGGTGGTGGGATAGTTGGTGCACTACCTGGAGGTATCACATGGGGAACTGGTCCCTTTATCGAAGCCTCATCACTGAGGGGTTCATCCTCGTGATCGAGCTTTTAAATCCTAGCGGGTATGCGTCTCAGAGGCATCCTGTAAAAAACCAAGATGTACCATGGTTAACGAGTATATCTAGATAGTTCACAAAAAGGAAATGGAAAACACAACCCATTCTTATATGATGTATCTACCATTCTCTTACTTCCCCACAACTAGTGTTTTCATCTTCTTAGTTGAAAAGCAGGTTATCAGAGTCCTTGTGTATGGATAATGTCATCCTCCCACACCAACACTGGAGTCTCTGGCCTAAAATCCAATCTTGAAAAACATAACATTGTTTCCCCAATCCAGCACGGACTCTTGTTCCAAAGGTAGAACCTTCTATGATACCACTTTGTCATGACTCATCCCAGTGGGTTGTGCGACACAACTCCCCATACCTTCCTGTAATATTCCAGGGGCTGGTAACTCGCACAGAGCAAGCATATCTCTAACAAGGGAGGAAATTTCTATATACATGTATAGATGCACACATCTCCAAGACCACAAATGATGAAATGTAAAAATACCACTAAGGAACAAAATGCATGCATACAACATATCCCAATAATAGTGTGTGAAGGAAAGTAAAGTACTGAATGTAAAATGGGCCAAAATACAATCCCACCAAAAACAAGAGTCTTCAAACCACAAAGTCCAACCTATAAGCATGAAAGGTACTGAAACTGCTTCTCATCGATTTAGGAAAACCTCAGCTTGTAGAGAACTCATAAATCTCAGTCTAGTCCAAGTCTGCTCTGGACTCCATCGAATGGTCGTTCGTCTGCACATAACACGACACGTGTAGGAAAATCCCGTACAGGGGTCAGTATAACAATACTCAATAGGGTACCCCAAAATCCATAGATCAATACTCAATGGAATAAATATTTATCTCTATATAGTATATGTCTACTGAACATTTAATAGGATAAACACAATACAGATATACTCGAAACCCATACCTGTGGTCTATAGATAAGTCACACAACCACATACCCCAATTAGGTATTAAATTAGAAGGTTCCACGAAGGCCTCATCTAGGAGAACTCTGTCCATGAATCTGATATCTCTGATGTCATCCATCATAGAAATACTATTCGTTGGGAAAATCCATTAGAGCTAGATACAATTATTTTGGGAGAACACACTTCTGAATGGGGAAAGATCACGATATGCAAATGAGGATCACTTCTAGGGCCATGTCGGATACCATGAACCATCCATATTCACCTTTTAAGTAGATAATTGACTTCCTATAGGATTACTCACGTAAATACCTAACTCTACCTATGATCGTGAATGGATAGAGGATCTTTCTCTAGGTCCTTTTGAGGGATGCTTGACTTTAACTCAGACAGTCACGATGAAGGGATCATACTCATGTGAATGGAAATGATACCTGACCTTCAGAGGAATGAGAAAAAGGGAACTAATCCAAATGGAACCATTCCAAAGAACGGTGGGAAATATGATAAAGCCATGTACTGAGAATAAAATGGTGTGTAGAAGTATCACATGATATGTCTTCTGACCCTCGGTACATCCCTTGTACAACATCTCATGATGTAATTCTTTTCATGTAAATCACAACAACATGGTGCGTAAGATGGATCACACACCTTGTCAATGTATCTGGGGTCTGCTCCGTGTATGCTGATTATGTTCCCATACACCACCTCCAACCATTTATACCAACCAGTGTAATCGGTACACGGGGTGACCCGCATTACTAGCCTTGTATGGCCGTGTGGTGGATCACATAGAGTGTACCTCACCTCATTTCCATGTATTGTCTACAATACATGCCGATCTCCAGGTAAGGACCCACACACCATGTGACTACGGTCTAACGCCGTGTCTTTTCTATCTATCGCTCAGGACTCCAACCACCGCTGGGTGGTGTCCACATGTCGTGTCTCCCCAGAGGCACACCATGTTCTTCATTGTGTGTAGTGGGAAAACCCTAGCCTCCGCCACTGGTCCACACGGCGTGTTTATCTAGATACATACCGTGTGTTCTATAAATTTCCAAAAATCACGAAATTTCTCTGTCGTAACTTCAGTACTTCTCCGGTCTTTTATCCAACCATCTGATCTCAACGAAACTCTAGATTCTAAGTTGTTCTGATGCCGCAAAGCTGTTTCCATTGTTTTCGGGCTTCAGATTGTCCCTGAAAGAAAGTTTCGATCCACTCGCACGAAGAACGCTTGAAGAAATATCAACCTTGATTCGAGTCAATTCATCATCTTCCATCATCTTCTCACCTCAACTAGGTCGTCACGATGTTCGATCTCCATTTTGGGATTGTTGCATTGCAAAATGGACTTGCAATGATTTGTTGTTCATCGCCCCACAAATAATGAGAAGAAAAGATAATGAAATACAACAAACAAAACCGAGGAATGAAACTATGTCATTGTTCATCACAATGTTGCTCCACTCCTATTAGAAGGATTAAACAGGGAGGATCAAATGATAATCCATACACTATCACAAATCAATTTCCCGAATCAAACTTTGAAAGAAATGGAAAATAATAACCCTCCCACAAGAACACGTAATCCTTAGATCAACCTATTAATGGGTTAATCCATGTTCGACGTTAAATAAAAGAATGGGGAAAAAATAAGAAAAAAAACCCTACCATGATTCAGTTAATGATCTATCACCGTGTCACATTCGTTAGAGAGGTTCGTCAAATATGGGACGCATCGATTGATCACATCATCATCGTCTGCCATGAATCCTTCAGGGTTGGATCCTCTATAAAGCTTGATAATATTATAGAGAGTTTTCTTGGGTTATGAGTCTAACCCTATACTCCTTTTTATGTAAATAAAATAAGTGTCACTACGTTATCAAACATTTAAAATATAATAAATTACTAATTCATTATATTTTCATTAATAAGTCTAAAAACTATCTTTTCTATCGACCCATACCAGTCAATGTTAGGCCCTAACTAAGGTAAAGTCATGTTCTGAATTCAACAGTGCTATCAAATTTATAATCCGGGAAACCGTTTAAATGTAATTCCAATTTTTCTGGAAAACCGCTCACACGCTCTGTTTAAAAGTTTAATTTATTTCAAACATTTATTTTGGGAACTACGGGCCTCATAATCACACGTCGTCAAATATTATGGTCTCAAAATAATTCTATATAATATTTAAAAATAATACATGGAAAATCTGAGATAGTAAACCATGCATAAGAAAAATTAAGAGAGAAGTACATGGGAAGAGGGGTTATAGATGTTTTGGATATCTTCCCTTATTGTATTTTTCTATAGCTACAGGTGGTGGTACCATTGAATGATACCATTATGGGACATTTAGAAAGACAAAAAAATACATGATAGGCTCAACCTAGGGAATTTTATTAATAGAGATTATTTAAAAATAATATATGGTCTTGGAAAATAATTATTACCTCCTAGAGTGGGGAATACTATACCACTCCTAGTGTAATTATTGAAAAATATGATGCTTATAGGGATGTAGGTAACATCACTACTTGTTGTAGTGGTTGTTCTAGGAATGCTTGTGGGTAGAGTCATCTCATTGTAGATCCCTAGTTTAGAAATTGACCTCATTCTTATAGTGAGATGAAAGTCCTTTATACAGTTAATAAGGAACTGATGGAATAAAATATACTCCCAATGATGGTTAGATGTACCTTTATCATTTTTTCATATATTATAACTCCTTTTTATATACTTGATTCCCACTCCTTCATATTTAGAAACCTTGTGGACTTTCTAAATAACCTGATTGAATTCATATCATATGTCATAATGTTTTTTACACCACTCTGGATGATAGAGGAGCATTTTTTCTAATCCCCATAATGAATAGTCTCTATGTCAAAAGATGATTTGAAGTGTGACTTACTCATACTAGGGATGGAACACATTGTGGAAATATTGGGGATGGAATGGATGGAGTTCATTAATGATGTCATTGATTTCTACCATCTGTTGGGGACCATTATGAACCTCTATAGAATAAAATTGAATCTTTTATAGAGAATATAACTATGGTTCAAGATGGGCAAGATCTCCACCTCTAGATATGGGATGACTACCACTAAAGTATCATCACCATAGTGAGGGTGTTCCCTAATGTGGTCCTATAGGATTTATAAGGATTACTACAAGAGAGGTATTTTGAGGTTTCCATTAACATGGTGATGGGGACACAACTGATATCCCTCACATCAAATTGAATAGACAATATCATGTTGAAGGAGTTAATGATTTGTTTTTGGATCTAGAATCCTAATTCATCATCTATCCGAGCATGTCTCTATCTAATACTACAATACTTTTCACTTAGAATCCATGTGATTACCATCATTTATGCATTGACTATCATAATTTAAACTAGGTCACAATCAATAATAAGCACCCATGGAACCATGTACATGATCTCTTTGACTTGATTAAAGGTAAAAAACGACATTAAAATATTGATCTCCAGTCATGGTATTACTAAGTCATTGTGAAGGAAATGGATGTCCCCAGGAATAGTATTAATGAATGTATGACCACATAAATTATCTAGTGATGTTTTTTGGAATAAATAAGGATCATGAGGTTTTCAGGGCACTCATGAACCAGTTGTTCCATAGATTACTTTCCACAATCACCAATGTATTTTTGGATGACATCATAGATTATTAAAAAACAGATTAAAATATTGGTAGGAATTTGACATTTTTGTAGGATATTTTGGGACCATCTTCATATCCCAATGTTATTTAAATTCATTTTTCAGATTCAATTTGTAACGTTTATGTGTAATTTGATATCGAAATGTGAGATCAATATTTATTAAGAAACTTTTAGGTTAGTGATGTAATTGGAGGAGATGAAAATTGATTTTGACATCAAGATATTCTCTGGTCTAACATGTTAATATATACATTTTGTCAAAGATTTCTATAAAAATGCATAAAACCTAAATAATCCTACCCTAAAGGGGGAAATATTATCATAGATACTAGTGTATCATATAGATTTTTTGGTGACCAAATAATTTTTGAAATCAACCACTTTTTTGACTTTAAATAAAATAATTCTGGGATATGTTTCCTACTGGTATGAACTAGGTATCAGTGTAGGTTTTTTCTTATACAGTTTGACCATGTGGTGGTGTATGGATCCCACCAAATTTTTACACATGATAAGACATAACAAACCCATGAACTCAAATATGTTTCTATAACATAATATGTCACATTCTAAAACTACTATCTTATTGGAGAAATGATTACTATGAATAATTGAAGCATGAGAAACACATTATCTTACATGTAATAGAATCTAACGAAGATATGGTGGGTTATGTACATTTAAGGGTTTGATTTTGACATTTTCTATACACTAGTTGAACTTAAAATTGTTTATATTTCATTAACATAAATATTTTTATCTAAAATTAGAAACGAATTTAAATGTGAGTGGAGGTTGATTGATGTTTTTCCTAGAAGCACATAGAAGAAAATATGGAAAATGAGGGGATGTTTTTCGCCAAAACATAGTTGATTCACTTTCTTATTGTGGATACCGATGAAGATTAAAATATGGATGAGATGTGTTATTTCTCTATTTAGATCCTATATAGTGGGGTGGTACCCATTTAATACAAATTATATTTAGACTGAATCTTTTACATTAGAGGCCCTTTTTGTGTCATCATCTCTAGGTAAGGTGATGATGTAGAAAATTAATGATCCATAGTGGGTTTTCCAAATTGGTTCCACCAAGATGTATTTATGAAATTCAATGATAGTTCTGGTAGCTAGGCATGATGTGAGATATTTCATTAATAGTGTATTGGTGTTATAGTTTTAAATATATCAAAACATAGAATCATAAGTCCTTGGGTATCCTCCTTCATCATCATCT
Source organism: Viscum album (assembly GCA_963277665.1). Taxonomy (NCBI): domain Eukaryota; kingdom Viridiplantae; phylum Streptophyta; class Magnoliopsida; order Santalales; family Viscaceae; genus Viscum; species Viscum album. The sequence goes on along the minus strand of OY728159.1, from coordinate 1,811,044,145 downwards.
TCATACTTTTAAAATATAACAAGATTCCCTGGATTTTATCCTTCAAAAACCCCTTACTTCCTTAGGAAATAAATTAATTTTAGTTTAAATTGTTCTTCTGATCGAATATTCACATTTCATCCTAATAAATGAAACTACAAAAGTGGGGGAGTTGGGAATGATTTTTGTTCATGAGAATGTGAGACCACATGTGATACAGTATTCTCATATTTCTGATAGATATCCTAATTTCATATATCATTTTTGGGAGGTACTCTCTAATAACATGGGAATAAAGATCAATCTCACTGTGACGAAGGTTCCCCAGATAGATGGACATACAAAGGGGGTTAACCAAATTTTCGAGGACACTCTTTATGCATGGGTTTTAGGAATTATAGGTTATTGGTATTTCTATTTATGATTGGTTTATTTCCAATCATAATAGGTAACAATAAATGATTAGTATTCCTCACATTGAAGAATTTTTTTGGTCGGGATTTTCTGTCACCTTTTACGTTGGACTGAGGTGGGAGAGGATTCATAAGTTGGACTGAAAAATAATGAAAGATATGGAAGGAAATATCTACATGAATATAAACTTTTTGATGAAAGACATATCCATTATAGATTATATTCTAATTTTCAATAGTAACCATATAATTTTTCTATGGTAGGCTAGGTATTTTTTAAGGTGACACCTCCTTTTCTCCATTGTTATATTAGGATGCATGGGAAAATTTCTTAGAGGTATGGAATACCATTTTAAAATAATATTAGGATTGTGAAGGTTGTATATTATTTATCATTTTTATCTCAATTGATGTTAATTCATGATGTTATTCACTTCTCCTGGTAGAAGAAAGTATAACATAGACCCCACCAATGTATTTAATAGGTAAGGGATTGAGTTGGAACCTGATATTTTTGTGATTTAATATCTTGTGTAGATCTATGATTCCCTAGTGAGTTTATTATCATAGAAATCCATACCATTAGATAAAATTATATGGAATCACTAGAATAAAGAACACGAGACATTGGAATAAGAATAATAGATTAAAGACAAATGGATTTACAAATGCTCTAATTACACTTTTGATTGAAATTTGTGGGGAATAAACTGACAGGAAAAGGATAATTAACACACCCATGGTTCCATTTTTTGTTATTTATTATTTAAATGCTGTTATTAATTATATGCTTAATCTTTTCAATAAAATTAATTCATTTTTTATTTTTTTTGGAAGAAAATGAGTGGTGAACAATTGCTGTGGATTTACAAAAAAATTGCAGAGACCATGAAATAATTGAAAACCTCAAATAGTGACGTTTTATTAGGTTTTCAATTTTTTTTCAATCTGTGGGGGTGGGGGCATCGATAAACTATTCATACTAAGGAAGAGTTATATGAATGTTTATGACATAGTTTAGAATACCTTTATACCAAACCTTGTAGGCTACCTAGAAAATTACAATTTGAAAACTCCATAATTTACCAAAAACTGATTTATTAGCTTTCCCTACATATTCTCATCACTCTCAAACTATACACCCCAATCACACAATCCCTCCTCTATTAATATCTATTATCATAAAATTTGTGTAGAATATCCCTTATTTAACAAATAAAATATAAATTGATTGTATTTTCTACATTTCCATTGATGTTTCCTCCCTTCTACAATCTATTTCCTTCCAACTAGTGGATTTGGTGATCTAGAGATTATCTAATTCAAACATTGATTTTTGAGTTTTATATTAATTGTTTTTATACTCCCATAGGGTCCCCTAAATTCATAAATTTTATTTTCGAACATGTTTTTTTGTGGTTTCATGGGTAAAGGTATGTGATTTCACATTGTAATATAATTTTAAATATTTAATATTCTTTAATATTGTTTTTAATAGTTTATTTAAAAAAATTAGTGTGTTTAAAGCATTTTTACAATGATGATTGGTGGTGTGTGTAGTGGTGGTGGTTTTGAATTTGTATTACCATTGGAAATTCTAAAAAATGATGTGCATTAGAATGAGTTGGTATGGTATTTTATGGAAATATATTTTTATGGATTAATAAAAAATTGGGAAAATGCATGATAATATTAGTACTGAGGTAGGCATACTAGGAAAATTACCCTAGGAATTGGTATTCCCTCCCTAGAATGCATACACAAAAAATATAACTATATTATTCTATGATGTGGCATAATGGTTTTCCATTTGAATTATTTGCATGTGAATGGATTTATATATGGTTAAATAAAAATAAAACGAGGATCCTAGGACCCTACACTAACTACTAAGTACAAAACATGGTTCATATATTTAATTATTTTCTTACTTATTAGCTCTTTTTCATCTCATGGTTTATCATGATTGTCAAAATAATGGTCAATTAAATGAAAATTATCATTACAAATAGCCAGTTAACATTTGGATAATAATTTTCATTCATGGATAAACTAATATGATACTACTAGTAATTGGAGATCAAATCCAAAATACACCCAATGGGGGTTTTTTTAATCTGTTTTGTTTTTAAAATGAAATAGTAGGGCATTACATGATGGCGGTATGAATTTTTTCTAGTGGATGTTGGGTCGTATGATTAAGGTGGCATAAAGTGTCATCGATCCTACAATCAAAAATGATATTTGTGTATCATTTTGTTAATCTCTATTTTTTATAATGTATTAACTTTTTATGGATGCATTTCCCAATGACCAGGTATACTCCATCATTATTTTTTACATCGTTGATTTTAATTTTGAAGTCACTATGATAGTGTTAGTTTGTGTAAAGGGAAAATAATTCCCAATTGAGACCCATAATTCCCTGGAACTATTTTCCTATCCATGGGGATCAATAATGTACTTTATTCCATGTTATGGGATTGTCTAATTACCATGTCGAGAGTATCCTTAATTGGTTCCTGAAATCTTCCACCTTCAATCCAAATTATAATTACATTGTCATATTTTACTTCAAAAATACTATATCTTTGAATATATATTTTTTATTTTTGTATGTTATAATAAATTTTTCTATATTATAAGAGTGAATATTCACTTATAATCCTTATACAAAATTTTCATTATTCTTTTCATACTAATGAAAGGGTTCGTATTTTCATCTCAGAATTTATAATAAAGATTATTCCATTGGAAAATAATTTTAAATTCATTTTTAAATGATAATTTTATTTTTTTAATAATATATTACAGAAAAATTTATTGGTTTGACAAATAATATTATCTTTAAAACTTATTATTCCCCGTTTTTTAATATGTAGTTATTCAAAAGTTACCGTTCTAATTTGTCTCCCTTCATTTTTTATATTAATTCCTTTGCTAAAATATCCTTTAATTTAATAAATATAATGTTTACATTATAATAATTTAGTATATTTCCATCCCCTTGATATATTTATCATGTTTCATTATTCATTTATTATGTAACCTTAGAGTTCATGATGTTTTTGTTGTTGGTTGAAAATTTATTTCAACTTTGATTTCATGTGAGTGGATGTGTTTGAGAGGTTTTTAAGATTAATGGATTGTTATAAAATATCTTGGATGAGTTCTTAAATCCCTATTGAAATCATGAAAAACTAGTATAATTGATAAAAACATAGAGTAAATCATTTAAATATGATAATAAGTCTTCAATAGCTATGTGTATGTATTTTCAACTGTTTTTAAGAATTTGAACCTCTAAGCATAACTCTTGGGTGTTGATCATAAGGATTCATCTCTCTTAGAATTAAAATTTGAACCATAAACTATAACTATTTAATCCAGAATAAGGATTTTATCATAGGTTTTCACTGGTCATAATGATTTAAATATCAAATATAGGGATTAATGATATAAAAAATGTTTTGGTTTTAGATGAGTGAAAATTCACATTTCAAGGTATCAAATTTTCTGATGAAATAAAAACAGATGATGCCAAAGTTATTCTTACATGATAAAAAGTTCACTAATAAATTATTTTTTATGCAAGATAATGATTACATGTTCCCAAAAAGATAAATAAAATGTTATTTCATGGTATTAACTAAATGAATATGAGTCGAGATACAAATGTGATTGTTAGTGAATAATCTCCAGATCATATATCTAAAATCAAATCATGATAATTTTTTTTGATCTTAAGATCATAAATAACATATTATTCATAAATAAATAAAATATTAGTTTGAAAATTTTATTTTAATACAATTCAATGTATTTTTCATTATTTATAAACTAATTGAAGAAATATTGAATAATGAGACTAATCCAGTTGAATCATTAAGTGATAAGTAAAGGATGCGATATTATTTTCTAGTGTGGTTATATCTCCAGAAATAATAATAATCTACCGCACTAGATGAATAAATTAAATATATTTTTATCATATGAGTTAAAAAAACATGAAAAAAAACATTACTTATTATAACATATTTGGAAGTGTAAAAAATATATATGGAAACCAAATGTTTGAATTCTATAATAACAGTTTTTTTAGATACTATACAGTATTCTTGGTTTTAATTTGATGGATATTATGTTCTATAAAATCTATTTATTACTATTAATTTTAATTATTTTTTAGAATATCTAAGATAAAAATATTATTTTATTGTGTTATAATATTATAGGATAAGTTATCCAAAAAAATACTACAGGATTGAGAAAGTGACTGAGAAGAGGAATTAATCATATTATGAGAAATTCTGATCTAATTATTTATCTTTGATAATTATTAATCATCTTTTGAATGAGTTATGGAATTTTATATTCTATTGTAAGATCTATATAAAATATTACATCAACTAATCATTCTTTCTTATGTATTTTAATGGATTGTGGATAATATCATTAATTATTATTGGTATATCCAATTTGTTATAATTTATTATATTTAGTAGGATAATGAGTATGACTAGTAGGATAAAACATACAATATTTGTGTGATGATAATTAAATTTATGTAGTATGATACCATGGATATCAACTTGTATTCGATCAAAATAATAAAACTTTTTTTTTGGATAGGAAGGAGTCAAACATTGCAAATAGTATGAAGCAAGACTGACCATAAACCTTGTAAAAATTTCTGATGTCTAGACTTTTTATATGTTTATTCTATATGGGTAAGTTTTTTGTAAAATAATTGAGTGTATAATTCCTTAATTTTATGTATAGTTTTGTTTTTAACATAATGAAATTTTAAAATACTACAATAAAAAAATCATCTCCCCCAGTCAATAGTGAATTTGTACTTATGGAATTTCTAGTGGTATTAGAGTTTCTTGATTTCTTCTGTCATAAATTTTAATTATTTGAAATAAAAAATATTAATTCTGTAAAAAGATAAGTTGTTACATCCTTCAATGTAAATAGTTACCGTTCATGTAAGATTTAAATTTTTCCCATTATTTTATTTATTATCATTGATGTTGTTAATGTAGTTATAGATGGTTTACCACTTGTTGAAAAAAGGACCCAAATAAAATATAAAAATAAAATCAACATTTTCATAAATGGGGATAAAATAAGTCCATTTCTTATGTCTATATCTCATAATGTCTACAATAGGATTGAGGTATTGAATCCTATGAATAAAAAATGGAATATGGTTGAGAGCACATTTGAAGGAAATATTATTTTCAAAAAAGTTAAGATAAAAATATAGAGAAGTCATTTGAATGACATGAAGATGACATATAATAAAAAAATCATCAATTCCTTTTAAATGTAAATCAAATTATTTGTAACATTAGAGGACTTATTGAAAATTTTGATGACTCCATTATTTTAATATAGATGATAAGAAATTTTCAAAATATATTGTTATTTCTATTTCAGATATAGATGATAGAGAAGATATTTCCCTTAAATAGATACAAAATATTCTCATTTCATATGAAATAATAAATATATTAAATTAAAAATAAAATCTAAAGATAAAACTACCCTTTTCGAATTGAGTAAAATTATGATCAATGATGAAGTAATTGACAAACCTTATAAATATGAAAATGATGATAAGAATAATGATTAACATAATAAAATCATTAAACATAATACAATGAATTATTACAAAGGAATGGGTAAGTGTAAATATATTATCCCAGTAAAATGATTCTGTTTTGTAGATATTGGGTAAATTTTCATTAATTATCCAAGAGATTAAATGTGGAGAGTTTGGGGAAGATGACAATAAGATTCAAAATAATTTATGGGGAATGTACTTAAAAGAAGCCTCAAAATCATGTGATAACAAGAAGATGTTCCAAATAAAAAAAGGAAGAAATATGTTGATTAATGTAGAAGAGGATGATTTCTCTTCTATATATCAATCATATGGGGAGGATGATAATAATTTGGAAAATATTATGTCTAGTGTAGTGAAGCATATGGAATCTTTGAATAGTAAAAGTGAATTAGTTGAAATAGCCTATAGGGAATATATGTTGAAATAAAAATTTAAGTAATTTCCTATATAGAATAATTAGATAAATAAATAAATTAATCGCATAATTAAAAAGGAGAAAATAAATCAAATGTTAATGTTGAGCATACCAAAAAATATACTTCTTAAAATAAATAAATTTAAATATATAATCTGATTGTTGAAAAATATGACACAATTGTGAGAGATCTCAAGGAGAAACAAAATATGAAATAAATATTTCCCTCTAAGTCTCGTAATGAATATTTGAATGTTAAAAATAGTTGATGAATATGAAATATGAATAAAAAATATATGGCTATTATGTCTGATCCTTCAATGGGTGTTGAAAATGTGAATTCATAGCAGTAGGTCAAACCTTTTACATATCTCTGATTGTAAACTTGTTTTCCCTAACCATGTAGTTTTAAATTTAAAATGGGGTCATGTATGATCTATGAAAGAAAATGAGAAATATTCTAATTCTTTTATGGATGTGAATAAAATTTCAAGAAACACAATGTTTCTATGACAGAATAAATTTGATTATATTCCTATCCAATCATACAAAATTATTTTAAATAAATCATTTTTATATATAAGATAAAAATTATACAGTTATTAATGAAGTAGTGTTTTTCTTTCCACAATGATTAATATTAATAGAGAAATGTTTCCATACTAGATAATTTATATCATGTAATGGGGTTTAAAGATAATTTAAGAATAATATAACAATAAAAGAAATCCCATTATAGATAATAATTTTATCCACCCATATAGATTAGTTTTGATTTCTTGGATGAAGTATATGGAATATTTGAACAACATGTCCATAGAGAAAAATATTTAATCAATAGTTTTCACTGAAAATATAATTATAATATGGAATAAAAAGAAATTTAAAGGGTATCATGAATAAATATCAGTTTTATTTAGGTTCCTTCGAAGTATAGATAGATATAAAATCATAGATCTCAAAAAATGGTACATTATAATATTTTTCAGTTAAGAACCCCCTTAAAAAGTAAAGGATCATGATGGTTGTGTAGTTTCATTTTAAATGATAATTATTTAAAAATAAAATATATTTATTCAAATATGATTGAAGAAAATATAACTAATTTCAATTATGTTATTTATATGGAAGGGATTAAGCACAATATCTTGAATGTAAACTAGTTGTTTGATCAAGTGAATCCTATTCAATAAAAACACATGATTCAGTAAAAAATAGAAATATGGAATTTTCATAACAAAAGGAGAAATAACAAGTAGAAACCTATTCTAAATTGATGTTCCAACTAACTCATGTTAATTTAGTGGAAAATAGGAAATAAATTATGTAGTAGGTTAAAAGAACATCATGGGAAAAGGATTCTACGTAAAACTCACATATTGTTACACAATAATGGACATTCCTCTAACTAAAAGTTAATGAGATTTTATTTTTATATCATTATCAGTGGGAAATATGGTATAATATACAAACATATAAGTGTATATTTAGACATTAATACCACATAAATATATTTATTTAATATATGTGGCCACAAGAGGAATCAATCTACGATATGTGACACATATTTAATTAAATTAATTGATAATTTATGTTAGAATACTATTGTAATTTTTATAAATCACATGTTTTAATATGATAGATTCTTAAAAATATTTATAAATCATTTTTATAATTCAATAGAAGTTTAAATTTGGAAATGACAAATAGTAATGAGATTGAATTCACATTCAATTCATTTTATAATATCTTCAAAAACATGGAATTAAACATTAATTCTTTTCTCCCTATTCATAAGAATAGAATGGAACAATGATGGTGAAAATTGATTCTTATTTTTATGGGTAGTATAATATTACAAGGAAAATATGGATGGAACCTCATTGGCCTGGCTCCTCCACTATCCTATCCTCCTAGGGTTTTCAGGGCTCCTCGGCAGTGATGGTTCTACTCTCCTCTATATTCTTCGACTTTCCTTCTCTTTGACATTCCTCTTCTTTCTTGTTTCATCCTTCTTTCAGGAGTATCTTTATCTTCTTCTCTCTAGGTACTGATTCCATTGGTTTTCATCCCCTAATTTCTCGATCTTCCCATCAATGGTAGTTTGTGGCGGAATTCCTCGGCTGGTCTCACCATTCTCAATCCAATTATTCCCCTACACCTCTCCAGGTCAAAGCTGGAGCATCGGTTCAAATAGGTTTTGGATAATGTGTTCTGGTGGTTGACGGGTTTCAAGACACTTCCAGAATCGACATGCTTCTATTAACTATGCTACATGTTTTCTTTGATGATGTAATCGTTTAGAGACCTCTATCACTCAACACTCCAATGAGCTCACATTCCATAGCTCCTCTCTGAGTCACATCTAGAGACGTTGAATACCAATGGTTCTAGGATGTTTGGCTTAGTGGTTTTTGGTTCTCCATACATTCCATGAGGCGATATTTTCATGAGAAGTTAGTTTCATGATCTTTAGTTCTTATTTATGATTTTCCTCAATGTATTCAGAGAAGATTTTTTATAATTATTTATATGAGATCTTTATATTTGATGATCATTCAATGTTTTAGTTGGTTTGGGTCTATTTTTTAGAGATGTGTGTTTCTAGTCAATATAGGGCGTCGGTGAAGAAGAAGATAAAGTGACATATAGGTGGTTTTTATTTAATGGTAGCTTCAAAGGGATGATCTTCGGTTCGGTTCTGTCTAAAGAAGTGATAACCTCAGGGGGTTCAACTCAAGGCTACACGATACTCTAGATTTAGTGTATTTAGATGATGGGAAATTTGGACCTATTGTTTTTCATGATTTTCAAATTTGGGATGGAATTTGTTGATATATAATTTTTTTTACTCCGTAATATGGGTCACAGATTAGTGGTATCCCATCATTTTTTACTTTGTAATCTGGGTGGTGGATGGGTGGTATCCATTTAAATGTGAGGTGAGGTAATACAAAATTATTTGTTTATAATCATTATATTTTTTTTTGATAAATGTAATGAAAATTGATTTCAAGATATAGAATAAATAGTTAATGAGACCTGATGAAAAAATATAAAAGTTGGTTCCATAGAAATTTTAAAAACTGCAGTAACGAAAAATAAATTATTTTAATATATTAATTAGTTATATTTGATAATGTTATTTCTTTATAAGAATAATAGTTAATTTTATGAAAAAAATGAAAAATCATTACATAGTACTAATTTGGGGTTTCAAGCATTATATGGTTTTATAATAAATATTTACTTTAAAATTATAATAATTCAAATTTTAGAAAATTAATTTAAATTTTTAATTAAAAATGTCTAAATTATCCTAAGATAAATCTTTTGAAATTTATAAAAATATTGATTTTTCAGTGAATTGAAAAAAATTACATGTTCTATAAAATTGTCATAAAATTTCATTGGAAAACCCCATAATATTTTTACTTCGATTGTAAATTAAGATAAGTATCTATCAATTTAAAATAATATAACTAATTATGTAAGAATAAACAATATACATGATCTCCATGTAAAATTATTATCGATCCAGATGTATGATTCTGATTCATGCTCCCATCTTTGGAAATTGGTTTCCCTCTTTTTGTTTCTCCAAGAATTAGAGTGCCCAATTTTCCATATATTTATCAATATAATTCCTCACCCTATATCTCATGAGATGTCCCACATATCGAATATTCTTCTACTCACCATAGCTGTATAATTTTTAATACATAGCACCCCAATATTTAATTGGATATCCTGCATTATCCCCATTCAATGATGTGTTCCATCAAAGATGAACTAATTGAAACATTGGGTGAAAAGTGCACTAAATTCGTAAATTTTTCTGCACAATCATTAAATAATTATTTTCCTACTTCAACCTGAATAATTCAGTCATTCATTCTTTTATGAACATTTTAGGATATAATTTTTTGTTGAACAATTATAGATATTTCATCCTCCTCGCTCATTTTCAGTACATTAAATGAAACTATTAATTAATTGATTGATAAATTATTTCATTTTAATGGAGGTAAATTTTATATAAAAATAAATCCATGGTGAATTATATAGGGTTATTCATATGAACCCTATGATAATTCTAGATCTCCTCCTTCCTCTTTCACTCAATAATAAACTCAGATGATGTCAAAACGCTGTATCAGAGCAGAGTGGGTTGCATACAATTTAATGACGTTCTTAAATCATTGGAAAAAATGTTATTAAAAAATAATGATCCAATATATATGTATGACACTTAAATTGGTAATTTATTCCATTTTAATTAAATATATTTTGCAGAACGATCCATGTTCTATCAATCTGCACCAATTGTGGCATAATCATGCACATATGTACCTGATTTAAATTGGTTTTTGAATTGGATTATAACTATAGATATCAATTTTTTTCAAGAACACTTTTCTAAAGAGCATCTAAAAAATTGTTGTGGTGCCTTTATCCCAACCTATTCTTCTTGTTCATCACTAGTAGGACCCCATGTTCTTGTTTTGACATTTTCAAGTAGTACGGAGCCTAACTAGACCCCAACATCGTGGAAGACCGATAAAAAATAATGGATCGATGAAATAAATCTATATATGATATTATTCCCAAATTTTATGATATTTTTAATGATATGAGTTCAGTAAATCATAGTCAGATTGATTAGTGGCGTATGGGATGAACAGTGAAACCCCTGAGGGACACTAAAATATGTTTTTCAAGCCAACACCAGATGGAGATGATAGCTACAATCTATATCCACTAATACTATGTGAAACCAATGTTAGATTTTAAGTGGCATGGATTGAATTGAGGAGTGAAGAAAAGATCTGAGAAACTCTGAAAATACCATCTAAACAACATGTATAATTATAAACTCACAACATGTATCCCCTTAAGTGTAGTGTCCATGGTTAAGGAAATATGAAGGATAGAATGGAATGAAGACCACCTAAACACCATGAACTTTTTCCCAGGATAATAAATATGTTTTATAGATTGCATGGTTTGGAATCTAAATAAAATTACATGTCCATGTACACGACCATGTTCCTGGGATCATGGATATGGGGTCGATACAAGGACATGAGGTCTCATACAAGGACATAGGGTCTGATACGTGACTATGACCAGAAAGAAACAACCCTATCCTTAGTATCCTCGACACACTATGTAGTTCACATGCACAATGTATACTCATACTTGGTCGAGATCTCTATGGTGGTCGAGGCCACAACCATGTGGTAGAGTAGGACCCCATGATGTGTGGGTCCCCTCACAAGCTGTGTACCCCATGACATCATTTTAGGAAAATTCACAGTCCCTGATCAAACTCTTCAAGAATTGGATTTTGGCCTAAAAGTATTCTATCTTATGAGTTCTTCCATGTATAATGTGATGATTCAGTCATTTGTGTCTTCGGATATTTGACGTTAAATGTTTCATGTAGGACGCTTATTGAGGCAATGCCTGATGATGATAGTGATTAGGATGAATTACTAGGGACTGTCGTGTTGTACCCTCCAACATCACTAGGAAGTGGAGTACTATACCTATTGAGTGGAACAACCCATCATTAGGCACCTAAGATTTTTATTGATAACATTCAAGTGGAACCCCTGATCAACTATAGTGTAGGTATTCGATGACAAGAGTGGAACCCCCATATGGTACTAGAATGTGGGTCCTTGAACTTAAAGCATATCCCCCAATCAGTATGGGCGTGATTTATGTACCTTAACGAGTGGAACCCCCCTATTGGTATAGGGTTCAAGTCCTCGTGATTCTAATGTGGACCCCCAAAAATGTGGGTGTGTGTCATCTATGAATACCTATAGAGTGGAATCCCCTGATGTACTAGAAAACATGTTATATACTTCGAGTTTGTGGCCCCTTTAATGTGAGACATGGTGATGATGTGTGACTTGACTTGGATGGTTTCTTATAGGAAGACATGAGAGATACTAGACATCATTGGTGGTCATTTAGAACTGGTGGAAACTAATCTTCGAGTGTTGAGCAATGATATTGAGATCCATAAACACTCTCATTTGGAATTCTTTTGACGTGTCATGTATATATAATATTCTATAACCATACCTTGTATTGGTTATTCTCTTTCCATGGGAGTTGTAGACATGCGAGGTATGACACATGCTTTCCGTGTTTAGATTATCATGGATTAAATATTATAATCTCCTTCTATAGGTGTAAAATACTCTATGTGTACTTCATCTACCCACTATTCTGATCCCCTTTTGTTTGGAAGAGGTTTTATTCACTACGGTTTTTGATTGAGCTCTTCTCCTTCAGTTTATCTTGAATCTTATATACTATCTAATATCTTTCATTACTTTTGAATATCTCATAGCCCCCTCCATCTTTTAGGTGATCATACCAAAATGTATATACTCACCCTTATATGGGATTCTTCTGTATGTGTCTTGTCTTTTGTAGATGATAGAATGGTTGGTTGTTACATCAGAGGAGATTAGGGATATACGGATATGAGGACAGTGTATGGTGGACATATCTTGGGATTCAGGAGCAGGACTATCTCAATAGTTCAATTTTTTTTTTTTTTTTCTGGTTTCGGAATGTTTACGGTTGGGTGGGGTTTTCCCCCATTACTTTTCAAATTACACTGTTATACTCCTGTACACCCTAGAGGTAATGCATGTTTTGTATAATTTTTAGTTGTGTCACATCTATTACTCATTAAATATTTTCATCTACATTACTACATTGTAATGGATGTGTGTGTGTGTGTTCTTAGTAAAATCCCTCCATTTGTTAGATATGCCTTCAGCACTGGTATCCACCCCTTGCATATAGAGGGGGTCTTGGCTTAGTTATGGATCGATCCCTGGATTGAGAAGGGTAATGACAGATTTGTATAAGAGGTGGATCATTCCATAGAGAGTTGTTTAGACTATCCCCCTTAAGGAAATTTGGTTGGGTTTAGGGAAACAATTTCAAAGTGTCTCAATTCTTGCTCTCAGGCTAGAGAATCAAGAGATAGTGAGGGCGGCCGACGTATCCATTCACTAGGACCCTGCCAACCTACATGTAGACTCATCATACTAAGAAATTTCATTACAAGGATTTGTTGTAAATGAATCTTATATGATTGATTCTTTGACTTTACTTATTTATTTAGATCTCCATTGTTGTTATATACATATTTACATCTGAAAGTGATATGTCCTACTAAATATCACGATGCTTATGCAATGATATCCTTCCATAATACAAGTTATGTATCATGAATAAGATCCATTGAGTTAAGAGGCCTCAGTTTAGGGTATATATTATTACCCCCTTCCACTAGGTGTAACCATTGCATCACCTCCACTTTTCGGGAAGTAGAGTTTTTCTAGTAGACATGGCTAAGGATGCACTCTTTCCTAGAACACTCAGTGAGATCTAGTGCTAGAGGCTCTTGAGGATCAATGTAGAGGCAGATCCTTAGGTACTAGATAATTGGTTAGAGTTGTTTGTCTATGTATTAATGCCCATATAGACATAGAAATATCAGTTGGTATCACTGGTAGCTAGCCTTTTCCATGGAGAAGCTAGGCACTAGTGGAGCCTTATTACACTGATGCCTGATGATTCGACACTCTTGATGACTGACTTTTATTACCTATTTCGTGAAGATTAAGACCCCGTCATGGTTGTATTCAGTTCATATCCAACAAATTTTGGATTTATATAAGGTAGGGATGAAAGTTTTCATGTATTCGACGATGTTCAAAGACCTCACGTGGTACACCCTTAACAAGAATCGGGATGGTTACTTCTATGCACAGATGTTTTTATATGGACTATACATAGAGATATATCCCATTATGGTGCCCTTGTGTGTCCCCTCTTATACTAGGGTGTTGAAGTGGGAACCATTGGAAGAGTTATTTCTATAAAAGGGATTCCATATAGCTGAAGCTGGAATTGAGCACCAGAGATAAGATTCATCTATAGTAGTAAGAAGACACCCAAAGATGAAGTTATAGGAAAACTTGTTACTATAGTTTTTAATAACAAAGATTTTATATTATTAATGTATTTAAATATTCACATTATGAGTCTAGATCCTTTAAAAATCATTAATACCTTATTATTACAATGATTTTATAGTATATAACATTCCTTGTTAATTGACCATAAAAAAATAAGAATATCACTCAACAAGACCATGAATAGACCAAAACAAAAAGTGTGTCGTAATGATTGAATGAGGGAGATAGTGGTGTAACATAATGTTAATATAATATTTAAATAATCTTATAAATGTAATATATATAATATTTCTCTATAAAATCCATTCATAAAACCATTAATGATGGGTGGTATTGAAAAAATAAATTCTCCATCAATAGAGGTGGTAGTCCACATGTACGAATAATTAATGAATAAATTTCCCAATTGAAGGATATATTGAAGTTATATGAAAATGTATCATTTAAGAATTATAATAATTTTATAAAAAAATTTACTTCATTAATTACACTTTTAGTTACACAATTTTTAAATGGTGAAGTGAAATAAAATAGGTAATTCATGGAGGTGGTAGTCTTCACATACATGTTATTAGTGATCACATTCCATAGAGAATGGATAGAATTAAGATAAATGAAAAATAATATCATTTAATAACTGTATAAGTTAAATAAAAAATAATTATTCTTAAAACCCATCATTGACACTATCGATAAGAGGTAGTCAAGAAAAATAAACAGCATCATGTCCTGAAGGTTTTGGTATGCACATACGCACAATTGATGCATTTTTTCTCTTGGAGGAGCATATGAAATCAGTGAATTATTATGTATTAATTAATATAATGATATTTTAGTATATATATATATAACACAGAGTTAAATATATTGATATTTTTAGGGAATATTCGATTGATGAAATATAGAAAGAAAAACTAAGAGGATAGTATTACTCACACCGAGAACATGGATTTTCCATAATATTATCATTGAAAATGATGGGCTTACAGTAACTAAAAATGTGTAAAGGATTGGGATAATGGGATATTTTTATATGAATATTAAATTTTAATAGTTTTTTCTATGAAACCATAGTACTAAAAATATAAGAGATGATTCCCATAAAATATCAGTGTTCTGAACCCAAATGTAATATATACTGATTCAAATTAAATTTCAAAATAAGAGAAAATTTAATTGTAAAATAAAACATGTAAATTATCAAAAAATATTTTTTTATTAAAATACTACTTAAGTCAAAAAATATTATTCATCATTTTATAAACATGATACATTAAAATATAATGTATATATATATATATATAAAATATTTTATAAATAAATTCCTAAATATTTATTTCATTCTTATTATACAATAACATTGTAATTATAAATAAAATTATCCAAAACTAGTCTATTCCACTATTCACCAAAAAATTAAATTTTTAATAAAAAATAATAATATTCATACAATGATGATTTTGGAATTATAAATTAAAATATGAAATTAATTTTACCAATATATATTTATAATATATATATATATCATTTAATATAAATGTAAAAACATAAGAAAACATAGTTTACAAATAAGACATTTTTATATATTATGCGTTTCTAATATTATTTCATTATAATTTTATTTTTTTAAGAATTTAAATAATTTATATCATATATATATACTATATATATTATCTGTATTATCATTAAAATGTGATTAATTTAATTTACTAATGGATCATGACCTTTGATTTAATGTGTGCGACAAAATTTACCACTCTGAAATATTTAATGGATGATATATATATATATATATATATTGAAATATATTTATGTTAAACTACCCTTATAATTATATAAAAAACATATTCAAATTTATAATGTAATTTATTATCCACATATAACTTTTTAACACCCATTTTGTTGACAAATATTTGTTAAATTCAACATTTTGTGTATAAACTGGCTCAATTATCATTAATGTTTTTGTTGGGAAATTACGATTATTTATCATTGATCATGTTTGCTCTATATTAATGATATTAATAATTATATAAATATCATATATATTTTTTGAATACATAATTTCAGCCATATATATTTATTGGTAATGAAATATGAATGAAATAACTTTACAGAGACAATAATCAGTACATACTCACGAGTGCTGTTTCAAATTTTTACTGGATGGAATGAATGTAATTTACATGATAATTAAAATTCAGTAAAATATTTTTAATTTTTTAATTATCTTTTTTTTCATTGAATCTGTCCTTATTACCTACCATTTAAAGATTAATTGATAAATTAATCACACAACTTCAGGGAGGTGGTAGTCTGCACGTACACATGGGTGACATTATCATTTACCCATGGGTCATTTGGTAAGGATGAAAAAATATTTTATAATTATATAATCATAATTACATTATAAATATCATACATAAAAATTAAAACCATATTTGTTATGACCCATGATTAATGGTGATGGAAAATGTTTTTTATTGCTGCGTGGAGGCAGTAGTCTAAACATATGCATGACCAATAATTTCATTTCGCATTTGATAGAAAAGAGGAAGTAAATTGTTTTAAACTCATCACATTGAAATAAATGTATATTTTTCATACAATATTCATTATTTTCTATTGATTAAACATGTTTAGAGAATACATAAGATGAAATAAAACTAAAATAGATTTGTTTCTCTTTATACCTCTTCATTGAAAGAACTCATTTGAATTACACCTTAATGCTTTATAGACTATTCTTAATAGAAGAAAATTTTCTCTATAATGATGGTAAATAATCTAGGATGGTTAATTATCGTGACTTTCATAGTGGTAAGGCTTAAAATGTTTGAATTATGGGGGATTAGAGTATAAGTTTCGAGATCAATGGATGTTTGGGATGGGTTGTGCCCATGTTTTCTTTTTTCATTATAACTGATTAATACAATATTTACACAATAATAAATGACATTATCAACAAAATTGAATAAAAAAATATGTTGAATGGATAATTTTTGAAACCAAATCACAAGATCATCAAATATTATTTATAATTCGTTTAAGAAATTAAGGAATTACCTTACATGATATTATTTATTTTTTGATGGATCATAAAATAGATCTATTTCATACCTTTTTTTAAATATAAGAATTAATATTAAAATATTGTTTTTTATAATACACCAATTGTCCAATAATATTGGAACTCCTCCATTGGAATATTTGGGTACTATAATAGTATCTCATATTGCTTATGACTTTCACCATTGATCACCCTAAAAATCACATCGAAAGCATTATCATTGATCTCTCTATACTCTATAGTGTATTTTGTAGGAGGATCACTGTCTGTTTTTAGAAGCATTATTAGAGAGGGGGCTCTCTAAGTCTTTAGAGGATTCTCTCGAGATATTGGTGTGCACAATGAAAAATGATTTCTCTATTGAAAAATAATATACTAGGGTTTATATATATGTACTATTAGAAATTAATAATTTTCCAAGATCTCTTTATCATTTTTCTAATCCAAAAAGAACCCCTTATCTATAATAATAATATTACTATTATTTCTTGACATGAAATAAATTCAAGAATCAAATGAAATATTATTTAATCAAATAATATGTAATATATATTTTTCTAACTAGACAATTAAACCATGTCCTCTAGTCCTCCATAATATTTATTACGCCTTGAATAATGAATATTAATTTAAAAAATAAATATACAAAAATTATTCAAAAAATAAAAAAAACTATATTCACAAAAGATAACTAATTCAAACCTCCCCTCAATTATTGTGCAGTGGAGTAGGATTTGAAATATTTTTCCAGAAGTGTTTTTTAACAAAAATAAGTCTTTTTAAAGGTAATGAAATTATATTTCTCATAAAATTTTATTTTTAATTTTTAGGTAATCAATAACTACATTAATGGATTGAATAATTATGAAGTAGTAAATATTTAAAACTTGAATATATCAAATTAATGATTTTTTAAATAGTAAAATAAATGTAATTTGAAATTTTTAAGTCATTTCATGAGTTTTATATGTAATTATAATATTTATAAGATATAAGAAAAAATTTATTCAAACAGTAAAATTTGTTTTGAGGTGTTTAATGTTTTGAAGTTGAAAACTTTAAAATCTAAAAAAATTAATTTTCCATTAGTAAAATATTTTATTAAAATATTTAATAATTAAAAAATTATTGAACAAGGGAAAAATAGAACGGATTTGGCTGAAAATTTGATATCTTATCCTTTTATACCTTTTGGAGTCTTAAACTGATAATAAATTTAGTATATTTCCAAAATTCGAGTAATTCTTATGTTACCCCCACCTTAATTATAAAAGGAGGCTCTGTACTTTACAAATTTTCATAACCTCGAGCCATAGTTTTTGGGTAACCTCTACAAAATTCCATCATCCTAATCTGATTCCACATTCTTGTGCTTCTGGTCTCACAAAAAGAAATATCCCAAGATCCTTCATGGGGTGGATGATTGAGTGCACTTGTAATCCTCTATAGATCACCGTGAAAAATATCAATGCAGATCAAATTTATCTTAAGAGGGTGAATTAAGTCATAATTAACTATGTAGTATAATGATATAAAGTATAATTAATAGATTATATCCTATTTTAAAATTTTAAATCAAAACAATGATTCTCACTCTCCGAAAGATATCCAATTAATCTATAAACAAGATGGAATTATTTCCTCATTGAATGACTGGATAGGATTAAATAAAATGTTATATTACTCTAATATAGTGGTAAAAATTTCATGTTTCTATATAACCTATATAAGTTTACAAAATTGATGAGAGATACTTGTAATATACAAATAAATGAAAATTATTTTACCTCTAAAATTAAAATTTTGGATGTTATGATTAGTTACTTTTCATAGAATGTAACGTAAGAATTGGAATGAAATCCCTCAAGTGATTGATAACCTTTCATCATGTTTTGAATATTATTATAATCATGTACTAAATACGGACCCTTTACAGGACGATGTTAAATCTAACAGTTTCTCATTGAATCTACATTGTGTTGTGTGTCTTTCTAGTTTCATTAAATAGTTCTTCGTGTTCTATAGAAAAAATTTCATGTTTAAATAACTAATACATTGAAAAATGATTTTTCAGACCACATTGACACTCGGTATTAATTATTATTTCATATCATTACAACCTATGAAACTAAATTTAGTTAAAATTAGATACATGAGGATGTTGTCAATTTGAAAAATTATTCCATCGATTGTTAGGAAAATCATATCATTGAGGATTGAGAAATTAACTGATGAATTATTAACACCTAATTAATTCATATTTTTCCCTGGTAGGAATATTTAATACAATCATTTAATTATGTTGTAATGTATTAATATATTTGAGAAGGAGGGTAAATGGGTACAAAATTATTAAAAGATTCATATTTCTAGGCCCTTTGGAAAAATAAAACATAACATCATTTTTCCTATCAACATTCAATATGAATGTTCCCAGTGGTTGTGAAACATGGTTCATGTTTTCATCCATGGATGAAATTTGGATTAATTTTTCAATAACCATGATGTTGGATGTGCCTTAACTATTGATCCCCTTATATAATCTTAATGCCTTGTTCCGTGATTTGTTATTAGATATTATTGTCCATGATTGATGGAGTTTTATTAGGCATATGTTTGTTTGTATCCCATGATACCCATATATGATGCTTGATTCCATGAGTATTACTAGAGTATCTATTTACAATGCTTGATGTTGATCACATGTTTTTATATAATTCTATTATATTCTCATAATGTTGTGTTATTCTTATCTTTTTTTCTTCCATGTTTTTTTTTACTATGCCTTTAATGTATTTTTATGTTAATCATAAAATGTGGAATGTCATGTCATGATTACCCCTTAGAGGGGGAATATACACGGTGTGAAGCGATGATGTTGCAAACACTATACATAGGGTCCGACTATGATATCCTTGTAGATCATCTTGAACTGAATTCCTTTATGATGCCATGTTACGTGTCTCAAATTGATGACTTGGGAATACCAAGTATCTTGCTCACTCAATTCCTTGAGGACACTCAGTATCATGTCGGAGATATTATGGTTATTTATTGTTATTTTCGAAAATATTTGACAATCCTTATTCAATTGATATTATGTATGTGAGTATATGTTTTATGTTGTCTTGTATAGAACATGATTTCTTAAATTATGATATTTTACGATTACATGTGAATTTATTTTTATCCTATTATACATTAGTTAATCATGTTCACACTTGTTAGGGATGAATTATTAGTCACATACAGAGATTTATTAATCACACCCTATATGGGATCTCTATGTGTGTACAGACCTAATGCATAGGGATCCAAGAATAGACATGGTGCCTTTGGAAGATGGCTACGTAAAAAAGCATGTTGCTGGTAGAGAAACTTTTATGGACTCTAATGAATTTCCACATATCATTATTCATTTATCTTCTTACACATATATTTTAGATCGTTTATCCACTTTTGAATATAATTTATTCATTTGTATGACATGTTTTTGGTCTAATATTATATTCCTCTTTAATTGATTACTCTGAGTTTTTTATATTATATTTATATTATTGTTGTAAAGAAATGATTATGAGGGTATAGTGTCCATGTAATGTCTCAAAATTTCTATATATATTTTTTAATTATATGGAATTATTTTAAGAACGCACTCTTTGATGGAACTTTATTTCGAGGAACAGTGAGCTAGGAACATATTTTTGATCTTTTTTTAAGGTACATTCAGTAAAAGTGCAAGTGGGATTTTTTAACTTTTGAAAAGTTTATCAAATCAAAGATCTAAGGGCACTATTGAACTCGGAATTCCTGTATTCACCTAGAAATGAGTTAACCTCAACCGGACAAGGTCAGACAGAAAAGTTAATTTTCAATATTTTTAAAGAAAATAATAAAATAATGTTTTTAAAGTTATTTTATTTTTCACATCATTTAGTGGCGGATAGTGACGCAGTGGTCCAATGAAGAGAATCCTTAATTGAGTTTTATTAGTGGCTCATTTGTAACTGCGATGATGATATCTTAATGGTTCATTAATGGCTCATTAAATTTAGGTCATTAATGTGCGCAACATAATTAAAAATGTTTTTTTTATTTGTTCAAACATGTTGGAATTTGGAAATTAACAATCATTGGTAATCTCTGATGAAATGATGAAAGAATCTCTCTCCAACGAAGAATGAAGAATAAAGCGACAAACATTGGAGGATCGAATCCGGTGGTCGACGAGCGAAGATGAACACCATGGATCACAGATCAAAGATGACGTAGAAATATTCCTTCATCCTGAGCAGATCCAACGTGTCCATGTAGGGGTTGTTTTTTTATGTTCATCCCCGTTCTTTTCTTGAAACTAAAAATGTAGATCAACCCACCAAAAGGATGACCCTTGGATTGTGCCTTGATGTGGGATGGAAAATTTATTTGGGAGATTCTCTCTCTAGTATTTTTTTTAACTTTTTCTAGGATTGAACATCTCACCAAAGCGTCCATGGTTTTAAAATTCTAACGCGGAGGGCGAGGGATGATATGAACAATGGAACGACCCCCTCTGTATGTGCGCTCCTTCTGAATGGATTGACCCAAAAGGTGAAAAGGTGCATCTGATACCATCGTGATGATTGAGGAGACCTGAGGGGCCCAAAGGCATAAAAAAATATGAAAATAGACCACCAAGAAACTCTTCTAGCCCGCTAAAGGTTCCTCCGAAGTAGCACCACCGGCACGACGATGCTAGAGACCGGTCCATGTCGACCCCTTGGAGGGGTTGGCGCCAGCCAGCGCAGTAGCTGAGAAGGTGTCCGAACCTCTTCAGCTATGCTAGATAATGGTGGTGTGCCTGTTGGTGTGTCGCGGAAGCTATGGGGGGATGTGATGCCACCCTGGTTCCACATGGAGGGGTGGACCAAGTCCGGGCCACCAGGACGAACTGGTGTCGTGGTCACTTGACCGCGAAAGGAGGGAGGCCTCGCGGAATCCCATGGGATTGTATAGAGCTGGACACATATGTATTTTTCTTCTCGGTGAGGAGGCACGAGACATGACAACACTATGTGGGCCACATTTTGGGCTGGCAGGTTGCACCCCCAACCAGCCGGCTGGACCCGCGCCGCCGGGCCCGACCCACCACTGGGACAAAATTGTCCTACCATAGGAAATTTTCCCTCAGTTCAGACCCACAGGTTCAACAAGACAACTATGCCAGACCCATGCTGGACCCACGCCGGACAGGGTCGGTTCAGGTGGGTCGGACCGGGTCGAACCAGACCCAAACCCAACCAGACCCGTTTTACTAAAATGATCATAACATGCAAAATGGGGGTCTAATTGATGCGTCGTCTGTAGAACAAGGACCCTTGAAATAATTAGGTACATCTAAGATACTCTATGTGTGTTTTGGTGGAAATTTTTTTGAGGACGGGTAGGATCAGTCTCGAATCCAACTGGGTGTTTTTATAAAACTACCTATATCTTACAAACAGTGAGTCTGTTTGAAGTGACATCAATTTAGTTTTGGACCCTATCGGTGAGGAGGTCCTTTGGGGTTACTCAATGTGGGACTTTTTAGTGGTTGATGTATTACTATTGTCTTGAGGAGTATAGTCTCCCGGAACTAAGTGTGCCAAGTGCGGGAATCCAGTGGATGGCTGTGATGTGAATAATGAACAAAGATCTTGTGTCGGTCATCACATAGGGATCTTGTGTGGGTCAGTATCTACTCATCCTATGTAGGTAAGAACCAAGTGGTCCTATGTGGGTCATCACCTAGTGAAAGTGTGTGGGTTATCACCTAGTGAACCGGTATGGATCAACACCTACCGACCTAGTGTGGATAAACAAGAGATCCTCTCTATAGAATAAGATGATCTTGCATTACGACTAATCAAAATTTATTATGTACTTATGTTATATATTGTGTGAGCTGTGTATTTTACTTTTTCCTCTATGTTTGAGATATTTATTGGTGGAATTAATTATGTGGTATTTTCATTGTGGTGTTTTCCTTCTCGGATTACTGAGAGACCTTAGGGGGTCTCGTGGTCCCCACTGAGTATTGTTATACTCACCCCTACAGGGGCTTCTCCCACACATGTTTTGTTTTGTGTACATAACAAACATATTTGACTAGTACATTGGGGATCTAGGACTACACGGTGATTGATGGTGGATCGATATACATGGTGCACTACAGTGACATCCAACAGAGAGTTGAACCTACCCTTCAGGTAGGATTCATGGCGGATAACCTCTAGAGATTGTACATATTTGTCTATACTTTCCTTTCAGTTGGGATTGTATTCTAGCCTCATTACATTCTGTTTAAACACTTTATTCTCAGTTGTGGTACTTTTTGGTTGTTGTATTACTTTTCCCTCCTTTGAGATTAGCTTTGGGCAGTTTTCCCTTTCTGTATGTATAAAGGTTTAAAGGAAATACCATCCCTTTTTTGGGATATGCCTTTCCGGTGATAGTCACCAACCCCTGGCCTACGGAAGGAAGGCTTAGGGTAGTAATGGCACGGGCCCCGAGGGACGGGTCATGAAAAAGTGGTATCAGAGTGTAGTCGAATCTATCAGAAGGACTAAGAGTCCGTATTTTCAATGGGGGTATTACTGTTAAGTGTCTCGAGTTTGGATTTCAGTCCAGTGAGTCTAGTGTTGGTGTGGCGGTCATTTTATCCATACAACATGACCCTGAATTCTATTTTCTTACTTTGTACACAAAAAACTGGTTTCATGTGTATTGAAATTTTTTTCTCTTGATATATTTTGAGTCTTCCCACCATGTATAACTTATTGATCATGGAACATATGTTTCTCTATAGGATGCCTCCATGAAGGCAGCTAGAAAGGATTCTAGTGAAAGTTCACGATGATGGACCACCAAGCAACGAGGAATCAGTACTGGGGACACTTACAGTGATGGAACCTTCAGGTGGTGTACTAATATCACCACAACCCGAAGAGAAGCAGTTTCTACCAACACCACCAAATGACAGTGGACACCGACTGATCATGTTGTAGGAGTTATAGAGACAAAGGCCCTTGTGGTTTCGAGGTGAGACCGATCCTCAGGCATCTGAGGATTCTCTAGAGGTAGCTACTCAGGATTTTCACCGGGTGGAGACACATACATACCAGATGGTGTATCTAACTGCTAGCCTTTATCAGGGTATGGTAAGGATATGGTAGATCATGATGCTCTAGAAACATGAAAAGGAGACCCTTGTCTGGTCGGACATTGATAGCGTCTTCAGGGCGTAGTTCAAACAAGATAGACTAAGCTCAGTGAATATTCAAGAGTTACTGCACCTACAACAGGTCATCCTGAGTGTGGCCCAGTAATTAGCGAGGTTTACCAACATATCCCACTACACAACTAACATGGTACGAGACCCTTGATTCTGGGACCATACCTTTGAGAAGGGACTCTGATAGAAGATTAGGGTCTCAATTATTTAACTCAGCATCCTGATGCAGGATATAGTGCTAGAGATATCCCAACTGGGGGAGAGCTTACTAGTTAAGTAGGCACCAATGGTGAGATCCACCACCAGACGATAGGTGGTTGATTTATCTCCAACAAGCAATAGGCAGACGACGCAGAGGCCCAAATGGGCCATTCCTTCCAAAGGGTGACCACAAAATATAGGGTTAGAGGTAAAAAGATCAAGAGGAAGAGGAGGTTATCTGAGGGAAAGAGTTTTTTACTCATGTAGGAAACATGGTAACATGGATTTTTATTGTCTGTCTCCCCACACGGATGACCAGAAAGAGCTCGAGGGGTCGCCGAGATAGCGACATAGGTTTAAGTGGGGAGGTTTGTAGAGCGGCCGATGTGGCATGGGAGCAGTCCGAGCAGTAGGCTGTGGACGATGGTTCGAGGTACTACTTCCACCACCACCATGAGGTCCACCCCGAGCTCTAGGAGCAAGTGGTCCAGTGTGGGGAAGAATCAGGTGATGGAGGCCTACGACCACAGAGCTCCTGAGATTATTAGAGTTACGATATGTGTCAACTCCACCTTATCATCAGTTATGGTAGATAGAGCTGTCAATCACTCTTTCCTTTCCACAAATATCATTCAAGGGTTAGAGATTCTAGTGGAGACATTGGGTCTATCCTTATGATTAGAGACTCCTACGGGAGTGGATTCGATGATTACACACTCATTTCGGCAGTGTGAGATTACTATATAGGGCGAGAGCTTCAGCTAGGATATCCTAGTAGCAGTGTCGAGGCCTTACGACGTCATCTTGGGTATGGAATTGTTATCTTTCAGTCCATGCTTAGTTCAACTGTTTTTAGGTGAAAAGTGTGTTGTTTCTGTGAGGATGGGACCGAGTTTTCATTCACCGGGGAGAAGGGAACCTTTGAAGCACCAGATGGACTATCTCAAAGGAGGGTGCAGTCGATCACTGACCTGTTGGCTAGACACACCCTCGGTATGATGGATGAGGGGAGTCTGGGCATTCCTTTAGTGGTGGACGAGTATGAGGATGTATTTCCAAATGTTTTATTAGGACAAACTCCTCACATAGAGGTATAAATCAACATTGAATTTTTCCTAGGGAAGACACCGGTATATACACCTGCATATTAGATGTATCCCATAGAGCTTTATTATTTGAGGGCACAGCTGGAGGACTTGCAGAGGAAGGGGTTTGTAAGGGCCAGTGTTTCGCTATGGGCATCCCTGATTTTGTTTTCCAAGAAGGAAAATGACAGCATGATCCTATGTGTTGACTTATGGCACCTTAACTAGGTGACTATGAAGAACAATTATCCATTGCTGAGGATTTATGACCTCTTCGGTCAGATGAAGGGAGTAAGGTGGTTCTCGAAGATCGACCTCAGATCAGGTTATCATCAGCTTTGGGTATGAGATGAAGATGTATCAAAGTCATACATTAGATGCTGGTATGAACTCTATGTGTTTTTGTGCATGCCTTTTAGCATGAACAATGCCCCAGTAGTATTCATGGAACTCATGAATAAGATTTTCCATCCTTACCTCGATCGTTTCATGGTAGTAATCATTTATGAAATCTTGGTGTACTCTGTGTCAGAGGTATAGCACACTACATGTCTACGGATAGTCCAAAACACACTCAAAGAGAAACAGATTTATGTTAACCTCTCAAAGTTCCAGTTATGGATTCATGGGGTCCACTTTCAGGGACACATCATCTTGAAGGATGGAGTTTCATTAATCTGGTAGAGATAGAGGTAGTTCTTTCTTGGGAGCCAAATAGGATTCTGACTGAGCTGCAGAGTTTGTTGGGGTTTTTTGTGTACTAGTGGAGGTTTGTACCCGGATTTTCCAAAGTAGAAGCACCCTTTTCAGATTTGACAAAGAAGTGAAAACCCTTCGTGTAGATGGAGAGGTGTTAGTATAATTTTCAGAAGCTTAGGCAGAGACTGATGAGTGCCCCCATCTTGAGACTACCAAAAGAGGGTTATGGGTATGTAGTATATTGTGATGCCTCAGAAACCAGACTTAGTTGTGTCCTAATGTAGGAGTGAGAAGTGATCACCTACAACTCACAGAAATTGAGACAGCATGAGTATAAGTAAGGGAACCATGACCCAGAATTATAGGTAGAGGTCTTTGACTTCAAAATGTGGCAACACTACTTTATGGGTGAAGGTCTTACCATCTAATCTGACCACAAGAGTCTCAGGTATATCTTCTCACAGAAGGACCTGAAATTGATACAACTTTTATGGCTAAAGTTCATCCAGGACTATGAATTTGAGATAGTCTATACTCTAGGTAAGGGGAACATGGTGGAAGATGCACTCAGAAAAAGTTCTGGTTTGCAGCTGCTGAGTTAGGTGAGAGAGAAACTAGTCGTGATACCGGTATCCTTCATGGATAATGATGGAGCATCTTACCTCCAGTCTATGGCTTTCTCTCCCCCACTCGTACAATGAGTTATGGAGGAAAAGATGTTTTATGTTGACTGTGAGGCCTGACGTGCTCATATATCCTCAAGACATTCCCCTAATGGATTTTTGATAGGTGGAAAGCACATCATCATTTTTATAGGATAAATCGTAGTACCCGTTATGTTACTGAAGGCTTGGAATACCAAATGAGGTAACAGAGTGGAAGTTGTTTGGTATCTCCATGGATTTCATGATGGGGTTACCACACACGTCCAGGTCAACGAATCTATCTTGGATATCATTGACCGACTCACCAAGCCGGCTCACATCCTAACCATCTAGTAGAAGGGATCAATAGAGGTATTAGGATTCTTCTACATCCCTAAGATTGTGTGGCTTCAAGGGGTTCCTTTAATGATCACCTCATACTGTGATGAACACATTACATCTTGGTTAGGGAAGGTGTTATAGGAGGCGTTCAGGACTCATCTTCACTTAAGCACCACCATTCACCCTTCGATAGATGGTCAGATGGAGCAGACAATACCGATCTTGGAAGACATTCTTCACACTTAATTCTTAAATTTTGGTCATAGGTGGGAGGTTCAAATTCCACTGGTGGTGTTTATGTACAATAATGGCTATCACTCCATCATTGGAATGTCACCCTTTGAGTCCTCGTACGGGTGGCTATGTAGATCACCACTATGATGGACAGACCCTAGGGAGTTCAAACTCATGGGTCCAGAGTTGGTATGAGCTACCACTAAGAAGGTAAAGATAATCTAGGAGTAGATGAGGACTACAAAGAGAAGGAAGCAGTCTTATTATGATAGGATATCGAGACCCTTGGAGTTTGATGAGGGAAATCATGTATTACTTATTCTCTCACCCCATCTAGAAATATGGATATTTGTATGGGGTAACAAGCTATCTTTAAGGTTAATTGGACAATTTCAAATCCTAAGCAGAGCTGGCGAGGTGGCATAACATCTACCCCTTCCCCCACAGATACACCATGAACATGATTTTTTTCCATGTGTCATAGCTGAGGAGGTATGTTCATGATCCATCGCACATCATTGATTGGGAAAAGATGGAAACTGACAATGGGTGACGTTTGTGGAGTTCCTAGTAGAGATAGAGGACCAACAGGAGTGGGTCCTTCTTGGACGATTGATTCCTCTAGTGCACATTCTCCAAAATCATAAGAACCTCTAAGACAACACATGGCATCGGGAGGCCCAGATTCGTACTTAGTACCCCCACTTGATTGATTATCCCTTGTTTTGGATTTTGTGGAGGTAAGGACCTAGGAAGGAGAGAATGTATTGTATTATAATTTCCATGTAATTTGTTTTAATTATATTGAATTATTTTGAGGTTGCACATTTTGACTTCATGTGATTCCGAGACTCGATGAGCCCAAAAAATATTTTTGATCATTTTCTAGGGTATGTTCAGTAAACATGCGAGTATGATTTTCTAACTTTTTAACCGATTATCTGATCGAAATTTTAATGGCACTGTTGAACACGGAACTCTGAGATTCTCCTAGAATAGACTTATATTCGACCAAAAAAGGTCAGACGGAAAAGATAATTTACTAACTTTTTATATAAAATAATAAAATAACTTTTCTAATGTTAATTTATTTTTCACACCGTTTAGTGGCAGACTGTGACGAAATGGTCTAAAGATGATGATCATTAATAGAGGGTCCGTAATGGCTCATTTGTAACCACGACACTATTATCTTAATGTTTCATTAATGGCTCATTAAATGTGGGTCATTAATGAGAATCATTAATTAACACAACGTTGCTTCACATGTTTCTTTATTTATTCAAACAAATTGAATTTTGAGGATTTACAAACTCAGGTAATCTCTGATGAACCACTGAAATAATGCCTCACCAATGAAGAATGATGAATGAGGAATGAAGCCACAACCATTGGAGGATCGAATCTGGAGGTCGAAGAGTGGTGACGAATTCCAATGATCACAAATTGACGAAGATGTTGAAATGTTCCTTCATCCTAAGTTTATCCAACATGTCCAAGTAGGGGCTGCTTTATTTTTATGTTCATCTTCGTTATTTTCTAGAAATGACGATTATGGATCAACCCATGCATAGTTTGATCCATGAATCATGAATTTATGCAGGAGGGTAACATTATTTGGGGTATTCTCTATCTAATGTTAGATTATATTTTTCTATGATTGATCATCTCCCTTGAGCCTCCCCGGTTATAAAACATATAATGTGGAGGGCACGACCCGACATGAATAAAGGCCTAGACTACTCCTCATGTGCGCTCCTTGTGAATGGATTTCCCAAATTGGAGGCAAGGCACATCCGGGACCATTATAGTGATGGAGGAAACCTTATAGGCCCATCGGTAGAGACAGATCTGAAAACGGACCAGAGGAGTAACTCTGGGGGCCCATGGAAGGTGTCGTCGGGGCTGCACCACCAGCTCGCTGGCCAACCCATGTCAGCAGCGTGAAGTGGGTGGTACCCACTAGCGCCCTGACAGAGGAGGTGGACGGCCCTAACCGGACACTCTGGAAGACAACAGTGAACCTTTCGGTGCACCGCAGATGGTGTGCTGCTATAGCAGGTGGGGGGAGGGGGGGGGGGGGGTTACACGGTGCCTGGCGGGCGTCGCGTGGAGGGTGGCCTGCATCTGGGCCACCAGGAAGAGATGGCACCACCATAGATTCGCCGCAGTAGGAGTAAGGCCCTACAAAATCTTGTGGGACAAAAAGGCTCCAAATGCAATTAGATTCCTCTTCCTGGCCAGGTGTCACACCGCCATACTGCATCGGGCGAGCCAGGCTTCGGGTTGGCTGGCCGCACCCCAAGAAAGTAGGCTGAACCCGCATCGCCGAGCCGGACCCACCACAGAGCTGGAACCATCCTAAGGGGCTGGACCTGCGAGCTCAATGGGCCAGCTAGGCTTGATCCATGTCGAACCCTTGTCGGACCCCCAGACCGGGTAAACTTAAGTTGGTCGGACAGGGTTGAACCAGACCTTACCGGCCTCATTTCACTAAAACAATCATAACTAGAAAACCTGGTGTCCGATAGACGCGTCGTCTATGGTAAGAGAACCCTTGAGACGAGGAGGTCCCTTTGAGAACTCTACATTCATTTATGGTGGAAATTGTCATACAGATGAGTTGGATCTGAATAGAATCCAACCAGACCCTTCTTGAAAAAAACAACTATATCTTATTGATCGAGAGTTAGTTCGACGTGTTGTCTCTTTCATTGGGACCCATAAAACGAGACAGTCCTTTGGGGTTACTCTATGTGGTAATTCATACAGTTAAGGTATGAATGATGTCTTGATAGTCATATTATCCCGAAATCAAGCGTGCTAAGTGTGTGAAACCAGTGGCTGGCTGTGATGCGATGAATGAATAATGATCAAGTGAGGTTCATCACTTAGTGATCCAATGTGGGTCAGCACCTAGAGATCCTATGTAGGTCAGCACCTAGAGATCTTTTGTGGGTCAACATATAGCAAGAATGTGCGGGTCAACACCTAGGGAACCTCGGTGGTTCATCACCTAGATACCTTGTGTGGATCACCATCAGAGCATCTCAACAGAATAAGATTGTCCACCTTTATGACTAATCATATTTACATCTGTACATAAGTTATACCTGGTGTGATCTATGTATTTTACTTTGTGCGATATGTTTGAGATCCTTCTTGGTGGTATTACCAATGTAGTATTTAATTTTTAGTTTTTTCATTCATGGATTACTGATAGTCCTTTGAGGGTCACGAGGTCCCTACTGAGTATTGTTATATTCAACCTTGCACGGGCTTTCCCCTCACCTATTTTGTCTTGTGCAGAGGATGAATAGATTTGAGCAAGAAATTGGGAATCTAGGACTATACTGTGCTCAAAGGTGGATTGATAGATGTGACGTACTGTAGTGACCTCCAACAGAGAGCTGTACCTACCCTTCAGGTTGGATTCCTGGCAGACGACTTCCGGATCTTGTACTTCTTTTGATATAATTTTCATTCAGTTGGGATTGTATTTTGGACCCTTTTTATTCTGTTTAAACACTCTTCTCTCAGTGTTGGTACGTTTTTGTGGTTTTATTACTTTTTCTTTCCTTTGTGGTAAGATTTTTGTAGTTTTCCATATTTTTTGTACAGGTTTAAATGAAATGCCTTCCCTTTTTAGGATAAGCCTTTTCGATTCCAGTCACAATCCCCTAGCCTATGGAAGGTGTTCTTGGGGTAGTCACAACATGGGCCTAGGGGAAATGTTTGTGACAATCCCCACTAATAGTGTTCATACCCTCACTGTAAATCGACAACCTTTTAGGCATGGAGAGGGTGCATGAGGTCATGTCACTATCTCTCATAGGGCCAATTATTTTTGTTAATTTTTTATAGAACTCAAGTGAAAAAATCAACTAATATTGAAATAAAAATTAAAGAATTTATTAATCTCTCAATGATTACCAATATATTACTATTTCCCATGGATTTATTTGGAAGGCCAGTAACAAAATATAGATATTTTTGTCTCACTTACATTTAGGTATGTGTTGGGGTTGATGCTCTTATTTGGGTATTTTTCACTCCATGTTCACCTAATAACAAAAAAAAACATATTGAATTATTGTTATCAATATCCCTTTTTCATGTAATCCAACCAATAAAGATCACATAGATCCTTATACATTTTGGTTCTTCCAGCATCTATAGATAATGATGATATGTGGGCTTTATCCATTACATATTCCTTTTACACTATATCAGATGCTATACCTAGCCTTGTACCAAACATTAGTAATTCACCTTTATCAAAATTCAAATCATAAATCTTCCTATTTTTCATAGCATTTATCTTCATTTCTATTAAATGGTCACATTTTTGTGTATTCTTGATCTTCTCTAGTAATTGTGGTTGGAAACTCATTTGGGATAGGATTGATGTAGTCCATTATCTCATGATTTCCATTTCTATATTTACCAGGCCCTTGAATAATGGTAATACATTAACCCCCATTATTGTAAGTACTCCAAGTAATTTTCTAATCAATGAATAATTTAATTTTTTTTCTTTTCCTATTGGATAATGGATTGAATAATCATATACATTTGGCATTTCTAACAATCTACTCTATTTCATGTTCACTTGTTTTTGTTTGAATATATACTTTATACTCTTTTGGAAAGAGTATGTATAACAATTCTCCCAATATATATAGTGTCTCTATATCATTGATAAAAATATAACTACAAATAATTCCCAATAATGGGTAGGACAATTATTTCCATGAGGCTTTAACTATCAAAATGGAAATGAAATCACTTTGAAATTTTTTATGAGTACATACAGTATCCCTAGTTTGAGGTATGTAATCCTTTTTTATCATTTTTATTTTTTTACAGTGGTTGAGTAGTGATTGGGATAGTTTTTAATGTTTTCAAGAATGTTTTGCGGAATTTCTAAGGGTGAAACTTTGAGCATGATGAGTGAAAACCGTAAATAATCTCTCTAAAACTGTGCAAAAGGAGGTAGTAGACTATGGGTCAGCACATGGTTATGGTGAAAAATTTAATAACCGTGAATCCACCCCATGTAGATAGTGCATCTTGAAATAGTGGTATTTGACATGGTAAGGGCACAATCTATCTAACTATGCTGGATAACTATATGGGGAACCCTATGTGATATTATTCGGAGCATGTTTAGCATAAGATTTTCTTACCGTCAAGTTAAACCATGTACGACATAAAATTTTGGTTTTAAAAAATGGGGCTTCACTGGGATTTTCACTAAACACACCATTCTTCCTTCTATGAAGCCCTAACATTGGATTCCATCTTCTCCCTTATAATAGAGTCTCTAATACTCTTTTTTGAATTAATTTTTAGGGGTTTCAAGGTTTTTTAATGGAGATTCTACATCTGTAAGTCTAATCTCTAAGCAGTTTAGTAGTTTTCTCTATATCCACTTCTCTTTCTGTTAGTTTCATAGATCTACTTTTTTTAACTGGTAGATATAGGGTTTTTGTTTCCAAGAATGGTGATATTTTGGATTTTTTATGTAAGGGAATGAGATATAAGGTAAATGTTTTGGGAATTTTTACCAATATTTGGTGTGTAGTTGTGTGGTGGGTCAATTTCACCAATCCATAAATGTAGGTGGATTCACTCTGAACTCCATTATGTTAGAACTAGAAGGATGAATTTCAAACTAATTGGTTTTTCATAATACTGATTGTTATTGTGCTTTTAATAGCTTGTTGGAAACCCATTTTGTGACGATTTATGGATTTTGGGGAAAATGTGTAATTATTTACAAATGGTCTTTGTTATTGAATTTTAAAATGAAGAGTTTAAAATGATTGGAATGTTATATTTATTGAAAATGTTTTTTGAAAAATGTTTATCATTAAAAGAGTTCTTTTATTGAAGTGGTTTTTCATGATGATGGAATTGTTGATCGACATGAAGGGTTATTTGGATTTGAAATTGTTGGTAGTATGGCTTGGCATGTGCTGGTTGATATGATATTGGTAATTATTTATTTTCATGTTGGTAGGATTCCAGAGAAATGGTTTTGTTAATATTTTTGAATTATGTGGTATAAGCATGGGATATTAGGGATTTATAGTGGGTGTGAAGGACCACCATGAAGGATTAGAATGTGGGAAGGAAGTTACAAAATAAAGGGTGATGCGGTTTGATGTGAAGCTCCATCATCAATGGAAACAAAAAAATTGTGTGGTGAAATGTTATGTAAGGATTTTATAGGAATCCAATCATGCATAATTAATTTGGGTATTCCTATATTAATTGGAAAATAGGGAAAGGCATGTTTGGTTTTTTTTCTAGGGATAATGTTTCACGGGAGAATTGTAACGCCCCGACCCTAGTTACCTAGAGTCGGTGCATTATTACATAACATTGGAATGATCACGAGAAAGATCAAGTCTCAAAAGACCGATTAGTTTAGTAGCCTTGGAATAACTAGATACATCCATAAATTTTTACATTACATCATAAAAAAAACATCTTGTCTTCATATCCCCTCATACTATCCCTGCAGGTCATTCATAAATTACTTCTTCATAATCCTGGGAAAAATAAAACATTAAAAGGGGTGAGCTCAGATGCTCAGTAAGGATAACATTATAGCAGAAGCTTTCATAAATAAGCATAAACACTTAAGGCAATTTATAACTAAAACAAAAGCCTTTTAAACTTGAACTTCAGCATAAAATGGAAAAGGTAAAATTAAATAATGCCATTTACTTACTCACATGGATATTCTACTAGTCGAATGATCACATGCAATATCAATATCCACTTTCATAATGTTGGAATGCATAATTCCAGACTATCATAACCACTTAGCCAAGGCCTCGTGCCAAGACTACAAATAAGATTTTGTCAAGGCCTTGTGCCAAGACACTAGTTTGTCTCATGAGACCTACCGATGCATCGAGGAGCTATAGCGGGCTCCACCCGTCACATATTAAGTCCAATGAATTCCCATATGAAAAGGTTTAAACATAACATAAACATTCGTATTAAAACTAGCATACGAAATGTCAATACTTCTACCACAAACCATGAATGGTATAAAAATAACACATCCACAGTCAAACATAACTCATTCGATACAATATGGAAGATTGTATTGTATCACATTAACTTCAATCAAGAATAATTAAGGATTTTGACATAGATGAAAATAATCATCAAAACTATTTGAGAGAAATATCCCCCTTTTCTTGAAAACATTTAAAAGTAACACAATTTGTCAAGAAGCCATTTAAAAGTAGATTTTTGAATCAAAGTGTCCCATACCACTTTGAAACTTTTTAAAAGGAGTTTTAATTTCTAAAACTTTAATGTCCATATAAATAAATCCTTAATACCATTTTTAAAACATGGACATTAATGAGCAAGATTTAGAAGAATAAGTCTTTAAAACTTTTAAAAATGGTATTTTAGTTAGAGATTCTAACCAAAAGAGACACTTGAATACAAATAATTGAGGTAATAAAAACTTTGTAATATCATGAGAATAAAGGGATTCATGATATACTATGTCAAAGTACATTATATACACCACATAAAAGTGATTTGGTGTATATCAACAAAGAAGTCTCAATGGAATGTAAATTGAGATGAAATCTCTCATAAAGGCCGTATCCTTAGGTTAAGGATAAATCAACAACATAATTATGTGTGACAAATATAAATACACTAAATATGATTGGATATTCAGTGTAAAAAAATCAAAGGATATTCCCACATATTCTTGTAAAAACAACACCAACGAATTGGATGTTTAACTCAACAAATGGTGAATGAGTTAAAATTACTCTTATCAAATTCATATCAATGACTTGAGAACTACAAATGAGTGATTATGTGTATCAAACTTATATCCACAGGAAGGGGAGTGGAAATTATGACATAATCAAATGAATAGTGATTCCACACATAATCATGGAGTAATACAATCAATGAAATACGCGTAAAGCCAAATGAGTGGGAATTGAAATCTCAAATTCCCTTACCGATTAGGTAACATATGAAACATACACCCATGAAAGAAGTATCATACCATGATGATGTAAATACCCATAAATTAAAGTATATTACACAATGAATACAATCATGGGCAGTACACATACACCACATGAAATAATTAAGTGGTGATCAATGGAAATCTCACGAAATTAAAAGT
Source organism: Viscum album (assembly GCA_963277665.1). Taxonomy (NCBI): domain Eukaryota; kingdom Viridiplantae; phylum Streptophyta; class Magnoliopsida; order Santalales; family Viscaceae; genus Viscum; species Viscum album. The sequence continues at coordinate 1,811,007,973 of OY728159.1, read as the reverse complement.
GAGATAAGAAACCCCTTACCACGTTAATCAACTGAGTCGTATGGCCAAATGTTAATAACCACCAAATGATTTATAGAATAACATGAATATAAATAGAATCATGAATATATATCAAATGGCAGTACACAATACACCACTTTCAATAATTTAGTGGCGAAAAATGGAAATCTCACGGAATTGAAAGTGAGATAAGAAAATCCCTTACTTTGTACTTTTTCCTTGGTCGATGGTAGGTTTACCTCCTATATAATGGTGAAATAATTGTTATTGAATTATAAAAGAATAATTTACTTTAATATGATATCATATATGATCTTTTAACATTGATTTGTTAATAATATCTTAGAATTATCGTCATTTCGGGTGTTAACGGGTTCATTTTACTTTATATTCTTTGTTATGTGAGCCATATTCATTATTAATGGGATGTATATTATTAATATCCAGAATGATATCAAGTCCTTAGATACTATTTTTAAATCATCAAATGATAATTATACTTGAATGGATATGATGGACATTGAATCTCATCGCGTTCGTGGAGACGGTAGTCCGTACATACGCACGAGCGACAATATAATTCTTTTTATATTAAAATAATATATAATTGAATTTTATATCATATATAAAGAATCATTATCATGTTATATTTATTATTTACATGAGTTACTCATCATTATTATACCCATCCAAATAATAATATATTGAATAACAATTACACCACGACGTGGAGACGGTAAGCCGTACGTACGCACGTATGGTGACATGTTATTCAAAGGATGGATAGAATACTGAATATGGTTGTACCATATTTATAATAACATCACAGTATATATATGATACTGGAGTTATTATTTTATAATGTAAATAACAAAGAAAGAGGAAGTGGAAGAAGAAAGGAACTTGAAAAGGGGTGGTGAAAACATTACCTCTTCTTCGGGTTCTTCCTTTTGATTTGATCAAAAGGGCTCCATAGGTTGGCTTTCTGATCAAAATAATGCCACTAGGTTGTAGTGAGGAATGTTGGGAGAGTATTTGGGCAGAGTTTGGCCGAACCAAAAGGCTTTGATGGTGTGAAGAAATGAGAAGGAGGAGTGCCTTTTTATAAGAGGGGTGAGGGGCACCTTTGGAAAAACTAGAAATATTAATTTATAATAAATTCATATTCGGTTTCTAATGGCTCCAAAGTTTACTATTAAAAGTTAAAGGTGGGGATGGGTCGAAAACAACTCAACCAATAGAATTTAGACAGGTTTGGGTACTTATATTAACCTTATCTTTAAGTATTAACTCTAAGTTAATTAGTTACACTTTTACAATGTCTCTTTGTATTTTTATATTATATGGTTAATAAACTTACCATATACATACAAGCGACCCCCAAGTGGTCCATTAATGATACACCTATCATGATATAAGTATCTTGGCCGAACCTTAGATTTTTATGAATTTAATATCAATTAATAATATAATATTTGTTTTAAAAACTCTTTTATGTCAATTTTGACACTATTCAATAGTTGATTTTTGTGAAACTCATAACATATTTATTACTTCTCAAAAAGTCAATTAAATAAATACTAATATATCATATTATCCTATAAAATTATTTTAATTCATTAAAAGTTTCATATTATATTAATTTGGGTATTTTTAATATCAATTATTTTGATTTTTCACTATTATAGTAATTACTGCATCATCATTGTGTCATAAATAAATTAAATTATTTAATGTCTAAAAATTATAAATAAAATATAATTATGTAGTAAATCTTTTTATCTTTCTAATGAATATTTATAATCTAAAATCCAACATATATAACCCTATGTAACAATTGTTTTTCTAAAAGATATATGCTTGTGTCATTTTTGTATTTATTTTAACTTAATTAAAATAAAGTGTCATTATCACTTACAAGTGGATCCATGGGGTCCCAAAATAGACCCAAAGATGCCCATGGTCGACCATGTATCAACCAATAGGGTTAAGACACGTTTTAGGGTAATTTAGAATTATTATAATATTATTTGTTAACCCTTATTTACCGGATTTACCCTTAACCATGGTAAATAAAATATTTACCGCAGTAATTATTCAAAATGTCTAAAAATAAAAGTTACCTATTTACACTATTTGAACATCCTGATTCCAAATATGGAATCCATTTTTCTAAATTCAAAATACAGAAGTGGCAGAAATTAATTTAAAATTAATTCCCGCTGTCAAAACAAAAAGCGTGTTTTTAAGAGATAATAACTATCAAAAGATTGATACTTGTTTATGTTCGGTTTAATTGTAAAATTATGTCCAATGACCAAAATTATATTAAATGGTAAAAATATATTCTAAATATACTTTAAAACAACTCAAATTCATAATTTATCACTATTAATTATTTTGATTAAAAAAGTTGTTTTTAATTAAAATTTAGTAATTTTCACTATTCATCAAAATATGAAAGTTATCAAAAAAGTACCAAAATTTCACCCTAGGCTAATTTCGATATTACGAATCCAAATATGAAGTCCATTTTGAGAGATAGAATTTATAAAATTTCAAAAAGTATGTATTACTATTCATAACGGCTAGTTTGATTGGTTATGGTGTGTTAAAATCTCGAAGTTGTGTACAATGCACGCCATTGCATTATTCAAAAGGAAACATACCGAGGAAACTTGGGGTGTTACATTCTACCCTCCTTCAATAAATTGCGTCCTCGCAATTTTTAAAAATTTTCTTGGGAATATAATGGAAAGTCCCACATCAGAAAAAGAGCCAATAAAACTATCACTTTAAAAGAAAGAAAGAGAGGTATAAGGGTCATCCAAGATAACCCATACTAGGATTCCATGTAAGAAAACATGGATATGGATGATAAACTAAGTGTCAAGTTCTGATGGAGATGGATAGAAATCATGATCAGGAGAAAGTTAACAATGAGAAAACCACAAACTTGTGGTGGGACAAACGACCATTAGTCTCCTAGTAGGAAAGTAAACGGACAACATTTTTTTTAAAGTTATATTACATAAGGAAGAGGAATTAATTTATGATATTGACTAAGAACATTATGAGATATACTTACATTTTAAGTAAATTTTCATTCTTTAATAAATTTCCACCACTAACTCAATTTTTTTTTAAACGATGAGTATTCAAGAAGACTTGGTCACACTGGAAGAGCTAGAATAAACTTCTATAGAATCAAGTGATCCATGCAGGATAATCCATATATTTACATTGTCTTTGAAGATTAATCAAAACCAAAATGGTTAGTGAATGATCTAATGATCCCCAAAAAGGATATTCATTGAGATAAATATGCACTAATCTTAATTTCTAAAATTAAACCAACAATACCCTAAAGTTAAATAGATACCATTCAATAACCAATTGTCCTTAAAATCCTTTAATATAATCCAAACTAATATTGAAACCCAAATCATAGAAGAATTTGATTATGTAGTCTCCCATGTTACATTGTATCTCCAAATGACATCAAATACTCTTAAAGTCACATACTTAAAAGTAATTAACATCATCACATATCCTCTGTTATAGGTTAATAATTTCCATAAATAACCCAAATTACTATAAATCAACAATAAAAACGTAGATAAAAATCCACCATTGCTCTACAAATGAAACCCCATTGTATTCTATTTTCCTTGGGCATATAGTGTTTCCAACAAAGCGAACATCTTCCAAAATAACATTTATCACTTAATCACCAAATCATTTTCCTATACCAAGGGTATTCATTTGATAAGACATAAGAACCCAAATCATCTTATTATTGATCAATAAAATCATTTAACAAAAAAAATAGTCACACTAACCAGGGACTTCATGTAGTCCAGTGGTAGGCGATAAATCCCAATCGCACTTTGGTTGTGGGTTCGATTCCCACAGCTTTGTCCGACGCGACGGGTTGTCACACGGTCTACGTGTTGTCCTTTTTCAAAAACTATATTTTATAAAATTACCAAAATGAGATAAATTCCTCAAAATAACATAATTTAATCACAAATGTTATATCATACGTTGCATTTTTATCCCAAATTATAATAACTTATAATTTTCTCAAACCCCAATGATCATATAAAACCAAATGGTTATTTATACCTATATCCACAAGAGAAGAGACAATTCTTCTTCAAATATCATTATCACATGACAAACTGCGGGGTTATAAATACAAGAGAAAATTATTCTAAAGTACCCATCAACAAGGAGTGCTAATACTTTTTATGTTTTTCTCCAACCATTTATTTCCACATATCTTCTTATTTGACCAATAAAATATCCTATAGAATAGGACATTCACTCGGGTAATGGCCAGGTCCCCTACATTTACGACAAATGACTGTAAATGGACTCTTGGGACCATTTTTATCTTCTTCCATAGTACTCTTCATTTTTCTTCGACAATTATTCACTTTATGTCCTTCCTTCCCGCACGTAAAACATTTCGTTGTCCCATTGAGACACTTTCCTGGGTGTCTCTTTCCACATTTCCTGCATGATGAAAATTGAGGTTTCTTTTCTCCATGGTCTCCATTGTTGGAGATCTTATCATTTATCACCTTTCTCTTCCTTGTTGAGTCTGGGAGTTGGTTAATATATATGTTGTTGATCATATTTTTGGAAAACTGATTTGGCATAAAGACGATATCTTTTACACCTATCAACATTCCATTTTGTTGCTCATTTCCACCACCGTTCCCACCTTGTACATCATTCTCAAAGTCACTATGACTTCCTTGGAATCCAGCCATTGACTAAAACCAGAAAGCATTGTGTGAGTAATAGTAGTCGTAAAATCATTTAGAGATTAAAATGTCACCATATTCTCAATTTGAAACATATTAGGATTAACCAAGGTCATTTACTCTCATCTTATGTATATATTACTTAAATCGGTTTGTAAAGAAAATGTAAATTATCCTAAGCATATCCCCCGGGAGTGTCGTAACCAAGAGTGCAGCAAGGCCCGTTGTCGTGCACCAGTTCCCGTTCGAGTCTATCTCAAAGCGGTGTTTTCGGGTTTTACCCCTAGGTACATCTGTGCCAGAGCCACCTCTACCTGCTCGTATCCAGACATGGATGTATTGCTCGGAAAACTCACAAAATCTCTACAATACCAAAATTATCGGAAGTTCTTTTATACTAATCCTCAAAGTTCATCTTAGGTCTACGTGCTCTAATCAGAGTTTATCTAAATCTAGCTTCCAAGGTTTGTACTAAACTTCCCCTGATACCAACTGTAACGCCCCGACCCTAGTTACCTAGAGTCGGTGCATTATTACATAACATTGGTATGATCACGAGAAAGATCAAGTCTCGAAAGACCGATTAGTTTAGTAGCCTTGGAATAACTAGATACATCCATAAATTTTTACATTACATCATAAAAAAAATATCTTGTCTTCATATCCCCTGATACTATCCCTGCAGGTCATTCATAAATTACTTCTTCATAATCCTGGGAAAAATAAAACATTAAAAGGGGTGAGCTCAGATGCTCAGTAAGGATAACATTATAGCAGAAGATTTCATAAATAAGCATAAACACTTAAGGCAATTTATAACTAAAACAAAATCCTTTTAAACTTGAACTTCAGCATAAAATGGCAAAGGTAAAATGAAATAATGCCATTTACTTACTCACATGGATATTCTACTAGTCGAATGATCACATGCAATATCAATATCCACTTTCATAATGTTGGAATGCATAATGCCATACTATCATAACCACTTAGCCAAGGCCTCGTGCCAAGACTACAAATAAGATTTTGTCAAGGCCTTGTGCCAAGACACTAGTTTGTCTCATGAGACCTACCGATGCATCGAGGAGCTATAGCGGGCTCCACCCGTCACATATTAAGTCCAATGCATTCCCATATGAAAAGGTTTAAACATAACATAAACATTCGTATTAAAACTAGCATACGAAATGTCAATACTTCTACCACAAACCATAAATAGTATAAAAATAACACATCCACAGTCAAACATAACTCATTCGATACAATATGGAAGATTGTATTATATCACATTAACCTCAATCAAGAATAATGAAGGATGTTGACATAGATGAAAATAATCATCAAAACTATTTGAGAGAAATATCCCCCTTTTCTTGAAAACATTTAAAAGTCACACTATTTGTCAAGAAGCCATTTAAAAGTAGATTTTTGAATCAAAGTATCCCATACCACTTTGAAAATTTTTAAAAGGAGTTTTAATTTCTAAAACTTTAATGTCCATATAAATAAATCCTTAAAACCATTTTTAAAACATGGACATTAATGAGCAAGATTTAGAAGAATAAGTCTTTAAAACATTTAAAAATGGTATTTTAGTTAGAGATTCTAACCAAAAGAGACACTTGAATACAAATAATTGAGGTAATCAAAACATTGTAATATCATGAGAATAAAGGGATTCATGATATACTATGTCAAAGTACATTATATACACCACATAAAAGTGATTTGGTGTATATCAACAAAGAAGTCTCAATGGAATGTAAATTGAGATGAAATCTCTCATAAAGGCCGTATCCTTAGGTTAAGGATAAATCAACGACATAATTATGTGTGACAAATATAAATATACTAAATATGATTGGATATTCAGTGTAAAACAATCAAAGGATATTCACACATATTCTTGTAAAAACAACACCAACGAATTGGATGTTTAACTCAACAAATGGTGAATGAGTTAAAATTACTCTTATCAAATTCATATCAATGACTTGAGAATTACCAATGAGTGATTATGTGTATCAAACTTATATCCACAGGAAGGGGAGTGGAAATTATGACATAATCAAATGAATAGTGATTCCACACATAATCATGGAGTAATATAATCAATGAAATATGCATAAAGCCAAACGAGTGGGAATTGAAATCTCAAATTCCCTTACCGATTATGTAACATACGAAACATACACCCATGAAAGAAGTATCATACCATGATGATGTAAATACCCATAAATTAAAGTATATTACACAATGAATACAATCATGGGCAGTACACATACACCACATGCAATGATTAAGTGGTGATCAATGGAAATCTCACGAAATTAAAAGCGAGATAAGAAACCCCTTACCACGTTAATCAACTGAGTCGTATGGCCAAAAGTTAATAACCACCAAATGATTTGCAGAATAACATGAATATAAATAGAATCATGAATATATATCAAATGGCAGTACACAATACACCACTTTCAATAATTTAGTGGCGAAAAATGGGAATCTCACGGAATTGAAAGTGAGATAAGAAAATCCCTTACTTTGTAATTTTTCCTTGGTCGATGGTAGGTTTAACTCCTGTATAATGGTGAAATAATTGTTATTGAATTATAAAAGAATCATTTACTTTAATATGATATCATATATTATCTTTTAACATTGATTTGTTAATAATATCTTAGAATTATCGTCATTTCGGGTGTTAACGGGTTCATTTTACTTTATATTCTTTGTTATGTGAGCCATATTCGTTATTAATGGGATGTATATTATTCATATCCAGAATGATATCAAGTCCTTAGATACTATTTTTAAATCATCAAATGATAATTATACTTGAATGGATATGATGGACAATGAATCTCATCGCGTTCGTGGAGACGGTAGTCCGTACATACGCACGAGCGACAATATCATTCTTTTGATATTAAAATAATATATAATTGGATTTTATATCATATATAAAGAATCATTATCATGTTATATTTATTATTTACATGAGTTACACATCATTATTATACCCATCCAAATAATAATATATTGAATAACAATTACACCACGACGTGGAGACGGTAAGCCGTACGTACGCACGTATGGTGACATGTTATTCAAAGGATGGATAGAATACTGAATATGGTTGTACCATATTTATAATAACATAACAGTATATATATGATACTGGAGTTATTATTTTATAATGGAAATAACAAAGAAAGAGGAAGTGGAAGAAGAAAAGAACTTGAAAAGGGGTGGTGAAAACATTACCTCTTCTTCGGGTTCTTCCTTTTGATTTGATCAAAAGGGCTCCATAGGTTGGCTTTCTGATCAAAATAAGGCCCCTAGGTTGTAGTGAGGAAAGTTGGGAGAGTATTTGGGCAGAGTTTGGCCGAACCAAAAGGCTTTGAAGTTGTGAAGAAATGAGAAGGAGGAGTGCCTTTTTATAAGAGGGGTGAGGGGCACCTTTGGAAAAGCTAGAAATATTAATTTATAATAAATTCCTATTCGGTTTCTAATGGCTCCAAAGTTGAATATTCAAAGGTTAAGGTGGGTATGGGTCGAAAACAACTCAACAAATAGAATTTAGACAGGTTTGTGTACTTATATTAACCTTATCTTTAAGTATTAACTCTAAGTTAATTAGTTTCACTTTTACAATGTCTCTTTTTATTTTTATATTATATGGTTAATAAACTTACCATATACATACAAGCGACCCTCAAGTGGTCCATTAATGATACACCTATCATGATATAAGTCTCTTGGCCGAACCTTAGATTTTTAGGAATTTAATATCAATTAATAATATAATATTTGTCTTAAAAACTCTTTTATGTCAATTTTGACACTATTCAATAGTTGATTTTTGTGAAACTCATAACAGATTGATTACTTCGCAAAAAGTCAATTAAATAAATAATAATATATCATATTATCCTAGAAAATTATTTTAATTCATTAAACGTTTCATATTATATTAATTTTGGTATTTTTAATATCAATTATTTTGATTTTTCACTATTATAGTAATTACTACATCATCATTGTGTCATAAATAAATTAACTTATTTAATGTCTAAAAATTATAAATAAAATATCATTATGTAGGAAATCTTTTTATCTTTCTAATGAATATTTATAATCTAAAATCCAACATATATAACCCTATGTAACAATTGTTTTTCTAAAAGATATATGCTTGTGTCATTTTTGTATTTATTTTAACTTAATTAAAATAAAGTGTCATTATCACTTACAAGTGGATCCATGGGGTCCCAAAATAGACCCAAAGATTCCCATGGTCGACCATGTATCAACCAATAGGGTTAAGACACGTTTTAGGGCAATTTAGTATTATTATAATATTATTTTTTAACCCTTATTTACCGGATTTACCCTTAACCATGGTAAATAAAATATTTACCGCAGTAATTATTCAAAATGTCTAAAAATAAAAGTTACCTATTTACACTATTTGAACATCCTGATTCCAAATATGGAATCCATTTTTCTAAATTCAAAACACAGAAGTGTCAGAAATTAATTTAAAATTAATTCCCGCTGTCAAAACAAAAAGCGTGTTTTTAAGAGATAATAACTATCAAAAGATTGATACTTGTTTATGTTCAGTTTAATTGTAAAATTATGTCCAATGACCAAAATTATATAAAATGGTAAAAATATATTCTAAATATACTTTAAAACAACTCAAATTCATAATTTATCACTATTAATTATTTTGATTAAAAAAGTTGTTTTTAATTAAAATTTAGTAATTTTCACTATTCATCAAAATATGAAAGTTATCAAAAAAGTACCAAAATTTCACCCTAGGCTAATTTCGATATTACGAATCCAAAAATGAAGTCCATTTTGAGAGATAGAATTTATAAAATTTCAAAAAGTAGGTATTACTATTCATAACGGCTAGTTTGATTGGTTATGGTGTGTTAAAATCTCGAAGTTGTGTACAATGCACGCCATTGCATTATTCGAAAGGAAACATACCGAGGAAACTTGGGGTGTTACAAGAATTTTATTTTATGGATGTGCTTAGCTTATTAAAACATGTTAATCTAATTTTTTCTTTTATATAAACTATTTATATAATATTACTAACCTGTATTATACTAGTGGAATGACTAGGGAAGTCATTTGGGGAAATATTATTGGATATTATTACTCACAACCTTCATTGGAACTTGGGTTCTTTTAAAGATTTTGTAATTAGAGACATAACTAAAGGTATATAATCTCATTTAATTAGTTGTTCATCGTGATTCATATGATGTTCTAGTGATGTAATAATTAGAGATTGGTGTGGAGATGTGGATATGTGGATTGGGGTATTTTATTTTTTAATTATAGACTTCCACATAGTATTCTGAGTTGGTATTGTTATGGGATTGGTTTGGTGGGATTGTTGTCACTTTGTAACATGTTTAATTGGATTAAATTGTTGAAATTTATCATGTATTTTTGGCTGGATATGGAATGTTTGGTTGGTGGTTTTATTTCAAGGTAAAATCGTCCACAACTTGTTCTAGAAGCCCTATATATTTATTGACAGCCTTTACCACCTTGTATATGTCTCTTAAGGCCAAGTAGCACTTCTGCCTCATCTCTATACAATGAGGAATGGTGGGGAGTTATAATTTATATCATATTTTATGGTTGTTGAAATGTAAGTGGAATCATTCTTGTATTGGACTTTGGAATTTTTTGTCGGTTATAGAGTTGGTATAAATTCTTGTTGTATTCGTTATGTTCATATGGTATAAAGGAGAAGGATTTTCTAAACATGAAATTTATAGCATATCAAAGAATAATCAAATGGTATTTGGAATATCTTGTTTAAGAATGATTTTTTTAGTCATTATCCCTCTGAATGAGAGAGAAGGATGTGTTAGGTCACCTGATTTTTTATTCTTCAAGGATTAAAATGTAATTAGTCACAATCTCTCTAAATGTAGAAGATCCACATTCTACATCATTTGATCTTTTAGAGGTAATTATGATGTATCATGTCAGATGTGTCTACATAAGTTAAAGGAGAAAAATATAAAAAATTCTAATAAAACCCCCTAAAAAAAGTGAAATGTAGGATATTGATCTTCATTCAGTTATAAAAAATATAAACTTATATGTGGATGTAAACCATGATAGGAATTACACAGAATGTATTGATGTTGTTGAGAAAGATGATGCATGTTATTATAAATCCCATTAAGTGATATGACATCATGAACATATTATATTACATTTTAATATTATTTCAGATACAAGAAAAGGATATTAGGAGAATAATAATTTTTTGGAAATTAGTTGGGAAGCACTTGTGCTAAAGAAACACATACCTATCAATGTATTGGTTCACAGAATTGTATTTTTGACCAAAATTCATAATATAACTTTTGGTGAGATTATTAAAAATGATGAATTGGGAAACCATTCATCCAACATGGGAACTAAATTGTTGAACTCCCCAGATATGCCTCATGTTGATGGTTTTGTAATGAATCTCTATAAATAAAAGGATAAAGAATCATCCCCTCATAATTCATTGAATAAGACTACTACATGGATGTTTTTTGAAGATATACCCTTAATATTAGTTACTAGCAACACTATGTTTAGTCCACTTTGTGTAATATATTAGGTATATGATTTTTAGGAGCATTATACTCCTGAAAATTTACTAGTTTTAGTTTTGTAATACTAATATTCTATAAAAAATAAGAGACTAACTAAGAAATCCAACCTCGGGATGAATATAAAAATGGTAATTGAAAGCCCTAAAACCATATATAGAGGTAGAACAGAAAAAATATCATAGGCTAGTGGTATAATTTCATCAAAAACAAGAAGATCATATTTTTAAGTATCAAGATCTTGGAAATGATCTGATTATCGTATTCATTGTACATTTCATTCATTCCAATAAGCCTCTATTGGTTGTAATTTCTAAACCGAGAGGATGATTTAGAATACAAGGAAATTAATTATTCACTCCCTTTTTAGCATATCTAGATCTACCAGAATGTGGTCTATTTTGAATACTAACATTCCCATTAATTTTTAAACATGAGGTATGACTATTTTGATGTATTTAGTCAACACTCGTTGAATGATTATACTATTAAGACCTCTAATAATTATCATAGAATCAAAACTAATTTTATATGTCTTGATAATATATATAGTTAGGTCAATTGATTATTATATGACATTACTAGAAAATTTAAATCTAGGATAACATAGAACTGTGAGTGAGAGAACTTCCTGTTTAAGAAACCTCCCTAGATCCACCCAAGCTCACTTCTACTAAACATTATTTCAATAAACTATATGATACTCAAGAACCACTACTCTCTTTTAAACCAGTATATTCTAACATTTCCTTCTTGACTACCTCAAATATGGTTGGGAGGTTTAACATCACCAGTTATGTATGCATTGGTTCCCCTAATTCCAAATAAAATAATCTGGATTTACACTTCTCATAATTACTCAAATAAATATGTAAATATTGAAAATTAGTGAACCTTGAAGAATATTTCATCTTAGATATCATCAACTATTTATCCTCCATAAAATCCCAATGTTTTTATCATTAAAGAGTTCATAGGTTTAATTTCTTAATAAATAATTCAGAAAAACATTTATATCTATAATTTATACCTTATTTTATTCTATAATCACATACCACTAAAATGTATAATTTATTTCAAATATAAAAATATCTTAGTGAATATGAGGACACTCTATAGTAAAAAATAACTAAATATGTTTTTGAAGATGACTATCCAATTCCAGTAAATAGTATAGGTAAAATTCACCCTATAATATACAAGGGTAATAGAACTAAAAATATCACCTAACAATAGAAATTAAATTTTTAATTATGTTGTTTTCCATCATGCTAAAAAAATAGCAAAGTAATACCCCAGATGACACAATGATTGATGGTTGGATTTCAATTTATAGTATGTTTATCAACTTCATCCCATGGGTCTATTGTGGGTTTATACGGTGAAAAAATTTATATTAATGAAAATAATCACATCAACATACCTTTTTATAAATGATCAATATTACATTTAAAATTATACACTATTAATCATGTTAGAATCCCATCCACTATCTCGTTAGTATTTTATTGTAAATGCTTTCATTATTTAAATAAATCAATTAAATTACAGGATTAAAACCACACATTGGAGGTAATCATATAAATATCGACTAAATAATGTATTATAGAAACCTAAATCAATTAAATTATTTATACCATCATACTGATCACAAATAAATAAGTTGAAAAAAATTATTTTATATTTTGTTTTTAGTTAGAATATTAATTTAACTAATTCCATTAATAAAGTAATAATACATAGGAAATAGAATGATTTTTATGTCATCATACTTTTTCCTACCTAGAAATATATACTAATGATTCACATGACTCATAGAGTATGAAAAAATAAAGTACAAGATCAATATATGACATTTACTACCCCACTTATCACAACATTCCATTATAAGTATACTAAAGATACATATTTATCGGTTATTTTTTAAGCCTTGGTAATAAAATATCCTGAATACATTCAATCTTATACCTAAGATCCATTAATTGGATCTGATACAATTTTTTAAAAACCTAATCCCAATAATAAATGGGAATAATGTGGTCTTCCACATGACCTTATAGAAACTTTTGGATTTATATAGGCTAGAATAATCATTAAGGAATAAATTTTGAATAACCAGGAGATGATTTACCCTCTTTAAAAATACATAAAATTTCTATGAAAACCATAATTTTAATTTTGAAATGACCTTTGGGTACATATAATTGCTTCACATCTATACATTGACTCCAATAAGGTACTAAGATAGTTAAAAATATAATATATATATTTAAAAACTCTATAAAAATATTATTTAAAATATCCTTGAATTACATGAAATAATTTTAACTATTCAAATTCACATTTATATAAAATGTATCAATCATACATGACTCAAGAATCTCAAAAAGTTTGTCTTGTGTATATAATATATCATGCATGAAACCCAAAATACACTATATATCCATGATAAATACATCCACCAAAAAAATACAAAATTATAAATCCAATCTGATTAAATAACATTTGATGACCATATATGCTTTAGTTTCCTCGTACTTCCTAAAAAGATACTTTACTATTACCTAGATCATGAAAAATAAATGTTTTAAAATATTCTGTTAGAGCATATATGGGATGAGTATGTGATACACAATGGAATAATTAACTATACCACCCCCAATTTATTATAAAATAATGTGTAAAATGGTGTAGTATAATGTAGGAAAGAAAAAATAAACATAAAATACTGATAAATCAATGTCATGGAACATAAGATTCATATTATTTAGGAAAAGGATAACAAAAATAAAATCATGAATCATCCAAACCCATATCAAACTATTCATTAAGCTCCATACAAATTATATATCTTATATAAAGGGCCTTTTAGTAATGTATTTCCATCAATACTTATCTATTATACCATGAGTTGTACATATATGGTTTTATATACTAGTATGTTTATATACATGTCTCTCTACATGTTTTTTTGTAATCATATTTCCTAGGAGGCCACTATATTCTCATATGGAGGAATTTTATATACATATTCATAATCATCTTCCTCTAGAGGGCACACATATTCTAATTAGAATGAACAACAAATATATATTAAAAATAAATTATATGTAACCTTAAACTATATGAGGTGACTCTCATCCTATGGAGAATAAAATTTTAGTTTAAAATATCACCATGGGTATCAAGTGAACATATATTAAGTTTGAACCTAAAAAAAGGTATGAACACCTTTATATGAAATAAAAAACAAAGGGAATAAAAATGAAATAATAAAAAAGTTTACCCCTATTCATAATAGTATTTTCCTTGATAAATTTAGGCAGTTATGTGAATGGTTTATATTATAACAATTAACTCAAAATTCATTAAATAATCATGCATAATAATTAATCATATAAAATACAATTTTTAATATCACAATGGTGTAATAGTTTTTTTCCCTTGAACCCACTATTTTTCGACATTTGATTATTGATAAATTTTATTAAAAAAACAATAACTATTATCCTATCAAATGATTATATTTATTCTGTGTAACGTTATGGTTTCAATTTCATATGATTATTTAAAACATTGAATGTTGAAAAAAGTTATCCAATATAATATGAATATGGAAATTCCATGAAAATATGATTATGCTTAAATCTTATGGTTTGGATTATATAAATCTAACAAGACATGGATGATATTTTACTACCAACTGTTAGGGGATTATAAGACAATAATACATTTCCGCATGAGATTCTCACTTGGTATTCATGATGACAAGAATTTATGAGGACAAATACTCCAATTTTAATTCCACAAGTTACATATCTATGGGAATTCCAATATTATAGTATGTGTTTTCATCCATAGACAAGAAATTATTATTTAGTTATATCATTAATAGTGAATTTTTATGTATTTATGAAAAACATAATAACATATTCTCATGGAGTGGTATCATATGTTGGGTTCACCATAGGTGATATGAGATTAAGAGATTGGCCATGAAAAGATTTTTTCCCTTCCCAGTTAAGGATGATTATATATTTATCACTTTTATTGGAATAGAACCATCAAAGTAAATCTATGGACATAGTAGTTCTTCACTGGTATCATTTAATGTAGTAAAAGAATGATAATCAAGAATATAGTTAGAAGTCACATATATGGAACCTCTTTAATTAAATTTCATGAAAAAAGGAATATATTATATAATATTTATTTGTATATGGTTTTTTCATTATAAAATTAACATGATTATCTATGGGTTATTGATGTGTTTCTCGACACCAATTTTTGAAATTTTACTAGTTAACCTAATGTAAATATCAAATATGCGTACAAGGTCACACACCAAGTATAACTAGAATCTCAGTTAAATTATATATGAATTTAATATTTTAGTAAATGTCGTTATCAAGTCCATAGATTAATTATTATTTTGGTTTTGTTAATTTTATAAATTCAATCACATATTATCTTGATTTTCATATATGTGATTTTAAAATTAAATAATTATTATTTGGGAAAATTTAAACATATAATACCTGTTTAAATATTTTTTTCTTCTAATTCTAATAAATATTTATTTCAAAAATTTAAAAATATTTATATTTTTATCCAAATTTTATATTAATATTTAGTTTCTAGTTAGTAACTATATTATTTATTTAATTATTAAATTAATAATATGAATACATTTATTCATTTTAATAAATATTTATTAACAAATAAAATATAATGAATAGGGATTATTGATGGGCCATGATATGGGCCTAATGGATGTGATATAGATTATTTAATTCCATTTAAATTAATATAGATTTATTTATGGAATAAAGTTTATTTAAATTTTGAATTGTTATAATATTCTATGGAATATAAATATAATAATATTATTTTTATAATTTCACATGGGAATTATTTAGAATATAAAAATAGATTAATTGCATTTTTGAAATTTTTAATTGTCTAACTAATTTGTATATACCCAAATATATCTTGTTGGGTAATGTGAGAGTTATTAACGATGGATTATCCCTAAATTATTTTCATGATTACATGGAGATAAATTTTGAATAACAATCTTATAAATTGGGTAAAAACCTCCTTCAATCTCTCTTTACTGAGAGAATAAGAGATGTAATTATTCTAAGATTGATGATATTTCTTATTGTGATCAATAGATAATGATGCATGAAATTCAGCTCCATCATAGTGGAACATTGAAAACCTATAAAAACCTTTTGAGATTTAAAGAGAATGTCGAGACACCACTAGAACAAATATATATTAGATTATTCACCACAATGATGATATAGTATTGGTTAGTAAATTTATCACTCACAAAGAATGAATAATTGAGTTCGGTATGTTTTCATTTTAAATGATTTATAATTTATATGACTATAGATTCACTCTATGATTATTATGGGGGTTTTCATCTTTTTTTAGTATTTTATCAAATGAAATTGATAAAAACCCCTTATTGGGGATGTTCTCGACCACTTACATTTGGACTTGAAGCCATTATGATGCATCACAATAGTCAAAAATAAATTTATCATTATTTTTTATTTTTTGATCAATTTTGAAATTTTTTATCTTATAATTCATTTATAGTTTTCATTCATTAATTTAAATGTCAAGATACTGTAGTAATTCATTTTAATATGAATAATTACTTTCTATGAAAATAAAAATAATGTTCAAATATATCATTTATTGGTATGAAGGACCCTAGCCAAATGACACTGTTACATGATATGTAACATATAAGTACTTGTCATGTTACCCATGGAAACTATACAAGGATAAGCTTCTTTAAACAAAATATTCCATGTGGGAAAATAGTACAATGTGTTTTTACATTCCACATATTTTACATAAGATAAAATGCGTCATAGATATCTTCAATAGTGTCTAGTCGGTGTACATGTCATTTACCCCCTGATTTTTGAACCCATTTGGTACATGGAATTTAATACACGTGCCTAGTGTAGAGATGGGGTACTTGAATAGTGTCATTGATATCTCAAATAGTGTCTAGTGTGTTCTATGTGGTACATAGAATTTAATACACATGCTATGTATTGATTGCTAGCCGAGTGAAATGGTCTATATGTCATTATATTATTTAGAGATGGGGTACTTCAATGTAACAAATTATTACCTATTCATATTAAATTATGATTCCCTATTAGTATAGTATGTGTGCCTATAAAATGTAGTAAACATTGTAGAGGTTGTTTTACACACCCTATAACTCAACCTACTCTTACATAGTACATATTGATATAGGTTAGTACAATTAGCCAAAAAAATACTAATGAAAAATTATTTCAATAAAAAATAAAACTAAATGGATTATTTTAAGATATACATGTCATGTGATAGTGTTTTTCATGAATTATAGAGAGAGTTATTTTGGGAAAATCATGATGAATTTAATGGTATAATTAATTATTTTCAATGTTATTAAAAAACTATTAAGCATGTATTATTGTCATAGAGTCTGGGAATCACCAGTGGTATACAATATGTATTTTGTAATAGGTATTGGAGTCATACATACTATAAAAAATACATGAATTAACCAACAAGATTACACTATACGTAATATTTTGACTTTCCATGTAGAGAAACATGCCATTTCAGTGCACTATACATGATAAGGACCATATAAATCATAACTCACATTCCATGTGAGTGAGTATATAATATTTTTATCTTTAATACTAGAAATGAATTTTAAATTCCAGTATGAATTTAAAATTGATAGGGAGGGTACACACCATGTTCCATTGTTGTTCATGCCTCGTCAATAATTATTATTAAAATAAAAATAATTTATTTTTTTAAATAAAAATTATAGAGGATTGAAATTACAAGATGTATTTAGATGGATAACTATGTTAATTTATTAATTAGATAATTAATAAATAAATTACATATTATATTAATTATTTAGTGAAATTTATCATTACAAAGATTGAGTTGAAATGAATTATACCTTGTTTAATGAATAATATTTTCATGTTTTGGATGATTATTAACTTTACCAACATTCATATGTGTTGGGTTTCTGTTTAATTTAGCTCTATATGGAATATATTTTTAGAATAAATTTATTACTAAATTAAATATAATGATTGGGAATCATCTATTCCCCTTTATTATGAAGATACCTTTTTGTCCATGGTTTATTTATGTAACCCGAATCCATTAACTCCTATAAACCTTGATTTGTTAGGAATTAATTTTTTTTAATAACCTTAATTTCAATGATATATTGCATTGTACATGACACCATGTTGTCATTTTAATACATGAAACATATATATTAGCTTTTTGTAAATGAAATAATATGTTTATGTAGTGAACCATCCCCAAACAGACCCGAACTGGTGTCTGCTATCAATTAAATTTACAAGATTACAACGAATGAAACCACAAAGGACCGATCGGTTTAGAAGTGTTGGTGAACTTGAAAAATAAAGTATAATTTTATTAAAAATTACTACAAAAAATTTCAACCTAATTTATTCATCATTATAAATAAATAACTTCTGAAAAAACTATATTCTATATAGTAAATTCATACATATCACTCATAGTATGATTTTTGGATTTGTGGTGAAATAAACATAAAAAAGGTGATCTCAAGTTCCATGTAAAGGAAAATATATAAGAAGAAATAATGAATCATTTAGAACTATCAATATATAATGGTAAATAGCTGATCACATATGTCATGTAATCAATAAACTGAATGGAAGTACATAAACAATAATGTAAGGTAATAACTAAAAATATGTCCCATTCAAATCACTATATTAGGATTTATAAATATAGAAATGTAAAAACATTAAACACATTCCATTTAATAAAATTAACTAAAATGAAATATACCCATTTATATATTGATCCAAAATCTCATGGATAAATAATAAATGAATTTAAATTAAAAAAAACATTAATTTTTAGACGTCATGTTTCCCAAGAACATGCTAACTTTAATTTTAATAGAAAATTTATACTTTTCTAATTTGTTTAACTAATTTTTACCCTAAGAATAATAATGCATCATGGGGATTTTATTAACTAGTCCTCAACTCATAGATATTTCATTAAGTGGTGTCTAATTCATAGGGATTACATTAATCAGTCCCCAACCTATATAGTGCATGTCCAAATAATTTAAATGAACAAAGTGCCTGATAAAATATTTGTATTGAATAAAGGTTATAGATTTATTAAAATTTCCCAGAATAATAAAATGAATTTCAATATAATCACTATATAAGAAATTTTATATGGTTTTGGAAATAATCATATCCCTACAAAATTTATATAGATATTTAGGGTAATTTTAATGTCAAATGATTATAGTAAGTTTAATATTTCAAGGGGATTAAAAGGAATTAAGCAAGTGAATGAGAATACTATCATTGGACACATAAATCAGAAACTATATATTGTAATATTAAGTATGGTATTAATATAAAATACCCCAAGTGGATTAAAATCATGGGTTGTTGTCGTTGATGAAATAATAGAATAACATTAACATATATTCTTGAGGAAATTATCATTTAATTTTGAAAAACCTATTGAAAATATTTTGAATTGAAAATACATTTTAAAAAATTATTTAAAAACAATCCTTATAAACTTGACAATGAGGATTTAAATAAATGACCGAGGATAAATATATACATTTCATACGAGGTAAAAAGAATATTCAATTGATATTGTAAAAATCTATAATAAATGCCTTGTTTGAAAAGAGATAATAAGATCCCAATAAATACATTTGTAAAATAAAAAAGGGAAAATTTCTTTAGAAAATAATTGTGTACATCTTTTCGAATTTTATTTATTAAAACATGGTTTTTAGAAGAAACAATTTTCCACGACAATAGAGGGATATAAAGTCTTGTTTTCTTAAAATCATTTTCTAAAACATCTTAGTACCAATGAGTTGATAAATTATACCAATACTTGACAATGGCTATAAAAAACTAAAAAAGAGTGAAAATGTTTATTTAGAAATGGTTATATAATTTCCTCTAATGGAAATTTCATTGAAATAGTATTTAGATTAGTTTTAAGGAAAATAATCTTTAAACAATACAAAATATCCCATACCACACTGAAACATTCTAAATAATAAACTCGGGAAGGAATAAAATTAAATGAAAATTATAATATCATGAGAGTAAGGATAATCATGATATATCATGAAAAATTTCATTATATATACAATATTAAACAAATTAGGTGAATAACAAAAATTAAGCCTCAATGGAATGTAAATTAATAAAAAATCCATTACATTTAATTTCATTATGGGGGAACGTCCTTTACCTTACTTTAAATTATATTTTATTAAATTTTTACATGATGATGATTGTTTTTCATGTTTATCATTACTTTTATTTCACATTTTACTATTTTTTATAAAACTACTTAAACAATTAGGTTCACATAAGTTGTTTTGACCAAATTCAGTTTATGTTTCAAAAATTTATTCGGTAGGTCAACAACGGTCCAATAGTTCACAACAGAAACATATATAGAATAATAATTAGGGAATAATTATTATATTTATATATCAATTTTACTTTTATAACCCGTCATTAAATATGGTTAAAAATGTTTCAATGTTAAAATCATGGAGAAGGTAGGTCATACGTATACATGAGTAATATTTAAATTATTAAATAATCATTTTGGAAAGAAATTAAGAAACTAAAGTATTTCTAGAATGTTAATTATAATAAAAATAACAATTTTTTTAATCATATATATAAATATATATAATATTCTCACCTCTGAGGAATCACATCATGTCGAGGAGGAGGATTTCCACACCTCTAAGAACGATGTTATCTCTTTAAAAGTGTGTGAAATGATAATAAAGATAATGATATATATAATATTTCTATAAATATAATTATTTAGTGAATAAAATATATAATTTTTTATGTCACTTATTCTTTATTATAATAATCATTTATACATTCCTTGTATCGTGTGAATAAATCACATCGCTTTGATGGGGCGGTAGTCTACACATCCTCAAACGATGTTATCGTATTAATGTAAAATGTAAAGTATTAAATATATGTATTATAAAAGCTTTAAATAAGTAAAATATATAATAAAATTCATATATAACATATTTAAATAGTTTTTACATCATAATGGCCACCTTGAGATGCGGTAAAAAAGAATTGAACAATGATCGTTTCGTGAGGCAATAGTTTGCCAAACACGGAAACAATATGTTCATCACCCATTAGATGGAGGTGTTTGTAAGTGTAGTTAGAAACCATAGCATTAAAATACTAATATATTTATAATAATGGTTTTGTTAAGTAATAATAGAATAATAATATTATAGGGAGTGGAGAATGGAAATGAAACTAAACAGCTTGAGAGAAGGTGTTACCTCTTAATCGAGTAACTACTTTTGGTTTGTTCCAAAAGGATTCTTTGAATTGCTTCATTTTAAAATGGAGTATTAAAAGTTGATTTCAGTATTTATGGAATTCAATTATGATAGTTATTGGCTGAACATATTTGGTTTGAGAGGTGGAATGAAGTGGGAGGAGGGGAGGCTTTTGCAATGGAGGGGGAGTGGCACTCTTGTAAATACAAAAAATGTAATCACTAATGGGAGGTAAACCTTACTTAATGTTCTTAAAAAATGGACACATAATGGATTAAATGCATATAATTTTTGACAAAAACTTCTTGCATAAAAAAATATTTTAATAATTTGGTTCATTAACTTCATTGAATCCAAAAATTTTATAATTTTGGTTTTTATCAAAGAATCGAGTTTTCTAACCAATTTAATTTAAAAATTACAACTAAAATAATGTTATTTTTATGGGTAATATTGATCCAATTTATTATTAATATTATATCTAATTTATAAAATTATTGTACCTTTTTTTGAAAACTCATTTTAAATGAAGCACATGTGACGCACTAAAATACTACTTAAACTTGAATAGTGTTAACAACATCATCTCAATCTATGGGTTAATATGTTAGTTGTAAAAGATAAATTTTTCAATTAATATAATATATATAATATATATTAACACTTAAAAATAACTTGTCAGAATATATATTTTTATTAATTTCTGATCATTTAATAAATTATTATTTATTGTAGAATAACAATAATGTCAATTGTAACATTATTTTTTTAATATTAATATTAAAATATCAATCTAATTTTAAAATTAAAATATAGTAGTTTTAAAGATATTTTAAATTAAATATTCATATAAAAAAATAAAAAAATGAAATCAATTCACTTCAATATTAATATTTATAATATCATTTAATTTAGTTAATTGTTAACTAAATAATCATTACGTTAGTGTTTCTTATAAATTTTATGTAACTAAATCATTTCCAAAAAATAATGATAAATTTTCATTATAACATTAACCAATTAATAGTTCCAAAATAATATTTATAACTTAAATTAGGATGTTTTGTTCATATCTCAATTCCTCAAAAATGTTAATGGTAAGGAAAGTTTTCTTTTTGTCTTTTTTCGTACATAATCTTTTATATAGGAAACTTCCATTGAATAATATCCTATTAACCCATAAATTCAATAAAATAAGTTATATGGTTGAATTAATGGCATACCATGGATTTTTACAACTTTCCAAGTCATTTGGGTCATTGAGATTATGTATTAGTCACTTTTTATGCTTAATATTACCGTAATCATTGTAATTAATTTTAATCACTTCCAGTAATCCTTTTTTTGTCAAAAATTATGTTGATATTATAAGACCAAAAAATATTATATTTTTAAATTATGAATATCATATTTTTAAAATTCAAATCACAGATTTGGGAATATTAATATTAACGCTAATCCCACAGACGGGGCGAAATTACAGGTTTATAAAGTAAGAAAACATCTGAAGATTGTCATGTTTTTATAATCAATTTTCAAGTGAAATTGATTCTAATGAACATAATTATATTAATCAATGTATAATTGATCTAATAGTCTCTAAAATATATAAAATATAATTGACCATTAATAAATATTTAAACAAAATCGTAGTTTTTAACAAAATTGTGTAATATTCACTATTCATAAAAAAATTGATGTTTCTCAGAATAATATAAAGAAATTCACCCTAAGATAATTTTCACATTCTAAATTCAAAAATGATTTTTATGTTTAAAAATAAAATTAATAAAAGTTTCAAAATTTGGTTTATAGATATTATTTCTAATAAAAGGTGTAAAAAACTTTTTTTCTTGTAATGTAAGCTAATAATGTGTTGTGTATAGAATATATATAACTGTGTCAATAAAATATGCCAAAAACAAATTACAATTATTCTAAATGGAAAATATTGTAATGTATTGGGGTGTCACACATTGGATTTTGTTATACACAATGTTGAGTTCATTTTATTGCTTTCATTAGAGGCAAGAACGATTTTTACTGAATAACAATATACTATTAATATTGTTATTAAACATTTATTAAATTTTAACATGTAGAAATAAGAATGTTTTTTATGAATAATGTAAACTAAATTGTAAAAATATTATTTATAGATGTAAAAATGACTCATTTGGTAGTCATTTAGTTATAAATGAATGTACAATGGTGTAAATAGAGGGCTTATCAACACTTTTATACCAATGGTTTGAAAAAATTGTTGGTATACTGGTTTCACATCAACTTTTCCCAATGGTCTGAAAAACCCATTGGTAGACTATTTTTAGAATCATTCATTCCCAATGGTTTGAGGAAACTGTTGTGGAATATTACATTTTTATAATGTATACCAACTATTTTTAAAACTTTTGGAAAAGTTTTCCCCCAAATACACAACAGATCATGTTCCCCCATCTGACCAATTTCATCCCTAAACCGAAGCTCTCCCAAATCTATCTCTTCACAATAGGTTACAAAAATCCTTCCACCCAATATATACATCTCTAATCAAGAAATATTTTAGTTCTGAACTTCAAATATGTATGTGAAACCTTAGTTTTAATGTTATGCATCCATTTTTTTTTGTTTTCTATTTTCATTTGGCCTAAACTAGAGGTCTGTGATGTCTGTGGAATGGTATACCCAATAAGTGAACTTTAATATATTTTCTGTTTATGTTATAAACATCATGTGTCATGATTGCGTGAATCTTCCTTATTTTTTGTCTTCATAGTCACTCCTTCTCTGTAGAGTTATTGAACCCTATGAACTAATGGAGGTACTGGTAGGACTTATCCTCACTCAATGATGGTAAAGGGTTTGTTTAGTTTTATTATAACGAGGAGGATAATGGATATAAGGATAGTCCATATGAATGGATTGGGGTTGTTTGGGGTAGTGGTGTAGGCGGTTTTCCTTTTTTTAGTGGGGTGATATGTTAGCTTCTATACACATTAGTTTAGTTGATAATTGTATTTGGAATTTGTATTTATAGTTTTTGTCCAAGGAATAAAGGGATGGGTAGTGATATTGAGGATAAATTGGTTGTTGTTTGGGTGATGGATTGTAATTGTGACATTGGTTGGATTAGATATAGGTAATTCTCAAGGTATTATAATTGCATTGACTCCCCTAAACACCCCCACCCCCACCCCCTGGACACCCCCACACTCAGGACATACCCACCCCACCACTACCACTATGTACACCCCTGGACAGCCCCCAATGGACAGCCCCCCAACACCGCCCAACCACGGGACCCCCCGATTAGACAACCCTCCCCCCCCCACACACCCCACCCCATATAGACCCCCACCCCCTCGGCAACCCCCACCCCTGGACCCCCCAACCCCCTTGGACACCCCCACCCCCTGGACATCCCTCACCTCTGGACACCCCAACGCCCACCCCTTGGAAAACACTCACCCTCTATTGACAGGCTCCACCCTGGACACGCCAACCCCCCTGGACACCCCACCCTCCTGTAAAACCCCACCCTTCGGACACCCCCACCACCTTGGACAACACCCCCACCCCCTGGACACCTCCAACCCCTAGACACCCCCACCCCCATGGACACCCAACACCCAGGACACCCCCACCCCCATGGAAACCACCACCCCTGGTCACCCCACCCCATGGATTTCTCTCCAAATCCTTGGGAAACCCCCACCCCTAGACACCGCGCCCCCTTGGACAAGCCCCCTAGACAACAACCCACCCTTGGGAACCCCCACCCCCTGGACACCACCCCACCCCTGGACACCACATCCCCCAAAACAGCCCCCACCCCTAGACACCCCCACCCCCTTGGACAACCCTCCCCCCCCCCACACACCGTAGATTTCCCCCCACCCCTGGACACCCCCACCCCCTAGATTTATCCTACCCCCTGGACAGCCCCCATGTACACCACCCCACCCATGTACATGCCCACTCTCTAGAATCCCACCCCCTTGGATTGACCACCATCTCTAGATAGCCCCCCAACCCCCTTAAACACCCCACCACTTGAACAACCCCCACCCCAAAAACTACCCCACTACCTAGACACCCCCACCCCCATAGACAACCCCCACCCTCTGAACAGTCCCCCTTTAATGCCTTGACCCCAGAATCCCAGAGTCGGTGCATTATCACGTATCATTATCATGATCATAAAATATCAAGTATCAAAATACCGATTAGTTTAGTAGCGTTGGAAGTACTAGATACAATCATAAGGTTTACATTACATAATAAAATGGAAAACTACAACAACATTGTTTCCATAGACAACACTGAGATCCCATAGACTATCCCTATTGTTTAGTCATAATATACTTATTCTCATCCTTGGAAAAATAAAACATAGAAAGGGGTGCGCTCATATGCTCAGTAAGGATAACAATATAGCGGAAACATTCATAAATACACATAACCATTTAAGACAATGTATAAACCTAAAACAAAAACCTTTTCAACATAAACTTCATCATAATATGGAAAATAGAAATCAAAATAATGCAATTTACTCACTAACAAGGATATTCTACTAGTCGAATAATCACATGAAATATCAATAGCCACTTTTCAAACTGATGAAATGCATAATGCCAGACTTCATAACCACATAGTCATGGACTTATGCCAAGAATACAAATAAGATTTTGTTAAGGCCTTCTCCCAAGATAGTAGACTATCTCATGAGACCTAACGATGCATCGAGGAGATATTTCAGTCCCCACCCATCACTTATTAAGTCCAATGCATTCCTCATATTAAATGGTTTAAACATAACATAAACATTCTTATAAAAACTAGCATATGAAATGTCAATACTTTATCCATAAACCATGAATGGTGTAAAAATAACACATCCATAGTCAAACATATCACAAAACTATCAATACAATATGGAAGTTTTGTATCATAATAAATCAACTTCAAAGAAGCTTAAAATCCATCAAAGGTTGATGACATAGATAAAATCAATTTTTTTAGAGAAATATCCCTATCTATTTTGACATCATTTAAAAGTCATATAATTATAATAGAAAACAATTATTTTTAAAATATTATTATAAGCTTGTATGGGATGCTTCGATGATGTTATAACGGCAGAAAATAGCCGTGTCCGCTTTATAAGTAAAAAAACATTCTTACCTAAAATTTGTTGAAAAGGTCAAAAAAGTACCTTGTTTGGAAGACGACGAAAAGATTCTTTTAAAAAACATATAAGGTCAAATAAGGGTATAAATGAATTTAAAAAATCTTCTATTAAATATTAAAAATGTTTTGAAATACATTTTTAGAAAACATTTATGTGGATGATAAAGAGGTCCCAGTAGATAGTTACGTAAAAACAACCTCGGATAATAAAGAGAGTGTGAAATTAACTCTTACCATGAAATTTTACTTAGTTGAGGGTAGGTTAACCTCCTGTATAATGGTGAAATAATTTTTATTAAATTATTAAATAATCAGATACATAAATATGATATCCTATATGATCTTTTAATATTGCTTTGTTAATAATATTTTAGTATTATCGTCTTTTCGGGTGTTAATTGATTCGTTTTCTTTTATATGATTTGTTACGTAACTAGTGTTTTTATTTATAGGATGTATCTTATTAATATTCATAATTATATTAAGTATTTAAGCATTATTTTTAATCATCTAATGAAAAATAGTCTTGAATAGATATGATGGGGAATGAATCTCATTGTGTTCATGGAGACGATAATCCGTACGTACGCACGAGCGATAATATCATTCTTTTGATATTAAAATAATATATAATTGGATGGTAAATCATATATAATGAATCATTATCATGTTATATTTATTATTTAAATCATTTACAAAACATTATTATAACCACCCGAATAATAATGTATTGAGTAACAACTACACCACGACGTTGAGACGGTAAGTCGTACGTACGCACGTAAGGTAACAAGTCATTCAAAGGATGGATAGAATAATTAATATGGTTGTACAATATTTATAATAAAAATAAAGTATATATAAGATACTAGAGTTATTATTTTATAATGTAATCAACAAGTAAAGAAGAAGTGAATGAAGAAAAAATATGAAAGAGGTGGTGAGATATTTACCTCTTCTCCCGGTTCTGCCTTGTGATTTGATCAAAAGGGATCCTTAGGTTGGATTTATGACTAAAGGAAGGACTCTATGATTAAGGGATGATAGTTTAGAGGGTATTTGGGTATGCTTTGGAAGAGAAAAATAGCTTTGAAGGTGTGAATTAAAGACAAGGGGAAGTGCCCTTTCATAAGAGGGGTGAGGGGTACCTTAGAAAACTCTATAAATTTTATTTTATAAAAAACTCATTTTCACTAATGATACAAATATCATTATATGAGACTTTTTGCTGATCCTTATATTTTTAGGATTATTATATCAACCAATAATATTGTATTTGTTTTAAAAACTCATTTATGTCAATTTTGACATTATTTAATAATTGATTTTTGTTAACGACCTAAAAAATTTATTACTTCTAAATAAATATATTTAATCAACCCTAACATGTCATATTAACCTATAAAATTAGTTTAATTCATTCAAAGTCTCAAATTATATTTATTTGGATATTTATAATATCAGTTAATATTATCTTTCATTAATACGGTAATTATTGTATCATCATTGTGTTATAAATAAATTTAATTATTTAATTTCTAAAAATTATAAATAAAATACCATTATATAGGATTTTTTTTATAATTCTAAATAATATTTATAGTCGAATTTATATTTTGTGTAACACTATATTAAAATAGTTTAGTTATTAAACTTTGAATTTAACTCTTTTAACTATTCTTTAAATAAAATAATAATAAATGCCCTAATCTAATTCATGTGTACAAAATAGGTTCATATTTTATTCCTAAGGATATTTGGGTCTAATTATACTTATTAAATATAATTAGGACATGTTTTAGGGTAATAATAATATCCTTTTTACCCTTAATTACCCTATTTACTTTTAACTGTGGTAAATAAAAGTAAAAAGTTACTATTCACAAAATATTATTTTCATATTATTGAACCACATTTTACCTACTAATATCAACCTTGCCTCTCAGATTTTTGAAATTCAACTCACAGAAGTGGTAAAATTATGTTTTATGTAAATATGCGAATGCTCCTAGGAGGTGGGTAAAAGACGGTAAAAAGTTCAATAAAAATTTTATGTATCTAAAATTATTATAAACTGACACCAATAAATTACATTGAACTTATATAGGTATTATGTATCTATTTTGACCTAAAATAAATTTAAATAAAATAAATAAATATTTAAATAATAAATATGTTTTAAACTATAACCCGGTGTTTTCACTATTTATAAAAAATTGCAAGTTTTCATAAAAATAAGAAAAATTCACACTTAGCTAATTTTGATATTCCAAATCCAAAAATAAAGTCCATTTTGAATGATAAAATTTATAAAATTTCAAAAATTTGGTATTACTATTCATAACGACTAGTTTGATTGGTTGTGGTGTGTTAGAACTCAAAGTTGTGTACAACACATGCTATTATATTATTCAAAGAGAAGCATACCGTTGAATCTTGGGGTGTACCATTCTCCCCTCCTTCAAATAATTTCATCCTAAAAATTTCTAGACTATTGCGGCTTAAAAATAAACTGGTGGTTTTTCATCATAAGTTCCTTGGGTTCCCACGTTGCCTCTTCCATCTTATAGTTTCTCTATAGAAATTTTACCAGAAAAGTCTTCCGGTTTCTCAGCACTTGTTTTCGTGTATCAAGAACCTTAACAGGACCTTCTTAATAAGGCAGATCAAGTTCTAGTTCTAATTTCTCATAGGTGAGTACATGTGTTGGGTCCGGCATGTATTTTATCAACAGTGATATGTGGAACACATCATGATCTTTGGAGATAATTGGCGGCATTTCCAAATGGTAAGCTACAACCCCAATTCGTTCTAGAATTTCAAAATGTATGATGTGCCTGGGACTTAATTTCCCTTTCTTACTGAAACGTATAACACCCTTCCATGGAGATACCTTCAAGAAAACATGATCTCCTACCTGAAATTCCAAATCCTTCCTATTGTTATTGGCATAAAACTTCTGCCTACTTTGAGCTAGTTTGATGTGGGTTTGGGTTACCTTCACCTTTTCCATCGTTTCCTCCACAAGTCTTGGGCCTATGAGTTTTCTATCACTAACATCATCCCAACTGGTTGGTGTGTGACATCTCTTTCTGTATAACGCTTCATATGGTGCCATCTGAATAATTGAATGGATGCTATTGTTATAGTAAAATTCTACTAGAGGTAAATATTGATACCACATACCTTGAAAGTCTTGTGACCATGATCTCAACATGCCTTCTAAGGTTTGAATAGTCTGTTCTGATTGTCCATCAATTTGGTGGTGGTAGGCAGTGCTCAAACAATTTTCAGTATCCAGGGATTTCTGAAGACTTTTCTAGAATCTTGATGTAAAATGTGGATAACAATCAGAACTAATCGATAGGGGTACTCCATTAAGTCTCACAACATCATTAATATGTATTTTTTCTAGACGTTCAAGTGGTAAATCTTTTCTTATAGAAAGAAAATGTGCTGACTTGGTAAGATGATCAACAATGACCTATGTTGCATCGTTCCTTCTATGAGTCTTTGGTAGTCCCATGAAAAAGTCCATCATAATATTATTCCATTTCCACTCAGGTATGGGAAGAGGATTCATGACTCCTCCACGTTGTTGCCTTCCAGATTTCACTTGTTGACAAACCATACATCTTGACACAAAATCAGCAATCTCCCTCTTCATGTAGTCCCACAAAAAATGTTCCTTCAAATATCTATACATCTTAGAGCTACCAGTGTTTATAGAAAAATTAGAACTATGAGCATCATCCAAAAATTCCCTTTTTAGATCAGGTATACCAGGAAAACAATGTCTCTTCCCAAATTACAAAATTCTATCTTCATACAAAAAAATTCACTCAATATCCCATCATTCATAGATTAAATATTCTTTTGAAATTCTTCATCATCAGTCTGAGAACTCTTTATCCTTTCTAGTAAAGATGTTTTGGAAACCATTTGAAAAAGTATTGATGTTTCACCTTCCCTAGTTATCCCCATGTCCAACTATACTAGATCCTTGTATATTGGATCATTTTCAACTCTCATCTTATTCCGAAATTCGTGATCCTTTCTGCTCAAAGCATCTACCACCTTATTTTCCATCCCTGGGTGGTTGTGTATGGTGAAATCATAATCCTCAAGTAGTTCAAGCACTCTCCTTTTCCTCATATTCAGTTCTTTCTATGAGAAAATATACTTCAAACTCTTGTGATCAGTATATATCTCACAGTTTTCACCATAGAGATAATGTTTCCATATCTTTAATGAAAATATTACAGTTTCTAACTCAAGATCATGAGTAGGATAGTTTTTCTCATGAATATTTAACTATCTTGATGCATAGGAAATAAACGTATCATTCTGCATAAGGAAACAACCAAGTCCTTTCTTTGATGCATCACTACAAATTAAAAACCCATCATTCCCTGACGGTAGAGTCAAGATAGAAGCATTGACTAATATTCTATTCAATTCTTCAAAACATTATTCACACTCTTTTGTCAAAACAAATTAAACCCCTTTTCATGTGAGCAATGTTAATGGGTTAGCCAACCGGGAAAAATTATGGACGAAACGTCAATAATAATCAGTTAAACCAATAAAACTTCGTACCTTAGTTATACTCTTTGGTGCTGTCCATTCTTGGATTTCCATGGTCTTAGAAGGATCAACAGAGATTCCATCGTTAGAGACAATATGGTCAAGAAAAGAAATCTCTTGAATCTAGAATTCACACTTTCTAAACATCCAATATAATTCATGTCTTCTAAGAGTATTTAGAATAATTCACAAGTGATTTTCATGATCTTCGTAACTTTTACAGTATACTAAGAAATCATCAATAAATACCACTACAAAGTCATCAAAATATTCCTTCAAAACTCTATTCATTATATCCATGAAGATAGAGGGTTCATTAGTCAATCCAAAAGGCATTACTATAAACTCGTAATGCCCATACCTGGCTTGAAATTCTGTTTTCAGAATATCTTCCTTATTTACACACAACTGATGATATCCAGATCAGAGTTCAATCTTTGAGAAGTATTTAGCTCCATTAAGTTGGTCTAATAAATCATCAATGTGAGGTAGGGGATACTTGTTCTTTATTGTTATAGCATTGATCTCCCTGTAGTCAATGCACAAACTCATAGATCCGTCTTTCTTCTTATAAAAAAGAATAGGGGATCCCCATAGAGAAATACTAGGGAGAATAAATACCTTATTACTCAATTACTCAAGTTGTTTATTTAGTACCACTAATTCTACAGTCGCCATTCTATAAGGGGTCTTCGATATGGGCCTTGAACCGAGAATTAAGTAAATGGAATACTGAATTTCTTGTTCTGGAGGATGTCCAGGTAAATCCTTTGGAGACACATCAATATATACTTGCACAATAAGTACATCCCCTATTTGGAAATTCCATTCCTCATCCACAATTATTTCATTCTCTTCCTCCCCAATAATTTAATTCATTTGAGATACTCTGAGTGGATCTAGGTAAGAATTAGGTGGAGGTGTTTCTTCTCTAAAGATAAGGTACTCCTTATCATCATTGAAAATTGTAACCTCCTTCTTCTTACAATAAATTATCGCTTCATGGTCTAAAATACAATCCATACCGAGGATTATATCAAATTCAATCATGGGTATGATGATGAGATCATCGGATAAATAATGTTTATATGCGTTAATGGGAACTGATTCACAAAACATTGTTGCAATGATACTTCCCTTAGGAGTTTTGAATGAAAACTCCCTTGTTAAATCAAATTGGAAATATCTAATTTTCTTAGTAGACTGGGATGATATGAAATAATGTGATGATCCAGAATCAAATAAGAAATGGCTACACTTGAGGAAACCATTAAATTACCTGTCACTACGTATTTTGGAGCTTCAACCTCAGCATTAGTGATAGCATAAGATTTTCCTTAATCACTTGGCCTTTTCTGAGTTAAGTTCCCCAGACGCTTATGACATTCATTTTCATAATGTCCCCTTTCCCTGTAATTGTAGCATTCATCAACAGCCTCTTTCTTCCCCTTGAAATCATGATATTGGTTGCATTTTTCACCACACATGTAACAAACTCCCATTCCCTTCAGACAAGTACTAGGGTGTTTCTTCCCACATTTACTACAAGATAGATATTCAACTTTTCCCTTATTCCCCTTATTTCCATTTTCAGAGTGTTTAGCAGATCTCTTCTTCTCTTACTTTTCTTTAAAGTCTTAAGATTTAGAGAAATCTTTTTCTGTCTTGATAGAACATGAGACAATATCTTCATATGATGCGAAGGATTGTGAGACTAATTCTCGACGGAGAAATGGTTTTTACCCATCAATGAAACGACCAATCTTACTTCATGGTTTATGTATATAATCTATATCATGCATCGCTAACCTTTTAATGTTTGCTTTATACTTTGCGACATTCGCATCCTCCTTTTTCTTAATATTCAGAAATTTTCTTTCCATGTTCGCTCGATGGTCATGAGGAAATTATTTTTCTAAGAAAATTTCATTAAACTCCCTCCGTTCCATATTTGATACTTCATGATCTTACTTTGTTTTTTGAATCAATGACCACCATTGATCAGCATCTCCAGTAAGGCAGTAAACTACCATGACAACTTTTTCTGTTTTGATACTCCCCAAGGTGTGGAATATTTTCTCTAAGGAATTTGTCCATTTCTCAGCTACTATTGGATTTTTACCCACATTGAATGTTGTGGTTGTTACCTCATGAAGTGATCAAACATTGATCCTCCATGCTGCGGATCAGGGTGCTCTATATGGGTAAGGTTATTATTCATAACCTGAGTGAGTTGTCCTAGTATAGTGATAAGATGATCAGCACCAGTTATTTCACCAGCTCCAATATAATTATCTTGAGAAAAAGAGATATCACTACATGAAGTGCATGCATTGATACAGTTTCCATTCCTTCCACTAGGATCCATTTCAAAACAATGGCATACACTAGATTAGTTTATGAGTTGCAAAACATAAATACAAACTAGTAAAACACTTAACAAAAATTAAACCGTTTATGGATATAATCCATAATCATAAAAAATCTTCCATTGAGGACATATATACTCATAAAACATTCATAATAGTTTTTAAAGAAAATGATAATTATCCAAAGCATACCCCCCGAGAGTTTTGTGACCAAGAGTGTAGCAATGCCCGTTCTCATGCACTAGTTCTCATTTGAGTCTAGCTCAAAGCGGTGTTTTCGGTTTTTACCCCTAGGTACATCTGCGCCAGATCCGCCTCTACCTGATCGTATCCCAACATGGATGTATTTCTCGGAAAACTCACAAAATATATACAATACCAAAATTCTAGGAATTTCATCTATAATAGTCCTCAAATTCTATCTAAGGGCTATGTTCTCTAATCATAGTTCATCTAAATCTAGTTTCCATGGTTTGTACTAAACTTCCTCTGATACCAACTATAACGTCCCGACCCCAGAATCCCAGAGTTAGTGCATTATTACGTACCATTGGCATGATCACAAAAGATCAAGTCTCGAAATATTTATTAGTTTAGTAGCCTTGTAAGTACTATATGCATTTCATAAGGTTTTCATTACATCATAAAATAAAAAAATACAACAAAATTGTTTCCATACACAACACTAAGATTTCATATACTACCCCTGAAGGTAAATCATAATATACTTCTTTGCATCTTGGAAAAAATAAAACATAGAAAGGGGTGAGCTCATATTCTCAGTAAAGATAACAATATAGCGAAAACTTTCATAAATAAGAATTAACATTTAAGGCAATATATAAAACTAAAACAAAAGCCTTTTACACAAAAACATTTTCATAATATGTAAAATATAAATCAAAATAGTTCCATTTACATACTCACATGGATATTATACTAGTCGAATAATCACATTCAATATCAATAGCCACTTTTGTAATAATGGATTGCATAATGCCAGACTTCATAACCACATAGTCAAGGCGTTGTGCTAAGACTACAAATAATATTTTTTCAAGGTCTTGTTCCAAGAAACTAGTTTTTCTCATGAGACCCGCCGATTCATCGAGGAGATATATCGGGCTCCACCCATCACTTATTACATCCAATGCATTCATCATATTAAAAGGATTAAACATAACATAAACATTCTTATAAAAACTAGCATATGATATGTCAATACATTATCCATAAACCATGAATGGTGTAAAAATAAAACTTCTACAGTAAAAAATATAACAAAACATTCAATACAATATGGGAGTTTGGTATAATAATAAATAAACTTCAAAAAAGATTAAAATCTATCAAAAGATGTTGACATAGATGAAATAAAAACATTTTTTAGATAAATGTCTATTTCTAAGTTGGAATAATTTAAAAGTCATATAATTATAAAAGAAAACAATAATTTTTAAAATATTCTAATAAGCTTCTAAGGGATGCTTCGAAAATGTTATAATGGTGGAAAATAGCCATGCCCGCCGTATAATTAAAAAAACATTCCTACCTTAAATTTTTCAAAAAGGTCAAAAAGTACATTGTTTGGAAAATGATGGAAAGATTACTTTAAAAACATATAAGTTCAAATAAGGGTATAAATGAATTTAAAACATTGTATATTAAATTTAAAAAATGTTTTGAAATACTTTTTTAAGAAACATTGATGTGGATGTTAAAGAGGTCCCAGTAGATACTTACTTAAAAACAACCTCAGATAATAAAGAGATTTTGAAAATTAACCCTTACCTTGTACTTTTCCTTGGTAAAGGGTAAGTTAACCTCTTCTATAATGGTGAAATAATTGTTAATAAATTATACATGAATCAAATACAATAATATGAAATCATATATGATCTTTTAATATTGCTTTGTCAATAATATTTTAGTATTATCGTCATTTCGGGTGTTAACTGATTCGTTTTCCTTTATATGCTTAGTTATGTAAGTAATGTCTGTTATGGATAGGATGTATCTTATTCATATGAAGAATTATATTAAGTCTTTAAACATTATTTTTAATCATCTAATGAAAAATAGTCTTGAATGTATATGATGGAGAATGAATCTCATCGTGTTCGTGGAGACGGTAATCCGTACGTACGCACGAGGGACAATATCATTCTTCTGATATTAAAATAATATATAATTGGATGGTATATAATATATACAGAATCATTATCATGTTATATTTATTATTTACATCATTTATACATCATTATTATACCCATCTGAATAATAATATATTGAGTAACAACTACACGGCAACGTGGAGACGGTAAGTCGTACATACGCATGTATGGTGACATGTCAATCAAAGGATGGATAGAATAATGAATATGGCTGTAAAATATTTATAATAACATCAAAGTATATAGAATATAGTAGAGTTACTATTTTACAATGGAAACATTAAGGAATGAAGAATTGGACGAAAAAAATATGAAAGAGGTGCTGTGATATTTACCTATTCTTTGGGTTCTTCCTTATGATTTGACCAAAAGGGCTCTTTATGTTGGCTTTAAGACTAAAAAAAGGCCTCTAGGTTGAGGGGAAGATATTTTATTTGGGCAGGGTTTGGGCGAGGCAAATGGCTTTGAAGGTGTGAATTAGAGAGAAGGGGAAGTTCCATTTTATAAGAGGGGTGAGGGGAACCTTAGGAAAAGCTAGAAATATAATTTTATAAAAAAATAATTTTTTGTTTATAAGGTGAGGGGAACCTTAGGAAAATCTTTAATTGTTAAAATTATAAGGTGGGGATGGGTCTAAAACCTCTCAACCAATAGTTTTTAGGATTGTTTGGGTCACTATATTAACATTATTTTTAGATTTAACTCTTAGTTAAATAGTTTGACATTTACCATGTCTCTTTGTATTTTTATATTATATGGTCAATAAAATTAATATAAACTTCCAAGAGAACCCCATGTGATTCATTAATGATACACATATCATTATAAAAGTCTTTTGGTTGATCCTTATATTTTTAGGATTTTTATATCAACCAATAATATTGTATTTATTTTAAAAAGTCATTTATGTCAATTTTGACATTATTGAATAATTGATTTTTGTTAAAGTCCTAACAACTTTATTACTTCAAAATAAATACATTTAATCATCCCTAACGTGTCATATTAACCTAGAAAATTAGTGAAATTAATTAAAAGTATCAAATTAGATTTATTTGGATACTTATAATATCAATTATTTTAATCGGTCATTTATATTGTAATTACTATATAATGATTTTGTTATAAATAAATTTAATTATTTAATGTCTAAAAATTATAAATAAAATACAATTATGTAGGAAATATTTTTTTCTTTCAAATTAATATTTATAGTGGTATTTATATTTTCTGTAACCATATATTAAAAATAGTTTAGTTATTAAACTATGAATTTAACTCTTTTAACTCTTCTTTAAATAAAATAATAATAAATGTCCTAATCTAATCCAAGTGGACCAAATAGGTTCATATTTTATTCCTAAGGTTGTGTTTGGTCGAATTATACTTATCCAATAGAATTAAGACATTTTTTATGGTAATAATAATATCATTTTTACCCTTAATTACCCTATTTACTTTCAATAGCCGTAAATGAAAGTAAAAAGTTACTATTCACCAAAAATTATTTACATCTTATTGAACCAAAATTTACTTAATGATATATACTATGTCTCTAATTTTTTTTAAATTCAACTCAAAGAAGTGGTAAAATTATGTTTTATATAAATTTACAAATGCTCCTATGAGGTGGTTAAAAGACGGTAAAAAGTTCAATAAAATTTTTATATATCTAAAATAATTATAAACTGAATCCAATTAATTACATTGAACATATATAGGTATGATGTATCTATTTTGACATAAAATAAATGTAAATAAAATAAAGACATATTTTAATAAAAATTAGGTCTTAAACTATAACTCAGTGTTTTCACTATTCATCAAAAATTGAATGTTTTCATAAAAATACCAAAAATTCACCCTAATCAAATTTCGATATTCTGAATCCAAAAAAGACGTCCATTTTGAATGAAAAAATATATAAAATTTTAAAAAGTAGGTATTACTATTCATAATGGCTAGTTTGATTGGTTGTGGTGTGTTAGAACTCGATGTTGCGTATAACACACACTGTTGTATTATTCAATGAGAAGCGTAACGTGGAAGATTGGGGTGTTACACCTCCCTAGAAACCCTCCCAACCCATAGAAACCCACACTCCCTTGGACATTACCCACCCCTCTAGACAGTACCCCTCCCCCTAGACACCCCCACCCCTTGGACACCCCTACCCCCCTGGACACCACAACCCCCATGGACAACCCCCACCCACACCCCCATGGACACCCCATATTTTGAATTCAATTTTTTAGGCCATATTCAATATGTGTTATGCGTAATTAAATTTTGTATGTAATGAATTATGAATTGATTTCAATGTACATAATTCAGTCTTCTTTATGTAATTTATAATTCATTTTGTATGTGTTATTCATTCATAATTCAGAATTCAGTACATAATTCATTCTGTATGTATTCAATTGATAAATAAATTCTGAATTCTGTATTTCACTAGGTAATTAGGTTTTGAATTGAATTCTGAATTCACAGGTGCACATGGGATTGTTGAAGGTAGGTAATCCGACCTGCTACTATAATTGCAGCAATGTTATTCCAAAGGTTGTAAACCGTTTGTATATGTGTGAAAAGTAACTATATAAAAATGGTTTACATAAACTCGTTTCTAAAACTATATACTAATGGTTAATAAAATGTTGGTATAGAACCTCTATTCAGTATTTAACGATGTTTTTTTGTTAACCATTGGTAAAGGGTTATTTTAAAGGCATTGAAACCATTGAAATAGATATAAAATTCCTTACTTTGAAATGGGTATCAACCATTGGTATAAAGATATACCAATGGTTAGATAAAACTGTTGGTATAATCTACATTCCTGAGCCATATACCAATAGTAATAATATAACCATTGGTATATGTCTTTTCCCATGGATAACTATCCAACGATTTGAAAAACCATTGGAATAGTTTATTCCAAGAGGTTTTAAGACTTTCCTAATGGTTTGAAACCGTTGGTCTAGTTCATATTCTTACCAGTGGTAAGAAGCATTTAAAAATAAATAAATTCCATTTCAATGAAAACTATTTATCTATGTATAAATTAATTTTGTCTTGAAAAATTAAACAAACCAATTTTTTTTGAATGTTTTTAATTAAATTTATATATTATATATTCAATCAATTTATTTTGAAAATCATTTAGCATACTTTTTATTCATAAGATAATAATAGATCAAATTTTATGAATAAATGGATGTATTTTTATAAAAAATTAATTTTCCTTCACTTTAATGGAGCACTTATTTAAAATCTATTTTTAATACTTTTTATTAAAAAAAATAATTTTTTAATGTTGAATATCAAAATTTACATTGAGTGAATTTTTTGTATTTTTCTGAGAAGTTTCAATTTTGGATAAATATTGAATAGTGCTAAATTTTAAATGAAAATTTCTTCTTCATATAATTTATTTATAGAGATAAGTTACATTTTTAATTGGTTTTAATTTATATTTATATCAGATAAAAATATATTAATACAATTTAAGCCATTTTAATTAATTTCACATTAAAATGGTATATAAAAACATTTCAAACTTTTGAATAGTTTCACATTATAACACTTTGCCTCGTCATATATGTGGGATTAATATTAAATTAATTTTTGAGATTTATTTTTTTAGAATATGGAAAAATAGATTCCATGTTCGGGATTAAATGAATTAATATTTTCTAGTAATTTTAAAATTGTTAAAAAAACTATTTTCGCAAGTCGTTAAACTTAATTAAAGTGATTAAGGTAAAAATGAGTTTACTTAGTGTCAAACATTAGCATAATGGTCCAAATTACCTATACACATGTAAAATGTCTATTTTATTAAAATATTTGGATCATAGAATCCCTTTTATGGAACATGTTCCCTTGTTTGAGACACATGATGTAAGAGAGACACCACAATAGTCTTTACCTTTTTATATTTACAAGAATAACACTCCTCATAAACTATAAAATGAAACTCACCCACATATATTCTTCAAGCCACCCAATCTATTTTTCTCATCCAATAAGTACCATAATTAGCACAAAACTCCCATCATATCATCCTAGAATCCTCAATTTTAAAAGAAAGAAAAAGAAGTTAGTCCTTTTTTGCAAAGTAGAAGGAATTACACTATGAAGAGGTAACATCCTCAAACAAAAAATATATTTTTATTTCATTATCCACACAAAATTGTTATTATCAACTGACTATATAGAAATTAAAGTATACTAAATATACGGATATGTTTTTCTGTCCGTGGTTAAACCGAAAATCTCACAGAAATCAATAAAATGCGATACACAGTCATCATTTCAATATACATAAGACTACCGCCTCGTGAACTGCTGTTGTTCTTTCTTCAATTAGCACCTTTGAGGTTGTGAATAATGATGGAAATTTTATTTTAATATGATATATATGATATATATTATTTTTTTATTCTTATTTAATTATTATATTACATATACTTTCATGTCTTCCAATTTATGGGAACATGTTAACTTCATTTATGGACATGTTAAATATAACCTCCTCAAAGTGATGTGATTCATTCACAATTTAAATGGAATTTGTTAATGATGGGCTTAGTAAACTTATATGATATATATAAAATATTAATTCTACTAAAATGATAATATATATAAATATATATATATTATTTACATTGTTTCTTTCAATTAGATAAGAGAGAGGAAACTGTGTTCATGAGTACATAAGGTCTACCATCTATATAAACAATGTATTCAATTTCATATTTATATCTTTTATAGATTATTATTATTAATAATATAATGGATATATATTATATTTATTTATCATTTATATTATTTAAAATAATTAAGTCATTATTTATGTAAGAGGATCAAGAATAACATGTCAAAACACATATAAAAAAAGTTATATTTACCTGAAACAAAACTATAATAAGAAATTGTTAAATAACTAGTAATATAGTGTCATTATAAAATAATATATGGTATGATATATAATAATATGGTTCATTGTTTGATGCATAACAAATTTATATTTATTAAACGTGTGTTTTGAATGTTTACAAACAAATTCAATACTTAAGGTTAGTGTTTTCTAATCTAACTTGTTATATTTGTGAGATACATAACAAATTTATCACTAATTTATTTTATGTGGTTTATATAATACACTATGAAATTTTATTTCATTAATTTAATTTTTTTAATTATATTAATTTATTTTATTGATGTTATTATTTAATAGGGTCATGATTCTAATGTTTCATGTATTAAGGGTATTTCAATTCTCAATTTTATTTCAACAAGACACATTCCACCTTCGACACTCATTTATTTTTTTGGTGTACATAATAACCAAGAGTGTAATATTTTATTATTATAATTACATTTATGGGTATTTAAATACTCA
Organism: Viscum album; assembly: GCA_963277665.1. NCBI lineage: Eukaryota > Viridiplantae > Streptophyta > Magnoliopsida > Santalales > Viscaceae > Viscum > Viscum album. The sequence continues at coordinate 1,810,966,371 of OY728159.1, read as the reverse complement.
TTTAATTATATATATTTCATGAGGTTAACGTTTCAAAAGTTACTAAATCAATAATGTACTTTTCTCTCTATTTTCCTTTTTTGGGATACATGTCTTGTTTCACACCTATATTCTTTTACGGGGTGTATATAGTACTATTTTACATGTTATTTCATGAATATAAATTTTTTATTATATTTTAATCTTAATTTAATTTTTTTTACATGTTGATTTGGATCCAATGTTACCATAGTGATACTGGTTTATTTCATTAATCTCATCGTTTATGGAGTTTGTTTATGACTACATTTCAATGAAGGAAATATTAGGTTACATATATAAATAATTATATTTATTTTATTCTCCAATAGTTTTTTTATGATATCATCATGTATGGGTTCCATTTTTCCACTCTTGTTTACTTAATATTTTTAATAAACCATTTTAAAGAAAATCTGACTTTATGTCACATCAGTCAGGAAAATGTTTTATTCAAGACCCACATTTTCTAGAAATGTTCCAAAAAATGTTTTAAAGGATATTTTAATATTATTTTAAAATATATTTTATATGATCCCAGTTATTCCTTTATAATGTCTCAAAACAATTTTCAACGAAAATAGTTTTCAAAATATTTTATGATTTAAAAAGTGTTTTTAAAAGCCTAAATGATATTTTCCTTTATAAAATGGTTCATGTAATCTTTAAAAACCATATCAATAATTAGAATAATTATTTAATATTTTTTATTGTGGAAATTATCTAGGGACAACATTATTATCCTTTATTTGAATGGTTTATATTTAATATGGCAATATGTTTATGAAACCCATTTCTCTTCCATCGTTTATACCATTGTAAAACACATATTAAACCCATTTATTATTATGGGTATTGATATGATGAATCTTTTTTTATCTAGTGTCAAATGTATATAGGATTTATTTATGTAATAGTTTGGACCTATATCACTATCCAGTGTATTGGATAATGGTGGATGACTAATTATTATATATGTTATTGCTAAACCTAATTACATGTACACAATGTTATATTTGAATCTTATTATATGATAAAAAATTTACGAATAAACCTAATTATGTATTCAATATGTTCTGCATGGGCCTAATTTAATTTCCATATTTTTATCTGTATACTTGATTATATATTCCCAATTCCATGAGTGAACCTTATTACGTGTTCACAATGGTATGTGTAAACCAGATTACATGTTCAGAGAGTTATGAATGGACATTGTTGTATCTATATATGTTTATGAATAATCATTGTTACATGTTCACAATGATACATGTGAACACAATTACATGTTAACAATATTATGATTGGACCTAGTTTCATGTTCATAAGTTCATTTGAGGTCCTGATTTTATGTCTTTAATTGAATAATTAAAATAGTCTCTATTGACTCATGTCCACAATGTTATATGCTAATGTCCATACCAAAATTCTATATATTTTGCATATTTTTTTCTCATTACTTATGTTATTTTATTTACTTATGATTCATGTCTTAAAAATACCAATATTTATTCCCAGCATCATGTTTATTATCGATGATATGAAGGTTATGATCTTAAAATATAATCATCTTATTCTCATACCCTTATGTTCTAGTTATGATTACGTATATAATTTATTTACCCTTATTGAAATTCTTTGATCAACATTTCTTATGCTTCCTTTCCATGTGTTAGGAGGAAAGATTGTAAGAAGGAATAACAAATTGGAATCTATTTTTGGGAAGAATTGAAGATCTTTCACCAAGTTGGAATACTTTTCATCATGTTTCCAAAGACACTAAACTATTACAGTCTTTTAGAATTTATATTTGTAATGTGATGAATATTCATCTAAAATGATTTATTATCCATGTATGTTAATCATGAATGACTATTTTTGGCATCAATGTAATGGTTTAATCAACCATTAGAAACTAATATAGGGAAAATTTAATAATATACCTATAGATACTTCTAAGGATATGTCTAGGGATGTTTCTAAGAAGAAGTATAAGTATGAGTCAATGTTTAGGAAAAAGTATAGAAAAATTGGTAAAGGATTAAGAGAGTGTTTTCCAAGAACATATATCCCTTTTTAGATACTAAAACTGAATGAGGATTTGGAACATATATATATATGGGTACCAACCCCAATAACATAATATTGAGATAAACTAGATCGGGAACCGGTGCATGACAATGGGCCTTACTACACATCTAGGTTGACACTCTTACGCGATATGATTTGAAAATTTCCAAACTCTTTATGAGCCATCATGAAGTATTTATATAGATAATGAAATTTAATGATCTAGTATTATCCTAACGTGTCATATATTAAAAATAGGTGTAATTATTTATAAATCCCTTATATATATTTTTTATGTTGCTTTCCAAAATTTATAGTGTTTCTCAGACTATTTTTTTTTATTTTTCAATAGATTGAACTCAAAGGAACCATGTTTATGAAGAATGAAAGTGAAAATGAAATGTTTCATCATGCTGAGAAAATAATTTTCATGGGATCTAAAATTCAAAACCATGTTGTTATAAATTATAAAATTATGAATCATGGTGATCCTGAAAGTGAGAAAAACAGGGAATAATACATTGTTGATTCATTAATGAGGCAACTCCCCCATAATTCTGTTTTTCCATTGATCTATTATTTACTGATAAATTAATCAATACTACTGAAAATATATTTTCTATTCCCCAATGGTTAGAGTAAGAAAAGGTTATTTTGGTTGTATACCATCTGGAAGGTGTGGGAGATCAATTGTGGGATCTTATCAAGAATATGAAGAAAAAAAAATGAAATTGACTCCATTGATTGGGATGATTTTATGAACTTATATTTCTATATGTGAATTCCTCATATTCTTCATATGAATATGGAGAACTAATTCCTTGAGATTATATAGATGGATGAAGAATATTTTTGTTCTTATGAAGAAATTTTTTAAAGACATACAAGGTACCCATATGGTATTATTTTTAATTATGAATATAAGGATCATAGATTCAACAATGGATTAAAACCAAAAACCTAAAAGGAATTATCAATAAGGTACATTGAATGATATGAAAAAATCATTTTATGTGCACTAAAAGTTGAAATATAAACTAGAAACCCTCTTGGGTCTAGTTATAAAAATTGAAAATGGGAATCTATGGAAAATCAAATTATATGTCACATGAAAAGTAGAAATATCTTCAAACAGATACTTTCTATGACTATGGGATAAAAAACATAGTTGAATACCTAGAAGGAATAAGAATTGTTTTAAATGTTGGTATCCTGGCCATTGAGCAATAGAATTCTGAATTTATGTGAAGATGATAGTCAATTAAATGAATAGAGAGAGAACTCAATAGAATAAAAAATTCGCATAAAAGTGTTTCATGTTCAAGTAGTTTGGAAATAGACAAAACAACATATGGGTATAAAGGATAAAGGGAAGTCTTATGATATCACAATGGATGAAGTGAATCGTGATAATGAGGGAAAAATTATCCTCCTTATAAGATGAAAAGTTAATGTTTCATACTGTATGAATATTCCCTATAAAAACTATATTATTAATACTTTAGAAACTTATTGGTCGATCTATGGGTATAATGATATATTATTTAATTGGTGATAAAAATTTCTCTTTCATTTATTAGAATAATGCTGAAGTGGAAATTGATCAAGGAACAACATACGAGAGATATTGTGCTAATGAAGTGGAATGAAATATAGTAGGTACAATTTCTTCTGAAAATTATTAAATTTTAGGAATAGGTTCTTGAAATAATCTTTTATCTTATAATCAACATTTTTTATGATACTAATAAACTTTTTCAATCCAATTTGGTGTGTGGATTTGTGATCTTTAACATTCTCCTAAACATGTTCTCTATCACTCACCATCACAACATGATAATTAAAATTTGCTCCCATATCGATGATTTCTCATTCAACCCATGTTATCCTTTTTCGAAAACTAGTTATGAGTTAATTTAGGTAATCAGCATGATTACACCTTTCCATTTTTCAAAAAATTTTAGTATTCATTTTCATTATTTGAATTTATTTGAAATAAATTACATGTATTAAACAATTTATTAGATATATTAATCTCGAGGGAGAAATTAATTTTAAGGGACCTATAATGTTACACCCTAAATATTATTAATTATTATTTTATGAATAAATTAAATTTCATTCATTTATTGAATTTTATGAAATACAAATTTATTATTGATTTACATGAAACACTTAGATTATATTTTAATAAACTCATCACTATGTTCGGTTTTTTATAGATAATTTCGAGTTCCATTGAATTCTTGTGTTACATGAAACATCATGTTTTACCAAACTATAATAAACTATTAATATTGTTATTAAAATATTATTATAGATACCACCTATCTATTGGGACATTTCTTATGAATAATATTTACTAAACTATTAAAATAGAATTTACATATATAAAAAATTTGTTCTTTGGTTTTAAATTTGTTACAAATGAAACTAAAAACTATTTGAAAATAAATAAATTCCTTTTATAAGAATATTATTTTCTACATACAAACAAACATTATTACAGTAAATTAAAAAAACAATTTTTATGTATTTTCTTTAATAAAATCCATATAATATATAAACAATAATTTTTTTACACACATTCAATCTATCTATTGAGAATAAGATAATAATAAATATAATTTTATGAATAAAAAATAAGTATTTTTCTAAAAGGTAATATTACCACCTTATAATGGCACACCTACTTTAAAACTAATATTTGAAATTTTGAATTTTTTTATTTGAGAAAAAAATTAAACTTTGAAATAATAATATCAAAACATACTTAGGGTGAATTCTTTTTTAAAGAATTATAATTTTTGGAGTAATATTGAGAAACACTGAGTTTTAATTATAAACAAATTTCTAATCTAATTTTTTATATTGTTAAATTAAATTCTAAATTGGTTTTAAGGTTTATTAAGATCAATATTTTTATATTAATAAAATATATGTCATTGGAATAAATATGAAATTTCAATTTTATATATATTTTTTTCAAACATTGGAATATTTTCAGTTTAAATACTCATTATCTCGTTCTATCTGCAAGATTAATTTTAATCTAATTTCTACCAATTATATGATTAAAAATTGGAAAACAGGATCCCATATTTGTGATAGAAAAAATTTAAAATGTATTTTATTGTCATATTAGTTTTTATCCACAAAATATCTGTAAAAGTAATTAAAATTAATTAATATTATTTACATAAAAACAAGTTTACCATGTGGTCAAATTTTAACTAAAATAGGAAAATAACCTATAAGCATGTCTAAAATCAATTTTATTGACATATTTCAACCATATAAACCCTTGGTTATAGACGGGAACATTATTAGAGTAAAAATTTTTAAAAGATATTTCTCAACAATGTTAACTTTTTATTCTAAAAAACAATTCAAATAATATTTCACTATAAAAGTGCAGACACTCCTCACTTCCTCACACATCACAACCCAATTGGGTTCTCCAAACCATGCCAAAATAAGATATCAAAAACACTCCTCTCACCTTAGAAGCATCAATTTTGTCATTAATCAAACCATGTTAGTTATTTGGTGCAAACCAAATGGAATTACCCAAAGAAGATGTAACATACATCAAATATAACTTTTTGTTTTATTTCTTTATCCATCCATCAATTATTATTATTAAATAACTATATAATAACCCCAGTTTCATAAATATAATGACATGTTTTCTTTTTACCTTTTCAACCAACACTTTCACACACATCCTTCAAATTAGACACATAATCAACGTTCATGCATGTGACGAACTACCATCTCACCAACCAATATCAATCATTGTTCCATTAAAGACGTCCATGGGTGGTAATAATGATCTACATATTGTTTTTATATAATATTTATGATAATATTTATTTATTTTTTCTTATGGAATTATTATATGACAAATACCTTCATGAATTAAATTTTGGGGGAATACGATTACATTATATGTTGATGTGTTGACTACTGCCTCCTCAGAGAAATGTGATTCATTCACACATTACATGCAATTTATTAAAGATGAGTTTTTGTAAAATTATTGGATATATATGACCTAATAATGATAATTTAATGTTATTATATATATAAAAATATGTTATATAATGTATTTCTTACAACACAAGAAAAAAAGAGAATCAATGCTCATGCGTATATCAATCCCACCACCTCCATGAATGGTGTAATCCATTTCATATATATATATATTTTAGATAATTTTAAATACATATATAATGAATATAAATAATATTTTTATGATTTTTTAAAAATATTAAATTATTAAATCATTATCTAAGTATGAGGATAAATAATAACATATCAAAACATATAGGAAAATTAGAGCAATTGTTACATGAAATGTAACATTAATATTAAATTGTTAATAAATGGGAAATATAATGTCATAATACACTTATATATGATATTATATATAATATTATGGGTTTTTTTATATTTATAACAATATTATATATTATATATATTATTTTTTAATATGTATTAATAAATTGAAGACTTAGGGTAAGGGTTTTCTCATCTCACTTTTCATATCTGTGAGATACATTCCATATTAAATAGTCGTTTCATATGTGGAGTATATAATACCGTATAAAATTTTATATAATTAATTTTCTTTTTTATTATTATAATTAAATTAATTATTCTTTTCTTGTCCCATGGGGATCATGATTCTAAATTTATTCATGTAGTAAATGGATTTCTAGTCACACTTTTATTTCTATGATACTTATGTCATATTCACAACTAATTTATTTTTTGTGGTGTTTATACTTACAATAAATGTTTTCTATGATTCGTATCCCTAAATTTATGGGTATTTACATGTTTATTTGATTATATCCCTTTCATGGGGTTTATTATTCAAAATTTTCCCAATTAGTAATGCAATTTTGAATCAATTATCCTTCTCGGGGACACAAGTTTTGTTCTGAACCTATGTTTTTTTTGAGGTGTATATAAATATATTTGACATGTTATATCATAAATATAATTATTTTAATGATATTATATGATTTATGTAATTTTATTCTTACATTATTATTTAAATTTAAAACTACCAACGTGGTAAGAGTTATTACTATAATCTCATCATATATCTGGGTTGTTTATGATTACACTTCCATGATTTAAATATTATGATCCATCTCTGAAGAATTATATTTATTTTATTATCATATGTAAGTTAATTATATATTCAAATATTGTTACCATTTTCCAATATTGTTTTACATAAGATAATTAAGAAAAAAATTTAAGAAAATGTGAACTTATGTCTCTTCATTGAAAATCCAATTTTATTTAAAAACCATGGTTTATAAAAAAATTTATTTTTGTTTAAAAAAAATTTATGATGATTTTCATTGAAAATTATTTGAATGATGTCAAATCTTCCTTTATATTTTTTCAAAACTATTTTCAATGGAAAAATATTCAAAATGTTTTATAATTTTATAACAATTTTTCAAAGACAAAAGGATATTTTCCTTAAGAAATACTCTATGTGATATTTTAATATAATTCTTCATTAAATAAGGAAACTTTTGAGGTACTTTGTTATTTGTTGGGTATATTTTCCAAGGATACTATTCTTATCCTATCTATTAAATGTCTATATTTAAGATGACATGTTTTGTCATGACCCGTCCTCGGGACCCGTGTCGTGACTACCCCAAACCCGCCTTCCACAGGCCAGGGGCTGGCGACTAGCACCAAAGGCGTAAATACCGATATAAGGGAATTCATTGCCTTTATGTAAGATAACAAACACCACAAAATACACATGAATAATTAAACACTAAGTAAATTGAGTACAAAGGTGAGTGATGGAATGTAAATGGGACAGAATACAAACCCAACCGAAATTAAAGTACAACTGAAAAGAGAGTACAACGATAGAAAAGTAAAGTAGAAACACCGAGTTGTCCTCTGGAAATCCCACCTGAAGGGTGGGTACAGATTGTCTCCTCCGCCCCTCGGCTCCAGTCGTCTGCTCCATGTACGTCTTGTCCAGTGATCCACCTCCAGGTTCCGTCCAGCTCCACGAGCTCCTACCTCGATCAGCGTTGTACGTTGTCTGCATCCAACACAACGTAATGCGGGCATAACCCGTGCAGGGCTGAGTATATGCTACTCAGTTTGGACCCCGAGACCCCCGAAGGTCTCCCAGAATCCACAAAGGATAATACACAAAGGAAATATACAATCACGAAGTATCAACCAACTCTACTTAGGTATATTCCCAAACACATACCTAAGTCATCAATTCTAGTTTGGCTCCAATATCCGAGCCCAAGATCAATCTAGTCCACACAGGATAGTACAACCCAATCCACACAGAAAAGCACAACCCAATCCACATAGGAAGGAAATTCAATCATATCGAAGATATTGATTGAATGTAAAGACTCAGCTCACACAGGTATACTTCTTCGTAAGACGACAGGGATGATCAGATATAGCCCCTGATTCATCTAAGCTGTCAGACCAACGTAGGATACAAGACCAGCTAGGCTGTTGGACCCAAAAGGGATATAAGACCAGCTGCTCTGCCGGGACCACATAGGATACAAGTACAGTGTCAAATAATGCCGGACCCACATAGGATACAAGAACAGTAGTCGAGTACTACCGGAACCACGTAGGATACAAGAATAGTAGTCATCACCATCGAACCCACAGAGGATTCTAGTACTATCGTCATCACTGCCGAAACCACGGGGGATCCCAGTACAGTCGTCATCGTCATCGCAGTCGCAGCCATCTCTAGGGTTCCCACACACAACATGCTCTATTCCGGGAGGGTCCGCTCCACGAGCTAAGGGGGTCGATACATCAAATGACACGTAGTCTGGTGTTGATGTATCCCAATGTTCCGTCTCGTCAAAAGGAACTCAACACGACAGAGGTCGCGTCAATCGGACGCCCAGTCTCAGAGTTGTTGGATTTTTCGTCATAGGGGCCCAGTTGGTTTTTAAGTCAAAACAAACCCAACCGTACTCCGACTACATCTACAACTCGAGCGTAGTAAGCAGAAAGAATAGTCTCACTAGGAGAAATCCAACAAAGTCGACGACACATCAATCGGACGTCCGAAGCTCAAGTTATAAGTGTTTCCGCTCTGAGGGCCTGGTTGGTTTCGTGTTCGAACCAACCCAGCTATACCAAATGTTCTCCAAAACATTGAGTGTAATATATTTAAACAACCACCTCGATACAAGGATCTCTACGCAACTAAAGGTGCGTCGATCGGAGGTCTGTAGCCCATGTTATGGGTGTTTGAACGGATCTGTCTGAAAACAGGGGATTTTTGCCTGGTCCGACCCAACCCAATACCCCCTGGTCAACCCGAACCAGGTCCACCTGACCCGGGTCCAGATCCGTCCAAGTTTGGCACGGCGCAGCATGGCACAGCCGGTGCGGCCAGGCCTGGTGCGGCCGGACCGACCTGGGCGCCCGCGCGCTGGGCAGACGTAGGGGGGGGGGGGGGGGCGCTGCCCCCCTTGATTTGTAAACGGCCAGCCATTTATGGTGGGACTTAATTGAGATTCGGGACCCGGGGGTCCCCCATCCACCTGGTGCCATCGACCGTCTCAGCTGACCGCTTCTCTGAGCCACTTCCGCGGGACCTTCCAGTCCCGCCTCCTGGAGCGCCGGTGGCCGGAATGCCCGACCACCCATTGCTGCACCGCCGCGGCCAAAGTCTGCATGCTTTGTTCGACCGGCACGGCGCGATAGTGCCACACCCCTCCACCATGGCCCACCCTGGCCGCGGCCCTCCATGGTACTCCGGGATGGCGCGACAGCGCCGCGCCCCTCCGCCGCGACCGAACTTCGGCCGCGGCTTCTTTTGGCCTCTGCGGCGCGGTGCGACGGCGTCGTGCTCCTTCGCCGCGTGTTATTCCTCATTCCTGTGCGGTGCCGTTGCACCACGCCACCTTCAGTCTAAACCACAACGGTGAACATCAACAAAGGGGAGGAGGATCGGCCATGTTCATCGGTCTGACCTCCTCCCGTTAATTTGATAACAGGTGGACAATTATTGAACGATGAATGCCAAAATAATCACGAACGTAAAACAAACCACTACCTCAAAGTAGTTGTTGAATAAAGATTGTCATGGGTAATGGCATTGCGAGGTAAAGCTCCGTATGTGTTTGATGGAGAACGTCTGAGGTGGAGTGGCGTCTCACACCAGCTGTAGAGAGGTGAAGAAAGGCACGGTGATCACTCCTTGCAGTGATGGCGTTCTTCGTTGAGGTCTTGACATTATTTTCATTCATCAATACTTAGCGTAAACTCTCTCAAAATCTCCACACAACAAAAACCCCAAAATAAAATAAGGTAGGTCCTTATTTTATTAACTCATGTCAATAATTCAAGAATTCAAAATTCAAAATCTTTATTAAATAAATCGAATAGCTTTAATAAATCTATTGAATGTTAGAGTTGACATGTAATTTAAGTGGGGGAGTGGGTGAGTTACAAATTAAATTTCAAGTGGGAGGTTTGAAAGAATTGAAGGGGTGGGGCTCGTGTGGGCCCCACTTCACTAATATCCTACCAAGTGGAGTTAGGATGTAGTGTATCCCACTCCAAATTCCATGCATAGGTTATAACTACTGAAATAGAAATAAAAATTGTAGCACAAATTTTTATTTCACTCTTCAGTTAACCCATTTATTTAACAACATCACCCGAGCAAACAAAACACCAGAAAGGGTCTTCTTAAGAAATTACTGGCACTGTGGTTTCATTAGTGTCCTCAGATTTTAATTCTGAGCACCAGTTCAAAAGTTAGAAAAACACATTTGTTCGTTCACTGAACGTACCTGAGCTAAACTTTGGAAATTGATTCTGGGCACACCGGGCCTCAGAATCTAGTGTCATCATAAACTGCGTACTCGAAAAATCCCAAAAAAAATTAAGAAAATAAAATTTTCCTTGAAATTTACAGGTCTTTACATTACTCCCACATCAGGGCTTTATGTCTACATAAAGATACATCACAAGCTAGGGGAACAAATTAGGGTACTGAGCATGCATCTGAGCCTCCTTCTCCCAAGTGATCTTCTGGAGGATCCCATGCTGCCACCTGATATGTACTAGAGGAATCGACCGACCACATAGAACCCGCTCCTGTCGATCCTCGATCTCCACCGGGAACTCCGCAAAAGTCTCCCCGACATCAATGTCCAGTTCCCCATGGTCGATGATATGTGTCAGGTCATGCACATATCTCCTCAGCATAGATATGTGGATGATGTCGTGCACCAGGTGTAACTGATGTGGTAGAGCCAGGTGATAAGCCACGTTGCCTATCCTGATGAGAACATGGAATGGTCTGATGAAGCATGAAGATAACTTGCCACCCCGGGAAAATCTCCGTAATCCACATCGAGATGAAACCTGCAAGAATACGTGGTCTCCATCCTCAAACTCTTGTGGTCTCCGCCTCCTGTCAGCATAAGACTTCTGTCGGATCTGAGTTGTCCTCATCTGCTCCTGTATGACCAGGACTTTCTCTGTTGTGGCCTGGACGATCTCTGGTCCCACAAGTGCTGACTCCCCAGGGTCTGTCCAGCAAAGAGGTGAACTGAAAGGTCGGCCATACAATTCCTCGTACGGTGCCATACTGATGGTGGAGTGGTAGTTGTTGTTGTATTCAAACTCCACCAAGGGCAGGTGAGGCATCGAGAAACGAACACTGCCACAACCTTCTTCATCCCCGGCTACCAGTGTTGTCATCTGCGATCCTGGTACATCTTCGCTACTCCTAGATGTACTGCCAAAGGGGAAGTGTGAAACTCTCTTAGAACCTCCTTTTGTAAATCAGCTGGTACCATGGTACATCCTCTGTAAAGGAAGTTGTGCTCTCCTCATATAGAGAAACCTTCAAGTGAATGTCCTGTGGAAATCTGTGCACGTCACGTCTCATAGTCAACGTCCCCACGCTGTGCCTCTCTGACCCGCTGAATAAGTGGAGGTGTGATTGTGAGCGACTGAAGGAAGGCTGCCCCATATATATCCACGAAGGATATCTGCAAAGAGGCTAGCTGCTTTGTCGCCTCTCCAAGTAGCTGAATGGCCATCCACATACTGAGATCATCGGCTACTACATTCCCCTTTATAAGAGTATAGACTATATCAAAGTCATATTCCTAGAGGAACTCGAGCCATCACCGTTGTCTCAGGTTTAGGTCCACCTTTGAGAAGATGCACCTGAGATTCTTGGGGTCAGAATAAACTATAAAGTTCTCGCCCATCAGATAGTGCCACCATATCTTCAAAGAGAAGACCACGACTACTAACTCCAGGTCATGGGGAGTGTAGTTCTGCTCATGCTTCCTCAACATTCATGATCCATAGGCGATCACTACCCGCTTCTGCATCAGGACACACCTGAGTCTGGTCCCTGATGCATCGCAGAAGACTATGTACCATACTCCCTCCTCTGCTAGCCTCAAGATGGGCGCACTGGTCAATCTCTGTCTTAGGTACTGGAAACTCTACTGACATCTATATGACCACACAGAGGGTCTCCCCTTCTTCGTCAAAGTTGAAAGTGGTGCCGAAACCCTGGAGAAGTCTAACACAAATCTCCAGTAGTACGCAGCTAGACCCAAGAAACTCCACACCTCCGTCACGCTCCTGGGTGGCTCCGAAGCAAGCACTGCCTCAATCTTCGTAGGATCTACTGCAAATCCTGCTTCAAAGATTACGTGTCCCAAGAAGTGGATCTCACGTATCCAAAACTTACACTTAGAGAGCTTACCATAAAGCTGGTGCTCTCGAAGTGTGTCCAGTACAACCCACAAGTGGTAGGCGTGCTCCTCCTCAGTGGTCGAGTATATCAATATGTCGTTGATGAAGACTATGACAAATCGATCGAGGTAATGATGAAAGATTATATTCATGAGACTAATGAACACTACTGGAGCATTGGTTAGGTTGAAAGGAATAACCATGAACTCATAGTGGCCAAACCGACATCTGAAGGTCATCTTATACCCATCCTTGTCTCGAACTCTGAGCTGATGATAGTCTGACCTGAGGTCTATCTTCGAGAACCACCATGCTCCCTTGAGCTGATCGAAGGGGTCATCAATCCTCGGTAGCAGATACATGTTCCTCACGGTCACCTGGTTCAGACAACGGTAATCGACACATAGTCGCAAGCTCCCATCCGCCTTCTTGGCGTACAAAATCGGGGAAACCCAGTGTGAAACACTGGGTCGTATGAATCCATTTCCTTGTAAGTCCCCCAGCTGTACCCGTATCTCTTGAAGCTCTGTGGGAGCCATCCGATATGCTGGAGAGGATATCAGGGCTATCTCAGGGTACCAGTCAATGTAGAAGACTACCTCTCTATGAGGAGGTAGTCCTAGAACGTCGTCAGGGAAAACTTCTGCATACTGATCCACCACTATAAGAAAACTCGGACTCTGCACGTCCTCTACTCCTAGGATGAGTCTAGAAAACTGATGAGTGATCGACTGTCCTCTCCTATACGTGAGTCCATCCTGTGCTACAAAGGCTCCCTTCTCGCCAGTGAAGGAGAACCTACTCCCATCGGTGCAAACACACCGCACCTTGTGCCAAAAATAGTCGATCTGAGCATGGACTGTAGATATCCAATCCATGCCCAAGATGACGTCGTAAGGCCTTGACGCCACTATAAGAAGATCCCATCCAATGATCTTTCCTCCTAGAGTAATCTCACACTAACAGAACCAGTGTGTAATCATTGAGTACGCTCTCGTAGGAGTCTCTAGCCGTAAGCATCGAGCCAACAGCTCCGTCAGAATCTCCGAGCTCCGAAAAACGATAGCGACAATGAATGAATGAATTGCTCCTTTGTCTATAAGAACTACAGAAAGGGTGGAGTAGACACAAATAGTACCTCGAATCATCTATGGTGCACCGTGGTTTTAGGACTATACTTCCTGAAGTTGTGCCTGCCTCTGTCAGCCAACTCCCTGTGGTTGGGGTGGATCTCATGGTGGTGGTGGTGGTAGAGCCTCAAAGAGTCGCCCACCACCTGCTGCTCGGCCAGCTCCTCTGCCTCGTCCGCCTGCTCCCTACAGACCTCCATGGTCAAACATATGCCTCTATCTGGGTGGTCCCTCAACTGTATGCTGCTCCTCTGCATGGCGGGTCGGGCAGTCATGAGCCATGTGGCCCTGCCCGCCGCATGCAAAGCACTGTCTACTCCTTGTGAGACTAGCTCCGCGCTGTGTTCCTCACACCTCTGAGCTGGTGACCTGAGGTCGTCCGCCTGAGGGTCTGGTCTGCTTGGACCCCTCGGCCATCTGTCGACTGCCAGCTGCAGAATACTCAGATACATGCCGCCCAGCGGTAGGTATCGCTGTAGGTGTAGGCTCAGCAAGAAAGCTCTCTACGAGAAGGGCTCGCTCCAGTACTCCTTCCTGTATCAGAATACTAAGGGAGATCATCAAGCCCTAATCTCATGCCTCAGTCCCTGCTCGATGTTCTGGGCTGGGAATAATTGGTCTCGTACCATGTCCGTGGAATAGCACGAGAGATCGGTAAATCTTGCCGAGTACTGGGCTACCATCATGATTCCCTACCGCAGTTGTAGTAGCTCCTAAATGTGCACCGCACGGAGGGTGGCTGATACGAACTCCAAGTGGAAGAGGCTCTCGATGTCCGACCATAGAAGGGATGCCTCGTCATGCACCTGGAGCATTAGGCTCCACCATCTTCATGTTTCCGCATGCAGGTGACTCACTTCAAGGATCACCATGAGGTCAGATGGTGTCCCTACTAACCTAAAAACACGTATAATAGCCTCCTGCCAATCCTCAGCTTCCTGGGGGTCCGACTCCCCACGGAACCTGGGCAGTATCTACCACTGAAACTCGTGCAGTTCACTAAGGCGATGTGCACTCTCAGCAGCAGGGGATGGGGGCATCAGTGGCTCGGTAGGTAGAGGTACCGCCGGTGCCTCCGCTGTAACAGGGCCCTGTACCGAGGTCTCATTCCTCGGTGGGCTGTCGTCTCGCACAAAGCTCGGAACCCTAGATGGCTGCCATCATGGGGCCATCCTAAAAAGAAATAGGTGTGCCACTGTCAATACGGTATACCTGGTGAGCTGACACAAAGTAATCACAAAGAAAACTTTTCAAACACACATGCAATCAATGTTTTCATGCACTGAGTCCGAAATCAGAAGTCAGGGTCCTGGTGTATGGATACGTCAGCCGCTCCACCAACACTGGACTCCCTGGACTGATAACCACACTTAATACCCTTAACACTATTGCTTCACATAGAAGAAAGATCAGAGTCCCAAGTTCTGCGGTAGAAATGAACTCCTTTGATACCAATTTGTCACAACCCGTCCTCGGGACCCGTGCCGTGACTACCCAAAGCCCTCCTTCCATAGGCCATGGGCTGGCAACTAGCACCAAAGGCGTAAATCCCGATATAAGGGAAGTTATTGCCTTTAAGATAAAAAACACCACAGAATATTCAAGAAGAAGTAAACGCTAAGTAAACTGAGTAAAAAGGTGAGTGATAGAAAGTAAATGGGCCAGAATACAAACCCAACCAAAAGTAAAGTACAACTAAAAAGAGAGTACATCGGCAGAAAAGTAAAGAATCAACATCGAGCTGTCCTCTAGAAATCCCCCCTGATGGGTGGGTACAGATAGTCTCCTCCGCTCCTCAGATCCAGCCATCTGCTCCGTGTACGTCTCGTACAGTGATCCACCTCCAGGTACCGTCCAGCTCCACGAACTCCTACCTCGATCAGAGATATCCGTCGTCTACATCCAACACAACGTAGTGCGGTCATAGCTCATGCAGGGGTTAGTATATTCTACTCAGTAGGGACCCCGAGACCCCCGAAGGTCTCCCAGATTCCATGAAAAATAATCCACAAATGAAAGATACAATCACGAAGTATCAACCAACTCTATTTAGGTATATGCCCATACATATACCTATGTCATCAATTCCAGTTCGGCTCCAACATCCGAGCCAAGATCGATCTAGTCCACACAAGATAGTACAACCCAATCCACATAGGAAAGAACAACCCAATCCACATAGGAACACAAGTAAATCATATAAAAGATATTGATTGAAATTCAAGACTCATCTCACACAGGTATACTTCTTCGTAAGATGATAGAGATGATCAGATGTAGCCACTGATTCATCTAAGCTGTCGAACCCATGTAGGATACATGACCAGCTAAGTTGTCAGACCCACAAAGGATACAAGACCAGCTACTCTACCGGACCCACGTAGGATACAAGTACAGAGTCAAATACTACCGGACCCACATATGATACAAGAACTGTAGTTAAGTACTGCCGAACCCACGTAGGATACAAGAACATGGGTCGTTGCCGTTGAACCCACAGAGGAATCCAGTACGGTCTTCGTCGCTGCCGAACCTAGGGAGGATACCAGAACAGTCGTCATCGTCGTCGTAGTCGACGCCAGCTCTAGGGTTCCCACACACAACATGCTCGATTTTGGGAGGCTTTGCTCCATGAGACAATGGGGTCGAAACATAAAATTACACGAAGTCCAGATTTGATGTATCACAAAGTTTTTTCTCGTCAAAAGAAACTCAACGCGATAGACGGCGCGTCAATCGAACGCCCGGTCTGAGAGTTATTGGCTTTTTCGTCCTAGGGGCCTGGTTTGTTTTTAAGTCAAAACCAACCTGACCATACTCCAACTGCGTCCAAACCTCGAGCGGAGTAAGAAAAAAGAATCGTCTCACTAAGAGGAATCCAACAAGGTCGACGGCACATCAATCGGATGTCCAGAGCTCAAGTTATAAGTGTTTTCGCTCTGAGGGCCCGGTTGGTTTCGTGTTATAACCAACCCAGGCATAACCGAAGTTCTCCGAAACCTTGAGTTAAATATACCGAAACGACCATCTCAATCCGAGGATCGCTACGCAACTGGTGTTGCATCGATCGGAGGTCTGTAGCCCATGTTATGGGTTTTGAACGGATTTGTCCGAAAATAGGGGGTTTGGGCCCGGTCCGAACTAGCCTAATACCCCCTGGGTCGGCCCGAACTGGGTCGACCCGACCCAGGTCCGGTCCGGCCCAGTTTGGCGTGGCCCAGCCCGGCCCAGCCGGTGCGGGCCGGCCCGAAGTGGGGGTTCGGCCCGACGCGGGCGGTCCGGCCCGACACAGGCGGTCCGGCCCGGCGCGGGCGGTCCGGCCTAGGCGCCCGCGCGCTGAGCGGACGTGGAGGGTGGGGGGGGGGGGGGATACCCCCCTTGATTTGTAAATGGTCGGAAATTTATGGTCGGCATTAATTGAGCCTCGGCACCCGGAGGGTCCCACCTCCACCTGGCAACAGCAGCCGGCTCAGCCGACCGCTTCTCTGAACCACCGTCGCGGGACCTGCCAGTCCCGCCTCCTGGAGTGCCGGCAGCCGGAATGCCCGACCGCCCCTTGCTGCACCACCACGACCTTTGTCTGACCGGCGTGGTGCGACGGCGCTGCAGCCCTTCCGCAGCGACCCGCCCCGGCCGCGGACCTCCATGGTACTCTGGCATGGCGCGACGGTGCCGCGCCCCTCTGCCACGACCTGACTCCTGCCGCGGCTTCTTTCGGAATTTACGACACGACGTGACATCACCGCCCTCCTTCATCACGTGTTATTCCTCATTCCCACATGGTTCCGTTGCACCACTCCGCCTTCATTCCAAACCACAAAGGTGAACATCAAAAAAGTGGAGGAGGATCGGCCGTGTTCGTGCGGTCCGACCTCCTCCCGTTAATTTGATAATAGGTGGCCAATTATTGAATGATGAAATCCAAAATAACCATGAACGTAAAACAAACCCCTACCTTGAAGTAGTTGTCGAATGAACATTGTCGTGGGTAATGGCGTCGCAAGGTAAAGCCTTGTATGTGTTTGATGGAGAACGTCCGAGGAGGAGCGGCGTCTCACACCAGCTGCGGAGAGGAGAATAAAGGCATGACGATCACTCCTTGCGGTGATGGCGTTCTTCTTCGAGGTCTTGACTTTCTTCGCATTTTTCAAGAATAAGCGTAAACTCTCCCAAAATCTCCACACAATGAAAACCCCAAAATAAAATAATTTAGGTCCTTATTTTATTAACTCATGTCAAGAATTCATGAATTCAAAATTCAAACTCTTTATAAAATAAATGTAATATCTTTAATCAATCTATTTAGTGTAAGAGTTGACATGTAATTAAAGTGGGGGAGTGGGTGAGTTACAAATTAAACTACATGGGGGAGGTTTAAAGGAATTAAAGGGGTGGGGATCATGTGGGACCCACTTCACTAATATCCTACCAAGTGGATTTAAGATGTAGTGGGTCCCACTCCAACTTCTATCCATAGGTTATAACTACTTAGAATAGAAAAAAAATTGTAGCACACATTTTTATTTCACTCTTCAGTTAATCCATTTATTTTACAACATCACCCGAGCAAATGCAAATCCAGAAAAGGCCTTCCTACGCAATTACCGGCGTTGTGGTTTCATCGGTGTCCTCAGATTTTGATTCCGAGCACCTGTTCAAAAGTTATAAAAACCCACTCTTTTGTTCACTGAACATACCCGAGCTAAACTTCGGAAATTTATTTCGGGCACACTGGGCCTCAGAATCAGGTGCCGTCAGAAACTGTGTGCTTGTAAAATCCCAAAGAAAATAAGAAAAATTAAATTTCCTTGAAATTTACTGGACTTTACATGTTTTTTATAAAATATGTTTCTTTCCCACGGGTTAAACCATGATAATATGCTTACAAACCCATCTCATTTTATATGTAATTATATGATGAATGTTTTATTAACATGTGTAGATATATGTATGATTTCATTAAGTTATGAGAGGGATATATATCTCCCACCAATTAATTAGGTTACGATGGATGACTCATGAGTATATATGTTATTCTTGAACATGATTAAATGTTCCAAATTTTAGGAGTGAACCTTAATACATGTTCACAATGATATACATGAACATGATTACATGTTGAAAATATTATTCATGGACCAATTTTCATGTCCCTAAGTTAATGAATGATCATGATAACATGTTCACAATGTTATGAGTAATCCTTATAATGTGTTTGTAATGTTATTCACCCACCGGATTACATGTTCAAAATGTTATGAATGGATGTGGTTTCAAGCCAATAAGTTTATCAGTGAACCAGACTACATGTTCACAATATAAAGTGTGACCATGATTAATTGTTTAAAATGTTATTCATGGACCTAGATTCATGTCCAAAAGATAATTAGAGAGCCAAATTTAATTTTCTTCCAGGAATGGGTTATTCGTTTTCTATTTAAAAGATTTCAGAATGTTATAAGATTATATTTATACCACAAGTCTATATATTTTGCCTTTGTTATTTTCACATAATTCATTTTATTTGATTCCCTTATGATTAAGGTGTTATGAACGTCCAATATATATGTCATGACTTATGATTATGATCTTTGATATGCGAGGTATGATCTTAAAATATCATGACCAAGTTCTCATACCCTTATGTTCACATTATGAATATGTATCTCCTTTATGTACCCTAATTATGCATCACATATCACAAATTCTTATGTTTATTATCCCTATATTATGAAGAATGGTTTTAATTACGAGTACTAAATGGGAATATCATTGTTGGAAACATTGAATAAATTTGACCAAGTTAGATGATTTCTTTCCAAAGAACAAATTACAATAAAAAATAACCATCCCAAGGCATGTAATTTTTTATTGTGCGTAATATTAATTTAAAATGACGTCATATCAAAAGATATTAATCTTGGGTCACTATAGTGCCCCTAGCCTCCATGTGAGGAAACAAATGTAGATTTTGGATCTACACAGGTGATTTTATGATTAATGAACAAATTGAAGCGGAGTAAACTAAAGAGTTACATCAGGACACATCCATGTCTAGTCCCCAACATGGCATAGTAGACTACATACCCAAAACCATCTTCTGGTATCCTCAAGATGGGGTCACTTGTCGATCTCTGCATTAGCTTCTGAAAACTCTGCTGGAATCTCTCTATCCACACAAGAGGTTGTCCCTTTTTCATCAATGCGAAAAAGGGTGTCGAAATTCTGTAGAGGTCTAGTAAAAATCTTTGGTAGTAGCCAACTAACCCCAGAAAACTCCAAAACTTGGTCACAATTCTGGTGGCTCCCAAGCAAGAAAAACCTCTATTTTTTCCAGATCCATGGCAACTCTAGCCTCCGAGATAATATGTCCCATAAAATGGACCTCCCATATCCTGAACTAGCACTTCGAGATCCTACCATAATGCTGGTGCTCTCGGAGTGTATCCAAAACTATCTGTAGATGATAGGCATGATCCTATTCTACCGCGGAGTATATCAAGATGTCGTCAGTGAAGACCACAACTAAGTGATCGAGGTATGGCTAGACTATCTTTTTCATGAATCCCATGAACACTGCAGGGGCGTTGGTCATACCGAATGGCATAACCAAGAACTCATAGTGGGCATACCAACATCTGAAAGTCGTCTTTTTCACATCCACATATCATACCCTGAGATGATGATGGCCTGATCTAAGGTCTATCTTTAAAAAACAAGGAGCTCACTTTTTCTGATCTAAAAGATCATCAATCCACGGAAGTGGATATAGGTTCTTCACGGTCACCTAGTTCAGGTGCCAATAGTCCAAAAAGAGTCTCAAACTCCCATATGCCTTCTGGGTGAAAACAATCGGGGATGTCGATAGACACACATTGGACCTTATGAACCCCTTCATATGAAAGACCTCCAACTTTACCCATAACTCACGAAGCTCCATAGGAGCCATCCGATATTCTTGTGTAGATATTGGTGTTTTCCCATGGTACAAGTAGATATAAAAGTACACCTCTCTGCGAGGAGGTAGTCCCAGAACATCAGCAGGAAAAACAACAGCATACTGGTCCACCACTATAGGATATCTCAGACTCCCAATTTCAACTACTTATAGGGTATGGCTAGCCAATTGATGAGTTATCAGCTGCACCCTCCTCAGGGTAGGTCCATCCTATGCTAAAAAGGATCCTTTCTCTCTAGTGAAGGAAGAAATTTTCTGATACTCATAGACACACCACACTTTGTAAATAATGCATTCAATATGATCATGGACTGTAGATAACTAGTCCATACCCAAGACGACTTCATAAGGCCTTGACACCGCTACTAGAAGATATCAAATGAAGATCTCACCTCCTAGAGTTAGCTCACACTGTCATCACTAGTGTGTAATCGTCAAATCCCCTCCTGTAGAAGTCAATAGCCTTAAGGATCAAGCCAATGGCACCACGAAAATCTCTAATCTCCAAACAAGGGTCATGTAAATAAAAGAGTTACTGGAACTTGTGCTTATAAGTACTACAACTAGGGTTGAGAAGTCACATATAGTGCATAGAATCATCTCCGGAGCGCTGTGGTCATAGGCCCCAACTGCCTAGAGCTGAGCTCATCCCTGTCCACATGCTCCATGTGGTTGGGGTAGACTACTTAGAGGTACTGGTGGTAGAACCTCGAATCACCGTCCACCACCTATTACAAGACCAAATCCTCTTCCATATCCACTTGCTGCCTGCGGACCGCTCCAATTGAATCTTATTTTTTTTCTAGGTGGTCCCCCGCCCATCTGCTGATCATCCGTACGGCGGGTTGGGTAGTCGCGAGCCATGTGACCTGGCCCATCGCAGGAGTATCACTTCATGTTCTTCATCTATCCTCCTCTATCCCATGAGCCCCACACCACCTACCATGTAACCTGAGGTTGTCTACCAGAAGGTATTTCCCACTTCAGCCTCTACGTCAGTCGTCTACTTCTTGTTGCGGATGAATCTTTTACCTGATATCTGGTGGGGGCTCTCCATATCAGTTTCATCTTAGTTAGGAAGATATCCACTATAAGTTCTCGTTCTAGAAACCTGGTCTGTGTCAGAATGATGTGCGATATCATTGATGTTCTGATCTCCTATCAGAGACCCTACTCAATGGTCTAGGCCCTAAGGAAATGGTCTCGTACCATGTCGGTTGAGTAGGGGGAGAGATCAGTGAACCTCTCTGAGTACTGGACCACAGCCATGCTTCCCTTCTATAAGTGTAGTAGCTCCTGTATACACACTGAGTGTAGTGATGTTGGGAAAAACTCCTCCCTGAAAGGGGCCTCAATGTTTTCCTATGTCTGGGACGCCTCTTCATGTATCTAGAGTGTTAGAATCCACCATCTCCCAACTCCTCCCTTGAATATACTAGAAGGTTGGATCACCATCAGATCAGCTGGTGTCCTAGCTAAGTGAACAAATCATGCCACAACAACCATCCAGTCCTCATCCTCTTGTGGATCTGTCTCAATTCAGAACCTAGGAGGTCTCTGATGCTGGAACTCGTGTAGCACACTCAGTCGGCGTGCAGTATCTGTTAGTGGGGCCGGTGGAAACAGCTACCCAATGTGAAGTGGTGTAGCTGGTACACCACCCGATGATACTACTGTTGAAAGAGGGCCCTGTACCGAAGCCTCATCGCTCGGTGGGCCGTCATCACACACTCTCACTGGAACACTGGATGGATATCTATGTGGTGGAATACTGAAAGAAAACAGATGCACCATGATCAATAAGTTATACCAGGTGAGCTGACTCAAAGCGATCATAAGAAAAACTTTTCAAAAACACACACAATCAGTGTTTTCGTTCACATAGTCATAAATTAGAATTCATGGTCCTCGTGTATGGATACATTAGTCTCCACACCAACACATGATTCCCCAAATAAAAAACCAAACTCATAACACTTAACATTATTGGAATATTGAAAAGATATGAGTCCTAGTTATTCGATAGAACTGAAACCTCTACTACCACTTTATCATGACCCGTCCCCCAGAGCATGTTTCATGACTACCCCAAACCAGCCTTCCATAGGCTAGGGGTTTGCGACTAGCACTGCAAATGCTTATCCCTTTAAATAGGAAGGCATTGAATTTAAACATGCAAGCACACCATCCCTGAACATAATACAAAGCAACCAAAAAGTAAACTAATGTAGCAAAAAGTGTACTGATAGTAAAGGGGATAGAATAAAATCCCAACTAAAAAGTACAAGTACAATAGAAATGAGAAAACATATCCTTGATCGTCCACTGAGGATCCTACCAGAAGGGTAGGTACGACTCATGATCAGTAGTCACAGTGGAAAATCACGTCCAATGGTCCACCTCTGAGCACCATCCAGTCCTAGCTTGTAACACCCCAAGTTTCCTCGGTATGTTTCCTTTCGAATAATGCAATGGCGTGCATTGTACACAACTTCGAGATTTTAACACACCATAACCAATCAAACTAGCCGTTATGAATAGTAATACCTAATTTTTGAAATTTTATAAATTCTATCTCTCAAAATGGACTTCATTTTTGGATTCGTAATATCGAAATTAGCCTAGGGTGAAATTTTGGTACTTTTTGGATAACTTTCATATTTTGATGAATAGTAAAAATTACTAAATTTTTAATTAAAAACAACTTTTTTAATCAAAATAATTAATAGTGATAAATTATGAATTTGAGTTGTTTTAAAGTATATTTAGAATATATTTTTACCATTTAATATAATTTTGGTCATTGGACATAATTTTACAATTAAACCGAACATAAACAAGTGTCAATCTTTTGATAGTTATTATCTCTTAAAAACACGCTTTTTTGTTTTGACAGCGGGAATTAATTTTAAATTAATTTCTGCCACTTCTATGTTTTGAATTTAGAAAAATGGATTCCATATTTGGAATCAAGATTTTCAAATTGTGTAAATAGGTAACTTTTATTTTTAGACATTTTGAATAATTACTGCGGTAAATATTTTATTTACCATGGTTAAGGGTAAATCCGGTAAATAAGGGCTAAAAAATAATATTATAATAATACTAAATTACCCTAAAACGTGTCTTAACCCTATTAGGTGATACATGGTCGACCATTGGCATCTTTGGGTCTATTTTGGGACCCCATGGATCCACTTGTAAGTGATAATGACACTTTATTTTAATTAAGTTAAAATAAATAAAAAAATGACACAAGCATATATCTTTTAACAAAACAATTGTTACAGAGGGTTATATATGTTGGATTTTAGATTATAAATATTCCTTAGAAAGATAAAGAGATTTCCTACATAATTATATTTTATTTATAATTTTTAGACATTAAATAATTTAATTTATTTATGACACAATGATGATGCAGTAATTACTATAATAGTGAAAAATCAAAATAATTGATATTACAAATACTCAAATAAATATAATATGAACCTTTTAATGAATTAAAATAATTTTCTAGGATAATATGATATATTTTTATTGATTTAATTGACTTTTTTCGAAGTAATCAATCTGTTATGAGTTTCACAAATATCAACTATTGAATAGTGTCAAAATTGACATAAAAGAGTTTTTAAAACAAATATTATATTATTAATTGATATTAAACTCCTAAAAATATAATGTTCGGCCAAGAGACTTATATCATGATAGGTGTATCATTAATGGACCACTTGGGGGTCGCTTGTACGTATATGGTATGTTTATTAACCATATAATATAAAAATACAAAGAGACATTGTAAAAGTGAAACTAATTAACTTAGAGTTAATACTTAAAGATAAGGTTAATATAAGTACCCAAACCTGTCTAAATTCTATTGGTTGAGTTGTTTTCGACTCATCCCCACCTTAACCTTTGAATAGTCAACTTTGTAGCAATTGGAAACCGAATATGAATTTATTATAAACTAATATCTCTAGCTTTTCCAAAGGTGCCCCTCACCCCTCTTATAAAAGGGCACTCCTCCTTCTCATTTCTTCACACCTTAAAAGCCCTTTGGTTCGGCCAAAACCTGCCCAAATACTATCTCAACTTCCCTCACTACAACCTAGAGGCCTTATTTTGATCAGAAAGGCAACCTAAGGAGCCCTTTTGATCAAATCAAAAGGAAGAACCCGAAGAAGAGGTAATGTTTTCACCACCCCTTTTCAAGTTCCTTTCTTCTTCCACTTCCTCTTTCTTTGTTATTTCCATTATAAAATAATAACTCCAGTATCATATATATAATGTGATGTTATTATAAATATGGTACAACCATATTCAGTATTCTATCCATCCTTTGAATAAAATGTCACCATACGTGCGTACGTACGGCTTACCGTCTCCACGTCGTGGTGTAATTGTTCTTCAATATATTATTATTTGGATGGGTATAATAATGATGTGTAACTCATGTAAATAATAAATATAACATGATAATTATTCTGTATATATGATATAAAATCCAATTATATATTATTTTAATATCAAAAGAATGATATTGTCGCTCGTGCGTATGTACGGACTACCGTCTCTACGAACGCGATGAGATTCATTGTCCATCATATCCATTCAAGTATAATTATCATTTTATGATTTAAAAATAGTATCTAAGGACTTGATATCATTCTTTATATGAATAATATACATCCCATTAATAACGAATATGGCTCACATAACAAAGAATATAAAGTAAAATGAACCCGTTAACACCCGAAATGACGATAATTCTAAGATATTATTAACAAATCAATGTTAAAAGATCATATTTGATATCATATTAAAGTAAATGACTCTTGTATAATTCAATAACAATTATTTCACCATTATACAAGAGGTAAACCTACCATCGACCAAGGAAAAAGTACAAAGTAAGGGATTTTCTTATCTCACTTTCAATTCCGCGAGATTTCCATTGTTCGCCACTAAATTATTGAAAGTGGTGTATTGTGTACTACCATTTGATATATATTATCATTATTCTCTTTATATTAATTATATTCTGTAAATAATTTGGTGGTTATTAACTTTTGACCATACGACTCAGTTGATTAATGTGGTAAGGGGGTTTCTTATCTCACTTTTAATTCCGTGAGAATTCCATTGATCACCACTTAATTATTGAATGTGGTGTATGTTTACTGCCCATGATAATATTCATTGTGTAATATACTTTAATTTATGGGTATTTACATCATCATGGTATGATACTTCTTTCATGGGTGTATGTTTCGTAAGTTACTTAATCGATAAGGGAATTTGAGATTTCAATTTCCACTCATTTGGCTTTACGCATATTTCATTGATTATATTACTCCAAGATTATGTGTGGAATCTCTATTCATTTGATTATGTCTTAATTTCCACTCCCCTTTCTGTGGATATACTTTTGATACACATAATCACTCCATTGATAAATTCTCAAGTGATCGGTATGAACTTGATAAGAGTAATTTTAACTCAATCTCCATTTGTTGAGTTAAATATCCAATTAATTGGTGTTGTTTTTACAAGAATATGTGTGAATTTCATCTGATTGATTTACACTAAATATCCAGTCATATTGAGTGTATTTATATTTTTCACACATAATTATGTCGTTGATTTATCCTTAACCTAAGGATACGACCTTTATGAGAGATTTCATCTCAATTTACATTCCATTGAGACTTCTTTGTTGATATACACCAAATTAGTTTTAGGTGGTGTATATAATGTACTTTGACATAGTATATCATGAATCCCTTTATTCTCATGATATTACAAAGTTTTGATTACCTCAATTATTTGTAATCAAGTCTCTCTCTTTTGGTTAGAAACTCTAACTAAGATACCATTTTTAAATGTTTTAAAGACTTATTCTTCTAAATCTTGCTCATTAATGTCCATGTTTTAAAAATGGTTTTAAGGATTTATTTATATGGACATTAAAGTTTTAGAAATTAAAACTCATTTTAAAAAGTTTCAAAGTGGTATGGGACACTTTGATTCAAAAATCTACTTTTAAATGGCTTCTTGACAAATAGTGTGACTTTTAAATGTTTTCAAGAAAAGGGGGATAATTCTCTCAAATAGTTTTGACGATTATTTTCATTTATGTCAACATCATTCATTATTCTTGATTGAGGTTAATGTGATACAATACAATCTTCCATATTGTATCTAATGAGTCATGTTTGACTGTGGATGCGCTGTTTTTATACCATTCATGGTTTGTGGTAAAAGTATTGACATTTCTTATGCTAGTTCCAATAAGAATGTTTATGTTATATTTCAACCTTTACTTCATATGAATGTGTTGGACAAGTATGCTCCAGGTTGGGGACTGGTTAAAGTAAGCCCTCCAGGTTGGGGACTGGTAAAAGTAAGCCCTCCAGGTTAGGGACTGGTAAAAGTAAGCCCTCCGGTTTGGTCTCCGGTTATTAGAGGCACTCCAGGTTGGTGTCCGGTTATTAGAGGCACTCCGGGTTGGGTTTTGGTTACAGTTAGCCCCATGGTCTTGGGACGAGGCCTTGAAAAGAAATTAATGTTTAGCATTATGCATTCCAACATTATGAAAGTGGATATTGATATTGCATGTGATCATTAGACTAGTAGAATATCTATGTGAGTAAGTAAATGGGATTATTTCATTTTACCTTTTCCATTTTATGCTGAAGTTCAAGTTTAAAAGGCTTTTGTTTTAGTTATAAATTGCCTTAAGTGTTTATGCTTATTTATGAAAGCTTCTACTATAATGTTATCCTTACTGAGCATCTGATCTCACCCCTTTCAATGTTTTATTTTTCCCAGGATTATGAAGAAGTAATTTATGAATGACCTGCAGGGATAGTATGAGGGGATATGAAGACAAGATGTTTTTTTATGATGTAATGTAAAAATTTATGGATGTATCTAGTTATTCCAAG
Source organism: Viscum album (assembly GCA_963277665.1). Classification (NCBI taxonomy): domain Eukaryota; kingdom Viridiplantae; phylum Streptophyta; class Magnoliopsida; order Santalales; family Viscaceae; genus Viscum; species Viscum album. Next base: position 1,810,938,463 of record OY728159.1, on the reverse strand, counting down.
GCTACTAAACTAATCGGTCTTTTGAGACTTGATCTTTCTCGTGATCATGCCAATGTTATGTAATAATGCACCGACTCTAGGTAACTAGGTTCAGGGCGTTACATGGCTCCCTCAGATTCGATCAATGGTGTTCGTCATCTGCACAATACACAATAAGGTAAGGGAGTATCCCATGGATGGGTAAGTATAACAATACTCAGTAGGAACCATGATACCCTCGATGGTCTCCCAATGTTCCAAAATGGAAAAACCACAAAGCAAGATGTCAATCCAAAAGCACGTAGCAGTCATCAGCTCTACTTAGGTATATTCCCCCGCATATACCCATGTTAGAAAAATATACTCATCTCATTCTTGTTAAAATATAAGGATAAAACATTTAAGCCATTTTCACAAATGATCCATGATGGGAGAATACCACAAAAGTAACACCACGAAGGTAACACCACGAAGGTAACACCGTGAAGGTTAAAGTACCAAAAATGTAACACCAAGAAGGAAACTCCATGAAGTTAAAAATGAAAAAAGGTAAACACTCTACTCACACCAGGTATAACATAAGTATATAAGTACATATGATTAGATGTATCTCTGGATGATCTTATTCAGTAGATTGGCTCTCCTGCTGACTCACACAGGATCGATAGATTCTGACCCACATAAGATCGGTGAGCACTGAACCAATTATAATCGTAGAGTGAAGATCTACATTGGATCGATAGATGGTGACCCACATAGGATTAATGTTTTTTCTTCACATTACAACCAACCACTAGATTCCCGCACTAAGAAAAATTGATTCTAGGAGGATTCACTCCTCTAGATATCGGTCGTAAATAAACCTCCATGAAGCTATATAGAGAAGCATCCCAAAGGACCACCATGTCGTAATGGTTCTAACATGAGAAACAGTGTGTCAATCGGACGTCCGGTCTGTCACTTATAAGCATTTTTGTACCGAGTGACCGGTTGGATACGGGTTCGATCCATCTTGGGCATACTCCAACATTCTCCAAAATTCATGTGGAGTATACCAAAAGTTCTGTCTTGATCCATGGATCCCAGTTCTATAGAAGGTTCATCAAACAGATATTCGGTTCACAAGTTATGGACCTTTAAGCGAAACTAGGCTTGGTTGGGTTCGGGTCGGGTTCGACCCGGTTGGAACGACCCTTCCTGGCCCAAACTGGCCTGGGCCGGCCCGGTTTGGCTGGGCCGCAGACCGATTGAGCCTGCTTTGGTGGTGTGGCCCACTGTGCCGGTGCGACCGTACCTATGGAGGGGCGCGTGCCACTGGGCTTGCACGGCCCGAACCACTAGGCTCGCGAGGCCCGGTACTCAGTGGGTGTGCCCCGCTGGCCTCACGCGGCCCAACCTGCAGAGGGCGTCGCTCACTCGGATCACCCATCTTGGTTCATGGAGGGGCGTGGCACACTAGACTGGGGCCTTCCACATCTAGCACGGGGGTGGGGGGGGGGGGAGCAGACCCCCAGTCTTCCCAAATGGCTAAGGCCATTCGGTTTGAGCGGCAGCCCCACGTGGTGCCACCGGATCACTTCATGGGACATATAGGGAGCATGTCCCTACGAACGCATCGTCGGAGTTGCGACCACCCTCCCCGGTGTTCTGCCTTTGCGGGCCGCTCAAACTTTACCGGCCGGCCAGTGCTAGCCGCTCCCTACATCCACCGCAGCTAAAGAGTCACGCCAATCCACTCTAACAATGGATCGTTGTGCGCCGCTCCGCCTTTAGCGGCCGACCTGAGCTGGTTATCTCCTGCACCCACCATAGCTCCAGCTACGGTATTCTCTGCCAGTGGTACCCAACGGCGCACCACCATATCCTTCGCGACCGGGCTCTACCAGCTATAACCATAACCCACCACACCGGTCGCCATTGCTGCCATGCCGATGCCATGCATGTGGTCTTTCGCAGGTCACCAGGTGAGCCCCGGTGGCCCATTTTGGCTATCCGAAGCTATCGACATCCACCCTGGGACACCTTCTTTACCTCTTGACCATAAGTTCCATGTTCCGTTCAACGCTAATAAAATGTTTGCGAAGAGCACATAGATAAAAAAATAAGCAAAGTGTCTGGCCCTTGTTCATTTTGACCATGCCCTCCAAGTTAGCATGATAACATGAGGGGAAAATAGGAATCAACATTTATTTTAAAAATAAACCTAATAAAAACCCGACCTCATGATCATTATAGAACTTCTGTGTTTGAGGAAGAGTCGGTGTTCACCGTTCCCACAACAAGCATCCAACGACGCCGCTCAATCGTCGTTCTTCAGTTTTTCATTAGTGAGGTTATTAGTTCATCGTCATGAATCTTCCCAAAATCAATCCCGTTCAAACGATTATCCAAAACCCCACGTTAGAGTTTAATTCTATAAAATGTGATTAAGAGGTTTATTAATAGGTTTAATTGATGAGAATCATTAATCACACGAAGGTTTGTAACACTAAAATTGTGTCACCGGACATTTAATGTCCTTCATTAAATGCCCAACCACCCCTCTGGTCCCCACCATATAATCATAAAAGTGAGGTGGAAGGTTTTTATTAAAATAAAATAAAATAAATTAATTTTATTTATTCATCCACAAAAAATGCAAAAAAAAAAATCCTCCTTGACCCAATGCAGTCGAGGTTAAACCTCCCATAAGTGAATCCTAGTGCTCCGAGTTCAATGGTGACCTCAGATTTCATTTCTGAGCACCAGTTCAAAAGTTAGGATTTTCTGCTCGCACATTTACTGAAGGTACCTCAAAGAATGTTCATAAATTCAGTCCGGACACACCAGGCCTCGGAATCACATATCATCAATTTTGGAAGATTCGTAATAATTCTTTTTAATTAAAAAAAATTACATGGATTATACATGTCTCTACAATGTTCATGAAAAATTAATATATGTTTCAATCCCAAAAAACATTAGTCACTCATAAATCCACTCACTTAATATAAATAAAAATTAGACATATTCTCATACAAAATATATTAATCATTTCCCAATATAACCAGAAACACACTGACATAAATCCATAGAAAAGTTATATACCCCTCCAAAATATAACTAAAAATATATCCTTTATATAATTTGAGCCACTTTGGAAAAAAATTAAGTACTTAAAAAAACTATCAATAAGATAAAAATTTAATGTTTCAAAAATAATTTTTTTATAAAAATAACATTATTCATCTTTTTCCAACATCACTTATCAATTCTCATGGTTACTATTAATACCTAACCTACATTCTTATAATCAATCAAACATAGCTTAAAAATGATTATTAAAACAAAATAAAATCACATTTCATCCCAAAGTATTATCCATAAATTTTGTCTTATATATCAACAAATATAATAACATTTATACCAAATAATATTCAAGATAAATAACATATTAAAAAAAATTGTTATATATACCTCATTCATGTATTCTTATTAACATCAAATAGATATCTTCAAATATATCATTAACCACTTGAAAATACAATCAGATCAGACTTCAAAATGAAATATCTAATGTTATATTTAGGATAACCCTTAAGCATATATTCCAATGATTATATCTATAAATCATAAATTACCCTCAACCGAAAAAATTAGAGACTCTAATGTTTTACAAATAATGTTCTAATATAAATTATGAAGACCAAAAATTAATCATCCTATAATTATATGACATTTAGAAAATAATGAAACCCTAATACATACATTAACTTCTTATAAGTATTGTTTTACATAAATCTAAAAAATCATTACATAAAAACCCATTCTTATTCCACATGATAAATATATTTTCCACTAAACCAGAATCGTCAAATGCAATAAATTACCTATTCAAGGTTAGACCCTCATAAAAAAATTATTTGAAATTATAATCAGTAATACCAATCCTTAATCATTGTAAAATTTAATTGAAAAATTGTGATGATCATAAAATGTTGTAGGGGGTATAAATAAATGATATAAATCATTAGTCCAATGAAATACCTAAATTTTTTTGAAAACATCTTTCATTTAATTATAGAAAAATGAACATGTATCAAACATAATCTCAATAATATAAAAATATTAATTTATAAAACATTATTCCTAAATCTATACCATAATCAATTATATAGTATCCAATTGATTATGAATGTTCCTTTAAAAAAATATCTACTTAGGAAAATTTAAAATCATTAAAAGAGTAAGACCATTCATTATAATAATAGTATTGAACTTTCAAATGATAAAAAACACCCCTTTTATCATAGATATAATTTATTATTTCAATATATTCAAATATTTCCATTTAAGACCCATAATAAAGAATAGAAAAAACCTAAAATAATCATTAGAAAACCTGAAAACACATGTATAATCATTAATTTGAAAAACAAATCATCCCCATTAAAAGAGTAAGATATTTATTTCAATCTCTAACTAATTTACTAATGTAATGAATTAAAACTAAAAATAAATATAATTATAAATCATAGAAAAATAATATTTTATTACTTGACCATTATATTCATTAACTATATTTACATATATTTTCCCATAATGGAATAAAATATAATAAGTTAATTCCAAAATAAGGTCTTTAGAGAATTAATAATTTTACAATTAATTATAGGGATATATGATGGGCCATATGTATTCAAATATAATTTACAATAATGATAAAATGAATAAAACAAATAGGATTATTCCTTAAATATTTTCAATAATAAATATTGTAAAAATTATTTTCAACAAATGATCTCAATCTATTATTATAATCCAAAAATTAAAGTAATTAGAAAAGTAGATAAACAATTAATTATTGAGAAGAAAATGAAAGTGTAACATATAAAAAATTTATATTTATTTATAAAAAATGGAAACTAGAAATCTAATAAACTATTATAGAAAATGATTTTGGTGGAAAAGTATAAATAATTTAAACTAGTGATATAAAAGAGAAAACCATTACATCGATCCCGGAATCACATCATATTTCTTACCTACACATAAATAATAAAAATATATTATTAATTAAATTCAATAAATACCCTTTTAATTTTAATATAGTTATTATTATCCTTGTTATTTAATATATTATTTTGTCTCTTTCATGTAAAAAATTAGAATTTTTTACATCGGTTGTTTAGAGGTTGTTTTGTTTATAACCATTAAATCTATTGTTGTATAATTTTAATTTTAATAGGTAATATTTACATGGTTTCATAATTATAAAAACATTTATCTTATTTCATTCTTATAATTCAACAATAAAATGGGTTCAATTGGTTATTATAAAGTAAATATTCATGAAATTCGCATCGTAAAGCTAGATTTAACGTTTCAAAATGACTCCAATATGTTACTTTTAACGTCATTATTATGATATATATTTTGGAATAATTGAATCATAATAATTATATTACTTTTATGTTGATGTTTTATTTTTTAGGAAAGTTTTTTAGGGTAATTATGAAAGTTAAATGTTTTTGAAAACATTATTATTTACAAGGGTCATATAAAAAAGACAATAAAAACAGTAATCTATTTTTTTCAAAAGAGTTATTCAGAATGGAGATCCCTAAAAATAGTTTTTGTTATCTATGAACATTAAATAATAACTAAAAAATTTAGTATTTATTTTAAATATTAATTAGGATATAGAAAATTTTAAGAGAAGAAATGGAGTGAACTTTCATGGTTTTTGGAACTCAAATTTCATAGTAATAAATCCATATAAAAAAAAGATATCAGTGAGATCTAATGAGTTATATTTCATGATTTATAGATAAAAGTGGTATTTATACATTAATAATATAATTATGGTAGAGGAAAAGTTTGTATTCTTTAATTAATTTTTATAATAAAAAACTTCTCATTATAGGATAAGAAATCTAATATACCCTTAACTTTTTCATGATATCGTATAATGACTAGATCCTTATAGTCTTTAAATTCGAGTGTTTCTAATACCCTTGGTGATTGAAGGTAGACTTTAACAACTTTAGTGTTGTTTTGGAGTTATAATATGGAAACATGAGGAATTAAATATGTGAATTGGTTGTCCATGATGTGAATGTGTCATTCATGGCTTTTGGAGAAATTTGGGTCACAAATACATTAGAATTAATAGCTTTTATGAGATTGATTTGTAGGGATCATTAACACTATATAAAAAACTCATGATTTGAATCAAATAATATTTTCACCACATTAATCTGTACATTAAAATTCACATTGTTAAAATGGGATTCATGTCATGAATTAATTCCTCACTAGATGGTTTGAGGCGATGTTTTTTTATGATGAACTAAAAAAATTGGGAATTAAAATCTTTAATGACCCATTCAATTAGTGAATACCATAAGGTCAGTGTACCTAAAACACCTATAGTAGCCTTGGTTTTCCAAACATTGTAATTTTCTCCCCTAATTTGAGGTGTCCATTGGTGTACTCCACATGTGTTCTAGAATGAATTCCAAAAAAGTTTAATCCCTGACATCCCAAGTTCCATATATGGTAATATGAGTGGATTTATTCCTCCATTTATTATGGTTTCTTCATTGATCTTTCTTGTATCATCCCATTATATCTATTTTTTGAAGTTTATCTCTATCATTCTAATAGAGTTTCATTTTATATTGTTGGGGTGGTTGTATAATTTTTTTTGGATACTTATAGCTTTACTTACGGGATAGAAGATCATAGATCAATTTTTTTATTAAATTCTCATCCATAGAATGTTCAATCCTCGATGAAGGAGATTTTTTGTTTTCCATTTTATTCTATTTTGACTAATAAATTTATCACAATTTATCTTTTTGGGTGGTGGTGTAATTAACCATAATAAATGATAGAATATATAATGAAAATAATTAGTTATTAGTTATTGATAAAAAAATTACACTATGATTGTATTTTTCCTCTTGTTTTTCAAGATATTATTCTATCTATTCTATGATTTTATTTAGAATATACATTGTGATATTATAAGAATATGATAATATTATTAAAATTGTTAAAGAATGTAACAATATTAAATTGATTATTTTCTTAATAAATGGAAATAGTTATGTTTAGAGAAACAATTACTTCGAATAATTTGATGGAAATAAAAGGATTATTAATTAATTTTTATTGAATTTTGACATTTCATATGACAATGGGAATGGAAAAAGAACATAAATATAGAATTCTTGTTGTCGATAATAATAATGTGGAATTATAAATGGAAAAAATTTCTTTCTAAATGTTCAATGAAAATAGATGTTAAACTTGAAATAATTATTAATTAAATTTATATCTGAAATTTGATAATTCTCTAAGATACCCATAGGTGTCAACTATGAAAAATTAATTGGTTAATTCATGATGGAATAAAAATGGTTGTTTAATAATGATAAATGTTTTAGGCCTAGTCTTCCAAGTTATGAGTAATAGTTTAATTCTTTGTTATTTGGGCCCAATTTCCCTATTTCCATTAATTATAATTTTCATCCTATTTTCTTCCTTTAGATGTGAGTCTTAATATGTGATTTCATGTAATCCCTCTACGGATTTGGGTTGATTAGATATGGGAGGTGAGTCCAAGGGTATTTGGAATCATTTGAAACCCATGATGGAGAAGATCATACTGATATGAACGATGGTGTCCGGGATTAAACTGAGATTGATTGAATGGGATGGACATTGGATTTCCCATTATTATGATTAATTTTTCAAGGTTTCTATATAAATATATTTACATATCATATGGATAATAATGTTTTCTTACCTAAATTTTATTCCCCACTACTTGAAGAATCTGGTCATTCAAAGTTATACGTATCTTGTTTGGTTTCTTAGAATATCGCATAGAGTAACATGAATTATAAAATGATAATAATTATTGATAAATATTTTGAATCCATTGGTTTTTTACTTGACCATATTGGATTATTTTTTGAGGTAAAGAACCTCACTTTGATGATAAAAGAAATGTAATTGGGAAAATGATATTTAATGGATAATGAATCAATTAACATTAGGTTAAATATTAAAAAAATAGAGAATTAATTTAATTAATTTCCGTTTAAACTTTTGTGGTTATAATAGATCTAATACTTAATAGTGTTTTTCGGGTGTCCAAGTGAGGATATTTGTAGTTGATTCAGGCACTATATTAATACCCGTAGTGTGGTTGGGAACTATATTATATCCTCTATGATTAATGATTTTATATAATATCCCACCCTTCCTGGTATAGTTACTAATTCCCATTAGACTATCAGAGGATTTTCCCCCATCATTCATGTTATTGAGGGATGGATTGCTGACTAACCCATATGTTCGTCCTCTCTTCTCATTGTATTAATATGCACTTGTATGAATGTTGGTTATCATTTCTCATATATGTGTACAGAGGGTTTTAATTAATTATGGTTATATAAAACATATATATCTTTGGATATAGTATCCTAAGGATTATTATAGTTTTGATTTTTATGGGTTTTGATTGCTTGAGGTACATTACTCCTCATATGGGTTGTGTGGCCTGAGGTATAATACACGACATTTAATATATAATATATGTGTGGTAGTGGATCTAGGTAACTACTTATTTACTATATAGATATGTGTAGTGTGATAATGTGATTATTTTATTCACAAAATTCATTTTATGATACATTATCACTAATATAATTATTCTTGATTCCTTTAGATAGATACGGCTTACGATGTATGACGCTGGGGAAGGGAAAAAATCTAGTAAGGAATTTGTAATAGGGTATCCTTGTTTTTTTACTATATGATATGATCTCTTTTATGTTTTACATTTCGAGAGATATCCATGGAGAGGATTGAAACATAGTATACCAATTTAGATTACATGTTATTTTCACATGGTGATTACTAGTATTTAACATGTTTTCCTTATCTTTTGTAGAAGAGGATATATGAAAGATCCTATTTAGTGTACCAATTATGCTGAAATGATTTATATATAAACTATTTTTTAGTCATTAGGATCATATTGGACATATTTATAGTTATTACTAGCATTTGGTTATTCATGAGTTTTTTGGGCTTCATTGTCACTACCAAGTTTATCATTTGGAATATATATTTCCTTTTTATTTGTATATGTTTTTTATGAAATTATAAATCTATAAATAAGATATTCCTTTTAGATTATATTTAAAAATAGTTTATTCATGTACTTATCTTATCATTCATTTTCCATTTTATTTTAGAGGATAATTCTTTCATTTTTTGTGAATATTATACCATCGGTTCTTGTCTCTAACTAATGACATATTATGGGTCTTCTTTGGGAAACCACTATATCCCTTACCTAATTCCAAACCCATTAGAGGTACCATTAGGTGGAGGGTTGTGACAGAGTTGTGTCAAAGGTTTAGGTAAGAGGATGTGATGGTGTATGGAGTTAGGCATAGGTGAAACTACTTGGGTTAGTTGGGAGATAATGGCAGATATATGTAGTAAGTAATGTAAAGAAGAAAAACCATCTTAGACATGGGTGTTTCGGGAGAACTATAATTTTATGTATGAACCATTAAATTTACTGTGATTTATAAGAAATTTATGTCTTGTTATAGGGAAGTGGAATAGTAGATGGTCATGCATCATTCATCCTCATACATGTTTTGAAAAGGCGTAGACTCTAGGATAGGTTAAACCTTATAAAAATGAAAAGATAATAATTAATTAATAAATTTTAAATAATCTTTAATACATATCGTGGAGCCTCAAACAATTTTTTATTTTAAAATAATGGCTCTGCATTGATGTCCAACTGAAGTTGACACTATGGATTTTAAATAGCAAATTCCAATATATCATAATTTATTAATAGTTAGTGACAAAGAAACGTGGAGGTAGATACTGTAGGAGTTTAAGTGAAAGATTCAACAGAAGTATGGGGGAATCTATTCAGAATTTATAACATAATACTGTTTGGAGTAGGTCATATAACAAGTCTTTAAATCCATTCTCAGAAGAATAACAAGGTTTTATTGGATGAAATGATGTTGTTTATAGTAATAAGGTAGTGGTTGGTCTTATTACAAACGTATCACAAGGATTTTGATTTCCCTTTGGAGTAGTTTTCTATAATATCTTCTTACCACGATTGTAATGTTCACAAGTCGTAATTAGATTCCTACCAATCAATATTGTAGTAATAGATTTCATTAGTTTGAGAACATTTCCAGGACACTACTCTGATATGCATCGGTCTTGTTTCTATAATTGGAGTCTACACAAGGAATTTTTAGGCATCTTTTATTCCTGATACCTAGGTCTAGATCATCATTTTTAAACTATAGACATATCTCACTGTGATAGAGAGAGTAGAGGTTATTGAGAAGACACTAACATGAACCTATTTACCATTATAGGATATTCATCAAGATTCCCTCTGAAACAGTTCTATTATCTGGGGTTCTATGTTTCCTAGATAGAATATTTTTTAGATAGCCCAATGTAGGTACTTTCTACCATCATGTCATTTCCCTAGCGTTCGCAGCTCTTGTGCATTTTCTAATGGATCATATAATAATATTTTGAGTGGAGGCCTAGGTCACCAGTGTTGAGAGTATCTGAAAATTATGAATAGGTAACATCCAACATGTATTCCACATCAGGACCCTCCATTGGTATATCTTATGATGATATAGAAGTAAGAGGATGCAACAACACGTGTTCAGTAAAGAGGAGACATAGCTGGTAGAGTACATCCATGAGATGATCCATGTTCTCGGAGTGTAGAGTGCGACTTTCAAAATGGGAATAATTAGGGTCAAATAGGTTATAGAGACAGCCTTGATCTGCTTCAGATTATTGCATTTCAAGAGTTGAGTGTGCCAGATGTCATTCAAGGCCCCCTTTGAATGTTTTCTACTTGGTTGAATACATTTATTGATTCAATTGACACGTAATAAAACAAATAAACTTATCTAGAGTATGTTTTTGGTAAATGATGTGGAGATCTTTCTAGTTATTTTTTTAATTTTCTATGCTCGTTGGAGATCGAGCATATCTTTATGAAGTTTGTAGTTATTGTGTTATTGTTCTAGGGAAACACCAATTTTATTGATATTACATATGTATAGATATAAAAATATAAAATATTATCTATAATATATAATACCTATATTTGATTTAGGATATTTTGTATTACCTCATGATTTAGATTGTGTTCAATGATACTGATGGAGTGGGTTCATTATCAGTTGGTATGAGGTATCCTCAAATGGGATGGAGGTGTAATCCATCCATTTTTTCCATGATAATATAGATAATGATGAGTTTTGAAAAAACAAATAAAACTTGTGTCCCATGGATATAGAAGAGTACCAAGATGTTTTTACTAAGGAGTTTATTGTTTTTCCCCTCAACAAGAGATAAATTTTGGGATAGAGCTGCAACTCGTCATTTATCTGATCTTAATTTCACTTAATATGATGTTGTCATTTCATTTGTGAGAGCTATTAGAACAACCCAATGATCTATTATAATGAGGATTTATTCAACTGAGTGTGTCACCTTGTGGTGCACTAATTTTTTGCACAAATAAGGTTAATGGTAGTTTGAAACTTTTTTAACATTTTCCTAACTTGATTCATGTATCAATGATGATCCACTATCCACTTCCATGGATTGATGACTTATTCAAGATCTAGTAGGATTATGTTGGTTATGGAAGATCAATATGTGGTCAAGATATCATCAAATATTAGAGAAATATGAGGATGGTCTGAATAATTATTTTGGATTTTAATATAATTAATATGAGTTTATTATTATGTTGTTCAATTTTATAGACTCTCCATCCATGTTCAAGGGTTTGATGAATGAAGTGATCATATATTTCCAATATTAGTACATTTTAATTTTCATTCACAACATCCTAGTACATTTCATTTATACAGAGGAACATGCAGAGATATGAATTCAATTTTTGGAGTTCTTAGTGATTAGAATATACTATATATATTTACAAATTAAGAGTTTTGGGGTCTTTATGTTCATTTCGTAGGGAATTTTAGGTCTCTAGGAGATGTACAGGTGATTTTTTTTTGAAAATCAAAGTATTTGTTTCTAAAAAAGTTCCCTAGATATTCATGGAATTATGGATTTAATATGATCTTACAGTCTATTATGGGAGTTTGATATCTAATTTTTTCTTGGGATGTAACTCTTCTATTTTATTTCACCAATAATTTTTAGGTGTTCTTAAAGACTAATCATTCTCATAGAACATTCATGCACATGATGAATAAATAGGTTTGTGCACCAGTTCTTTGTCTTGCAGAAGAGGTTGTTCTAGGTGAGGTTTTCCATGATTCTTCAAAAAAAATTATTAGTTGTGTTATGATGTATGATATATTATTTCATTACTATGGGTCTTGGTAGTTTTTTCACCATGATTGTATATTTTCTACCCTTCATATAGAGTTGAAACCATTCATGTTTTACATGATATTTTGGTGATATTACCTCATCAACAACTCTTTTTTGGTACTTACTGGTCATACATGCATTATATATAAATTATCCTAGCATGATTTAAACATGTTACAATAATGGTGGATATTATTATTATTTGATTAACACCCATGATTTCATATAAACTAGGAATTGGAAATGGTGTAGTAGATGTGTTGAGCAGAAAGTCACATAGTGATGTCATTTGTGAATATAGAGATTCTTAGAGAGAGATATATTATCTCCTAGTCATGCATCTTGATATGGGAGATGTTAGATTAAAAGGAATTATTTTTCATATGTTAGTTCACTCATCCATGATACAACATGTGGAGGTGTCCTGGTTGGGGGATTATGAGGAATAGGTCTTGAGAGACCATATTGTCCTCAGTGATGCCCCTGATTAATGGTATGATGATTAACATCACTCAGTTTTATTCCAGGATAGTCTTATCATACCTTTCATTATGTGTGATATGGTTCTCATTTAGTTCCATAGATCACCATTGGTGGTATATCCTAGTATAACGAGGATGTACTGAACTCATAGAGGTAATTCTTACTGGGCTTGAATAAATAATGTAGTTGTAAATATTTTTTTCTCAATATTTGGTATTCTAGATTTTTAAGTAAAAGTTATATATTCCCAATGGTTTCCTCAAGATATCATATTTTCCTTAATGGATGTGGGAGGATATCTTGCTGGAATTTATTATTGGTTTACCATTATCTCAAAGAGAATACAACGCTAGAAGGCTGGGGATGGTAATCTCTGATCTCCATCCTTATTTTAACACTGAGGAGTGAAGATGTATTAAGAATTATTTTTTATATTATATATGAATAATAACTTCTTTTCATCCATATATGGATCATCCAACATAGTGAAATGTCCATAATTTTAAGGAAACATCATGATCTTTTCTCCAGGATATAGAGGTTCATGGATGAGTTAGCATCCCATGGTGGATTTTTTTTACAATAATATATATTCTTCCCTATTAGCATAGAACCATATGATCATTCACTTAACTAACATGATGTTATATGGGGTTCTGGAAATGGTTCTATGATTCATCAATTCACAAGGAAGAACTAGTATAGAACATGATATAAATGGTTCAGGTGATTTATGAAAGGATAAAAGTAGAACATGAATGTAAGAACCTGGTTCTTATTTTATGGGTACGTGCTTCTTCTTTTCCTTTTCCTTAAGTGTTTTTGAGAAAATATGGAAAATGGGGAAAAATCCTTAATTTTGGAACTACACGCCTTGTACTTTATCCACACGCCGTGTACTTTTGGCCGTGTTGGGATGAGTACACTGGGCGTGTAGCCATTCCGGCGGTGAAGGGTGTAGGAACCACTATACGCCGTGTAGTGGTTCATTACATGTCGTGTAGTCAGTCGGAAGGCTTGAACAGTAAGGTGGTGGGGTCGATGAAATTTGGGCGACAGTACATGCCGTGTAAGAGAGAGTACATGCTGTGTACTCATGTCGATAGATGAACAGTGTGGCGGTGCCGCAGAATGAACAGTTAAATGAAAGAATTACACACCATGTACTCAGAAGTACACGTTGTGTACTCATAAGTACACACCATGTACTTTGTTTGTTCGGCTTAAAATAGTCAGTAGCCTCCTCATTTGGAAGAGGAGGCACTTGATCCATTTTGGAGCCAAAGGAGGAGGTCAGATCTTTGAATATCCACCGGGCGTTTGTCTGGAATCCGATTCGGCTTCGGACGATCTCATTGGAACCGTACGGGTAATCCCTCTCCTCCCCTGGTACTGTTCTTTCCAATTCTTCTCCTAACGTAGGTTATTTACATTTTAATGGGGTTTATTCTTCATCAGATCTATGCCGTTATTGGGCGTTTCTGGAGTTGGCGTTCGGGTATAGCGTTCGTTGGCGTATAAGGTAGGTTGATTTGTGTTTAGTTTTCCAACTGATGTGTGTTTTGTGCGTTTTTGTGCCACGAACCCATGTTGGGGTGTCGTGTGGCTGAGGTCATTGCTATGTTTAATGCCTAGAATTTCATAGGTGATTAAACCATGATATTAAAATGCTGGTTGGGATCGTTGCTTGGATCCGGAACCACCCCTGGGGTGTGTTTCTCTGTTTAGCCGTTTGGCCAGGATACCCGAGGGTATGCCATCAAAGTAGTAATTGTAGAATTTATTTGGGAGGAATTGCTTGTTACTGCTTGTTTACCTATTGGGCATGGCCCGGTTACCTGTTTTTCCTGAGGGTGTTTTTGTATTTAGCCTGAGGGTGTTGTTGTGATTAGCCTGAGGGCTTGACTGTTTTAGCCTAAGGGCTGTCGTTATTCCTCCTGAGGGCAACCTTTCGTGCCTGAGGTCTTGACTTCTGTGCCTAAGGGAGACACTTCCTATGCCTGAGGGTAATTTATTTTACACCTGAGGGCTATACCTGTGGGTTAGATTCTGCTTACCTGAGGGTAAGGTTTTGTTTGTCTGAGGACGTGAACTATTTACCTAGAAATGCACTGTGGTGGTTTCTAATATTTAAATGGATTAAATGGATAATGAAATGGAAATATAACTCGTAATTAGTTACTTTTTATTATTGCTTACTTTATTTCAGATTACTACTGCACACTATTGTTGCTTTCTTACACACAGTTGGGCACAAGCCTTTGGTGGGTGCCTACTGAGATATATTTCTCACACCCTTTTTGGGCCATGCTTTTCGGCCCAAACAGATTACGTTGCTGCAGGTGTAGATAGGGGAAAGAGTCCATATACAGGTACTTGACTGTTGCTGAGGAGTAGGAGGGCATGGGACCGAGCCTAGGCTCGCGATGCCGCTACCAACTGTTTTTCTTGTTTTGCTGTACTCTGTTTTCTACTATACTGTATTGATGTATAACATGTTATGGCTGTTTTCTTAGAACTTGAACATGTATCATCATCACTTATATACTGTTGGTTATGTCCACTGCTGTAGTTATTTCAGTTGTGTATGTTTACAGCTTACGCTATTTGTTGTATGTTTATTTTGGTATTCCACTGCGCTATACTTTGACAAATGAGGGCATAGTTTCCCCACTATCAGACCTGGTCCCTCGCTGCTAGTCAGCAGGCTCTGGCATTTGAGGAAATGTGCTTGAGGTCACGTGGTGAACCGGGCTCGGGGCACCCGTTGCGTGGAACCCGGGTCGGGGACGTTACAAAGTGGTATTAGAGGATTTCTTTTATTTGACTTACTATTTGGAGCTGTAGTTAGGGATAGGATGGAACGATAGTTGGTAATAAGTTGTGCCCAGGTGTAGCTAACCCGTGTATAGGGAAAAGCCAGTCTACCTCGTATTTTTTCATTCTTTTGATTTGGAAAATTTACGGTAGATATGTTTTCACCATTGGGTGACGCACTTGGATTGTGTTGTTTATATTTTATCTGTGCGTTCTATTTAGTTGCAACTCGATGAGATGAGGGTATGTCATCTCATGCATTATATAGGAACATGCTAGATATCAGATTCCATGCATAGTTTCTATTCTATGTAGGTGCATTAGAAATTCGCATGTTGTTGTGATAGTTATTGTGCTAATAAAGCATGCTGTTGTGATAGCTGCTTGATAAATACCTGCCTTGTGATATGGTATGTTTGTTTGAGCTTGTTTATAGAATGGACGCCAATCATCTGTTTTTGGGGAGTATGGGCCCCCATTGACCGGAATTTGGTGGATCATTGACTGTTTATTGGTTATAACACAAATAAGATGTCAAACTTTGATTCGTGGGGTGTATGGGCCCCCACGGGTCAGAATTTGACCCTTAGGTGTAGTTTTTTAGTATTTTCTGGGTTCCGGTGAAGTTTCTGAGGCATACTATCCGGAAACCCCAGAATACACACCATGTAGGACCTCATACACGCCGTGTGTGTTCTTCTGTTCGGGAAGAAAAATGAACTTTTTGAGTACACACCATGTACCCTGAGTACACACCATGTAGTCTCTTCGTGTGTCACAAACCGTGTGGGAGGCGACACGAGGTAGGGAAGGGCTTGGGTAAAACACACCCTGTAGTTTTTATGCACGTTGTGTAGTGTGACCCGGAGTCCGGCCGTGTAACTAACAACACGGGTCAGTGAACTCCTTGACAGAACACACCGTGTTAGTTATAGACATGCCGTGTAGTGTGACCTGGGGACTCAACAATGTAACTAAAAATACGGGCCAGTGTCACCTTTCCCTAAACATGTCGTGTACCTGTGGGACACACCATGTAGTCTGGTCTGAGGACAGACCGTGTAGCGTTAGCCGTGTGGTTGGGAAACAGGATGGTGTACATGCCGTGTGCGGGTGTAACACGTCGTGGAGTGTTAAGCCGAGTAGTTGTCCGTGTCACTGATGACACGGGCAGTTGGAAAATAACACCGTACACGCCGTGTAGATATTATACACGCCGTGTAGTTTTGTTGAACGGAAGCCATGTAGAAGGACCTGGGCAGGGGAAGGGAAGTCAAGTACACGCCATGTAGTTTGTGTACACGCCGTGTAGTCCTGTTTCGAAAATTTTGAAACACCTTCTTCCTCTTGTTCCTTTGTGGTTACTTCGTTTCAGTCTTAATAATATTGAATCTATGGCGTTCTTTTGACCTTGTACAGTCATGCCACCTAGACGACCGCGAGTTGTTTTCCAGGAGAGTGGCGACGATTATACTCCAGAGATGGTGGGCCATGGGCTACCAGTTGATCCACCAGCAGAGCCAGATGTGGAACCAGCTATTATAATGGACACAGGCGCGGAGGCGCAGTTCTGTGAAGGCTTATTGCGGTTCATGCAGACCATTCAGGGAGCACCGCAGGCTACCACATCTATGGCCGAGCTGACGCGTATCTTTCAGTAGCAGCATCCGCCTACGTTTTCAGGGGATGGCGGACCACAGGCTGCAGAGTCTTGGCTATAATCGATGCAGAATATTTTCGAGCATCTGGAGACGACTCCAGGGAGGAGGGTCAAGCTCGCGACTTACATGCTGCGTGATTCCGCCAAGAGGTGGTGGGATGTTACCACCCCGTCAGAGCATCACAGGGACATGATGTGGGAAGATTTTCAGGCAGTCTTCTATGACTTCTTCTTTCTCGAGATGCTGAGGGAAGATAGAGCTCGAGAGTTCATGAATCTGCAGCAGGGCGCTATGTCGGTGATGGACTACTCTGCTCATTTTACATAGCTTCAGCGTTTTGCACCCGTGCTGTTGGGTGATGAGACGTTGAGAGCCAGACGTTTTGAGGATGGTCTTCAGTATGACATCCGAGCACTGGTGAATGTTTTCAGGTTGCCTACTGTACACACGATTGTGAACCAGGCATTGATTAAAGAAAGGAACCTGCGGGAATCGAGTCGTGTGGGCCAGGGCGGTTCAGCACCAGTTACTGGTACTATTTCTGCTGGCAAGAGGAAAAGATAGATGGACTTCTCTCAGGGTGGCAGTACCAGCCAGGAAGCTTCTTTAGGTGGCCCGATCAGGTGCTACCAGTGTGGCATAGAGGGGCACAAGAGGACGTAGTGTCCACGAGACCCAGTGGAGTGATGAACTTGAGGCAAGATGGGTCATCTGCAGTGCTTTTTCAGGGTGTTTCTACCAGTGGCTAGTGAGAGGGGTTCTGTGCAGACTCCATGTGAAGGAGCAGGACCAGTGGCTTCTTACCAGTCAGGGAACTGGAATACGTTAGGGCGTGCAGGCAGAGATGGTGGTCGTGGTCGTGGTAGCTAGACACCAGGATCGCAGAGGCCACAGGGCGGGACAGCTCAGGGTGGCCAGGCTGTGTCGCAGGGCCGCGACACTGGGCAGGTATATGCGGTGCAATAGACCCAGCATGAGCAGGATCCCGGACCTTCTACAGTCAGAGGTACTATTCTAGTAGCTTCTGTCTTGTCCTCAGTACTTTTTGATACGGGTGCTACACATAGTTTTATATCTGTACCCACTATGGAGAGCCTTGGGCTCGGTGTTTCTACTTCATCTGATATCTTGACTCTAGACACTCCGTTGGGGACTAGGACGATGGGTGTGCATCAGTGCAAGGAGTTCCCCCTTGAGGTTGGTGGGTGTCACTTCCTTTGGGACCTCTATGTCCTGGAGATGACGAGCTATGACGTCATTCTCGGGATGGACTGGTTGGTTCCCTTTCTAGATTTGTAGACTACTATCGTCGCAGGGTGCGTTTCACATCACCAGAGGGCAGGTAGTTTCTATACAAGGGCGAGTGGGATGTTCAGGCGAGTCGAACCGGACCAGAGCATCATGGGCGAGGTGGAGTCACAGCCCAGATTGCGAGCTTATATCTGGATGACCAGGGGACTTGTCAGATGGATTTCCCTCCAGTTGTCGATCGTTTCAGGGATGTCTTCCCGGATGAATTTTCAGGTCTACCTCCAGTGCATGAGGTGGATTTCTCTATTGAGCTAGTGCCAGGAGCAGCACTGGTGTCCATTCCTCCTTATAGGATGGCCACACCTGAGTTGTAGGAGCTCAAGAGGCAGTTAGAGGAGTTATAGGAAAAGGGTTTTATCTGACCCAGTAATTCTCATTGGGGTTCTCTGGTCCTTTTTGCGAAGAAGGCCGATGGTACCCTCAGACTTTGCGTGGATTATCAGAAGCTGAACTAGTTGACGGTTAAGAACCAATATCCCTTGCCGAGGATAGATGATCTGTTTGATCAGCTTCATGGATCACGAGTGTTCTTGAAGATTGACTTAAGATCCGGATATCATTAGCTGCGCGTTAGACCATCAGATATACAACTCAAAGATTTCAGGAGTAGGTATGGTATATATGAGTATAAGGTTATGCCGTTCGGACTCACGAACGCGCCAACAGTTTTCATGGATCTGATGAATCATGTGTTCAATCCGTATCTTGATTCATTTGTGGTAGTATTTGTGGACGACATCTTGGTGTACTCTTCCACTCGACACGACCATTCCACCCATCTTGAGATCGTATTGAGTACACTGAGAGAGCATCGCCTATATGCTAAGCTATCGAAGTGCCACTTTTGGGTGGACCAGATTCACTTCCTGGGTCATATCATCTTTGAAGCAGGAGTTGCAGTAGACCCAGAGAAGGTAAGAGAATTAGTTTCCTGGGAGTAGCCTAAGAACGTGTTTGAGATACGGAGTTTCTTAGGTATGTTTGGTTACTATAGATGCTTCATACAAGACTTCTCCCACTTAGAAGTACTGTTGAAAGGTGTGACTAAGAAGGGTGTGAAGTTCATTTGGTCAGAAGCTTGTGAGACAGCTTTTCAGGACCTGAAGGGAAGGTTGACATCAGCACCGATCCTGATACTCCCAAAGCAGGGGAAGAGCTATACAGTTTACTGTCATGCATCAGGGATTGGGATGGGGGCCGTTTTTATGCAAGGCGATCGAGTTGTTGTGTACGGGTCCCGACAGTTGAGGCCACATGAGAGGAATTACCCGACGCACGATCTCTAGTTGGCTGCAGTTGTTCATGCGTTGCGCTGTTGGAGACATTACCTGTTGGGAGAGAATTTTGTGGTTTTCACCGACCACTAAATCCTCAAGTATATCTTTACTCAGCGTGACCTGAATCTGAGGTAGAGAAGGTGGGTCAAGTAACTACAGTCCTTCGATTTTGAGCTTGCCTATACACCTGGTAAGGGTAATGCAGTAGCTGATGCACTGAGCAGGAAGACTCAGATACAGGCAGTGCAGGAGGCCAGTGGTGAGTGGCAGCTTATGGCTTTGTTCTCCTAGATGCATCTAGAGGTGCATGACATTCAGGGGCAGACTTATCTTTCCTCGGTAGCTGTGACTTCTTCCCTTCTGGACAGAGTGAGGATGAGGCAACTATCAGTTTCAGAAGGCCTAGTTCTACGGGAGTCGGTGGAAAGTGAGGACCCTCCTCCTGGTTGGACGATAGGCGATGATGAGGTTTTCCATTTCCATGGACGTGTATGGGTTCTAGGGGATATACGCGAGGAGCTGATGCGAGAGTTTCATGCTTCAGCTTGGGCAGTTCATCCCGGGGTTACCAAGATGTACCGAGACTTGAGACGTCAGTAATGGTGGTCGGGTATGAAGAGAGAGATAGCTGGTTTTGTTACGAGGTGTTCCACCTGTCAGCAAGTGAAGGCAGAGAATCAGAGACCAGCTGGTCTGTTACAGCATTTGCCCATTCTGGAGTGGAAATGTGATGATGTTGCGATGGATTTCATGACGGGATTGCCAAGGTCACCTCGAGGCAAAGACGCCGTGTGGATTGTTGTGGATAGACTCACAAAAGTAGCTCACTTCTTGCCGATCAAGGATACCTTCGGTGTGGACGAGCTCAGAAGGATTCATATCCGAGAGATCGTACGTCTTCATAGGGTCCCTCGTTCTATCATTTCAGGTAGGGACACCCACTTTACATCTCATTTCTGGTAGAGTTTTCAAAGGGCGCGGGGTACACAGGTGCTTCTGAGCACATCATACCACCCTCAGACATATGGCCAGTCAGAGCGGACGATATAGGTGCTAGAGGACATGCTACGTGCATGGGTCCTAGACTTTGGGGGCTCTTGGGAGAAGCATATACCCTTATTTGAGTTTGCCTATAACAATAGTTTTCAGGTGACTATTGAGATGAAACCATATGAGGATTTATATGGTAGGACATTCCGGTCACCTTTGTGCTAGTTAGAGGCAGGTGAGGCAGCTTTACTGGGGCCACAACTCATGCAGGAGACATCTAAGCAGGTCTAGTTGATTTGAATGCAGATGGCTACCGCGCAGTCTCGTCAGAAGTCTTATGCTGATCGTCGTAGACGACCTTTGGAGTTCGTGGTCAGGGATCAGGTTTTCTTGCATGTTTCTCCGAGGATGGGACACAAACAGATCACGAGACAGGGTAAGCTTTCACAGAGATATGTGGGACCATTTGATATTCTGGAGAGAGTCGGGCTGGTTGCAAATCAGTTGCAGTTACCGCAGCGGTACCGAGCCATGCATGACGTCTTCCACGTATCTCAGTTGCATCGCTACCATTCAGACCCATCTCACACCTTTCATCTAGAGGAGGTTGAGCTGCAACATGATGCGTCTTTGGAGGAGAATCTGATCCGTATCGTTGACAGGAGCACGGAGGTTCTCCGAGGATGGTCAATTCCTCTTGTACGGGTGTTATGTCAGCATGGCCAAGTGCAGTATGAGTCCTGGGAGCGGGACGCCGACATACGTGCTCAGTGGCCAGAGCTATTCTGAGCTTATTCTTCGCCACCCTGGGAAGTGAAATTCGGGGACAAATTTCTATAAGGGGGAAAGTTTGTAAGAACCCAATTCTTATTTTAGAGGTACAAACTTCTTCTTTTCCTTTTCCTTAAGTGTTTTTGAGAAAATATGGAAAATGGGGAAAAATCCTGAATTTTGGAACCACATGCCATGTACTTTATCCATGCGCCGTGTACTTTTGGCCGTGTTGGGATGAGTACACGGGGCATGTAGCCATGCCGATGAAGAAGGGTTTAGGAACCACTACATGCCGTGTAGTGGTGCATTACATTCCATGTAGTCAGTTGGCAGGCTTGAACAGTAAGGCGGTGGCGTCGCTGCCAGCTGGGCGACAGTACACGCCGTGTACGTGAGAGTACATGCCGTGTACTCATGTCGACGGATGAACAGTGTGGCGGTTCCTCCGAATGAATAGTTAAATGAAAGAAGTACATGCCTTGTACTCAGAAGTACATGCTATGTTCTTTTTTTTTTGGCTTAAAACAGGTAGTAGCCTCCTCATTTGGCAGAGGAGGCACTTGAGCCATTTTGGAGCCAAAGGAGGAGGCCAGATCTTTGAAGATCCAACAGGCGTTCGTCTGGAATATGATTTGGCCTCAGACGATCTCGTTGGAACCGCACGGGTAAGCCCTCTCCTCTCCTGGTACCGTTATTGCCAATTATTCTCCTAACATAAGTTATTTTCATTTGAATGGGGTTTGTTCTTCGTCAGATCTACGCCGTTCTTGGGCGTTTCTGGAGTCGGCGTTCAGGTATAGCGTTCGTTGGCGTATAAGGTAGGTGGATTTTTATTTCGTTTTCCAACTACTGTGTGTTTTCTGCATTTTTGTGCCACGAACCCATGTTGGGGTGTCGTGTGGATGAGGCTGTTGCTATGTTTAATGCCTAGAATTTCATAGGTGATTAAACCATGATATTAAAATGCTGGTTGGGATCGTTGCTTGGATCCGGAACCACCCCCGGGGTGTGTTTCTCTGTTTAGCCGTATGGCCAGGATACCCGAGGGTATGCCTTCAAAGTAGTAATTGTAGAATTTCCTTGAGAGGAATTTCTTGTTACTTCTTGTTTACCTGTTGGGCATGGCCCAGTTACCTGTTTAGCCTGAGGGCGTTTTTGTATTTAGCCAGAGGGTGTTATTGTGATTAGCCTGATGGCGTGACTGTTTTAGCCTAAGGGCTGTTGTTATTCCTTCTGAGGGCAACCTTTCATTCGTGAGGGCTTGACTTCTGTGCCTGGAGGTGACACTTCCTACACCTGAGGGAAATTTCTGTTATGCCTGAGGGCTATACCTACGGGTTGGATTCTGCTTACCTGAGGGTAAGGTTTTGTT
Source organism: Viscum album (assembly GCA_963277665.1). Taxonomy (NCBI): domain Eukaryota; kingdom Viridiplantae; phylum Streptophyta; class Magnoliopsida; order Santalales; family Viscaceae; genus Viscum; species Viscum album. Next base: position 1,810,915,373 of record OY728159.1, on the reverse strand, counting down.
TTTCTGAGGACATGGACTGTTTACCTAGAAATGCACTGTGGTGGTTTCTAATATTTAAATGGATTAAATGGATAATGAAATGGCAATATAACTGGTAATTAGTTACTTTTGAGTACTGATTACTTTATTTCATATTACTGCTGCACACTGTTGTTGCTTGCTTACACGCAGTTGGGCACGAGCCTTTGGTGGGTGCCTACTGAGATATATTTCTCACACCCTGTTTGGGTCACGCTTTTCGGCCCAAACAGATTACGTTGCTGTAGGTGTAGATAGGGACAAGAGTCCCTATATAGGTACTTAACTGTTGCTGAGGAGTAGGAGGGCATGGGACCGAGCCTAGGCTCGCGATGCCGCTGCCAGCTATTTTTCTTGTTTTTTTGTACTCTGTTTTCTGCTGTACTATATTGATGTATAACATGTTCTGGATGTTTTCTTAGAACTTGAACATGTAGCATCATCACTTATATATTGTTGGTTATATCCACTGTTGTAGTTATTTCAGTTGTGTATGTTTACTGCTTCCGCTGTTTGTTGTATGTTTATTTTGGTATTCCGCTGTGCTACACTTTGACAAATGAGGGCATAGTTTCCCCACTATCATACATGGTCCCTCGCTGCTAGTCATTAGCCTTTGGCATTTGGGGAAATGCGCTTGAGGTCACGTGGCGAACTGGGATTGGGGTACCTGTTGCCTGGCACCCGGGTCCGGGACGTTACAATGAACATGATAAATCTTCTGTAAATCATAGGATACCCAAGGAGTTAGAAAATAGAGAACATATTTAATTGAAGGTTACTCTTCATCAATAATAATAATGGATTGTTCATTGGATTAATCTGTATCCTTGGTATATTTTTTCTTTTGAGTTGTTTGCTCATTTTGGGGTCATGGCGTATTGGATAACACTTCCCCCAAAAATGATCCGGATGGATGATGTATTCTATGCTTCATAGCTCCACCATTATTTTCAAGATGATTCCAATTTCTTTGATTATGGTGATAATTATATTGATTATTATTTGAAATTTAAGGAGAGAAGTGTGGAGATCTAGGACTTCCATGAGAAGGTTTTTTGATAGTTTTTTATTCCCTAGGTTCATTTATAGTAGTGACATGATGCCATAGATGATATTTCATTAGAATGTGGGTTATATATATGCATTATGTACCCTGAGTTTATTTCTATTTATATCTTCTCTTATTGAAATCATTTTTTTAGGTTTTTAACCATTATTTGGTTTAGGAGATGGTTTTCCCTGCTTGATGATTTATTTGTGGTCATATTATTATTTGATAGGTATATCTACCCTATAGAGTGTTTTTGTAGTTGGTTGTCAGTGATATTTGGAATTTCTCATTGTTCCTCAATGTAAGGAGGATGAGATAATATGTTTATGAGATAATAATATATATACAATGAGAGGTATCTCACAAGGGGGACATTTTTATGACCCTTTTTCATTCATCCTTTTCGAGTATGTTTAGAAATTCTTATGGATGATATTTTTTATAGGAACCTAATATAAGCGCTCAGGTCCTTATATTATGTCCATTTGATTTTTTTTATTCCCATTATGCTTGAAATAAGACTCTAGAAGGATTTTTGGGGTTTGGGGATACAATTTGGAAACATGAGGATTTCAAAACATGAATTAGATGTTTAAGATGTGAATATACATCTTGTGTCTTACGTTGTAGTTTTGTTCATTTCCCATTTGGAATTTCATGCTTTTGGGAGGGTGATTCACAGGTTCTGTTCACTCTATGTACAAAACACATGATTTTAGAGGAAAAATATTTACATCTATTGAATATAACCATGAAAAATCACATCATGAATTCACAACATAAATTAATTTAAATATAGTTTTTTTAAGGTGATGTGGTTTTTAAAAAATCATAAAACATGGGGAATTCAGAGGATGAGTTACCAATTTATTTGGTGAATACCCATTGGGTAGTGTTCCTATAAATCCATGAGTTTCCTCAGTCTTCTAAACCCTATCGTATTATACCCTTACTAAAATTAACTAGTGACATTCTACTCATGAGTTTTGGTTTCCTTTTGAAATGGATTATACCACCCCATCATGTCTTTGATCTAAGGTAATCAAAGGCAATTTCTTCCTCTGTTTCTAAAGGATTATTCATGGATTAGTCTTTTTTTTCTCTTATAATCTCTTTCTATATAATTATGGTGGATCTCCATTTTTCAAATATTGTTTCTTTTTTATTTATTTGTGTTTTTTTATAAATGTGTTCTTGGAGAATCATAACTCTTTTATGGTAGAGGTGATTATTGATACACATTGTTGTTTAGTAATCATTAGAATAATCATGAGTACTTATGGTGGGGGATTTTTTTCTTAACATTGATTATTATGTTCAATAATAAATTTATAATACAATATGTTTTTGTGTGGTGTTGTAATAAACCATAACGCTACACAAAAATGAGGTATTATTTGTGGTTTGTAAGAAGAAATTATAATAACCACTACTATGTAAATTGTGTTAAAAATAATTTATAATATAGAAGTTGTTTAATATAACTTGGACAATATTTTATTAAAATTTATTATAGGTTTTATTTAAACTACCAATAAAAATTAAAAAAAAACTTATTTGACTCCCCATCACCTAATCCCCTTGGACCCGACCCACACCAACCCTATTACAAATGGTGAACCTGGTGACTCTGACACCGTACACACGATGGTACCCAAGTGACCCCAGCCCCCCTACTCTCCAATGATGACTAAACCTCCTCCCTAATGATCCCTAGGATCTTGACCCCCCTTTAACCTATGATTGATTTCCCTCCCCCTAGAATCCCTATGACCCTAACCCCCCTTCTATCCAATGAGGACACCACATAAAACCCCCCTCCCCCGCTCCTCGACGAAGACCCCCATTGGTGCCCCCTCTTCCCATTTTCCAAGTGACTCCATCCCACAACATTATTGAAGGTACAATTTATCATTGAAATTTTAAAAGTGTTTTAATTAAATTATATAATGATTTTTGTAATTGAGTGTTGTTTTTGTGGGATTTTTTTAGATGATGTCATAGTTACATTGCATACCTTCCATTAGAAGTTTGATACAATTATGAAGAGTGATTTCACCTCAATGTTCCATTAGGTTATTAATTATATTTTTTATATTTTATATAATTAATCATAAATTATCATATTTAATTATTTATTTCATATGACATGATACATGTTCCCAGGGTGTTGTTGGTGTGTGGCGTAAAGAAAGATTCTTTTTTATTTCAGTGAACTTATTCGATGACATGTGACCTTATTATTGTGTGAGGAAATATTTATTCATTTACGTTACTTATTTTTTTCACATTTCATTGAATAATTATTATGTAGAACTTGTGTTGTTTAAATCAATATGCTACCGTCATCAATGAATAAGTTGAGCGATGTTTAATTTGGATTTTACTTATGTGATTAAACAATTATATATTTATATATGAATATATAGGGAGAAGAGTGATAATAAAGAATTTATGGGTAAATTTTGGATTATTTTACCATGAAACACACATTTTTATGCCAAGGGTTTTGGAATAATGTTAACTTTTTCAATTGTAAACCTATCAATGAATGCTATAATCAAATGTATGTGTCTTGAATGTAAATTCAAGCGATAACTAAACAGAAACAACGTGTTTGACAATTTGATATTCAAACAATTTATTGCATGTTATTTATGTTGGATTTGTAATGGTTAATGAAATGTTATAGAAATTAAAACAATTTCAATCTTGTAAATGAAAAACAATATGACCTGCCAGAGGAGAATTCAATTTGAAATTTGATAAATGATGCATCTGGATTTTTAAGATACAATATAAATGTTTTTTATAGATCAAAAGAAACATTAGTTAATATTGAGAAGATTAATATTTCTAATAATTAATATGATCAAAAAATAAATTTTATGAATTATTTGAAGATGGAAAACAAGAACATTTTGAAGGGTGTTCCTTGTATTCAATGTAAATTTTTTACATATGTTGTAATATATCAAGGGTATCTAGAGAATTATTTTCAAAGAATTGTCCATGATTTTATATTTTGATAATGATTCATTTAATGATTCTAAGATCCCTTCAACATTCTATGATATAATGAAAATAATTAAATAACATAGAAACCATTATATAAAGATACATCCATTGCCTATTGATTCCATTCTTTATTGGGTAGATGTGACTAATTATGAAGAATTCAAATGATGTCATAAAAGAAGATGGAATAAAATGTAATATAATGTGAGTGAAAATCAATGAAACCTAAGGAAGGTACTAAGGAAGAAATCTACTATAGATGTATTGAATTACTTTCCTTAAAAACCTTTCTTGAAATTATTATTCATGTAATCAAAGACTGTATACGATATAATGTTTCATTCTTAGGATAATAAAAAATATGGATTGATGAGACACCTGATAGATTCAATTTCAGGGATGGTTTTTGATTAATTATATCAATACATTTCATCAAATATTAGAAATGTATGTTTGGGATTATAATCTGATGGATTTAATAGTGTCAGTACGTTATTTACAAATTATAGAACTTGGCTAGTTATTTTGATCCTCAATAATATAAAACCTTGTATGTGTTTGATGAAAAATTCATTCATTATTTTGATGATTATTCCTAGAAATAAAATTCCTCTAAATGAAATTGACGTGTTCCTTCAACCTCTTATCAAATAATATTGAGAATTATTGCATTATGGCATGAAAACATATAATGATTCAATGATGACACTCTCCATAATGAATTTTTCTTTAATGTTGAAAAACAATGACTTTCTTAGAATAATAAACTTCTTTGGTTGGAATTAACATATTGGTTTATCTTATCTAACTTTTAATTTTGATTTTGAACATCAATAATTACCTCTTTGTATAATTTTTTGATTTATGTGTTATCATCACATTAATGATGCATTATTTAAAAACAATCTTAACCAAAAACATTTCAATGGTGATATTTAATTATGAAATCCCTAGTAGTTATTATCTAGTTGATAAATATTGGTAAAATTAATTAATTTAACTATAGAATTTAAAAAATGTGATTATTTTAAAGAATATCAAAAAAGGGTACAAGTTATAGTATCTGAAGCATATTGAACATAAAAGATAGTCAATATTAAAATATTTTTCAAGCTCAAATTTTTGGAGTTTAATTTGGTACATCATAATATTGATAGGATTCATATTCAGAAGAACTTATATGAAAATTTAATTTTTACATTTCATAATATGAAGGATAAATCGTAGGATTTCCATAATTCTCATAAATATTCGGAATCAATGAATTTAAATCATAGTTTGTTCGGCAATGATAATAGAAAGTATCAATTATTGATTTTTACAATAAAAAATCATGCATAATGAATATTCCATCAATAATTAAAGAATATAAATGTTACATATGGAAAATAAAGTACATTTGAAGGATTTTTGACTTAAAACATCAATGGTAACATTGATTAAAAATTCATGACTCAAGTATTATGATGGAGAAATTTTTTTTCTTAGACTTTCATAATATTTTACCTAAAAATGTAACTATATTTTAAGTAGAGTTGTATACCTTTTTTATAAATATTTTTATAATTTCTCTTTATTAAACTAAAATTAATAAACATTAAGAAAAAATTTATTCAATACCTTTTCCTTTTGATAAGTTATTTCCCTATTTATTATTCACAGTCCCGATTTATTTGACATTTCATTTGGAAAGAATAAATACTTGGTGAATTAGTAATCTATTGATGAATATATCAAATTAATAGGTATGTTGATATTATTTTTATTTTCATTGGTGAATTCAATTTTATTAAACCATTGCTTAATTTTTTTAATATGATAATTATCTTTTAATCGGGTATTTAGGTCAGTTGAAATCACATTTGAAGAATAAAATTCAACCAGATGTATTTATTGTTGAAGTTCACATAACTGAGGTTTCTGAGGCCTTTTATTTTTTTATTTGTACGGGATTGATACTAGATTCAATCATGTTGGACATGGTGATGAAATATCAACAAATTCCCAATATGAAAACCAATCAACTATCATTCCAACTAGTGAATGAACAATTTGAAATGGGTTAAATTTTAAAATGAATAAATTTTGGTTTTTACAAGATTCTATATTTGTTCTACTCAATAGTTTTATTGATGATCCATTTATTAAAAAATAATGATTGAAAACAAATAGGCGATTAAGGGTTCAAGATGGAAATGAGATGGAATTAACAGAATCTATTAATAAAGAGATTGTCGAACAGTTCACCCATGATGTAAGTATATAATCACATTCATATTATTAACATGTAATTTTTTATATGTTAAAAGTAACACCTTATATATTCTTGTATAAATAATTAATGTTAAGAATCAAGCTAAAATATCAATTTATTCGATGTTTTGGGCCCAAGGTATACTAAGGAAGGCTAAGAGATTTGATGCCAATAATATTGACAGCTTCATGTTTCAAATAATTTTTTATAAAGAATAGTTGAAAAATATATATAGTTGTATATTTACAATTTTTAAGGTTGGATTCTATGGAATTTTTATTAATATAATTTAATTAAACTATCATGGTCGATTTTAACTTATGTTATTGAATTTCATGATTTCCAAATTCGATAGTGGTATAACGAAATATTCATTACATTTTCTTGTGTCAACACCTATCTCTTGATCCATAAAAATGATTATGTAGATCATAATCATTTTTTCTTGGAATCACATGTGATGAAGGTTTGTTATGTGGATGATAAAATTCATGGCGGTTAAATTGATTTTTTACACATAAAGAATAGATCTTTTTATAATATGAACTATGATGACCAATTAGTACTTAGTCTGGGTGAATATCATCAAAAACACATTGAACAGTTGTTTCTTGAAAATGTTTAAACAATATTACATACAAGAGAGGGTGAAAATGATGTACTCCTCACAATGGATGTTATTAAAAATTATTATATTGAAGATGGAGATAATAAAATGTATAAATTGGTAATGAAAGCATATTAAAATTTCATATTTACAAGTTTTTCAAACATATATATATATATATTGTTTTATTTTTTCTTTTTTAAAAAATTATTTTATAGATTTATATTTTATACTTTTAATATATTTTTAACCTTTATAAATATAGTATTTCCATGAATACAGAAATTTCAAGATACTAGATGTTGAATATATCAAATTACACCACCACTACCATCAGCTTTAGGGGATCTGAGTGATTTATTTATGCTACAGACTTCTAGAGAGACAATAGTATCCCATGATTTTGATGGTATCCCCCATCCTATACACCTTTGGATGTGGAGAAGTTAGTGATTCCTCTATCTTGGGGATATTGGAGAGTTACCATTACTCATATGTATTTCACTGTAAAAATATATATATGTTTTTAATTTTTAATGAATTTGTCAAAATAATAAATATATCAATAGGGGTGAGATAAATATGAATAAAGTAGATGCATTGGACCTAGGAGATTTTATGATTATTATTCCATTTGATGATTTTGGGGTGTCTGATAGTTATTTTTCTAAATTCAATGGAATCATTATTTGGAAAAAAATTATTAGAAGGTGATATTTGATATCAATTATAATTATTGAAGGATTAATCCCACATCAGGGAAAACGATGTCTTTCATAACCAAGTAAATTTAATATTAATTTAATATCAATTTATAAATTATTTAAAATATCTTAGTTTTTTTTCATATACTCATATAGTGTTATGATTTTTTCCTAGATGTATTTTTATTTTGATTCCCCTTACCCCCTTTCATTCCCATGGAATCTGAATAATATTAGAAAAAAATGGTTTGATTTTAAACTAATATTATGGAATGAATTTAATGGAACATCACTAATCTCTAAAAAAATAAATGAGAATGTGCAAGAAGGCAGTTCTTATGAGTAGCGGAAGATGTTTTTTAACATTAATAGAGACACATATCATTATGTAATTCTATATTTTACAATATCATAATATCATAAACACAATAAAATTAAATATTTTATTAATTTTTATATTTTCATAGGAATCAACTAAAAACATACTATGAATCATTAAAATTAAGTAATTCCTCATATCACAGAGTCCTTTTAATTTTTGAGAAAAAGAACAATCATTGTTATATTTTTTATAATATTATTTATATTAATTTTTTATATGTAAATGTTTATTTCCATATTGTATCTAATATTTTTTGGTAATGTCTAATGAATTAGGTGACCCTGTTGTCCAGAAAGAGTTGTGGCTTAATGTTCATTGGAATCCTGATGCTAGTTTTGTGAATTTTCCTACCATACACATTAGATTAATTACCTTCCATTGCTATATAATGTTTTTTTATTACAATAAAAACATAATGAAAAATAAATTATAACCACAAACATTCCATAATACCAATTAAATGGGGATGAATACAGGGATCAATTAGTTATAACTAAATCTATTGGTACACTTTGATCTATTTAGTTATACCCATTGAAATAGGTTCAATGAATGTTATTTTTTATAATTTATTTTTCTATGTTATGTTTCTATGTTAATGAAATGTAATTAAATAGTAATGAAATATTATTAATGATATAACATTATGATGTTAATATAACATAAAAAATATTTTTGAGTATATTTGAATCAACATTTTAAGATTCATAGATACTGGGATGAAAACTATTGACAATTATGAAATAGATCCAAAAAAAATATAGTTGAAATCGTTTTTGGGAAGGAACATATATAACATGGTTGATAAATAGGTTTTGGGATTTATTCATCAGTTGTCTTTGTGGGGGTTTCATCATCATTTACTTCTATAAAATGTTTTTGGTTCGTGCACTTTCATTGATCCAGAAACATAGAAATAATTTTCAAAAAGTATGTAGATATGTTGTTCAATAAGAAGAGGAAAATGACTCAATAATAATTTTTAAAATAAATTAATCTATTTAATAATGTTTTTCAAGGGATAAAACCTATGCAAAAAATTTCTGATGACCATGATATCAGAGTAAAATGACCATAAATTTATTTTTTAAATTTATAAAATGATGAAACATCATTTCGATTTACAGTTTTCTCGATATTAACATAAACATGTTTTTAGTGTTTTAAAACACAAAAAACATGCATGCAATGGTCAAAATAATATAAAACAACCACATATTAACGTGAAATATTGGGGGAACCGTTATAGAATTATTTTTGTCATGAACAGATAGAAAATACCACCATCCAACATGTTGTATTCTCAAATTGAATCAGTAAGTAGTTTTTAACGTTACATGAGTCATTAATTTTTTTTGAATTGGTCAGAATGACAAAAATCATATTTTATGGCCATAAAATCAATGGAAAATGGATTTATATTTATTTTTTTAGTGTAGGAACAGATAACACATCATTCTGAGTCATATTTTTCATAGAATTCCCATATAAACATTTTTTAATTTTAAATGATTATTAAATGAATGTAACAATAAATAAAATAGGAAATAACACCATAGTGACATAAAATAATGTCAAAACACTATCAAAATATTTTGGAAATGCACATCAATAAAACACATCCAGAGGACATGAAGTGTACTTAGAACACCTAATTCTTAGATTTAATTGTACGAAAGTCATTAAAACATATTTGTTTTGGTCAAAACTATGAAAATGATGATTTATGACCCTAAAATTATAGAACAATAACAATAAAATTTTTATGGATATTTAAGAACCATCAAAATTTCATTTCAAGTTATATTTTTCCTTGGATGTCTATAAATATTTCTTCAGTGCCTTAAACACTAAATTAAGCATGAAATGATAAAAACCATGGCATAAGACCTATGAGTGACATGAAATAATTAGAAAAATCCATTGAATTATTTTTGAAAAAACTTATGCTCCCATATCAATGTCATTAAATTATTTATTATTTAATATTCATGCACACTCCACATCCATTTAAAAATTTATTATTTTTTTATATACTTGTACCTTTTTAGTTACAAGTGTTTAATAAAATCATAAAAATGTAATTTTATGTATTCAAAGATTTATTCATTATATATTATTTAATTTATATAAAAAATGAATTTTGTTTGATTAATAAGATAACCAATTTTATGTGAAACATTATAAATATATTTCCTGTGTATTCCCTATCAAATTTCGTTTTTTAAATGGTCTAGTTTTTATTATAGGTTACAGATGCTGACATTAGGTTAGAGGTAATGTTCTAATACATTAAATTCTTCAGATGTCATTCACGAGGGTTCTTAGTTTCTATTTTGTGTTTAAATATTATAGATGATTCTTTGTACTTATGATTAATTATGTTCAATTCTAACTTATATCCTATTTTTTCTAGTTAATGAGTTGATGTGGTCAGTTATAGTTGATGAGATGTTGTGGATGGATATGGGCATAGTAGAGTTTGTGGTATGGAGATATATTGGTATGTATTTGTTAATTGTGGAAATATTTTAAATCCATATGTTGACGACTCAGGTATGGGTTGACTAAGGTATGGTTTGATTGAGTTATGGGTTTACTGAGGTTATGGATAGTGAGGCAGTATATATATAACTATTTATGTATGATAGTGTATATATAATTATTTTATTATGATTTTATGTTTTAGTTTATTACATGTTAGTGGTGTAATATTTAAATTTTTTCTTGATTATTTTTATGAAATTAAATTTTAAAAAATATATTAAGTTGATTCTTATGATTAAAATCGCTAAATACATTTTTTTAGAATTTTATTTAGCATCGGTTATCATTAACCACAGATATATAATATACTGTTTTTATGGTCATTTTATTAATTTTATTTTTAGTAATTTTTTTTAAAACAAACCTTCACTAAATTAATTTGGAGTTACCTTTAAATTATCCCATTATGACACAAATAATAACCACCAATAAATATGATGAAGATCCACTAAATTATTACTATATATGATGTAAATTATGGTTTTTATAATTTTCTATAAAACAGATAGTGTTATTATAAATAACCACATATTGCACAAAAAACCAACTGTTAGGTCCCAAACCAACCAATGATGAACCTAAATCAGTCACCCTAGTTTTCCTACAATTAGGGCCAAGAGGTGTTCCTAATCTTTATAGGTTGGGGACTATTGTCGTACATCAAAATAAATCAATTTTTAATTATGTGGAAGATAATTAATGAAATGTAAATAAATATAAACTAAAACTAAATCTGAACATGAGATATATAAATAAATAAAATTGCACATACCTCCATGTGACCTTCCAAGTCACATCTGACCACTAAACCAACATCACTCTATGGTTACCGTATTGAAGGTAAAATAAGAAAAATTAGATAGAAATAAAACAAAATCTATTGGAATCATTTTCAAAACCCATTTGGCATTCCAAACAAAACTATTCTATATTCCTTACCATTAAAAATAAAACCAAGCCATGCTAGTTTGAAAATATTACCACCTAAAATATGGTTTTCTATTCTATACCAATTTATGGAACAAGCTTCAATTTTCAAGAAAACCCGTTTTTCCTTCCATCACATTTCTAAATTAGTTTCCAAGAACACATAAACATTTCAAAAACGAAGGAAAGAAATTTATATTAAAACATGGTTTTCACAAATGGGGAAAACCAATAATGACGCAACTGAAATGAAAATCACATCCAAATTAACATTTACACAAGGTTGACCACATAATGATGGTGATCACCACATCATAAAGACCAATTTTATAGGAGAGAACCATGGAAAATCCCAACAGGTAACAAGAAGAAGTGGGACCCTAGATACCTTATACCTCAGTGAACAAAATCCCCCAACTAAACTACCAACAACGTTCTTGTGAATGAGACATTAGTGGGGGTCCCATCCCAAGGTATAATGGTATCCATATCATAATCCAAAACAAACAACATTCTCATGAAAAAGTCACTATTGTGGAACACATCCCAAGGTCTAGTTGTCTCCAATCATATCACATGTTTAGTTAATGTTTGCATCACCAATCATGCTAGAATAATATCATCCTCATCTACTCCTAAATTAACTAATATAGTAGTTTTAGTTCTCCCACATAGTTATTGAGATTTCCCAAGTTCTCAATTTCAAATGGCGGTGAGTTTTTATCAAGAAAAAATATTTATACATATCATTTTCTTTACCCAAAAACTAATCAAACAACTCACCACAAGTCTCCCTCCACTAGTGTAACACCTTCTCATGTCACACAATAATGAAAAAGACAATTAACTCGGAAAACCTCTCATATCACACGTTTAAGATACACTTCATATTTCAAAAATAAGGGTGTATGAATCAATAAGGGGTTTTGACATCTACATATCAATTACATAGTGCTAAACATGGCTCATTACATTTTAAGAAAGTCTTTCATTTTAGAAAACATAATCACAAAAACATTTTATGTTCTAAAACATTATAAAATCCCAATTAAACAACCAAGGAACCACAAATTTATAACAAATCATGAAACCTTGACTAAAATTAATAAATCCATTTAATAAAGGAAAATCACCAATTAAACTTAAATTCACTCCAAACCCCATGAATGTTTACAGACATACCGAAACATGATATTTCCCCGTTTTGAAATAAAAAACCTATCATTATTCAATTAATCTTTTCCTTACTACTTTTCACACACCTATAATATTTGGAAATAATAATTTGATAAAAAACTTTAAAACATTTAAAATATAAAGGGTTCTAAAATCATCATGGAATCATGTTTTAGTGAATAATAACATGTCAAAACATGTTGGTTATCATGAAAAAAACTAAAGTGTAAAACCAAGAATCAATATATCATTTCATAGTATATACATAGAATTTTATATTAATTTGTTTTAAACACTCAATAAATTATAGAATTAAAATTAGAGGCCCTAGTATATGAAACCTACTTCTAAATCAAGAAGAACTACTTTTAACAACGAAAAATAGAGCCTTATCTTCATCGATCGCGCTCATATTCACCTTCACTTATATACAAGGACACCTAGAAACTATGTACATATTTTCATGGCCAAATACGTATAAGTAGATTATTACACATTGGATTATACGTACATAGAGCGCTTTTAACTTACATATATATGAATTTACACATATTTTCTTAAGCACACCTAAACCATTAATATATATTAATATTTAAATATGTGAATATATTGGAATGGAGAACCTAAAAATATATATTTTTACCTATGAATACATATATAAGCCTTTGAAATCGGTAGCTCGAATCCCCCTAGAAACCTCTATTATGTGCTAAAGAAAAATACCAAAATCTTAAATATCATAAAATGAATAATTTTAAATTGATGTGTAATGAATAACGAAGAAGAAAATACACAAAATCAGTGGAGGATTAATAGAAACAGGATGATACACATCAACAAAAGTGGTGGATGTCAAAGCATGATCCAAGTTGACTTGGGGGAGCTATCACATACCCTATTCAGAAGATAAACGCCAAAAATTTCCCCCCCAAAACCCTATGGTTCACCAAAATGGAATAGGGTGACAATAGAGTGGAAAAATCCAAACCATGGAAGGAGTAGGGAAGAGAAATACATACCTCGTAAAATCAACCAATAATCCAAAAAAAGTGAAAGGAATAGAAATGAGGTAATGGAGCTAATAGGGTTGGTGCCACATGAGGGCAGGACTTCAACCATGGGGTCACACAACATATAGAGGGGGATGGGGGGATTAATGTGGATAAGGTAATGTAGATCCCTCAAAAGAGGGGTAAAATAATGATAATAAAAAATTTATTTTAATAATAATAATAATAATTTATTATTATTATTTCACCAAATTCTTGTTTCTATTATATTTTATTTTATAAAAGCCTAGAAACCATGTAGGTTTTAGTCACACGACCGGAAAACCATGATCCATCCATGTGGATCAACCAGATTCCATAAACATCCCACAATATCAGTTACATAGTTTTCCATATCATAAAGTACCCATGAAATTCGACTCTGAATAAATTACAAATTCCCTTGCATAGTTTACACACTATTTCTACTAACCATGATTTGACAATGCGTTAATGCTGGGAAACAACAAATTTTATAATTCAACACCGTTTGGACCTAAAAATCAAACACATAACCAATTATAATTAAATAATTATTAAATTTTAATCATTTTGTGACAATTATCTCCACTACAGACACTTTTTTCAACCAAAAAGTCACCCATGCAAATAATGAATCAAACTCGAGTTCAAAACTATACAAGGACAATGAAACCAAAAGAATAGTATGAACATTCATTACACCAGTCACACCCAGCCATATCTATGGAAAACCACAATGAGGTAAACCATGAGGAAAATAGAAGGCTTTCCCTCATCATAATAAAATAACTAGAACAAAAAAACCCTCAAAAGAAACCCAACACAAATTAACATAGGAAACCTTCACACAAACCAACCACCAAACACACTAGGAACTCCCTACCCAACCAAAAAACTCATATCACAATGGATTACAATGAAATAATCTCATATAAAGCATCATACAAAACTAAAATTCACCATTTCTACAAGGTATGATCATTTCTAAAAATATCAAAATCCAAAAACCAAGACCAATCCACAAAAGTTGAATGCGAAGAAAAATAATGCCCAATGGAAGACTTGCATCCTCAATGGCACAACCAGTAGAATTACAAGAAAACAAGACCCATAAGGCTTCATAAAACCAAAGTGTAACTCAAAAAAAAAGTCAATTAAAATAAGGAATTTTATAATGAGAACATAAACCATATTATCTCCAGCATAAGAGAAAAATCATAACCGAAGTACCCCATACACCCTGGTGATTCCGGACTGCTTGGAGAGATTCACTACGAGACCTTTGAATGGTTCCCTTATTCAATGATGCATATACTACCCCACATTCAGGTGTTCATAATCCCAAATCATAACTCCTCCTTCTAGTGTCACAATCAACCACAAAGATAACCATCCCCTAGGGAATTACAACAATGTGGATTATAATCCTAAACCATCCATAATTGATGCAATTAAGTGAGTTGTCTAAAAAGTTAAATAGGGGAACTAATAAGTATACAATATTTAAATTGGTTTATATGGTTCACACCCCTCAATGAATAGGGATCCTCCACATACACTAAAGAAAATGAATCCATAAACCCTGGATAAAGATCTCGCATGAATGGAGGAGCTTCTGAATGATCACTTGACACTATATCTAGAGAAAATAAATTCAATTCATCAAAATTGTTAATATATCCCTTCACCATCAGTTGACCTTCTCAAGAATCCTTGAGATCTTCCACATTATCATCATTATTGTCCCCAAGAATAAATCAATATATGAAAGCAATATTGAATATTTTCTGAGACATCCAATTAAAAATGAGAATGGAACAATCACCTCCCACTTGTCTATTTCATGTAATTAAAAAAATAACAAAGATTACTCATACTCTCATGAAAACTGGAGTTTCAAAAATCCCAAGGAGTGAAAGATTTACCACGCCACTCAACCACATATAATGGGCTTCAATGAAAACCACTAATAGGTACCAATTGATAAGGTCTTGACCCCATCACACCTTTAAGATTCTAGGTGGGGGAAACAACTCGAAGAGTTTTCTTAGAAAACTTATGGTTCTTCTTAGGTAACATAATATCAACAACATATGGCACAAAACAAAATCAACATTGAACTTTAACTCAACCAATTAACATTTCAAAACAAATACCAGGATTATAAGGCAATAAATCACAAAACCAAATCAAATAAAAATCAAATCTCAATACAAACTAACTACAACAATGTCACCAAAAAGGCATATCCCCTCATTTAAAACCCCCCATTTTTCATTCTTCACTCAAATTCAAATTTATTTCCCCATTAAAAATAAAAAAAATTTATATTTCCAAAAATCATCTTAGCACATCCACTTTAAAATACAAAATACCACCTAAATGTTTCCTTCGAAACCACAAATCACATTTGAAGAGAAGTACCTTTTTAAATGAAACCATATTCCGTTTAAAACCCCACTTTGGAAAACCATGTCAAACCATTGATCTAATATACTCACCCATGTTATCCTATGAACCATCACATATGTGTTCATTACCACTTCCTCTTACATGATCCACACATACATTCCATAATGAACTTTCTATACACACACACATATATGTAAATGTCTATAATCTATTTAATGGGTTATACATACAATTTTATCAACCAAACTAAGATTTTTTTGATTTCTCAATTAACTTTTCTACCACATTCTACCAAACTATTCAAAATTACGAATCTCTTTATATTTGAAAACCCATTTTTTAATACGAAAACCATTTATTGAAATCATTTTCATTTCAAAATCAAATTTTCTACTCTAAAGACCATCTACTGCTGAAAAAACACTCACACCAACAAAAATGATACAAAATCATCACCAATAAAAAAATTAACTGAAAAAGGGAACTGGTGGTCATGTATACCCCAGACACGTGGTTTAATAGAGAATGCAAGGATTATTAACCAACCATAACAACGTTATTGAGCTATGAACATGAGCTTCACATGGTTTTCTACACCATGTTAGCTCACTATATAACCCTAGATAACTTCCAATTTTATCCCCAACATACACAATCTCATTAAACTAAACAAACACCAATGATAGAATTTGAACAAAAAATAATGATCCAAATCTGAACTACCCATAGAGACTTAGGTCTCTTCACTAGTGGTGGCGATCAGGAACCGACCAATGACTTACCTTCCTCGCCCGAAAAATAATATCCCTACTCTAAACAATATCCAAAATAATAAGGGCCTCCTATGATATCATTTTTCATGAACGAACCCAGTTTCTCCCAGAACTAGGCACCCATTTTAGTTATCAATAAGGACATAGAGGCTTCCTAGGTCCTCAATGGCTAGAAACTAGTATCGAGCATAAAACATCCATTGTGAATAATTGGTCCCTTTAAAAATGACAAATAAATAAATATAAACTAAAAAATAACAATTAACCCAAGTAGTAGAAATAAATAAAACTGCACATACCTCCTGGTGACCCTACAGGTTACGTCCAACCACTAGGCCAATATTGTCCCACAATGACTGAATCCAAGATATAACTATCTATGGTTCCTAAAACAAAAACAAATATATAGCCTTGAGTGTTGAATTTTTTTTCTTGAATAAATTATTCACTATGTCTTAAATTTATTAATAAAACAAAATAAATTTAGTTTGAAATTAAAAAATATTAAATAAGGGTTTTCCATTCTTTTCAAAATCAAGTAAAAAGCTCCCATTTTTATTAAAACCCATTTTTCTATCCATCAAATTTAGAATGTAGTTTCAAATCACACATTAACTTTTCAATATGTAAAGAACTAAATTTATATTAAAACATTGTTTTAAAAAATTTTGAAAGAAAGAATAAAGCAGCTAGAATGGAAATTAAATCACAGGAACCTTGTAAACAAGGTCCACCCATAGTGATAGTGACAAACACATCATAGAGAACAATGTCACATGAAATAAACATGAGAAATACATATTGGTAAATAGAATATGTGCGACCCTATAGACCTCATACCTTGGGGACCAAAATAATCTAAATAAACCACCAATGGTGTTCCCATGCATGATCCAATATTGGGGATCCCATACCATGGTCTAATGTTCTCTATATAATATGACAAAAACCAAAAACAATCCAATGCATGAGACAATACAGTGGAATCCATCCCAATGACTTGTGGTCTCCAATCATATCAAATTTTTATTTAGTGTTATAATCGTCAGTCCTATTAAAATAATTTGGGCATCATCCAGTTCTTTATCATCTAGAGTACTAGTTCTAGTTTACCCTCAACGCTACCCGAGTTTACCATTTTCTATATTTCAAATGGTGGGGGATTTTTATCAATAAAAGATACAAGTACATATCATTTTCATTATTTAAAACTCATCCAACCTCTAAACACAAGTCTCCTCCATGAGTGCATCCCCATTCTCAAGTTAAGAAACAATGCACAAGACTTTTCACTTGGAATATACCACAAATCATACGTTTATCAAAAAAATCATATTTCTAATGTAAAGTGGCATGCCTCAATAGGGGGTATCGATTTCCAAACATTTAAAAAAATAATTAACCATGATTAAAACAAATTAATAATTTTAAGAATGTAATAAGTCCAATTAACCACAAATTCACATAAAAGCCCATGCATTTTTTAAACATACCAAAATATGAGAATTCCCCTTTTTAAAATGAAAGACGAACACATATTCATTCAAATAAATTTAATGAACTATTATACACACACCAAATGACTTTGGAAATTCCAATAATACACCCAAAAACATTTCAGAACCAACTTTTAATCATTGAAAATGGTAACCATTCTATAAAAAATTTGGATGTATAATTTAATTAGTAATACACATGTCAAAACATGAATGCGAGAATGAAAATAAAAGAATCTCCATCACCAAAAATCACTATCACATTGAATTGAATATACAAAAAATTAAATATCAGAAACAACTTTTAAAAAACTCATGAAATTAAGGA
This sequence comes from Viscum album, assembly GCA_963277665.1. Lineage (NCBI taxonomy): Eukaryota > Viridiplantae > Streptophyta > Magnoliopsida > Santalales > Viscaceae > Viscum > Viscum album. The sequence goes on along the minus strand of OY728159.1, from coordinate 1,810,896,646 downwards.
ATTCAAATTAAAGGCATATTCATAGAGAACCAACCTCAAACTCAAGGCGCACTAAGTTTGGAGAGAGTAACTCATGTCATCTCCTCACCACTCACATGAATTTGAAATATTTCTTATAGTCTAAAAACCCTATCCCTTATGTACAAATTTTCCGGGAGAAATATGTAAAATAGAATCCTTACAGTTAGGATTATATGTGAATATACCCCTTTTCAATTACACCTATATGCATTTCCAAATATGTACATAAGCACACATATCCCCATTATATACATTCACCCTACAATGGGATAATATATATATATATATATAGGTGTAAATTATACATATATATTCTTAAAAATGCATACGTTTATATGCATTTTATAAAAGTGGAATGAATCCTACCCAAAAAGCTATAGGATGCACTAATAAAAAATACCTGAAACTCAGAAATCAAAAAAACCCATAAATAGAAATAGAGAAATAATTAAGAAAGAAGGAAAACCTACACAAAATTTATGGATTAAGGACTCAAATGGTATAAGAAACTTTTCCTTCAATGATAGATTCCAATTAATTAATATTTTTGAATCAGGAGATCCTTTTTATACAATATTCATAAGATAAACATTAAAAAGTTTCCCACCTAAAACCCTAGGGTTGGGTCAAATGGAATAGGGTGGCAGGAGAGTGATAAAATCCAATCCATGGAAGGGGGATATTAGGAATTACATCAAAAAATGGACCAAGTGACCCCAAGAAACTAAATGGAATGATAAGGAGTAGAGGGAGCAAGAGGGGAGGCAGTGCATGAAGGATGGGATTCAACATGGGGGTCGTGCGATATGCAGAGAGGAAAATGAGAGGCTATAACGGAGAGGGTAATGGGGGACCCTCAAAATAGTTCAAAATAATAATAAAACTAATAATAATAATAATGGAAATCCTGATAATAATATCAATAACATTATTATAAATATTATTAAAACAATTTCTTTTTTTCTATTTTATATTATTTTTCAAAATCCTATAAGTAGCCCATGACTTGGTAGAATTGTTGGAAAAAATGTTTACCTGCCATTCGCCTCTACTGGTGGACCCTAGAAAACCCACATGTGAAGCCTCATTGTTTTTCAAATTTCTCACTATCCATGTGATTTATCTCTGACAAAATTATAGAATCCCTCACATGTACTGTGTATATTTTAAACTAATTGCATGCCAAACATGCCTTTATGTTGGGAACACAAATAATTTTGAAATTCAAAACCGGTTTGACCTGATAATGAAAGAGAAATCCAATTAAAATTAAATAATAAATAAATCATGGTCATGTTGTGACAATACAAGCTGTCTCTTTTTTATAGTTTAATAAATGATAAACCAAATAATTGAATGAATTGGGTTATGGTTATAAATCAAATGTTTTCCAAACACAAAAATTGTGTACCTATTATTTTTCTAGATAGTGCTCTATTTGTGCTATGATTTTTTTTAAATTTTTTTATTGTGATATGGATAGAAGGTGTTAATTTGATGAAAAATTATACACAACCATTTATACAGACAACATATTGAATTAATGGTTTTTACTTGAAAATAGAATACTATTTGTAAAATTTACCTAGTAATAGTAATGTTAATAAATTTCTAATCACAAAGTATTGGTACTATATAATGGTACATGAGTTGATTGATTATGGACACACCAATAAAATCCTTGAATAAGAAAAATAAATATACAAAGTGAATACTGATTTTGGAGGGAGATTTAAAATCATTTGCATAAGCATTCATTTAATTCTTGTCAGTCCTAGTGGATCAAGATCATAAACTACACACCATTACAAGCTTCATCCAACCACATGTTCCAACAAGCTCCATAGAAATTTTAATTCATGTAGTGTAATTCAAACTAAAATACATAATAATTGTAGGATTCATTGAAATAATAAAATATATGAACTAATTAGATGATTCATTTGAATACAGAATGATAAAAACCAATTTTATAATTGCACAATATTTTATGAAGATTAGGTTTGTAGAAGTGTTGTAGTGAATTGAAGTTTCATTGTCTGTAGGAACATAGTGTGGTTGAAATATGTATTCACCCTCATCATTGTACAAAAAATGAAACTTTTATATGAAAATATAATTATATACATTAATAAATATAAATGAGTATTTAAATAGAAATTACCAATGTAATAAGTAAATAGAATATGGTTATACTAATAGAAATGAATGTTCTGGAAATGCACAATATAAGGATCATAATATTGTAATATATTGTGACATAATTCATTACTAGATAAATATATTGTGAATATACAATATAAAAAAGTATAAAAAATCATACATTAGGATGTAATTATACTAACTATTAAGGTAATTTTTAATAGTTTACAAATATGGTATATTTTGGAAGTATAGTAATAGGAAACAGAAACGAAAAGTCTTTTTAAATAGGGCGATTTTTTAGTACCTCAAATATAGGAAACGTAAAAAATAGTTAGTTAACAAGAAAAAAACGTCATCTACTTTATATATCATGTCAATGAAAGAGAATATTAGAATGAGTTATAGCCACATCATTTCAAACATCATTATAGTTGAACAGAAAATTGGCCCAATAAATGAAATATGCTAACAATGAACAACAATATTGGGTGTATACTAAAACTGACTGTTTTAGTATGACATTCTAATTGTTAATATTTGTACAGGATACAAATTGGAATAAGAAATTGAATGAGGTATCAAATAGTTAATATTTTTATTGTATGCAAAATTAGGAAATGAACATTGTATAGGTTAAAAACTAGGAATATTCATGGTGCAATGGTTTCTTAAATGAAATAGGATATAATAATCATATCAAAAAATAGAACAATCCAATACTGAAATAAAATCCATGTTTTGATGGTCTAAAAAACATCAACAATTTAAATTAGAAAGAACATCCAATGTTAAAACTAAGTACATGCTCTAGTTTCCAAATTTTTTTATCATAAGTGATATATAGTACATGTAGAAGAAACTAATAATTGATAGAAGATAAAATGATTTACTGGTCATGAAATCCCCCTATGCTATGTTCCATGATGAATTATATATCCAAAATCCAGTTATAGTAGACTCTATGACGTTGAATTCATTAAATAAACCATGCATTTAAATTTAATATATTAAAATGAACTCCCTTAATATAATTTACAATGTTCATGCTAATGGAAGGAGGAAAATATTTACCAAACATTATAGCTCTTAAAACCCAATATGAAATAACATTAAAAATAAGAACATGTCATAATGATTATTACAAACAATTGTTTTACATGGTCATGTTCTAAAATCTATATTACCCAGATGCACCATGTATTATCCTGTATATTTTTCATTAAATAATTGTGGTTAGATACTCTATAAATTTTGGTTACATTCTCCATTATTATGGGTGGTACCTACTCCACTATCTATAAGGTAGACATACAACTTCTAAAGGGTATTTTTAGGGGTTTACTAACCCCAATATACTACAACAGCTTTCCAATTTTATAAACAACTCTTTAAATCTAATGATAACTATTTTTCCATACACATCAGTTAAAAATCATATGATGAAGACATATGTGATGAAACATTCAATATAGTATAACAATCCTAATTGAATTTTTAATTTAAAAAAATATGAAACCTAAATTTACTATTATGGAAAACACCAAAGGCCTTACAATGCATAACAGTTGAGAAAAATATAGATCAGAAAAAAATAGGATATAATGACTACATAGTAAATTAAAAATATCTAAATAGTACTCAAGAAATAGTGGTTATTAGCTCTAAGAACATGAAAAACATTTATCAGGAATATAATGTTTACAAATTGGAACTGAGAAGAAGAAATGCAGTCTTTTTTTATACAATCAATGTAAATGAAACTGCAAACAAACCAATAATGTCTACTATAATTATTCAATGAAAATAAAAGACAATGAATATAGATATCATACTACCTGAGTGGATGAAAAAAATTTAGTTGTTTTAACAAATCATCTATCAGTGTTGCAGTAGACTCCTAAACATTTAGTGGTTTCATGTTACTATAACATAGCAGTAAAACAAATTTTAAAAAATTGTGGATTTCTTTATTTCATAAAATGAAATAGAAATAATCAAAGAAATCAAAACTATTTCTAGGATGGTCAAAATAAAAAGTTATATCTATTGGAAACTAATCTAAATTGAACAAAACATATGAACTGATATGAATAGAACTTATATTAACATCTATAGAAAACATTTGGATAATTAGTGAATAGATGTGATGAAGATTCCTTCGATCAAAAATTATGTAGATACAAAAATTTTGGGGAACTAAGCAACTTTTAATTTCTTCAAAAATAGTAAAAGCATGGGATATTTCACCATTGAGACACATACCATAAATAACATCATTAAAACATTAATAGTGTACATGACGAACTCCATACCTCAAATCCCTAATAAGTCCTAAAAATGTTTAGTATCTCCTGCATTGTAAATCCCATAAATATATATATCATATTTTATTACTGTAGGTTTCATTACAATTCATTCAAATTATTTTAAAATCTAAAAAGCTCGTGCATGAACAATTTCACTGTGCCTTATATGAAGCTTACAATAAAGGTTCATCACACTGCTATAGGTGTAAACATTCAGTACCAGTCTAGAAATATCTGATTCCTTAAACATTTATTTGATGTATTCTATTTCATTTTTTGTATCCAAACACTTTAATAAAAAGTTACAGGACCTTATTCTTAGGTAAAAACCCATATTCATATCCTATAAAAACACATTAGTTTCATATTGGATAATTAAATTTTCTTATAGGATCATAGTAGGCTCACAGATTACAACATTTGACCCCTCTGTAATTTGGCAGTTCCAATAAAATTAAAAAGATCACAAAATTCAATTTGATTGAATTGGGAACAAAACATACGTGAACATCTACATAAAACATCATAGAAATATGTGAATATATGATATACATATTCTATCAATCAATAATTATGTATGTGTAATCATCTATGGCTATTCCAAAACTTTTAATTTCTTCGAAAACGATAAAAGCATGGGAAAGTTCACCACTGAGAAACAGAAAATAAATAATAGCATTATAACATTAACAGTTGACAGGAAGGCCTCTAAACCTCACATACCTAATAAGACTCATAAAATCTTAGTATTTCTTACATTGTAACGCTGATAGATACATATATATCATATGATACTATTGTAGATTTCATAATGATGCTTTCCAATTATTTAAAAATATCAGAAGATTGTGCATGTTCAATTTCACACTTCCCTAGATGCCTCTTATAATAAATGTTCATCATAATATAGTAGATGTATAAATTCATGGATGATCAAAACATATTTAATTCCATGGAAACATATTTTATGAATTATATTTCATTTTCAGTGGCCAAACACTTCAGTAAAATGTTATAAGACCTGATGCCTGGGTAAAAACCCGCTTCCATAGACTGGAAAAACATATCAGCTACATCTTAGAGAATTTATTTATCTTCTAGTACATTAATAGGCTCACTGATTACAACATTTGATCCCTCGGAAATTGGTCAGTTCTAATAAAATTGGAAAAATATCACACAATTCAATAATAATGAATACAAATAGATATAGTGTGAAAATGGAAAATAAAACATCAGAAGAAACTTTCAAATGATTATAGAAATTAAATAAGATGTACCTAAAATTGAAAACAATTACTGGAAAATCTACATAATGGGGAAAACCCGATCATGATCTAAACGTTTGGGCTTTGTTCAGATAGAAACCTGAAGTAGAAAACCTGAATGGATAGTTTATAAAAAATACAAGAGAAAAATTTCATTATAGGAAAAGCTATTTTGAGTCCCCTCAATTATTTAAACCATAGTTAAAATTTATAATAAATTTTTTATGAATAATATTATTATCCATATTATAAAAAATTTAAATCAAGGGGAATATATAGGCAACATGTTAACATATAAGACAAAATTGTTGGGTGCAGTAGAGGGGGTAGACTACAATACTACAAAACATAGGTGTTGTATTTTTATATTCATATCCTAAAGCTTTGGTGCTAGTATAGATCCATGGTAGAAGGAAATAATTATTGGTAACTAACATCATAGTTAAAATTCTATATCTGAAATGAAATAAGGACTGGTTAAAAGTGCATGAAACAATGAAAACACAACACAAATGTTTAAGTCATACAAACATGCATAAATAAGAACATCACCATGAGCAGTGTAATGTGAGGAACCAAAACATCATACTACCACTGAATCTCACTCATACCATTTGAAGAAGAAAATCCACTATCTAAGAACACGTTCATAGGATATACTTGTAATACATAATAAAATTTAAGGGAAACACAATAAAAACATGTTAACATATATGATAAAATTGTTGGTTGCAATGAAGGCGTTGATCGTAATACTATAAAACATAGGTGTGATCTTATTATATTCATTTCCTAAAGAATTGATGCTAGTATAGTTTTAAGGTAGTATAAAATAATTATTGATAACTAACATCATAGGAAAACTGATGTGTCTAAAATGAAATAAGGACCAGTTAAATTTTCATGAAACAATGATAATAAAAAATAGTAGTTTAATACATGAAAACCTACACACATAAGAACATCACTATGAGCAGTGTAATGTGAGGAACAAAAAAATCATACTGCCAATGAATCTCACCCATAACATGAGACGAAAAAAACCACTTTTGAAGAACATCTTCATTGACTATCCATATTATACATAATAAAATCCAACTTAAACACATAGAAAACATGTTTACATATATGATAAAATTGTTTGTTGTAGTAGAAGGGGTTGACCACAATACAATAAAATAGAGGTGTGATTTTATTATATTAATATCCTAAACCATTTATTTTATTATAGATGGAATTTATTATGAAACAATTATTGATAACTAACATCATAGAACAACTGGTGTTTTTGAAATGAAACAAGGACCAGTTAAATGTTCCTGAAAAAATAAAAAAAAACAAAATATTGAGCCATGAAAACATGAAAAAATAAGAACATTATAATGAGAAGTGTAATTTGAGGAACCAAAACATGATAACGCCAACGAATCTCACCCATACCATAACACTCAAAAAACCACTATCGAAGAACGCCTTCACAAACAATCCATGATTCAAATTTTCATGATGAAATTACATGGAATGATGTGAGAAAATACATGATTCTAAATCAAGATATGTAGATATATAGGTGAATAAATATTTTTTGAAATTTTGAAATAGATGTTGTAATTGGATAATGGGGAATAAATATAAAATTGGTATAAATTGATGGGTTACGATAGGAAAAAAGGAATGTTTTTGAAGAATACATCGACAAAAGTAAGGAATATCTCCAATGAAGCTCTCTCGCATGCATCTAGGAACAAAATGAAGTAGAAGAGTGAAAATTTCTTCTAAATTAGGTGGTAATACCTGTTACAGAGAAGTACATATATAGGATTTCTAAATATCTTGTTGGTTATGGTAAATGGGTTTGTGAGCTTGATGTCTTTTTTCAGTGCATCGAGTTGGTTAAAATTTTGTAATTGTCGGTTCAATATAAATAGAAGTAGAAAATATTTTGTGTCGAAGTTGTTTATAAGGGATGGAATGATTTTATTTGAAATTAAGGGATGCTTAACAGATTCTTACAAAGAGAAGTACAGTAGGCAGTGGGGGATCTAGAGTTATAAAATCTGGTTGAAGTGGATTTGAAGGCGGAGACTGAGAATACGAAGTAGGCGGAGAGGACCGATGTGAAGAAGGCAGAGACAGAGGAAGAGGCTAAGGCAGAGCAGAAAGATGCGAAGGTGAAGCCGAAGGACCCAGGGACATATATGATGTTTCAGGGGGAACAAAAGAAGGATTTGGTTTTTGAGGTTGGAGAAATATCAAAACATGGAGGGTGAAACCCTAGGAGGTGCCGAATGGAAAACACGAGCATGAAGGTAAGATATATTTTGAGTAATAATTAGTAATGGAAATGTGAATGGGCACTGAATGTTTTGAAAATAGTTATTGGTGGAGTAGAGGTCTCTATTATTGGAAAGTAAGTTTGGATACACCCTTTATTAGTATATATAATAGATACTTAATAAAAATTAACCTATCAAAATTTGTGGGTGTATAAATTAATTTAAAAGTGAATTTCAAATGAAACCATTTTTATTAATTTTATAGAAAACAAAAAATTATAATTTCAAATTTATTTGAATGATGATATTCAATATGTTAATGTTAATTATTAATTAATATTAATATAGAATACTTTTTTTTATAATAATGTGTCATTTAAAATTGAAAATCATTCTTTTAAATAGTATGTTCATAAAAGAGTTATAATTTAAAAACATTTTTATTTAATTTAATATATCACAATATCTAATGTCTTCCGTTAACCATAGTTATAAACTATAATAAATGATTTGGATAATTTAAGATGGAATTAAATTGATTTTCTGATAAAGAAATATGATTGTGGCATTGAGTGTATGTTTCCATGTAATGTCTTATTGACACATTTTTGGGGGAAACTTCTATATTTTCCTTAATAATTACTTGATTCCTTCACTGTTCTTCTAGATGTGATACTTGATATGTTATGTGATGTGTGCATGTTATATTTTTTGTTTTAAAAGACATGTGAGGTGAGGACCACAGATTATTATAGTAGGTGATGCCTACGATGATGAGATGTATGATGAAATGCATGATGGTATCGACGATGGCACTAGTCTTGGAGGAATAGATTAAAAATGGGTTTTTTAATTTCTGTGATTAAATCGAAATACATGATTGATAAATATATTTAATGGTTTAATTGACATGTTAGGTGTTTACATGCATTCCATACCCCACCAGTTCAGGTAGCTATCCATGATTGGGTTTTCATCTACATTATGGTAGTTTATGATGTTTCCCAGAGCACCTAGAATTATTGATTGATTTTAATGATTAATAAATGTTTTTAACACTTGGTTTTGGTGATTTTGGAGGTAAAATGATGTTAATAATGGGAAACATTAGACTCCTTTTAATTATGCACTGAGGGAAAGGACTTTACTTTTATGGTTAATGAAATTTATATTTTGCAATGTTAACTAATGGATAATGAATCAATTAAAGTATGTTTAAATTTTTTAACCAATATATGTATTATAATGAAGGTCCATTAATAGTTTTGTTTATATAGGATATTTTTTCATAGTAGTGAAAGGTGGGTGTTTGAATGATGATTAATGTAGTTTAGCCTAAGACTATGATAATGGATGTAGTATGTTTGTGAACTATATTATATCAAGAATATTTTATGATTTCATATGATAAACCAACCTTATCAGTATGGATACTTACTCATAGTTGACTCTGAGATGATTTTGTCTGGAGAATCCATGTTGGTGAGGAACATATGGATGAATACCCAATTATCCTCCACTCTATTATCTTTTTAGTGTTACATGATGGTATTCATAGTAATTATAATTTCTCAAATATGTGTGTAAACGGTTGTATTAGATTTTGATTATTTCAAATATATATATATAGTTTCTTATGGAGTATTATAGATTTTACATTCATGGGTTATAATGGATTGAGGTACATTACTCATCTTGTGGGTTGGGATAGTTTGAGGTGTACTAATTGATGTATGATACACAACACAAGGGTTGTGGTGGTTCCCAGAAACCAAACAATTAATATATAACTGTGGGTAAAGGGATGATAAAATAATGTGTTACACGAGATTAAAGTAATGATACTTTATTCTTGGTTTCTTTGAGATGGATTCTTTGAGAGAGATATGTCTCAGGATATATGACGTTCGGGAATAGTGTTGAACTACTGTGAAATTGTATTATAAAACCCCTATTTTCGTTAGTATATGATATGATCTCATTTATATATTACAAGATTGGATATATCCATGGTGGGGCTAGGAAAATGGTATATCTATTTATGCTACGATATAGTCTCACTTGTTTTTCATTGGGAATTAATATACATTTATTATCTTTTTCATGAGATGCTTTAGGGTTATTCTTATGGACTATATATTTTATGATCACCCTATGTATATATAATATATCTTCTAGTTCTATATGATAAGGTTAGATATTATGATATATATTACTAGCAAGATGTTGTTCTGGAGATTTTTGTATTATTTTTTACTAATTAGTTGTTCTATTTTACATATGTAACTTTTCATTTTTATTAGTTTTATATTACAATACTTTTATGGACTTGGAAACTTGAGTTACCTTTATCTTGAATAAGATTCAATTTTTTTACTTTTATTATCTCTCATTCATCATTTTATTTTACAATGTTAATACTTCAATTTTTTTATATTGTACCCTTTATGCTTGTCATCAACCCAAGGACTTTTAGCTGATGAATTGTGCTATCACTATCTCCCATCTCTCATTTCTGGATTAGGAGGGGTCCCTTTTTTGGGAGGGGGTCGTGACAAATTGTCTCCATCTTCTTGAGTCTAAAATATTCAAATAATGTTCAACTTTAAAAAAAAGTCTTATAAATTTAAAAAGGGATTTTTATAAAATTAGTTTCTTCAGAATATGGGTAGAAACATAAACTATATTTTTTTGGAATGGCTAGAATGACTACACTTTTATAGCCAAAATTCGATGGTGTTTTCACAAATATTCATTCATTTTGGGTCTAAAATGTAATTTTACAATGAAAATTGTTTTATAAAGGGATAGTACATGATATTATTTATCATTCCCCATCCCAACTAGATATATGATAGTATATGATGGTTTTTCAAAAAAAATTAATAGTCAATTTTAACATTAAATGTCTGTTATAGTCATTTTTAGGGATATTTTTGCAATTTCACTATAATAAATATTTAGATACCTAAGGAATTTAAATTTAAAAATTAAAATAAATTATTATATATAATAAATATTTTCAAAACCAAATTAATATCATATTTTATCTAGAACATATCATTTTAATATGTTTAAAAACCACGTACTTTGATTTTTTTCATTTTTTCATAAGTGCTTGAAGAACAAAGTGTAATCATTTTAGATTATTATCTTATTAATTATTATAAAAAATAAATTACTAATTTTGTTTATTGATCAATATTTTCATCTAAACCCATGTAAAATATATTTTATTTCTATTTATATCTATATATAATTTTCAAGATAATAATTTATATTTTATTAACTTATGTAATCACACAATAATAATTTTTATAATAATTTTGTTATATATTAGAAAATTATAAAATAAAAATAAAAATGAATTATTATTAATCGTTGTTATCACATATAGTTTGGAAAATATTTATCCTTTCCAAGGAACTATATTAAAGGAATCAATCTGACTTTTCCAATTTTTTGCAAGTGTTGCATCAATCACAATTAACGTCTTCATGTTTATCATGGAATAATTAATCTATATTACTTTCATATTAAATATATAATATTTTTCATATGAAATCATTTATAGTAAGTTTTTAAGTTTCTAAAACATTAATTTCTTTTTTATACAATGACAATTTAATAATAGATATAATAATCATAAAAATAATTTTTTTGGCATTTCACGATAGCAATATATTGTCTTAAAAAATTGAAAAATCCTAAGATAAAATTTTTATGACAGAAAAAAAATTGAAATCCATTTATCTATTTTAAATTCTAAAATGTATATATTGACATTAAAAACAATATAGTTTATATAAAAAAAATTTATTCTAAATAAAAAAATATTTTTTAAAATAAAAAACTGTATTCAAATTATATTTTTTTGATAAAATTAATTCTTCAATGAAGAAATATGAATATTATTTATTTTTTTCCATAAATATTGATTCATAACAGGAAAAATAAGTATATAATTCTATGAATTCAAAAAAATTAGAAATGCTGTAGTGGACATAGGTATATGATTTAAGTAAATCATTTTTTATAGAATGAAAAAAATATTTATTTCAGATGTATATTTTGATTGTATTCATTCATATAATACCTTTAAAAAATAAAAAATAAAAATAAAAATAAATATTTCTTAAATAATTATTGATTTATAACATGATTATTAAAGTTATATTAGTATATAAAAAATTCATTGGTTGTCCCCCTCCCCCCATCCCTCTAACTTGACTTTGAAATATAAATTTTGGGCATCATAGAGCATGATCCCATTACCAACAAAAATAAAATGAATATGTAGATCACTCTCATGGGTATCGTTTTATTAAATAGTGTAAATATTAATATATAATTATATTTACCCTAATATAAGTATTCTTATATATATATATTATACTAATATACATATTATTATATAAGAATTAACACATATATGTATGTGTGTGTGTGTGTTTATTTCAATAAATAAATATATATTTGTGTGTATATATATATATGTGTATGTACAATATTAAAATAATTATAATTATATTGAAATGAATTTTTATATTTAAATATTTTAATAATGATAATTAATTTAGTTATCATGAATTAATTATAGTTTTTTTAATCTTTAATATTCATGTGTTTATAAATATATATGAACCAGTACATGAATACATATATGGGAGTTTGTACATCTATGTTTACATCATTATATAATAGTTTTATGTGAAATAAAAATAATTTTTATATTATGTAATATAATTATATGTGTAAAAATATATATACTTAAATTATACATTTATAATTTTTTAAATATAAAATATATATACACACATATATATATATATATAATGTAATCAGAAATACACAAACATATATATTATTTAAATAAATATTCGTTTATAACCTAACTCTATTATGATTTTATATATAATAATGTATATATGTCTATTTGTGTTAAATTTTATAATTTGACAAAAATAATATATACATATATATACACACATATATTAAATATGTAATCATTAATTTCTTATTTAGTATAACCATTTTTAAAAATAATAATAAAACATATAATAAATTATTACATGAATAAAAAATGTGATAATACTGGAAATGTTTGAAGCAAATGCGGCAACAAAAACATTGTTGATTTCTACATTTGTAGTGTGGGAATACTGCAAGTGGAATTAAACTTTTGAATTCTCACAAAAAATATTATATGAGAGAAGTTACATAATTTATCATGAATAAATAAATAATTATAAAGCTAGGGTAATTATTTTTATAAGTTATTATAAATTATAACTATAATGATTATCTATAAGAAGAATGTGGGGTTTCTTCATCCACCTCTAAGGATTTTATTCAATAAAAATGGTAAAAAAATATTATTTAGAATGGGCTTAAATACTTATGATACACCATTAAAACTTCCAAGGAAACATTATGAATTTACATTAGAATTAAGTAACCCCAACCATTGTATATTTTAAATGATTTTCACACAAATCATAGAATCATGTAATTATTATGAGTAAACAATAAAGAAATCATTATTTATGTTAAAATAGAAATTTAAATATGTAAGGAAGAATATATTTATTTATTCATATCATGTAAATAAATACAAATTAATTAATGAAGAATGAATACGGCATATTGATTCCTATTTCAAGTGTGAATAGTTATTTTCAGTCTATATGTAGAGAATAAAATCCATTTATTAAAATTATCTTTAATGAAGATAGTTGTCCATTCATCCATCACTCTTCCCAACATTATTACGGTCACTAGACTATAATATTATTAGTGAAAGAGATGAATCCACCCTCATAGAATATATAGAAACAAATTCCAAGGTCCATGGAAGTCATATATTTCACTTCCAATTTATTAAAGAGTCCTAGATTTGAGAAAATAGTGATTTAAATTACTTCCCTAATCAGAAATACAGAAACCATACAACAATAAATGTTGTCACTACACTAGATTATCAATTATAATATCCTTCTACCATCTAATGGAAGAACACTAGAAAATGATTCCATTTAATTGAGGTCTAAATGGTGGAAAAAATTGATACCTTCGTAGTTCTATTGTTAAAAAAGAAAAACTAAATACATTATTGTAGGAATATCACATATTAGATGATAATAGGATTCTATAGACACTTTGTAACAAACCTAGAAAAATAATCAATCATGGAAAAAAGTATATTGATGAAGTAGAAAAATAGACTGCTCTAACAGGGAGCTATATAGAAAATAAATATTAAAATATTGAGATATGTTTTTTAGAGGTGTATATTTATAATTTAAAAAGACCATATTTCTCAAATAATTTAAAAAATCATTCTGTAACATCACTAGTGAAAGACACATTTGGATCTATTAAAATCATTGCAAAGTGGATAAATTAGTGCATTGATTCATTATTATGTTCCTTAAAAAACCTTCTACACCTATTAATGTGATAACATTAATCACAATCACAATCAATAAAATACACACAAAGAATGGTTACATAATAATTTTTCAAAAGACCATCTCACTAAATCAGATGGCTAAACCTTATCATGAATCAGATTCAACTGATTTCATATTATCCACTAATATCAACATGTGGTTTTCCAAGAAAATAGGTTATATCCTTGAAAATATGTTTGAAAAATTTATCCCAACAATGTAATGTGTTACTTACACATTAATTAAATGATCTAGTTGATTTTTACTATTGGGGTGTATTTTTCATTATAAGATTTCCATCGAGTTTATAATCTAATCAATGTTCATAATCATATTATACATGAGAAAAATCAATTATATTATTTTTAATCCTCCTTTATCATCATAAATACATTATTAATATCTCTTTTTTGTAATTATCATTTGACCAACTACCACCATTATATTATTATTTTCAAAACCATTAAAATAATATTACCTTATGCATTAATGGGTTTCTCTCCCAAAAATATGAATTTCAAACTAAAAATTTTATAAAAGCAGTTACATTATATCATTAAAAAAATATTTTATTCTTCTTCCTATATATTTTCCATTCCTTAAATTTCACGACTCGGAATTGTGTTGGTACATCAATTGTTTTTTCGTGAATGAGTAGTTATTTCTTAGATTCTTTACTATTTCCTGATGAAACAAGTTATTTCCTCATAAAAAAATTTTCTTTATCAAATAGAATCATTAAATCCCTTTATTATGATTTAATACATGAAAAATAGGTTTAACATTCATCTATGGAAATTTTAATTAGAATAATTCAATCTATAATTTCATAGATTTATTATTATTTAAAAAACCGATAATTTCCCGAGATGGATAAAAATTATAAATTTAGTATTTAGTTTTTTAAATTATGAAAAATAATCTTAGGATATACTGAAAACACATATGATGTAAATATTACTCCATTTATGAAATTGGTTACTATTATAAAATCTTGGATTTATCCTAATAAGTATATTTTAACATTGTAAATTATTAGATTTCACTTTCAAATAGTTAGAATACTATTTATATGACATGTATTAATCTTACTAAGTAGTGTATCACCTGTTTGATATATAATAATAATATCATAATGTCTTAGATACTAGACTAACTTCATCAATGACTCTTATGATATCAGTAATGTCATTTTTGAAGTCATGCTTTACTCTTAAAAATATATTCAATATTCTTCATAAGTAAGATATTTCTCTCATTAAATCTGAATTACTCATATGAGTACAAGAATGAATATCATAATGTAGTCTTTTTAATGAATAATATTTTTCATTTATTATTCATGGATATTCTATGGATTATTTTTGAGACCAAGTGCTGAGATGGCATGTTATTTCAAGGCCCGTGGTTCTTGGAATAAATTTTTGAAATATATTAAATAGATTAAATATAATGGGCATGAAATTTTTCTTAAAAAGTGGATTAACTCTCAAAAAGGGGTCAAGATCTGAAATATAAAGGAATCGTTTAGTTCAGAGCATGGGTTTTACCAGATGTGTGATCTAAACATTGTTAGTGCACGACATCAGTGAAGACGTTATTGCTGGCATGAAGTAATAAATTAAATAAATAAATTTATTTTATATTTGGTTTAATTAGACACCAACCATCTTCATTATTATAGAACAATATAGAAATTATTTTGTATTTTTCACATTAATATAAAAATTTAATTGTAGCCTCTCGGGATCGTTGGATGATATATTGATGAAAGATGAAGGATCGAGATCCGATCGAGTATCATTGTGCCAACATAGTTTTGGGATTTCAACAGTGAAAAAAACACAGAAGTGTTCATCATAAAGGATTGATCCAAAATCATTAAAGGATTTTTTGTGTGGTTTTTCCACCTCATTCTATTGTCCTTGTCGAGTGAAGATCAATTCCAAGAATTGAATTTATTATTTCATCAAATGTAGGTTAAATGTATGGATTTAAGTTGTTTATAGATTTTTATCCTTCTTAATTCATCTACTTCTATTAAAAAGGATTGATTAAGAATAGGAAATTACATATGTTGATTCCTCAATTTTTTTGGATTATGGATTTCTCTTCCCTATTCTTCATAATAAATTTATTATATCCCATGGATCGTCGAATACATGGTATTCTGTCATTTTGAGACTATAATTCAGTGCCACATATTGATTCCATGGGTGAGGATCATAATCATTTGTATTATCACTGTGAGACGATGATGGATGATAATCAATAGTGGATCAAAATATTTTTGTGGAAACCATTCATCATGGTTTCGATGGTGTGGCTATGAAAAATTCATGTGGATGTTTCTAAAGTAGATTGAAAGATCAAGTCTATGATCTCTAGCGATGGGAGTGTAGGTTGACCTAATATCCATAGGTTCCAATAGGGATTGAATTTCCATTGAAATATATAGAGATGTATAAAAAGATTCCAATGAATCTAGAAAATACTAGATTTCATGACATGTAATTCAATCATACACGACATGTTGGTCCCATGGCTATGGTGCTTGGGTTTACACTAGAGCAAAATATCTCATGCTAGGTGACCTTATCACATGCCATGTTACACATGATCAGTGGTTCATTAAGTATCTCAGTTAATACATTGGGAAAGACATTCCTGGAACATATAAACTCCTACAGTACACAACCATGTGTACCTCGACATAGGCATTTCCTGGTATACTTAGAATAACAAAGTTTACATGGGTTGGTACACAGGCATTTCTAGTGGTACACGATAATTGGTATACAACACATGAAATGATCTAAATTATCTCTACATGTTTTGTACCACTCTTTCAATTTGTAAATAAGATGTTATACATTCTATATGAGGCATCAAAACATGGTCATTATATGGGTTGGATGGATACTCCATGTATCCCCTTGGTAGTGTTTGTAGCCCTTCATTTCTTTATTGTAGACCAATATATATTGAGTAGTGTTCCCTTGGTCCATACCCTTGATGGTATAGCATGACATTACATACACATCTTAATATTGTGATCCCCTCTAGAGGATGAGTATCATATAATGTTCATGGTGTCCCTCCATGATACTATAGTGAGTTCGTTTATGATCATTATTCCCAAATTGTGTTATGTGGAATGGGAGTGACCTCATTTAAGAGGGTGTTGGTAATATAGAAATAAAGTTTCATTGAAATGTCTCACTGTATCATTGTCCTATGATCCCCTATATAGTGGGGTGATCTAGATAAGGTTCGTGGTGTTACCCAATTGTCTAGGGCGGGACACCCCATTTGAGTATCAGGGTCTTCGATGACCAGTGGTGTTTTTTGTTTGAGGCCCAATAATATTGACCTCTTGGATGAATGTCTCCAATGATGGTATTTATCATGTAGTGGATTCTTCAAGAATAAGAATATCATCAAGAAAAATCGTGTGGCTTGAAGTTGGTTCTGACTGCATAGTGTCACATTGACTTTAATAAGTATATATAGGATTGTCTAGTTATGCATCAATTTCTATATCCTTGAAATGAGTTGACTATTCTTGATGATTCGTGTTTATTGTTTTTAGGGTGTCTTACTGGGTATTATTATACTCACACATGAATGGGATCTTCCATCACGTGTCATGTCTTATGAAAATTACAACCCATTTGATGGTGTCTTGGGAGGACATGGAGTTGTTAGAGCACCACATGAGTTTGATAGACTTAGGAGTTTTTTTGGTTCTTGCATCTGATTATAGTCCTCCACCTAAGAGTAGTTTGGACTCTTTAATGTTTTAGTTGGGATTTTATTTGGTCCCTTATTCTCTTTTATAACTTTACTATTGTACTCAGTTTTTGGCATTATAGATGTATGCATGAATTGTTTCAGATTTTTTATATTACATAATTTTATTGTCTTGGAGTTTTTTGTGTGTATATAGTTTTATTAGTCCAATGCCTCATATATGTTAGAAATTCCTACTCAGGGATAGTTTCACACCCCTTAGATATTAGAAGTAGGCTTGGGGTAGTAAAGGATCAGACCCAAGTTGGTTGATTCTTGAAATAGTGGTATCAGATGTAAGTTATACTATAGGAACATAGTCTATGAGACTGGTTAGGGGAAATAGTGTAATGTGTTTTGAGTTATATTTTATTATTGGGATTATAGTGTGGGTGTGATAGATGAAAAATCCAAACACCAGGACTCTGATAACATTATGTTTGACTTGATATATGTAGACATTGGTTTCAGGGAAACAATTGGTACATGCATCATGAAAGAATGGGTTACGGTTACCACGTCCTTCTTGAGTCAGCTCTCTCTATATATTCTTTGACCATTGTACATGTTGTTTATTTCAAGATTCCTCCACAAATAAATCTATACAATATTTAAATACATGAACATGAAGGATGATCCACTGAGTGATGAGGTTTGGGTATTAGTGCATATACAAGAGATAGAACCACAAGGTGGTTTACCAACTATACCAACCTCTCGTTGATCAGTAGCCAGTACTAGATGTGCCAGCTAAGGATGCTCAAAGGATGAGTGTGGTGAATGCGGCCTAGGGGATGATACCTCCCAAAATTTGGTTTTAGATAGTCTCCAAGGTGTATAAGGACTATCTAGAGGTAACTAATCAGGTTTTCACCCTTGTGAGGATGCATATAGATCAAATGGTGGTCCTCATAGTGAGTCTTCTATAGGGAACTACTGGGATATAGTTGAGATTAGTGACTCAATCCCATGATGTAATATCTCTCACTTATTTATATATAGATCATCACCTATTGGGGGACCTTAATCCATAAAAATTGTGATCAGTGTACGTAAAAGAGATTATTTATCTACGGTAGGGTAGTTTGACTATTCTGGAGTGTTTGGTGAGGTTTACTAATCTATCGTGATACTCAATAGATACAGTTCATGATTATTTTTTCCAAGTATAGTTATTTGAGTAATGATTAATCCATTATATTTGGGATTTATTTTTATCCCTCTACATTTCCACCTATGCTAAAATGACGGAGTTAGCCTTAGTGGTGGACATATTCTTAACGAAGTAGGAATCGACAGTGTGTGATAGTAGTGGGAACCCTAGAGATGACACCTCAGTAATAGTTATCTAATATCATTCATAGGGATCCAATCATGTCATTTGATTTAGGGGAGATACTAGGATATATGGCCAGCATTATAGGGCTCTTAGTATTACTTGAATTATCTAGGGGAGAGGTGGTGTTTCTCCCACGAGTATTGGGGACATCTTGATTAACGTTATTTGACCTGTCATATAGTTTATCGAGAAATGGTTGATGGACAATAAACATTGTGAAAGAGGAAGTCTCATGTTGTCCCATAGGGTGGTGGACATAGTATAGGGGTCGATAGAGTAGGAGGAAGTGGTCAGAGGTTTGGAATATTAACATCAAACCCCAACATGGTGTACACAAGGGTAAGGGAGCTAGTGCTATGGGATAAGGATATATGTATGATATTTAGGCCTATGACTCCAAGGATCCATGGATTAAATGAGGTACGGTATTTGTATTTTCAACCTTAGCTACTGTATTTATTGATTTATGTGATTTTCAGTCCTTTCTAGCCACTTCTCAAGTTCATGATTTAGAGATTCCCATTGAGCCATTGGATCAACCCTTGTGATTATTGACTCTGACAATTGGTGACTAAATTATTGATTAGTTCTTATAATATTGAGATCTACACTTAGTGGTGAGAGTTTTCTATGAGATCTCATTATTGCAATGATGAGACCTTATGATTTCATCTTATGTATGGATATCTTATTCCTAGTTCATGCGTAGATTGACTATTTTAGGTGGAGGATGTGGTTTTTCAGCCGTGATTGGATTATGTTAAACGTTTGGGGTGAAATGGAAACCATAGAGGAGTGGGGAGGGATCTATAATAAGAGATTTCAACCTATTAATCACTAGTTGTCTAGAAATACTCATAGAGAAGTGGATGTTATGAGTTACCAGTTTCTTGTGGTGGTGGTGGAGTATGTAGAAATATTTAATAAGGAAATTCCAGGCTGACCACCCTACTATAAGCTAGACATCACCATTGAATTACACCATGGGATGGCCTTGATATCTTCAACCAAATATCAAACGGAATCTTCAAAACTTTTTAAGATGAGGGTACAGTTAGAGGTATTATAGGATAAGGGGTTTTTGATATCCAGTGTTCACCCTGGGTAGCCTTAGTGTTGTTTTCTGTAAAGTAATATGATATACTGAGTGTATTTATTGATTATAAAACAATAAAATAGATAAATGTCATGAATAATTATCCAATACTAAGCATCAGTGGCCCCTTTGATCACATGATAGAGGAAAGAGGGTTCTTGATGATTCAAATCAGACCAGGCTATCACCAATTTTGGCTAAGAGATGAGGATATACTGAAGAATACATTCATATGTCTCTATTGTCACTATGAGTACAATTTGAATTCATTTGGAATGAATAACCACCCAAAAATGTTTACGGGACTCATGATCTAGATCATTTATCCTTTTATATATCTGTTCATGTTTTTTTAATCAATGATATCCTAGTGTGTTGAGCATCATAAGAGGGGTACTAGAGAAAAATAAGGATAATTCTGGTCAAAATTTGAGAGCATGTGATTTATTTTATCACCTCAAAGTTCCATTTTTGGATTTGAGAGGTAAACTTCCAAGGACACATCATTATAGAATAAATCATGGAAACATACTAGTTGAAGGTTGAGGCATGGTTTCTTGGGATCCATCCAAGAGTGTGATGGAGGTGCATAGTTTCTTTAGGTTGGTAGGGTACTGTTATAGATTTTTACCCAATTTATCTGTAGTTGTATCAACCTTGAGATCATTGAATCGAAAGGTAAATCCTTTCTTGTAAAAATAATGTTTCCATAACTATTTTCCATAGTAGAAGCCATGTTCATAGAGAGATCCCAAATTTATACTTCCATAGGAGAGTGTAAAGTATGTAGTTTTATTATATGGATTTGTGAATGGTATATATTTTTTAGGTAGTGATAGGTGTTGAGTGCATATGGTTCACATTATTTCAGACTATAGGAGCAGAACTACTCGACCCACAATCTTGAGTTAATAGTTATAATCTTCACACAAAAGATGTGGTGACATTACCTTATGGGTGAGTGGTTTCTCATCTGTTTTGACCACTAGATTATCAAGTATATATTTTATCACAAGGATCATGACATGGGACACTGGTGATGGCTTGTGTTGTTCCATGAATATTACTTTTATGTTTTTTATAATCCTAGGAAGGGGAATGTGGTAGTAGACTCTCTCAATAAGGTATCTTGTTCTCAATTTAGTGTTGATGTGTTGGAGTAGTTATCCTAGCTATAATTGTCTTTAGTGTACAATGATGGTGATTCATATAATTATTAGATGGTTATTACACCTATTCTTTTATAGCGTGTATGGAGTACTAAACTTGGTTATATTGAGTGTGAGTCCTTGAAGAATCATATAACCATTTGACATGCTCTTAATGGATTTCCTGAAGGCGGAGAACAAAATATAATTTACATAGGATAGATGATGGTATCATTAGATTTTAAATAGGATATGATTATGGAGTTTCATACATTACCTTTGGAGGTGCATATAGGCATGGAAAAGAATAACTATAACATATGATTTCATTTTTTGTCGATATACATGAATCATTATGTTGCAATGTTTATCTCTCGATACAGAACTTTATTAAAAGTGATGTTTGTGCACTAGGTTCCAAAAGATTTATCTAAACCCATAGGTGTTCCATAGTATAAGTAGGGTGACATATCAGTGGAATTCATAATGGGTTTACCATATATGTCCTTGGGAAAAAATTACATTTATGTGATCAAGAATCACTCACCATATCAGCCCACATACTAGCCATTCAAAATCAATATTTAGATGAGATCATGGGATGATGGTACACATGTGAGATAGTCAGTCTCCATGGAGTCCCCTTGAAGATCAATTCAAACCATGACACTCGATGCATGTCACAATTATTAGGAGAATTACAGGACTCCATTTGGAATAAGTTGTGTTTGAGCAAGGTGTTTCCCCCCAAGAATGATAAGTAGACATAGTAGTCCATTTAGAATGTGGAGGAGATTTTGGGGGCTTCCATGTTGGAAATTGGACATAGTTGGGACGAACATCTACCTTTGACAGAGTTTGTGTAAAATAACAATCACCATTCTCCCATTAGTATGGAATCATTCAAGGTCTTGTATGGGAGAAACTATATCGCACAACATTGTTGGACTAATCTATGGGAGTCAGTACTTGTGTCCCAAGAGTTGGTTTGAGCTACAACAGAGAAGTTTCAGATCATATAAAAGATTATGTGGACTACACAGTGATATTATAAGTCTTATTTGTACTGATGATTGATAACATGGAATTCTTAGGAAGAAATCCATATGTTATTTAGGGTGTCAAATCGATATGGATTATGGATATTATCTTGGAGACATGTTATCTCAGATATTAATTGGCCCCATATAGATACTATATAGAGTTGTACATGTGGAATACCACATATCTCCACCAACATAGTTACTCTTGGTACAAAAAATAATCCACATGTCATGGCTAAGTAGGAACATGCTTTACCCATCACATGTTATCAAATAGGGACATTTATAAATCAAAGATGGATCTTCCATTGCTGAGTACCTAGTGTTGATTGAAGATCAGAATTAGAGGATCCTTAATGGGTGATTTATTCCACTAATGTTTGTTTTGTTTAAGCCTGATAATTTTCAATAAATAACATAGGAGCGAGAGACCTAGATGCGATCCCAGAAAACACTATATTTTGAGAAATGTTTTCTGGTTTATGGATGAAAATACCTAATATAATGTAATGAATCATATTTTACATGTATTATTTTTTAGATATTTATAGATTAGTTTTGATATTAGATACTGAGAGTGCTTGTGATTCTGAGGCTCGATGGTCCTTGAATAATTTTTTTGAAATATATTAATACATTATATGTCACACACATGTAGTTTTCATAAATTTTTTTAATTACTTCTGAATAGGGTAATGGATTTTAAATATGAGGGAACTATTTAGTTTTGAGTATGGTCTTTACCATAGGCATGACATAACCTCTATTGATGCATGAAAATTGTGAAAAAAATAAAAAAAGGGTTAATAAAATTAATAAATTAATTATTATTTTTTACACAATAACCTACCATCTCCACTCCTTAAGAATTATTATGTCTAATTTGTAGGCTTAACTATATATCCTTTAAATGTTGTGTGGATACTTTAGAAGAGTATTGGTGGTGATCATGGACAACAAAGATGGATGAGGACCGATGTGAGGATTGTTTCACCAACAAAATTCATGGGTCTCATCATTGATAATAATTCATAGCTATTCTTCATCAATGATCGATCCACACTCTAGTTGGTATGTTTTTTTGTGATTTTCCATTCTTTTATTTTATCCTAAGTCAATTCTAATCAATTCCATGAATATATATTATTCATGCATCCACTATATATTATATTTACAGATTTAAATTATTTTTCTGGTCTCCTTCATCATCATTCATCTATTTCTATGATTATGGATTGAGGTAAAATGATAAAAGTATGAGTTTAATTCTCAAATTTTTAGGTATTATGGATTTCACTCCCCTGTTATTCACATGTTCATCATATGAAATTTTATTTGGCCGATTGTTCAACAAATACCCGATATTCGATCATTGTGTGACTGTTCATTAGTTCAACATATTGATACTGTGATTGTAGTTGATGATTGAGGATATGGTTGAGGTGAAATGACAATGGATGATGGTCATAGGTGGGTTGAAATGGTTTTTTAATACCAATTAATCTTGGTTTTTATAGTTAAACTATGGAGACACATGTGGGAATTTCCCAAATATATTAAAAGAATAGATCTACGATATCTGGTGACTGGAGTGTTGGATTTTCTCACTTCGATGGGCTATAGTGAGGATAGAGGTTCCACATTGTGTATGACAATACAGAAAATTATTATTATGGTTATGTAAGATCCTTAATTGCATGTTATATAATCCTTCATTACTCACCTTGTGTGACCCCCTAGATGCTACCCTTGGGATTCCACATGAGTTAAATATGAAATGATGTGTAAACATTTCACTGGTCCTGTGGTAGATTCTAAATGCAATGGAGTGTTTCTCAGAGGATACATGGTCATGGTCAGGCAATGTACCCAACCATGACCATAGTAAAAGGACAAGTGTATATGGGCATAATCATGGATAGGTGTACATGGGAACAACCAAGTGTACACGGGATGGTACACACACATGACCAGTGGTACACATGCATGGGAAAATAGTATGGGAAAAGCTTTGGATGATATTGACACCAATTTTACTACTCCAACAGTCCATGTATAATGTTATTTACAATCCATGTTAGAAATAAATGTGTGGGAAATATAGGGTTTGAATGGACACGTAATGTACCCCCACAGTACATGTTGTTCACCACCCGTTGATGGTTTATGTTGACCTCATTTCTTCAGTCGGGACCAGTATCATATGAGTATTTTTCCCTTGGTTCATACCCTTGATGGTACAGTGTGGAATTATATCCTCATCTCAGGTTTTTGATACCCTATGGAGGATGAGACTCAGATCAAGTTCATGGTGTCCCACTATGAGACTAGATTGAGATCCTCTATCATCTTTACACCATTGGTTGGGTTTGTGGAATTGGTGTAACCTTCATGAGAAGGGGATTGATACACCATATCATATGATTTATTTATAGGGTTTTCAATATCATTGGAATATGATCACCTTGGTAGTGGGATGATCCATATTAGGTTTGATATGCCCCCAACAGTCTGAAGAATGATCATCTATCTGAGTATCAAGTTATTATTTGACTGGTGATATTTTTTGGGCAGTTACCAATGATCTTGACCTCCTAGATGAGTGTCTCTAATGATGGAATGGCCGATAAAGTGGCTTCTTCTAGAATGCTCATTGTTCTGAGAAGAATCATGCGAATGGAAGTTGGTTATAACTGCCTGGTGGAACTTTTTCCTTCCTATGTATATCAAGGTTTATCAAGTTTTGAATTATTTTTATATTTTTATTATGGGATTACTAATTTGGATCCTATTTTTAATTATTATAGGGATGTCCTACAGATTATTATTAAGATCACCCCTGTAAGGGATATTCTATAAAATTCTTTATCTTGTGAATATGATGAATCACTTTATGGTTTCCTATGAGTAAATGTCACACCCTAACCTTAGATACTCCATTATATTGTTTTATTTCTAGTATTGGGTCTTTTGGTTGAGGTTGATGTTGAGACCCAATCAAAATTTTTTATGCTTTAAAATGTTTGGGAGGATTTTCTCAGTGTCACATAGTTATAGTACGTTTAGTAGTGACTATGCATAGAGGTCATGTGGTAGGTGAAGGTTAGAAAGAACCAACCACACAACTTGTTCATGGTCATCCAGTCGACCCTAGGTGAGAAGTAGTTTCACCTGCATGGGAAGAGGGTTCTACACGGTTGCAACACGATTTCCCAAATCATGCAGCCAACCGTGCGGTTGGCCTAGAATAATTAAAACCTAAAATTGTCTTTTACCCTCGCAAAATTTATATGCTAAAATTGGTATCCACCCTCCCCATCATTTATGATGAACTAAGGGGTACCAAGACCCTTTCACCCTTAGTTCTCCTCCCCATTGTTGTCTCACCATTGATTCCAAGGTAGGTTTTCTGGTTTTTGTCTAGATTTTCCTCCTTCATCTTTTCCACTCTTCAATTTCATGGTTCCCTTTTGGTTATCCCTCTTTTAGCAGAACCCGAATGCTAAGGATGGTGTGTTTTATTGTTTTTCATGGATTCTAGGGTTGACAGTTTTTTCTTTATGTCTTAATCTTCCATTTCCATAGGTTTCATCAGATTCGCACTGGATAGGTAGGTGTTACAATGTCTTTCCTTCCATTTTCAATCCATTTTATGCTTGGGTTTTCTTTACTAATTATTAAATCATGTTTCTAACCTCTATTATATTCATATATAATTATTGGTAGAATTTTCTTGTTAGAATGATTGATTAAAAATGTATTTTAATTTTTTTGTCTATTTATACCCATTATATCCTTGCCTTTGGGTTTAGAAAATTGTAATTTTATTTTAAAATGGTTTTGTTAGATTTGATGGGTTGTCTTTTCCAAAGAATCATTTTTATGGATTTTTTTGGCTTTGGATGGTTGGATTTAAGAAACATGGTGTTTTAATGTTAATTCATTATGGTGCTAATAAGTGGTTTGTGGGTCTATGGTTTCATTAAAAATGATTGCGAGAGGACAAGTTGTGTTATGTCATTGGATGTAGTTACATCGATGGGTTCACAGAGTGCACCCATGGATAGGCCTGCAAATTATGATGACATTGGGAGTTGAACTTTTCTCAAAACATAGTTTTTCTAAAAATAACACATCTCTTCTCTTTCTATCTCATTTGATAAATGATTCCATGGGTTCCAAAATGTATTGGGTGGTTCCAAAATTGCATGGAATTTTGTGACACAATTTTTGTTTGATAAAAATGAAATTGGTTCTTAAAATGGTGGAAATATGTTTTGGTTCCTTTGTGTGTATTGTTAATGATTCAAACTCATTTTTTAGTCAAGTTGATTTTTGATAAGAGGCCATTTGGAAAATGTGACATGTTTTGTGTTGTTTTGAAATATAAAGGCCAAACATATGGGTAATAGTGAAAATGTAATTTCTTATGGTAATAAATTGTTTTAAGGTGATTATTTCTATATGGAAATGTACCCTAAATGAGTAGAACTAAAAGCCTATATGGAATTTTGAAATGCCTTATGAAAAACCCTTATTGGGTAGGGATTATTGACTAGTTGTTGATCCATGAAATTGGGAGGGTCCTCGGTATGGGAGCTCCCTCATGTAATGAATGTTGAAGTAAAGGTATTATCCATGAAGTGGTTAGGGTGGTTCTAGATTGTGTGGTATGGTTGGTTACATATAAGTGGCTTGTTGTTTATATTATATGGCACGCCCTCTTGTGAAATATACATGGGAGTCTAGAATAAAAAAGTGGCTTACTCAAAAATTTTCAATCACTAGTCTAGGATTTTGTACTAGCTAGTGGCCCATTGAAGGTGGATACATGGCTTTATTACTATGGGGTTGGCCCCCTCTACCCATCCAGGTAGGGACACGATTGGGAGTTACGATGTCAATGATTAGGGAATTCTTTTAAGACAAGTCGTATGTGTAATGTGTTATGGTTCTCTTCTTAGTTCATATCGTTTCATGTTTTCTCCTATTATGATTACTACTAGAGTTGTTGCCCACATTGTGTAGAATAATATTTTCTATACCCATTATTGGTATTTTTTTTTTGAAAAACTACGAATGTGGTCATTGTTTAAAATGGATTTATATGTAGATGTTTTTAAAGAGAAAGATAAATTCTACTTTTTTTCTTCTCATTTCTAGTTTTAAATTATGAGGTAAATAATGAATTTTATTTGTTTGAAAAAATAAATGTGTGTATAAAAATATATTTTATTTAATAAATTAATTTCAAACTAGTAATATTTGAATGATTTTGGGAAAGGAATGGAAAAGATTCTTTGGTGGTTTTCTATTGAGCTTTTATCTCACACCCTACCTATACCACTCGATGTCAGTAGACCTAAATAATTTTTTAGTATTGGATTTTGTATAGGTTTCCTGGAAGGTTCTCATTGTTGAATCCGTACTGGTCTTGAGGTTAGAGGTGAAAATGATGTCACATGAATATCACGTGGTGGGGGTTTTGTTTTGTATTTTTTGTTTTGAGCATGCTCAGTAGAACTTTATACCAAGATCATATATTTATTTAATTATGTTTCATTGTTAGTTTTTATATAGTCTCAGTTTGTTCTATTTTTTCATCTGGTCTTGGATATTTATTTTGGGCTTAAATCATTCCCATTTGTAATTTTTGATTATTTACACTAGCTTCCATCTCGGGGGGATTGAGACTGCCCCATGGGACATGTTGTGGACCAGATTGGGTTACAAGTTTAGGGTCAACCCTAGCTGGTTCATGAAATAAAGGTATGAGAATGAGGTTCTTGATATATTGGGTTGTTCTGCAGAATGAGATTAGGACTATTGGGACTCGGGAGGTAGGTGTGGGAAGATATTCGTGAACTCTTGGTCACACCGATCCTCAAGTTTACAGGGGTAGTCCAGTGTTTAAGTATTTATTCATGGGTTGTTTTGGATTGAGGGATGAAAATGGAGGAGATTCCTGTTATATTGTGGCCTCACATGGGGCGGTGACCCAAGTGGAGTTCGAGTGCCCAGTTCAAGGTCCTATGAGTGTTATTACTTTCATGGGAAATGGCTTAGCACCATGTTTCTAGGATGGGAATAGATACTAGTTTACCATTATGATGGGTTGTTATTGGTTGTGTTTATTACAGATCACGTTTGATGTGAGTGTCCGTTAAAAATAAATGTTGTTTTGAAATGTAAATAATGAAATCTATCAAATTTTTGAGGAATTGGTTTAGTTGGGTTTTAAATAGAATGTGTTTCAATTTGTAAAATATGGAATATGTTTTTATTTGATAAGAAAAATAGATATATCAACCACGATACTCTTTATGGAGGGTCTAACATGTGTGGATATGTATAGAGAGTGTGTGGGAGAACTTTTTCATGGATGATGTAAGAGGGATTCGATGAACACACACGCGACACTTTATAAGATTCTAGAGGTGGGATTTTGGAATTTAAGGCCTGGAATGATTTCTCTGAAATAGATTTAAATAAGAAAATGATTTCAGAAATTTCCATTTCTAAAAGAGTGGGAGTCATCATTTTGAATGTGTCTTGGAAATGTGGAAATTTTTAAAATTAATATGAAATAATATTTTTGAAAAGGGTGGTTTTAGTTGTGTTTGAGCTTGTTAGGACTCCATGATAGTTGTTTTGGGCTTGGGGTGTTTCTTTTAATTGTGTTTTGGCATTATGACAGTTTTGGTTTTTGTTTCTCATGTTGTTCAGGATGTGCTGCCTAGAATGGTCTTGATGGTTGATAAAGTGTCATTCCCAGTTTTGGGTTCTTTTGAGTGGTTCCTCTCTTTCGAGGTAATAGAGATATTTTAGAAGCGGTTTTCTGGTTTTTGAAGGGATGTGTATTCAGGTAGTTGGGAACTCCAAATGTTTTTTAGGTTATTTCTATATTGGGTCAATTTTAGGGTCTAGTTTTAGACCAGTGGGGCTTGATGTCTCACCAATATTAGAATTTGGTGTGTATTTAGTGGTGGTCAGTCATTGTGAGGGTTCCCCATATGGTAGAGAATATATGCTAGAGGAACATGTTTGTGAAACGCTATCCTAGTTGGCCATGACAACCAATTTTTCTGATTTCTATCTAGTGTGACATCACTATGTATAGTTCAAACATTATAAGATGTAGTGTTTCATCCCACTGAAAACATACCACCATTTTGGTCGTTTGAATCCTCAGGTGTACGAAGTAGTTGGGAATAGGGAATGTTGATACCTGACTATGAGGCAGGATATGCTTCGGCCATTAGATCCCCAACCATATGTCTTGTGGTGAAGCTGTCTCAAAATCATGAGTTCCCAAGGGTGTGGGAACCTTATCCCAGAGTCATGTTTTATACTATTTAATGGAAATATCTAAAGATTTAATATTCAATTATTTTCATCACTGTAATTTCATCATTTTGGGATTTTTTGATGAACTCATTCTACTGAAATCCATGTGTCTTTATCTTTTTCAAATGTGACATTAATATTGTACATGTTCTTTGAGGGGTATTGGAGCCATGACTAAGTGTAATTTTTTTGGTTTTGAGTTTGGTTTCTGCCACGTTTGTTTGGGGGGATGTTTAGAATAGTGAGATTGATGGGGGTGTTTCTTAGACCTATCATAATTCGGGATCATTTTATTGTGTTTTACTCAAGCGTGTTTCAGTTCTCATAGTGAACTTCATCACTCCAGTGTATCAGGGTTATTATATTATCTATAGTATGTTTCCTATTGATTTCCTGTCATAGAGTTTCCCCATTACTGTTGAGAAAGTGGGTTGTTATTGGGATGTAGAATCCTTAGTTCCTGGTTGTGGTAAGGGTTTTAATTGTTTGGTTTGGGAGTTTTTATAGCCTTAGGTGGATGGGTCTTGTTTTAGTATTATTTCTTTTTAAGTCGCAAGGGCATTGATCAGTCCTTTTGGAAGAAACTGGGTATGTTTAGTTTGGAGAGTGCCCGCGTTTCCCCCTAGGGGATGGTGTGTTTAGATTTTAATGCCTTAGTGTTAGTGTAATTCTTTTGTTTTGTAGAACCCTTCCATGTTCTCCCCTAAATCTAATGCAATAATTTTTCTTGAATCGGTTGGGTGTGACATGGTTTCGTAATGGTCACCCAGAGGCTTTCGAGTTTCCTTTGTTTTACCATTGTCATGGACTCGAGTTGTGTTAAATATTGGCCTAGTGACTTTCTAGGGGTAGAAAGTGTCTATTGTGGGGAGAATATTCACACCCTAAACTTGGATACTACTTTATTTTATTTCTATTTATAGTATTGGGTCCTTGGAAGGAGGTTCAGGTTGAGGCACAGTCGAATTTTTTGATGTTTTAAGAAGCTTGAGAGGATTTTCTTGGTATCACGTAGTTTCTATGTCGTTAGTAGTAACTGTGTGGAGAGGCCGTGAGAAGGTTTAGGTTAGATAGAACCAACCACATGGCTTGTGCATGACAGCGTGGTCGATCCCAAGTAAATATATGGTTTCAACTCGGTGGTAGAGGGATCCACATGATTTTCCAAACTGTGCAGTTGGCCCAAAATAATTAATACTTAATATTATTTTTTCCCTCTCCCCCCATTTAACCTAAATTCAGCCTCTAGGATCTCATTAATTTTTGGGGAATCATGGTTTCCCATGACCCCTTCTCCCTTTTTTCTCCTCCCCCATAGATTTCTCCACTTTTATAATAAGGTATGATTTAGGTGGTTTGGGAATATTTTATTTCTTTATGTATTCCTCTCGTCTTTTTCATGGTTATCTTATTGTTATCCCTCTTTTGGATGAACCCTAATTATTGGGTTGGTATTTGATCTTCTGTTTCATGGATTCTTGTGTTGGGAGTTTGTTCCTAGTGGCCTAATCTTCGGTTTCTAATGGTTTTGTCAATTTCACACATGACCGATAGGTGTTTCCATGTATTCTCTTCCATTTCCAGTCCATTTGATGCTTGGGTTTTCATGATTAATTTTTAAATCTGGTTTTCACCCCTATTATATTCATTGTTCATTACTGGTTGCATTTTCTTGTTGGAAGGTTTGATTGAAAATAATTTTGAAATTGTTTGTCTATTTATTCCCATGTATATCCTTGTCTTTAGGTTCGGAAAATTGTCATTTTTTTAAAAATTGATATGTTGGATTTTTTGGGTGGTGTTTTACTATGGAATTATTTTTGTGGAAGTTGATTATCTTGGGTTAGTTGGATTTATGAAACATAGTGTTTTAATGTAAATGGGTTATTATTATAAAAAGTGGTGTGGGTGGTTACATTAAAAATGGTTGCGAAAGGACCACTTTTGTTATTCCATTAGATGTAGGAACATCCATTGATGCCTGGAGTGAACCCATGGATGGGCCTACAAATGATGATGACATTCAGCGTAGAAAATTTCTCAAACCATGGATTTATTATAATAACTCATATATTATATTTACATCTCATTTGATAGATGATTCCATAGTTTCCAAAATGTCTTGGGTGGTTTCAAAATTTCTTGGAAGGTTATGACACATTGTGAGTTTCATAAAAACGTAATTGTTTCATTAAATATTTGAAAGCACGTTTGTAACCATTGTTTGCATTGTGCATGATTCCAACTAATTTTTTTAACAACATAGATTTGAGAGAGTATTCTTTTTGTAAAAAGGGACATGTTTGGGTTTGTGTTTGAAACATAAAAGTCGAAGAGTAGGGACATAATGAAAATGTAATTTATTATGGTTCGAAATGGTTTTAAGGTTTTTATTTATCTTTGTAATGCACCATAAATGTTTAGAACAAATGGATCTTTTGGAATTTCAAAATGGATTTTGAAAAAACCTTCTCGGGTTGGATTTCATGCCTAGTTATTGATCAATAAGATTGTAAGAGTCCTCAGTATGTGACCTCCCTCCTGTACTGATTTTTTTTTGGAATGGGTCTGCCCTTGATGTGGTCAGGGTGGTTCCAGATTGTGTGGTTAGGGTGGTGAGATATGTGTGGCTTGTTTTTTATATTGTATGAAACACTCTATTGTTAAATATACAAGGGAAACTAGCATAAAAAATAGGATTATTGATAATGTTTTCTACAATAGTTTGGTTTATTGTACTAGATAGTGGCCCATATTAGGTGGATACATTGGTTTATTGCTATGGGATTCAGCCCCTCGGCCAGGGTAGGTAGGGCGAGAGTTGGACGTTAGGGCGTTATGATGTCATTGATTAGGGCTTGCCTTCAAGACGAGTCACATGTATATTATGTTCTGGTTCTTCTCTAAGTTCTTAGGATTTCCCATGTTCTCTTGTTACGAGTAATATTAGATCATTTTCCCCCATTAGGTAGAATCTTATTTTATGTACCCTATTTTTGTATTTTTTTAGAAAAACTGTGAATGTGGTGTTTGTTTAAAAATTATTTATATGTAGATGTTTTGAAGGAGAAATCCAAACTTTCATCTTTTTTTTGGTGCCATGTTTTAAATTATAATGGAAATCGAGCATGTTTTTAAAAAAACAGAAAAGTGTGTATCAAAATATATTTTTGTTGAAATTTATTTTAAAAAAGTAACAATGTAATGACTTTAGGAATTAATGGAATGGATTCTTTGGTGGTTTCCTGCTGAGCTGTAAGCTCCAACTATACCTATACCACCCAGTGTCGGTAAACCCAAGAGCTTTTATATGATCAACTGCTGTTTAGGTTTCCTAGAAGGTTCTTGTTGTTGGAGTAGTCCTAGTATTTTTTGTAGTGATCAAGATGTCACATTGAGATAGTTTGTTGGTGGTTACCTTTTGAATTATTAGATTTGAGCTTTCCCATTTGTATTTTTCACCTGGATCATCTGTTTATTTAATGATTTTCTATTGTTAGTTTTTCTACTATCTCATTTTGTTCAATTTATTCATCTTTCCTTAGTTATTTATTTTGAGTTTAAATTGTTACCACATGTATGTTTTAATTCCCAATAGTATTTTACATTCCAATGGGATTGGGAGCGCCCCTCAGAACATGTCGTGGACCGGCTTGAGTGACCGGTGTAGGGTTGAACAGGAATGGTTCATGATAAAACAATGTGTCCGAGGAGAATAGCTTGATCTCGATAGACCAAATTTATTTCTAGGTTCTTTTATTTGGTTGTAGTCCTCATCCTTATAGTAGGTTAGAATATTTTTAGTTTTGGTTAGGATTTTATTTAGACCCCTTTTCACTTTTATTACTTTATAGTTGTTCTCATTTTATGATATTATAGATGTCTGCATATATTTTATCTGTGGCATGACATTTCAACAATCTATAGGCCTGGAGTTATTTATTTTTGTACATGTAAATATGGATAAATCCTCCCATTATTGAAATATCTCTACTCAATGATGGTCATTAGCCCCTGAAATATTAGAGGAGGGCTTGGGGTAATCTTGGGTCAAACCCTAGTGGGTTGTGTTGTGAAATTTATCCAATTGAAAATTCTATATTCTTGGGATATAAGTAATATTATGATTTGTTGAGTGATTAGGTAGATTTCATACCAAAATTTCTCAACATATAAAAAATTCAAATTTTACTAACTTCTTATTAGATCTTCCAATCACCTTTAAGTATCTCCAAAACCATATAACATATGTCACCAACATTAAAATACAAATAACAACTTGAGTTCTCAAAGGATATATTAATTAAATACCAAATCCCACTCATTAAACATGTCGTTTTTAAACATTTAGAATTTATCTTCTACAGAAAAATAGAATTTTATAGAGGATTTATCATTTAATATATGATAAATTTATTTAATTAGGATCTCAATAATCTCATATTATCAAACATATTCTTCAACAACTATTCTAATTCGAAAAATACTTCTTAGGGATATCAATTTCATATTTGGATTTCTTCCTATTAAGGTACATAAATAACTTTCAAACTCCAAAAACATAGAAAGAAGTCATATTCCAATAATTTTAAGCCTATAAGTATGAATTATGTGTTTGAAATGAGAACACTATATAAGAAAAAAATACTTTTCCCTCAGAATTATGACTTACAATCAAATATTTACAGCTCTAAATCCTATTATATGTATTTAAAAACCCAATTTTTTTATCCTTGATTCCACATGAGACACAATTTGATAATATATATATATATATATTCTATTTACAAAAACTATTAATATATCAGTTTATGATAACATCAGGTATACATTCCCAAAAAAAATGGATTGAATGTATCAAGATTCCACAAAACACAAAAACCCCTATACCATCTTCAAAAATTTATCATGTTAATAAATATATATCTAAATACATTCTTCCCATAAATATGATATCATTCCTCAATGTGGTAAACCATATATCACTGAATACTCTATAAAAAAGTTGTGTCCCCTTTTGAAAATATATAAATGAGTAAATATTAAAGAGATTTATATGTTGTTTTATACACCATAGAAAATAGTGATGAAATAAAAATATTATAGATGTAATTAAGTTACTAGAATTTATCCTTGAGATGAATGAGGTTGGACACCTATAGACAACATATTTTTTTATGAATCTGTCTGTATTGGTTTAGTGAATACATCATCTGTTTACTCATTTGTAGGAGAAAATTCCAACTCTATTAATTTATTCTCATTAATCTATTTGATGAACAAATATTTTTATCAATGTTCAATCATCTTGAATTATGAATGATATTTCATTACAATTTTTTTTCAATTTGATTATCACATCCCAAATATAGTGGTTTCTTAACATAATCTGTTATATTTTTCAACTGATTCCTCATATATATCAATTCGGTTTCCCTTGAGATACAACCACATATTTTCTTCTATAGTTCTTATGGTTATATAATGTTTCAACATTGTGTCCTAACTTACACACCTTTAACCCTTGTAGAATTTTACATAAAATTTAAATCTTCTATCATCTATATTTTTAGTTTAATCAACATATATATAACCAAATAGACTCATCATTCCATTAATGTAATATTTAATTCCAAAATCTCGCATGCCTTTTATGTAGTTTAAAATAATATTTATATAAATTTATTGAGCCTCCATATGTGATGTTTGACCCCTGGAACATATGGTAACATCATATAAAATGTTTGGAGTTATATAAATCAAGTATAAAAACATATAATTAGTATCTAGAATACTATAAGGTAAAATTAATTCCCGTTATCATACATTAAATGATTTATTCAGACTATAATTGGGTTAGAAAATAGATTTAAATCATCCCTTCCAAAATTCATTAAATTTTCTCAAAAATACATCTTTTGAGAACGATAGATGTGATATTCACCTATAGAAATTTATAAAACATAATATTATATCATTTCTCAAAGAATTTTTATTTCAAAAAACTTCTCTATATTAAATGAAAAATATTCAAAAGAACTATCATTATTTCTATAAAAATTATATCCTCTATATAATGAATAATCATGAGTGATACATTTTTTTAATTTTAAATAAATATTTTTTTTCCATTATTCTTTTCCAAATAATCAACTATTTCCATCATGAGTATAATAAGGACTATAGAGTTATTAGGGTTTTGCTGATTTATATATCCTTATTTATCCATTAAACATAATTATTATTATCTTAATAAAGGAAAACATTGTGTTTCTCAATTCATACATCTTCTAAAACTCTAAATTACAGAATAAAGATTTGATATCTATTTATAGAATCTTGTTATTAATTTAATAAAAAATAAAAAGAAATATCCTAATTTTATCAAGATTTGAAACTGATACAAATGAATCATACAATTTAACTCCCACTACCTATTATTAACCATTTCACACGAGTATTTTCATATTTCAAACAAATTAGTTTCTTTCATTCATTTTAATTCAAAAGACCTAATTTCCTTAAAAAATATTATCGTTTTGGATTGAGTAACAATAAATAATTATATTTCATCTCAATGTAATCCAAATTTCCATTTATATTATCAATCCTCCATTGATTTTATAACGCTTCTCTCACATCTCTTGGATCAAAATTACAAAATAGTGAGGTATGTGCTATTTTCCTCAATGTTCACTATGTTTGAACAAGTTGTACTTATTATCAAATTATTTTATAGAAAATCAAATCTTCTCTTATCTGTGTAGAGAATAACATTTTTTTCATCCCATTAATTTTTTGAATCATCATCTTCACCCTTCACATGTTTTGAATTCCATTAGTCTTTTGAATCTTTGAATTTCTATTAAAAATAACTTATAGTTTGTAATTATTCTTTACCATTTTCCCTTAATATTCCATCACATTCATGATAATAGTTTCAAAAATATTCCTTATTAATTTTGTTGAGAAATGGTGTCTTATTCTATTTTAAGGATAACCTATTATGATATAATCGTGACCTCTCTTCTCAAACTTTAATTTATTTTCACCCTTCACTATGATTACATAAGGTCTTTCAAAGACCAATAAATATTCAAATATTGGGGTCTTAATTAAATACATTTTCATGCTAAAATATATGAACCTGGATTGTAAAAGAAATGAAACTAAATGCGAAACATCAATCAAATAGCATGTCTCCAAAATTATGAATAGTTTTAAAATTTTTCAATATGGATTGATCCTTCACTTGGAGATTTCCATTTACCTATTAAAATCATTAGTTTTTACATTATATGATTCAATGAGATCATGGTGAATTCCATTATTCTAGAGATAAGAAAAAAATATTATACTTTTCTATATCAAAAAATTTCTTACTCTAATCATCATCATAGGAAAACTAACCATCTACTCAACCATCATTCTAAATTTTTTAATCACATATAAATTCAAATATTTATATTTAAAGAATTTAATACATGGGATACATTTTTCATAATTAATAATGGAAATAAATCACCTATATACATTTTTGGATTACAATATCATTGTACTATAAATGTTGGAAAAAATAAGATCTAATGGATGAGATTTTTTAATATCAAATTTTTTGTATGATCGAATAACTATAATTCTGTATTAATAGGTATAGAATTACTAATGTATTTCTCTATTAAAATTAGGTACATCATGAACATTTTCTCATCAGGAAATCTTTATAATATTATTTATGTTTATTGAACCATGCCTTCATGACATAATATGTTTTATTATTTTCTACTTAATTATCATGAGAACATACCATCTCTAACCAAATATAGATCACCCTTTCATCATTTTCCATTTAAATATTACATATATATTCTAAATTAATTACCTATAACACATATTTTAAAAAATGACATCATTTTAATCACCCTGTAAATGGAACACACTAAATATTTTTTGTTTTATGCAATCAACATAAAATGTGATCTTTTACATTAAAATTTCATTTTAAATTAATAATTAAACAAAACCATTTGATTTAATAGACAAAGAATTTCCCAAAATTAATGATCCATCTTCTCAAAATTTTGAAATTTTTCAAGATCATTAAATATCTATTAATGTGTCTAGAACATGCAATATATAAAATTTGTGGATATTCCCCTTTGGATACATAAATGGAAGCGTAGTAAGTAAAAAAATAAGTTTCTTTTCCATTAATATTCTAAGGTTATTGTAATTATAATTCATATTCAAATAAGATAGTTTTATATTGTGAATCCTAGCTAATCACATATTCCATAAACATCATTTAATTATTTAAATTACTTCTCATAATTCAATCTAGAAAATTCAAAATTTTAATAAATTTTCTAATTTATATGATATGACTCCATTATAAAAACAATCTCAAAAAATCATAAAATATCTAAGATATTTTAAACTAAATCAATACATTTTTATCATATTCCAAAAGTCAACATAATTCCAATAATATCCATAATAATCATATTTACCTCTAAAGAAGGCATGTTCCCCAATATTATAAGATTCATTTTAGATAATTTCAAATAACTAGGTGCAACAATTTATTCATTTAATTATGAGTTCTAATAATTACTGAATCTCAGAGTGTTCCATATTTTCCAAATACCTGGTCCCATTCTATTATTTCTTCAATTTTGGATAACAATTAGTAATTTTATAATATTTATCACCTTTTGACTATGAAATTTATTTTTACATTTGATTATCATTCATCTTAGATAATTCATGAATTTTTTTAATAAAATTATAAAATTTTGGTATCAATGTTTCTAATAACTTTTAAAAGTTTTCCAAAATCTATTGAACAAGATCAATATCCATTTCAATTTCCATCACTTTTTCATCTGTAATGACAACTTAAAGAATTTTATCATTAAGAAACATCAATAATTCATATAAATATTTTATAAAATTTAATTTTCTATCTCTATAAATACACACTTTGTTGTAAAATGTTATAAATATTCTCTTTAAATTCATTATCTTCATCTTTAATGTTGAGATGAATTGAGGAAAATCCTTTAATTATCAGTTTAACATAAAATATATCATAGTTTATTATTAACTCCAATGATCACTACATTCACCACATGTGAATTTAACCATATTAAAATTAGTAATAATTAGTTTTTCCTCAGTATCACTTGAATTTTCAATATCCACATATATATAATATCTTTTATTGTCATCATGCTTCAATAAGATATTTATCTTTTTGAATTTTTTTAAAAAATAATCTCATTCATTTTATAATAAAAAATTTACTTATTATAATTTATTACATAATTAATGTAAGACCAGCAAGGTATTTCATTTTAATCTTTAGAAGAATATATTTTTCAATATTATATAAATTTTGAAATACCATACAATGTATTTTTATTTAAATAAATTCAGTAGAATAATATTTTTGAAATTTCCCTTACATATTCTAATAATTCATGAGTGAAAATAAAATAGTTTATAAAATTCATTCCCATATATTTTTATAAATATAAAAAAACTTCAATTTCATAAAAAAACATATTACATTTAACATAATTTAACAATTTAAATGTATTTATTTTTATTCCTTACTAATATTTTAAAAAAAACAACACTTTCACATATCTTATGTATTGATATTTTAACATAAATCATATAGAATAATGTTTTCTAGATTTTGACATTCATGTTCTGAGAAATTAATATCAATGAAATTTGTTTTAATTCCTAGTATTTCATCAAAATTTATTTTATCCTCAAGCCTCTAACCACATGTAATA
Organism: Viscum album; assembly: GCA_963277665.1. Classification (NCBI taxonomy): domain Eukaryota; kingdom Viridiplantae; phylum Streptophyta; class Magnoliopsida; order Santalales; family Viscaceae; genus Viscum; species Viscum album. Next base: position 1,810,856,607 of record OY728159.1, on the reverse strand, counting down.
ATTATATACAAAAATTCATCAAAACATTTCAAGAGGTTATCTATAATTTCATTATCTTGTGTATTTTGGTCATTATAAGTTAATATCAAAATATATAGTTAATATTTCTATACATTTTGTTTCTATCATAATATTTTCATGTTTACCTCATATGACATTAGATGTATTAATTCCTTTTAAATTTGTTAACTTTGTCAATGAAAATGATAAAATATAGAATAATAAGGATTTTATCATTCTATAAGTTATTTATTAAAATTTATTTAAATGAAAAAACGTTACCAATTAATGTTAAACTAATGTTTGTTTGATACAATATATACAAAATGGTTCATAATATATATTGTATCATCTAATCATTCCAAATATAATATGTTTTCTTTCAATAGTGAGAATGAAATTTATATTCACTGAATTTATATTTCCCAAACTGATAAGTAAAAATTTAGTAACAGAATATATAATAGTAGAGAAACTCCTTTTCTTGTCTCTAATAATTTTAATGAATTTTGAGGTAACCAAATCTGGTATCAATTGAAAATAACACATCGATCAATGGAAATCAATTAGAAGGGTTTGAATATGTAATTTAATTTTATTATTTGTTTCTTTTGGAAACAAACTTTTCTAATTATTAATGTGATAACTTTATCCAATCTCACCCACAAACAAATGAACAAAAAGGAAGTTCTTGTAGATTTTTACAATGTTAAACTATCATAATAAAATTGATATTCATTATCATGATTTGAATTCCCTCACCATATTATGGTCCACTTTTCTCAACATTTTGATTATAAATGAGCAGATTATGTCCGTAAACTCATGTTACAAAACTTTCTCCCACCACTGTAAAGGGTTCTTCCCATGTAGATAAAATATGATATATTTTAACAATAATAGAGTCTTCTCCAAGATTATTCCAACATCATGTTTTTTTGTTGAATGGTAATATTATAATTCTTCCACTATTCTGAAAACACTCTTCTTCATATTCGTTATTTATATTTAAAAACTTCTGAATAATTTAATTAAATTATTATCACAACATCATAGAACACCACTAGATTTGTAGTCATAAAAAATGAATATAATATTACATTTTATAACAAAAATTACTCACTCTAAAAAATTATTATAGAAAATTTGAAATATTGTAAAATATATAACTTTTAGAAACTAATTAATCTTATAATTGTTATTTCAATGTATCTTTAATTATTTAAAATTAATTTAATCTTTTCATTGTGTTATAAGACACATTGTAGTGTGATTGAGAATTCACTTCATAACTACATCACCCCTTCACAACCTAATATATTCCTTCATGATGAAAGTGATTAAATTTCTAAGATTGCATTTCAAAATACCTTGGTTATTTTTTAATAATTGAAATATTATTTTATTCATCATGGGATTTAATTTTTCCAAATATAATTTATTTTTTAATTTGAAAAAATTTTCAATATTAGAAATACCCCTAGTTTCACAAATTTCCAAACTCTGAACATGTAATTACAAACATACAATATTAGATGAAAATAATATTTTAATGTAAGATGTACTTTTTTGGTATATATTACTCTTATAGTGTGCTATAATACTCTTATCATTTCATTTCTTACTCATATTAGGTATACCAATAGTAGAAAAAATGGTTTTCGACATCGTTTTTTATTTGGAAGTCGGTTTTAACCGATGTTGATGGTGCGAACGTAAAAAAATATGACTTTTTACGTCGGTTTTGTAAACCGACACCAATAATGAATTAAATTTGTTTTATAGAATCAGTTTTGTAAAAAATGAATTCCAAAAAAATACATCTGTATCATTTTTGTCATCGGTTTCCTTGAAAACTAACGCCAAAAAGTTAGAAAAAATAGTTTTGACGTTTGTTTTTTTTAAAAAAACGACGCCATAAATGAAAAAAATATATTTTTGGCATCGGTTTTTACAAAAACCACCCCAAAAAGTAACTTTTTTTCTTCCATGTTTTATATCATTTCTTAATATTTGATTTGACATGTCTTGGAGAAAAAACAAAGTTACATACCAAAAGACATGGTCATCAGAAGTTAAACTTGTCAATTTTTCATTTGGAACAACTCGTTTCAAATAAATTTTGATAAAGATAAATTAAAGTCACATACACCAAATAAAAATGGTGAACAACAATTATTTTTACAACACAGTTGGTAAATATCATTCGAATGTACTATATTTTTAACATGATAATAATAAAAAACCATATCTAAAAGAAATCTAATCAAGCAGTTTTGAAATAAAGGAATAGAATAACAAAGAAAATAAATTATTTGAATAGGTACCTTGTTCAAATTAATGATTGAAGTAATGTAGCAAGCATGATTGAATTGTATAGGTTCAAAATGTTGAACGAATGATGAAATGGATTTATATATAGTAAAAGAAAATATTTTCAATAGCGTTTTATGAAAATTTAGGCGGGATTTTAAAAAGTAAAATGTGTATTTTGAAGAAATTGAAATTTCAATCCCTCATATTGGAAAATACTCTTTAGCATCGTTCTTTTTAAAACAGACATAAAATTGATTTACATTGGACTTTTGGCATCAGTTTTGTAGAAAACCGACCCCAAAAATGCCAATCGATATCCTTTTTGGCATTTGTTTTTAAATAAACCGATACTAAAATTTAATAAATAAATTATTTTTTGCTTTGGTTTTTTTAAAAATGGATGCCAGAAATTAAAAAAATTATATTTTTGGCATCAATTTTTAAATAAACTGATGCAAAAATTTTAAAAAAAAATTACGTTTTGCATCATTTGTTTATAAAACCGACGAAAAAAATTAAAAAAAAATTTGTCATCGGTTTTTTGAAAATCGATGCCAAAAATGAGAAAAAAATTACAAAATTTTAGATAATTTCATTGGATTTGATTTGACTGGTCGTGGAGCTAAAACAGAGTTATGGATTAAAAGTTATTATGTTTGAAAGATGGAATTTTTTAAGTCTTCTATTAAAGAAGACCAACTTCCGACAACCATAACATCTAATCTGTAACCCTGTTTTTTCTTCACGATAAGTCAAATCGAAGAATCGTAAATAATATAATACTTAGTAAAAAAATTTAATTTTTAGTGTTGGTTTTTAAATAAACTGAAGCAGAAAATTCTCCTTAAACATATATTACTTCGGCTTATATGAAACTAATGTCAACCTAAAGATGGTAAAAACCATTTTCTACTAGTTTAGGTTACTATTAAGTCTCATATTACTCTTTTAATCAATAAGAATGAACTTTCAAAGTCTTACATTACTGATAGATATTGTTGTATCATCCTTTTTATGTTTATTATTACTCTTCTAATATCTCAAGTACTCTTTTAAATTCTTGAATGACCCTTATGATCTCAGAAGTGATTGTAATTAAGTAATTATTCACTCTTTAAACATCGTACATTTCTTTTTAATGTATGTGGTTTCCCTTACAAAGTATGATTAAATCATATAATTTATTTATGGAATTTATAATGTATTAATCCATCTTCCAATTTTATATTATTGATCCAATATGAATCGTATGATTTTTTGAGGAATTATGCTTATTTCAATACTAAAATACTACTCCTTAAAAACACATAAAATACTAACGACACACACACACACACACATATTTTTAAGCTCCTCTAATCATGTGGAATACACCCATCCATTTAATATATAACAATATAAAAAAATTACAAAAAAAAAATTATTTTGATTATGATTTATCTATATGTAAAAAATACAATGCACTGAACTTATTCACTTCATGAATCATCATTTATTCTACCCTATCCAGATATTAGAGGATTTATGCATTAAAATGTGATCAAGGAAGCTACTACTATGGTCTAAAATTATATCTCTAATTACGAAATATTATTCATGATATATATATATATATATATATTCCAAAAACATCATTGGATATCAGTAACTAGGTCCCTATTAAATATTTACCGAGTAACCAATGGTGCAAATGTGGCAATAAAGACTGTAGTTTTAAAATATCTATTATGTTCCCTTCAACCAGGTACCTAGTACTACCCCAACACTTACGTACAGCCCATTAACTATTACCCTTACTTCACAAACCCACTAATTAATCTATAAATTCAAAAATAATACCTAAAAATAATATTAGTAGTTAAATAATTTGAGAGTTATAACACATAACTCTATGTTTAATTACAATATTCTTCCATGTCCCCTCTTAGAACATTTATCATTACATCAACATAGCTTATATAACAGATTTATTTGATATTTTGGATCCCTAGTAGAAAGGATATAATTCCTTTTCTATATAATTTAGATAAATCATTCATTTTAAATGATCCCTATTTAAATTGAATAAATTGAGATATTTTGATAGATTTATGTATTTTAATTGATTTAGGATGAATGAATCTAGGATATTCAATAGATAACCATATACTAATACAAGGTTAGTTGTAAAGAGATTCATCTATCACATTATATGTGTTTCATGTCTCGTTTGATATGATGGTTTCAGAACGTATATATTAATGACCTTCAACAGATTCCAATTTGTTTCCATGATAAATTAGTTGTGACTATAGACTATAAACTTCTTTTTAGGAACTTCGAACAAAATATATTCAATAGATACTATCTTATATTTCTAATATAAAAATAACATTATTATTAAAATAGTGATAAAGGTTTTATGTGGATTCTATCATATTATCATTAGACATGTTGTAAATGTGAGGAATTTGGGGTAATGTTTATGAAAATATTTCATATGATTTATATTTTGTTAATGGTTTGGGATTATTTGGGTGGGTTAGTAATTATTTACATGTTATTGAAGTCATATAAAATTTACCTAATTTTCTTGTTTTTATATTATGTATTAAGTAATAGATATTATATATTCCATTCATTATAGCATTATTATACCTATTCACATGACAAATAGAGGTTAGAAGAGGATCCTATGGATCATCTTTGTATACTCACAACCTTGTATAATATTTCTTCTAAACATATAGGGTTGGTTGGATGATGGATTCAAGAAACATTAGTTTCATATTTTTGTTGTGTAGTTAGGAGTGTGGGGAGTCTATTCCTATTTTTTATTTTTTGGTGAATTTTGGTTTTATTATAAAGGGTTTTTTACACATTGTGTATTATTTGAAGTTTGAATCATATTAATGTATTCATTAAAAAATGTTTGTGGATGATTCTTGGTATATTATAGGAATATATAATTGATGAAGTGATTTTTTAATTAATATAAAGGTAAATTCATCCAATTTTACATTATTATTCCCCTTCATTCTAGTTTTCATAATTTGGAACATTAAATCCTAGTATTTAGGTTCATTCTTGATCACATTTTTGGGTTAGAAGGCTTCATATTATAGTTTGGCCATGATAGTAATGATATTATGAATGTGAATAATACTTATTGTTTTTTGGAATCATGTTTCTTTTAATGTGAATATCATATTAATATGAGTAGAATAAATAAATCCTTGTAAATTAAATTATGTAATGGTAATGTTATGAATGTATACTTTTTGAGAAAATGGAATTATTAAAAAAATACCATTATTCCTTAATACAGAGGAAGAACCTCCCTAACATAGTTTGTTATGTTATCCATGATAAGAGATTCAAAAGAAACATATTTTGTTTATGTTTATCACATATAGATATCATTAAATATTTATGAGTATAAAAAAATAAAATTGGTTGAGTTTAATTAAATATAATGGAATTTTATTCAAAATAATAATATCATAAATAAGATAACGATTGAAGTGGTATGTCTATCATGTGAAACAAAATTAAATTAGAGAACTAAAGTATTTAAATGAGTTTTGAAAGATGATGGAATGATATGTGGGTTAATATGATATTTTTTAACTAAAAATATAATTATAAAATGTTAGAGAATTATATAGTAAATATATGTATTGTGTATTAAATTCCCTAATTAATAATCAATGTTAAGTCTTAAAGAAGCCTCATGTTACATGTTCAATGTCCATTTATGAATTTGGGACATGTACTAATTTTTTTTGAATATACTATATAGTTTAAATTAATACATAAAAATGAGGAGTATCTATGTATATATATTGCTAAAAAATTATATAGAAAAAATAGTATTTTTTACTATTTTTAAAAGTCATAAATGAAATTAAGATTATATATATTAATATATTATCATAGAATTTTCTATGATGGAATGAAAAAGGTAAACTAAGATTGTTTCAAGTTATATAATTAATGTTTTGATTGAGTCTAAAATGTGTCTTTGATTTTTTAACACACCTTCCTTATAATTGGGGTTTCATTCAGAATTTTAGAGATTCAAGTTAAACCAATTAGTATATAAGGATGGAAATATTATGGAATAAATTTATTTCTTTTCCTTAATATTTTATGATCCAGATTATTTATAAAACCAATGAAATATACCAGTTAATATTAACTTTTGATAAAAATTGAATCATCTTAATAATTTATTTATATAAGATGTTATAATACTTTTTGGATAATAATCAATGTTATTTTTTAAACTAGATTAAAATGGATATATTATGGTGTACTAAGTGGATGAAACATGATATTATTTCTACATTATAATGGTAATCATGTTTAAACCCTACTTACATGGATTTATCCAAAAAATGGACCATTTTTTCTTGATAACACTAAAATATATATAAAACATATGGTGTTAATATGTATTATTTATAGATGTTATCTTTATATTGATTCTTGAGGTCAGATATATGGGGAATATGTTGTTATTAGTGGCATAGAGGTATTGTGATATGAAGTGAATGAGTTGTGGGGATGGAGAGGCCACACCATGGACAAAGAGGTATTATGTAATGTAGGAAAACAATTGATTATTTTTCAAATACTTGATCAATCCATTGAAAATATAATAATAATTTTAGGGTTCAGCAGAGAAATTCATAAATTTTTAGTTATGGTTTCTTATATGTTTATAAAAATATGTATTATTTTTTAAACATTATTAATTAATATAAATTTTTTATATACCTAAGTAGTGTAATTTTTATTATGTCAAAAACCATTCATAAATGTTTTTTTCTCTAAAGTAGAAACCATACATATTAAAAACTATATATATATTTTTCCTTAAACTTACTTTAAAACATTTCATATTATAGATGTTTTGGAAAAAACATGTGTTAGTATACCAAACACAATAGTTCCAAACATTGTGAAGATTTTATATAAATTTTTTTCTAGATGATTTATGTTTCTATTACAACGTTATCTCATGATAGGGGTGATCACATTCTGACAATTAATAGGGTTCATCCAATATTTGTAAATTTGTATAGTATGGAAGATCCTCATGAAGTGTAAGAGTACCTTTTTGATGCATGTGATCTAGGATTTTGTGCAAAATTACATCTGTAGTGGTTGTTCCATGGACAAGAGAATAATATCTTGATGGGGGTTTGGAAAAATTTATTATGTTGGAATCCTTATAATATAAAGGGTTAATTTTTTCAACATTTAATGGTTATGTATAAAATAAAATTTAGAATTTAATGGTCATTTACGAAATATATAATAGTAATTTCCTTTTGAAAAATAGTGTATCTATAGACGAAATCATTTAATGGGGATGTAGCTGTGTTATTGAGGCACCAAGAGAAGTGGTGACCACATCTAGTTCCTAGTGGTGACCACATCTAGTTCCTAGTGGTGGGTTATTATAAGAATAGGAATTCCATATTTTTATTAATTTGGTTGATTTAGAATTTATGAAATTCTATTATCTGACCATATTGAATATAAACTCTTTGGGGTCTATTTTTCCTTATATTTGAGTTCATGTAGACAAGGAATCACACCCTCACTGGTTTTCTTCCATCATTTGACTCATCCATGGATATCATTCAAGCATTATTCAGGATTCCCTTATGAAAATTTTTGAAACCTCAACCACTATTCTTCCCCTTCATTTTTCTCTTTGTTGTTTTTATTAAGAGGGTCATGTTTCATAGGTTTTTTTTAAATTTCTCTATATTAAATATAGTTTTCTATTTATAAGATTTATGATTTTCCTTTTCCTCTTAGTAATGGAATGAAACTTAATCTTTGTAATTCAATGGATTGGAGTAGGTTTCATCATTAATAGTATATAAAATTTAATTCTATGACTATTATTACTTGTCTCTACCACATTCTTCAACTGTTTTGAAATTTTATTAATTAAATTTATTTATCCAATCCAAGGGAAGTGTGTTTTCCTCCTATTTATCATTTGTAACAAATCTTGTATCACATTATTTAATGAAGAAAATATATTTTAATATATATTTTATATACAAAGAATTTTTTCAAATTATAAATATTAATTTTTCATGGAGTTTGATAATTAATGGAGTGCTTGGATAATAAAAAAATTTATAATTTTTTAAAATTATGATTAAAATGGATTTCATAAAAAATGTAGGTTTTGTTGAATCTTTTTTTCTATTTTTCTTATATTATTTACTTCATGGAGATTCATTACTGGTGTTTCCATGATTTTCATTTCAAATGTTATTTTAAATATTGGGTTTTAAAAATATATTTGGAAAGCTCGGTTAGCACCTGATAAAAATTGAATATTGTATGAAGTATTCCTAAGAATTTATCCCCTTAATGTTGTTATGTTAATGGTATAATGATAATTTATTTTATGATGAGTCAATTAAATTATCATACTTCATTAATATTTTAATTATATTTTTTTTCTTGATACAAATGGGTTTGTTATATGGATTGTGATTAGAGGAGAGTGTATGTTACAATTCATTTTTATCATAAATTAATATATAATATTGATATGTTATTTGTTTTATTTCGTCACTAATGTTTTTGAAATATACTTTTTTTATCATGGGTACCGCAATTACATTGGTATAGAACACTTGTCATGTACTTACTAGGAATTTATAACCCTCTATTAAGACTGACATTTCACCATTAGTTGTTATTTCACTCTGACATATATGTGACACTACCATAAGGCATTGATTTTTCACTCTCATTAGGCATTCACACCATTGAATAATCTTAGTATTTTTCATTAAAAATAATATGGAGAATAGGGTATGATGATGTTAGTTTCCTAGGGTTACTCCCATATTTTTAGGTTGTCATTCTTTCACATGATTTTATGTTATTATTTTTTAAAAAGGATTTCACATAATAATATATTTCCATATATATATTTCCATATATATATATTTACTAATTTATGGTTATTGTGTTGTTTTTAACAAAATTGGTGATTTAATTTTTAATGTATAAATTTATCAATCTCTCATGAATTCATTTTGTAATATGAAAGGGGTAGTTTAAGATATTTTTCTATTTCATTGATATGAATGTTTATAATTTTATGATCTTAAAATTATTTTTTTGTTATCAAATGTTATCCCATCATAATATCTATAAAATCATGAGATTTTTTAAATTGGAGACTTTTATCCTTATTTAACATGAGATTAAGTGTTGTACTCATATGAATTGTTTTACTTAAAATAAAAACCTTATCTTCAGATTTTTATTTTAATATCATCTGGAAATTGGATTTAAAATAAATTTTTGCGCATGGGTTATGAGGAGGGTACCTAATATGAGTTATTTGACCATTTTTATTATATTATATTTTCATAAAATATATACATAGATATAGTATATGTTCATTGTATTTATCATTTATTATGGTGTTGGGGAGAAGTGATGGTGAATTTTCTATTACATAGGGATATGGTGGGGGGAGTTTGTTCATTATTTTATTTTTCTATTTTTATTCTTCTTATGTATTATTCCATTTTATGTTTATCATTTTTTATGACCTAGTATTGTTTGTATTTCAATTACTAATTTTCATTAAATATATATTGAGATATATTATTAATGATTATTGAGGGTGTTTATGGATGATGAGATATTTCATAGTTTTTTCCTTATTGGTTATTCAATATTATTGAAACTACTAATTTTCAATGTGTGATTACCTGAATTTTTGTGTTTTCATGCCATACATTCAAGTGAATGTTCCATGTTATTATTGATTTTGTGGAGAAATAATTTCCACCTATGTGTTAATTTATGACCAAGTACTTATTTCCAACCTATAGGGATCAATAACACAATTTGGGTCATGGATCAGGATGGCTCAAGTACAGTTGTTAAGGGCATGATGGGTCAGTTCATGAAAAAATAGAATTTGATATGTGTTTTGTTTAGTTATATTTTTGGTCGTAGGGTAGATAGAAGTTAATTCTGTAAGAAATCAAGACATTTTTATGAAGGACTATCTGACCAAATATTTTAGAACATAATCTTGAGTATATAGGGATATTAATAATCTCTAATTATAGTTTGGAGTTTTAATTTCAAACTATATGGGTAAAATGATAACTTTTAGAAAATAAATATGGGAAACTAATTTGTTACTTGGGAATGGTGTACATGCTACAAAATTTACTCACAGACAATTCACCATTTATGGGTGTAGATTTAATGCTTTTCTGTTTCATAAAACCTCTTAATTTCATTATATATTTCATTAAATATGATTTAAAGTAATGAATTTTATATGATTTCAAGTTATTTTTACCCTGAATTACTAGTATCTTGTGATTAATTGAAATAATTTTTATGTTCTATGGTGGTGATTTAATTATGTTAGTTATCAACAATTGTTTTTTTTGATTCAGAGTCAACTTTATCAGAAATCGAATATCAAAATTATGGTAGTATTTAAAAATAATAATTAATTTCACTAAACAATTATTCAATTTTTTATAATTAATCCTAAAGAGGTTTTCCATTATACGGAACTACAAGATTTTTTTGAGTAATGTTTGTAATGAAATTATTTTTATTGAATTTAATGAGTATAAATGTTGTGTAGAACATTTATATTAATGAAAAAAATTCATTATTTATTTTTGTTTCCATAATTAAATGGATTTTACTATCAAATTATATTTTTAAGTGAATCACGTTTTATAATGGTTTTATGTACACAATATTCTTTGTTTTTGGAAGGATAAAATAATATTGACTGGGTTATACATTAATTAAAATCATCTCTTAATACATCTCATTTCTCTGACTAAATTTCTTTTACCATTTCCAAAAAACAAATCAAATGATTTTTAGCTCATTTTATTTTATAGAACACTTCTAACATGACTATCTCATGTTTATATATTGATTTTTTGGTATTATTTTCTTTATTATCTTCAGTGTATCTTAAAATAAATTTTAATATATAAAAATGAATTTATGGATATGATCATTCTATAAGTGTATTCCCTGAAAAATTATTTTTGTTAAGTTTGTAATAAATAAAAATTTGGTTAAAAAAATTAAATTAGATAATGTATTTTTAAGAATATAAACATTCAGTATTTCAATTAATTTCCATTTCTATCATTTTAGATATTTAATATTGATTTTATGTGGTAGATATATGATATTATATTGGGAAGTAGAATTTTTGGTTTATTCCATGTTTGTGTTTGTAATTTGTAATCTCAAGGATATACATGGAATATGATTTATATTTACTAATTTTATTGTCAATATTTTTATTGGTAATATATTTTTTCATAGAAATTGTTGATATTTTCAAGATTATTATATTCTATTTGATTTTTTGGATAGGAGAGAATTTGGTCAACTAAAATGATTCCATGTTAATTGTATTTCTATTACTGGATGATTTTTTATTTTATTTGTTTACTATTTTACCTATATTTTTTCATATTGAGGTAATTTTGTTTATTTGTTAGACCTCCACCCATGTATAATATTTAAATGGATGGTTATAAAATGTTCAGTGTGAATATTTCATGAGTATGAAATTACAAAATGTTGGGTAAGTGTTTCCCCCAAATGATGCTTGCAGGATCATCCCTGGATGGAAATGTTTTATGGTGTAGAGAATTATAAAATCCACTTTGTATTTTTGTATTTGAAATTTTTTTTTATTAATGTATATTTCATGATTTAGTTTTAATATAGGGTGTTTTAGGTGGTATGAAATGTTAATAGGTATTTGGAGAATGTTTGGACTAGTTATGGGGCTTGAAGATGCCACGCCATGTACAATGGGGAAAAAATGTAGATTTATAGAGGTAATTTTTTTTGGTAGATCGGTGATCATAATATTTCATAAACAATTATTACATAATGGAATTACAATTATTTTTAATAAATATTCAATGAATGTTATAACTAAGTCTAAAATCTTACTTTTTGTTTTATAAATATTATATATAAATATGAATATATCAACTATTCAGTGATGTTTATTTTTGGAAGGAAAATTATTTATCTACGGGTTTTGACAATATGTAAAACCCATAAATATTTATTAAATATTAATTATATGTTTCATTTCCCAAATTTAAAATCCTTATATATTATAGTGGAGTTGTTAAAAATATTACATATGTGTACACCCATATTTAGTAAACATATGAAAAATGGATGAGAATTTTCTCAAGATGCTTTATGTTTTTTAAGAGAATTCACTCTATTATATGGGTGGTCATGATGGGACATTGTGTAAGGGTCCCCCTATGTTCAGAAACTGGTAAATTATGAAACATCACTATGATGTTTGGGAGTAATTTTTAATTCGTAAGAGTCCGATTAATTATCAATAATTATTCTTATAGGGTTCATGTCATGGTTAGGGAATAACAATGTAATGAGTTCTCTCCAATGTTGGATAACAATTCGAATCCTTCAGATATTTTAGGGTCATTCCGCTATTTATTAATGTCATTTTCATGGCTATGCTTGTAACACCCAATCTCAATTATTGTAACTAAACATTCTATTTTATTAAAATAATAATATAATTCAAATTCTAAAATTTTATCATGCAGAAATTATAATTTTATAAGATGAATACTATTTTTTAACTTTTATTTTTAAAATAAGCCTAGAATTTATTTGTAAAATTATCCCTGAGAAAAATATTTTATAAATAATAATAAAAATACTATATAACTATTCCACCATTTTTATAATATTTTTTAATAATATTTTTAATTAAAAATATATGAACAATATCTTTATAGAGATAAATATATGATAATGAATATATAAAAAGTGATATTTTTTAAAATCATTTTTTTGGAAAAATGTCCTTCCAATTTAATTAATTAATATAATATTTAATGGGTAAATATTTGAGTTAAATTGATAGAATATATTTCTTACTATATTCATCTAAAACCATATTATGATGGTTACTATTCATATAGTTAATATATGATAATGTTTTAATTAAAATGTGTATTTCATGAAAAATAGTTCTTTTTGATATTATTTGTGGGTTGTTTTTTAAAAAAATTGAAAAATTTGGGATTTAAAAATAATAAAATGTATTTTATGTTTGTAATAATAATAATTAATATTAGATAATAAGGAAAATTTATTTTTTGGTCATAATTAATTGTTAAGAAAGTTATAATTAATTATCATGGTTATAGTTAAAACATAGTTTTTCACAACGCATGAGCTTGTGTTAAAATTAAATTTCCACACTAATATATATTTTTTATAAATTTTATTTAAATATAGAATTAATGGATTCAAAATATCTAATAAAGATCATTTTATTTTAGTATTATAGGATGAATTACCTTGTTAAAAATAATTTTGTACTTTGGTGAAAACTCAAAATCTAAAAATAAGTAACCTTTGAGGTAAAAAAAATAAAACGTTTGAAAAATGATTATATTTAGTATTGTAAGTGTCTAAAACCTTATATTTAATTATCCAAATTCTGTTTCAACGTTTAAGGAACTTTTGTTGAGGTTTACTTTCCATTATGGAATAGTTCTAGGTATTTAAAAAAATATCTTTCCCCTCAATTATAAAATAGAACCCCTCCCCTCACTTCAACCCACCTCTCATGATGTTTTGGTCAACCAAACACTACTATAATATCTCTCCAAAATACTTATAAACATTCTATATCTACTGGTATTTAGAAAAATAGACTCTAGTGTCAATAATAATATATTCAATGTCGGTTCATCAAAGATAATGTAAATCACTTAACTAAGACGACTCTTTTTTACATATTATTTTACAAAAATAAATTAATAATTAAGACATGAAATATAATAAAAACTATATATACCATATGTTTTTATGTTATTATGTTCATGTAATTATCTTTAATTCTCTCCTTCTCTATGAAATGGGGAAAAAATCCATTGATCTTTTGTACAGTAAAGTACTTCCACATGAACCAATGCTATTTTTTCCACCACCGGATCAGTTTTATAGTAAAAATAATATTGAAAATGAATATATATGATTCATATGAAATGGTATTAATTAAAAAAAATTAATATATTCTTTCATCCATTAAGCTAGTGATATTGTCGCTCGCGCATACATATGACCTATCATCTCGATGAAGTTATGGGATTCGTTTTCCAAGTTGAAATTCCATTACAGATTGAAAAAGGTATCTTATAAAAATTTTACATTTATAACATGAGTATATTTCTATATGTGATGTTTGTATATCCTATGGAAACAAATCATAATTTCCACAACAAAATATACATGAGAAAATGAAGCATTTAACACCTAAAACACTTTCAAAAATGATATATTGTTAACAAATCGGTAGTAATAAGGTATAAGATGATCATATATTATATTTTGAATATAATTATTGGTTTTTGATAAATTGATACATTAATAAATGAAATTATACTAGAGGATAAATTTCATTTAACTAAAAGAATTGTCATGTAATGTATTTCATCGAAATTTACACTCCATTAGGGCATATTTGTTAAGATAAACCAATTAACATTTATTAGTTATAAATACTGACATTGTTAAGTATTTAAAATTAATACCTCTTTTTGTATGATGATTAATGTTTCAATTCATGTATATTCATTCAAGGGGTTAAAATTTAAAAGTCACCAAAGTCGTAATAATGTATTTTACAATCTCAAATTCATTTGGGATTCATTTTTTTAGTCAATTTAATTTTATAATTTATCCTTCATAATCTAAAATATATTTCTTATCCACTTCATATTATATAATTTTTAGAATTTTATTAAAATATTTCTTCTATTTTTTAATTTAATCAATAAATTTATTTATTAAAATAAAAACCAATTTTATTTCTCTTTTAATGGAATATATTTTCTTCCATGTCCATGCTTTTCGAAAATATTTTATAAAAGTATATTTATTTACTCTAATGCTATTTTGATGATATTTTATGTTATATTTAATGTTTTTAATTTTTTCAATTGAATTATCCAATGTTTACCTAAGGGTACATTTTTTAATTTCTTTTGAAAAATTAAAAAGGAATGTTCTCAAATGTATAAGATGAGAAATATCATCCCCACCACTATAAAAAGTTTATGAAATTTATATTCATATACATTTTTTCAATGGTTTTATACAAAAAACTAATTTATGGAATATTATTTTAATATTTAACCTCAAATCCATTTATTCTTCCAAATTCCATGATTTTATTTAAAAACCTATATTTTGGATGAAACGATGGTCATATGATGTCAATTAATAATTATGTGGCCATTAAATTCATACTGAAACAAATAAATTTATTTTGATAATTTTTATATAAAATTACCATTAAATAAAAATATTTATTATCATGGATATTCTTATTTTATAAACCATTTTTTATTTATGCATATGGAGTTTTACTTTGAAAGTTAATTTATTTACAAGTAAAATATTTATAATTAATATAAATTATTCAATATGGACATTTTTTGATAAGACATTGATTATAAATTGAATTGATCAATTAGTATATAATGAATTCATTCGATATGTAGTGATGGCTGGGGCCAAAAAATATATACCACCTTGATGCATAAACATATAATATGAGACAAATTACTAGGCCATAATAAGTGTGTTCTTACCCCATGTTTTACATTTTATAGGTACGTGTTCTTCATTATAAATATATTATGATGTGTGATATCATGTCGTCCTGTATATATTTTTTCCTTCATGGAGAATTTAGTTATTATTATCCATGTTATTATTTTCATTGATATTATCAACGAATTCATTTTTTGCTAATGTAATTGGTTAAATAACATTTTTTTAGTAATTTACATTTCCATTTTGATCATTACTTATTCAATCATGATGTATTCTTCTATATATATCCTTTAATGGTAATTGGATCTCAAACATATTTTTTTCCCTTTCTATAGGACATGAAGAATTATTATTTTAATTATTTCAAAAAAATTTATCATTTTCCATTACTATTTTATTATATTTTATCCCCATTGTAAAATGTGTATCTTGAATGTATCTAGTGCTACATGAATACTAAACTAATCATTAATTTAGGATATAACCCCTTGTATATATTACAATGTAATAAATGTTCCATCATCTCTAGGTTACTAGAGTCAGGGTTGTCGGAATTGTATCATGTGATGTTTAATATGATCCTTGGGAACTATATTTAAGAATACATAGATTAGTTAACATAACCCTATGATAGGTTATTATGATACATAAAATTGTGGAATAATAATCTATTTTTTAAGTTATTGCTTATGTGGTTTTTCCTAACAATACATCCATGTAAGGATTCTACAATTTGATTTTGTTCGGGTACAATTGTTCCTAAGTTTAATAACTAAAAAAAGGGATCAATGGGATTTGACCCAAACATCACTTGGTGCATGATAATAAGCCTAACTATGAACCTATATCTCCACTATTGGGGGGTATATTTAGTATAATACATATTTTCTTTAAAATCTTTACGAATGATCTAAAGTTATGATTTAATGATACTAGTAAAAAATCATGTTTATTATCCTGATATAAAAAATGAGTAAATTTCAAATTTATGTAAAGTGTTACACGAGATTCATAATTAAATTCCATGCATGATTATTAATCATGTCAGGAGAAAATATCATAAATTACATTATTTAGATATGTTTCATGAAATAATGAATGATATATACACTTGTGGTTATTGTAGAAATCTCTTATCTCAGAATGCAAAAAATTCTAATTTTGGAACTAAGTAGATCATGACTGTATTAGGGATGCAATCCAAAGTTATTACTGATAAAATTGAACATATAGGGAAACAATATGATACGTGAAATGATAAAAATATATTATATTTCTTCATGTGACATGATCCTCCGCCATTTAATGGGTCTACTACTCTCATCAAATATGAGTAATGGGTTTAGTCCCTTGAAAATGATATTTTAGGCCTAGCGATACGATGAAAAGAAAGTTATTACCTTTTATGTAACTTGTCTCAAGGGAGATTCTTGTCAATGGTTTTTTTATCAAGAATACATAAGGAAACGTTTTAATAGAAGTCATGGAATGGATATATTTTAAATAAATATTATTTGATAAATATTTCCCTCTTGAAAAATAGATTGTAATGATTATAAGGTTCCTAATCATAAATAATAAAAGAGGAATAATTTGTTGTAGAAACTGATTCCACCTTTAAAAGAATAGAAAGTTTTTCTACAGATTACATATGTAATATGCATCACAATAATTTTTTTTGAATGGATTAATCATAGACATTGAAGGGAGATTGTTTTTCCAATAATTTAATTATATGATGAAATGGTGTTATACACCATCAAAATAGAAAATGAATATTCTATATCATATATATTAATGGGTAATCAATATATAATGTGGTAATATGAACTCTTTGAAAAAGTGAATTCATAAAATAATATTTAGAAAATGAATCAATTTCTATCTCGTGTAATTTATGGGGAGAAAAATCAAAGAAAATGATCAAAGGGTGTTTGAGGTTATTAAAATAATGGCGATAAGGGTTTTCAATAAAATGAATGGAGAGAGAAATAAATGAATTTTATTCATTTCTTCACCTGTTTATAAATGAGGAATTATTCCATCAAATTCCCCAAGCATCAATAGAACTTACCGTTGAGGAGGCTGAGGGGAAGGCTAAGCATATATGATTACAAAATTTGAGGGGGAAGCTCCCAATGATGTGGTGAATGGTACATTAATAATAGCCTAAAACTTATCCAATTAATTATTCTATTATTTATATTAAAAATTTATTATATAATATTTTTTTCAAAGAAAACTAGATATTTTCCTCCCACTATAAGAAGGGAATCATCATCCAAAATTCATAGTGGAAATATCACTACGATAAGGATGTATTTGGATGTTCCCACAAAGTCACATAGAAATTCTATATTTTCTAACCTTATTATTACAATTGTTTTTTTAGTTTGATATAGTGCTCTAAATGAACATTTTTCATAATATGATGAAAACATTTATTGCAAGGAGATTTAAATTATGATTCAGGATGAATATGTGGAATTCGAGATCATTAGAGTGGAGGCCTCATAATATGATGTATATCTAAATCCACCCCCAATGGATCTTCTGAATGAGATTCCTGGGGAAGAAGAGAAACAAATCTACATATGGAAAATGTACTCTTCAAATTGTGGACATACCAATTATAAATTAATAAATGGACATATTTCTTGATGAATTACATCAACATCCACTACATTGTGACGTTGAGTTCTCTATTGATATAACCCATGAAAAAAACACGTATCAATGAATCCATATATAATGGACACAATGGAGATAAATAGGTAATATGAAGACTTGTATGATAAAGGATTTATATTCCCTATTTTATAACCTTGGGGACACCCTATTCATTTCATTTAGAATATAGACTGATCCATGAGGCTATGAATTGATTCTAGGGAAATAAATTCCTTAAAAAAATGAATAATCATATTATTCTTAATATTGATGACTTAATCAGTGAACATCACAATGTTTAATTATTTATAATATTGGCCTTTTCTATGGATATCATCAATTCTGAGTAAACAAGAAAGACATTGCAAAGAAAAAATTCAGATCAATGTTTTTACATTACAAGAATACTATAAGTCTATTTGGATTGAATAATGAAACATCAATTTTGATAGATCTAATGAATATATAATTTATTGAATATCATGATACTTTTATTATAGAATTTGTTAATTATATCTTAGTGTATTCTTTTATCTATGAGGACTAGGAGAATCACATTTGAATCATTATTGAGACTCAGAGAAGAAAATAACATTCCAGTAATTTATTAATTGTGAATTAGGGATGTATAATGTTTCTTTTTTCTGATATATTATCTCAAAGGATGGAATATTAGTTGATCCTTTTAATACAAAAGCTGTCAAAATATGATCTACACCAAAATAATCAAGGTGCATAGTCTCATTGTTTTTATAGGTTACTATTAATGATTTGATCATAATTTTTATTTATTATAAAACCCATTAACCAATCATGCAGATAAAGTGTTTATGATCATATAGGAAAGTTATTGCAAATAATGTTATAAAGAATATACAATGAGATTTTAAACTGCTCTAATTTTCACTATACCATTTGGAAATGATGGATTTTTGATATATGCTGATTTATCAAATAAGTGATATAGTTATGTTATAATAAAAATTATGATGTTATTAAAAAGAATGGATCCTCACTCTCTGAGGTGATCTTGGGTTCTCGTCTCGAATCAGCTTCTTTTCTAGGGTTTCCTCTCCCCAGCGGCGTTGCCTCATGCTCCGATTTCCCTGGTTCTCTCTTCTCTTTGTTTAGTTTGCTAGGCTTCTTTCTCTCCAGGCCCACTTCTATTTCTCTCTCACAGTTCTGATCTCCTCTCTATGATTCCCCTTCCCTAGATCCATGATGACCATTTCAGCCATCTTTTTGTGCTCTGGCTTCAATCTCCACCACTCTTCTCCAGGTCGGATATGGAGTGATGGGAACACCAAAGATTTGGGATAGTGGGTTGGCGATTGAGGGTCCTCTCGGCGTCTCAACTCTTATTCTTCTACGGTTTTATCTCTCGATCTCTTTCAAGGGATTCATACCCTCTCACCAATTTTCATTTTAAGTACCTTTCCATAGTTCATACTAGGGTCCAATCCCATTTCTTATTTATCACTCATGGTGGTTTGGGTTATCTTCTAGTGAGGGTTTTTAGTAGGTGTTCTGTTTTGTTCTTCTATTTCTGGTTCGACGTTGGAGTTGTATGGTGATGCGGTGATGGCTTTAGGCAGATCTTTTGTTGGGACAAGGATGGTATCCTCAAAGGTGAGCGTCAACAGGATGGAGTCTGGGAAGGTAATTACCTGATTTAGATTCTTCGATGGCTTTGGTTTTTTTGTGAAATGTGGGTCCTTCCATTTTGGGAGATCCGTTTCACATTATTTGAGGGTCTCGGTGAATCCATTCGCCGAAGTTTCCATGGCTTGGGGCTGGTGTCGATGGTCACATCATCGGGCTACTCGAGGAGGTCATTTCCAAGGTTTGATTTGTTCAGGCTTTTTATGGTTTTTGTTTCCCTAGTTCGTGGTCTCCAGGCCGGATATGTGGTTTTTCTTTGGAAAAATGGCATTGTTGTTCTGGTGATGGCGGTTGGTGTGTTGTGATTCATTCCATGAGGGTGAGGATGAGTTTAGATCCGGTTTTGATGATGATGATGGTTTGTAGGGATGCGATTGATGGTGCATATGTGACGCGGGTTGGCTCATTATCTGAGAAGTGCCTTTTGAATTTTGACATTTCAATGGTCAGTTTCTATGGAGGTGCAGTCTGAAGCGAAAATATGGGATTCTCTATGATGATGTTTATTTTGAATTTTGGAACAGGTGGGCGTGGCGCGGTGAAGGGCTATTTTGTATGTTTTGAACTTTGAACTATGTGATGTGTGTTTTTGTATGGATGTGACTTGTTGATGGAGAATGTTTTGTAGGTTTCCACTTACCCTCAAAGTGGGTTTTAAATAAAATAAAAAAAATGGTTTGTGGTATTATATGAAAATTATGATGTCATTCAATATTCATCAAGTTAGTTAATGAGGTATGAATAAAAATATTCAACCATGATCTTGAGTTGAAAGATATAATATTTTATTTTTAGATATGGATACAAAATCACTCTAGTGAACTATGTGAAATATATATATTATAAGACCCTAAAATACATATTTTCATCAAAATATATCAATATATTGAAAAGGATATGTCTTGAAAAACCTATTTTTTCTCAATACATTAACACATAGGTAATGAAAATATGTTATTGGAAGCATTGAGTATTAAATATTGTGGAGTTCTAAACTAAATGAAGATTGATAGCGATATTATGTTCATAGATCTAGTACGAATTGATATGGGAATTATTAAGTAATGGAAGACATAACCCATTTTTGAAATTATATTAAAACTAGTTTTATTGAAAAATATAATTTTTTTAATCTATTGATGATAAATTTCAAAATAAAATTAATTCCATGAATGATGGAAAATTGGAAGACTTCATATTTGAGGATGTAATTCTAAAATTTGGAAAGTGACTATGGGTTCCACAATTCATGACAAAAAAATGGATCATTTGATAATGTTCATAGAACCAATTTCACAATAAACTGTAGTGCCAAAAAGATGTATACTTATTTTAGAGATCATTATTTTGTGGGATAACAAGAAATGGAAAATTTATGATTATATAACATATTTCTTGGTTTTTATAAGAATATCATATCAAACAGTACATAATTTTAATTATTTTTCTCAACAATACATTATCTTAAATTTTAGGATCTTTTCAACTTATGAATTTTATAGAATTAGTTAAAATATCATGATTAACAAAAATATATAATACAAAGTGGATAATTTCAAACCATACACATTTCTTCCTCTGTATAATAATGATAAAACAAAACCTAATTTATTTTCATGAAAATGATTAAAATAATTTAAATTAACCACCTATATTTCCTTACCAATAATTAAATCATGTGAAAACATTTTAAAACATTGGATGAAAAAAATCACCAAGGGATATAAAATTAAAAAAACTCTTATTTAGGTGAAAAACATGAAACCCCTTGAAAACCCAATTCCTACAAACATACCTTTTTACCCAAAATGGGAATTATCATTATTATAAAAATACCATTTTTATTAACATTTCAAAAAAAATATTTACATGATAACTAATTTTGAATAATTGAAATGTCATATAGGTTTCTTAGGATATCAACTAAATAAACATATAGAACCCTTAAAAATTGAAATTATCATATGACCAACATCCAAGATAATTCCATCGAAAACATAATCATTACCCAACACATTAGGGAAATATACGGTAACACCCATCACATGATCTATATCAATGTCACTTAGAAATATCTAGGTGCACCCATAGAATAAATTGACCATAGAAAATATCATGAATACATCTTTTTTATCTTTCATCTTTTCTTTATAAAACCCCATTAAAAAACTTTCATACCCATATAAAAAATATTTCCAACTATAAATATTTCATTTTCTTCTAAAAAAAATTAAATACAAAACTAACAATATAAGGGAATTGTGGTTTTTTTTAATTAGAAAATATAAAATATTAAAATGGACGATAAAAAAAACAGTCATGGTGGCTAGTAATGTTTGAGTCATATTATAATTTAAAAAATAAAAAATTCCTTATTTTTAATTTTTCAATACATTTCCTATAAAACCAGTAAAAAATATTCCTTTTTTGAAAATTTTAAATAAATTATGAAAGATACATACCATTAAATTTATAATATTTTATGTCCATAGAAATATTTTCACATAATAATTTTAGAAACATGGATATAAAAGAGAATTAATTGGAAGAAAATATTTAGAAGAATATTTTTTATAAGAAAATCATTTACCAATTTAACAATGTTGGAATCGTATTCCCCATGAATGGATAAATTTAAATCAAAATTTATATGTTTTTATAATAGCTAAAGTTATGATATAACATGTAAAACTTGATTTGCATACACCTCATAGTAGGATATAGGTGCATAATTTTACAAGATTCTTCAATTAAATGAAATTGAGATGATATCCCTTTCCTTGGGCCGGAATCATCAGGTATGTTATTTTCCTTCCCAAATAATAAACATATATTAATAATTTACTTTATTAATAACCTTTTTCATATTTTGTATTCCTTTTATTTAACTTATTATGTTGTTATATATGATTGAATGAAAATTAACTTTTTATTATGTAAATCAAATATATTGAAAAAGTGGGAATCCATTTCGGTATAAGAGATGCAATCTACTGAAACCAAAATCAATTACCTAATTATTGATATCAGGTTTTATTTAATTATAAGTCATAATTATGTATAAACGACCTTGAAAATGAGTGGCCTCCCTGACTGTGTCATCCATGATGAGGCCATCAAATATGTAGGCTATATTACCCCACAATTGGATAAATTCTTCCATACTAATCTTCTTTTCATTGAATCCACATGTCAAAATCAGATTCATCTTATCGATCCACACACACTATTCCATATCAAGGATTAGTCGAATCATCATCAATAACATCCTTTAATAGTACTACTGTGGTTCATTGATCTCAAATGACTCCTCTAACATTTCTTCGTTGGAATGAATGATGAGATCTCAAGCATCCCATTATTTGCAGACCGCAATATCTATTTCTGTGACCATATCATTAGCTCCCACTTTCTCATAAATTAGAAATTCCATATTACCACCACATTGTTTTGATTCCTTAACCTCACCAAACCTCATTATTTGATTATCATTAATTTTAATTGAAATATACTTGCATCCATGAACCTAGGACATGGGTTTACTATCCACCACCATATTCTCTCTCGAAGACTAATTTTATGTATGTTTTGGAAAGTGATTACAGTCATTATAGCCTTTATTCATCTTTCACAGTAGAAAAATTTAGATCTATACATCGCTTTTTTACATTCCTCCCTTTAGTAATCATAGGACTACGAAATAATCTTCAATTCACTTTATAAAAAATATCCAATAAAACTTTTCTAAAAAACCCAGCCTCTAAATCAGTACCAAAAGATTTATGAACATTCTATATTTTCTTCATCAGATTAGTTGTTAGGTTGTTTACTTGTATCACATCTCCTCGATCATTTTATGATCCTTATACCTCCATGTTTCAAAAAATATTAATATCCATAATGTTCGGGCTGGTTCGTCTTGACATCGACATGCTGGTAAAATTCACCATCTCCTCGCTGCCTCAACTAAATACAGTTATGGTTGCATATTCCTTCCCCACTTCCCGAGACACTATCATGTCCATAACACCATCATTATATTCTACTTAATTATTATTGTGATCTATTTCAGTTTCATTTGTTGGAAAATATATAGGCCCTTTTATAGACACATCCTTGAAATCTCAGTTTAATTATCCAAATACATTGAAAGCCTTCAGTCCTAGAGGTAACTATCATGCCTCATTCTGAATGATGACATATTTTTCCACTCTGATGGAAACCAAATACTCATCCAAATTACCTTTAATAAAATCAGTTTAAATGGACTCCCCATCCATGAGTAATCCAATATGAACAACCTTGAAATTCCCACATTGAAAACATATTGTCTAACAGCATGAGTTTTTGTGTTTTTTTCAAATTAATTTACCCTTTTTATATTTTTCATGTCAATAGAAACTGGAAATAGTTATTTATATATATATATATATATTAAAAAACTAATAAAATCATTAAATTTAAATTACACTATCTTTGATTTTTCTACATGTAATACACACTTGTCATGCTCCATATACAACACCGACTAGGAATACGTTACACACAACATAGATGTTTCTACAAAACATCAGTTAATTATCATAAATATTTGAATGAGGTGATTATAACCTAACCAATACAAAAATTATGTGAATATTAATAAAAAACTCTCAAATATTACTTATAATTTTTTTATATTGATAAAACATATTCCTAATGAAGGATATAATTTTTTTCAAAGTCTATTTATGTTTAAAAATATTGTATTCTCAAATAAACCAATTTTAAAAATAAAAATAATTTTATACACATATATAAATATAATGTGATAAAATTAACAATATTTTTTAATTTATTATGTCTAAATTATCATAGGGTGATTTTTTTTGGATTTTTCATAGACGCAACATTTTTTATGAATAGTGATAAAACTACTTTTTAGTTAAAATAACCCTTTTAATTTAAATATTTATTAATGATAAATTATATTATAATTTTTTTAAGGTCATATTATAGAAATAATAAATCTATTAATAATATTTATGTTAATATAATAAATATTATTTTTAAATTGAATATAAAAACTTAATAACCTTTTGAACATATTTATACTATAAAAACCAGTAATTTCATCCCAACTATGGGATTAACACTAATCTTAATTTTGAACCTTATATGAATTGAAATTTTAGAAATATACAAAAAAAATTAAATTATATAATATTTATATTTTAAAAATTCTATTTTTATTTATGAAAAAAATGACTAGTAAAAGTGATTAAAATTAATCATGATCATTAATATAAAATTATGCTTAATTAGGGACTAAACCTTAATCATATGAGACTAAATGACTGATAAACATGAAAAAACCCATTTTATGGACATAGTTTGTCCATAAACATTCCATTATTAATTTATGTAGGGTTTTTTATGAATTTAGTTAGGTAATATCTTGTGTAGACCTTACTTGTTTTCAAAAATTCCATGTGAGTCCTTTTCCTTCCACGTAAAAGGACACCACCTATCCCACATCCTCACAGCTAGCAAACCACTCAGGTTCTTCCAATATCTACCCAATACACATAGTAAAATCCATCACTTACTCCTAAAATCCTGACCTTGGTATGAATTAAATCAAAGGAATCCTTTTGACATAAACCAATAGGAGTTACCAGATTAAGAAGAAGTATCTTCTCTCAAGTCCTTCCTTTTATTTCCCCACTCCACCCCTATAATCTATTTATTCCAGTAATGTATAAAAAACCATTATAATAAATATAATATTATGTTTTTTTTCTAATTTATTGACCTACACATACACGCACCTCAATTTTAAAGGGAAATAACCATACTATTTATATGTATGACGAACTACCACCTCCCAAAACGATGATTGTTCAATTATTCTTACAACCTATCATGGTGGAAATTATGACAGAAAATTTTTTTATATAAGTTATATATTATATATATTATTTTTGTATTCTTTTTTAATACTTTTAAAACACATATCATTTTTACTTTCCATTTGTGGTTTATATGATAATTTAGTTTGAAGAAGTGTGGACTACTTTTCCCTTAAAGCGATGTGATACATTCACAGTACTTGGATTATATTAAGGATGGATTTAGTGAATATATAAGAAATATATGATATAATAAATATTTTTTTAATAATTATATATATATATATACAAATATATAAATATATGTCATTTACTTTCTTTCTCTCAGCATGGAAATCAAACGGAAATTTCATTCATGCGTACGTATGACCTACCATCTCCAAAAACTATGTATTTCATTTCATATTTATATATTATATATGTTATTATGATAAAAATATAATTTATATAAATGATATTTATATCATGTTTAAAATTCATGAATCATGATATTTGTATAAGAAGAAATGGTTTATCAAATTAAGACACAAACAAAAAACAATGCCAATATTACTCGAAGTTAAACCGTAACATAGAATGGTTAACATGAAGATAATATAAGGTCCAAATCAAACCATGTATGATACTGTATTTAATAATATTGTTCTATGAAATATTTTTCATAAATTTATATTTTTTATATAAATGTTTTGAATGAGTATGATGAGCGTCAAGACACAAGGTAAGGGGATTTCATATCAATTTTTATTTTCATGAGATATATGCTATATTCACCAGTCCTTCCATTTGTGTGGTGTGTTTACATACCATGATTTTAATATCTATATCTTATACATAAATTAATTGGTATTCTTATATCCATTTTATTATTATTTTCATGGGTTTTATGTTTCATAATTTAACAAATCGGTAAAATGATTTTGTCTCAATTTTCCGTTCATAAGACTCATGTTTTTTATGAACCTATATTCTCTTTAAGGTGTATATACTTCAATATTAAATGTTATATCAAAAAATTACTCATTTTCATAATATTTTTAGATTCATGTAATTTAAGTTTCTTTCATGTATATTATGATAACATGTTACCAAGTTATAGTAGTTTATTTACACAATCTCTTTGCTTTTCCGGAATGGTTATTTTTTTATTCCTTTAATGAAATATTACAACCCATCTCTCAATAAATTCATTAATTTTATTCCCTTCAGGTTATTCATCCTATAATAATGTATTGGTACAATATTTCTACTCTTTGTTACCTAATATACATATTAATGTGTTTTTAAAAATCTTGATTGTACCCTATCATCGGTCGAAAAACCATGTTATCTAAAATGGGATTCCAAATATATTCTACAAAGCTCCTATGATCATTAAAAGAAAATTTTAACCTTTTTCCCTTTTACCAATATCTTCAAAGGAATATTATTATTTCTTTCTGAACAAGATAGTTTTCAAATATTTATGCAATAAAAATGGAAGATTATTTTTACTGTGTACTACATGCATAGATTTATCCTCTACCAATCCATTAAACCATTCATTTAATGTTTTAATGTAAATTTAAAAAATTAAAAGACATTTTCAAAACAAAACTAAAAGAAATATTATTTTATAACCTTTCATTGAAAATGATTTTCAAAATTTTTTCAAGACATCTTTTTTAGTTTTTAATGTATTTTCAAAGATATGGTTTTCAAAAAACTTTCAAGCTTATCTCCCATGTTTTCAAACAAAAAGGTTTTTAAAACATATTCAACATTAATTTATATGTTTTCAAAGTGTTTTGAATGAAAAGTTTTTTTAAAATGTAAGACACCATGATTTTATAGTATGACTCATTCTAATTGAATATCTTCAATAGATTCTATTACACACAAGACCAACATTTAACGAACCATGATATACTATTAAATATCCTTATTTTAATACAACCATTATAACATAACTATTACATCAGAAAGAATAAATATTATATAAAATAAATTACATTTATATTAAATGTATTAATAAATTTTTGTGACCTTCATCCAATTGTTTTATAGTTATTAGATTAGATTGAATCCAAATTTACACATTAAAGGATATATTTTTCTACAGCCAGTATTAAGGCCTTTTAATGGTGAACCTATTTTAAGACCCGTTTTTGAACAATTTTGATTTATATTTCTAAAAATTGACTTCATTTTAGAATTTTAAATATCAGAAATATCTTCGGTTGATTTTTTTGTATTTTTCAAAAAAGTTTCATTTTTTGATGAATAATGAAATTACTATATTATTGTTAAAAATTTACATTTTCATTTAAATAATTTATCTACCTTAAATTGATTTTAATGTAAAAATAGATAAATAAAATATATATTAATGTCATATAGTTCATTATAATTATTTTTATAATAGAATTAGATTTAAAAAATTATTAAACTTTTAAAAGTCTCTTTTACTTAGATTTTGGCCATATCTGTGGTAGTACCATTAAAAATATTTTTACCACTTTTGTGAAATGAATTTTAAAAAATGGAAATATATTGTAGTAACTAGTAAGAACTTTATTGTCTAATAAGAATAAGTTAAATTTTTTTGAATAGTATCTTTAGTATTGTTTATGATGTTTAAGCTTAAATTGGTTAATTAAGGGTAAAAATAATAATATAAGCATTATAAAATTACACTAATACTTGTCCTAATTTAATGTATGAGTTTGTTTCGAAAAAATAATCAATGGGTATATTTTGGGAAAACTTTTATCCACTTGCATGTCATTAATATATTTATGATATTATATTTAATAAAAATCTTATATTATTTTTCTTTTGTTTTTAATAAGTAAAATATTTTTAACATGTGGTTATATAATGGATATGGTCAACTATAAATAGTAATTATAAATATAAAATGTTTATATACATCATGGTACTTTATTTATAATTTTGTTAAATAAATAATTATATTATATGGTGACACAATGATGATGTAGTAATTGATTTAGTAAATGAATGATCAATTAAATGATATTAATAATATCAAAATAATTATATTTTGAAATACATTAGGGCATCTAATAATTTTATGGATGACATTGACATTTTATAGATGATTTAATGTGATTTTTTAAGGAATAATTTTTAAATAATTTTTTGAATATTCAAGTACTAAATAGTGTGAAAATTTATATAAAAGAGATTTTAAAAGAGATTATATTTTATTAAATGATATAAAAATCATAAAATCTATAGTTAGACCAAATAACTATTTTATTGATAAATATGTCCTAAATTATCTGATAGGGGTTATTTTTTCATTTTATTGTAAAAATATTAACCCTATAGATTATAAATATATGTTTTTATGTTAATAGTAAAAGGGGTTAAATTGTTGTTTAAACGAAAAGATGAGCAACAAAATAATAATAATAATTACATGTAAACAATTATTGAATAACTAATATTAGACCATTATCAAATTATTATCAATTTTCATTCAATTAATGTACACTTTTCCATGAAGATGACATAGAAATTATAAACATCATTGAATGTGAAAAAGGTCACACTCTCTTTTCTTATATGTATAATAATTTTAATATGTGGATAACTAAGAGATAACTTAAATAATAAATTTTATTTTGGAATATAATATAGTTTTCTAAATTATTGTAATTTATTTATTATTTTTAGAGATTAAAAAATTACATAAATAATGACACAATAGTGAAGAAGAAACAATTTTAATAATAAAATATCAAATAAATTGTTTTAATAATATTAAAAGAAATATAATATGGCTTAATTGAGGTACTCTAGGAATTTTTTATTGGAATATTACATTTTTGGATTGTATTAAATGGTATTTTTAAAATTTAACTTTATGTTTGGATTTTATTTAATGTCAATTTAAATAATATTTCCAAAATTGACCCAATAGATATATTATAAAAAATTAAAAAATTAAATTATTTAAAAATCATAAAAAAATAAAAAAATACAAAATTATTATTATATGGTCTAAAATTTCATTAAATTTAAATTTATAGAAAATTGGAACCATATATTTAACAATTTATAACGATTTAATATTTAGAATATTATTACCATAATTAATAATATATATTAATTAAGGATAAATCAAAATGATATAGTTAAAAATAAAATAAAAAGAATTAAAAATACCAATGGTTCAAATTATTTTGACCCATAATCATATTATATTCAGAATATATCCTTTTGGATCTATTTTAAATCGAAAATAAATTTATAGTAAATTAATTGTTTTGGAGTTTAGTAAAGTGACATTCCCCACTCTTATAAAAGGGAACATATACTTCTATTCTATTCACACCACTAAATCAATTTTTATTTGAAAAAAACATCCCATTTCTCCTTAAGAAATCCTTAAATGCATTCTATTGGCCGTACATTAGACAGAAATGTGACATATGAATCACTTTGTGCAATGAAAAAGGAGATACTCGAATAAGAGGTAATCATTTTACCAATTCAATTCAATTTATATTTTTTTCTTATACTTTCTCTTCCAATGTTGTTTCCATGATAATGTAATAAATATATATCTATATTTACTATAATATGTTATTATGATTATCTTACAACTATATTCCTCTTTTAATCTATCTTACGAATAAAATTTCACCATACGTGCATACGAATGACTTACCATCTCCACACCATGGTGTAATTTGTTATTCAATAGTACATTACTTGGATTGGTATAATTATGAAAATATATGATATAAATAATGAATATATTATGATATTAATTCTTTATATTTAATATAACATCCAATTATATACCATCTAACCATTTAGGGAATGGTACCATCTTTTATGCGTAAATACGACCTACTCTCTGCACAACATGATGTGATTCATTCTCCACGTTAACTATTCATGAAGGATTATAAAATTAAAATGATGACTAAATAATATATATATATATTTAAATAATATTATTATGTATATGAATAAAATATAACTTATGTATAAGAACTATTGCTCACACAAAAATATAAGCATAAGAAAATGTAGCAGTAAACACCTGAAAACGGTAATACAGAAATATTAGTAACAAAATGACATAAGAGGGTTATATATGATATCATAAATATGGATATGGTCATTTTATAATTCTATAAAATTATTTAACCATTATATATGAGGTTAACACAACCTTAACTAAAGAAAAGTACTAGGTAAGGGGAATTCTCCTCACTTATAATTTTCGTGAGATATAAGACATGTTGATCACATATTTATCATGTGTAGTGTATGTACTGACCCTTTTATGTTTCATATCATGAATAAATTAATGCTTATTCTATTTAATAATTCATTTGATGATATTTAGAATATGTTTTAAATTTTTGAAGTTGTATGGGATTCTTTTAATGGTTAAAGTATTATTCATTTATAATTCTAATATTTTTTATATTATTTTACATACCTATTTATATTGATATAAAATGATAATAAAGGTCATTTTATTTATATTTTGAAGTTATTTAATTTTTTTTCAAATTGAATCTTTTAATGTTTTATGAAATGTTTCATTTCACAATCTCGTTATTGTTTGAGATTATTTGTATATAAGTTTCTACTAGGTAATCTTTATCATCCTTGTCCATGATTCCTAAAAATGTATTTCATAATATTCTTTCTATTCATTTAAAAAATTTTAAATTCATTTCTACCCATGTTTGATATTTTATAAAATGTTTTCAAGTAAATCATTCTTCTGTTTTATAAACAAGGTACAATATTAACTTTTTGACAAATTAATGATGGAAATTTTTTATATCTTATGCAGAACAAGCGTTTTTTATCACTATCATGATGCCTTAACATTTTGAAGCTTCCCTTAAAATTTTACAATGTTATGTTCAAATGAAATTATTACTTTTATAATGGAGCATATTTTAAATGATTTCAAAGTAAAAAATGGATAATTACACCAAATATTTGTAATGATTATTTTCATCTATGTAAACATTTTGTGTTGGATTTTATTTTAATTGATGTTCTTTTTTTTGATACAATCTACCATTTTTGGTTGATTGGATTTTGATATTTTTTACTAAGGATGTTCTATTTTTATAACATTCATTTTATATGGTTAAATTGTTATCATTTCATGTTTTAGTTTTAATACAAATGTGTATGTTGGTTATGTTTCCCCATTTTCATATGAGTAATTCATTGAATATATTAAGTGGAAAGCGGGGGATACTATAAATCCTTGATGCATCAATATATATCATGACACATTCTAGTTTGGGTTTTTAATCATTTATGTTTGTTCTTGGTAGGAGGCCTCGACGGTATGTTTTAGATGTTTAGGATTATAGATCACCACATTATGAGATTAGTTATTGTTATTACATGTGATTATTCGACTAGTAAAATATCATTCTGTATGTTTAAATGGGATTATTTGATTTATTCATACCATATTATTCTCAAGATTATGTTAAAAAGTCTTGTGATTCATTTTTATACCATTCCTTAATTGTTTACGCTTATTGTATGATTTTTGATATATTATTTACCCTTACTGGGCATATGAACACACCATGTTTATATGTTTTATTTTCCAAGGATGCCAAGATTTCTATTATGATTGGTATGAAGGGTTAACATAGAAGAATAATGGAGTTATAAAAATATTATCAATGTTTTATTTTATATTTTGAATTGTAATGTATAGTTCATCAATTTAATCTATTTTCCAAGGCTACAATCCTTCTCGGTACTTCGGGATTTGTTTCCATATAATCATGGAAATGTTTTAAAAAACACACTCTATAACCTTCTAGGGTCAGGGAATTATAGTTGGTATCGAAAGAAGTTTAACAGAAACATTGGAATCTATATTTTGAAATCAAAGACAAGAAAACCTAAACCTATGAATGATCTGGAGGATATATATATAGGATATCTTCCTGTAGATTTGGTAATTGATAACCCTGACTAATCCAATAGAATTATGGATTGATTGGAATATTTTACTATTTAGGGATCATATAAATGATTCTTCAAGACTATATCACTATGATATTTTCATTCTGAGATTTATGATTTTGGTTTCAGATGATGGTTTGAATCAGTAAGGTTATACAAGTAGTGTTTATAGTAATAATAATGAATAGATTAAAAAATAAAAATGAAATTAATGAGGTATTATGGAATAATATGTTTATGTATAGTTAATTATTTAAGAGTGAAGTGGAATTATTAAGGTTATTTTGTATTTAGATTCCTGAATTATTACATTAGTGGTTTTATGATTATAAGATTCATGTGATATATAAGGATTGTACCTCTGTACTTCATCTTTATAGATTTAGATGTATAAGAGTTTTCATTATTGATTGAATGTTGATCAAGTATTTGTTATTTGAAAATAAGAGCTACACTATGTTTTTGGGGAATTTAACGTTATGATTGACCTTGGAATATTTAGTTTCCTTTTAAACTGTTAATTTTGAAAGAAGTATTTTGGAAAAGTATAAAGGTTGGAATGGATTAATTTTAAAATTGGATATTAGTGTTTGAGGTTAATGTATGATTTATTGGATAATTTTGGATAACCATTTTGGTTTCAATAAAAATTTTGAAGATGAGGGAAATAATTGAGGGATTTATTATTTATCAAAATATCATTACAGTGAAAAATTAATTTTTACCTCTCATTTCCATATTTAAGGGATGAAGTAAAAATATATTGAAGAAAACCAAAGGATGATATTATGTTTATGATATGGAATGAAACCATGTAATTTCTTATTTGATTAGTGAAATAATTCATAAAATCTATTGAATGGATATTGAAACCAAAAATTATATCATAGTACTTTTTCTGATAAATCAAATGGTCTCTTAGATCATTGTAGATTTATAAATTTGTTATTGTTAACTTTCAACTAATATTGTTCTCTTTCACTCTCCATCATAACCATATGGTTATATTTTTATTTCATATCCATGTTTTCCAACATGGAACCCTTGTATGTGTTATCTCTTAGTTCATTTGTATAGACCTTTCTTTTTTAAATTTGTTATTTTTATTGACCCTTGTTCTGATATGGGATTTCAATAAAGGTATTTGGAAAAGTCAAACCCTTATCTTTTTATAAAGTTTAAATTGAGAGGATAAATTTATTTAATTAGCAGAGAATTTAAGACTGGAACATTTTATAGTATGGATATTTTAAATTTAATCTATTCAATAGCTTACATTACACCCAACACCAATATTAAACAAACAATGATGTACGATTAAATAACATTACATAACTATGCCCATTATAATCACTCATGTACAACTGAAGGAATAAATAATGTTAACCAAATTATTAAATTTATATATTATATATTATATAAATTTTTTTTACATTCATCAAAAAAAATTATATGTGTATGGTTAGAATGAATCCAATTTTATGCATTAAAAGTCTATATTTTCCAAAAAGCATTATTAACGCATTTTAATGTCACACCTATTATTAAAATAAATATTGGAAATTTAATTAATTTTATTTTCAAACATGGACATAATTTTTGAATTTATAATATAAAAAAAGATTATGGTTAATATTTAGAACTTTTCTAAAAAGTTTCATTTTTTGATGAATAGTGAAAAATATTACATTGTTGTTAAAAATGACTTTCCATTTAAATAAATTAAATAACAAAAATTTATTTAAAGAAAAAATAGACAAAGAAGACATATATTAATCTAATTTAGTTATTTGTGATAATTTTTATTATAGAATTAGATATTAAAATTTATTGAACATTTAAATGCCTTTTTTACCCACATTGTAGAAAAATCTATAGGATTAGAATTAAATATAATTTTACCACTTATATCAATTTAATTTAGAAAAAGAGACATAAAAAGTTATAAATTGTATTAAATTGTAGGTCTAATAAGAACAACATATTTTTTTTATGAATAGTAACTTTAGTATATTTTTACCTCTCTTAAGGGTAAATCCGGTAATTAAGGGTAAAAATAATATTATAAGAAGTACAAAATTCCCATAACATTTACACTAATTAAATTGGATGACTGGGTTTAAACCAAAAGAATCCATGAGACGATTTTAGGACCACTGGGATACACATGATTGACTTCAATATATTTATGATATTATATTTAATGTAAATAAAATTTAATTATACTTTTGATTTTAATAAGTAAAATATATTTAATATGAGGTTATATAAGTGATATGATCGTCTATAAATAGTTTTTAGAAATTCAAAAAATTTATCTACATCAACGTAATTTATTTATAAATTTAGAAAATAAACTGTTAAATTAAATGGTGACACAATAATGATACAATAATTGATTTATTAGAGGAAGAATCAATTAAATGATATTAATAATATTAAAATAAATAAAATTGGATATTTTAATGAAATACAAGATTTTTTGGATACGTTTTTCATGTTTTTCATAATTTAATGTATTTTTTTATATCAAATCATGTTTTTTTTGATTTTGTAAAACTTCATGTACTAAATAGTGTCAATATTGACATAAAAGGGATTTTTAAAATAAATAATATTTTATTGAATGAAAAAAAATTCAAAAAAAAAATATTTTGGCCAGATAACTAGTATAATGTTAAATATTTAATAAATGATTCAATTGTGGTTCTTTTGACTTTTTATTGTCACTATATTAATCATATTGATTAAAATTCCATCTTGTCATGGTAATCCTTAAAGGGGTTAAATAGTGGTTACAATCGAACGATAAGAATCCAAAAAAAAAAATAACAAATACTTGTAAAAAAATATTTGATGAATAATATTTGAACCTTATCAAATTATTTACAATTTTTATTCATTAAAGGGAAAAATTCCCAAAGAAAATTACATATATATTATAAAAATCATTGAATGTGACAAAAGTTCGCAGTCTCATTTCTTATTAGTGTAATAATTTTAATATGAACATAACTAGGAGTTAAATTAGATTATGAATATTATATGTAAATATAATAGAATATTATAAACCATAGGTATGTTTTCATTATTTTTATAGATTAAATATTTATCATAAATAATTACACAATTGTAAAGAACAATTTTATTAATAGAAATATCAAATTAATAATTTTTAAAATATATAAAGAAATATAATTTGACTTTATTGAGGTTATACATGAATATTTTTGGTTAATATACACTATTAGAAGTGTATTAAATTTTATTTTTCGAATTTATATTATTTTTGGTTATATTTATGGTAAATGTAATGAATAGTTTTAAAAATCGACACTATTGATATTTTATAAAAATAACAATTTATTAAATTATTTAAAAATCATTAAAATTATTATAAAATATGAAATGTCTATTATATGGTGTAAAATGTCATTATTTTTACATTTATGGAAACTTTTCATCATATAATTAAATATTTATAACCACGTAATATTTAAAATATTATTATCATAATTAAAATTAAATAGATTAAATTTGGAGAAATCAAAATTATACGGTTTAACATAAAATAAAAACATGTTTAAAAACCAATGGATGAGATTAATTTTACCCATCCTCATATTATTTTCTAAATTACTCATTTTGGTTATATTTTAAATTGAAAAGCAATTTATAATAAATTAATTGTTTTGGTGCTTCAAAATGCGCCCCTCCCCCCTCTTATAAGAGGATACCTCTCATTATCATATATTAAAACCTATAAATCCCATTGGATCAGCCAATACCAGTTCATTTCACCTTTAAACATCCCTAAATTATTCTTATAATCCATACTTTGGGTAAAAAGCCATCCTAAGAAGCCCTTTTGTGCAAATTCAAAGCAGATACTCAAAGAAGGGGTAATTTTTTTAACAATTCAATTCAATTTTTTTATATTATACGCCATATTCCAAAGTTTCTTCCATTCTAAAGTAATAAATTTATTATCATATATATTTTGTGAGTTTTTTATTATTATGTTACAACTATATTCTTCCTTTTATTCATCATATCGATAACAATATTATCATGCGTTTGTACATACGACTTACCATCTCTATGTCGTGGCATTTTTCGTTATCCAACGACACTTTATTTAGAAGGTTATAATGATGAAAATAATGGATATAAATAATTAATATTACTTGATAATGATTCTTTATAATTAATATACCATTTAAGTCAATATGACTTAACCATTAAGGGAATGATACCATCTCTTGTGCATATATATGACCTACCATCTCCAAAGTGTGAAGTGATTCATTCTTCAAGTTAACCATTCAAGAATTATTATAAAATCAAAATGAAGAGTAAATATGATATTTATGAACTTAATATTATTCTGGATACGAATAAAAAAATATCTTATGCAAGAGAGACTTGGCTTACATGACAAAACATGCGTAAAAAACCACTTAACACCTGAAATAATCGTAATACTGAAATTTTATTAATAAGATGATATAAGAGGATCATATATGATATCATAAATATGTATATGTATTTTTTATAACTTCATAACATGATTTAACCATTATAATTTTGGTAAACATACCATCATAGATAGGAATGATTAAATTAAGGGGAATTTTATCTCACTTTTAATTTTTTTAGATATAAGCCATGTTCACCACCTATTTCTTATGTGTAGTTTATATACATCCCTTATTATATTTTATGTCAAGAATATGTTTATCTTAAAGGAATTTATATTTTCATTTTAAGATATCAGGCTTGTGATTTAAATGTTCGCAGTGGTACGAGACACTTTGAATGTTTGAAGAATTAATCATTTCTCTATTACTATATTCTTGATAATATTTTAGCTAACTATGTATATGGATATAAAATGATTATAAAGGACCTTATATTTATATTTTAATGCTCATTAAAATTATTTTAAAAGGAATATTTTAAGGTTTTATGTAATAATAAATTTCACAATCTAATTATTATATGAGATTATTTGTATGTAGGTTTCTATATAAGCATCCTTATCATCAATGTTAATGCTTCCTAGAAATGTGTTTTCAATATATTTTTTACTATTCCATTAATATATTTTAATGTCATTTTTACCAATGTTTTAATATTTATTAATCATTTTTAATGGAATATTTCTATAATTTTTCAAATGATGTACTTTATAAACATTTAGACAAATTAAAGAAGGAATGTTTTTTAACTTATGAAAAAATAGAGAATTTCCAACATTCTTAAAACCTTAAATTTTAGAAGCCTCCCTTACATGATTTTATGTTTATTATCAAAAGAAATTCTTTCTTTTATAATTTCATGATTTTTTAGTGATTTCAATGAAATAAAATGGTTATTTATATCAAAGATTTTTAATTATTATTCACATCTATGTCGCCATACATTGCGGAATTTTATATTTAATTGAGGTTTCTTTTATAAGATACAGTCTACCATTTTTTTCAATTAGTTAATAATATGTTTTACTATATATGTTCTATTTTTATACCATTAATGGTTTATTCTTAATGTATTAATATTTCATATTCTAGTTTTAATATTATTGTTTATTTCTATTTTGTTTTACCACATTCATATGAGGAATGCATTAGGCATAGTACGTGACGGGAGATGCACACTATAACCCCTTGATGCATCGATAGGTTTCATCAGACAAACTAGATTGTGTTTTTACTCATTTATGCATAGTCTTGGAAAGAGGCCTCAATAGTATGTTTTAAATGCCTGACATTATGAATGCCCACAATATATGATTTTTATTGACATTTCATTTTATTATTTGACTATTAGAATATTAATTTTCATGTTTTGATGGAATAATTTGATGTTTTCATTCCATATTATGCTAAATATTATGTTAAAAAGGATCAGGATACAGTTCTATACCATGCCTTAAAATTTTATACTTATTATATGTTTTCTACTGTATTATTTACCCTTACTGGGCATCTGAGCTCACACCTTCTTATATTGTATTTTCCTAGTATGACAAGATTTGTATTATGATTGATAGGTTGGTATAAACTAGAAGAATAATTGTGTTCTCAATATATTATATATGTTTTAATTAATGTTATTAATTTTAATGTAATGTTCATGGAAGAAATCTACTTTCCAAAAATTTTAAACGGATAGGTCCTTAGGGATTTTATTCTGTGTAATAATGCCAACGTATTAATAAAATTCCTTACCTCTGGGATTATGAGTTCAATGCATTACATAAAATGTTTGGAATATTATTTTATATTTTTTCAAAGAAAATAATTTTAATATTTTTTTGAAGACAATTTTATCTGTTTTCAACATATTTTCAAACTAATGGTTCTCAATAAAATTTAAATATTCTTTCATATGTTTTCATGTAAAAATATTTTCAGAAAATTTCAAGGGTTTTTAATATCCTTATAATGTTTTTTTAAAAAATGGGTTTTAAAATGATTTGATGTTTATTTTATAAGTTTTTCAGTAAAAAGGTTTCCAAAATGAGTTCATGTCATCTTTATATGTTTTCAATGTATTTCCTAAGAAAATTATTATCAACTAGTTTTATGTATTAAAAATAAATTTTCTAATAAGAACGTATAATTTTCTCATGAAACATTTCTAAAAGATATTTCAAAATTATTTTCCATCTAATATGACATTTGTTGATGTTCCTCATTCCCTTATAGGAAATGGTATAAAGGTTCCCTTCATATTATTTATTTTAATGGGTTATAATTATTGTCATGGTATTTATCAAAACCATTTCTATTTCATGGTTTATATTTTAATGAAACCATTTCTTATTAATGGGTAATTTTTTTATGAAATCTGTTTATCTTTTATAGGTTCTATGTTTATGAAATACATTTCTCATTAATTATGTATATGTTTATTAAATCTATTTACCTTTCATGGGTTATATGATTATGAAATATATTTTTCTTTTTTTTATTATATGCTTATGAAATACCCTTCTCATTTATGGGTAATATGTTTATTAAATCTATTTCTCTTTCTTGTGTTATGATTCTGATGAAATGACTATAAACCAGTATTGTTTTCAATAGGTTATGATATATTTACATGTTTTTTATACCCATTTCATTACATGGGTTATGATATGATTTTTTATTAATTTTTGGAATATTTATGTATAATTTTATAATAGGATGGGTAGGACATATATTTTCCACCAATACTTTTGGTAAATATTTATATTTCATTATATAGACATGGATGGAATATGATATCAACTCCGTTGAGTATTACAGGGCTATAATAGTAAATTAACTTAGTTTTCTTATACAAGAATGGAAAGAGGTGCGACCTCAGTTCAGTAATGTAGGACTTGATTGAGGGGTGAACACAATTTAGTAATAAAGGGTTGAATTCGGTATGATCCTAGTTTATTAAAAACTATTTTCCACTAATATGGAATTTGTAGAAATACCTTAACTACAATGGAAATCATTATATATGCTTATGTGTTTTCCAAAATTCCATGTTTTATTCCTATGTTATGATTTCATTGCTTATGTTCTTTATTTCAATATGATTTGTGTCTTATGAACTAACAATATTTATTCTAGGATTCCAATATATGATCTCTTATATCTAGGGTATGACCTTATATTCTAATGATCATGTTTAAATATCCTTGTGCTCACAATTCTACTTACATATCTACCTTATTTACCCTTCCTGAGAATTTGATTTCACCCCTTTATTATGTTTCCTTTCCCCATGTTATGAAGAAGGGTTTTAGGTAGAATTATTAATGTTGGAGATCTTTATGGGGGATGTTGAACATCTTCCACCAAGATAGAATATTTTGGTTCAATGTTTCTAATGACACTAAGCTATTATTGTCCTTGGGCATGTATTTTTTTAATGTGATTAATAATAATCCAAAATGATGTCATATCCCTGTATTTAAATCCCAGGTAAATGTAGTTGGTATAAAAGGGAAGTTTTAGTCATCCTTTTGAAAATATAATGAGAACACTTTAGTAAGATCCCTAGGTATATTTAGAAGGATGTACCTAGTTATTTCACTAAGGATATGTATAAGTGAGTGTTAAAGTTTAAGAAAATGTCCAAATTTTTTTGTAAATGATAGAATAAGTGGTTTCCAAGAAATACATCTCTATATAGATATTACATGTGGATGTGGCTCAAAAACATATGTAACTAGGGGTAACAACTCTGAATATATTTTTTGAGCTTGAATTAGGGTAATATGTTACATGACAACAAGCTTTAATGCACACCTGGGTTGACACACCGAGAAGATATGATTTGTAAATTCACAAACTTATCATGAATCATAATAAAGGATTAAAATATATGTTTTCTGTGAATAAACTAGGATGAACATTTTGTGTCATAGATTAAGGGATTTCATGATTTAGATATCCTATAAGTAAATAATTTCATGAATATTTGGTTTTATGATAGGATAAGTAATTCTCACACTTCACTTCTGGTTTTAGTCAATATAGGGAACTGGAATGAAGTTGATTAACACTGAATGTGATGGAATATTTATTGATGATATGTCAAGTGGGATGATCAGTGGAGTGATATATGTTGTGATCATTCATAATTAGTTTTCAAAAAACATGATTAAAAATTGATACCTTCACCAATTATTAGACTCACTAATATGATAAAGAAAGAGCTTGTTGAGAGTTCGGGTAATGGATACCACGGAGGAAAGAATTTTCCGTTTTCTATATTTCAATAATGTTTAAAAATATCCAATGTGAATGTCTTATAGTAATAAGAAGATTTTTTATTATGTAAATAAAGGACACAAATCAAATAACGAAAAGGGAAAAATGAAGATTTTTATTAACAAAATATATGCGAATATTGGCCTCCCAAAGACTTCATCGAAGGTTAAGTGTTTTATGTGTGGAGTAAATGGTCATTATGAAACTAAATTTCACATGATTAATTCTACTAAAGGGAACTGACAAGGTGGTGTGAGTAATGGTCACATTGTTGATGATGATGAGACTATATATGAAATGTTAAAGGAATGTGTTATTGTATACTAGGATGATTTATCCTTGTTAATCGTAGATGGATTTAGTGGAATAATAAAATCAATTTTGTGTTTGGATCCAAGTTGTATGTTATATCAAAGTTGAAATATATAAGGATTTTTCAGTTTAGGTTTTTCACAATAAATTTACAAGAACACGTGGAATGGTTATGATGGAATATAAAATTTATATAATGGAAAGGTGATGTCTATGTAAAACACATTATTAAGCCAAATATAACATTTAATATGTTCAAAATGTTATGATAATTTTGTTTGGATAATGATATGTGGGATACAAAAAAGTAAATTGGGTGGTATTGATTACCTTTTAACTAAATAAGGACATGTTGACATGTAGTTAATGATATAATTGATGAAGTTTAAAACATATTGGATTTATGGAATATATCTAGTAATATATGGAATAAATAAGCATGCATGTTTTCTAAATTGGATTTATGGTAATTTAGGTCATTACCATATTCCAAGAGAATTTAGAAGGAGGGTATTCACATGTTCAAAATGTGACAACAAATTGTTACTTTGTGATATATGGTAGATAAATGTTAAGCTGGTTTCATTACATTCTTTCTAAGGTTTTCAATTTTCAACTTTTATAGTGTTTATAATGTAATGCATTCATGAAATGTTTATGTCAATATTCGGAGGAATTATTTGTGTATTGAGATTTTAATGAAAACCATTGTTAGAATGATATTTAGTTATTCATCTTATTTCAAGGATTGCCATCATATTTTTAAAATTATATTAGTATGGTTTTCTAAAAGGACACCATGTATGTTGGGTGACTACAAATCAAGTCTATCAAGGTTGTGGGTCATGAACCCATGACTGAAGGATGATAAGGTTTTCACACCTATAATGAAACAGTCATGTTTCTTTTTATATTTATAGATCAATGTATGAACAAAAATCATTATAAATAATAGATATAGGTAAATAGATATAATATTCATTATTTTATATTCTTTAAGATCTCTAAAATGTTTATATTGTCAATTCAGGCATTAAAGTTAGTTTCTAGACTTCCATTACACGAAGTAATGGGTAAAATAGAAATTGATAAAAGTATGAATAAAGAAGTAAATTGTGTTTATAGAAATATGTCATGAAATTATATTTTCATAAATTCTTGTTCAATAAAATAATTACACAATGTTAGGATAATGATAAATATAATTTTTTTTCCCTAATATCATAATTTGGTTGAACTAATTGCATTTTAAAGCATCAATGATTTATAAATTTTTAGGCACGAAACTTTTATTTGATCATTCACTTGTTTATTATTAATAGACTCAATCACACCCTATAAATATTTACTCTTTTCTTCCATGTCTAATATTCTCTCCCAAACAATGTCCTCCTTTGTGGAATCCTAGTTATATGTTTTTTTGTGTTACCATTAGGGTCCCAACATTCCCTTTTAAGGGATGTTTTATTATTCCTTTTCATTATGAGGGTTTATATGATTGAAACATTAATTTATTAAATCATTTATGACACAAATTACTTTTGAGGGAGAAATCCATATTATGGTGGGTAAAATGTAACACCCTA
This sequence comes from Viscum album, assembly GCA_963277665.1. Taxonomy (NCBI): domain Eukaryota; kingdom Viridiplantae; phylum Streptophyta; class Magnoliopsida; order Santalales; family Viscaceae; genus Viscum; species Viscum album. The sequence continues at coordinate 1,810,812,762 of OY728159.1, read as the reverse complement.
AGATTTCATGATTTTGTTCGAATTAATTTATCATTATGATATTATTCATTTCAAGTGACACTAGAAATAGTTATATATATATATATATATTAAAACACTATGTCAAATATTCTTTTCATAAGGAACTAACATGGATTGTGCTACATGAAATACTGACTTGGCTTGAACTATACACAATACTGATTTGGCATACGTTACACACAACAGAGATGTCTCTACGAAATATCATTTTATTGAAATAATTATTTTAATGAGATAATTATAACCAATATGTAAAATAGAATTATATAAATAGTAACAACTAATTTTCAAATATTATTTATAATTGTTATATATATATATATAACATATTGGTATTGAAGGATATGATTTTTGGTAATGTCATTTTCTGTTTAAAAATATTGTTTTCTCAAATAAAATGCCATTTAATTATAAAATTAATTTGAGACATATTTTGAGACATATTTTGAAACATAATTTGATAAAATAAAATTAATTTTCAAATTTAGAATTTCTTATTTAGGATTTATTTAATTTTTGGGATTTATCTGTGAAGCTTCACTTTTTTAGGAATAGTAAAAAATGTTTCTATTTAGTGAAAAAAATGAATTCTTTTAATTATTTTTAATGTTAAATTATATTATAAATTATATTTTGGTTCAAATTAGATCATTTATACATATATTAGTACAATTTTTTCATTATAACAAATTTCACTTTGAAATTGAGTTTAAAAAGACAATAAACTTTTGACCTTCTTTCTAAATTAAAAACCCGTAATTTTTACCCAACTGCGGGATTAGAGTTAATCTTAATTTTTCCAAGTCAGTGAATTTAATTTAAAAAAATAACATAAAAAATTTAAATAATTATAATATTTATATTCTAAATTTACCATGTTTGTTATTTTAACAACAAGATTAGTATAGGTGATTATAATTAATAATATCGTTTAAGGTAAAATTAAGCATAATTACGGACTAAACCTTACTTTTGGTAGACCAAATGACCAATAAACATGTTCAAAACACATTTTATCACAATATTTAAGGAATAAACCTTATATTATTTTTTTATGTTGGTTTGGTTTGACTTTTTAGATGAAATAACATGTGTACACCTAACATGTTTTCAAAAATTTCAAATGAGTCATTTTCTCTTCCTAAAAAAGGCCACCACCTCTTCCACATCCTCAAACCTATAAAACCTATTAGTATTGGCCAAGATCTTCTCAATCCACATAAAAAATTCTTCCCTTTATAGTATAACCATTTCCTTGTAAAAAATTCAATCCAAGGATTCCTTTTTGAACAAACCAAAAAGAATTACCCGATTAAGAGAAAACATATTATCTCACATCCCTCCTTTTGTTTTCCTTCTCCATGACTTCACTCCCTTAATTCCAATATTTTATGAATAAAATAGTATACCCAATATATTAGGATGTTTTTCTATGAATTATTTTCCTAAACATACACAAAACTCCATCAAATGGGTAACAAACTTATTTTTTACGTGAATGGGGAACTACAACCTCACTAAACGATGATTGTTCAATTTTCATTATCGCCTATCATAGTAGACAATATTATAGAAAAAAAATTTATATATGTTATATATTATATTTATTATTTATTTATTCTTATATATTACTTTTATAACATGAAACTCTTTACTTTCCATTTGGTGTTAATATAATATTTTTATGAGGAATTGTGGACTACCTCCCACTCGAAGCAATGTGATTAGTTCACACACTACATGGAATGTATTAAGGATTGATTTATTAAATATATAAAATATATATTATATAATAAATATTAATTTAAAATTATATATATACAAATATATACATATTTTTCTTTTACATTCTTTCTCTCAACACGATAATTAAACAGAAATCACATTCATTCGTACCTACAACCTATCGTCTATATGAACGATGTATTCCATTTTAAACATATATATTAAATAGATTATTATAATAAAAATCTTATATATATATATATATTATATTTATAACATTATTTACATTTTTTAATCATTTTATAAGTATAAGGATCAACAATATATAAAATTACGACACTTATGAAATACAAAGCGAATATTACCCAATGTGAATCCTTAACGTAGGATGGTTACAAGCAGGTAATGTAATGTCATTATAAAACCATATATATAATTAGATACAAGAATATTGTTGATTAAAAGATTCTTAATAAATTTATATTTATTATATAGGTGGTTTGAACGAGTAAGATGAGAGGCCAAACACAAGGTAATGGGATTTCATCTCACTTTTTATTTCCGTGAGATACATGCTATGTTAAACAATATTTAATTTTATGTGGTTTATATACATCCCCTAATTCTATTATATTTTTCTTATATAGAGATTTATAGGTATTAAAATATAAATTTTATTATCTTTCTTTCATCGGGTTTATGTTTTAAAAGTTACCAAATCGATAAAATTGATTGGCCTCAATATAGAAACTTTGAGACTCATGTTTTTTAATATACCTAAAAGCTATTTCAAGTTATATATACATCCATTTTATATGTAATGTCATGAAATTCCATATTTTCATGATATTTTAAGATTCATGTAATTTCCTTTTCTTACATAAAGAGTATGATATAATGTTACAAATTTATAAAAGTTTATTGAGTTAATCTCATCACTTTTCATGATTATTTATATTGTTGCATCCATTGATGAAATCATAATACCAACTTATAAATATATTCATGACCTTAATTTCCCTGGTTATCCATTCTATATTCATGTATTGGTACCATATTTATACTCTTTTGTACATAATATAGTTATGAAATTGTTTTAAGACAACCCGACTTTACCCTCTCTTCGGTTGGAAACACATTTCTCTAAAAGGGTTTCCATGTATATTCTAAAAATCCCCAATGATATTTAAAACAAATTTTTATCCTTTTTTAATTTAACCAATTTATTAAAAGGACTTTTTTAGTCCCTATCTGAGAAAGTAAATTTTTATATTTTTTACTATGCAATGAGAATATTATTTTTTCCACATTTGATATGTATGGATCTATCCACTATCAGTCCTCTGAATTAGTATTTTCATTCAAAGAGTTTAATGTTTAAAAAAATTTAAATTGATTTTCTATGAAATGGTTTTCATATTTTTTTTCATGATTATTTTATAATTTATCATGAAAAAATGTTTTGAAAATGTTTTCAAGCCTTTATTATATGTATTCAAATTATTTTCAAAGAATTGTATTTCAAATAATTATCGATACCCTTATACATGTTTTCGGGTAAAAAGTTTTGTAAGAAATTTTCTTGCATTTTAATATGTCTTTAAATAGTTTACAAAGAAAAATGTTTCTTCATTATTTTGTTGATATTTTTATATGTTTTCAAGGAAAATTATTTTCTAATATATTTCAAAACTTCTTTCTAAATATTCAATGTATTTTCAAAGAAATGGATTTCAAAACATTATTAACCACCTTTAACATGTTTTCAATTAAAATGGTTTTCATAATATTATCAATCATTATTTATATGTTTTCAATGTTCATTAATGTGATATGGTTTTTAAAATTTTTTGAGACAAATTTTATTTGTTTTAAATAAAAATGTTTTTAAAAATATATTCAATTATTTTTTATATGATTTCAAGGATTTTCAAAAGATAACTATTTGAAAAAAGTTTTATGTATCAAAAACACTTTTACAAATAACAAAATATGATTTTCTCAACATGTTTTTTTGAATTATATTTCAAAATTATTTTCCATCTAAGATGAAATCCATTGAAGTTCCTAATTCACTTTTTAGAAATGATCTAAATGTTCCCCTAATATTCTTTCTATGAATGGGTTATTCTTAATGTGATGGTATTTATCAAACTAATTTCTCTTTCACATGCTATATTTTTATGAAATCCATTTACCATTCATATGTTTAATTTTTATAAAATATGTTTCTCTTTCATAGGTTATATGTTTATGAAATTTGTTTCTCTTTCACGGGTTTTATGTTTTTACAATCCATCTCTCTTTCATAGTATATAAGTTTATGAAATCTATTTATCTTTCATGAGTTATATGCTAATGAAATTATTTTCTCTTTCATGGGTTATATGATTCTTAAATATGTTTATATTTCATGGGTTGTTCTTTTGATTAAATAATTATATACCTGTGTCGTTTTCAACAAGTTATGATATGTTTACATATTTATGATACCCATTTCATTTAACGTCTAAATATATGGTTGTTTATAATTTTGTGACACATGTATGTTTGATTTAATTATGAGATGGTTGGGACCTATGTCTCTCTCCAATGAATTGGGTAATTATTAATATCTCAAAATATAGACATGGATAGAATGAGAAATGAACTTAGTTATGTAATATAGGGATAGACCTGAAAATGAACTTGGTTTATTAATAGAGGGAAAGTACTAGGGGTGAGCACGGTTCAATAATATAGATCTAAAATGAGGGATGAACTCGGATAGGAATGGGTTGTGAACCAAGTTCAGTAAATTATTTGGTCCACTAATATGGTCTCGACAGCAATGACTGGACTACTATGGAAATCAATATACATTCTTATGTGAATACCACAATTACATGGTTTATTCATATGTTCTGCTTTCATGGAGTATTTTCTTTATTCCATTATTATTCAAGTCTTATGAAATGACATAATTCATGTATATAATCTTTGATAAGTAATGTATGATCTTCTATTTATTTTATTATGTTCTCATAACCCTATGATAACAATTATGCTTACATATCTCTTGTTTTTACCATTTCTGGGCATTTTATCTCACCTATTTATTATGTTTCCATTCCCTAGGATATTAAGAATGGTTTTATATAGAATTACTAAATGTGGTGATCTTTATTAGATATTTTTAAGATCATTCTCCATGATAGACGATTATTTTTATTGTTTCCAATGACACTATACTATTATGTTCCTTGAGAAAGTATTTATGTAATGTACTGAATATTCATAAAATATGATGTAATATCCATGTATGGTAAGCCTGGTTCACTATATTTACCACAAATATGAAACATCTCCATTGAACCTGTACGAAAAATAGAGACTAAACCTCCCTATCCCACCTTAGTATTTTGAATGACTTTTATATCCCTACACCTACACACTGTCATAAAATGAATCATTTTCATTCCTAAAGAATATAAATCACCCCCAAATTAAAAAATAAGAATTTTCATGAATTTAAACTCTTCCCAAACAACAATCCAAGCAAACTCTATTGGCACTCTAGACACATCAATTTCAAGAAATATTAGTGGAGAAATAGGATTAAAAATAGACTGGGTTATACTATCAGATAAAAGATATATACCAAATAGGTTCCCCGACATTTGAATAATTATGGGGGTTTTTAAAATGGATTATAATATTAGGATATCTAAACCAGTGTTTCATGGTTAGGGTATTACTATTTATATAGGGATTATATGTATACCGAAATAAGATAAATTTGGATATATTAAATATGAGAGGATCATTAAAGAAATATTAGACAGGGTCATTTTCTAGTTTGAACTAAATTGTGATGTTTTTTTGTCAAGAATACCCACTATTATTCCATCATGTAATCCCCAAGATCTGAAAATAAACATGTTGAATGAATCCACCAATCATCGATGATGTTTGAAAATGTAAATAATAATATGATATATAAACTTTTAAAAATGAAAAATATGTAATTAATATCATAATTATTTCATTTATATCACATATATCAATTAAATATATCAATATTAACTTCAATATAATGTTTTTTTATATAAATTAACATCGATTCACGAGACGGTTGTCCACTGCACACACGAGGGATATTATCACATCCAATATAAAATGGAATGTAAAAAATTTATGTTTTATATAATGAATCTAGTTTTATTATTATGTTATAAATATCTAATATATACTTTATATAAATCCATATACCCAGCTGTTTGAGGGTTTGATGGAAAAAAATTCACTTCAATTTGAGAGGCGGTAGTCCCTCGTACACATAATCGATGTTATTATTTCATATTAAGGTAAATAGGTGATGGATATATGTAATTTCCTTAGCTTAATGATGTAAAATTATATCAATTATACATATTTTATTAAATAATCAGAAAATAAGAATATTTTATAAAGGTGGAATAATAACTAAAACAAAAAATGCATAGTTAAGAATTTTACCTCTTCTTGGACCGCCTCTTTTGTATTATACCTATAGTATTCCTAGGATTGATTTGTGTAAAAAAGGATTATATGATAAGGGGAAGTAATTTGGGAATTTATTTTGAATGGGATTTATATAAAAAAAGAGTTTTATGTTTTAAATAACTGAGGATAGTGGGTGACCTTTAATATGTGAGGTGAGTGATACACGTGTAATTTTTTTAAAAAAAATTGTATACCCTAATTTTTCACATGAGAAAATGAGAAAAATGAATTATTATATATCCTTAGAAATTTTAAATTCTAAATATATCCATAAAATGTATTTTATAATAGTTTTTAGGTCATTTTATCCCTTATATTTTCAGTTTAACCCATGATAAATACATTTTTACCTTAATAGTGGTAATTTTCACTGTTTTCAATATTCAATTTGGTAAAAAATTTATTTAACATATTATATAAAATAAATTTTAAATATTTTAAATATTGAATCAATTTTACCAAATTCATATAAAAAAATCTGAAAAAATAAATTTAAAACAAATACAATAGATGTGATGAAAAAAGAGGTTTTTCAAGAAGTGTATTTTCTAAGAAAAATATGAATTTATATTGACACATTGATTAATAATAATAATTCTGTAAATTTAAATGAATATATATTGATATATTATATATTTAATTAACTCAAAAAATTATATATTTCATATTATATTATTTAATTATAATTGGATAATATTATGTATTTAATAATTTTTTGTAGAAAAACTTTATTTTAAAAAAACAAAATTATACTAAAATCCAATATAATGTTGATTCAAAAGTAATTTAGTGGATTAAATAAAAATAAATAATAATTTTATTACTCAAATTATTATTCAAACAAATTGGTACATTTAAATTACATAATTTATTTTAAATAAAAAAATTTAATATATATATATTTTCCACTATTTACTGAAAAATAAATATTATCTAAAAAATATAAAAATACCACCTGAAGTAAATTTTTATATACTGCATTCAAAAATGAATTTATTATTTTACAGTTTAATATATAATATTTATAAGTTAATATTTTAAATAGAATTATATAATAAAGGAGTTTTGTTAAAACTATTTTTATTTTGATTTAAAAATAACATAATATTTTCATGATGAATAAAATTTTCAATGTGTTTTATTCTCTCAAGCAGGTTGTTACATTAATACCCACATTATAAATTTATTTTAATGTAATATTATTCACTTATTAAATAAATGGGGTTATATTTCCCTCAAATCATTTTTAGATTCCCATGTATCCTCTTCAACCATATGGATTCTGTCAAAAACCATAACCTAGTAAATCACCATATTCTACAACACATTATCTATATGATCAAGAATATGAACTAGATAATTCTCATAAGAATGAATATATTCCAAGTACACTACATCATCCCAAAAAACAAGAGATAAATCCAGAACATATTTCCAAAATATTAAAACATGAAATACATTATGCACCTCCGATACATTCGATGGAAAATCCCCTCAGTAGAGAAATGAACGAACATTATCTAGGTTTCTATATGGTCTGATATACCTTGATGATAGATTTAACTTTTTACCAAAAGGAATAAGACATTACCATGATGATAAATGGATAAATACAAGTTTACCTTCCACAAATGAATGATGTTTCCTCTGATTATGTGCATATGTTTTGAGACTTCTCTAGGGAACCCTCATAAGTTGTTGAATCAACTTCACATTCTAAGCCATTTTTTATTCTAGCTATAGTCCCTTGAACTTCCATTCCCCTAAGTATTACTAATTTTTATTAATTTCAAAAAATATTTCTATATAATTCTACAAATGGTTCCATCTCCATAATTAAAGGAAAAATATTCTTATAAGATAACTCAGCCAAATAAATATGATAGTACTAGCATTATTCTTAATCCATTGAACAAGAAAGATTAATATATTCCATGGTTAAAATTATCCACTCATACTAACCATCATTTTGATTATTCCATACTATACTAAAATATAATTCAATTCCCGCTAATTTATGAATTTTTTTCCAAAATTATATATGAACATGGGATCATGGTTTGATACAATTGAGAGAGGAATTCTATTTATCCTTACAATCACCAATAGATAAAGTCATGAAATATGATCTAAATATATGTTAACTTTAATGGTAAGGAAATGAATATATTAGTTAATAAATAAATAAAAAGAAAAACTTCATTATTACCTCGAGAATTATTTTTTAATCCCACCACAAAATCCATGGATATATTTTAGTATTTCAAATTTGACACTCGAAAATGTAGAAGCATTCCCTTTAGTAGTTTATATATTAGTTTAAACTTCAAAAAATTAAAATGATTTATGGTAATGTATGAAATATATATTTTCATAACACCCCACAATTAATAATTATACATGTCAATTTACATCTTAGTTCTTCCCAAATGAATGGATAATAGAGTACAACAATTTTAACTCAACAACCCTATCTTCCACTAGGAATGAAAAATCCAACACAACTTTTTTCCAAATCCTAAAAATCATTCTTATGAATTTTTTAACGATGTAAATTTATCCTTGTCAATGGATTATTCATTTTTTGGAAAATATTGATCCTTTTTTTATATTTCATAATTCCTTCTCATAAGTTCGACCGCACTGAATTCTGAAACAAACATAGGATATAGTTGAATAAAAACTATTTCAGAAAAAATGAAAACATTCATTGAATAAAGGGTCATGTTAAAAATGTGACATGTTTAATAATGATTTTTTTAACACAAGTTTCATCAACTTATTTTTTTTCTACGATGGTAATGATTCATGAAATCAAAATCATTTATTAGTTATAGACATCTTTTCACTCTCATTGTAACCTCCCATGTATTTATAGAATAATAATTTTAATTAATATTTATGAATTATATTTTAATTTTATATTTAGTGGGTTTTTTTGATAGTGTACTCGACATGTAATAATGGGTTTCTCCAAAATCTTATGTTGCACAAAACTCTAATTTAAAAAAAATTACAACAATAATAATATTATTTTAAATTTTAGTTAATGCCTAGAAATTATTTTTGTGAGAATGAAAAACACTAAATAAAAGACGATTACGTGTGTTTTTTAAATTTCATTACATTTATCTATTAAATTTTAGAGGCTTATAATGAGAATGAATCCAATTTTGAGCATAAAATAGTTAAATATTATTTTAATGGTGGTTTTACGACTTTTTGATGTAGAACACTTTCTAAAAGTAGTTTTTGTCACTTTTATATGTAATATATGACAAAATAAACTTATTATTTGGAAAAGGGACAGAGAAATTTACCTTGGATGAAATTTTTATATTTTCAGGTGAAATTCATATTTTGATGAATAGATAAAAATACTACATTTTCATTTAAAATTTTCTTCTCATCTAATTAATTTATATAGTTATTTTGTCCTTTTAATTTTTTTAGGGGTAATTAGATTATTTTTTTTATAAATTAATCCAATATTTTTCATTGGATGTGATTTCAAATTTAAATTGGACATAAAAACATGTCATTATTTTGATATTTTCTACTTCTTAAAAACCTGCTTTTAAGTTTTGACAACGGGAAATAATTTTAAATTATTTACTTTAACTTTTTTGTTATGAATTTGGAAAAATTAATTCCATAATTGGAATAAGAAGATCCAAATTATGTAAATAAGTACCATTAATTTTTTGGATACTAAGAATTGTATCTTCAGAATTTTTTTATTTACCATGTTTGAAGGGTAAATTAGGTAAATAACGGTAAGAATGATATTATAATAATATTAAAATACACTAACACATGTAATTATATTTTTGGATGAGTCATGGGTGACCAAAAATTATCATTAGCCCTATCTTTTGGCATTTGGGATCCAATTGGGTGTGATAATGACATGTTAAAATAATTAATTTAAATTAAAGAGAAATATAACACAAACATGTATCTTTTTACTAAAAAATGCTTATAGAGTTGTGTAAATAATTTATTTTACGATAAATATTAATTATAAATCTAAATTTATTTCCTATATCATGTTATTTTATATTATATTTTTAGACATTAAATAAAAACATTATTCTTGACATAATGATGCTATAGTGATTATCGTATTAAAGAATGATTCAAATAAATAATATTGTAAATATTAAAATAAATTTAATTGAAAAATTATGAATTCCAAAAAAAATAGGATGATTATCACATGTTATATTTTATTTAATATATTTTTTTCAAATAAATCATGTTCTTACGACTTTATCAAAAATCAATTACTAAATAATTTCAAAATTGACGTAAATTGGGTTTTTAATCATATAATATTTTATTAAATGATATAATATTAATAATAATATATTATTCGTTGAAATAACTTATATAATTATAAAAATTATATTAATTATCCACTTGAGGTTATCATTAATTTTTATAGTAAAATATTAACCATATAGTGTAAAAATACAAGAAGACATGGTAATAGTTAATTTATTTAACTAATGGTTAAAACCAAAAGTTAAGGTTAAAATTTTTACATAAAAATTATAAATACTACTAGTTGAGATTATGTATACCCATAATAATCATATACTCAAAATATATCACTTTCTTCTATTAGAATTCAAAAATCAAGTAAAAATAAAATAATAATTCAAAATGTTCCAAAAGTACCTCTTCTCCCTCTAAAAATGGCCACCACATATACTCACTTAATAAAACCGATAAAGACCCTTTTATCATACAACTTTTACTAAAGTAATATCTAAAAATAACTCCCATCCACCTATAATCCTATCCTTGGGATGAACGTAATTCAAGAAATCCTTTTGGCTCAAATAAAAAGGAGTTACCTAATTTAGAGGTAATGGCTTCTCTCAAGATCCATTCATTTATTTTTCTTCCCCAACACCCTAAACTCTCATTTATTAAATTATTATATAAAATAAGTAGTATTATAAATATAATGAGATTTTTTTCTAAGGGTTCAACCTACACTAAGACACACCCCAATTTAATGGATACAGAACACGCTGTTTCTGTGTACGACGAACTACTGCCTCATAAAATGATGATTGTTCAATTTTATACTACCACCTATCATGTTTCCCATTATGATGGTACTATATTTAAATATTATATATATTATCTTTATATTTTATCTATTATTTTCATAATTTTTATTTATGACATAACATTATTCTTTCTATAATGTGTAAATATTATAATTTCATTTGAGGAAGTGTGGACTACCACCCCCTCAAAGTGATACGACACGTTCATGACATACATAGATCATCAAAAAGATAGAGTTAATGAACTTATGTAACATATCTAACATATATATTATAGTTTAATTATAATATACCAAGGTATCATTTTGTTTTCATTCATTTAATGTGACAAAGAAATTAATGTATCATTCATGCATACGTAGAACCTACCATCTCCGTGAACAATGCATTTCATTTCATATATCAAAATGTTATGGACTCTTATAAATATATATATATTAGATATATATGATATATAAATCATGAATGTCATTCAAGAGATAATGGACTTATGACCACATGGACAATTTTCCTCAAAAACAATAACATTTTTTACTCAAGTACTAAACAGAAAAAAACATCTGATATGAACTCAAATAATTAACTAATTGTTATAACATGGTAATAAGTGATTTAAAATGAATGATAATCTTGAAAAAGGTTCGGTATAAAGAAGAAATTAACATTATATTATTATTAAAGAAACTAGATAATGAAAAATACAAGTTGGTCTCAAGGTAAGGGACTTTGTCTTAACCTCTTTTCATTAAGGAATATTTTTATAATCTTCACCTCTTTATTTTATAAGGTGTAATATAAACCCCATTAACTTTTCATTTCGTTCAATGGTTTTCTAATGGAATGTTTTTCTATGAAGAACTTCACTAAATGACAAAATAGAATTTTTTTAACATAAGTAGTGACAACGATCTTTCTTCCGTCGTAACCATTATTTGGTATTTGGATTCCCCTACGAGTCATTATACTTTTCAAAAGAAAATTAAATAACTTATTCATTTTTAGGTATTTTGGTATTGAAAATGATTTTTAGAATGCATTGATTATATTAATATCTCAAATGATGTTTTATGATTCCAGTGTGGAAAATGTTATTTTTCTTTTATGCTAGTTCATGTGTTATGATTAAGTTATGGTTATTGATAATTTATTAAGAATACAGGTGGTTCTGTAATAAACTAAGGGCGAGCGAGCCCAATATACCACTCTAATGCATTGGTTAATGTGATAGAGGTAAATGTTAAGGTTTCTCCTAAGAGACGTTGGTAATATACCGTGATGGGTATTCCAAACATAAAAATTAATGTTACTACTTATGTAGCAGTGAAATATACAACGTAATAATGATATGGATTCCACAATTTACGTTTATGTATAATGTTTTCTATGAGGGTTTTGTGATTATTTTGAATTCTTGGTTTTAAAAATATTCATGGTAGAATTGTTTCATTCCTTATTTTATCCCTTATTTAGTTTTTATTATCATCCGATTTTTTTAAAATGATTTCATCAGGTATTTGGATGAGTAGGAGAAATAAAAAATTCAAGATTATTTTTATCAAGAAAAGAAATTATGTTTTATTTTTAAAATGGTTTCCTTTGGTGGAAAAAAATGGATACTGTTATGACAGTATCACATTGTATGATTATGAGATGATATGTATTAATATTTTCATAATTATTTAAAACATGAAACCTGAAAATAACCTTGATTTGAATTAATGTCAAATGATTGATTAATCTCAAGATTATATAATTTTTTAAGGATGGGGCCTTAAAGTTGATATTAATGGGTAGTTTAGTTAACATTAAAGGGTATGATACTTTTAGTAGAATATGAAATAATTAACTTTACTTTATAATCATATTTAAAATGAATTTGATGATTAAAATGTTTTTTATAAAATATGTCTATTCATATTGGTTTTCTATAGAGGAAATAAGGTATCTATTTTTGAATGACAACGAGATAAAAAAACCTTCCAAATTCATAACCTAAGATGGTTTCAATCAGAACTAAACATTTTGATGCATTGATAGAGAAATTTAATAAGGATACAAGTGGTGGTGGTATCCTTGCAGGATATCTACCAGATCAACCATAGTGGAATATGTCGGTAGTGGAGAATTTCATGAGGTAACATACTCTATATTTGATAGGATCATTCGAATCTACACTAAAAGTAGAGTGGATTAATTAACTGGAAAATATTTTCAATGTAAATGGGTGATTAGAAAATCAAAAGGCTAGTCATTTTGTTTACCATTTTGATGGTGAAGTAGACCAGTGGTGGTTAATGGTTATTAATATTAGGTATAGTGAGTATATTGATGCTCTTCATTGGGATTAATTTGATGGAATGATTCTTGTCAAATATTTTCCTACTGTGGTTTGACTTAGGATGGAAAAAAATTATTTTAATTGAGAAAGGAGGCTGACTCAATGGATTTTTTTGAAGTAAAATTCACTCAAATGGAATGGTATGTGCCAAATTTCATACTGGATATTGATATTAAAATAAATCTATTTATCTCATTATTTAATACAGTGTATCAAATTCCATTGTCTTATTATGAGATCAAAAGTTTTGAAAAATATTTTTGATGTGTGGAGAAGGATGAAATGGAGTTTCTTATTGATCAAGTCTTCTTTTATAATAAGAAAATTCAGAGGTAAAGATAGAAGAAAAAAGCTAAATGTTCTTAAAAAAAGTGTAATGGTAAAAAATAATGTTTTCAATTTGTAAGAATTGTAGTGAAAAACACAATGGGGAATGCATTTTAAATTTTGGTAAATACTTCTAATGTGGTAAAATAGGGAATAATTCTCGTTACTACACTAAAAAATATAACGGTAAAACAAAATCTGATAAACAGCCAGTGAAATGATTTAAATGTAATGATATAGGTAATTGTGCGAATGAGTGTCTGATGAAGAATTTGAATTATTGGTAGCAATGAGGCTATAAGTAGAACGGTGTGGTGAAATCCTTTTCAGCTACACTAGTAGATATCTTTCTGTCAAATTATGTGGTATCAGGTACATTTTTTGTTTAATTAGAGTATTCCAATATATTGTTTGATTCCAGATCTACTCATTCCTTTATTTCTGAGTAATTTTCTAGTAAATACATAATCCCATCTGAAGAATTAAATCTAGTACATATAGTAAAAAGTCCTTGGGTAAATTTGAGACAAAAAGAAATTATAAGAACCTTTCTGTCCTTTTCCATGGAAAAAATATACCTACAATCGTTATTGTTTTTCCTCTAGTAGAGTTTGATGTTATTCTGGGTATGGATTGGATTTATTATTACCATGCTACGATTCACTATATATAAAATGAAATTTATTTTCCGAAAGACACTCACTTTGGGTAAAAGAATGAACCCTTACAATTGATAACATATCCTGAAGATGAGATACTAGTATAAGATATAAATAAATGTTACCATCTCAAATTGTTGAAAAAAAATGATGTGTCAGTGGTAAATGAGTATCTTGATGTTTTTTCTAATGATTTTACTTTTATTATACCTGATCAAGAAGTTGAATTTTATGATTACATGGTTCATGATGCTAACCCAATTTAAAAACAATCTTATCGAATGGCGCAAATTGAAATTTTGGAGTAATTGAAAAAAATTTAGGAGTCCTTAGATAAAGGTTTCATTCATCCTAGAACATCACCATGGGGTTATCCTATCTGGTTATTAAAAAATTAAAGTTGGTTAAAAGATACATTACATTGATTATAGAGTCTTGAATAACATCCCATTTAAGAAAAATTATCATTTGCCTCATATCGATGATTTTTCTGATCAGCTCCAGGGAGAAAAGTATTTTTCAATGTTTAATGTGAGGTTGGAGTACCATCAGTTTAATTTTAAGGAAGCATACATTCAGAATAATGTTTTTTGTCCTAGATATAGCCATTATGAATTTCTAGTTATATCGTTTTGGTTAACTAATGAACCTTATGTATTAATGGATCTTAAGAATTGAATATTCTAGGAGATCATGGATAAGTTTTTGGTTATGTTTATTGATGATATTATGGTAAATTCTAAATGAAAAGTGGATCATGAAAGTCATTTAAGGATTTTCTTGTATACCTTAAAAGATATGAAACTATATGGGAAATTCAGAAAGTGTGAGTTTTGGTGAGGAAAAATTTCATTCCTTGGTCACATTATTTCAAAAGATCTCATAACTGCTAATCCTACTAAATAAAAGTGGTTAAAGAATAGCTAATACCTACAAATATAAACAAGACTATAAATTTTAATGATTTATCTTGTTATTATAAGAGGTTTTTTGAGAATTCTGTCACATTTATATATCCCAATGAAAAAGTTACTCAAAAAGTTGCTAATTTCATCTGAAAATAATAATATGATTAATGTTTTCATGAATTTAAAAGAATATTGTTGAATACTATAGTTTTGGAATTGCCTTCCAAAAATAGTGATTTTGTTATCTACAATGATTCTTCGTTTAAAGGATATGGTTTTTTCCTATTAAATAATTATCAGGTAATTGTTTATGCTTCACGTTAGTTGAACACCCATGAGTTAAATTACCCAACACATGATTTGGAATTATATATTATGATTTTTTATTTAAAAATTTTGGACGCATCATATGTATGGAGTAAAATGTGAAACGTATAATAACCATAAAATTTTAATGTATATTTTTACTTAGAATGAATTGAACACGAGATAAAGAATATGGCTGGAATTAATCAAGGATTATTATTGCATGATTTATTACCATCATGGAAATATGAAAAATTGGATGATTCTTTGAGTTAGAAAAGTAATTTTTCATTAACCATGATACGTTCAGAATGTTACCCTTTGATTAATCAATATATTGACATTAACATGGAATTTGTTGGTACAAGAAATTCCTCAATTTTTTTCAAGTTTCAGTGCAATCGTCTTTGTCAGACTGAATTAAGCATGAGTAGAATGATGATAGTGAGTTGTATAAAAAGGTAGATTTTGATCAAAACTGTATGTTACTTGAATTTAACATTGTTAAATTTCTTGTATTATGGTTTGTAAAAATACTATTGTTCCTTATAACAAACCTACTCTTTATTACCCACATAAACATGATCTATTACATAAAATTTCACTTAAGACAAATCTGGGGATTGAGAGGTCTAGTGTCTTGGGAAATTAGAAACATTACATAACAACATAGAACATAAAACCCAAAATATTTATAGAAAACATATTTTACATGATGACAACATTCCTTCATACCTATTATTGCATAGGATAACCTCAGGTCATGGATAAGAAATGGGTGAGCTATAAAGGCCAGTAAAGGAGAAAACAAGGAATTACATGAAGAATATAGTACATGTTAGGAAATTGTCATATCAATGAAGCATAATAGAACCATGAACATAAAGGAATTATATACAATTATTAACATAACATGGAAATGTGGAAACAACATTTAACATAATATCAGCATGAGCCAAGGCTCATTGCCCATGGAGCATGAGTAAAACCTCATTGTACATGAATTTGCATGAGTAAACAATAATTTCACTTGAATTATCTTGAGTAAACCTATGTTTAACTTAACGTATCATGATACTACTCTTTACCGAATTATTTAGAGCACTATTAGAGTGCACACTTCTTAATCGTTTCATTTCTTCAATAAGTGTACCACATAGATCATACAACATGGATTTATTAAAAATCATAATTTATTCCATGAATAAGAGAAGTGGAATACATAAATTTAAGTCCTAAATCAATAGGTACATGTACATAAATGTGAATACCCTAGATAGAGAAATGGGTATGGTATTCACTTACATGATTATTTGTAAGGGGAAATTATGGTGTAACTTCAACAGAATAATGATGTCAAATAGAAATTGTCAATTGGATTGATGAGAGAGAAATGGCTATATCATCATTTATAAATGGAATTGATATTAAGGTATCCAGGTAACATAATAACCCCACATATTTATTGGAATTTAGATGCATAATATAAAATAATTTATAGAAAGTAGTTGAGGATAGAGAAATCACTTACGGAATTTCAGCATGGTAATGAGTGTACATGGGAGGAATTAATGAGAGAGAAATTGGTTTCTAATAATTCAAACATAAGGAGGTCAGTATAGGGTAGGATCGAAATCATACCCCAAAATTATTAATTTGAAATTAAAGGTCATAAAATAATAAATAAATTTAGAAAAAATGAGATAGAATGAAATCCCTTACTTGGAAGTGTGAACCCCAAGGCATGGGAGAGGCTTGAGAGGGGCTTTGTGGGAGAATGGTGTGCCTGGGAAGGATTCTAGAGAGATTTGGGAAGGGGTTTTTTGATATTGAAATGGTTTAGAAAATAGGAATGGTCAATTGAGTGAGTTTATATATGAATGGAGAAGAAATTCATTATTATTTATGTTGGGGACATCACACATTAAACTAATCAAAACCACAATCCATACCATGGTTATTGCCCATGGTAATTTACAAAGTGTAGTTGAAAACATTATTTTATAAGTCAAATGGATTAACATATTAAAATAGTAGGCTAGATTATGTGGAGGTGAGTCACACTATTAAAGAAATCATTTTAAAATGATAAAATTATTTATAAGTTTTGGAGGGTCCGCTAAATCTTTTTAAAATAAATCAAACAAACCTAAAATAAAATTATTTTAAAGGTAAAAAATATATTGGCCAATAATCCCATTTATAGTATTTTATTACATCACTATTGGGTCATTATGATGTTATAAAACACATTATATATTTAAACGATTTTTATTTTTTACCCAAAAATATGACTGTCGTAGAAAATTATGAAAAATTCACCATTGTTTAATTTTGACGTCCTGATTAATTTCAAAATAAAAACTAACATTTATGAAAAAATTATAGTTTTTGAAAAAAAATCTTTTAAACCATAATAAAAATTACATATTTATTCATAGAAATTATTTGATCATTTATATTTAATAAAAAATAATTTAGTAATAATATATTATGAAATTTTTATTTAATTTAAAAATCCATTAATTCATCAAAATATTTTTCTTAAATTAATATTAACTAAAAATATTATTTTTTCTATTAAATCTATTTACAAAGTAATAATAATAAAATTAATGTATATTGTTTATTCTATAAAAAACAATGCACGTAATCATAGTGCAATGGGTCTTGTTACATAACCCCTTTAACACCTACATATGACCTAAGAATAAAGTGTGTGATGGTAACCGACTCTTGGGGTGGCTTGGATAACATCTCTCGGGTGGTAATCTCTATCAACTTCCACTTATTCTGCAGGCGGTTTCTTTCAAACTGAACGCGTTGAAGATCGGCTTGGTCTTGGTCAAGAGTGAAACCCAATTATGCCACCTCCTTTCCGAGCTCTAAAAAATGGGCTTCATATAGCGCAGTTCAACTAGATGAGGCCAACACATCCTTTGTCTGAGTAAATTGGATTTGTTAATGCTCTATATTTACACTAATCATATGATCACTGTTCAACGTATATATTAGTAAGGATAAATACTCAAAATGATATTTTAAAACCAAAATACATAAAACCAATGAAGTACATATGTTTTATATAACCATTTTACATAATAATACCTTTAATTAGATGAAGTGTAATTTTCAGTAGTAAAAGTTTGGGTTGTTACAATCTTCCCCCGTTAAGAAATTTCACCCTCTAAATTTCCTTTTACCAAACTAAAACAAATGATGGTAACTCTGCTTCATTGTAATGTATGTATGTTTTATGAAATATTTAAATAATTTTTATTATTCAGTAGCTTGTTTTGCACGCAATCGTGAGTTAAATCAAACTGTGAGATGCCCTAAATATAAATTACCATTATAACCTAGCTATTATACTTGTGGGAATAAATATAACTAAATTTTAAAAATATATGATAAATATCAATCAATTATATGTGATATTAATTATTTTAGTGAATGAAATTAATGAGATATTTATGTTATATAATTAAAAAAAATATTTTTGATATTCATCAAATAGATATTTAATGAATTTTTTTCCACATTTTAATGGAATGTTTTTTTAATTTAAGATTTAGACTCATTAATAATTTTAATATGAAAAATTAATCCTTTTCTTTGGATTCAGGATATAAAACATTACATTGGTTAAAATTTTGATCTTTTTCTGATAAACATGATAATTTGATGAATAGTTAAAGTACACAAAATTTTAATTAAAAAAACATTTTTCATCGAGATAATTTATATGGTTAAATTATAATACTGAATGGTTTTAAAGTATAAATAGAATATAATTTTTCCATTTAATATAATTTATGTTATTACCATTTATTTTACATTGAATTCATGGGCACAAACATTTCAATCTTTTACAATGTTTTAACTTTTAAACCCCGTTTCCTCAATGACAGGATTAATTTTAAATTAATGAATAAAACTACTGTATCTTGAATTTGGTAAAATGGATTACATATTTTGAATCAGTAGGTCCAAATTATTTTAATAGTTTTATTTTATTTTTTGGGCATTATGAATAATAACTGTAGTAAATTTTATTTACCACGATTAAAGTTAAATATGGTAATTAAGGGTGAAAGTAATATTATAAAATTACTATATTCCTTGCATTAATATAATTGGATGATAATATTTATCCCTAAAACATACTTTGGTCGAGGGGTATCTATTGAAACCCACTTGGATGAGATTAAGACATTTAATTTATTTTATTTAAAGAAAATTGAAATATGCCTCACTCAAGCGTTAATAATTAAATTATTTTTAATAAAAGGTTATACAATATATAAATTCAATTATAAATACAGTTTTGAAATTTGAAATTTTGTTCTTTATCATGGTAATATATTTTTAATTTTTACAAAATATATAATTACCTTAATAGCTTATACATTAATGATACATAAATTATTTATTTAGTGAAAAATCAATAATACAGTTTTTATTAAAATAATAATACCCATAATAAGGCCAAAAACTTGGAAAAAACTTATTTTTCTAGTAAATATAGACCATAAGCATCCAAGGGTCGACCTTTGGACCATTAAGAGCGTTAAAAAGTGATTACGACACTTACATTATTTTATATTAAATGATTTCAAAGTTTTCACCTTTATAATTAAAAAAATATAACTTTTGAAAAGTTGGGTTTCTTAGATGATAAATTAGAAAAATTGTATTATTAAGAAATATATTATATTTTTATTCATCATAGTATTTTATTTTTAATTTTTATCCAAAAATTTGTTTTTTAAATAATTATAAAAAAATGATTTAGTAAATATTTAATTTTGAGAAATATCAAATAAATTGTTTTAAAAATATTAAAATAAATATTATATTAACTTATTAATGTTTTCCACTAATTTTAAAGATGCATATTACATATTATGAATCTATTAAATATTTTTTTTCGAATATATCTACTGTGTGGATTTTATTTAAAATCAAATAAATGAATAGTGTCAAAATTGACACAATTGATATTTTATAAAAATAACATATTATTAAATTGTCTAAAAATACCAAAAATATATAAAAATTAAAAATTGGAAATTATATTTTTGAAAATGTCTTAATTTATCCAATTATAGACAATTCACAACACATAAGTCAGTATTTATAACTATTGAAAATTTAGAATATTATTACCAAAAATAAAATTAAATAGATTAAATAAGGATAAATTAAAATGATAAGGTTCAAAATAAAATCCAAACAAGTATAAATTTTAATTTTTGATGATATTACAGCCCTATCTCATCTCATATTCTACATTTAGTCATTTTGGATGTCTCTAAGTGGGGTTTTTTTATTAAAATTTAATATTTTTGAGGATTCCAAAAGTGCCCCTCAACTCTCTTATAAAAGGGTACCTCCTCCCTCTCAACTCCACTCCTTTTTTATCTTCAAAACACATCCAAAAACTGTCCATTTCCCTTATCAACTTCCTTAGAAACTAATGATATGTCTTGGTCTTCTTCAAAAGCTAACTTCAGTGCCCTAAGAGGAGTTTTAGAAGAGGCACATCGAAGAAGAGGTAACATCCTTTACTGATTCTTTCAAACATATTTCTCCTTCTACTTCCTCTATATGAGTTATTTAATTATTAAGTAATAACTCCAGTATAACTTTTCTACTGATATGTTATTATGAATATTAAACAACCATATTCTATATTTCTATCAATCTTATAAAAAATAAAATCACCATGCGTGCGTACGTATGACGTACCATCTCCACGCCGTGGTGTAATTGTTTTTCATCACCAACATACATGGATGGGTATTATGATAGAAGAAATAACTATATATGATTATTTTAAATTGATATTGACTCTGAAATATTATACACCATTCACTTCAATACAATTCCACAATCATGGAAATGATATCGTTGCTCATGCATACGTACGACCTACCGTCTCCACAATGTGATAAAATTCATTCTACATGATTTTCATTGAATAATGATTATATAAAAGAATTGAATGAATAAATATGATATATATTATACTAATACCATTATTATAATGACAAAACTATAACCTTAAAAGAGTAATAATAATTTGTTTAACAAAACATGCATAAAAACATAATGTAGTTAACACCTTAATAACGAGTAACAATGAAATGTTAGTAATTATCAGATAAGAATATGATCATATAAGATATAATAACAATGATTATAATTATTTAATAAGTCAATTAAATAATTTAAATCATTATACATGAGGTTCTGATAGGTACAAAGAATATCAGACTTATAGTAAGGGAAAATCTCACAATCTCAATTTTATCTTAGATTGTTTATAAATCAATATTTACTAAGGCATATTTATCATCCACGTCCATGATTCCTAAATATATAATATTATTTATATCCTCCTAAAATTGTTAAATTCTAATTTTAACCGTTGAATATTTTTTATAAAAGATATGAATGGAATCTTTTGTCATTTTTATTACGAGATACTTTTTGAATTTTTTGGCCAAAGTACGAGAAGAATGTTTTTTAACTTATATGCCATGAACATATTTTTATGCTTTTATAGATATTTATTTCCATGAAGTATCCTTTACATGTTTTCAAGTTTATTTTCAATTAATTTCTTATATTTCAAAATTTCATGATATATTGAAAAAAATAAAATGTTTT
This sequence comes from Viscum album, assembly GCA_963277665.1. Classification (NCBI taxonomy): domain Eukaryota; kingdom Viridiplantae; phylum Streptophyta; class Magnoliopsida; order Santalales; family Viscaceae; genus Viscum; species Viscum album. The sequence goes on along the minus strand of OY728159.1, from coordinate 1,810,790,195 downwards.
TGAAGAAGAAAGGATATTTTCCTCAAGAACTTTGTTCAAGTGTTTTATCACAATTATTTACCATCTAAGATGATATAGGGTTTTTTTTATATCCCTATTATTACTTTTATTTTATTATGTTATGATGGATTTATTTTTATGAAGTCATTTTATCTTATATGGATTTTGTTATGATGGCATGATGTTTAAGAATCCCATTTTAGTACATGGGTTATGCTATGATGTATGATTTATGATTTTGTGGCACACATAATAATGGTTTCATTCTGAGCTGAGTGGGACCTATATCTCTCTAAAATGAATTGGGTAAAGATTTTTATCTCATGAGATAGACATGGCTGGAATGACAAGTTAATCAGGTTCAGTGATACCGGACTGGAACAAGGAGTGAACTCGGTTCAGTATTGGACTTTTTCCACTACGATGGACTTGGAAATAATACCCGAATAATATGAAATGACTTTATATGATTAGGCATGTATTGAAAAATTTTCAATGTCTTATTTTATTTTTATTGGGATTACGTTGTAGTTATTTGATTGATCCCATGACATGATATTATGATATGTTATGCAGGATAATATTTTCAAATGTTATGATCTTATGAACATGATATGATTGAAATTTCTTTTGTTTCCCCTTACTGAGATTTTGAGATCACCCTTTTATATTTTTATTTTCCCTAGGTTAGGGAGAAGGGTATTAAATATGATATTCCAAAATGGAGTCCAGTTATGATCAAATAAACATGGGATAATGTAGATTCATTATGAACCAGTGGTTTATGTTCCCCAGTTTCTAAAGGCACTATACCTATATAGTCCTGTCATGGTTTTGTGATATCTTGTAATAAATATATTTCAATTTTAAAGTATTAACAATGTATGTAAAGTATATATCGTTATAGTTGGTATCATAGGAATGTTATCGTTACCCTTTAGATACTAGGATGTAAATTACATAGTAAGAACACTAAGGATATGTCTAAGCATTTGAAAAAATCCTAGTGTTTTAGAAACGACCATGAATATCTTATGATAATATCTAAAGTGTAAAATTTTATTCTTTATTATGTGGTTTTCCTGTTATGATTATTTTTTCATACACTGTGTGTCATGACCCATCCTCGGGGCCCATGCCGTGACTACCCCAATCCCGCCTTCCATAGGCCAGGGGCTGGCGACTAGCACCGAAGGCATAAATCCCGATAACTGGGAAGGCATTTATTTTATAAAAGTAACAAAACACCACAGAGTACAAGCGAAAGTAAAACATTAAGCACAAAGAGAAGTGCTGAAAGGTAAATGGGCCAGAATACAAACCCAAATTAAAGTACAACTACAACTGAACAAAGTACAACAGGAAAAGACAACAGATGGAAGAATGGAAGCGGCTCATGGGTCGTCCTCCTCAGATCCTACCTGAAGGGTAGGTACAGATGGCTCAGCTCCTGGATTGTCCACCACGGATCCTACCTAAAGGGTAGGTACAGTTAGCCTCCACAACGCTCTCGCCTGTCAACCTCCTCTGAGTGTCGTCTCGCCGTGAAGTCCACCTCCGGATACTGACTCGTCGTGTAGTCCACCTCCGGGTACCGTCCAGTCCTCGAACACTCGGCCTCCGTCAGCACTGCCCGTCGTCTGCAACCAACACAATGAGGTGCGGGCAAAGCCCGTGCAGGGGTGTGTATAACAATACTCAGTAGGGACCCCGAGACCCTCAAGGTCTCACTAAATCCAACAAGGATAACCACAAAGAAGATCTCAACAGATAACCTCTACTTAGGTATATGCCCATACATATACCTAAGTTATCAAGTAACCCATATTAATCATGAGGAAACAAAAGGATTATGAAATCAATGGATAACCACTACCCAGGTATATGCCCATACATATACCTAAGTTATCAAGTAACCCATCTCAATCATGAGGAAACACAAAGATCAAAGACTCAGCTCAAACCAGGATTTCCATTACAAAAACCGTAACTGCTGAAGAGCTCCGTCTCTGGAGTGTACAGTGGTCATGTCACGACTCTGAGGTACTGCTCACTAACCTAAGACTGCTGAGGTACTCCTCCTGTCGAGTATCGCGGGTCTGCTACCAAATACCAGGCGCTCCGTCCACTGTGGGTCTACCGCCAAATACCGGGCGCTCCCCATAATAGCCCACAGAGGTACTCCTCCAGTCGAGTACCGCGGGTCTGATTCCAACTACCAGGCGCTCCGCCCGTTGTGGGTCTGCCGCCAAATACCGGGCGCTCCGTCCACTGGGCTAGTTGACTCACTCCAAGTCGAGTCGGTCAAGCAGTCGTCAGGTCTCAGTTGGCTACACGGTCTCCATACTCCGCACGCTCATCTCTGGGAGGGTCCGCTCCACAAGCTACAAGTCGATACTTCAAGTATCTCAAAGTCCCACAAAGAAGTATTTCAAAGGACCGCCTCGTCAAAGGGGTCTCAACGCAATAGACGACGCGTCAATCGGACGCCCGGTCTATGAGTTACTAGCCTTTTCTTCCCAGGGGCCCGGTTGGCTTCGTGAGCGAACCAATACCATCCGTATATCAACTGTACCCCTAACTCTCATAGGGTATACTCATAGGGACCGCTTCTCAATGTGATCATCAACGCCGCTGACGGTTTGTCAAACAGACGTCCTGTCTGTAAGATATCAGCTTTTACGTTCCAGGGGCCCGGTTGGATTTCGGGTACAATCCAACCCGGACATACTCCAAATGCATCTAAAACTTGGGCGAAGTATGCCAAAAGTTCCGTCTCATCAAGAGGAATTCAACGAAACAGACGGCGCGTCATTCGGACGCCTGGTCTGTGAGTTATTGGCTTTTTCGTTCCAGGGGCCCGGTTGGTTTTGTGAGCGAACCAATCCGACCACACTCCGACAGCATCCAAACCTCGAGTGGAGTAAGACAAAAGATCCATCTCACTTAGAGGAATCCATCAAAGTCAACGGCACATCAATCAGACGTCCGGAGCTAAAGATATATCTGTTTCTGCTCCGAGGGCCCAGTTGGTTTCGTGTACGAACCAACCCGGATGAACCCAAAGTTCTCTGAAACCTTGAGTGTAATATACTGAAACGACCGTCTTGATCCAAGGATCGCGTTTCCACTGACTTCGCGTCAATCGGAGGTCCGTAGCTCAAGATATGAGCAAAAGACCAAAAACGGTCCGAAAACGGGGGGTCCGGGTCCGGACTGACCCGGCCCGACCCCCTGGGTCGGCCCGAACCGGGTTGACCCGACCCGGCTAGGCCCGGCCCATCCCGGCTCACTCCGGATCGGTCTGGTCCGGTCTGACCGGCCGGCTGCAGCCGAGCGGACGCCGCGGAGCGGCGGGGGTGCGCGCGGTCGCCCCCCTGGCCGCTGATTCATGCCGACGGCAACCATCGATGCCGCCTTCCGCGGACCACCGGACGCGCTCCAGTGGTCCGTTTCTCCTTCCGTCTTCGCCTATGGTCCTCCCGGGACCCAACCTTCACTGTGGAGGCCTCAAAATTAACTTGCGGCCTCGTCTATCATCGTCCGTCAATCTGCACGTCAAAAACGAAACGCGCCATCTTCGTGGTACTTCGGTGCGGCGCACTGGCGCCGCGCCCCTTCGCCGTGGCCCGACTCCGTCCGCGGATGTCTTCGGGTTTCTCCGACGCGGAGCGACAGCATTGTGCCCTTGTTTGTTTTTCACGACGCGGCGCGACGGCGCCGCGCATTCCCTGTCGCAAGTTTCCGCGCGGTGCGACGACACGCGCCATTCCCATCTCAATCCACAAAGAACCAACATAAAAAAGGAGGAAGGTCGACCGTGTTTGTGCGGTCCGGCCCCCTCGCGTTATTCGATTACAATTGGTTTTAAAAACCATGAAGATCGTCAAGTTGGTATTCACGAACAAAACAAATAAAATTAAACTCCTACATTGAACCACATGTACGAACAATCCACAGATCAACCCGGAATTTGTTGGTCCGCGCTCGTCATTCTTTTCTCAAAAGATAAGATAATTCCAAAATAAAATCTCACCCCGCAACATAAACTTCACGGATCAAATTAATGTTTATTTGATCCGCGGTCTTTGATTTATAAGGAAGTAGCATGGGGTTCATTAATATTTCCTAAACAATTCCCTACCTCAATTTCGTCGATGAATGTCGACGAGTTGCGGAAGTTGGTTGTTGCGGTTGACGGATGTCGTTCCGTCAACATCGAAGGGATTGACGTTGTCATTGGCGACGTTCTTCACAGGTGTCGCATTCCCTTTCCAGCTTTGGTTGGAAGGAAAGAGACGTGTCATTGTTCTTCGGTGGAAACAACATTCTTTGTCGAGAAGATATCGTTCCTCCAAGCGTTCTTCCAAAACACCACTCTTTCGCCCAATAAAAAGTTTAGCCAAAATAATAGAGACAACCCTCTATTATTTTTATGGCACAACAACTCAAGAGTTTTCCTTCATTAATTGCGACAACACACTTGATTAAATGCGGAGATATGGATTCAAAATTCAAACAAGGGATGTGGAGAGTTTCAACATTTAATTGGGGGAGTTAGAATATTAAGAGACTCCACAATTAAATGTGAGTTACATGGGGGATTAAGAAATATGAAGGGGTGGGGTTAGTGTGGGCCCCACCACCCTCATAACCTCCAAAGGGATGTTGGGTAGTTACCCAACTTCCACCCAAAGGATAAAAGCACTAATGGAAGAATAAAAATTGGTGTTAAATTTATATTTTAACTTTCACAATTTTTTAAAAACTTCCCTCATGTAAACGCATATCTGGAATAGGCGTTCTTAAGTAAATAACGGTGTTGCGGTTCCATCGGTGCCCTCGGAATTTGATTCTGGGCACCGGTTCAAAAGTTAAAAATTCCCGCTCGGTCGTTCACTGAACGTACCCGAGCTAAACTTCGGAAATTAATTCCGGGCAGACCGGGCCTCAGAATCAGGCGCCGTCAGAAATTGAGTTCTTGTAAAATTCCAATGAAATTTAAGAAAAAAAATTTCCTTGAAATTTCCGGGTCTTTACATTACTCCCACCTCAGGGCTTTACGTCCCCGTAAAGCTTCAACACAAACTAGGGTCACAAAAGCGGTACAGATCACGCATCTGAGCCTTCCGCTCCCACGTGCTCACCTGGAGGTTCCCGTACTGTCAAAAAAGTGCACCCGAGGAATCGACCATCTTTATTGGATCCGCTCCTGTCGATCCTCAATCCCCACTGGAACATCCGTGCAAGATGCCCTGTCATCGACGTCTAACTCCCGGAGGTCGATGATGTGTGAAGGATCAAGCACGTATCTCCTCAGTTGAGATATGTGGAAGACGTCATTCACCTAGTGCAACTGAGGTGGATGGGTCAAGCGGTAAACCACCTCGCCTACCCAGCTAAGGACCTAGAACGGTCCGTTGAACCTCAGAGATAACTTGCCGCCTTGGCCACATCTCCGTAAACCTCGTCGAGGTGAGACCCGTATAAGGAAGTGATCGTCTTCCTCGAACTCCAGAGGTTTCCAATTCCTGATAGAACTGGAACTCAAATGACTGTTGCCACGAGGGTAAGGTCGGCCGACTCAAGAGTGATTGGTTGCACCATCCCATGCACGAGTTTAACTTGTGCTGCCCAGGGTTTCCTTTTCACCGACCAAGGAAAACCCATCCCAACGCTTGCCTAATACCATCAATTTGAGTATGAATAGTGATTTCCAAATCCATACTCAAACTAACATCGTAAGGCCTCGACGTTGCCACCAAGAGGTCCCAACCGAGACTCTCGCCTCAAGGGTCAGATCACACCGCCGACGTAAGTGTGACTATCGAGTCTCCTTCCAAGGTATCTCCAGACGTGAGGGTCAAGTCAACGGCTTAACCGGAAACTCTAGGTCTGGGACTAGATTCATGGAAGGAAGAGATGATTCGTTTTGATGTCTGTGGCTACGGCATCTTGTAGAAGACAAAGTCCGCACTTCGAATCATCCTTAGAGCCCTTTCGGTCGCACTCCTTGACCGCATGTAGCTACTCTTTTCCCCTGCCCTCCAGCCCCCTGAGCCTAGTAGGGACTACAAAGGCGGGTAATGGTAACATGTTGAAATGTAAACCACCACAAGCTGCTCTCCTAGCTCTGCCTCCATGTCTGCTGCTCTGCAGATTCATCTGTCCTTAACATTTCCTCTTATTGAAACATTTTACACACCCAAGTCTTTGAGACTGGCGTCAGTTTCCTACTTTCCAAACTTCTATCATTCTCTGTCTATATTTGTTAAGCAAAGAATTCTCAACCACAAAGGTTCCTTCTATCACCCTAGCCTAAGTAGGAATGAATAGATAAAAGGTGCTAGCTCAGAAGCCCTTAAAAAAACCACGCTCAGAGGTCCGAGATCTATTGCACTGATTGAAACATATTCATCGAGTAGCCGATATGTTTGGTACGCCTCAATGAATTCTCATCTATAAACACATCGTCCCTCCGAAAATGTATAAGCTCTAGAAAACTCTCGGCCACCTCCTCAAGCCGTTCCTCAGCCGCCTATGAGTCAGGTTCTCCTCGGAACATGAGGATATCTGAAGTTGGAACATGTATAAGGTAGTAAGCCTACATGTGTCACCTACCGGTACCGCCGGTTGTAACTGTTGACCAACAGGTAGTGATGTATAGCTGACACACTACCCAAAGGAACTATCTCAGGCATCAGTCCACGTACCGAAGCCTCATCACTATGCGGACCATCCTCATGGTCATTCACTGGAAAACACTAGTGGCCAAGTCCACCATCCACTTTACTGATGTCTCAGCTAGGCGGAAAACTCTAGCAATCGCCTCCAGCCACTGCTCTGCTGTCTGGGAATCTGTCTCGCCTCGTAACCTCGGAGGCCTCTACTGCTGGAAGTCGTGTGATGCGCTCTACCAGCGTGCACAGCTTTCTAGTATAGCTGTTGGCATCTACTGCCCAACAGGTGGTGGTGCTGCTGGTACACCACTTGAGGGTGCCAACATACTAAAAGGGCCCTGCACCAGAGCCTCGTCGCTCGGTGAGCCGTTATCGAGTACTTTCTTGGAACTCCAACTGACTGTCTGGGTGGAGACATCCTGAACAAATGCGACACGGTCAATGTCTTATACCTGGTGAGCTGACCTGGTTTTCGCTGACTTTAAAACTTTCGGGAAACACACACGCAATCAGTGTATTTGTGCACAAAGTTGGAAATCAGTTGTCAGGGTCCTGGTGTATGCATACGTCAGCCGCCCGCACCAACACTGGACACCCTAAACTAAAAACCACACTCGGTACTCTTATACTATTTCTTCACAGAAAAGAAAAAATCAGAGTCATTAGTTCTACAGTAGAACCGAACTCCTATGATACCAATTTGTCACGACCCATCCTCAGGGCCCGTGCCGTGACAACCCCAAGCCCGCCTTCCATAGGCCAGGGGCTGGCGACTAGCACCAAAGGCATAAATCCCGATAACTGGGAAGGCATTGCCTTTATAAAAGTAACAAAACACCACAAAGTACAAGCGGAAGTAAAACACTAAGCACAAAGAGAAGTGTTTAAAGGTAAATGGGCCAGAATACAAACCCCAATGAAATTACAACTACAACTGAACAAAGTACAACAGGAAAAGACCACAGCTGGAAGAACGGAAGTGGCTCCTGGGTCGTCGTCCTTGGATCCTACCTGAAGGATAGGTACAGATGGCTCAGCTCCTGGATCGTCCACCACGGATCCTACCAGAAGGGTAGGTACAGTTAGCCTCCACAACACTCTCTCCTGTCAACCTACTCCGAGTGTCGTCTCTTCGTGAAGTCCACCTCCGGATACTGACTCATTGTGTAGTCCACCTCCGGGTACCGTCCAGTCCTCGAACACTCGGCCTCCGTCAGCACTGCCCGTCGTCTGCAACCAACACAATGAGGTGCGGGAAAAGCCTGTGCAGGGGTGAGTATAAAAATACTCAGTAGGGACCCTGAGACCCTCAGGGTCTCACTAAATCCAACAAGGATAACAAAAAAGATGATCTCAACAGAAAACCTCTACTTAGGTATATGCCCATACATATACCTAAGTTATCAAGTAACCCATCTCAATCATGAGGAAACACAAGGATTATGAAATCAACAGATAACCACTACCCAGATATATGCCCATACATAAACATAAGTTATCAAGTAACCCATATCAATCATGAGGAAACACAAAGATCAAAGACTCATCTCAAACCAGGATTTTCATTATCGAAACCATAACTGCTGAAGAGCTTTGTCTCTGGAGTGTACAGTGGTCATGTCACGACTCCGAGGTACGGCTCACTAACCTAAGCCTGCTGAGGTACTCCTCCTGTTGAGTACCGCGGGCCTACTTCCAAATACAAGGCGCTTCGTTCGCTGTGGGTCTGCTGCCAAATACCGGGCGCTCCCCATAATAGCCCACAGAGGTACTCCTCCAGTCGAGTACCGCGGGTCTGCTGCCAACTACCAGGCACTCCGTCCGCCGTGGGTCTGCCGCCAAATACCGGGCGCTCCCTCCACTGGGCTAGTCGACCCACTCCATGTCGAGTCGGTCAAGCAGTCGTCAGGTCTCAGTCAGCTACACGGTCTATGTACTCCACATGCTCATCTCTGGGAGGGTCCGCTCCATGAGCTTCAAGTCGATACTCCATGTATCTCAAAGTCCCATAAATATGTATCTCAAAGTTCCGCCTCGTCATAGGGGTCTCAACGCGATAGATGGCGCGTCAATCGGACGCCCGGTCTGTGAGTTACTAGACTTTTCGTCCCAGGTGTCCGGTTGGTTTCGTGAGCGAAGCAATCTCAGCCATATATAAATTGTACCCCGAACTCTCATAGGTTATACTCATAGGGAATGCTTCTCAACGTGATCATCAACGCCGCTGACGGTTCGTCAAACGGACGTCCTGTCTGTAAGATATCAGCTTTTCCGTTATAGGGGACCAGTTGGATTTCGGGTACAATCCAACCCGGCCATACTCCAACTGCGTCCAAAACTCGGGCGAAGTATGCCAAAAGTTCCGTATCATCAAAAGCAATTCAACGAAACATACGGCGCGTCATTCAGATGCCCGGTCTGTGAGTTATTGGATTTTTCGTTCCAGGGGCCCGGTTTGTTTCATGAGCGAACCAAAACGACCGCACTCCGACGACATACAAACCTCGAGAAGAGTAAGACAAAAGATTCATCTCACTTAGAGGAATCCATAAAAGTCGACGGCATGTCAATCGGACGTCCGGAGCTAAAGATATATCTGTTTCCGCTCCGAGGGCCCTTTGGTTTCGTGTACGAACCAACCCGGCCGAACCCAAAGTTCTCTGAAACCTTGATTGTAATATACCAAAACAAACGTCTTGATCCAAGGATCGTGTTTCTGCTGACAGCGTGTCAATCGGAGGTCTGTATCTCAAGATATGAGCAAAACACCGAAAACGGACCGAAAATGGGGGGTCCGGGTCCAGATCGACCCGGCCTGGGCGGCCCAAACCGGGTCTGACCCGGCTATGCCCAGCCCGGCCTGGCCCGGCTCGGTCTGATCCGGTCCGACCGGCCGGCCGCGGCAGAGCGGACGCCGCGGAGTGGCGGGGGTGCCCCCCCCCCCTTGCCCGCTGATTGATGCCGGCGGAAACCGCCGCCGACAGACTTCCGGCAGCGCACCGCCACCGCCCGTCGCTGGCTTGGTGCACCTCCGCCGCCTTCTACGGACCTCCAGACGTTCTCCGATGGTCCGTTTCTCCTGCCGTCATTGCCTATGGTCCTCCCGGGACCCGACCTTCACTGCGGAGGGCTCAAAATTACCTTGTGGCCTCCTTTGTCGTCACCTGTCTATCCGCACGTCAAAAATGAAACGCGCCATCTTCGTGGTTCTCCGGTGCGGCGCACTGGCGCCGTGCCCCTTTGCCGTGGCCCGACTCCGTCTGCGGATGTCTTCGGGTTTCTCCGATGTGGCGCGACAGCGTCGCACCCTTGTTTGTTTTTCACGACGCGGCGCGACGGCGCCACACATTCCTTGTCGCAAGTTTCCGCGCGGTGCGACGACACGTGCCATTCCCGTCTCAATCCACAAAGAACCAACATAAAAAAATGAGGAAGGTCGGCCATGTTTGTGCGGTCCGGCCCCCTCGCGTTATTCGATAACAATTGGTTTTAAAAACCACGAATATCGTCAACTTGGTATTCACGAACAAAACAAATAAAATTAAACTCCTACATCGATCCACATGTACGAACGATCCGCGGATCAACCCGGAATTGGTTGGTCCACGCTCGTCGTTCTTTTGTCAAAAGATAAGAGAATACCGAAATAAAATCCCAACCAGAAACATAAACTTCGCGGATCAAATTAATGTTTATTTGGTCAGCATTCTTTGATTTAGATGGAAGTAGCATGGGGTTCATTAATATTTCATAAACAATTCCCTACCTCAATTTCTTCGATGAATGTCGATGAGTTGCGGAAGTTGGTCGTTGCGGTTGACAGACGTCGTTCCGTCAACGTCGGAGGGATTGACGTTGTCGTTGGTGACATTCTTCATGGGCGGCACCTTCCCTTTCCTGCTTCGGTTGGAAGGAAAGAGACATGTCGTTGTACTTCGGTGGAAACAACGTTCTTCGTCGAGAAGATATCGTTCCTCCAAGCGTTCTTCCAAAACTCCACTATTTCTCCCAATAAAAAGTTTAGCCAAAATAATAGAGACAACCCTCTATTATTTTTATGGCACAACAACTCAATAGTTTTCCTTCATTAATTGCGACAACACACTTGATTAAATGCGGAGATCTGGATTCAAAATTCAAACAAGGGAGGTGGAGAGTTTCAACATTTACTTGGGGGAGTTAGAATATTAAGAGACTCTACAATTAAATGTGAGTTACATGGGGGATTAAGAAATATGAAGGGGTGGGGTTTGTGTGGGACCCACCACCCTCATAACCTCCAAAGGGAAGTTGGGTAGTTACCCAACTTCCACCCAAAGGATAAAAACACTTAAGGAAGAAAAAAAATTGGTGTTAAATTTATATTTTAACATTCACAATTTTTTAACAACTTCCCTCGTGTAAACGCAACTCCGTAATAGGAGTTCCTAAGAAAATACCGGCGATACGGTTCCATCGGTGCCCTCGGAATTCGATTCCAGGCACCGGTTCAAAAGTTAGAAATTCCCACTCGTTCGTTCACTGAACGTACCCGAGATAAACTTCGGAAATTAATTCTTGGCACATCGGGCCTCGGAATCAGGCGCCGTCAGAAACTGCGTTCTAGTAAAATTCCAAAGAAATTTAAGAAAAAAATTTCCTTGAAATTTCCGGGTCTTTACACTGTGCTTCTTGGTTTTATTCAATGTCTAGAACCTAAAGGGACCATGTTAATGCCGAATGCTATGTGCAATGCAATTATTGACCCCCTGAGCAACCAAACGTTATGGGAGTTGGAATGAAAAATCTTGTAGCCATTCTCACATAACTTTATCAATCTATGAATCGTGCAGGAATTCCAAACGAGCAAAGAAAGGGGCAATATTCGGTTGAATCCTTCATAAGGAAGCGTCCACCTTCATTCACTGGGTCTTCTGATCCATTAGTGGCTGAACAATGTATCAGTACCACTAAAAATATATTTTCAGTTCTACAATGTTCTGAACATGATAAATTCATTTTAGTAGTATATCATTAAGAATTTGAAGCTGATAAATGGTGGAATCTTTTCAAGAATACGGGGTATGAAGATGAAATTGAATCCATGGAATTGGACGAGTTCAAAAATTTATTTTTCAATAATTACTTCCCTAGTATTCTTCGAAAATAGATGGAGAAGGAGTTTCTTGAACATTAGAAAAAGTATGATGAATCTGTTGGTACCTATGAATAAAATTTTACAAGACATACAAGGTACACTTCCAGAATTATTATCTAACCTGAGAGTAATATCGATCAATTTTTTTGTTGCTTAAAACCATATCTCCAAAGGGCATTATCCATAAGGGAAATCAATAGCTACAAGGAAATTGTTCGATGTGCTCTCATGGTTGAGATAGATATTGGAGTAACCCATCAATCATATGGGTTTTATAAGAAGAGGAAAATGTAATTCAAAGGAAAATCTAAAGACCACACAGAAAAGAAAATGAGTTTTCTCTTATGCTCACAGTGTGGGAAGAAACATGGAGGGATTTTCATAAAGGGAAAAGTAAATGTTTTATGTGTGGAAAAGGTCAAATGGAAATTTAATGCCGAAGTGATGGGAAAAAGATGTCTAATAACGTGAACAAAGATAAGGCTACACGTAATTCACCTCCTACACTTCAATGTAACAAGTAAAAGGAAATGGGGCATTATACCAATCAATGACTTAATCGAAGAGTTGTTGAATATGATTGATGTCAAAAAAATCTTAAGGCCAAATATAAAGGAAAGTCACTTTCAATTTCTATCGGTTATGTGGAGTACAATAACGAAGTGGTGAAAGGTACACTTACCTTCCACTCTAAAGTAGAAAATGTTTTATTTGATTCTGGATCCACCCATTATTTTATTTCTGAAGAATTTTCTAAGGTTATCTCCATATTACCTCAAAAACTAAATTTCAAGTTAGCTATGTCAACTTCTAATGGAACAATAGTCACATAAAAATTTTAAAATTCTTCTCTAATTGAAGTCTGTGGGAAAATGATTCATGCATATCTTTTGATCATTCCTATTGTGTAATTTAAGGTTATTCTTGACATGGATTGGTTTTTCTTATATGTATCTCATATCAATTTCCAAAGAAGGGAAGTCACATTTCATATTCCATAACAATATTTGATAATATATCGATGCAAGGATGAATATAACCTTCCAGTTGAAATTTCATCAATATTATGGGTCTTGATTCCAATAAATGTGATCAAAGTGAACGTTGACGGTGCTTCTAAAGGCAATCCTGGCCCCGCCAGTTGTGGTGCTATCTTCAGAGACTTAGATGGCCAGTGCCAGGGTTGCTTCTATGCTGGTTGTGGGCACTCTTCGTCTCTTGAGGCTGAAATGTTGGGAGTCATCCATGCGGTTAACTTTTCCCTCCAAAGGGGCTGGAGGAAGCTCTGGATTGAAAGTGACTCCACTACTATTGTTCATGCCATCTGGAATGGTATCATCCATCTTGCTTGGCCACTTACTGCTCTTTGGTCGAGATGTCTGAGCTCTCTTCAAGAGATTGACTACATTGCTACTCATGCCTACCGTGAAGCGAACGCTGTGGCTGATGCTCTTTCCAACAAAGGTGTTCATCAAAGCATGAATTGGATGGACACTTTGCCCCCTGACTTATTGTATTTGTTTGATAGAGACTGTAAAAAAATCCCTTCTTTTCGCATGTTGTAATCTTTTGATCTTCAATAAATTGTGCTTTGGTCTTTGACCAGAGCATTACCTTTTTTTTTTTAAAAAAAAAAATTCCAATAAATGAAGGTTATTTATCTGAAATGGTTGGAAAGAAACTCATGATTAAGAATGCTCCCATTTTACTAAATTTTGATGATGTCTTTCTCAAAGAATTTATAGGTCTTCCACCAAATTCTGAAGTTGAGTTTTCAATAGAACTCATACCAGGTCCTATGTTTATTTCAAATACACATTATAGAATGGCCCCGATTAAGTTTAAGGAATTGAAGAAGCAGCTCCATGTGAATATTGATAAATGATTCATATGCCCTAGTGCATCACCTTGAGGAGCACCTATTTTGTTTGTTAAGAAGAAAAATGGATCAAGGAGACTCTGCATTGATTATCAAGAACTCAACAAGATCACTATCAACAACAAATATCCTCTCCCTCACATTGATGACTTATTTGACCAACTACGTGGAGGTCAATACTCTTCCAAGATTGATCTTTGTTTGGGGTATCATCGATTAACAGTAAAAAAGGAGGATATACCAAAGACGAAATTCCATTCAATGTATGGACACTATGAATTTATTGTGATTCCATTTGGTCTTACTAATTCCCATGATATCTTCATGGATCTAATAAATAGAGTCTTTAGAGTCTATCTTGATAATTTTGTTGTAGTCTTTATAGATGACATTCTTGTCAATTCAAAGAACAAGGAAGAACATGAATATCACATAAGAATTGTATTAAAGAACCTTAGAAAGGAGAAAGTTTATGCCAAATTTACCATGTGTGGATTTTGGCTTCAAAAAATTACATTCTTGGGTCACATAATATCATGATAAGGGAAATTTGTAGATCTAGAAAAATAGAGGATATTGAATGATGGTCGAGACCAACAACAGTAAATGAGATCGGAATTTTTCATGGTTTCGTTTGTTATTATTGACATTTTGTGAACGTTTTTTTTCACATTTATCTAATCCACTCACCAATTTGACTCGAAAATGAGTTAAGTTCATTTGGACAGAGGACTATTAAGATATTTCAAAGATTTAAAAAGAAGGTTAGACAGTGCACCTATGCTCACAATGCCTTGTAGTGGAGAAAGGTTTGTGATCTATAGTGATGCATCCTAGAAGGGACTGGGGGTGCGTTCTCATGCAAAATGATATGGTGATAGATTATGCCTCACGACAGTTGGAAATCCATGAGAAAAATTACCCAACACATGATTTGGAATTAGCTGTGGTAATATTTGCATTAAAAATATGGAGGCATTGTCTTTATGGTGAACAGTGTGATATTTATATTGATCCTAAAAGTTTAAATTATATTTTCACACTAATGGAGCTGAATATGCACAAAATAAGATGGCTGGAGTATGTTAAATATTACAAGAGCTCCATACGTTACCACCCTGGGAAAGCAAACAAGGTGGAAGATGAATTAAGCCGATAAGACCATGCCATATTATCCATGATGGGGATCACAAAAGATCCAATATTTATGGATATTCAAAGGATGTATCTTGAAATTATAATGGAAGGGGTGAAAAATTATCTTTCTCAAATTAATGTTCAACCATATATATGTGTAATGATTAAAGATGCACAAAAGGAAGATAAAGAGTTGCAAAAGAATGTGAGAAATGTTCTTGAATTCAACCTTTATTATGATGAAATAATAAGGTTCATAAATCGGGTTTGTGTTCCTCCCATACTAGAATTAAATAAGGAAATATAGGATGAGGCTCATAGTTCTTCATTCTCTATTCACCCTGGAATAATGAAGATGTATAAGGACCTGAAAGAGTACTTCTAGTGGGATGGAATGAAAAGAGATGTTGCTGAATATGTCTCTCGAGTCTTGGGGTTTCAGCAAGTTAAGGCTCAAATACATAAGACTAAGGGTATGTTACTATCATTACCCATACCAAAATGGAAATGAAAAAACATCACTATAGACTTTGTCACCATATTTCTCGAAACATCCAAAGGAAATAATACTCTCTCGGTTATAGTTGATCTTATTACAATATCGGCACACTTAATTGCAATTAGAGATGATTTCTCTCTTGATCCAGGATATATGTAAAGGATATGGTAAGATTTCATGGAGCACCAATTTCCATTATATTTGATTGGGATCTAAGGATTACCTCGATTTTCTGGTGAAGTCTTTAGCATGCTCTAGATATAGAGTAGATTATTAGCACTGCTTATCATCATCAAGTAGACGGTCAGTCCGAGAGGACAATTAAAACTCTATATAAAATTTTTAGAGCTTTCTCTTTGGATTTAAAAGGTTTTTGGGATCAACTCCTACCATTGGTGTAATTTTCTTACAATAATAAATTTTACTTTAGTATTTAGATGTCTCATTATAAAGACCTCTATGGAAAGAAGTGCAGAACTCCAACTTGTTGGTATGATGTTGGGGGAAGGAATCTATTAGGACCTGATCTTGTTGATGAAATGGCAAAAAAGGATAGATCTATTCAACAACATATAATAGGATCTTAGAGAAAACAAAGTTGTGCTGACAAATGAAGAAAAGACTTTTAATTTGAAGTGGGAGATTAGGTGTTCTTATGAATATCTCCCTGGTAGAGAGTAATGAGATTTGGAAAGTAGGGAAAGCTGGGACAAAGGTATATTAGTCCTTTTGAAATTCTAGATCATGTTGGGAAGGTAGCTTACTGATTTTTACATCCACTGAATCTCTCTCAAGTTCATGATGTGTTCCATGTATCTCTCCCGAGAAAGTATATTCCTTATCCTTCACATGTATTAATCTCATAAATCATACCACTGGAGAAAGATCTTTCTTATGAAGAACAAATGATAGAGATTCTGGGTCGTAGAAAAAATGTTCTACAAATCAAGACCACTCAATTGGTTAATGTTTTATTGAGGAACCACCTATTAAAATAAGCTACATGGGAACTTGGGGATATGATGAGGGAGAGGTATCCCCATCTGTTTATTTCCATGTGAAAAATTTTGAGGGAAAAATTCAGTTTAAGGGGGATAGAATGTAACTCATGTATGTTTTATGAAATATTTAAATAATTTTTATTATTCAGTAGCTTTTTTTTCATGCAATCGTGAGTTTAAACAAACTGTGAGAGGCCCTAAATAAAAATCACGGTTATAACCTAGCCGTTATGTTTGCAGGAATAAATATAACTAACTATTAAAAATCCACGATAAATATAAATCAATTATATGTCATATTAGTAAATTGAGTGAATGAAATTAATGAGATATTTATGTTATTTAATTAAAAAGATATTTTTGATATTCATGAAATAGATATTAAAAGAATTCTTTTCCACCATTTAAGGGATTATTTTTAATATAAGACATAGACACATTAATAATTTTCATATGAAAATGTAAACCTTTTCTTTGGAATCGGGATATAACAATTTACTTTGGTAATTATTCTGATATTTTTCTGATAAACATTATAATTTGATGAATAGTAAAAATATGATAAATTTTAATTAAAAACAAATTTTTTCATTTAGATCATTTATATGTTTAAATTATAATATTTAATGGTTTGGATGTATAAATAGAATATATTTTTACCATTTAATATAATTTATTTTATTACCATTATTTTTACATTGAAATCATGGGTTCAAATATTTAAATCTTATGTAATATTTTAACTTTTAATACCCATTTTTTCAACAAAGGGATTAATTTTAAATTAATTAATACAACTTCTCTGTCTTGAATTTGAAAAAATGGATTCAATATTTTGAATTAGTAGGTCAAAATTATGTGAATTGGTTTTATATATTTTTTGGGCATTATAAATAGTAACTATAGTAAATTTTATTTACTATAATAAAATGTAAATCAGGTAAATACGGGTGAAAATAATATTATAAAATTAAACTGACACTTTTATTCATATAATTGGATTATTATATTTCCTCTTAAAACATACTTTGGTAGAATGGGTATCTATTGGAACCCACATGGATGGGATTAAGACATTTAATTTAATTTATTTAAAGAAAAGTGAAATATGTATCACTCAAACTTTAATAAAAAAATTATTTATAATATAAGGTTATACAAAAGATAAATTTTATTATAAATACTATTTTGAATTATAAAATTATTTTTATTTATCATGGTAATTTATTTTTAAATTTTAAGAAATATATAATTACCTTTATATCTTATACATTAATGATGCAAAAATTATTTATTTAGTGAAAATTCAATAATATAGTTTTTATTAAAATAATAATAGCCATAAAAGTCCAAAAAACCTGAAAAAAACTTACTGGTTGATTAAAGATAAACCATAATCATCTAAAGGTCCACTTTTTGACCATTTGGAGCATCCTAAAAGAGATTATAACACTTATATTGTTTTATTTTAAATGATGTCAAAGTTGTCACCTTCATAATTTAATAAATATAACATTTTAAAATTTGGGGTTTTTGGAAGATAAATTCGACTAAAATTATTATTATGAAATATATTAGATTTTTCTTAATTTTAGTATTTTATTTTTAATTTTTATGCAACAAATATTTATATTAAATAATTTTACAAAAATGTGGTAGTAATTATTTTATTAAAAGAAATATCAAAAAAATGTTTTTAAAAATATTAAAATAAATGTTATATAAAATTATTAATGTTATACACTAATTTATAGATGAATATGACATATTAGTAATCTATTAAATATTTAAGATCGAATATATCTTATGTGTGGATTTTCTTTAAATTCAAATAAATGAATAGTGTCAAAATTGAGACTATTGATATTTCATAAAAAACATATTATTAAATTGTTTAAAAATCCAATAAAATATTTAAAAATTACAATGTGAAAATTATATGGTCTAAAATTTTATTAATTATCCAATTATGGACAATTCACAACACATAAGTAAGTATTTATTACCACTTAAAATTTATAATATTTTTACCACAAATAAAATTAATTATATTAAATAAGGATAAATCAAAATGATAAGGTTCAAAATAAAATCAAAACATATATAAATTTTATTTTTCGATGATATTACAAGAATATCGAATCTCATATTCTAATTTGAGTCTTTTGGGGTTTTTTAAGTGGGGTTTTATTTTATTTCAAATAAATATTTTTGAGGTTTCCAAAAGTGCCCCTCTCCTCTATTATAAAAGGGAACCTCATCTCTATCCCCATCAATCCATTTTGAGCATTAAAACATAGACATAACCTGCCCATTTTTCTTCTCAACTTCCATAGAAATATTCTAGAGGTCCTTGTTATATTCAAATACCAACGTTATTGCAGTAATAGGAGTTTTAGAAGAGGCACGTTGAAGAAGAGGTAATATCCTTTATAGATTCTTTCAAACTAATTTCTTCTTCTACTTCCCCTATATGATTTGTTTAATTATTAAGTAATAACTCCAGTGTCACTTTTATACTAATATGTTATTATGAATATTAAATAACCATATTACATCTTCTATCTATCCTATAGAAAATAAAATCACTATGCGTGTGTACGTAAGGCCTACCGTCTCCACGCTGGGATGTAATCTTTTTTTTTCATCACCAACATACATGGATGGGTATATTGATGGAAGAAATAACTATATATTATTATTGTAACGTGATATTCATTCTTAAATATTTTACACCATACCCATTAATACAATTCCATAATCATGGGAATGATATCGTCGCTCCTGCGTAAGTACGACCTACAGTCTCCACAATGTGATGAAATTCGTTCTACATGATATTCATTGAATAATGATTATATAAATGAATAGAATGAATAAATATGATATATATTATACTAATACCATTCTTTCAAATAATTCAATGAAATTACTTAAATCATTATACATGAATTTTGGATACATACAATGCATATCAGACCTAAGATATGGGAAAATATCAAAATCTCATTTTTATCTGATATTATTTATACCTCAGTATTTACTAGGGCATATTTATCATCCAAGTCCATGTTTCATAAATATGTAATATTATTTAAATCCATTTACAATTGTTTCAATACACTTTTACCCATTGGATAATTTTTATTAAAATATATGAAAGGAATCTTTTGTCGTTTTTAGTACGAGATACTTTTTGACTTTTACGGCCAAAGTATGAGAATAATGTTTTTTTAACTTATACGACATGAATGTATTTTATGCTTTCATAGTGCATTACATTCATGAAGAATAATTTACAAGTTTTCTTGTTTATTTTCAATTAACTTCATTTGTTTACAAATTTCATGACATATTGAGAAAAGAAAATGTTTTTGAAGAAGAAAGGACATTTTCCTTAAAAATTTAGTTCAAGTGTTTTGTCAAAATTATTTACCATATAATATGATATAGGGTTATGTTTATATCCCTATTATTACTTTTAATTAATTATGTTATGAAGGAATTGTTTTTATGAGGTCCATTTACCATATATGTATTATGTTATGATGCCTTGATGTTTAAGAATACCATTTTATTACATGGGTTATGCTATGATGTATCATTTATGATTTTATGGTACAAATTAGAATTGATTCATTATGATATGGGGGTGACCTATATATCCCTCCAATGCATTGGGTAAAGATTTATATCTCATGACATAGACATGGCTGGAATGACAAGTTAATCTGGTTCAGTGACACAGGACTAGAACGAGTAGTGAACTCGGTTCAGTAATGGACTTTGTCATCTACGATGGTCATGGAAATGAGCTATGACTAATATGAAAAGATTTTATATGATTATTTTTTAATGAAATAAAGTTTCTTGTATCATTTTATGTTGATTTGGATTACATTTCAATTCTATGATTTATCCCATTACATGATATCATGATCTCTTAAGCAGGATTGGATTTTCAAACGTTATGATCTTAAGAACATGATATGACTGACATTTCCTTTCTTTACCCTTATAGAGCATTTGATATCACCCTTTTGTATGTTTCTTTTCCCCATGTCCAAAAGAAGGGTATTAAATACTATATTCCAAAAAAGAGTATTGTTATGATCAAATTAACAGGAGACCACATAGATTCTTTATGAACGAGTTGTTTATGTTTCCCAGTTTCAAAAGACACTATACCTATACGGTCCTGTCATGGTTTTGTGATATGTTGTAATAAAAATACTTCAATTATGAAGTATAAACAATTTATGTGAAGTATGGATCATTATATTCATCACTTCCTTTGATTCCCACCTTGAATCATAAAACTTGTGGTTTTTCCACAACCCCTTAACGAGGGGAATTATCATATTTTGTAGAACATTTTCCCTAAAATCTAAGATCTTCAATAGCTTATCTTCATAGTAGAGGTAATTCTTCAATGTTACAACCTACAGATTGAGTACATGTGATTGGTCAGTTATGTACTTCCTAAAGAGTGATAAATCAAATACATCATGTAATCGAGATAGGTTCGGTGGTAGTTTTAGTCGATAGGTCACTTCTCCAATGTGATCAAGGATCTCAAAAGGTAAAATACACATTAGAAAATGATTTCCATTTTTCCCAAATCTCATAACTCTCTTCCATGGTGGTATGAGGAGGAATAAAATGTCTCCAACATCAAACTCTAGGTCTCATTGACGATTATCAGCATCACTCTTTTTTCGACTCTGAGCAGTTTTAATGTGCATTTGGATAGTATAATCCTTCTCCACTATTTTTTCAACCATTTCTGGAACTATGATTTTTCGCTCCCCAACTTCATCCCAACATGTCGGTGTTCAGCACCTCCTCCCATATAGGTCTTTATAATAATCCATTTCGGTGATTTAGTGGAAACTGATATTGTATGAGAACTCAACAAGATGAAAATGTTGATCCCTTCATCCTTGGATGTCCATTGAGAACTCTCTCAACATGTCCTCAAGTGTTTGGATTGTCCAATTAGATTTCCCATCAGTTTGAGGATGATAAGTCGTATTGAAGTTCATCTTGGTATATAGAGTGTGTTGAAGACTCTTCCCAAACATATTAGTGAATCTTTTTTATCAATCAGATACAAAATATATTGGTACTCTATGTAGCCTTACCACTTCTCTGATATATATTCTTGCTAGTTTATCAAAGGAGAAATTATCTTGAATTGAAATGAAGTGTTGTTCATTTATAAGATTATCCACAATAACCTAGATAGCTTTTTTCCCATTGGATGTCTTCGGAAGTCCAGTGACAATGTCTATGGAGATGTTCTCCAATTTCCATGTCAGTATCGGTAATGGTTTCATAATCCCCTTAGACTTCCGCCTCTATGCCTTCACCTTCTGAAACACCTGGCACATTGATGTATATTCAATGATCTCTTTCATCATATTATCCCACCAATAATGATAGTGTATATATCGATACATCTTTGTGTTTCTTTGGTGAAAGGAGAAATTTGAACTATGCGCATCATCCAAAAGTTCTTTCATTAACTCTAGATTTGATGGAACGCATCATCACGACCCAAATATCAAAATTCATTCTTCATTATCATTAAAATCCGAATATTTCCCATTCCTGCTAGTTTTTACATTATTCTGAATTCCCACATCATCCATTTGATTGTTCTTAAACCTTCACAAAAGAGATGGTTGAGAAATGATTTGTGAAAGGATTTAGCATGTTGCCTTCTTTATAATTCCAATGTCCATCTTCATCAAATCTAAGAAGATTGTATCCTTTTAAATTCTAATCATTGAGAGAATAGATGGGTGATTTCTACTTAGATCATTCTCCACCTTGTTCACTATCCCATGTTGGAAATGGATTGACCAGTCATAGTCTTTGATAATATATAACCATTTTCATTGGTGCATGTTCAATTCTTTTAGTGTAGATATATACTTGAGGATTTTGTGATCTGTGTATATTTCACTCCACTTCCCATGGAGGAAATGTTGCCAAATTTTCAAATAGAAGATTACCGGAGCTAACTCCAGATCATGTGTTGGATATTTTATATCATCAACTTTCAATTTCCTTGAAGTGTAGGGAATGAATTTGTCATTTTGTATAAACACACAACACATGAACTTCATCAAAGCACCACTAAATACAAAAAAATGTTCTCCACTTGTGGGCAGTGTGAGCATGAGCGCATTGATATGCCTCCTTTTTAAGTCTTTGAATCTTTCCTCACGTTCATCACTCCTTGAAAACTTGACTCCATCCCAATTTATCTGGGTAAGAGGGTTTGAAAATTGTGATAAATTTTCCACAAATCGGTGATAATATCCAGATAACCCCAAGAAGCTATTGATATCTATCACTGATGTTGGACTTGGACATCCCTCTATTGAATATTTTATGGAGATATCCACAATTATATCATTTCTTGTGATGATATGAACAAATAATGAAACCTCCTTCAACCAAAACTCACACTTTCTGTACTTTTCATATAGCTTAACATATTTCAAGGTCTCTCGTACATTTCTTAGAAGCTCCTCATGATCCTACTTTGTTATTGGATTATGTTATAATATCCTCTATAAATACTACCACATATTTTTTGAGGTAATATCTAAATAAACTATTCATCAATTCCATGAAGAACTATGGAGAATTATTGAGTCTAAAACGCATTATTATGAATTAATAGTGCCCGTACCCAATAGGAAAAGGATTCTTGGGGATATCCTCCACCTTCACACATATTTGGTAATATATTGACTAAAAATCAAACTTATAGAAGTATTGTGCTCTACATAGCTGATCGAACAAGTCATCAATTCGGGAAAGAGGATACTTCTTCTTTATCATAATTTTGTTGAGCTCGTGATAATCAATGCAAAGGCCCATTGACCCATCCTTCTTTTTGATGAAGAGGATTGGTGCACCCCATGGTGAATCACATGGGAATATAATCCCTTTATCTAGATTCTCCTGTAGTTGTTTCTTCAACTCCTCAAGCTCCACAACATCCATTTGATACAGTGTCTTGGATATTTGCAATTCCCCTGGTATAATATCTATTGAGAATTCAACATCTCTTCTTGGAGGAAGACCAGAAAATTCATCGGGAAACACTTCAGTGACATCACTCACAATAGGAATGTCTACATGGATGGTTGCTTCCATAGAATCAATCATATGAGAAAAATATGTGTGCTCATATGGCAGTAATATCCATGCTTGAGAATATTGTACTATGGAAGATTCATCCTCTAACTTCCACCATTACAGAATCATGGGTCGATTTCCATATAGAGATTTATTTCCCTCTCACGAAAATTTCTATTGGATCTATATAGAGAAATTCCATACATGCCATGAATTGAATCAAATTCCACCAGAGGGAGTATGACGAGGTTTTTTGGGATTTTCAATCCACAAATTTTGACAGCGAAGGAGTTATAATCATGGGTTTCAATTATTGAACCATTTTCTATTCTCACAGACATCTCTACATCTATAATTTGTAATGATTTTACAATTATTCTACTAAAATTTCAGGATATCAAATAACGCATAGAACTATAATCTAAAAGTAGATTAACTATCATTGAATGAATAACTAGAGTAGCTATCACCGCATCATTTTCGGGGTTCATTTTGGCGGTAGAGAAGTAAACAAGATCACCATAGATACATTAGATGTTGTTGGTTGTCTTAGAAAACCCTTCGCATAGTGAACTTGTTTGAAAATGTCCCTTGTTCATTGCAGTTGAAGCACATAAAAATGTGTTGAGGTTCGAACAGAGTGTTTTTCTCCTCTTTCGTAGAAGCATGTTTTTCTTGTCGGTAGATAATAGTCATAATCCGATCACTTCCACACCTAATGCATTTCCTCATCCCATTCAAAAAAAATTTGGTTCTTCTTTCCTCACCATTTGAATGTGTGGTTCTGGAATCTCTTACCATAGATGGATTTATCTATCAGACATCCATAATTAATTTACACCTTACGCTTCTTATCCCTATGATACCCCTAAGAATCATTGATCTATATGTTGACGTTGAGGGAACATTAGAAAATATCTTCATTTCTTTCGATGTCACAGATTACGAGGGCTTTCCGTATGCTAGTTTTATCCCACCAAAGAAGAAGTCAATCTTTCATTAAAGGGTAATGACAAAGCTTGAGGAATATCGTGCAATCCTTGTGAAGTTTTACTCATACGCTCTAATGAATTTGTCATTTTTTTCTTGAGGGTATAGAAGTTCCTTTCCATATTAAGTCAGATGATGTGAGGAAAATATTTATCGAATTTTTTTTTCTAGAAATCCTTCAATTCCAATGCCTTAATCTCCTCCTCAGAATTTGTATTTTTTATCAATGTCCACCACTAATTGGATTCACCCTCCATATGATAAGAATATAAAAATACCTTCTCTAATTCAGAAAATTTAAGGATGGAGAATATATTCTCAAGAGAGTTGATCCATTGTTCGGTGATTGAGGGATCATACGATCCATTAAATGTATGAGGCCTTTGTGTCATGAAGCACTTGATTGCAGATTTTTATTTCATTATGGGGGATGGGGGGGTTGAGAGTTCATCTTGACCCATGATTCAATTCAAAAATTGAGTTATGTGAGAGAGTATAGTGACAAAGTTGGTGATTACCGCTCCTAATTGATTGGGAATATCATTAGAAAATTCATCACATTGATCATCGCATCACTTGTTAGCTCGAGTCCTCCTATTACTGGCCATTGGCTGTAATAAAAGTAAATTTATTGGTAACACATAAAGGGGAATCCAATGAAACAATGTTATAACTTATAAATTACATTTATTTCCTTAACTAATCTATGTTATCCAAGATCTACTTCCCAACATATATTCTTAGGGGAATTTTTTTAATTCCCTAAATAATGGTTCATACTAAGCATAAGAATTTACCAAATCATGTCCCCCAGGAGTGTCATAACCAAGAGTGAAGCAAGTCCCATTAATATGCACCAGTTCCCATTCAAGTTTAGCTCAAAGGGTTGCTTTCATGTTTTACCCTTAGATACATTTGTGCCAGAGCTGCCTCTACCAACTCATATCTAGACAAGGATGTATTTTCTTGATAAACCACTTACACAATAGTCACCAAAATTTAGGTATGTTTTTATTAAACATAGTATTATCACTAAGTCTTTCACAAGAGTTTTCAAATTATAATCTAAATAATAACTAAACCTATCCTCTGATTCAACTATAAAAAACTTGCTCTTTATTACACATCTAAACATGATTAATTGCATAAAAATTCACTTCAGAAAAATCTAGGGATAGAGATGTCTTGTGCCATGGGAAATTAGGAACATTAAATAACAACATAGAACATAAAACCCAACATCTTTATTGAAAACTTTTTTTACATGACCACAACATTATTTCATACCTAGCATTTCATGGGATTACTTGAAGAGATTCATAAGAAAAGGGTGAGATAAAAAGGCCAGTAAAAAAGTAAAAAAGGTATAACATAAAGAATATAGTACATGTTTTGAAATTTTCATATCAATGGAGCACAATAGAAACATGAAAATAAAGGCATGATATAGTATTATTAACATAACATGGAAATGTGTAAAAAAACATTTAACATGATATTAGCATGAGCCAAGGCCCATTTAACATGGAGCTTGAGTAAACCCTCATTTCACTTGGATTAGCATGATTGAACCCTAATTTCACTTGAATTATAATTATTAATCCTTCATTTCACCTAATGTATTATGATACTAATCTTTCCTCGATGCATTAGAGGGCTTTCAAATTTCACCCTTATTAATCATTTCATTTAATGCATTAATGTACCTCATTGATCATACCACATGGATTCGTTAAACATCATAGTTTATTCCACGAATAAGAGATACGGAATACATAAATTTAATTTATAAATAAAAAATTACATTCTCATAAATGTGAATACCTTTGATAGAGAAATGGGTATTCTATTCACTTACATGATGATTTGGCATTGGCAATTCCAGTCTAACTTCGGCAGCATAATGACACCAAATAGAAATCGTAAAATGGGTTGATGAGAGATAAAGGGGTATATAATAATTTATACATGATGTGGATAGTAAGGTGGTCATGGAACATAAAATCCCAAAATATTTATTGTAATTTATATTCATAATATAAAATAATTTCTCAAAAGTAAATGAGGAGAGATAAATCCCTTATGGAATTTTGGCTTGGTAACTGGTGTACATGGGGGGAATTAATGAGAGAGAACAAGGTCTATAGTCATTAAAACAAAAATAGAGAAGTGTATAGGATGTTATAAATTAAACCCCAACATTTTTAATTGAAAGTAAAATGGTATAGAAATATAAAGAAATTTGGACAAAAATGAGAAAGGAAGAAATCCCTTACATCGAAGTGTTTTCCGAAAGGCTTGGTAGAAGCTTAGTAGGGGCTATTTGGGAGCTTGGGGAACCATGGTAGGATTATAGAGATAAGAGGGAATGGGTTGGTAATGATCCAAATGGTTTGAGTGTAGAGTAATGGTAGATTGAGTGGGTTTATAAAGGAAAGAAGTGGGAATTCTTTATTATTTAGGTTTTGGACACTGCCCATTAAACTAATCGAAACCACAAATCATCTCTTGGTTTTTGACCAAGTGTTTTTTCAATGTGGAGAGGAAAAAATTATTTTATAAGGACAATGGATGAACTTATTAAAAAATTATTCTTTCTTATGTAGAGGTGAGTTACACTATAAATGAAATCATTTTAAAATGTTAAAATGTTTTATAAGTCTTAGAGGGTCCATTAAGGCTTTGTAAAATTAATCAAACAAACCTAAAATTACCTTATTTTAAATGTAAAACTTATATTGTTGAAACATAGAGTTTATATTATTTTGTTACAACACTATTCGTTTATTATGATGTCATAAAACATATTATATCTCTAAATGGTATTTACTTTTTTCCAAAAAATTCCAATGTCTCCAAAAATTAGAAAAAATTCACTATTGGATAATTTTGACATCATTATTCCAAAAATAATATTCATTTTATCTAAATAATTTTCTAAATATGTGAATTTTTACTTTTAAAATAAAAACTGATATTTATCGAAAATTCATGGGTTTTGACAAAAAACAGCTTTCAAACCATAATATAAATTACAGTTGTATTCATAAAAATTATTTGATCATTTATATTTAATAATAATTAATTTTTAAATAATATTTATTAAAATAATATTTCATTTAATAATACATTAATTCATCAAAATACTTCTTAATTGAATATTAACTAAAAATAAAAATTGTTCTTCAAAAACTATTTACAAAGTAAAAATAATAAAATGAAGGTATATTCTTTATTATATAAAAAAAATAATGTACATAATAATAGAGATAGGGTCTTGTTACATAACCCCTTATAACACTCGCATATGACATAAGGGTAAGGTGTGCGATGGTGAAAGACTCTTGGGGTGGCTTGAATAACATCCCTTGGGTGGTAATCTCTATCAACTTCCAATTCTTTCGTAAAATGTTTCATTCTATATTAACATATTGAAGATCATCATGGGAATTTTTAGTAGCAAATCCCAGTGATGCCACCTCCTTTCCGAGCACAGAAAAATGGGATTCGTACAGAGCAATTCTACTTAATGAGGTCATCGCTTCCTTTGTCTATGTAAATTGGATTTGTAAAATCCATATATTAATAATAATTTCTTGATCACTATTAAATTTCTATATTAGCAATCGTAACAATTCATAATTGTATTTTAAAATACAAAAACATAAAATCAAAGAAGTGAATATGATTTATATAACTATTTTATATAATAATACATTTAATCAGATCTAAATGAATTTTAATTAGTAAAATTTAATGTTGGTACATGCCTTGTGATTCACAATTGAAGATATAGTGGTTATGTGAAGCTTGTAATTTCTATTTAGTTCATCATGGTAGTACAAAGATGTAAAGAGTTTTTCTAGAGTATTACTGGTGGTACGGAATGAAAAGATATATTTATATCTTTTCTGTGAAGTTATTTACTTGTAAACAGGTTATAGCAGAGAGGCAGTTACCGAAAGGGATGCTTCATACTTTACCAGTACCAGATTGGAAACGAGATAATATATTCATGGATATTGTAGTGGGATTACCAAATTGTTCCCAATGTAGAAATACCATTTGGGTTATTATTGATAGATTAACTAAATATTTACATTTTATTTCTATTTGATATACATTGTCTATAGATCAACTTTTTCGGTTGTGTCTTAATGAGATATATGGGTTACAAGGGGTTCCCCTAAATATTGTATCTGATCATGATCCCAGGTACACATCTATCTTTTTTAAAGGCCTTCATAAGTTGTTGATAACTGAATTAAATTTCAGTACATATTTCCATACTCAATAAGATGGGCAGCTGTAACGAACAATTCAAACCTTGGAGGATATGCTATGTGTTTGTTCCATGGATTACCAAGGATGTTAGGATCATCATATTTATTTGGTTGAGCTATAATATAATAACATTTTTCATTACACTATTTAGATGGCACCATTTGAGGCATTATATGGAAATCGGGGTAGAACTACAACTTTTTGGGATGAAGTAGGTGAATGGATGTTGATGGGACAATAATTGGTAGAAGTGATGTTAGAAAAATTTTAGTTTATTTAGAAGAACATTAAGATAAATCAGAGTGGTCATATAAGTTATCAAGATATCCAGAGGTATGATATTTCTTTCAAGGTAGGTGGTCATGTCTGTCTCAATGTTTCTCTATGGAAAATTGTGATGCGTTATGGTAAGAATAAAAACATGAGTCCAGCATTCATTATAACCTATTAAATCTTAGAGAATTTCATATCAGTTTTCTACTTAGTGGATTTATCTCCATTTTTATCCCAGTTAACAATGTTTTTCATGTATCATTATTAAGAATGTATTTTTCGGTTCCATATCATGTTTTCAGTCCTGATGTACTTTAGTTGTTAGAAAATATTTCTTATGAGGTAATATAATACAAATTCATGACCATAGAGATAAATTGTTTCAAAATAGGTTGATTCTTCAGGTAATGGTTTTGTGAAAAAGCAATATGGTTGAAAATTCCTCATGGGAATCTAAAAATGCTATGAGGAAGAAATACCCCACATATTTGATATGTAATTAAAATTATGGGGTTGCAGTTTACCAAAGGGGAGAAGGATGTAACACCAAATAAATTTATAGAAGAATACCTTATATTAATATTTAGAAATTAGATATTAAATTTAAAATAAGTGCATTCTTTTTCTGACAGTGTACTCGATATGTATCTACACATTTTCCTAAAATATTATGTTGCACACAACTCTGAGATATATTGAAAAACATTAAATTATAATATTATTATTTTAAATAGTACTTAACGTCTAGCCATTATATTGGTGAGAATGAAGAGAACTAACATTAATATGAATACAAATGTTGTTTGACTATTGTTACATTTATCCAATAAATTTTAGTGGTTTAAAATGAGAATGAATCCGATTTTAATTATAAAATAATTTAATATTTTTTAAAATTTTCTTTTACCACCCTCTGATGGAGAACCATTTTTTAAAATAGTTTTTATCACTTTAAAATATTATATTTTACAAAATAAAAATACTTTGGAAGCATGACATCAAAATTTTACTGGGTTGAGATTTTGGTATTTTTCTCATGAATATAATATTTTAATGAATACTTAAAAATACTATATTTTATTTCAAAACATCATTATCGCATAATTTATTTATATAGTTTTTTATCCCTTTAAGGGGTTTTATGGTTTAATTGGATTATGTTTTATCATTTAATTTAATTTTGGTCATTAGAAATAATTTCACATATAAATTGGACATAAAAGAATTTCAATATTTTGATAGTTTTTATTTCTTACAAAACCAATTTCTAGTTTTATAAATATGATTTAATTTTTAATTAATTACTGAAATTATAAATTTTTTATTCAGAAAAATGGATTCCATATTTGGAATAATAAGGTCTAAATTACTAAAATATGTTCCTTTATTTTTGGAAATTATGTATAGTAACTTCGGTAATTTTTTTATTGACCACAATTAAAAGGTAACATAGGTAAATAAGTGGAAATAATATTATAATAATATAAAACTATACTAACATGTATCATAATCTTATTAGATGAGTCATGGGTGACCAAAAAAATTATCACGCCAAACTTTTGGCATTTGGGAGCCACTTGGGTGTGATAATGACATGTTATAATAATTCATTTAATGTAAAGAGAAATATAACATGAAAAATTATCTTTTTCTAAAAGAAATTTTAATATAGTGTTATATAAATTAAATATTTGACTATAAATATTAATTATAAAGCTAAAAATATTTCCTACATTTGGTATTTTATTTACTATTTTAAGTCATTAAAAAAATAAACTTATTTATAACACAATGATGATGCAATGATTAACTTATTAATGAAATATTCAAATAAATTATTTTATAAATATTAAAATAAATATAATTGGAAGATTTTGAAAGCATCCACAAATTTTATGGATGATTATGAAATTTTATTTTTGAGTTCATGTATTTTTTTTGAATGAATCAGGTTGTTATAACTTTATCAAAAATCAATTACTATATAGTGTTAAAATTGTCATAAATCAGTATTAATAACAAATACTATTTCATTAAATTATATAATAGTCATAAAAATTTAATATTCAGAAAAATAACTTATATAATATTTCAAATGTCATTAATTATCAACTAGAGGTTCTCATAGGAGTTAATAGAAAATATATTAACCATATAGTGTAAAAATAAAAGATGACATAGTAAGAGATATTTTATTAAACTAGGGGTTAAAGAGAAATGATAAGGTTAAATTTGTGACATAAACTTGTATTAAATCTATTTTTTACATGATTCTTACCCATAAACATCTTATCCTTGAAATATTTAACTTTGGGGCTATTATAAGTTAAAAATCAATTTATAATAAAATAATATTCAAGACATCCAAAAAGTGCCCCTCCTCCCTCTTATAAAAGTCTACCACCACTTCTCACATAATAACACCTCTAAATCCACATGCCTTGTCTAAATTCTACTCCAATAAGATCCTAAAATCCCTACCTTCCACATAGATTCCATAACATGGGTAAAAGGAAATACGATATCTCTTTTTGGCTCAAATACAAAGCAGTTACCCGATTTAGAAGTAACATCTTCTCCCAAAAACCTTTCATTTGTTTTCCTTCTCCAACCCATAACCTATATTTATTAGAATATTTTATAACAAACACAATATCCACAATATACTATGATTTTTCCCAAAAATGGTATGTCCCACACTTACAAATACTTCCATCAAATAGATATTGAACATTCTATTTCTATGTATGGTGAACTACTAGCTCACGAAACGATTATTGTTCAATATTATCCTAACTCCTATCATGGTGGCCATTATGATTGAACTATATTTATATATGATATATATTATATATATATATTTTCTCTATTATTCATGTAGTGTTCCAGAAATTCCGTACAATTTTTTTAACTATATGGAATTATTATGAGACTGTGAAATCTGAGGTCGCACGATTCTGAGACATGGAGTGCCCGGAATGATCCGTCAAAGTTTTGTTACATTTTAATTAGCACACAGAAATAGTTTTCATGAAAAAGAGGAATAAATTCTGAAAGGTAACTCAGATCAGAAATCTAAGTGCACTGTTACATTCAGGATAGCGGGTTTACCCTAGGCGCGACTTAGGTTTTGTCGCCACGGGCCTCCTATGAGAAAACCCAAAAATGGCATAATCGTAAATAAAATTATTAAATAAAATAATTTATTTTTAAAATGATTATAACTCACAAAAGGTAGCTCGGATTGAAAATCGGAAACCACCGCTAAACTCGTGAAGGCATGATTTATTTAAGAAGATACTAACTTTGGCCGACGTGAGCCACCAGTGAAAGTTAGTTTTTGGCCGTAAATAAAATTATTAGTTGACAATTATTTTATTGTAAAATCCATATCTTTTAAACGGTAACTCATATTGGTTATACCAGAGTACCAATGGATTTTTTGGGGCGTGTTTCAATTAGGAAGAGCCTAACCTCGACCGATGTGGGTCGAGGGTGACTGCTAATAATTTTCCATAATTTTTTTCAGGTACGTTCAGTAAACGCATGAGCGACATATTGTTACTTTTGAACTGCTACTCGAAATTGAAATATGAGGACATCGTTAACGTCGCTGTGTGGATATTCAATTAAGGAAACCCTCACCTTGACCACAGTGGGTGAGGGTGGAAGTTAGTTTCTTGGATTTTCATGGGAGGGTTAAAAGAATAAAAATAAAATAAAGTTCAACTTTTATTTTATTTTTTTAAACCACCCATCTTATGTTTAGTGGTGGGAACTACCAGAACTAAAAACCCCAAATTTAAATTCAATGTTGGGGACCACCCGACCCTTGAACTCCACATTTAATGGGAGATAACTCTAGGTTTTTCTCCTAGTGATGTTCCAACTCAATTATTTTATTTATTAAACTTATTTGGCACTACACCATTTGGTTGAAGGATTGATGGAAAAAGGGAGAGCTCTGGAGAACTTGGAATGATATTATTCATTGAAGAACATCCACTACAACTAATAGCGACTTCCAAAATCGAAGAATATGGAACTGACATGGAGCGTCTTGCGGGAGTGACGAACGCGGATATTATCTTGAAAAACTTCGTCTTCTTCCCAACATTGTCTCCAAGAAACGAGGTATGAGTTTTTATATATGTTTGAATATGTTTTATTGATTGTTCATATCCTAAATTCACGACGACGATTGTCAAATGAACATGGTCATCGTTCCTCACATAAAACATGCTCTCCTTTATTTTTATTCTTCATGTGTTCTTCATGAGTTCTTCAACGCCGAATATTTATTGGCACTGGAAACACAGAGTTTTTCTGAGCACGATATATGGCCGTGAAGCCCTCGACGCAAGGATCACAAATATGCGAGCGATTAATTTTTCGGGTTTGGGACGAAGCCATAATGGCTTGCGAAAGGAGGCAGCTAAATATCTATTGGCATTGGAAATTCAATGTTTCATTGAGCGTGAAATACAGACACAGAGATCTCAACCCGAGGATTGAAAATCTACAGTCATCACATTTTTCGAGCTTAAAATGAAAATGCAGTGGCCCATGGACTGGGTGACGTGGCAGTGTGATTTTCAGCATGTGTTCATGGCGCGGCTCTGGGTGAGGTAGACAGTGTGACGTGCAGTTGCGAAGGATAGTCGGGAGGAAGCATCTAGGAGGTACGACAGTCTGGAGGCATCGTGGCTCAGGTAGCTGGAGGTGGTGGAGACAGTCTGGCCGTGCGGAAGAAGGAAAATCATGTATGAAGAAGGGGGGATTGGAGAGAGAAAAAATAAATACAATAATTTTAAAATAATAAAAATAAAATAAGAAATCGACGTGTTTGTTTCCAGTTCACACCAAGGGGCTAGAGTGGATTATTTATGGTGTTAAGGGGAAGTAATTAAATAACTAATTAATAATGACAATAAAATATTGTTATAATTACTTTTGATGAGAAAAAACTTTTTTGTCTGCAACTTCTCCGTGCGACCTTATTTTGACGAACCATCTGCAGTAGTGTGACCCTAACACTAAGACAGACATTCTAAGTCCAATATGGGATGTATTAATCAGTTTTTTAGATTGGGTACCCAAAATGCTCTAGAATTATTAGATTCAAAATTATTATTATATCTTCGACCCGCCATAACTCCTGCGTGCGACGTCTGATTGACTTGTTTCCAGTGGCAATGTGATCCTGTCATTAATACAGTCGATTAAAGTCTAATGTTGGTTACTAAATTCTTGTTAGTGGCTCAGGTCCATGAAACACCCAATAATAATAATGATAATAATAATGATAATAATAATAATAATAATAATAATATTTACGAGATCTTGTATCATGCATATCTCCCTCATACGATGTCGGAATGATGAAATGTCTATGATGTTGAAACCCTGAAATTAAGATGCATGTCTCAAGAACAATTTTGGATTTATAAGTCAAGAATGAGGTGCGGGCCCCATGAGGCCAGGTTCCCACGTGTTGTGGTGAAATGAAAATTTTTCCCCGGGTATCCGTCTTGGACAAATGGGTAGTCTATATCATGTGTTTTTCATTGTCAATTGTAATGGTGTGACTTGTTTGGTTATCCGGTGCTATTTGAAGTATGGTCGGGTTAGATCGAACACGAATTCAACTAGGCCATCGGCACTAAAATGACTATAGCTTACAGACTGGGTTCTTGTTTGATGAAATGTATGTGGTGTTGGGACCCTTGGAGCGAGACAATCCTTTTGAATTACTCCATCAGAGTTTCAGAGAAACTTGGAGTTCGGTAGGGTTGGATTGCAACCAAATCCAATTGGGCCCTTAGTATTAAAATTCCTATAACTTACAGACCGATCATCCGGTTGACGCATCGTCCATTGCATTGAGAACCATATGACGTGATAGTCCTTTGGGATACATCTTCGTGAGACTTCATGGAAGTTAGAGTATCGACTAATGACTTTTGGAGAGGACCCTCTTTGAGACAATAGAGCGTAGTATGGGAACCCAGTAGCTGGCTGTGATGTGAAGAATGAAGAGTGATCTTGTGTGGGTCAGCCCCTAGAGATCTTATGTGGGTCAGCAGCTAGAGATCCGGTGCGGGTTAGCATCTAGCGATCCTGTGTGGGTCAGCATCTAGCCATCCTGTGTGGGTCAGCATCTATTGATCCTGTGTGGTTAGGAAGATAGAGATCTTGTGTGGGTCAGCATCTAGTGATCTTGTGTGGGTTAACACCTTGCGATCCTATGTGGGTCTGTACCGAGAAATCCTGTATGGGTCAGTACCGAGCGATCATGTGTGGGTCAGCACCTAGCGATCCTGTGTGGATCAGCACCAGGCGATCCTATGTGGGTCCTCACCGAGCAATCCTGTGTGGGTCTTTCTTTTTACAGAGTAATATTATTCATTAGTTAAATATAATCATCTCTACTATTGTTCCTAAGTTATACCTAGTGTGATATGAGTTCGTACCAGTGTGGTACTTCACTTCTTGGAAATACCTTGGTGGTATTCTTCTATGTGGCGTACCTGTGTGGTACTTTCCTTTGTGGTTTTCTTTCCTTTGTGGAATAGTTGGGCTTTGGGCATTTGGGTTGGACCCTGTGATTCCTCATGATTACAATGGGAATACTTGATAACTTGGGTATATTTATTGGCATATTCCTAAGTAGGGTTGACAGTTGACTTAATGCTTTGAGGTTTATCCTTTTTTGGATTTTGTGAGACCTTGAGGGTCTCGGGGTCCATACTGAGTATCGTTATACTCACCCCTACACGTGTTATGCCCACAACTTGTTGTGTTTGGTGTATATGATAGATAGTGTTGATCAAGACTGAGGGTACCAGGACTGGACGGTGCCCAGATGAGGTCCTTACGACGAGTATGTACACTGAGGAGATAGATGGACATGGAGTGATAAGGAGGGGAACTGCACCTACTCTTTAGGTAGGAACCCGGGAGGAGGATCCAACATCTGTCTTTCTTTTTGATCCAGTTTACATGTACTTTAAGTTTCACGTTCTTTCTAGTTGGGCATGTATCCTGGCCCCTTTTACTTATAGTACTCACTCTGTTTACTATTTAGTTTACTTGTGTTTTTATCTTGCAATGTTCTTGGTTGTGTGTGATTACATGTTGTAAAGGAAATGCCTTACCAGTTTTAGGGATTATGCATTTTGGTGCTAGTCGATAGCCTCTGGCCTATGGAAGGCGGTCTTGGGGTAGTCACGGGACAAGCCCCAAGGGACGGGTCGTGAAAAATTGTCATCATAGGAGTCGGTTCTACCATAGAACATTGGGCTTTTATTTTTTTATTGGAAATAATGTTATGTGTATTGAGTGTGGTTATCAGTTTAGGGAATACAATGTTGGTGCGGCGGACGACATATCCATACACTATGACCTTGACTTCTGATTTTTGACTCAGTACACGAAAACACTGATTGTGTGTGTGTTTTGAAAAGTTTTCTTGTGTTTTTTAGTGAGCTCTCCAGGTTTATCTAAATTTATGTGGAGCACCTGTTTCTTATCAGGATTCCACTGCGTAGATAACTAGCTATGATTCCTGAGAGAGTAAACGATGACGGCCCACTGAGCTTCGAGGCTCCAGTGCATGGCCCTCTTATTGTATCGGAACCTTCACGTGGTGTACCAACAGCACCACCACCTATTGAAAAACAGTTACCACTAGCCATAGTGGATGATGGTGCACACTGAATGAGTGCATTTCACGAGTTCCAGTGGCAGAGTCCTCCGAGGTTTCGAGGAGAGACAGATTCCCACGCGGCTGAGGGCTGGCTGAAGGTGGTTTCTATAGTTTTCCGCCTAGTTGAGACTATAGTAGAGGAGATGGTGATCTTATATACTAGTATATTTTAGTGAGTGACCACGAAGATGGTCTACATATTGATGAAGTTTTGGTACCTGGACCATTACCCGAGATAGTACCTTCGGGTAGTGTGTCAACTATATTACAACCCATTGGTCAGCAGTTAAAACTAGCGGTACCGATAAAGTACACATATAGGCTTATTGCCTTACTTGTGTTTGAGCATCAGATACCCCTTAGGTTACAAGGAGAGCAAGACTCACATGAGGCTGAGGACTAGCTTGAGGAGGTGGCTGAGAGTTCTCTAGAGATTATATAGCTTCAGCAGGACGACATTTCAGTATCTGTGTATTCATCGAGGTGTACCAATCATTCTTGGTACTCAATGAGTATGATACGATCAGTGCTTCAGAGCTTAGACCTTTGAGAGAGGTGTATTTAGGGGCATCTGAACAAGAACTATTCATCTAAGCATTCCCACTTATTTTAGGGTGCTAGAGATAACATTTGTGGTTGAATATTATTTGGTTGAGCGGATGAATCCAGTGAATGTTAGTAGTGGAAAAGCAGGAAACTAGTTCTAGTCTTAGATACTTGAGTGTGTAAAAATGTTTCGAGAAGAAAAAGTGTTAGGGACAGATGAATATGTAGGGATGTAGACGTGGAAGCAGAGCTAGGGGAGTGTCATGAGGTGGTGTACATTTCGACATGTTACAACCACCCCCCATTGTGGTCCCTGCCAGGCTCAGGGAGCTGGAGGACGGGGGAAGAGAGTAGCTGCATGCGGTCAATGAGTGAGACCCAAGGGCTCTAGGAATGATTTGAGGTACGATCTGTGTCTATTACTAGCTACCATATCAATTGACATAGGTACCAATCATTCCTTCCTTCCAAGAATTTTGTCGAAGACCTAGAGTTTACGGTTAAACCGTTTACTTGACCCTCAAGTCTGAAGATACCTTTGGGATGAGACTCGATAATCACACTTAAAAAGTTGGGATAAGGTTTTCCTTAGTCAAAGAAATAGGAATCTAAGGCAGCAGAAGATAAAATCCTGCATACGAGGGTGTGGCTGATCACTCAGGAGTCGGCCAGGCTCACCCTCCTGGCAGCATAAGTTTTTTGTTTTCATCTCCCAACAGGAGGGGCTACAGTTTCTCTAGGACTATGACTTTGAGATATTCTATTCTCCTGGTAAGTGGAACATGGTAGCAGATGCACTCAGCTGGAGGAATGGCCTACATCTTCTGAGTGAGGTGACGGAGCAGCTGGCGGCTTTGGAGATATCCTTTATGTATCGATATGGAGTAGTTTTTCTTCAGTCTCTTACAGTTACACCCCAACTCCATAAAAAATTCATGGAGGTGCAACATGGGGGCATTGACTGCGAGGATCGATGTGCTCAAATATCCTTAGGGCAGGCACCTGATGGATTTTCTGATGGTGGGGAGCATGTCATCCTCTTCAAAAGATGTACCATGGTGCCAGTAGAGCTACAGAAGGAGGAGTTGAGGGAGTTCTATACGTCCCCTCTAGCGGTACATCCTAGTGTGTTGAAGATGTACCAGGACCTTCAGCGTCAGTATTGGTGGCCATGGATGAAGAAAGCAGTGGTAGATTTTGTATCATGATGCATCACTTGTTAAAAAGTGAAAACTACTCAGAACTGAAGGCAGTCTTATTCCAACAATAGGAGGGAGTTCATTTCATCTTACGGGTCTCGCCTCAACGAGGATTGTAGAGATTTAGTTGAGGGGAAAATTTATCACCGAGTTATATCGTTCTTTTTCTGATCCTTCAGAGGGTATGGGAGGAGGAATACAACTTGGATCATCCACCGTAGTTAGAGAGGGTGCACGAACTCTTCCACGTATCCCAACTGAGGGGATACGTGCACGACCCATCTCACATCATCGACCACGTTGAGTTGGACTTTCACGATGGGGAATCATTTACGAAGGATCCAGTGGAGATTTAGGATCGACAATAGAGAGTCTTTCATGGGTGATCAATACCTTTGGTTCATGTACTTTGGCAGCACATGAAACTCCAGGAGAGCACATGTGAGTAGGGGGCCCAGATTCGGGCTCAGTACCCTATTTTGGATTTTTTTACACTTATTTTGGATTTCAAGGATGTAAATCCCTAAATAGGGGATAATTTAATGTCCCATATATTCTGTATATATAGTTTTAATTATATGTAATTATTATGAGACCAAAATTTCTAACAGTGCATGATTTTGAGGCCCGGAGTGCCCAGAATTATCCGTCAAAGTTTTCTTACTCTTTAATTAGCGTGCATAAGTTGTTTTCATGAAAAATTGTAATAACTCTTAAATGGTAACTCTGATCATAAATCCGAGGGAACCGTTGTGTTCAGAATGGTGGGTTTACTCTAGGCGCGACTTAAGTTTGGTCGGCGCGTGCCTCCTGTTAGAAAACCAAAAATGGAATAATCGTAAATAAAATAATTAAATAAACTATTTTATATTTCAAATGCTTATATCTCAAAAATGGTTGCTCATATAGAAAATATAATACCACCATTGAACTTGTGAGGGCATGATTTATTTATGATGATACTAACTTTGGCCAGTGGGGCCACCAGTGAAAGTTAGTTTTTGGTCATAAATAAAATAATTAGGTGACAATTGTTTTATTGTAAAATCCATAACTTTTAAACGGTAACTCGGATTGGAAATCAGAGAGTATCAATTAGTTCATTGGGGAGTGTTTCACTTGGGAAGAGCGTAACCTTGACTTGCGTGGGTTGAAGGTGATTGTTAATGACTTTCTGAACTTTTTTTCAGGTATGTTCAGTAAATACGCGAGAGGCATTTTTTATCTTTTGATCTGGTACTCAGAATTAAAATCTGAGGACACCATTGAACTCGTAGAGCTGATATTCGCTTAAGAAGACATTCACCATGACCGTAGTGGGATGGGGGAGGAAGTTAGTTTTTCAGATTTTCATGGGAGAGTTAATAGAATGAAAATAAAATAAAGTAAAACTTTTATTTTATTTTTAAAACATCCCATATGATGTTTAGTGGTGGGGACCACCCGAACTAAAAACCCCCAATTTAAATTCAATGCTGGGGACCACCCTACCCCTGAACACCCCTTTATTGGGAGATAACTTTTGGTTTTCCTCTCATTGATGAGCCAACTCAGTTAGTTTATTTAATAAACTTATTTGACACTTGACCATTTGGTTGAAGGATTTTTGAAAAAATGGAGAGCTCTAGAGAACCTGGAAGGAGATTCTTAAATAAGGAACATCCACTACAACAAGGAGAGTCTTCCAGAATCGAAGAATGAGGAATCAGCTTCGATCCTCTTGTGAGAGTGACGAACACCGGCGTCCTCTTCAACGACTTCGTCCTCTTCCTAGTGCTGTCTCCATGAAACGATGTAGGAGTTTTAATATATGTTTGAATTTGTTTTATTGATTCTTAATATACTAAATTCACGATGATGATGGGAAATCGAACTTTTTCATCATTATGTACAAAACACATGCTCCCCTTTCTTTTTATTCTTCAAGTATTCTTCATGTGTTATTCAACGCCAAATATTTATTGGCACTGGAAACATGGAGTGTTGCTGAGCATGATATATGGACGCGAAGCCCTCAATGAAAGGATCGAAATTATGCGATTGTTTAATTTTTCGTGCTTGGGATGAAGCCGAAATGGATCACGGAAGGAGGTAGCCAAATATTTATTGGCACTAGAAATGCAATGTTTCATTGAGCGTTTAATAGGGATGCGAAGATCTCTACCTGAGGATCATGAATCAGCGGTCATCACATTTTTTGTGCTTAAAATGAAAATGTGGAGGCCCATGGAAGGGGCGGTGTGGTGGTGTAATTTTCAGCGTGTGTTTAGGGAGCGGCTTCAGGTGAGGTAGATGGTGAGACATGCATTGGTGGATGATAGTTGGGAGGCTGTGTCTAGGTAGTACGGTAGTCTGGAGGTGTCATGGCTCAGGTAGCTGGATGTGGTAGAGATGGTCTGGTCATGCGGAAGAAGGAAAATCACGTATGAAGAAAGGGGGATTATAGAGAGAAAAACTAAAATACAACAATGTTAAAATAATGAAAATAAAATACAAAATTGATTTGTTTGTTTTCTAAATGCAGCAATGAGCTAGCATGGATTTATTTATGGTGTTAAGGGGAAGTAATTAAATATGTAATTAATAATAATAGTAAAATATTGTTATTATTACTTTTGATGATAAAACACCTTTTTGTCCGCAACTTCCCTGTACGACCTCGGTTTGACGAACCATCTATGGCAGTGAAACCTTGACTCTGAGACGGAAATTCTGAGTCAAATATCAGATGTCTTATTCAGGTTTTCAGATTGGGTACCCAAAAAGCTCATGAATTAATAGATTTAATATTATTATTAAATCTTCTACCCACCATAACTCCAGCGTGCGACGTCTGATTGACTTGTCAATAGTGGCAACATGATCATATCATTAATATGGCCGATTCTATTCTAATTTTGGATACTAAATTCTAGTTAGTGTCATTGGTCCATGAAACACCCAATAATAATAATAACAATAACAGTAATAATATTACAGGATATTGTATCTGATATATCTCCCTCATACGGTGTTGGAATAATGAACTATTTGTGGTGTTGCAACCCTGAAATTAAGACAGATGTCTCAGGACCAATTTTATATATTTATGTTGAGGTCGAGGTGTGGGAGCCACGAGGCCCGATTTATTCATGTTGTGGTGAAATAAAACTTTTTCAATGGGAATCCATTTTGGACAAATGGGTAGTCCATCTCATGAGTTTTTTAGTGTGAATCATAACAGTGTTACCCGTTTAGTTATCCAGTGTCATTTAAAATATGGTCGGGTTAGATCGAACATGAATACAACTGGGCCCTCAGCACTAAAATTCCTAGAGTTTACAGACCGATTGCATGTTGGACGAACTTTCTGTGGTGTTGGGACCCTTGGAGTGAGATGATCCTTTTGACTTACTCCATCAGAGTTTTAGAGAAACATGGTTTTCATCCATGTTGGATCACACCTAAATCCAACCGGGCCCTCAGTACTAAAATACCTATAACTTACAGACCGGGCGTCCGGTTGACGCACCGTCTATTGCGTTGAGACCCCTATGATGTGGTGGTTCATTGGGATAATTCTTCTTGAGACTTCATGGTACTAGGAGTATCGACTAGTGTATTTTAGAGCGGACCCTCCCAGAGACATGTGAGTGTAGTAAGAAAACCCAGTAGCTGGCTGTGATGTGAAGAATAAAGAGAGATCCTATGTGGGTCGGCACCTAAAGATCCTGTGTGGGTCAACATCTAGCGATCCTTTGTGGGTTAGCATCTTGAGATCTTGTGTGGGTCAGCATCTAGTGATCCAGTGTGGGTCAGCAACTAGCGATCCTGTATGGGTCAGCACCTAGAAATCCTATGTGGGTCGGCACCTAGCCATCCTGTGTCGGTCAGCACTGAGCGATTCTATGTGGGTCAGCACCTAGCGATCCTGTGTGGGTCTGCACCGAGGGATCCTGTGTGGGTCTGCCTTTTTATAGATTAACCTGATTCAATAGTTACATATAATCATCTCTAATATTTTACTTAAGTAAAACCTGGTTTGATCTAAGTTCGTACCTATGTGGTACATTCCTTCGTGGTAATACCTTGGTGGTATTCTTCGGTGTGGCGTACCTATGTGGTACTTGCCTTTGTGGATTTCATTCCTTTATGGAATAGTTGAGCTTTGGGCTTTTTTGTTGGACCCTGTGTTTCCTCATGGTTGAGATAGGTATACATGATAACTTAGGTATACGTAGGGTCATATACCTATGTAGGGTTGAAAATTGACTTCATTATTTTAGGTTTATCCTTTGTGGATTTTGTGAGACCTTGTGGGTCTCGGGTTCCCTACTGAGTATCGTTATACTCACCCATGCACGGGCTATGCCCGCACCTTGTTGTGTTTGGTGCAGAAGACGGATAGAATTGATCGAGACTGAGGGTACATGGACTGGGTGGTTCACAGAGGAGGACCTTACGACGATTTGGTACATGGAGGAGATGGACAGATGTGGAGTGCTGAGGAGGAAACATGTACCTACACTTTAGGTTGGAACCTCAGAGGACGACCAATCAGCTATCTTCCTTTTTTCTCCAGTTTACTTGTACTTTCAGTTTCTTGTACTTTAAAGTTAGGCTTGTATCCTGGAACCATTTACTTACTGTACTCACTCTGTTTACTATTCAGTTTACTTGCGTTTGTATCTTGTTGTGTGCTTGGTTGCCTGTGATTACCGGTTGTAAAGGAAATGCCTTCCCAGTTTTAGGGATTGCACCTTTCGGTACAAGTCACCAGCCCCTGGAATATGAAATGCAGGCTTGAGGTAGTCATGAAAGGGGCCCTGTGGGACGGTTCATGATAATTCAATAATTTTTGTTTATAGCATCCCTTCATGCTTTCCATAGTGTGATAATATGATAATTTTATTTGAGATAGTGTAGTCTAACGCCCCCTCAAAGTGATATGACTCATTCATGATATATATGGAATGTCTAAAGGATGGTTTCAATGGACATATGTAAAATATATAACACATATATTATAAAGGAATTATAATATACCTATGTATCATTTAGTTTTCATTCCATTAATATGAAAAAGAAATAAAATTAGTATTCATGTGTACGTACGGCTCACCGTCTCCATCAAAGGTGCTTTTGATTTATTATCTCCATATATTATGCAATCTTATAAATAAATATATATTGGATATTTATTATATTTAATCAAAAATATCATTATGTAGATATTGTAATTATGACCACATACACATTTTTCATAAAAAAATTCATTTTTTACTCAAATACTGAACATCGACAAAACGTGTGATATGAACTCAAATAATTAACTAATTGTTATCACATGATAATACACGATATAAAATGAATGGTAGAATTCAAAAATGTTTTTAAGGAAGTAGAAATTAAATTATGTTTATTATTAGAGAAATTAAAGAACGAACAAGACAAGTCAGACTCAAGATAAGGGACTTTATCTCAATCTCCTTTCATTGAGGCATTTTTTGATAATATACACCTCCATCATTATTTGGTGTAATATAAAACCCTTTTAGTTTTTAATTTCATTCAGGGGTTTTTAAAGGGAATATTTTTCTAATAAGTGTTTTACTAAATTACATAATGGAATGTTTTTTAAGTATACGTGGATACAACAACCTTTCTGCCGCTTTGACCATTATTTGGTATTTGGATTCCTCTACAATTCATAATGTTTATTTAAAAAGATAAGTACAATATTACTTATTTAGGTATTTGTTTTTGAAAATATTTTAATGGATTAACTAAATCAATATATTGAAATCAGGTCTTATGTATTCAATGTGGAAAATTTTATTTTTTCTATTTTACTTATTCATGTGTCGTTAGTATGTTATGGTTCATGGGAATTTCTTATGTATATGGATGGTTCCACAATAAACTGAGAGTGGGTGAGCATGTGATATCTATGCAATGCATTGGGTATTGTGATGGAGGTAAAAGTTAAGGTATCTTCCCGGATATTTAGGGAATATATTGGAATGGATAATCAAATTGTAACCTTGAAGGTTACTCCCTATGCAGCTTCG
Organism: Viscum album; assembly: GCA_963277665.1. Taxonomy (NCBI): domain Eukaryota; kingdom Viridiplantae; phylum Streptophyta; class Magnoliopsida; order Santalales; family Viscaceae; genus Viscum; species Viscum album. The sequence continues at coordinate 1,810,745,654 of OY728159.1, read as the reverse complement.
AATGCTAAAATATAGTTATTATATGGATTCCACAACTTACCTTTATGATTTATTATTGCAATGATATTTTTATGATTCTTATGAATTTAGTGGATTTTAAATATCCATGGACTAATGTTTTACTTATTTATTTTTTCCTTATTGAGTTTTTATGCTCATTCCATGTTTTTAAAATGATTTCATATGGTATAAGGATGAGTAAGTGAAAAAAATATGTCATGAAGATTTTTATCAAGAGAAGAAATCATTTTTTATTTTTAAAATGGTTTCCTTTGGTGGAAAAAATTAATACTAGTTTGATAGTATCCTATTTTAGGATTATTGGTTGATATGTATTAATAACGGACTAATTCACTAATAATCTAATCTTAAAAATATCCTTGATGTTATTAATGTAAAATTATTGATTTATCTCAAGATTATGTAATTTTTTAAGGCTGGGTCTTTATACTCATGTTCAAATATTTCTGATTCAAAGTATACTTCAGACATTTATGATCAATGTATATTTAACAACATAATCTCTAATAATTAGGTATACAAATTTTTGAAGCAATAACCACAGTAGGTAAGTCAATATCTTGTGTAGGTAAATTTAACACCTGAGGTTTCAACTAATGTGAAGCATGAAAAATTACCTGATCATTATATATTAGGATGAACCCATTTACCATCAATAAAGCATTGCTATAGATACAAAATTAACCATTTCTAGAAGGTACGACCAAAAATTGAGTATTCACCAATATTTGTTTTAGTTCATGGAAAAAATCATCACTTAACTTTGTCTTGAAGAAATTATCTCCATTCCAAGTTAACATAGTCATAGGTCTAGACAATTGATAAAAGATTTCAACAGTCCGTCGGCAATAACCCAGTAATCTAAAAAATATATGAATATATTTGATATTGATGTTTCTTATCCATTATTCAAAAACTTCTGTTTTTTTGGGTAAAATATTATTCTATATTTAGAAACAGTATTTGCAAGGAAAGAAAATTGTTGTAACAAAAACTCACAAAGAAAAAATGTACTATATATTTTATTTTCTTTTAATATTAAAAAAATCCATAGGTACCTTTCATGTTCCTCTATAATTTTAGAATATAATAAAATTTCATCAATAAAATCAACTATAAATATATGTAAGAAATCATGTAAACTCTATTCTTAAGGTCCATAAATACAACAGGGGCATTAGACAACCCAAATGGTAAAAAAATTATCGCATAGTTCCCATATCGACCCTAAAACACAGTCTTTAGAATATAAATTTCTTTCATGTTCAACTAATAGTATCCCGACCATAGATAATCCATTGAAAAATATTTTCCTCCAAATATATTATCAAACAAATCATCAATATAAGGAAAATGATATTTTAAATAGTACTGTTATTCAAGGATCTATAATCAATGAAAATTCTCATTAAACCATTTTTATTTTTAAAAAATATATGAGATCCCCATGGTGTAGTGATATAGAAAATGAAACCATTATATAATAACTCTTGAAACTAATTTTTCAATTATAAAAGTTTTGCTAGAGCCGTTCTAAGAATCAGGATCTATGTCAACATTAAACTCAACCTCTAAACTAGTAATCACAATAGGAAAATTATCATTAAATAAATAAATGTATTCATATAATACACGCAAATCACTAATTTGAATAGTTTCTTTTTTTTTTTCAGAAATATGAGATGGGTAACATTCATTACTATCTCTAATAAATTTCTCAGTATCTTGGTATGTTATCAGAAGAATTAAATTTATGAATAAAACATTTTGGTCTCTACAATATTTCTTCTCCAGAAAATATGAAATCTAATCCATGCTAAAAATGAAATAAAAATATACTATATCCAGTTTAACAAAATTTATTTGAAATACTATACCACAGATAACAATATGAATATTTATTTAAATATTGTTTTCTTCCATACATCCACACATAGTTTTCACCTATTGTTTTTTATTAAATTAATTGGGTGATGTTCCCAATATCCCTGGAAATTTTTTATAAATGAATCAATGAAATTATATAGAGTTAATTATGGTATCTGAATAATTAAAATACACTGTAACATAGTTATCATGACTTAACTTAATTTCTTAGCACCATCCATAGTATTAGAAAAATAAGTTTCCACACCATTTTGCTCTTGATCTTGATGAATTCAAACATGAGTTACTAACATCATGCTACACATTAGCATAATTACACAACTAATTGAATTTAAAACACCTAACCATTAGGGGGATATTGGTTCAGCCCTTAATTTTATTTTCCATGATTCATTTCCTTATAATCACATGCCATATGGACAAAGTTTCCACATCAGTAACACTTCCCCAATTACAAAATACCGTTTTATTTTAAACAAATTTTTTTACCAAAATACCAATAAAGGAATGAATGTTGTTCCTTTATGATAAAATGAATGTTTATAATAGAGTATATTAGTAAAATTATAATAACAGCATTAGGATAATCCATTGTCAACCTATATGTTAAAAAATAGAACATTCCTTTTATCATTTTTCAAAACATTATATATAAAATGCATAAAAAGATTGGTTATGAAAACTTATGAAATAATGTAAAAAATATATGTATAATTTACACTATAGATATTATATATGCATATAAAGACATTCATAAATTAATTTTAAAAATATTTAAAATTAAGAGAAAGAGTTGGAAGGAAATAATAAAAGAGTATTTTTAAAAAAATAAATTCATTTACCACTTCATCAACATTTGAATTATAATCTATAAGAAAGGGTGAAATTGAATAAAACTATAGATATCATGAGAATTTAGAAGATCCGGATATTTAATTTCAAAGGGGATTTATATCTACCTCATTGAAGGATATAGGTTAAAACCCTCCAAATATGCCTCAATGAAGGGAAATTCAGATGAAGTCCCTTACCTTGATTCTATATTGTAATATATGTTATTTATATTCATGAATAATTAAAATATGTTAATTATTTAATTTATTAATAAAAAATTCCAATTTTATTATTCTAGTAATTTCACTTATTACACTATTATATATAATTACATAATCAATTTTGTCTATAGAGATGATTGGACGATATTTTCCTTATGTGTGACAAAGATACATTGATGGGTTGAGTGTGGCCAAAGTGGAAATTATTTAAACATTATAAAAATAAAAATACAAAAATAGTTAGAATATTTATACCTCAATTGTCATTTTAAGAAAAAAACATGGAATATGGTTGTTGAGAAATTCAGTACAATAAAATTATGAAGACGATATACTGTAAATTATCAGGAGTAACATTTCTATTATTCAATGATCATTATTAAATGATAAAAGTATATTTTGTCTCATAATAATGATTATAATATAATATATTCAATATTATTTCATTATATATTATTATATATATCATCCATTTGGTTTTTTTAAAATACATTCACATTGATTCATCATTTTGTTAGTCCACAGGTACATGATCGACATTATCAGTTTTGAGTGAGTGAATATCTAAGAAATAAATTGATATATTATCTTATATAAGTGATATATATGTAATTATTATCATCATAACTTCATTTTATATAATAAATTTCTTAAAATTATCCTTACAACCGTCCATGTAAAGCTTTAGTGAAAGTGGAACCAGGTCACTTCACAAGACGATAGTCCGCAGTACACACGAGAGATATTGTCGTATCCCATAAGGAATAAAAATTATTAAATTTATATATTATATAGGGAATCTAGAAGTATATTTATGTTATTATTATAATATATACACTTTATACCCACCATCATAACCATCCATGAGACGTTTTGATTGAAAACATTCCATATCTGTTCATGAGATGGTAGTCCGCTGTACAAACTTATCACTTAATAATTTCCCATTAGAGGGAATATAAAATTGATACAGGTCATGCACATAATATAATAACATCAAATAATATTTATTATAATGGTGATATTATATAATCATAATTGAAAAATATATTTTTTTAGGAAGACGAAATAAAACAAAAACAAATTGGTTAATGTTTTACCACTCCTCAGACCACCTATTTAGGATTATTCCAAATTTATCTCAAGGATAGATTTTAATAGAACTAATGAATCTAGGATTATAGGATATAATTTTCTATGTGATTTGGGTTGGTCTTGTATCATCCAGAGTGGTTTGAAGGTGGGAATAAGGGATGATAAGATGTGGCATTTTATAACTGAGGATAGTGGCATATATGTAATTTTTTGAAATAAAAAAGGAGTAAACTAGTTTTTCACATTCCAAAAGAATCCAAAATGGATTATTATCAATAATATTACATTATATGTAGAAAAACATGGATTAATTAACATAAAAATTAAATCATTTTTTGGAATATTTTTCCTTTACCCGAACACATGCCTGAGGACCATAATAGTTCAGTGTATTTGGAATCATAGAAATATAAAAAATGGTCCATAAGTGAGCTACCTTATCTTCCACTATATTTGTGGATATCCAAGCTTGAATTACATGTAAATTACATATATTTTGTGTAATACATAATACATGACAGAAACAGACGCCCAAAGACCGTATTAGTTTAGTGTCTTTGGAAACTCAGAACCTAATCTTCTAATAATGGTGAATGATCTTCAACATATCCCATAAAAAAATCCCCCATTTTTTTCCTAACTAAAACCTTTATTTATATCCTAGTGAAAACAAAACATAAAAAGGGTGAGCTCAAATACCCAGAAAGGGTAAACATAGAAAACATAAAACAAACCAAAAACATTTGGATGAAAAAAAACATGAATATAATGTTTAAACACCAAAATCATGAGTAATTATATAAATATTGGAAGCACATATGACATATAAAATAAAAGAAAATTAAACATGATATAATATATTTTGTATAAAACATGTAATTGTAGAAAACTAATAATCACATAATATGATTTTTATAGTAGCCAAATAATTACTTCCTAGACCATCATAGTGGACAATGTCCATTACTGATTCAGGTTTAGATGACATTCTAGCCATATATTACTGAACTATATTTACTAATCAGTCCATTAATGTGTATCTTATGATATATAAATCATTAAAAAATTAATTGGGGGAATATATAGGTCCCACCCATTTTATAATGATATCATTCTTACGGATTCAATAAATACATAAAAAACATTCACCATAGCATAACCCGTGAAAGAAAATGGGTTTTTTAATCATAATTTCATAATAAAAAATAAAAAATAAATGGATTTCATAAAAATAATTTAATACTAAAAATAGTCTAATAAAATTAATAATAGTAATATAAATATTACCAAATGTCTTCTTAGATGGAAAATAATTTTGATGAAATTGTTGAACTTAATTTTTGAGGAAAATATCATTTCTTTTTCCAAAACGTTTAATTTTTTCAAAATTACATGAAATTCTAAAAAATAAGAATATATTTGAAAATAATCTTGAAATATTGTAACTTATGCTTCATGGAAATAATCCATAATGAAACCATAAAAATCCATTCATTCTGTATATGTTAAAAACATTCTCCTCGTACTTTGACCAAAAAAGTTAAAAAGTACCTCGTATGGTAATCAAAAGAAAGATTCCATCCATACCATGTAATAAAAGTAAAAAATGGGTAAAAATTAATTTAAATTAATCGATAAAAATAGTAAGTATTTTAAGGTAATATTTTTAGAAAACATGGATGATAAATATACCCTTAGTAAATACTTACTTATAATCATTCTCGAATAAAAATGAGATTGAAAAATCATCCCTTATCTTATGTATGATATGCTTCGTATTTATCCATACATCATGTATAATGATTAATTTAATGTTACTAATTTATTCTACAATCATAATCATTTTTATGATAATATTTATGATAATATTTTCATCTATTTGTTAGTAACATTTCATTGTTATTCTTTATTCGGGTATTAACAACTTTTTGTTCTTATGTATGTTTTGTTAGATGTGTTCTTATTACTCTTTTAGGTTATATTTATATAATTTAAATAATGGTATTAGTATAATATATATCATATTTATTCATTCCATTCATATAATTATGATTTAATTATGATTATGTAGAACAAATCACATCACACTGTAGAGACATTAAGTCGTATGTATGCACAAGCGACAATATCGTTCATATAATTGTAATGGTATTAAAGTTGATGGTGTATAATATATAATAATTAGTATCATGTTATAATAATCATATATAGTTATTTTTCCACCATTATACCCATCCAAGTAAGGTAGTGGTGAAAAAAAATTACACCACTGTGTTGATACTGTAAGTCATACATACGCACAACCAGTGATTTTATTTTTTTAGGCCGGATAGAAGGAGAAATAGGTAAGTTTCATAATTATAATAACATATATGTATATTAGTGAAACTTATGTTATTAATTTATAATGAAAAAACTAAATAAGATTACGTAGAGGAAGATTGAAATTTTTAAAGAATCGATAGAAGAGATTACCTCTTTCTCAACATTCTTCCATTACATTTCCTCTTATGGAAGTATAGTTGGTATTTTGAGAAGAACTGAAAATCTATAATGTCACTAGGGAAGTTTATAAGAGAATGGGTAGGTTTTTTTCGGTATTTAAGGCTCACAATAGAGTAAATATGAGAGGGATGAGGTGCCCTTTTATAAGAGAGAAGATGAGAACTTTAGGCAACACACTAAATATTAATTTATTATGAGTTCCATTATTATAAAAAATGACCCAAAAATTATTTAATTATAAGATAAGAGTATAACAGTTCTAATATCCATCATAAAATAATTTTAAGACATTTTTTGAATATATATTTGATCCTTATCTTTTTTGTTTAACCCTTATTTTACCCTTTTTAATCTTACCATTATATCACGTTATTTACACATTGAAGGTTAATGTATTTACCTATAATGTCAAACAACCCAGCAAAAGTTATTTATGAAATAAAGGGGTTTATATTAACCATTTTTATGACTATTATATTTTTAGTAATTTAATATCATTTGATAAACTATTTTATGTTTTAAGTTATTAATTATGTCAATTTTGGAAACTATTCGTACATGGATTTTTAAAAAATTCATAACAACCTTATTCATTCAATCCTATGGAATTAAATAAAATTTAATATATCAATAACATCCAAAAATTATTGTATGACATGAAACTAACCAAATTAAATTTATTTTAACTTTATAATATCATTTATTTGAATCCTTTATTAATGAAGCAATCACTCCATCATCATTATGTCATTATTAAATTATTAATTTAATTTCTAGTAATTGTGAATAAAATACCATGATTTATAGAATCTGTTTATCTTTATAACTACTTTTTATATACATAGATATCAGTTATACATTCCAATATTAAAATCAATTTATTAAAACACATATATTTAGGTTATAATTATCATCACATTTAATTAATTCTTATAAAATGTTGTTTTCACATCCAGGTGAATCCATGGGGTCCCAAAATATATTCAAGGATTCCCACGGTTGAGATATCTCATAAAATAGTATTAGGAAAATTTTAGGGTAGTTTAATATTTTTATTATATTATTTTTGACCCTTATTTACCAGATTTAACCTTTAACCATAGTAAAAAAATAATTACTGAAGTTACTATTCATAATGTTAAGAAATAATAGTTACCTATTTACACAACTTAAACCTTATGATTCCAAATATTGGATAATTTTTTCTAAATTCAAAACACATAAGTTTCATTAATTAAGTTAAAATTAAGTCTTTTTGTCAATACCAAAAATTAGGTTTTTATGAAACAATAACTATCAAAATATTGACATGTGTTTATGTCCAATATAAAAAGGAATTTAAATTAAATGGACAAAATTAGATTTAATTATAAAAAATTAATCCAAATAAAATTTAAAACCAATTAAAAAAATTTAACTATATAAATAAATTATATGAAAAGTTAGTTTTGAATTAAAATTCAGTATTTTTCACTATTCAATAAAATTTGAATTTTATTAGAAAAATACAAAAAATTCATAAAAAGTAAATTTTTATGTTTCAATTCGAAAGAAAAATATTATATTGTCAAATATAACTTGTATGACTGTCAGAAATATATTTAAAATGGGCGCACCATCAAAATGCAATAAAATTTTGTTTTTTTAAAAATACTTCTTTTATCCGAAAAATTGATTTTGTTCTCATACAATGTTCCAGAAAATGTGTAATATGAATGAAAGTGTTTTATAAAATTCAAAATGTGGTTAATACTATTCATAAAGCCTAGTTTATATCCCATTAAATAATAATATTTCAATAATATATTGTTGTTTAGTGAAACTGGGTATTGGGTACAACACAAGCTATCGAGGAAGGTCACTCTTGTATATAACTCAAGCTATGTAAGTGATGCCCGTAGTGACTGATTCCTTTGGCATCGCATATAACATAATCCACAAATTTTTTATTTATAAATTGTACAAAATCTACAGTCAGTGTTGTATGAAATAAATTTTTATAAAAGAACATGAAATTGTGTGTAACACAATACAAGAATGGTGTTGCATATAATGTAAGCTAATACAGTGTTGTGTATAGATCCATCTATTCTTGGTTAAGTTTACAACACAATACATCAATGAAATTAAAAATAATCTATCTTATAAAATAACAGGGTGTTTCATTCTATCCCCCTTAAAATGAATTTCTCCCTCGAAATCCGTCAGGGTTATAAAGGGATTTCAACTTGAAAGTTTATTTTATGAAAACCCACATTGTAAAAAGGGATACAAAAAAATAATTTTAAAAATAAATGTTATAAACATAACGGTTACCCAAATTAACTCATCACTGGGTTTCCACATAGGATAATGTCGGTGGGAAGTGAAAACATGGATATGAAATAGAAATTTAACTATAAAGTGATGATGGATAGTGATAGAAAATAAGGTTTGGAGAATGTTAACTACTAGAAATCCATAAATATATGGTGATTTAAGGGACCATTTGATTCATTAGATTAAATGGTATTAGGATAATGTTTTTTTCAATATCCTTTTCTAAAAGTTGATGAATGTTTCATGAGAATAAATACTAACATGATTTTGGTACAATATCACCATTGTTCGTTCCTTGAACAATTTAATATTCATCCCTTATTTATATAAATGAAGATGAATTTTTCATTATGGAAGTGGTAATAGATAATTCTATAGAATGACAGGTCATTCCATCTATCTCAATAAAAAGGCTAGCACAAGTAATAAAATATGCATAAGTACACCTATAGAGAGATAATACATTAATCTAACAAACCCAAAATTGAAAGTAACTTATACTATCCATAAATGGATAACCTTACAATCCTTCCAAAAAGTAAAAATATAAAACTTTAGAAAGTGGTTAACTAATTAGACATAACCATTATCTCTCATATCTCATTTGGAAGTACTTATTTGTAACAATCCAAACATATGAATACCTTAATCATGTATTCACATTAAACAGTGATAATAACTTGAATTTACATAGAACATTAGTGAAAAAATTAATGATGTTAAACTTTAACTCTTTCCGTCTACAGAAATCCTAAAATTCAATATATTCAAAAAATGATATCACTTTGTCCTTATATCAGTCATGAGGTTATTAATACAATCAAACATCTAATTAACTCTTTGTCCCTTCATTATGAGCATATCATGTGCTTTCCAAAAATATTTAAATCACTATCCATGGTTACAGGTACCTTATACATATAAAAAACACAATGGAACAATACATAGATATTCTAATATTCCATAATATAATAAAAGAGATTCAACAACACTATTTTGGAATCCCATTACATAAACACTTAATCATTCAACCACTTCTTTATCATACTCAAAATCACCAATAGTGATCGCATGTGACTTCCCTATGACTTTTCCCATAAGTGGTTGATGACGTCTATCATCATTAACCCTTGTATTAGGGCATTGGTTGGAAAAATTCCCCATTTCCTTGCACTTTTAGAATTGAAACATTGGTGGTGTGTTCTCTATTGTCTTTTCCTTATTCAAATAATTAGTAATCTTTTTCCTATTTTTTTGACACTCAACTACTTGATGACATTATTTTCTACAATTGAAACATTTTCTAGTCCCTTTAATACAATCTCCACCTTGTTTTTTTCAACACTTTGAGCATAATGAAACATTCATCTTCTTTTCACCATTGTTTTGAGATTTTCCATTAAACTATATCTTCTATTTCTTGTCAAAACCATGAGTTGGATATATAACAAAAAATTATACATATACCTTTACATCACAATTCACAATCACTTCATTTCCTTCGAATTATATTATAGGTAATTCTCCTCCAAGACATTGTTTTAAGACAAAGAAGAATCGATCAACTTTAGTTTTAGTTTGGATGGTAAAGCCCAAAGAATACCTCGAAAGCCTTGTAAAATTTCCCTCGTATATACCAAAAGATTCATCATCATTTTTTCTTAAGATCATGGAACTCCTTTTCCTAATTTTATTGAAGAATTAAGGGGAATTACTTATTTTAAAATATGTTCTTTAACTCATCCCATTCCATTGATCCAATTTCATTTTGCTGCCTTGTATTCTTAATTATAGTCCACTACTGGTCTGCTTCACCTTAAAAATGATTGATAGAAAAAAAAGCAATTTTCAAGTTCTAAACAGTGAAGGATAGGAAATATCTTTTCAATGGTACTGATCAATTTTTCATCAATAAGTGGATCATAAAACCCACTGAATGAAGGAGTTTGTTGCCTCATGAAGGACACAATAGTTAATTATTCCCCTCTTTTCTCATTTGGAAGTCAATAATTATTCATAGCTTCTGTAACTATAAAAATAAGATTTTCCACTCCATTTAACATAAAATTTGGTTCTTAATTAACACAATCATTGATTTTCCCATTGAAATGATCATTTAAACTGTTCTATAGGGTTCCAACCATTGTCTAAAACCCAAAAAAGAACAGTGTGAGAGGATAAAATCATACTATGAAAAACATTATCATAGGGGAGTACATTTAATATATAACATATTAGGTTTAATACTAGGTTATTCATGATCATTACCACAGTACTAGGAATGTAACCTATACTTATACTTAACCATAGGGATATCACTAGACATACATTAGAAATATCTCTAGGGATCTCACTAATATTTTTTCATCGTAGTTTCCTATGGTTGACTAAACCATCACTCTGATACCAAACTTATCTAACTGTTATTTACAAACATTGATATAACTTCAATATTAAATTATATTTTTTAAGACATATAAAAAACCATGACAAGACTCTATAGGTATTGTTTCTTTAGAAATATTGAAACAAAATAATCTGGTTCATTAAACATCCACATTGTCACCCGTTTATTTAATTATTACTACACTCCTCTTTGGCATATCATACATAATACCCTTATTCATGTGTTGGAGAAAAGAAACATATAAAGGGCGAGCTCAAATGCCTCATAAGAATAAATATGGATAACATAAAACAAACCATAAACATTTTAAGGTAAAAAACATGAATATAACATTTGAACATCAATATCGTGAGAAATGACCTAAATCTTAATAGTACGTAAGGCATAGAATATAAATAACATTAAACATGAGAAAATAACATTGGAATAAAAACATGTAATTTTATTAAAATAACAAGAACATAATATGATTTCCATAGTATCCAAGGCATTTCTTCTAATACAATTATAGTCGAAAAGTTCCATTACTGAACTGGGTTTACTGGTCGTTCAAGCAATGTATTACTGATCCAGATTTATTTTTCATTCTATTCATTTCTATATCATGAGATATAAAACATTACCCAATTCATTTTATGTATATATAGGTCCCACCAATCTAATTATTAAACCATTCTTACGTGTTCCAAAAAAACATAAAAAAACATTCACCATAGCATAACCCAGGAAATAAAATGGATTTCTTAAACATCATTCCACCATAATCCATATAAAATAAATGTATTTCATAAAAAAATACTATATTAAACATAATAAAATCAATGTAATAATAGTAATATAAACATAACCATATGTCATGTTATTTGGAAAATAATTTCCATAAACCATTTGAACATAATTCTTGAGGAAAATATCCATTCTTTTTCAAAAAAAATTCTTTTTTCAAATGGGAATGAAATTATAGAAAATAAGAATTTTGTGGAAGATAATATTGAAATATCGAATATGAATCTTTATGAAAATAAGGCGTCATGAAGCCATAAAAATCAAATCATGTTGTATAAGTTAAAAAACATTCTCCCCGTAATTTTAATGGAAAAGTCAAGAAGTACCTCGTATGGTAAAAAAAGAAATATTTCTTCCATTCCATGTTGTAAAAGTAAAATAATTTGTAAAAATGACTTTAAAAATACATAGAAAAATATTAATCATTTTATGAAAAAGTTATTAGAAAACATGGATTATAAATATAAACTCATTAAATACTTGCATATAAATAATCTCTGATAAAAACGAGGTTGAAAAATTATCCCTTACCTTAAGTCCCATATGAATTGTATGTATCCAAAAATACTATGTAATGATTTAAATATCATTAATGATTCATTCAAAATCATAATAATTTTTATGATAACATTTATGATCATATTTTCATATATTTGTTAGTAACATTTAATTATTTCTCGTTATTCGGGTATTAGGTGCTTTATGTTCTTATGTATGTTTTTTTAGATATGCTCTTATTATTATTTTTCGGATATAGTTATATCATTTAAATATTTTTATTAGTATAATATATATAATATTTATTCATTATATTCCTATAATCATGGTTTAATGAGTATTATGTAGAACGAATCACATTGCACCATGGAGACGGAAGCCGTACGTACGCATGAGTGACGATATCGTTACCAAAATTCATGAATGGTATTGAATTGGATAGTGTATACTATCTGATAATTAGTATCATGTTATAATATTAATATATAGTTATTATTTACACTATTTTATCAATCCATGTAAGGTGGTGTTGAATGACAGATTACACCACGGCATGAAGACGGTAAGTCGTACGTACGCACACATGGTGATTTCATTTTTTGTAAGATGGATAAAAGGTGAAATAGGTTTGCTAAATATTTATAATGACATATAATTATATTATGGATACATATTTAATTAATTTATAATGAAATAAATAAATAAGCAGACGTTGAAGTAGAATGAAATTTCAATGAATCGGTAGAAGAGGTTACTTCTTCCTTAACGCGCCTCTTTTAAATTTCCCCTTAGGGCACTAGAGTTGGTCTTTTAAGAAGACAAAAACCTATAGAACGTAACTAGGGAATTTTATAAGAGAAATTGGAAGGGGTTGTCCGAGAATTAATGCTCAAAATGGAGTGAAGATGATAGGGATGAGGTTCCCACTTATTAGAGATGAGAGAGTCCCTTTAGGAAACTCTCAAAATATTAATATATTATAAATTCAATTTCAATTAAAAATGGAATAAAACATATTTAATTATAAGTTAAGATAAATATTTTTCATATATGAAACATAAAATAATTTTAGGACTGGTTTTGAATATATATGGTATCCTTATCTATTTGGTTTAACCCTTATTTTTCTATTTTTAATCTTATCGTGATATCTTGTTATTTACACATTATAGGTTAATGTAATTAACATATCTTGTAAAATGACCCAAAAATAGTTATGTATGACATATTTTCATTTATAGTAACCATTTTTTCAAATATTAAATTTTTAAGAATTTAATATCACTTGAAAAACTAAATTATTTTTTATGTTATGAATTATCTCAATTTTAGACACTATTCATACTTGATTTTTTAGAAATTCACAAAATCATGATTCCTTGAAACATAAGGAATTAAATCATAGATAAAATGTCAATATAATCAAAAACAAATTATGACATAAAAATAACCAAATAACATTTATTATAACTCTTATAATATCATTTATTTGAATCCACTATTAATGAAGCAATCATTGCATCATCATTCTGTCATTATTATATTTATTAATTTAATTTCTAAAAATTATGAGTGAAATAACATGATGTAGGAAATATTTTTATATTTCTAATTAATTTTTATAGGCATATATATTAGTTATATAACCCATTATTAAAATATATTTAGTAAAAGATATATGTTTCAGTTTTAATTATCTTTATTTTAAATTAATTCTTATAAAATTTCATTTTCACATCCATGTGAATCCATGGGGTCCAAAAATATACCCAAGGATGACCATTGTTAAAACTATCATATATAATATAATTAAGACATGTGTTATGGTTTTTAAATATTATTATAATTTTATTTTTTTTAATTATTTAGCATTTTTACCCTTTAACCATGGTAAATAAAATATTTAAGGAAGTTACTATTAATAATCTCCAAAAATAAAATGATTATATTTAGACAATTTGAACCTTCTTATTCCAAATATTGAATCAATTTTTCAAATTAAAAACACAGTAGTATTAGTAATTAATTTAAAATTAAGTCCCATTGTCAAAACCAAAAACAGGTTTTTAATAAGTAATAACTATCAAAAGATTGACATGTGTTTCTGTCCAATTTAAAAGTCAAATTACATCCAATGAAAAACATTTTATTAAATGATAAAAACATAATCCAATTAAAATTAAATAGAAATTAATAATATAATATAAATGTATAAATAAATTAGATGAAAATGCATTTTTGAATTAAAATGCAGTATTTTTAACTATTCATTAATATTTGAATGTTATCCAAATAATTACAAAAATTAGACACAATAAAATTTTTATGTTCTGGTTACAAATAAAATGTTTATATTGTCAAATTTAACATATAAAAGTTTCAAAACTAGATTTAAAATGGGTGTTCCATCAAAAGGTGGAAAAACATCATTTTAAAAAAATACATCTTTTATCCAAAAATTTATTTTGTTCTCATACCATGTTCTAGAAAACGTGTAAGATAAATTATAATGTTTTATAAAATTCAAAGTGTGGTTCATACTATTAATAATGTCTATTTTATATACCATTAAATAATATTATTTTAATGATATATCATTGTTAAGTGAAACTCAGTATTGCGTAAAAACCAAGCAATCGTGGAAGGTCGATCTTACATGTAACGTAATACAAGTCAGTGTTTAATGTAGTGAAAAAAATCCTATATCATTGCAAATAACATAATAAAAACATAGTTCGTTTATACATTGAACATAATCTATACTTAGTGTTGTGTTAAAATTAATTATATCCAAAGAACTTGAAATTGTGGGTTACACAAGTCAAGAATAGTGTTGCGTATATTGTAAGCCAATACGGTGTTGTGTATAGAGGAAGGTAATCTTGGTATAGTGTACAACACAAAACATCAATGAAATTAAAAATGATAGGTCTCATAAAATATTTGCGTGTTACAATATTACTCACAAATATCACCCTTATTCGAAATATCATTCATAATAAATATATCATAGGGAATGTAGACTTATATAAGGGTGATATCATATTCTCAGTGATGGTAAATAGGGGAGATACATAATCATAACATGAACATAATTGTATGTGAATATGATAATACCATTTGAAAATAATTCTATAAATATAAAAGATCATAATATTGAACTATAGAATAGAGAACGAATATTCATAATATAATAATAATAAGGAAATAAAAGAGCATTAACCATTATAGAATAATATTGGAATAAGACATGGAATGTTGGGAAAACAAATAAGCATAGAAAATTATTTTCATTATAGTCATGTCTCATTTTCAAGGCTATCACATTAGAATGGTTTCAACCCCCCCCCCCCAAATTCATAGCCTTTAATGTTCACTCCCAATACCATCATAGAAGTCAATTTTAACTCCCAACACCATCCTATTTTACAAATATCCTGACTACACCGAGTTCAATCTCTATTTTATTTATTTCTATCTTAGGAGAAATAAATCATTACCAAATTCATTGAAGATAAATATAGGACCCACCCATCACATAAGAAAACCATATTCTTGTGTGCCACAAGATCATAAAAATTATCTATATCATAAAAAATGGAATTAAAGGGGTATCCGAATCATTTCTCCAATTCATAACTTCAGAAAAATAGATATTCTTCAATGTAATTTCACCAAATAATACCTCCTGAAAGGTAGTGTGTGTTATAAGAATCATATTTTGGTGTAACTCTTAGAAGTGAAATGGGTTAAAAAACATCATTTAATAAAAAATTTAATAATTTTGAGAAATAATATGAATGGTATAGTTGGATCATGTCCCCATTAAGGCATAGTAAGCATAAACATAAGGAATGATAACTAGAAAACGGTTTTGATCATTTAAAACAATTTTTATGTGTAATATCCTTTCTAGTTTGAAAGATTTATTTAAATATATACTATTTTTCAAAAATATTTTATTTTAACATAAAATTTCATTCTTATAAATGAATATTAGAATAAATTTTCATTTATGGTGGTGGAAAATTATGTTCATTTTTTACACAATAAAACAAATATTCATTTCAATTTTCTATAAAAGTCAAACATGAATTGTTTCAGAAAAAAACATGATGATTTATTTTAAGAAAAAAATTATAAAAATAAAAAAGGGAAAAACAATTTTTATAAAAATCATAACATATTAATCAAACATATTTGATTACATTTTTTGAAGTTATGGTTTATTTAACAGGAAAATTTCCAACAGAAGAGAGAAATAAAGTAATATTTTCGTAAAAAATTATTAATTATCTTAAGTACCTTTGAGTGAAAAAATGGAAGCATTACATGAATATTTAATAAATAAATATTATAGAAGAAAATTGATGGAAAATATTGAGAGTTATATCATTAGATTTCAAAATTTGAGTCTTAATCATTACCAATATGAATAAACGATGAATTTATAATGCAAACACATTATTACATTGGTAAAATTAATTTATACTCCCCATAAAGGAAAAAATAGATCATAAAATATCATGAGAATTATTAAATTATTAATTTTACATGTCAATTGTTCAGTATATAAACCTCATAAATGGATATATATTCATAGCATAATTTTCGTCTCAAAGATGGAAAATTGAGACAAAATCCCAAAACCGATTTAATAACATATGAACTGTTTAATCCATGACAGATAGATCCTAAAATTAATATTTAAATACCAATAAGTTTTCAGTTCATAATCATAATATTCATTAATTAGTATTATATTAACAAAATAAATTAAATATGTGGTGATGGTTGAATGTGTCTCACAAATAATAAAAGTGAGATGAGAATCCCTTACTTTTATTCTTGAATTCCATTGTACTTGTTCAAAATTCCTATATAATAAATATAAGTTTATTATATATATATTTTATAAACGTATTAATGTATATAATAATTGATATAACTTTATTATTACCTTTTATTACCTATTTATAAACAAATTCCTTTTTAAATTTATATTTCTGATAATAAATGCTTTGTTTTATATATATATCTTGATTTGTTATATTCATTTTTTCTTTTAACTTGGACATGTGTTAATCACTTCAAAATTGGTAACCATGATATAATTATCACATATATTTAGTATATATGTATTTATAGTAGTTAAAAAAGTTTTATTTGGAAAATTAAATTGACCGTTCAATGTGAAAGAAGGTCATACAGACGCATGAACGTTATTATATTTTATTTTAGTATTGAAAAAAACAAAAAAAATTAAATGTATTATCATTAAATAATCATAAAAATAATAACTATTTTAAAAATGATATATATATAATTTAAATTATTTCCATCATTATTTAAAAACATGAGAGGTTGTAATGGGAAAATGAATGTTAACGGTTCACGAGTCAGTTGTCTGCTATACAAAGAAATAATGATTTCATAACCCATTTGATCAAAGTGTGAGTACTTATTGGAAATAAACATAAAATATTATTATATCAATATACAGAATATACTAAGGTTATTATATAATTTTGATATAAAATTAATTGAATAGGTTTGAGAAATAAATAAAACATATACATCGGTTAAGGAAGTTTACCTCATATTCAGGTATTCTTTTTAATTTTTCACAAAATAACATCCTTGTATGGATTTAATCCCAAAATTCTTCTTCTATGATGGGTTTAGAGATGTTTTAATGTGATTTGGTTTTGTATTGTTCAATGAAAATTGGTTTTAAGATGTTAGTAAGAGTGTAGAGGGGGTGTCCTTTTGAAATTGGGGTGAGTGACTAACTTGAAAATATATTAAAGAGAGAATTAAACCCACAATTTTCATATGTTAAAATAGTTACAAAATTTACCCTTATAGAACCAAATATGTGTAATGGTATAAATATTCCCATTAATTTTTTTATACATACTTTATTTCTATCCTTGTCTTATTAGTTTAAACGCCAAGTAAACCCATTTTTACCTTAACCAAAGTAATTTATTTTTACAGCATTAACAATTAATTTTGGTCAAATATTATGTGTTTTTTTATAAAGTATAGTTGATACTAATTCCATATATACAATACATTTTACCAAATTCAAGTTATATTAATGGAATAAATTAATTTAAAATTAATCTCAGAGACGTGATAAGAATACAGATTTTTTATGATAAAATGATAAAAAGTTTACAATGTTTTAATATCCAATTTCAATATTAAATTGATTATAATTACTAAAATTGGATTAATGAATTTATATTTTATACATTTAGACTTTAAAATAATATTAAAATGTAATTTAACAAAACAAATAATTAAACAAAAAGACATTTTTCGATTGAAATTTTTAAATTTTCATTATTCATAAAAAATGGAATATTTATTAAAAATCCCTTCATATTAACCCTAATTGAAAATTAAAATTATGAATTAAAAAATCATTCTATTTTAATAAATAAATTTCAGAAAAGTTTCAAATATTAATTTTATTATTAATAAATAAATATATCAAAAACATTTCTTTGTGAAAAATAGTATTTTCCATCTTATAAAGACTTGATGTAAATTTATATATTTTATAATAAATATGATTCCTTTATGTTAAAATATTATAATAAATATTTAAAATTTATTTATTAATATTTATTTTTTAAGTCAAACAGCTATGTTATAATAGTCGAGATTTAAAAATATGACTTCATTTTTCTAAAACTGTGTGTACTATGTCCTAAAAGGTAACTATGAATTGCATGTAGTGTAATGTATCCTAGGGTTATGTGGAAAATAAACATGACATTGTGTTTTGTGTATCATATTCCATCATTGAAATTTAATTCATTTTGTAGAAAATCAGAAAACTCGAGGAGTTACATATACCTCACTTAATATAAATTTCTCCCTTGAAAATCAAAACTCTGATATAAATATATAAGGATATTTATAGCTAATAATATCATCATGTTTTCAATTAGGATCATTAGACATGTGGTTTCACCACAAAACAATTGACCAATTAAGTGGTCTTGTTTCATAGAAATTTGACTATAAGTTCTAAAATCTTCATTAGTTATTCCTTATAAGACTGTCTATTTTCAGCAGTATAACCATTGAGTTTAGAAAATGTGAAGGTTCAGGTATATAGTTAATCATGGGTGATAAAATAAACAAAATTTGTACTTGAGAGAGGTTTGATTGATTCACCAAATGATAAGATACCATCCCATAATGATAAATAACATCAAAGACACTAATATTACTAGGGTTTAGTTTCCCTTTAATTTTATGTCTCATAACCTTCTTTTATAGAGAAATTTTTAGGAACACTTTATCACCAACCTCTAATTATAGTCCAGACCACTGATTATCATCATCAATTTTCATCTAAATCTGATCTATTTTGATATACAAATAAATGGATTTTACCTTGTTTTAAATTTCTTTAGTTATCTTAGGTATTAACAGATTTCATTCTCTAACATAATTCTATCATGTTGAAGTTCTTAATTTATTTCCATTTATGGATTCAGGAGGAGCTAGTTGAGGGCTTGAGTGAAATATTTCGTTGTAATAAAACACAACTATAGGAAGCTGTTGATCTCAAAAACTATTAAATACTAATGAAAAATATATCAACATATACACTATGGAATGAATTTTTATTTTAGACTGACCATCCATTTGATAATGATTACAGTTTTTGAAACAAATTTTTGTGTCAACAACTTTTAGAATACTGTTATAGAATATTAAGTTAAACCATTGATCCTAATCTGAAATAATTGAATGTGTTACTCCATGTAAACTTTCCATGTCTTTAATTTATATACTAGAAACATTATATAGATAGATGTATTCTCTAATAGTTATGAATTGTTCAAACATACTAAGGTGATCAACTACAACCCGTATAGAATTATTCCCTTTAGACTTTTTGGTGAGTCAAATATAAAAAATTAATGATGATGTTTTTCTATTTCCATTCTAGTATAAGAATGGATGAAAAATCCCCTTGTAATTTTGTATTTAATCCTCATCTTGCTGACATAACATGTACCAAGATACAAACATAGTGGTATCTCCATTCATGCTCTCCCACTAGAAGAATTATTTTTAACATCTATACTACTTTATACATCAAGGATATATAAAGAATGATGAAATATGAGCTTCCTCTAACTACTCCTTCATAAAATCTCATTTGTAAGGAACACATACATACTTCCATAACCTTATCATTCCATCAGGATCATGGTTAAAAAATTAAATATTTATAAATTTATTTTGAAGCTCTTCATCTTTATCTTGCGCCACCTTAGTCATCACTCAGATAGATGGATGAAAAATAAATTGAGAATGATAATATTTTCCGTTTCCATTGTGATTTCTAGATCCATATTTTTCTAATATAAAAATAATTGCACCAGTAATGAATCATAGTAAGGATAGGCTATCATGATCTTTATGACTCAAATCATCAACCACCTTATTCATATTCATATAGTGGTAATGTATTGAGATATTAGAATCCATAATCACCTCTAACAATCTTCTATGGTTCATTTTCAACTAATATTTTTTGGTTATATACTTAAAACATTAAATATCAACATATATATCACACTTTTCTCCATAAATATAATTTATTTATATCACTGATCCAAAAATTAACACAACAAACTGAAAATCACGAGTTCAATAATGTTTCTAAGGAATCTTCAGTTTTTATGAGGCATATTCTAAAACCATGTAATTCTACGTATAAACACATCCCAACCTGTTCTTGTATGGATAAATATAAATTAAAATCCCTTCTCTAGTATAGGGTAATCTAATCATAGTTTCTCTAATTATTATTTTCATCAATTCTTTGAAATTTTATTCACATTCATCTATCCCAAGGAACTTGGATCCCATCCATGTTAGCTTGGTTATTGGATTATGTAGTCATGATAAATTACCCACAAACTATATATAATATCCATATAATTCAAGAAAACTATGGATGTCAGTCACTATTTATGGTCTTGTCCAATATTCAATACCCTTCATCTTTGATGTAGCAACTAATATACCCTCTCTTTAGATTATATAACCCAAAAATATAACATTTTTTTATAAAAAAATCACACTACGTAAATTTTTCAAACATTTTCACATTACATAGTATATTAAGTACAATTTTCATGTTGTTTTCATTATCTTACTTTCTATTTGAATAGGTATGAATATCATCTATAAAGAATACCACAAACTGATTAGGGTAACCTCCAAATACATTATTCCTTATATCCATGAATATATAGGGGTAATTTGATAGACCGAATGACATCACTATATATTCATAATTCCCATACATTATATAAAATTTTATCTAGTTAATATTCTACTCATTGAATCTCAATTTATGACATCTACAGTGATTCTAAATCATAGAAAATAATTGATAGTGGCAAAGATGATCAACCAAGTCATCCATATAGGGAAGCATATACTATTTCTTGATAATCATCTATTTTGTCTCCTAATAATAAATGAAGATTCACTTATATCGATATTTTATTTTAGAAAGAAGCACAAGGCCACCCCATGGTGAGACACTTGGATGAATGAATCCCTTTTCATTGTTTTCATAGAATTTCTTCTTCAATTCTCGCAACATAATTGGTCCATTTTATACAAAGTATTTAAATTTGGTGGGGAACCATATATGAGTTTTATAGAGAAATCATCATCACATTTATGTGGAAATCTAGGAATTTATTCCAAAACGGAACTAAATTATTCCTACATAATAGATATATCATTGATATCAAGTTTCTCCGCAACTATTAGATATAAACATCAAATCTGATTGAGAATGAAAACCCATACAATAGATTTGATCTCTATCAGATGTATGTACATATCAACGTATTGATATAAATTAATATGTTGGTTTAAAATATAAAACACAACATCATTTCCTTGAAAATTTATGTGGGATTTATGCAGAGAAAATCGATCAATTCATATGATAATATCAAGTTTGTTGAGATGAAGAATGATAATATTTTTAGGATTCATATTACCACAAACTTAAACTAGAGAGGAATCACAAACTTGAGATTCAATCATTATGACATTAAGTATTTTTAATGATAATTACAAATTTAATCATTTGGTTGGGATCATGATACACTTATACAATTTTAGAGATATGAAAGAGTGGGTAGATAAATATTCAAATAATACATAAGCAGTTATAGAGTTGGTGGTAAATATTCCTTTCACCACGTCACTATCCCACACCACATCTATAATAATGAGAAGATGATATTACCACTTATCCCTTATCATAATAAGTTTCTAATGTTTTACATCATCATTAACCCTTTAGTTAGAGAGATTTTATCATTATGATCATTCTCTTTTCACTTGACACCTTGAAGTGTGTGTGGTGTGTTATCTTAATCTTTCTATCTAGTTATATTTTGAGCTGACATATTCTCATCACTTCAATAATACAATTCTCAATGTCATTATTTTATACTCTTAAAAAATTAATTACATCCCTTAATACAATTTCTTAAAAGTTTCATTATAAAAATTATAATAAAGGAAGGTGCATATTCGTCCCTCCATGTTTTTAGATTTTTCATTGAACTCCAACATTCTTTTCTTGTCAAAACCTTTAGAGTGATACATTACTCTGACCTCCATTTCCACCCTGAGTAGACATCGAACAATAACTTCATATCTATAAATTAAATTAGGAATAAGTACTTTTAGTGAATTAGTTTTATGTCCATGATTAATCGATGAACCTTATATTCTGCTGTGAAGATAATACGTGAATAATGCCTCAGAATTCTTGTAAAACTATCCACATAGGTACCAAAAATTCATCATCCTATTTTCTTAGCTCAATTAACAGTTTCTCTATATTTAAATGAAGAATATGAAGAAATTTATTATTGAAAAATATGTTGTTGAACTTATCCTAATCCCAATATTCAATTTTGTCTTGTTGCCTCATATTCTTGATTATACTCCACTATTATTTTGTTTCACCTTCTAAATGGTAGATATCCAAAATGAATTTATCATTTTCCAAAAAGTGGAGAACATATAATTTTTTATTATTTTACCAATCAATTTTTCAGAAACTATTTGATTATAATACCCACTGAAATAATTTGAACTCTTCACATGAAGAACACAATAAAAATTTATTCTCCCTTTTTCCCCTTTGGAAGTTAATCATTATTCAGACCTTGAGAATGATATGTGATCACAATAATGAAGTTATTATCGCTTTATCTCATTAAATTTGGATTTATATGATGAAAATTATTTCATTTTTTGTCACATTCATCATTATTGTAGATCCTTCAGGTTTCATCCTTTGAATAAAACCAAAATTCATAGTATAAGAAACAATAATCATAGTTTGGAACTACATAATCATGAAAAATTAATTGTATGATGTCTAAATTATTAAAACATATTTAATATATGACACCTTAGTAATATATTAGGTCATTCATATATATATTACATTTAAATAATTATTGATTCTTTGTGAAGAGTTTTTTAATTTCCAAATCATATCCCTTGATAGTTTCAAACCACGTGTTTAATATGGCCATTATTCATTCTCCAGTTTCGGATTATTTATAGCTTAATACAGAATTTCCAAGGATATTATACCTAGATAAATCTATTATATAGCCACATCATCATGATTATCTATATATGGATCTATTTTTGGGAAAATACTATCTCTATCCTTTACCAAAATTATGGGAACATTTAACTCATCCTTATAGTTATCCGTAGTCATGTCACTAGGGACCTCACTAAGGATTTATCATAAAATATTCTGAAGGATAACTAAAAATAAACTATAATATGAATAATAATGATCTATTCTTAACATACATATTCATTACATTACATTTTTAGAATATTTATTATATTACACGAGCACATTTATGAGAACCATAATAGTTTAGTGTATTTGGAAACATGGAAACATAATCTCTTGTCCATAAGCCATCGACATAATCTCCCACTATGATCTTCTCAAAATTTCACCATTATAGACATATCAAACATAATACAGAAATTCTTGTCCTAGGGAAATCAAATATAATAATTGGCGAGCATAGATACTTATTATGGTTTGGCAAGGGAGATATATAAAAATAATATGAATATAAAGATATTTGAAAATGAGAATTAAATTTTAAAAGAATACCCTTCAAATCAATGATCACAATCTTGAATCATAAAATACATATAGATAGTTTATAATATATACACCATAATAAAATAAAATAACATAAACTATGAGAGATTACATTTTCCCAAGACATGGAATTTTTGACATAAACATAAGCATAGAAAATTATTTTCATATTATTCAAGGATTAGTGATAAGATTGTCATATAAGAATGGGTTCACACCATAAACCATACTATTAGTCAAGGTTCACTATAAAGAACATGATTGTAGCAATTGTTAACTCCCAAGACCATCATAGTGGACAAAGTACCATAATAAACAGAGATCACTCCTCATTCTAGACTTTTCTCCCAAATGAGATATAAATCTATACCCAACACATTAGAGGGATATATATAGGTCCCACCTTTCACATAATTTAAACTCTATTAAAGTTTTCCACAAGATCATAAAAATTAAACATATCATCACCTGTTAAATGAAATGGGTATCATAAAAATGTCATCATATCATCACATGGGAAAATGGATATGATTCATAATCATTTTATTATATAATAACCCATGAAAATAAGCTTCTTTCATAAGAATCATATCAAGGTATAAACTGTTGATGAAAAATAGGCTTTATATATATATAATTCCATAAGAAAATAATTCATTATGAGAAACCATATGAATTATATTCTTGGATCAAATATCCTATAATTCATAGGTATAATCAATATATTTCATCATAGATTGAACTTTCTTATCATTTTAAACATTTCTTGAGGAAAATAACATTTCTTGTTTGAAAAGTACTTTTTAAAAAGTAAAATAATTTTAAACCATTTTTATTTCAAAATAAATTTGAATAAATATAAAATATTATTTTAGTCAATGATATTTCATGGTGGTGGGGATTGTTTTTCATGCCATACATGTTAAAATGAATATTCCATTCACATTTTAGTAATATCCAAACATGTATTTTTTTTTTCAGAAAAACACATGATGATTCCATTAATTTTTTTTAAAAAAGGTAAAATATCTGAAAATTTGTTTCATAAATAACTAGAGAATAATAAATCATATTTTTGAAAAAAAATCAACACACGGTTTTGGAAGGAAAAAAAATTTCCATCAGAAGAAAGAAATAAAGGTAGTTTTTCTTTAAAAAAATCTAAATTATCTTACCTAACAAAGAGTGAGAAAACCAAACCATTACATAAATATTTCATGAATAAACATAGTAGAATAAAATTAAGGAGAATTATTGAGTGGTATATCATGATATTCCAATATTGGGAACTTAATCATAAACAATCCCAATAAATGATGAGAATGTAATATAAAATAAAGACAATATTAGGAACAATGAATCACAACAGTCATCAACTAAAAAAAAAATATTGATCTTAAAATTTCATGAGGAAAAGTAAATTCATGATATTATGTGTCAAATGGGATTTATATACACCTCATAACAGAATACAGGTGAATAACATATATTGTGTCTCAAAGAAGGAAAATTGAGTCCAAATTCCCTTAGTGAATTGGTATGTTTTGAGCCATAAACAGAATGAAATATAGATCCTAAAATGGATATATAATTACCCATAGATATAAGGATAAGAGTAATATAATAAATTCATGGTAATTTTATAGATCACATAAAAGGAATACTTGTTTAAAATGGCTTGTGTCTCACAGATAGTAAAATATATGCAAAAATACCTTACCTTTAGTCATGACTTCCATGGTTCATTATGGAACTTATTATATATTAAATATAAGTTTACTATAAATTAAATATAGAACCATATTCATATATATCATACCATATATGATTTTATTATGCATTTTTTGTTTTCTATTTATTAAAAATTACATGTTAATGTCACATTTCAGGTAATATATACTTTTTTCAAATTTATCTTGATTTGATATATATTTTATCCATTAACATTGAACATGATTTCTTCACCCATTTAACGATAAAATGATAAAATTATCATATAAAATTATAATATATTTAATTATTGAAATTAAATAAGATATTGGTTGAAAATAAAATACATTTTTCATGGGGATTATGGGCTATACGTATGAATATTCATTGTTTATATTTTCATCTCATATTGAAAGAATTAAATGTAAGTGACATATTTTCATTAAATAATAATTAGAATATTATCAATAATATATATATATATATTTATATATTTATATTTTAAAAACATTATTCACATCATTATTACCAAGCATGAGAGTTGGTAATGAAAAAATGAAAGACATCGATCCATGAGGCGGTAGTTCTCCGTACACACAAACAATAATTTAGTAACCAATTTTATGGAAGAGTTTGTGGTTATAGTTCATACCCTTAACATTAAAAAAATTATATTATATGTAATATAATTACATTATTAAAAAATAATTGAATAATATTATTTTAATGGGGTTGAATAAAAAATAAAACAAAAATGTTTGTTGATGAATGTTACCTCTTCTTCAGGTAGCCTAATTAGATTTTAACTAAAATAAATCATTGGATAGATTTATGAAAAAACTAAGGCATATATAATGAGGTGATGAAATTTGGGATGTGATTAAGGATGTTAGTGGATGAACCAATGAGTTTTGGAGGTGTGAGGAAGAGAATAGAGCTTATGACCTTTTTTAATTGGGGTGAGTGCAAAATTGTAAATTTTTAAAAGATAAAATAACACGAACATTTTTCAAATGTTTGAAGTGCCCGAAATAAACCATTATATAACCTAATTAGTTGAACAGTAAAAATATGGACTCCTAATGGTTTTTAGATAATTTTATATGTTATTTTTACCCTTATTTTTATAGTTCAACCCCTGGTAAACCCATTTTTATATTAATGACTGATGATTAATTTTTATTGAATTCATTATTCATTTTAGTAAAAATTTATGTTAGCCTTATTAAAAATTAAATATTATTATTATTACAATTATTCCATTATATTTTTAAAATTATAGTCACATAATAATCAAATATTTATTTTAAATTAATCTTGCATACGTGATGAGAATACAGATTTTTAAACATAAATTATTCAAAAGAATACTATGTCATATATCTAATTCCAATATGGAATTGATTATAATGACCTAAATTGGAAAATTAGATATAAAAATGAACAAAATATATTTTAATACTATTTTAATAGATAACTGAACTATATGAATAAATTTAATGAAAATGAAAATTTCAATTAAAATTCAAGATTCTTAATTATTCAACAAAAAATTAATCATTTCAGAAAAATACCATAAATTTACTCTATGAAATTTTTTAAAATATGAACTAAAAAAGAGAAGTTAATTTTATAAAATTAATTTTATAAAATTTACAAAATATTTATTCTTATTATTCACAAAATAAAAAAATTAAATCTGTGTGAAAATCGTTTTTTCGAACATATAATGTCTTTATTGAAAGTAATATATTTTATTATTAATATGTTTCATTTATGTAAAACATTTACTAGTAATATTTCAAATTTATTTTTTACTATTCATTTTTCTATGTCTAATGAATCATTTATAATGGTCGAGTTTAAATAATCTGTCATGGTTTTGATAAAACTCATTATTGTGTGTCACACAAGCTAACTGAGTGTTACATTTAGTGTAGGACAACCCATACATTCTTGTATCACAAGCTTTACATTTTTTTTGCATTTACCACAGTCGACTAGTCATAAAAAATTTCAAAAATTCATATTTTTTTATAATAATGATGATATATAGTCATACAATATATTTTAGAAAAACAATTATGTCGTTTTATTCATTATATATTTTGTTTAACCCCTAATAACCCCATTTTTACCTTAAAAGTGGAGATTAATTATTACTATTTTCAGTATTCATTGTGGTAAAAAAATATAACTTAATTATATAATATAAATTATGATGATTAAAAATATGGAATACATTTTACCAAATCCATGTCCCAGAATTAGAAAAAGTACATTTAAAACAAAACCTACATACGCAACAAAAAGTGGAGTTTTTAAAAATTGTGTTTTCCAAGAAAAAGATGGTTTTATATTTACTGTATGATTAATAATAATGACTTTATTAATATAAATTAATATTTATTGATAATAAATATATAAATTTAACTTAACAAATTACTCATTTTGGATCATTTTAATTTATTAAGATGTTAAAACATTATGAATTTTAAAAAAGTTTTTAGAAAACTCCTTTTTTTAAACCCAAAAATGAACTTATACTAATATACGATAAAAATTTCATTAACAATAAATTAATTTTGCTAAATATCAATAATTAATACCTATGTAATTTGAAACCATATTAAATTTATCTTGGGACATTTTAATTACTAATTTTTTTGAAAATAATTTTTTTTTACAAAATTCTATATTTTAAAATATTAACTAAGAAGTCAATATTTACCAATAAATAAAAAAATTTCATATAATGTAATGTTTTATATTTTTTTTAAAAAAATGAAATTTATTTTTTATAATTAATATTAAACAATTTTGAAATAAAATATTTATGAAATGCCATATAATATAACTGTTTAGTTAAAATGCATTTATTTTTTATTTAATTTTACATTATATATCTATGTTTAATAAAATCATGAAAAGGTTTTAGTATATCATTTCTTAGGTTGATAAATATTTTCAATATAGGAACATAGAGGTAAAAAATACTAGAGGATTCATGACACCAATTCCTATTTCTAGGTGAAAATGGGATGGCATTTCTCTGAACATTTTAATATGACTACCAATTAATCCTAGAATGTATGATTCAATATTTGTTATTATTTATAACCTTACCAAATATAAAAATTTACTCATTATAAGAAAATATTTACAAGTCGATTGACTAAATATTTTCTAGATTAATGAATCTATAAGACTTCATGGGGCACCTACTTGAATCGTGTCTGTTAATTATCCATATTTTACATTAAAATTATTGAAGTGTCGTTAGAAGGATTTTGTTATCAATCTACATTTGGGTACTACCTTCCATAATAAAGATGATAGATATTATTATGGGAAAATTAAAAATTTATAAGTCAAGTTTAGATTATTATCACATAAATTTCATGGTATGTGGGATTAGTATTTAACATTGCTAGATTTTTGTTATAAAAATAGTATTGTTTAAATTATTAAAACAGTGTTGTATAAATAATTATATGAAATTATATGTGATTATTCAATATGATTTTATGATATTAGAGAAAGTAAACTTATAGGATTAGAAAATTTTGTTAGTAAAATAAAAATGTTAAAGACTATTCATGAATCAATTAAAGAATCTCAATACAGTAAAAATAATTATTCCAATAACTAGAAGAAGGGTTTTAAATTTTATATTGGAGATAACATTTTATTATACATTTCTCTATATAAATAATTCATAAGATTCATCAAGAAAGGGAAATCCACCCTAAGTACATCAAAACCTTTTGACTTTTAGAAAGGATTGTATTTGTGTCTTATTAATTATAAATTCAACCAAGCCTCTCAAAACTAAAGTATGCATTTCATATATAATTGTTTGGAAGTTCATGTTAGTCCCATTACATGTACTAAACACTAAAAAATATAATTTGAACCATACGTATTTTATTGTGAATATCATATCCAGATTCTAGACAATATATAGAATGTATTGAGGAATAATTTGAATCAAAATCATATGATACTATCAAGAAATCATAAAATTTGGGAATCAATATGGAAACTAGAGGTTGGTTTGAAGAAAACCATTTTTTTCATAAAAAGTAATATCCATTAAAATTTTTGGGAGGAAATATTTATTGGATTGAATAATGGAACACCCATGATTAATTATTGAAAGTAAAAAAAATTATTTTAATAAAACAAAAATTCAATTTAAATTTTTATAATACATGTAAAAAATTCTAATTTTATAGGATGAATTTTAATTTTTCATCTTACTATGTCAAAATAAAATGAGAATGAATTTTTTAAATTTTCTCATAGAAATAATATTTCATAAATAATTAAAAATGTATTACATATATACTCCCAATTTAAATTATGATATTTTTTTATAATATGTATAATTAAAACATTAATAAAGATCAATTTTAGAGAAATAACGATATTATTTTTATGGTGGAAAAGAATTTTTTTCTAGAAAATTAGTTTTTTAAAAAGGATTAATGTACATCCAATTTAATTAATTAAATTATTAATGAATTATGAATTATTTGAATTAAATTGTTCGACTATATGACTATATATACAAGTATAAATCCATCTAATGGTGGTTACTAGTCATATTGTTAATATAATTTCATATAATTCATGAAAAATGCATTTGCTGAAAAGCCGTATTTTGAAAAGATTTGTGAGTTTCATTTAAACTTATTCTACAACTATTGTGTTTTTATTTTTTAAAAATAAATTAAATATTTATAATTACCATAACTAAAATTATATCATAAGAACAACATAATTTTTTATAATATTTAATATTGAAAATATTGAAAAATAATTACCACAGTTAAGGTTAAAATCGGGATTTGTGCATTACATGTGTTTTTGTTAAAATCAAATTTCCACACTCATAGAATTATTATTAAATAAATTTTATATTATATTTCTAATAAGTTAGGAAAAATTATATAAAATTTATAATTTTTTTGTCATAATGGATAAATTATCTTGGATAAAAAAATTAGTTACCTTGTTGAAAACTCAAATGGTTAAAGAACGTAACCTTGGAGATAAAGGAAAAACATGTTTCAAACATGATTATTTTTATTTTTAGATGTGTGGATCTACCATAAATTCCCTTCACCGCATTATTTATCAATTTTTTATGTACTTCAGTTTAGATTCACTTTCAATTATTGAATAGATTTGGTTATTTACAAAAATTCCACTAATCCTTAATTATAAATGGGCACCTCATTCAATCACTTATTCTAAGCTCTCATCCCATTTAGATCTTCCAAAATTCTATAAAAAGATCTCCCAACAATTCATTATATATTAATACTTAATATATGATAAAACTAGTTTATCTATTATATTTATATGTAATTATTTTAATAGAATGATATTTTTCTATCTTATTCTCTATCAAAGGGGTAACAAATACATTTCTCGTTTGTAGAGAATACTACCTCCTCACGAACTGATGTAATTTTTTTCCATCATCGTCTAACATGGAGAGTCATAGTAATGTAAATAATGAAGATATATGATAAATATTTAATAATATTAATTATTCAAAATTAATATGTTTTCCACTTACTTTACCATTCTTATGTTAATGGAATTATATCATTTATTGTGAGTACATATAGTAGACCATCTCAATAAAGATATGCATTTTATTTTCCATTTATGAATTAAATTAATTATTATTAAAAGTTATATAATAAAATATTATATTATTCATAAAATTAATATCATTCAAGATATAATTTATATATACCCTATGCTTAAGAGCTAGATCTTTTGTGACTAAATATATATGAGAAACTAAAGAGATTAACATCTGAAATAATGGTAATAATGAAATATTGTTAATGAATAGGTAGTAGGATGATATTATAGTACCATATATGATTTTATAAAAATGAATATTGATCTTGAATAATTTATTAACACGATTAAAATCATATATAAGAGGTTAACTTTTTTCATATAAAAGTATTCATAGGGTAAGTGAATTCATCACCATTTAGCCTAAATTTAGACTTATTTATTATTATGCACTTATTAAAATTCATGTAGTTTATATAATACCCCATTAATGTATTCCAAATGAATATAAATTTTTTGGTGGTGATTAATATTTTAATTAAAGTTATTTATTTCATGGTTATACAATTTAACTGTTTCCAAAGTGGAAATAATTTATTTTTTATCGCGCTTTATTTTGGGATTAATTTTATTTTAATTAGAGGAATCAAATAAATTATCCTTAATAAGATCCAATTAATTTTTATCTAGTGGAAATTTAAGGATTTTAAAAATTGTACTCAAATGTTTCCCCTTTTTAGTACTTGAATCGTGAAAATAAATGTTTAACATAAAATTTGACTTTTTATTTCTTTTAATATAATATATTCCATATACATGTCCTTGTTTTTTAAAACAACTTTAAAAAATATCATTTAACAAATATAATAATTTTTATGGAAATATTATGTTACATTTGACTATTAAAAAATATTTAGTGTAATTATTACAATTCTTCACAAAAGGGATGTTATTGAATTTATGAAATTTCATAAGAAATATATTTTTTACTATACAGTGATACCGAAATTCCATGCATCCATAACTATTTTATAAAATTATGATTCCAATATACATTTTAAATGGTTTTATAAACAATGATATATTATTCCATTTTCTTTTAATATATCATATATGTTCCATTAATCTTCCAATAAGAATTATTTTTTTATGATACCTATATTCCTGAAAAACTTATTTTCATCTCATATCTCTTATTAAAATTGAGGTCATTAACATTCTCTAAAAAAAATTTAATTCTTAGGATCATTATATATTATATTTCTCGTAAATAAAAATATTATTTTTCACTAATATTATAATATATTAAGTTGTATATCATTTCTTCATACAATTTTTTACTTTGAATTCTATTTCATTCCATATGGAAATATTCATCTTCTATATTCTTTATTTAACATAATCTGTTTTTGACAAGTAATAATCCATATTAATAAAATTTTTCATTTAATATACGATGAATTCGATGGAAATATAGTGATGTGTGTGGACCAATATAATATACCCCATTGAAGCATCGACATGTCTCATTAGATAAATCAAATGGAAAATTTAAATATGTTTTTACCCATAATTTTGAACTATATTGGTGTAAAATATTGATTGTCTAGAAATCATGATGTATGAGATCATGAAATATAATATTTTGAATTAAATTCTTTGAGAACTTAGTTATTATTATCCATGAGATAATTTCATTAATATAATTAGTGCATTCATTTTTTGAACCTTTATTGACAAAATGGAATGGGTTTTAAGTTATTTAGTTTTCTATATTGATTATTTCTTATATTCTCATTATATATTCTATTTTACATAACCCTTACTCGGAATTTGAGATCACAACTATTTTTTTACATTCCCTAATATTTGATGGATCATTCATTGAATGAGTTCAAGGATGACAAATTTTTTTCATTACTATTTTTCATATTTTATCCCCAATTAAAACTGGGTATCATATGTATATATATATCTAGATCTCCAGCACTAATAAACTGATAATTCATTTCAATGCTAACCCCTTATATCTATGCCAATGTAATAAATTTACCACTAGAATTAGGTTACTATACACAGGGTTTTTATAATGGGTAACACATAAGGGTCATTTCCTTAATATGAACAATTCATTAACTCTATCACATAAGTTTGTTTGTGGAAGAAATAACACAATAGGGATGAGCATGCACTATGAAGAGTCTTTAAAAGGTAGTACCCTGAGGTTGGTATAAATGGTTGGTTACTTCATGATGAGAAAGACCACAAAATGATGACTTATGGCCTATTTATAATTTTTGAAATTCCCTTATTTTCTATGATTGAATTAAATCATGTTGGGTCACTTTTTCCTCATATTAATGTTTTATAAACCTAGTAATTATTCCCCATTAATTATTCATTCCCTATTT
This sequence comes from Viscum album, assembly GCA_963277665.1. Classification (NCBI taxonomy): domain Eukaryota; kingdom Viridiplantae; phylum Streptophyta; class Magnoliopsida; order Santalales; family Viscaceae; genus Viscum; species Viscum album. The sequence goes on along the minus strand of OY728159.1, from coordinate 1,810,711,133 downwards.
TCTCTTCCATGAATTTTATTCACAAGTTAATGAAGACAAAATTATGTAAAATATTATATAACGTTTCCTCTATTATTCTTCTTCATTTTTTCATTTTTTTCAGTCTCCTAATATGTTGATGGATAATTACTATTTCTAATTACTAAATTTTAATTAGGGTTTTAAAATTAGATGTTCATAATCATATTTAAGGGTTTTCAATGCCTTTTAGTGGTAGAATAAGATACATTCTCATGAATTCCATAGATTTTGGTTTGTTTCTCAATGTATAATATTTCAAATTTAAATTCATGAAGTTCATTCATGTTTCCATCTCATTATTTGATTATTTATAAATTTTATTATTTTATCGATTAATATATTTGAACGGAAACAAATATTTATCTAATTTTTTATTAAATAAAAAGTTATTTAGAAAAATTATATGTTTATAATATATTGTTTTATAAAATGAACATATATAGTGGTTGTTAAAATTCACAAGAGGATATTTTTATAATGTCAAATAATTATTTTTTTCATTTTTTTCTTATACAATTATGAAGTGAGGAAAATTATATTTTTAATTGATATATTACAAAATAAATGTATGTTTGTATTCAATTATGATTTTTCATTGTCTTTAAAAATTTATTTTGATTCTATCTTAATAAATTGTATACTTGGTTTTCATAGAAGATTATACACATAGGTTTATATAAATTTGATGTGAAGGCCTTTTTGGAACTTGATAAAAATGGATTTATGGATAAAGAAGTCTAAATAGTTGTGAAACCTCTTTTTATTATATATTGTCTAATGTGATATATTATTTTATGTTCTGTGGGAGTTAACCTTGTTTTGTTATTTTTTTCATTATGTTCTTATTCATGATAAGATGGTTTTATTATATTATGGGATTTCAAATGAGATTTTATGTTTTTATTCATGTTTTATATATTTTAATTTGTATCTTATATTTACTGTGTTTATTATTTCATGATAAATGTTTTTAAACTCTATTTCGTTGATCATCTAAACCTTAGGTACCGGAGTTGAGAACGTGGGACAAGTACCTTATATGAATTGACAATTCTCTCCCTAAAATTGAATTGAACAATTAGCTATTATTCTATTATGACTGGGATGCCACACATCTACTTGGTTATAACATTGATCTCTTTAATAAGATACACATAGTTTGATATGATTGGTTTTTATGATTATAAATAATGAGTATATTATATTTCCATGACCTTAGTTACCTTGGATTACACCAATAATTTTAGGTTATATTTCCTTTGCAGAAGTGGATGTTATTTCTGTTTATATCCTATTTAAATTACATATTATTTCTTATTTATGTATAATTTGATTATAGTTGACAATAATTATTATTTTTATGTTTAATATCTATGGGGATTCTCTTTTTTATATATAAATTTATCCCTCTATATTATAAATTCCTTTTTAAATTTTAATGCATTATTAAAGTGTGGTATATTTGATATATTTATTTAATATGATTTCTTATAATGCACAGTTTTAAAATTATTTTTTCATGTTAAATTTTATAACATTACAAAATATTTTAATGTTTGATTATATTTAAATAAGTGAGAAGTCTATCATTTATAAACAAGAATTCAAGCAGTGATCACCAAAGAATTTTATTACATAAATAGAAACAATTATCTACTAAATTGTATTTACAAGCTAATAAAAAAGGCGTATTCTATTAAATTTATCCTTTGAATGTATTGAGGGTACCAAAAATTAATTATTTTCTTTTTATTATCATGTTACAGGTTCATTATAGGTTTCACATGGATAAAAAAGATGGTCTATGGATTTTGGTTCGTGTATTGTATTGAATGCATGTAAAGGAAAATTTTACATGACATGGGGAGATGGATAGTTGTGGTATTTGTTTTATTTTTGTATTTTTATACTTATCATGTATTATACCCTAGAAGAATTTTTATTTTGGTATCTTAGGGTTATGTTTGAATTTTTATTGATAATTGACATTGTATATATATTGAGACAATTTTTTATTCTTCTTCAATTTTCTTTATGATTAATGAGTTATTTAACATTTCATATTATAATTTGATTTCTCTAGAAGAATTTTTATTTTGATCATCCTACTATCAGGATGCATATGCTGGGGAGGGGCAGTTCCTTGTAGATAGTCTAGTTGAATTCCCTAAGACCTTTGGGTCATGTAATCTTCTAAGCCTACGGGCCATGTAATCTCTGAGCCTACGGGCCTTGTAAGGGTTCACCCTCATCCATTGAAAGGGGGGTTATCAAAAATCAATAATAATGAAGGCCTTCGGGCCATTCAGTGAAATAATTCAAACTTTTATGTATATTTATGCCTAGAATCTTTTTTCCTACCCATAGGGTTAGAGAATACACTTTTTTTCATGTCATGGGTAGGATTAGGTTCCCATTTTATATGTATTCCAGTTTTTTTATTGTCAAAAATTGAGGATTAAATATTGGTTTCTTTGACATGATCCTTGATTTAGAGATCCAATTTAATATTTTATTAAATAACTTAGTGAGTTTTATATATAGACCCTATATTTTTGTACATGGACATTACATTTCATTTCTGGAATACTTAATACATGACACAAACAGAAACCCATAGACTGTATTATTTTAGTGTCTTTGGAAACTCAGATCACAATCATCTAATCATGGTGAATGATCTTCAACATCTCTCATAAATATCTTCCCATTTTTTCCCTATAATAAAACATTTTTATATCATGGGGAAATCAAAACATAAAATTGGTGAGCTCAAATTATCATTAAGGGTAGAAATGGATAACATAAAATAAACCATAATCATTTGAACGTATGAACATGAACATAAAATTTAAACATCAAAATCATGAGTCATGAAATAAATCTTAGAAGTACATAAGGAATACATCATAATGGAACATTAATCATGATAGAATATAATTGGCATAAAACATGTACTTTTTGGGAACTAATAAGCACGTACTATGATTTCCATAGTAGCCAATTCATTTATGCCAAGACCATAATAGTTGAAAAAGACCATTATTGAGTTGGGTTTACATTCCATTCCAGCAATGTATTACTGAACTGGATTTAGTTACCATTCTAGCCATGTTTATATCATGAGATATAAATATTTACCCAATTAATTTCAGGGAGATATAGGTCTCACCCATCTAATAATGAAATCATTCTTACATGTTCCACAAAAACATAAATCATTCATCATAGCATAAGCTATGAAATAAAATGGGTTTTTTTAATCATCATATCATCATAACATAATCCATATAAAATACCATTCCATCATTAAAAAAAAATCATAGCAATAATAAGGATAAAAAACTAAACCTATTTAAATACTGTCATCTTAGATGGAAACTAATTTTGATAAACTACGTGAACTTAGTTCCTGAAAAAAAACCTATCATCTTCAAAAATGTTTTATTTTCTCAAAATTCCACAAAATTTTAAAATAAAAGAATTTATTTCAAAATAAATATGAAATAGTGTATAGTAATATTCATGGAAATAAGGCATCCTGAATATGTAAAAACCCTTTCATGTCGTATAAGTTAAAAAAACATTCTTCTCATACTTTTTCCTGAAAAGTAAAAAAGTACCTCATATAGGAAAAAAGAAAAATTCCTTCTATACCACATTGTAAAAGTAAAAAAGGAGTAAAAATGAGTTTAAACATATATTGAATAATAGTAAGAATTTTATGAAAACATACTAGAAATCATGTACATATATGATAGGTATTGCCCAGTAAATAATTACGTACAAACAATCTAGGATAAAAATGAGATTGCAAAATTATCCCTTACCATAGGTCTGATTTTTTCCATATATATCTGAAACTGCTATATAATTTCTTTGAACATATTATTAACACATAAAAGAACTATAATAATATTTATTATATCATATATGATTTAGTTATTAATTTATATTAACCGTTCATTTGTCAATTCCATTTTAAAGAAACAATTTGGGTAATAATCATTTTATTTATCATTCTATTTTGGTCTTTTTATTCTTAATATAATAACTTATATCATGATTTACAAAATTTCATAATGAAAAAAATGATTTATATATTATATATATTTAGTATATATATATATATATGTAATAGATAGGTAAAATAAATGGAATACACCGTTCACGAAGACGGTAGGCCGTACATATGCATGAACGTTGTTTTAATTTCCTTATTAAATTGAATGGAAGTAAGTAAATGAAATATAAATAAAGTAGAATTATTATTTTATATATTTAATTATTTTTATTATATATACTTTATAATCATTCTTGAATGGTTAACGTGTAAAATGAATCTCATCGCGTCGTGGAGATGGTAAGTTGTACGTACGCACAAGCGGCGATATCGTTCCCAAAATTGTTGTATGTTATTAGACTGGATGGTGTATAATATCTCATAATTAGTATAATTTTATAATAATTATATATAGTTGTTATTTCAAACATTATACCCATCCATGTAAGGTGGTGGTGAAAAACATATTACACCACGACATGGTGACGATAAGTCGTACGTACGCACGCGTGGTTATTTTGTTTTTCACAGGATGGATAGAAGGTGGAATATGGTTGTTTCATATTTATAATAGAATATAAGTATAAGAGTGATAATGATGATATTACATTATAATTAAACAACTAAATAAGATGATGTAGAAGAAGAAAAGAATTTGAAATAATCAGTAGAAGAGATTACCTCTTTATCGACGTGCCTCCTTTAAATTTACTCTTAGGGACGTAGAGTTGGAATTTTGAGAATATCAGAACCTATAGAATGTTAATAGGGATGTTGAGAAGAGAAATGGTCTGGGGTTTTCCGACCATGAATGCTCAATATGGATGTAAGAGGTGATAGAGGATGTTCCATTTTATAAGAGAGGAGTGGGGCACTTTAACAAAGGCTTAAAATATTAATTTATTATAAATTAAATTTCGATTAAAAACAATAAAAAAACATAATTAATTATAAGAAAGGATAATTTTGGATTTAATAATCTTCATAAAATAAATTTTAGACATGTTTTGAATGTTTTTTTACCCATATCATTTTGGTTTAACCCTTATATTACCCTTTTTAATCTTACCGTGATATCATGTTGTTTACACATTTTGGGTTAATTAAATGACTATATCATGTGAAATTACACAAAAAAATATTTATGAAATATTTGTAATTATATTAAAAATTTGTATGAATCCTATTTTTTTGGAATTTATTATAATTTAATAAACTATTTTTTGTTTTATATTTTAAATTATGACAATTTTGGATACTATTAATACTTGAATTTTTATAAAAAATTCAAAATAACCTTATTACATCGAACCAAATCCATTAACTCATCCCTAATATGTCAATTTTATACATAAATTTCTTGGATGACATCGAAAAATACAAATTAAATTTATTTTAATATTTATAAATTCATTTATTTGAATCATTCATTATTGAGGTAATTGATAAATCCTAATTGTGAAATACATAAATATATTTATCTAATGTTTATAAATTATAAATAAAATACCATGCTATAGGAAATATTTTTAGACTTCTAATTAATATTTACATACATATAGATCAGTTATATAACCCTGTATTAAAATAGATTTAGTAAAAGATATATGTTTAGGTTATAATTATCATTACTTTAAATTAATTATTATACAATGTCATTTTCAGTTCCAGTGAGTCCATGGGGTCCTAAAATCGACCCAAAGTTTCCCATGGTCGGAAATATCTCATTAAATAGGATTAGGACTTGTGTTAAGGTAGTTTAATATTATTATAATATTATTTGTTTACCCTTGTTTACCATATTTACCTTTTATCCATGGTAAATAAAATAATTTCTGAAGTTACAATTCATAATGTTCAAAAATAAAATCTACCTATTTACACAGTTTGAACCTTATAAATACAAATATGGAATCCATTTTTCAAAATTCCAAACTCCAAAGTTGAAGTAAATAATCTAGAATTAATTTTTATTGTAAAAACCAAAAAATGCATTTTTAAGAAGTAATAACTTTCAAAAGATTGACATGTGTTTATGTCCAATTTAAAATTAAAATAACATTGAATGACGAAAATTGGATTATATGATAGAAATATATTCCAATTGCACATTAAAACCAATTAAAAATGAGCTAACTATATAAATAAATTAGATTAAAACGCAGTTTTGAATTAAAATGCAGTATTTTTCACTATTCATTAACATTTGAATTTTATAAGAAAAATACCCAATATATAGAAAATTTAAATTTTTATGTCCCACTTCTAAATAAAAATTCTATTTTTTAAAATTTAACTTATAAAATTTTCAAAAATTTGATTTAAAATGGGTGTGCCATTAAACGGTGGTAAAACTCAATTTTTTGAAAAATATTTCTTTTATCTGAAAATTGATTTTGTTCTCATATCATATTCTAAAAAATGTGTATGATGAATTTTAATGTTACATAAAAATAAAAAATTGGTTAATACTATTCATAATGGCTAGTTTATATCAAATTAAGTAATAATATTTTAATAAAATATCCTTTTTTAGTGAAACTCTGTATCGCGTACAACACAAGCTATCGAGGAAGGTTGCTCTCATGTGTAATGCAGGCCAAGTCAGTGTTGCATGTAGTGAAAGTTTCCTTTGGTGTTGACTATAACATAATCCCAACATATTTCATTTATACATTGAAAAAAATCAATACTTACTATTTCATTAATCAAGTTCTATACAAAGAACTTGAAATTTTTTGGAACACAAGCCAAGATTAGTGGTGCATATACTGCAAGCTAATACGATGTTGCGTATAGCATAATATAATCTTGGTGTAGCTTAAAACATAATAAATAAAATTAACTTAAAAATAATCTATCTCAATAAATCTTGGGGTGTTACATTCCACCCATATTAAAGTGAATTCCTCCCATGAATTTTGTCGGGGTTATAAATGGTTTCAACAGTAATGTTTCTTTCATAAAAACCTGAATTATAAAAAGTAATAATAATACTTAATTTTAAAATGGAATGTTAGAAACATAATGTTTACCCAAATTAACTCATCACTAGGTTTACACACATAAGAACATAGGTGGGAAGTGAAAACATGGATAAGGAAGAGAAATATAACCATCATGTTCTGATGGATAGTGATAGGGGATAAGGTTTGGAGAATGTTAACTACCAGAAATCCATAAATCTGTGATGATTTAATGGACCATTTGATTCATCAGATAAGAAGGTACTACAAAAACATTTTTGTCTCACGATCTTGTTCCTTTAGTAGTTGAATTTTTTTATGAGAATAAATAATTAATTTATTTCAATACAATCTCATTGTTTATCGATCCATGAACAATTTCCACATTATCTCATATTCAATGAAATGATGTTGAATTTTTCATTCATGGAGTGTTAGCAGATCTTGTGATAGAATGATAAGTTATTAAATATATCTCAACAAAGGGATAAAAAAATTATCAAATATGCATAAGTCTATATATAGTGAGATAATAAATTAATCTAACAATCTTAAAATGGAAAATAACTTATAATAGCCATAAATGGTTAAAATTAAAATCCTTCCAAAAACAAAAAAATATTAAACTGTAGGAAGATGTGAAATAAATCAACATAACATTTATCTTCCATATCCTATGAGGAAGTTATTTTTTGTCACATTCCAGACATGTGAATACGTTAATCTTGTATTATCTTGAATCATAACATGAATAAATATATAACCTTCGTGAAAACATTCATTCTGTCAAAATTAACTATTTCTACACACCAAAAATTCCAAAAATTCTATATACTCAAACCATGATATCACATTGTGCTTGTATCAATCAAGAGGTCATTAATACTATCAAAAATCACATTATCCCCTTATCCCTTTATTATGCCCATATTATGTTCTTTCAAAAATATTTTTTTCACATTTCATGGTTACCAGTACCATATAATTATTCAAAACCCCAATAAACCAATACATATAAATTCCAATATTCCATAATTCTATAAATGAGATTCCATAACACTATTTTGGAGTCCCATTACATAAACAGTTAATCATTACACCACTACATTTTCATACTCAACATCACCAATAGTAATGGCATGTGACTTCCCATTGTCTTTTACAATAAGAGGTTTCTGACGTCGATCATCATTTACCATTGGATTAGGGCATTGGTTAGCATAATGCCCCATTTCCATGCATGTGTAGCATTGAAGTGTTGGTGGTGAGTTTTATGTACTCTTTTCTCTATTCACATCATTAGAAATAAAATTCCCATTACACCGACACTCCACTGCTCGATGAACATCATTTCCACACTTGAAACATTTTATAGTCCCATTAAGACAATCACCCCTTTGCTTCTTTCCACACATTGAGCATAAAGAAACTTTCATATTATTTTTCACCATGGTTTTGATATTTTTCTTCGAACTCTATCTTTCATTTCATTTCAAAATTATTAGAAGGATATATAATACCAACTTCTAGTTCTACCATGATAAATCAATGCAAAATATTTTCATAGCTATTGATGTCCCTTATAGCTAATTCTCATTAAAGACTTGGTTGTAAGGCACAAAATAATTGATCATCATTACTTGTAGGTTTGATGATAAAGCTAGAAGCATACCTTGCAAGACTTTTAAAATTCTCCTCATATGTACAAATTAGTTCATCATACTTTTTCTTAATCTCAAGGAAGTCCATTTCCATATTTTTTTGAAGAATACAGTGTAAGTACATATTGAAAAATAAGTTCTTCAACTCATCCAATTGCATAGATTCGATTTCGTCTTGGTGCCTTATACTCTTAATTAGATTGCACCACTACTCTGGTTTACCTTATAAATGGTAAAAATCCAACATGAATTTTTTATGTATTGAACAACGAAGGATGTTAAATATATTTTTAATGTTACCGATCCATTAATCAGAAACAAGTGGATCAGAAGACACACTGGAAGAAGGTGAATGTTGCCTCATGATGGAATCAATAGAATGTTTTTCCCTTCTATTCACATTTGGGAGTCCAGAATGATTCATGGCTTGTGTATGTATAAAAATAATATTTTTTTCTCCATCTCACATAACATTTGGTTATTCAGGAGGAATATCAATGAATTACCAAGTGCGTTGATCATTAACAGGGTTTCAATGGGTTTCGACCATTGTCTAAACCCAAAAAGAATTGTGTGACAGGTAGAAATCATACTAGGAAAAAAATTAATCATGGGGGAGTAATTTCACTCCCTAAAATATTAGGTTTAATCCAAGGCTATTCATGATATTTATCATAATTAAAGGAATGTAACATATAGTTACACTTATCCTTAGGGATATCCCTAGACATACCACAGAAATTTTATTAGGGATATCAGTAATGTTTTTTCATCCTAGATTCCAAAGGATAACTAAACCTTCACTCTGATACCAACCATAGAGACCCTGGCTAGAAGTAAATGTACATTACATTTTGTTTGCGGAATACATAATACATGACACCAACAGACGCCCAATGACTGAAGTAGTTTATTGTCTTCGGAAACACGGATCACAATCTTCTAATCATGGTGAAAGTTCTTAACAATCTCCATTAAAGATCTTCCCCTTTTGTTTTCCAACATAAAACTATTATTTATATCATGTGGAAAAACATAAAAAGGGTGATCTCAATTACACAGTAAGGGTAAACATGGAGAACATAAAACAAACCATAAACATTTGAATATAAGAATATGAACATAAAATTTAAATATCAATATCTTGAGTCATGAAATAATTCTTGGCAGTTTTTAAGGCATAGATCATAAATGACCAATAATCATGATATAATATCATTGGAATAAAACATTTACTTGTGGATAACTAATAATAACATAATACGATTTCCATAGTAGCCAAGATATTGATACCAAGACTAGCATAGTGGACAAAGTCTACTTCTAAATTGGATTTACTTGTTGTTTCATCCATGTCATACTGTACAATATTTACTTACCATTCTAGTCATCCCTATATCATGAGATATTAACTAGGATAGGTATTTTGTGACTTTAGAGTAAATAAATTTCATTTTTATGTAGCATGGTAATTGGTATTTATAGTTGGCTCAATTTTCTCTTGATCTCATAAAAAATAATTTTATCAAGGATTATAAATTTGAGATATACTTAAGAACTAATATTTTATCACAAATTATTCTTCTATTCCTTCCTATGTATGCTTATATGATCAATATATTGGTTATGGTGGATATCGATATGGTAGGATATATCAGTGTGATTGGGTGCATATTTTCTATTGGATGAAGTCAATGTTCCTCATATAGTGACAAGTGAATCCATTTGGAATCATGGAGGGTTTGTAGTTATAACATTCAATGACTATTTAACCCATATATTTTTGAAAAAATAAATATATAGATATCCTGTATACATTCATTATAACAATTATGGCCAATCATAGTCTAATTACAAGTAGGTGTTATTTTTTTAGAGTGGGATGTTGTCCCATTTATAATGTTTCTGTAAACAAACACCTCATCATAGAAAGTCAAACTATTCATATAATATAGGCTCTTTAGTGTAGTTCGATGCACCAAAGGGGGGGTATCAATATCAGTAAATATGGAAAACAATTAGTTAAAGGTTGATTCTTATAGTAGTAGGAAACCTCATTATAGACATGAATATAGTTATTTAAATATCGTAGAACAAGAACTTATAATATTAGAAGCATTTTTGTGATACAAAATTCATGTAATTCATATAATATTATTTTTAACCACTAAGTCTGAAGCTATAGAGTTTTCCTTAGGGTCAACTATCTATGATCATATTTACATTTTTAATAATTGGAAAAAAGAACCTAAAAATGAAATATTGGGTGGTGGGGTGTGTTAACAATATAGGTAAAGTAAAATTTTATAAATTCATCTAGATATAGTCAGAGGGGTTGACAAGAAAAATGCTAGTCCATGATTATTTCTATTGATTTTATTCACTTTATCTTTCAAATTAGTATCATACATATACAATTTTCACAAGGCTTCATTTACATAAACATTCATCTCTAATATTTTGATGTTTAAATTTTATGTTCATCGAAGGACCTAAAATTTTACAGTTCATCCACCTCCTTCACGGGAATTAGAAAAAATCATCATTATTTGAGAGAGAAATTTACTTAATCCCCTATCAGGTGATGTATCCCCATCATACACTCAATCCAAATGTTCTAATATATATCATTATACAAAATAGAGGATGGTGTATTGAATATAAGGAAGTAATATAAAAACGATATGAAATAAGCATGAAAATTATTTTAATAAACCTATAATAACAATAATGGCATCTACCTATAGATATTTATCATGAAAGTGAAATTGATTTAACACAGACTTAGGAAACCCATATAACCTCCCCCGAAGTATACCATGGGATAGATCTATAGGATCACATATTTGAACTATAATGTGGTAAATACTGAAATGATAGGATTAATAGATAAATGAACACTATATTAAAACAAATTATATGTAGAAATTCAATAAATAATTATTACTAATAATATAATAAAGATCTCTTATTATAGGGTGACCATACAAATATTCATACATAGATTCTGTTTCATCACATGCATAAGGGAATCCATTACTATAAACTCTATTTCATTAAACTCTTGGATCTTCCTCCACATAGAATTTTTATTTGGTTATTCGATAATTTAGTAATCTAATGAGTAATAGGAATCCATGATGGTACCTTTATGTCATGTATAACATCCATACAGTTCCCCTATTTCATTAATGGAATTTAATGATTTGGATTCTTTTCCCATCAAGGAGAAACATGGAATATCATGATGGCATGGAGGTTGTGGTATAGTATACCTCACAATGTATCATGTGTGTCTTGAAAAGATGTGTGGGGATGAGATAAAAATCCTAATAATTTTATTTAAACTATATTTTTAGGTGGATGAAAGATAAATCATTATTTTTAGATAGGTGGGGAATGAAAAAAAGAAACATTAGAATCTTATATTATATTATCAAGGTGATAGATTATATGTCCTCACTTGATGAATCATTGAGTGTGAATGTGAACTCCATCAGTGTGATGTTCAGAATTTTCAAAATTCATAGTATCACAATGTTGAGTATATTGGGGCGAGTCATCATAGGTGTATTGAGACTCTGGATTATATTAAATGGGTATTGTATTTTGGGATAGTAGATGAATCTTTCATTGGTTTTTTCATAATTCCAATCTCTCGTAGTGGTCTACATTGATGTCTTTACTCCTTATGATGGAATTTTCTAATGATTAAATTGGCATGTACATTATTCCATGATGAGTATTAACATTCTATATTGGCAATTTTTAATCCATTTAGTGTCAATTACAGTATTAAGAAGTGATCAAAAACCTCCTCATGTCACATTCAGGAGACTACACTAGTGTGTTACCCTCTACTGATATAACACATGATCTTTTGTCTTGTGGATTGAAATTGTTATTATTAGAATCTTTTATATTAGATAATTTACCGAATCATTTCCCATTTTTTTCTAATCCACTTCACATATTGAATCATTATATCACATGATTCAATGTATATCCATGTTATATTTGAAAAAATATCAAATTAATATCAAAATTCTTAATTTTAAATCATATTTACATTAACCCCATAATTAATAAAATATAATGAAATTTTGGTATTTTATAAAATAATGTTAAAATTATTGTGATATTATCATTAATTAACATTATAATATATTCAAATTTAAATTTAAAACATCTAAAGTCTATTAAACGTACCGTCATTATTGCTTAATATATTTTCATAGATCTCTTTGATATAGTAGCCTCATATCACCATACATATTATAAATTTATTAATAATTGTTCTTTAAATCTAAGCTAATACATTATTTGACCATGATTACTATTCCATTGGTAAATAATAAGGATCATGTATTCATGTTCCCCAAATGTCCTATGGTTATTATTGATATTGATATCATATTTTATATTCATATTCATGGTATAAAATTATTTAATCTTATCATTTCAATAGACTAGAAAAATTTATCATAAAATAGAATTGATATATATGATTAGAATTCATTTTTTATTTATATGATTGGAATAATTTTATTTTATAGTTTTGGTCATATCTAAAATAAAATTGATTAGCAGCTATTCATCTAGATATTTTTATACATTTTTTATTTGATATCTATTATTCAATTGGATTCTATCAAAGGGAATTACCTTAGTCAATTTCCTATAGTAGTGCATAAGTATACCATGAAATTTCAAAATTATTTCTCTAGAAACCCACCATAGAGATAGAGAATGTATTCTCTATTAATAATCTTATAGATACATGCCTTACATATTTTCTATTAAATAATATTGGTCTAATTATTTTGAGGAAATTGAAACTCAATCATGATGATATTAATAGTAAGGTTCTTTTATATACCAATGTGATATAGTGGGAGGTACTGATTCACTTTATAAAGAGTAAAATCCAAACTCAATTTTTTTGGATTAACATATTCTCAAATAGGTGAACCCCAAAAATAAATGAATTTTACCTCATAATGATAATATTTTTGATAGGATTAATGGAGGTTTATTCTTCACAAAGATTGTCCTTGTGCTGGGATTACATAAATGAATAGTTAAGGAATCTAATATTCCCAAAACTACATTTAGATCTTGGTATACACATAATAATAATATGGTAATAACCTTTAGTATTAAGAATTCTTGTCCATTATAAATATTACATATTATTTAGTTCTTACATAATACCTAAATAAATTTCATAATATTTGTTGATGATATCATCATTTATTAATATATAATGTAATATCATTATGTCCATTTAAATATTGTTTTTTGGAAACATGAGGATAAATGCATGTTTAGGAAATTTTTATGATCTAGTTCTACATTCATGATATATAATTTCATAATTAATTAGGTTTCTATGAAAGTAAATTATTTAGAATCAAATAATAATCAAATTATAAGGTCAAGAGAGAGGCGACAATTTATATTTCATATTATATGACTAATTATCATGTTGGATATTATTAGACTTTTTCCATGGTTTTTTCTAAGATTGAATCCCCTTTATGGATTTTACAAGAAAAGGTTATATTGTTTAATGAAATGAGAACTATCAAAAATACTTTAATGATTCAAAATAAAATATGGTATCTAATCCTATATTTATTCTTCTTGAGATATGTTGAGGAAATGTTTTATAATGTGACACCTCATGTGCAGAGGGTTTTTATAAATAATGTAGCATAATCATGTTGTGGTGTATGTATCTACCCAACTATTCCCTCGAGAATGGAATAAAACAACTCATTACCTAAAGACAACAGTCACAATTCATAAATTGAAAATAATAAATCAATACCAATTCATATAGAATTTTATATTTTATAAATATTATAAAAGTCAAAATATATTTTATCTCAAAAATATCTAAAACCCATCCAAATAAGGTCGCTGGAGTTTTTTAAAAAATGGAATTTAAAATATATTATAACATAGGGTATGGAAGTGTTGTTGTATATTCCCTATGAATTATTTTATGAGACCAAATAATGAAATATTCTAAGGATGAGTGGTTGTTGACCCACCCTTTTATAAATATCTATATACTAATAAAGGATAAGGGTAATTAGGTGTTTTTATCCAATGTATAGGTAAAACATTCCTTTTATGATCAAATTTAGTGGGTATAATACTTTAATATATATTTTTTGTTTATAATTTGAAACATAAATTTTGGGGACACCTCAGGTGATTATTCATAATCTCCCAAAATTGTGTTCTTTAATAAAATTATTTTTGTAGTCCCTTCCAACATGAGGTAGAAACTGGTAAAAAATAGTTATCATTACAGCTCATTTTCAAACTATGGAGCTGAAAAAATAAATCATATCCTCAAGAATCAATATTGGCATCCTTAGCTAAGGTTAGGGGTTAGTGATTTCACATTTCATTATCATACATGTCAATAGGTAATAGGTTAGAATCAAAGACCAACCTGGTTATTACATTAGCTATCAATTCATGTATAGAAATTAGGTGATATCTATATAAGAATTTTTATTATCCTAGCTAGGTTTCCTAATATAAATAACAATATATGGGTGATTCTAGAGTTATTGAAATATTTTTTCTTTTTCCAATAAAAAATATTAAAAATGTAGAAGAAAATGGGTGTTTTCTCAAAGATATCAAAAATATTCTTATAGATATATTTGATATTGTTTATTATCTGGACCGATGTTTAAAATTATAATTTTACAATGGTATTAAATGATTCATGAGTATAAAATTTAAGTGGAGAACATATTATTACCCAAAAATTAATGGTTAGAATGGGTAGTCAATTCAGATTCTTAATGATATAATTCTTGCATGGGTATGTGTCTTGAGAAGTTCATTGGAAATAAATATCTCATTGATAAAGTGTGTATGTAATTAAGTTCCCTAAACATTGATAATTATAGCTACAGTTGAGGATATTTATGGATGGTTATTTTGAGCAGCTTAATGTTGGGATGAATTGGGTGAATTCCCTTTATTAGGAAAAAGACTTTTTTCAAAGACAACATGAAATTATTTCCCAATCATAAAAGATTATAAATTTCTTTAATACATCATAATTAATACATATATCATCAAAAATATCCTTTTAATATTAAATATCGGGATTATATATTCCATTAATTTCTTCTCAATTTGGAAACTGTAAAATTTTCATGATTATCTACAGTTATATAAGTGTCATCGTGTATGTGGATAATAATAGGATATATATCACCATAGAAACCACAATGTTATTTTTATACTCATTTAGGACATTCATGAATCGGGAAAAAAGATAAACTTTATCCATTTTATGTAGAATTATTTGATATTATGGAATGTCTCCTAGAATTACTATATTGGTAGGATTCAAGATCTTAATTAACATTTTTTCATGATGTATTTCATATGTCCCAGTTTAATAATTAATATATTAATTTATATAATGGTATTAAAATAGATAATATGTATTTGGAACTCAATTACATTATGGTAGTGTAAGCAATATATATTTTTTATGATCAAATAATGGTTTTGAGGGGATAGCCTATACCTTTAGTTCAGGTATTACAGAAATATAAAAATTTGATAGCCACAATACATGGGATGTGATGTTATTATGAGGTATCAATGACATAATGATTTTTTTCAACATGAAAATTGTTTAATTTTAGAGGGAAAATGTGGTATGTTGGAGATAATATTTAAACACATAATTTTTCTTCTTGATATTTATTTGATTGTTGACCTTATTCTTGATGTTTTCGGAGTTTATAATTTTAAAGGTTGAAAATTAAGGTTATGGTATAACTTGTACCAATAGAACATTGTTAATGTTAACAATAAATTTGGACTATGTGAGGGGTATCAATCATTCAGACAAAAGTTTTACAGATGGAAAACAATTAACCTAGTTATTTAACCATACAATGAACCCTTCCCCAAATATTAAAATTTAAATTTATTTTACTAATTATTATTTGGTATATCTCAGATACTTTGTGACATACCTACATTGGAGTAAGTAAATATTGGCATAAACTGGATGTGCACAAGTCCTTATGCATGCCTTCCAATATGGAAAAGGTTGTTTACTAGCAGCAAGGGCCTCTCTTGTGTCAATTGGGACACTATAGATAATAAGTATGGGAATAATTTAAATAATTAATTGAATAATGTCAAGTAAATTATCAAAAAATTATATAAATAACAAATTAATAACCACAATATTCAAGTCATATAAATATGATGATGCTATCAAGATACAATAAAAAAGTGAAATTAGGTATACCTCAATACATGCTAAAAAAATAAAAATAAATACAATTTATAAACTCTAAAACCATACCAATATTATATTTGGTACTATACTCCCACACACCATCCAATCACATGGATAAAACATCCATATATGGACTATATCACCTATTCCAACCTACAATGATGATGTTGCTATTTGTACCAATATGCTGCTTGAACAAGGTGACCGCAAAAATCAGTAGGACACCACAAATGTGCCTATTAAAATTTAGTCTATGAGTAAAAATATACAAGTGTATAGGTAAATAATAAAAATATGAATAAGAAAAAATAATAATAACCATATCAGACATGTGATCCTCTCGGAAGACCAGTCAACCACACCTACTCTAGCCGAAGAAGAACATCTCTAAACATCTAATAGATAAAATGGTTAGGTCCCATGGATATGATAATAGTGATTCTGTGATAATATTAATAATAATTACAATTACGATGGAGTAATGGAGGTGAATATGAGGAATCCATAACACAGGACATTGGGCATGCTCATTATAATATCTCTGAAACCTAGACAAATGGTCAATCTCTTTTCTGAGGTAGTTTACCGAACAAACTATTATGAGTTTTAGTTAGTAAAATTTAAAGAGAAATTGAGGTATATTCATTTAATAAAAAAGGTGAGTCTTTCATTGATATCATTTTCCTCTAATAATGATATGGTGCTATAATAGGATGTTTAGATTCCAAATTAAATATCTAATTTAAGGAAAAGTAATTTTAGGGGTAAATTGTGGGGAAAACTAATATGTGGAACACCATTAAAAAATATAAACATCATGATCGGATGGAAGGTTGTAGACCACCTACCTTATGGATTTTGATAAAACCGTATCTAGTATCAACATTCAATTTTTAAAATAAAGGATGAAATCAACAAACCAAAAAATGACCCTAATAATAGGGAATGCTATCCTATATGGAAATAATCTTGAATACAGCAAAATAAACCATGAAAATGTTATTGGGTTAATGAATTTATCATAATTCTTTTATCATGATAGATATTTGTTTGAATGATTTACAGAAAATGTGGATAAATAAACACCTTCCGTTAAGACATGGTGGAGCACCAATGAGAGGGGGTACTATGCATGAGAAATTCAATAGGAAGAAGGGTAGGAAATTGAAAAGGAAAGGAGGGTAAAATTAATTTCCAGGTAACCATAATGAGGGAAATAGTTTGGTTTCACAATTGGACAAACTGTGAGTCAATCATGCACCATCATTGTCTATGGACGAGATCCCATTGCATGGTTAGGAAAATGATTAGACTATCCATGAACAAGAAAAGTTAAACTCCAATAAAATTTGTCTAATATTTTCCTCATGGTCGTGTTTCCTATAGGGAATGGATTGAATAAAAATGTGAGACCCTATTGGGCCTTACTGATTAAGATTCATGGTTATTAGTAACATTATACTAAACGTGTGCAACATTTTTTTCTTCAAAAAACTATAGTACTAGTCTCTGAACGATCCCTAGATGCTCATAAACCCTTCCCTAAAATCAAAAGCACGATTATAAGAATAAAATATGATATTTCAGCTAAAAATAAAATGGTACATATCATAATAGAATATATAGGATCTTACAATATCCTCCCTAAAATAAAAAATCCTTGTGTCACACTTTTGAGGGCTATAAAATATCTTATGAGAAAAGATCCATCCATTGGATTTGTATATCGGATCCTCTCACCTAGGTCTCATCCAATATTTAGTCATGCAGTTATAACACCTTCATTATAAGAATGTAATTTCATCATAGAACCCTTGTGAAATGGTTAATTATATATATAAAAAACTCCTAAAACGAAGAATCAACTCCAGATTCCACATCCTCAAGATATGAATCACGATATATATACATATATATATATATATATCTTAATAGTAACGGTGAAGATGATATATATAGAAGATTTTGTTCATAGATCATCACCTATGAGGATTGAAATTCTGATTGGGTTCTAACCTATATTTCTATAATATCATGAAAGGACCTACGTATTGAGGTTACGACTTACACA
The DNA here is from genome assembly GCA_963277665.1 of Viscum album. Lineage (NCBI taxonomy): Eukaryota > Viridiplantae > Streptophyta > Magnoliopsida > Santalales > Viscaceae > Viscum > Viscum album. Next base: position 1,810,692,052 of record OY728159.1, on the reverse strand, counting down.
GCCTATTACTTATTCTATGCGCCAGTCTAGTTGAAGCAAAAATGAATACCTCATCCCCAAACATGAACACTAGTGGTTCAATTTGGTGGTCAACATAATAATTTTTCCTAGACTAATATATATATATATATATTTCTTAACAATATATACCCACTCAGATTCTCCTAAATAGACATGTTCATAGAAGCACTACATCTCTTGCCTCTATCCAACTTAGGGATGAATGAAATGGACTTCCATTTCAGGCCTCATAAGAAGCCATCTCAATTTTCACCTAAAATATTTTATTTTAAGTAAACTAAATTAGTGGTGTGTATGTAACTCCAAAATCATTGATGCATTCTCAATGTATGACCTTTAATATCTAAATAGTATGATCATGTTTCTTATTGGTCTGCGGGAGAAAGGATATGATTAGAAGAAGCTATGTACCATGATCCTTCTACAGCCCCTTCCTAAACTACAATTTAACGTAAGAATATTATTTTGATACAATATTTTATTGAACTCTGTAAATTAATATAATTATTTGTATATATTTCCTTCTATGCTCATCCACTAAAATGGTCTCCTTGATACAAAAAAGCAGTCAGCCTTCATTATCCCATTGATGATCACCCTTATTTCATTACTACCATGATAGAATTTGAGAAAACAAGTTAAAAATTCATAGTGATGTTATTCCATTTCACCTCCTCAATGGGAAATGGATATATAATTCATAATGGTCATTAGTGTTCAACCATCATCTTTTAGAAAATGGAACATCGAGCAATAAAAACAGCAATCTAATATTCCTCGGTGGCCACCAATACTATTAGTTTAAGTCACGATACATCCTTATAATACCGAGTTGTACTGGACAAATAGAAATTGATGACTTATGCATCAACTCATCTGGTATATCTACTATAAACCATATATTCATGTGAAAGAACATTGTTTTATCCTCATCAATGATCCATCCTTGTGGAATGTCTTTACCTAAAACACTCTTTATTTGTACTAAGATCTTTGGGTATGAAATTTTCATCATAGTCACTCTCTCTAAAAGTAATGATTCCACTAAAAAATATTCAAGGATATGTTTTCTATGAATCTCTTGGACCTATATTTTTATCTCAAAAAAACTATTCCATCAATGAACAATAACTACTAGGCTCATGAACTACATATATCTGATTCCACCAGCTATAAGAATCCTCTAAAACATTTCCATTCCAAGGAATATAAAAAAGATAAATGTTTAATGAATATAGGTATTGAACTCACCTACACTATTTGATATTTAATTCATGAATGGGATAAACATTATTTGAGGCTCTTGTGATCCATAAACACCATGAAATGCTCTCCGAATTGATAGTTTCTCAAACAACAAAGAGTGTGATCTATCACCACAATCCTGAGATTGTGCATAAGTTGATTCCTCTTATGTGGACTCACCAGATGATACCCATACAAGATGACTCAATCCTACCACATTATAAATTCTATATGACCAACACATGATGCATCAAATTAAATTATATATATTATCCCTAGATTAAGAGGAATCATGATTGATGCGGAAGTTAGCCACCCTTTTAGCCTTTAAAATGATGTCTTGTATTCTTGATACCATATTATCTTTATTTCCTTCTATATCAATCTTAAATTGTTCACATACTAGTGTAAAAATATATAAATAATTTTCCTTAATTATCCATTAATATCCAAGAAACACCATATAAAAAAACATTCATGGTCTTCTCAAAAGAGACAACAACTCTCACCTTCTTAAGGAAAACAGATACTCCCATCTTTAAGAATATTTGATCTAATAATTGAACCTTATGAATAAAAAAGTTTTATTTTGTAATAATATAATATTTTTTATTATCTCTCATTGTTTTCAGCATGATCTTATAAAATTTATCACAGTCATTTCAGGTAAAATAATACACCATGATATCCTCTCTTAAGACCACCATGAATGAATTTCTATACTGGTGCAATACATAATCCATTAAATCCATGAAAATGGAGGTTTTTTTATCAAACCAAAAAATTAACTAAACAAAAATAAAGAACATACCTATTATGAACTATTTTTTGTGTAATGTCTCAATGTATAACTAATACCTAACACTATCCAGACCTCAAATAGACATTGTAGAAAACCCATTTTCCATAGATCTGGTTGAAGAGGTCTTCTATATGAGGAAATAGATACTATTTCTTAATTGTAATTTAGTTCAAAAAATAATAATCTAGTAAAATTATAAGTACAACATCTACCTTCTTGGGGAAAATCATAAAAAACCCCAAGGTATAGTATTGTTCCATATAAAACCCTTATATTCAACATCTACTAGATGACTCTTGAACTCATGTAACTCATTTTGTAGTAATCCTGTGAGGATAAGTTGATACTAGGTATTTGCTTGGAACTATCTCGATAAAAAATTATACCTCTCTCTCAGGAGGTAGTATAGAAAAATTAACTAGGAAGACATTATTTAAATGAACTACTATAAGAGGGAAATCATCTTGATGAATTCCATTATCATTTGTATAATGGTTATAAATCTTGGATGACATTATACCTAAACCATGATTTATTGGTCTAGATCTACATTCCTAGAAATAAAATTCACCATTTTGAATATAATTTTACAAAATAAGTGATATAAAGGATACCATACAATGATATAAATTAACATAAGGATAATATAGGGTTATCTCATCCATCCTGAGAATGATTATGAAACCTATTATCATTATGAAATATATGTCCCATTAGAAGGGATACTTGCTTACCTCAAGGGGGATTCCATATGCTAGAATAATCTATATGATTGAATTCACAATATAGTGTAAAGTGTCCTCACACCATAGAAATCCTGAATGTCAAGATCTTGGGTTTATACTATAAACATGGGGATAAAATTTGATGAACCTCTTAATTATGTACCAAAGAGGAGCCTACTAAGAACCTATAACTAACTGTAGATGGTATGACACCCTACTACTCGTGTATGGGTTGTACTGCATATATTTTGCTAGATACTTGGCCCTAAGACAAAACATGAATACTTAAAACAAGTACACTCCACAATAACTACACATCACAGGTTTGGCATCCTTGAGAACGTCCACCTCATCAGCTTGTATGACTGATAGTACTCCAGCATCCCAGCTGACTCAGATCAAATTATCATAATACAGATATTATATTTTGTGTGGATCCCCTCCTACTTGTATCTTATGGAAGGGATCAACATAAATTTTTTATTATGAACCTCTTTCCATAGGCTTGGAACTCTATTTGGACTCGGTCATGCTAATGCGTTACAAGACCATATCATCCATACTAATAGAATATAACATAACTAGTTGATAAAATACTCTTGATAAAATTTCTCTATTAAGAACACTCAATAAAATGCTTCCTTCCATTGGATGAACATCCCAGCCTTAGTACAGAACCACCCATCCATATACCCACAACATCCCTCATGTTGTCCATGATAATTTGTGTTTGGTTCACTAACTTTTGAAACAATATTCAAAAGAATATACTTACCTGATATTGAATGTAAAACGTGATCCCATACACAAAAAATATCTCTTTATATAACTCATCACTAGAAAAAGTAATCACACGTAATTGAATCTCATGTAAATGAGTAAAATATTCAATAAAATACATAGTTCGTTTCTCCACGTTTAGGAACTCTTTGGATTAATATTCTATTAGTTTATAAGGAAACAATTAATCATAAGAGTGAGATTAGAAATCTCAAAGAACCATTCCCATATGTTTATCATCTTTTTTATCAAATTCCACTAGTGCTTGGCAGATCCATGTAGCATATAAGTGGTGAGATTCATCCTCTTTTCTAGAGGCATGTCCATATGCTCAAGTATTTATAATATGACCTCATACTTGAATATCTAATCTAGATAGCCACCCTACCTCAATAAAGTAGGTAGGTGGTACTTTATAATTCCCTCATCAACTCTAACATGGTCTATGTAGGTTATGGAGATCCCTTCATATAAATCACTAAGCATAGAAACCCTTTATTAAAATGACTTTGAGTTTCCATTACAGGCATAATAGGTGGTAGAAATTGAGGTTTCTCATGTGGTAATACAATAGGGTTTTGTGAAACAATATCAACTGAATGTTCATTTCCACCTACTTCGGTCTCAAACTATATCCATTGTGGAGGAATATATATACAATTACTATTCACACACCTCAGAAATAGATAAATGAGAATGAGAGATCCCCAGGTTAAGAATAATCATAATTTTTCACTACCAAAACCTACTATCAAAACTACCCAACCTCTATGAACATGATATTTTTTAGATTCCATGTTTTAATTATAGGGGATCGATCATATGAATCATTTTTTATAATTTATAGAAGAAAAATCCTAGAATCTGTAATTAGCATCCCCATTTGAAGAAAATCAATTCTTTTTAAATTTAGAACTCAATATTTCAGGATTTTATTTATATGTGTATTTTCATATATATATATATATAAAGGTCCATTTATCTGAGTATATCATTAGAAAATTATAATTTCCTTACACATTTTATGTTGCAAACGGTACTACATGTAAGTATAAAAAATAGTTAATGGTGGATCAATTATATGACTCTCCATTACTATTTTATAAAGTCACGCACACTCTTTTAAATTTCAATTGGAATCCATTTAATTTTATCAAAGTAACATTTAATCTCATGTGACCAATGTTTGATGGATCAAACACTACTGCAAATATGTCCTTTATTAGTGCTAGAAAATGGCATTAACAGTTCTATAAAAGCTCTATTAATCGAGGAAAAGATAAAGGGGGTCCCTTTTATCAGTGCTAAAAACCCTAATAAAATGGACCTTTATCAATGTTTTTTTTACAATTATAAAAGTCCCCTTTTATCTGTTCTTTTTTTGCGCTGATAAAAGTCAAAAAAATTAAAAAAAATTAAAATATAAATGTAATCCATGGGGCATTTAATAGAGCTTGACCCCCCTATCAGTGCTAGGAGGATCCCCCACCCTCTCACTGCACACTGCCTTTGTCCATGCAACCCCCTCCCACTTGCACCCGTGCGTTCTTTGCTTCCACCAGAACCCAAACATGAGACCTCCCACCTTGCGCGCCTGCACCATTACCACTAATCCATTTAGTTTTTTTCTACATGTAATGATATATCTATTTATTTATGTATATATATATATATATATTCATATATTAATATCGATTCATATTAATATAAATATATTTTGTTATATTAATATAAATATATTTATTCATATATATATATATATTATATTAATAAATATTTATATCTATTTATATATATATATATATATTTAGTTATAATTTTTTATCCATATGTTTATTTGTATATTAAAATATATTCATAATATTAATTTTAAATACATTTATAAAATATGTTTGTTTTTTGTGTTTATAAATAAATTCATACAAAAATATATACAACACACACATACACATATAAATTTAAGAATAAATACATATATATGGGTTTATAAAAATTTATAGCATGCTAAAACGATCATAACTTCAAATCCAGAAGACTGTTTCATCTCAACAACCAGTCAAATCGATGAAAATGAAACACTCTTTGATATGATAATTGGTATATTCCTATTAGACATCTGGATCAGAAGTTATACCTATTAAAATATTAAAAAAATCAGGGTATCCCGACTAAAAGCCTAGTTTTGGAGGCCTTATAGGCCCTTTTGGGCCTCGAAAAATATGACAGAAGGTTCCCTTCAGTCACTAGCGCATATATCTCATTGAAATCTTTGATATGACTTGTTATAGAGCTCAAAAAGACACTTGGATAAAAAGTTATGGATGTTTGACGTTTGAGTTACATTTTCAACTTTTTTTAGATCTTTTATTATTATTATTTTTACTTTTTGTGTCTTCAAATTGTTATTAAGTTATTATTAAATGATTTTAATTAGAAAATTATTAATTAATAATATTTTTTAGAAAAATTTAAATCCATTTTCACTAAATTACTTTTATAGTAAATGTAATTTTATATTTATACTTATCTAAATCATATTTAAAAAATGTGTATTATATTTATATCAATATAAAAATTCTTATATAACAATATATTGTTTTTTATTGTTTTTTTTGAAATTTATCAACTCTAGGAAAAGGTGTTGATAAGTACCCGATTTTATCAGTGCTACTAAAAAAAGCGCTGATAATGGCGACCCATTTATCATTGCTAAAAAAAATCACTGATAAAAGGGGTTACCTTATCAGTGATAAGAAATCGCTGATAAAGGGACCCTTTTAACATCACTTTTTTTTAACGCTATTAAAAGCCCCCTTTATCAGCCCTTTCTTTTTGCGTCAAAAAGGCCCCCCTTTATCAATGATTTTTTTAGCACTATAAAAGGGTGGCGCTGTAGAAAACTTGTTTTGAGGTAGTGAAACATGTGATAATTATCTAATCATGTTTTCACCCTCATTCTTTAATAGAAAACAGCCTTTAGGTTGAGTTGTACATATTAACTAATCCAATTATTCTTGTCAATAAAATAATGTTCAGTCTATTAATGGACTTAATTTTCATGATATAACATAGGTTAAAAAATGAATGAATAAAAATAAATATGGAAGGAAATAATACATGAACTATCAATCCTAATGTTCCTTTAATGATGCATTAGACCCAACCACCTTACCATATTAGTCCATGGGTAAAAAAATCCAAAATATTATTGAATTCAATAATAAATGTGATTCATTTAATGGTGAAATCACTACAACAGTAATATTCATAATTCTAAACATCAAAATCCCATCCTAAAAAATTTAATTTTCCCCACAAATGGGTTAGATACTCTAAGGATGAGGCTCATGGAAAAATTAAAAAAAAATTAATCGTCTCCAAAATACTAATAAGAATCAATAATACCAAATGTACAATGTTCTATGACGCCACCTCATGACATCCTATCCAGGAAAAGACTAATCATTTCCCCAAACATGTTTACCATAAGGCCTAAATCCCACATCCCCATATGACAGAGGCTCCAGACTACCTGTAAGGGCCTAGGGTTTTCCAGGGGAGAATTTACCCCCATGACAATGTATATCTTAGTGGAAGAATAGAAAAATGAAAAAAATAGAATAATGTCAATAAAAATGTGAACCAGTATAGGTAAATAATGTAAAAATTATATACATAACTAAATAACAATCGCAATATCATTGTCATATATTGTTGGAAATGATTCCATGATACTATACATAAAATATAAGTAGTAAGATATCAATAAATTCTATACAAAAATACATAGAAATAAAAAATTATAAACTATAATAGAATCTCAATCCTATTCTCAATCTTTTTCTCTAATACCCGATCCTATCAAATGATTCAAACATCCAACGTCGATCTGTTGACCTTTTTCTTAATTGAAACCACTAAAGCTATCTAGGTACCAATTAGGATCCCAAACTCATTATGAGTAAAAATTAGATTCCCACCACCAAATATATCAATTACCAATTCTTCATGTAATTATAAATATAGTATTGTGTACTAAAATTATAATCTTATGAATAAGAAACTAAAATAATAAATATGTCAGGTTTGAATTCCTTATGGAAGACCAACTGACCATTCCCTCTATGGAATATGTTGAATGTCTCTACATAAGTATTCTATAAATAGTTCAGGGCCCATTAATATGATAAGATTGACCATCAGATAATAATAATTGTGAAAGACCCAAAGAGAAACAGAGGAATCCTTGACATTATGAGGTCGGGCCAACTCATAGTAATGATCATGAATCCTAGAGAAGGTGTTTAAGATTCCGATAAGGGACTCACCCTTATCCTTACACTAGAAAAATATTTCTCTAACTAAATCATTCTATTGCATCCAAATTAAATCCTATTCCCGTCATTATTAAATCCAAATGTGATGATCCAAAGTGTCACATGTCCAAAGACAATAAGATGAATCCAATGATACTATCGAAGTCATTTTAATATAGGAATATAAATTTAATTAATCCCTAGAACTATGTTGATGAATTTATATTCTAATAAGATAATGACCAAATTACATGCTGGTTATCTCCCTTTGAAAATGAATCAATAAATCATGGTTGTATCCTATTTATTCTCAAGGCATTCCCTCAATAATTAGAGGATGTTTTATGCCTAACCAGTCCATTAATATGATAAAGGTGGATAATAATTTTTCATTATATAAAAATAATAAAAAACAATGTATTAACCATTATAATTAATTCAATTTAATAATTTCATACCATTAAATTTAACTTTATACATGAAAAAGGTTAATATGATGTGTCATAAAATTAATAATTCTATTCAAATTTAATGAGATACAAGATAAATAATAATTCCCATTTACAAATAAATAGTTTAAGAATTTAAATTAAATGAATAACATGAAGAATTTGAACAAAAAACACCAATGTTTATTTTGTTTATTAATATTTCAAGGGACATGTAGTTATATTCATTAAACACCAAAGGGATTTCACTCATTGAGATGACTAACCTCGAACATGATAATGGGATCAAATAGTGTGTTTAGATTCCAAATAAAAAAATAATTTATATAAAATTTATTTTAGGGGAAATTATTGCATGTCACGACCCGTCCTCGGGGCCCATGCCGTGACTACCCCAAGCCCGCCTTCCATAGGCCAGGGGCTGGCGACTAGCACCAAGGCATAATTCTCGGCAAAAAGGGAAGTCATTGCATTTGTAAAGTAAATAAACACCACAGAGAAAGCAAGCAGTAGAAGTAAACACTAAGTAAAAACTGGGTACAACAGTATGTGCGGAAAAGTAAGTGGGCTAGTATACAAACCCAAAAAGAAAGTAAAGTACAACTAGAAGGGAAAACAGAAACTGAAAAGTAAATCCTCCAACACCGAGCTGTCCACTGGAAATACCACCTGAAGGGCGAGTACAGATAGTCTCCACAGCTCCTTGGGTCCAACCATCGGCTCCGAGAATGTCCCGCCCAGTGGTCTACTTCCAGGTATCGTCCTGCTCCGCAAGCCTCAACCACGATCAGCGATGTCCGTCGTCTGCAACCAATACAATGTAGTGCGGGCATAGCCCGTGCAGGGGTGAGTATAAGCTACTCAGTAGGGACCCCGAGACCCCCTAAGGTCTCCCCGAATCCACAAAGGATAATCCACAAAGGAAAGATACAATCACGAAGTAACATCTGACATTGCTTAGGTATATGCCCATATATATATATATAAGTCATCAATTCCAGTATGCTCCAACTTCCGAGCCCAAGTACAACCCAGTCCACACAGGAAAGAAAAACGTAAATCCACACAGGTTAGCACAACACAATCCAAATAGGAAAGAAAAACAGGTTTCAGCTCACACAGGTATACTTCTTCGTTTGACGATAGAGATGATCAGATGTAGCCACTGATTCATCTAAGCCGTCGGACCCACAATGGATCGATAGGTACTAACCCCCGCAATGACCCACAAAGTATCGATAGGTAACTAACCCCCGCAAAGACCCACACAGGATCGAAAGGTAACTAACCCCCGCAAAGACCCACACAGGATCGGACCCACACATGATCTGTTGGCGCTGGCTCACACAGAACCGCTGAGCACTGACCCACACAAGATTGGTAGCACTGATCCACGTAGTATCTTTGAGTGCTGTAGTCGTCGCCGTCGAATCCACTGAGTATCTATGTAAGGTCTTCGTCGTCATCACAATCGCAAACGCAGCATGCTCTAGAGTTCCTGCACACATCAAGCTCATTCGGGAGAGTCCGCTCCACGAGCCGAGTGGCTGATACATCAACTGACACAAAGTCCGGAGATGATCTATCCAAAAGTTCTGTATCGTCAACAGAAACTTAGCGTCACAGATGGCGCGTCAATCGGACACCCGGTCTGGAAGTTATTGGCTTTTTTGTCCCAGGGACCCGATTGGTTTTTTAGTCAAAACCAACCCGACCGTACTCCAACTGCATCCAAACCTCGGGCAGAGTAATCCAAAAGATCCGTTTCACTAAGAGGTGTCCAACAAAGTCGACGACACGTCAATCGGACATCCGAAGCTCAAGTTATGAGCGTTTCTGCTCCGAGGGCCCAGTTGGTTTCTTGTACGAACCAACTCGGACGAACCCAATGTTTTCCGAAACCTTGAGTCCAATATACTGAAATGAACGTCTCGATCCAAGTATCACATTGCAACTGACGGTGCGTCGATCGGAGGCCCGTAGCACAAGTTATGGGCGACCGACCGAAAGAGGTTTGGGCCCGGTCTGACCCGGCCCGATACCCCCTGGGTCGGCCCGAACTAGGTTGACCCGAACCGGGTTTGAGTCCAGCCCGCTTGGGCGCGGCCCGGCCTGGCCTGGGCGCGCTGGCCAGGAGCTCTGCCAAACGGCTGAGCTGTTTGAGGGGGGGGGGGGGCCTGCCCCCCTGTCCTTTGTAACTGCGGCCCCCATTATGGGGGCCGCTTGAGCTGGCCGTCGGGGGTTTGTAACCCCTAGATTCTCAATGACCGGCTGGCCCACTCTAGCCGGCCGGATTCTGCTGCCATAGACCGGTGACGGCCGGTCCCCCCCTGCTCCGACGCCGGTGGCCCAGAACCGGCCGCCGGTCTCCCTACTCCGCCGCGCCCCGGAACCGGCCGCGGCCTTGGTTCGTCCGACACTGCGCGACAACATCGCGACCTTGTTCGATTTCACGGCGTCGCGTGATGGTGCCGCCCATTCCTCACCACATTATTCCGCATGGTGCGACGGCACCGCGCCATTCCTGCTCCAATCCACATTAGAAACAATAACATAGATAAGGGAGGAGGGTCGGCCGTGTTTGTGCGGTCTGGTCCCCCTCTCGTTAATCGATAGTAAATGGTCAAAAAATTCACGAAGAACATCAAGGTAGTAATCACAAACAAAGAATAAACCCCTAACTCGTCGAACAAGTTGGGTGAAGATTCGTCGTGGAGATAACTGTCACGGAGGGAGACGTCGTGGAAGGAGACGTCGACCTCCGAGGAATTCGGCGTTCTTCACGTTCTTCATGTTCTTCGACAAAGAAGATGAAGATCTTCAAGCCTCCCCTAGGTTTTCTCCCAAAGCTCTCAAATAACAAGCCTCCAACCCAAAATAAAATAGGTCTCTTACTTATTTTATTAACACAACTTAAGTTTGAAATTCAAAAGTTTCAATTAAACCACATAATTAAATAACTCAATTTGTCAAATTAAATGAATGGTTATGGAAGTTTAGGGAAGGTGAAGGGGTAGGGTTCGTGTGGGCCCCACCACCCTCATAACCTCCAAATGGAAGTTGGGTGGTTTCCCCCAACTTCCACCCAAAGCTTTAAACCACTTAGAGTAAAATAAAATTTGATGCTTAATTTTATTTTACCTTCCACAAAAATTTAACAACTTCTCTCGTGTAAACGCAACTCCGGAAAAGGAGTTTCTAAGCAAATACCAGTGTTGCGATTCCATCGGTGCCCTCATAATTCGATTCCGATCATCGGTTCAAAAGTTAGAAAAACCCGCTCGTTCGTTCACTGAACGTACCCGAGCCAAACATCAGAAAATGATTCTGGGCACATCGGGCCTCAGAATCAGGTGCCGTCAGAAACTGCCTTCTTGTAAAATTCCCAAGAAAATTAAGAAAAAAATTTCCTTGAATATTATGGGTCTTTACGTTACTCCCACCTCAAGGATTTACGTCCCTGTAAAGATACATCAAAAACTAGGGAAACAAAAGTGGGTACTGAGCACACATCTGAGCCTCCTGCTCCCAAGTGCTCTCTTGGAGATTCTCGTGCTGCCATCTGATGCGCACTAGAGGAATCGACCGTCCACATAGGAACCACTCTTGTCGATCCTCGATCTCCACTGGGACCTCCATAAAAGTCGCCCCATCATCAACGTCCATCTCCCCATGGTCAATGATATGCATTGGGTCGTGCACGTATCTCCTCAGCTGAGATACGTGGAAGATGTCGTGCACTCGGTGCAACTGAGGTGGTAGATCTAGGCGATAAGCCACATCGCTAATCCTGCTGAAGACCTAGAATGGTTCGATGAATCGTGGAGACAACTTTCCGCCTCGGACAAATCTCCATAATCCACGTCGAGGTGAGACACACAAGAAGATGTGGTCGCCATCCTCGAAATCTAGTGGACTCCACCTCCTGTCAGCATAAGACTTCTGCCAGCTCTGAGCTATCCTCATCCGCTCCTGGATGACCTGGACCATCTCTGTCATGGCCTAGACCATCTCTGGTCCCACAAGTACTGACTCCCCAGGGTCTATCCAGCACAAAGGAGATCTGTAAGGCCGGCCGTACAACACCTCGTATGGTGCCATCTCGATGGTGGGGTGGTAGCTGTTGTTGTACACAAACACCACCAAGGGTAGGTGGTCTTCCTAGATGCGACCGAAGTCGAGGACACATGTGCGGAGCATGTCCTTGAGATTCTGAATGGTCCTCTCCATCTGACCATCCATCTGAGGGTGAAAGGTGGTGCTCAAATGTAGCTGCTTCCCGAATGCCTCCTGCAACCCTTTCGAAATCTGGGAAGTAAAGCGAGCATCTCGATCGAAGACGATAGATGATGTAACACCATGAAGCCGCACAATCTACTGAACGTAGAGACGTCCCAATCTCTCCACTGAGCCCTGATCTCTAATGGGTAAGAAGTGTGCTGACTTGGTGAGTTGGTCGACAATCACCCAAATGTAGTCGTGACCTCTGGAAGTGCATGGAAGTCCAGTCACGAAGTCCATATATATACCGTCCCACTTCCACTCCAGAAACTCCAAGGGTTGTACCAAGCCTGCTGGTACCTAGTGCTCTGCCCTCACCTGCTGGCAGGTGAGGCATCAAGAAACAGACTCCACCACATCCTTCTTAATGCCTGGCCGCCAGTGCTGTCGTCTGAGATCCTGGTACATCTTCGCCACTCCAGGATGTACCACCAAAGGAGAAGTGTGAAACTCTCTCAGCACCTCATCCTGTAATGCAACTGGTACCAAGGTACGTCCTCTGAAATGGACGTCGTGCTCTGCTCCAAAGGAGAAACCATCAGGTCCCTGTCCTGAGGATATTTGTGCATGCCGCATCTCACAGTCAGCATCCCCACGCTGTGCCTCTCTGACCCGCTGCAGTAGTGGAGGGGTGACTATGAGGGACTGAAGGAAGGTTTCTACATCTCTATCCACGAATGATATCTGCAAAGCGGCTAGCAACTTTGTCGGCTCCTCAAGTAGCTGAATTCCCGTCATCCTACTGAGAGCATCGGCAACTACGTTCCCCTTACCAGGAGTATAGACTATCTCAAAGTCATAGTCCTAGAGGAACATGAGTCTTCGCTGCTGTCTTAGGTTCAGGTCCTTCTGAGAGAAGATGTACCTGAGACTCTGATGGTTAGAAAAGACTGTAAAGTGCTCGCCCATCAGGTAGTGTCACCATGTCTTTAGAGAGAAGACCACTGCTGCTAACTCCATGTCATGGGTAGCGTAGTTCTACTCATGCGGCCTGAACTGGCATGATCCATAGGCGATCACTGCCCACTCCTACATCAGGACACATCCGAGTCCGGTCCCTGATTCATCACAGTAGACTACATACCCCACTCCCTCCTCCGGAAGCCTCAAGATAGGGGCGTTGGTCAATCTCTGTCTTAGTTCTTGGAAGCTCTGCTGACATCTGTCTGACCACACAAAGGGTTTCCCCTCCTTTGTCAATGCAGAGAGTGGTGCCGCAACTCTGAAGAAGTTTGGCACAAATCTTTGATAGTATCCAGCTAGTCCCAAGAAACTCCTCACCTCCGTCACACTCCTGGATGGCTCTCAAGCTAGCACTACCTCGATCTTCACAGGATCCACCACAAATCCCACCTCAGAGATGACGTGTCCCAAGAAGTGGACCTCGCCTATCCATAACTGACACTTCGAGAGCTTTCCATAAAGCTGGTGCTCTCTGAGTGTGTCCAGTACAACCCGCAAGTGGTAGGCGTGCTCCTCCTCAGTCATTGAGAAAATCAAAATGTCGTCGATGAATACCATGACAAATTGATCGAGGTACGGCTGAAAGATTCTGTTCATGAGGGCCATGAACACTTCTGGAGCATTGGTTATGCCGAATGGCATAACCAAGAACTCATAGTGGCCATATCGACACCTGAAGGCCGTCTTCTGCACATCCTCATTTCGAACTCTGAGTCGATGATAGCCTGACCTGAGGTCTATCTTTGAGACCCACCGTGCTCCCTTGAGCTGATCAAAGAGGTCATCAATACTCGGTAGTGGATACTTGTTTCTTACTGTCACCTGGTTCATGCGACGATAGTAGACACAAAGTTGCAAGCTCTCGTCCGCCTTCTTGGCGAACAAAATCGGGGAAGCCCAAGGTGAAACACTGGGTCGGATGAATCTCTTGCCCTGCAAGTCCTCCAACTCTACCCGTAGCTCTCGAAGCTTGGAGTGAGCCATCCTATATGCTGGGGTGGATATCGGGGCTATCCCGCGGTACAAATCAATATAAATGTCTACCTCTCTGCGAGGAGGTAGCCTTGGGACGTCATCGGAGAAAACATCCGCATACCGATCCACCACTGCAGGAAAACCAGGACTCCGCACGTCAACTGCTCAAAGGATGAGGCTAGCCAACTGATGAGTGATGGGTTGTCCTCTCCTCTACGGAAGTCTATCCTATACTGCGAAGGCTCCCTTCTCACCGGTGAAGGTGAACTTTCCCCTATTGGTGCGTACACATCGCACCTTGCGCCTAATACAGTCGATCTAAGCATGGACTGTAGATAACCAATCCATGCCCAAGATGACGCCGTAAGGCCTCGACAAAGCTACAAGAAGATCTCATCCGAAGCTCTCGCCTCCTATAGTAAGCTCACACTGCTGAAACCAGTGCGTAATCATCGAGTCTTCTCCCGTAGGAGTCTCTAACCGTAAGGATCGAGCCAACGGCTCTGTCGAAATCTCCGAGCTCCGAACAAGGGAAGTGGCTATGAAATAATGACTCGCTCTTATGTCTATAATAACTAAAGAAAGGGTGGAATATACACAAATAGTACCTAGAATCATCTCGGGCGCGCCGTGGTCGTAGGCCTCCACTGCCTGGAGATGTGCCTGTCTCTGCCCGCCAACTCCCTTTGGCCGGGGTGGACCTCCTGGTAGTGGTGGTGGTAGAGACTCATAGCATCGCCCACCACCTGCTGCTCAGCCAGCTCCTCTTCCTCGTATGCCTGCTCCCTGTGGATTGCCACGGTCGAACCTTTTCCTCTGCCTAGGTGGTCCCTCAACCGTCTGCTGCTCCTCGGCATGGCGGGTCAGGCATTCACGAGCCATATGGCCCTGCCCGCCGCATGAGTAGCACTACCTGCCTCTTGAAAGATTGGCTCCACGATGTGTGCCCAGCACAGCTGAGCCACTGTCCTGAGGTCATCTTCCTAAGGGTCTGGTCTGCCTGGACCCATGAGTCATCCGTCGACTGCCTGCTGCAGAAGACTCTGCTACATGCCGCCCTGCGGTGGGTCTCACCGCTGGTGTAGACTCAACAATAAATCTCTCGATGAAAAGGTCTCGCTCCAGTACTCCTGCCTGAGTCGGAATGCTGAGGGAGATCAGCGATGCCCTGATCTCCTGCATCAATCCCTGCTCAAAGGTCCGGGCCCGGAAGAATGGGTCCCGTACCATGTCTTTCGAGTAGCGCGAGAGATCGGTAAATCTCGTCGAGTACTAGGCGACCGTCAAGCTGCCCTGCCGTAGTTGAAGAAGCTCCTGGATGCACACCGGATGGAGGGTGGCTAGGACGAACTCCGAGCGTAAGAGTCTCTCAATGTATGTCCTGAGTAGAGATGCCTCGTCATGTACCTGGAGCTTCAAGATACACCATCGGCCCGCTGCCGCATGCAGTAGGCTCGCTGCGAGGTTCACCATGAGGTCTGCTGGTGTCCTCACTAACCTGAAAACCCGTACCACTGCCTCTAGCCAGTCCTCGACAGCCTAGGGGTCCGTCTCCCCATGGAACCTTGGCGGTCTCTAGTGATGAAACTCGTGCAGTGCACTAAGGCGACGTGCATCGTCAGCAGCTGGGGCTGGTAGCATCGGTGGCGCGGCAGGTAGAGGTACTGCCGGTGCCTCTGTTGTCAAAGGGCCCTGTACCGAGGCCTCATCGCTCGGTGGGCTATCGTCATGCACAACTCTCGGAACCCTAGATGGCTGTCGTCGTGGGGCCATCCTGAAAAGAAAACAGGTGCGCCATGGTCAGAACAGGATACCTGGTGATCTTACACAAAGTAATTAGAAATAAAACATGAAACACACACATGCAATCAATGTTTTCATGCATTAAGTCGGAAATCAGAAGTCAGGGTCCTGATGTAGGGATACGTCGACCTCCGAACCAATACTGGACTACCTGGACTGATAACCACTCTCAATACTCTTAACACTATTGCTTCATGTAAAAAAATATCGGAGTCCAATGTTCTGCGGTAGAACCGATCACCTCTGATACGAATTTGTCACGACCCGTCCTCGGGGCCCGTGCCGTGACTACCCCAAGCCCGCTTTCCATAGGCCAGGGGCTGGCGACTTGCACCAAGGCATAATTCTCGGCAAAAAGGGATGTAATTGCCTTTGTAAAGTAAACAAACACCACTGAGCAAGCAAGCAGTAGAAGTAAACACTAAGTAAAAACTGGATACAACAGTAAGTGCAGAAAAGTAATTGGACCAATATACAAACCCAAACTGAAAGTAAAGTACAACTGGAAGGGAAAACAGCAACTGAAAAGTAAATCCTACAACACCGAACTGTCCACTGGAAATCCCACCTGAAGGATGAGTACAGATAGTCTCCATAGCTCCTCGGGTCCAGTCGTCCGCTCCGAGAATGTCCCGCCTAGTGGTCTACCTCCAGGTATCGTCCTATTCCGCAAGCCTCAACCACAATCAGTGATGTCTTTAATCTGCAACCAATACAACGTAGTGCAGGAATAGCCCATGCAGGGGTGAGTATAAGCTACTCAGTAGGGACCCCGAGACCCCCGAAGGTGTCCCTGAATCCACAAAGGATAATCCACAAAGGAAAGATACAATCACGAAGTAACATCCTACACTGCTTAGGTATATGCCCATACATATACCTAAGTCATCAATTCCCGTACGCTCCAAATTCCGAGCCTATGTACAACCCAGTCCACACAGGAAAGCAAAACGTAAATCCACATAGGATAGCACAACACAATCCACATTGGAAAGAAAAACAGGTTTCAGCCCACACAGGTATACATCTTCGTATGACGATAGAGATGATCAGATGTATCCACTGATTCATCTAAGCCGTCGGACCCACAAAGGATTGATAGGTACTAACCCCCACAATGACCCACAAAGGATCGATAGGTAACTAACCCCCGCAAAGACCCACACAGGATCAGAGCCACACAGGATCTGTAAGCGCTGGCTGACACAAAACCGCCGAGTGCTGACCCACACAAGATCGGACACACACAAGATTGGTAGCATTGATCCATGCAGGATCGTTCAGTGTTGTAGTCGTCATCGTCGAATCCACTGAGGATCTATGTACAGTCGTCGTCGTCATCACAGTCGCAAACGCAGCCAGCTC
This sequence comes from Viscum album, assembly GCA_963277665.1. Taxonomy (NCBI): domain Eukaryota; kingdom Viridiplantae; phylum Streptophyta; class Magnoliopsida; order Santalales; family Viscaceae; genus Viscum; species Viscum album. Next base: position 1,810,674,327 of record OY728159.1, on the reverse strand, counting down.
TAGGGTTCCCGCACACAGCAAGCTCATTAGGGAGGGTCCGCTCCATGAGCCGAGATGCTGATACATCAACTGACACAAAGTCTAGAATTGATGTATCCAAAAGATCCGTATCATCAACATGAACTCAACGTCACAGACGGTGCATCAATCGGAAGCCTGGTCTGGAAGTTATTGAATTTTTCGTCCCCGGGGCCCGATTGGTTTTTAAGTCAAAACCAACCCGACCTTACTCCACCTGTGTCCAAACCTCGGGTGGAGAAAGCCAAAAGATCCGTTTCACTAAGAGGTGTCCAACAAAGTCAATGGCACGTCAATCGGACGTCCGGAGCTCAAGTTATGAGCATTTTTGCTCCAAGGGCCCGGTTGGTTTCGTGTACGAACCAACTCGGCCAAACCCAAAGTATTCCGAAACCTTGAGTGTGATATACTGAAATGACCGTCTCGATCGAAGGATCGAATCTCAACTGACTGTGTGTCGATCGGAGGCCCCTAGCATATGTTATGGGCGCCCGAACAGAAGAGGTTCGGTATTGAGGGGTTTGGGCCCGGTCCGACCCGAACCGATACCCCCAGGGTTGGCCCGAACTGGGTCGACCCGAACCGGGTCAGGGTCCGGCCCGCTTGGGCGCGGCCCGGCTTGGATGGTGCGGCCTGGCCCAGCCGGCATGGCGCGCTGGGTGCGCTGGCCCGGAGCACGGCCAAATGGGCGAGCTGTTTGAGGCGGGGGGGGGGGGGGGGGGGCACCTGCCCCCTATCCTTTATAACCGCGGTCCCCATTATGGGGGCCGCTTGAGCTGGCCGTCGGGGGTTTGTAACCCCCGGATTCTCCATGACCGGCCGGCCCACTCTGGCCGGTCGGCTTCTGCCGCCATGGACCGGTGACGGCCGGTCCCCCCTGCTCCGACGTCAGCAGCCCGGAACCGGCCACCGGTCTCCCTGCTTTGCCGCGGCCTGGAACCGGCCACGGCCTTAGTTCGTCCAACGTTGCGCGATGGCGTCGCGACCTTGTTCGATTTCACGACGCGGCGCGATGTCACCACACATTCCTTTCCGCATGATTCCGTGCGGTTCAACGGTACCATGCCATTCCTGTTCCAATCCACATTAGAAACAACAACATAGATAAGGGGGGAGGGTTGGCCGTGTTTGTGCGGTCCGGCCCCCCTCTCGTTAATCGATAGTAAATGGTCAAAAAATTCACGAAGAACATCAAGGTAGTAATCACGAACAAAGAATAATACCCTACCTCGTCGAACAAGTTGGGTGAGGATTTATCGCGGAGATAACCGTCATGGAGGGAAACGTCGCGGAAGGAGACATCGCAGAAGGAGACGTCACAGAAGGAGACGTTGCGGAAGGAGACGTCGTCCTCCGAGGAATCCGGCGTTCTTCACATTCTTCGTCTTCTTCGACGAAGAAGATGAAGATCTTCAAGCCTCCCCTAGCTTTTCTCCCAAATCAGTCAAACAACAACCCTCCAACCCAAAATAAAATAAGTCCCTTACTTATTTTATTAACACAACTTAAGTTTGAAATTCAAAAGTTTGAATTAAACCACATAATTAAGTAACTCAAGTTGTCAAATTAAATGAAGGGTTATGGAAGGTTAGGTAAGGTGAAGGGGTAGGGTTCGTGTGGGCCCCACCACCCTCATAAGCTCCAAATGGAAGTTGGGTGGTTTCCCCCAACATCCACCCAAAGTTTTAAACCACTTAGAGTAAAATTAAATTTGATGCTTAATTTTATTTTACCTTCCACAATAATTTAATAACTTCTCTCGTGTAAACGCAACTCCCGAAAAGGCGTTTCTAAGCAAATACTGGTGTTGTGATTCCATCAGTGCCCTCAAAATTCGATTCCGAGCACCGGTTCAAAAGTTAGAAAATCCCGCTCGTTCGTTCAATGAACGTACTCAAGCCAAACTTTGGAAAATGATTCCGGGCACACCGGGCCTCAGAATCAGGTGCCGTCAGAAACTGAGTTCTTGTAAAATTCCCAAAAAAATTAAGAAAAAAAATCCTTGATTTTTATGGGTCTTTACATTGCGTAAAACCAATGTGCAACACAATGGAGATAATTATAAACACTAAAACCTGAGGGAAGGATTTAGACCACAAACCTTACGACATTAGAAGAACCTCCCTCCACTATCAACTTCTGATTTAGGATAGATTATAAGAAATTGGAAATCCCAATAAATGATCTAAAAAGAGGAAATATTATATTTCTTGGAAAAAAAATTGTTATGGAAATGTAATCTAAGGGATTATGGGTGTTGATAGAAGAACATTGTAATATGCTACTAACAGGAAAGATGAAAATCCAATTAGAGTCCTTATGGTGGAGGAAAATCAATGCCTAACTAGAAGCCCTCAAGGACCTCCAATTAGAGGGGTGATGCATATAATAAATGAGAGGGGAGTATGGTTCCGTAATTAGCAGTAAATTAGGTTAAAAAAGTAATTTTCACCTAACTATAATTAGGTGCACAGTTTGGCCACATGATTAGTGAAACTTTTCACTACCGTTGTCCAAGGAAAACACCAACTCTCATGATTAGGTTCTCAAAAAGTCTAACCATACAAAAACCATGAAAACCCCCTATATAACATGTATGAAGTATTAAACATGTACATGAATCATGGGGTGAATGGTTTGAAGAACCACGTGACAACATCCACAACACACACTATTGAGGGGCACGATTTGTATTAATCATACACTAACCATGAAACTAATCTGATTCTTCCAAAAACCAGAACATTAGGATCCAAACAATCCCCATATTCTCCTAATCCCTACCTTAAAATATTGTAAAACTAAAATGTGTGGCTTTAGATGGAAACTAATGGTTCTATACCTTAATTGAATTTTTTTAATGTTATAGGAATTTTTATTTTAATCAAAACTTAAATAAAAGTCATATCTATCCATCAACTACTCTTACCTTTTCCACCACTAGTGATTTTCCATCATCATCAAGTAGTAATTCATGATAATACAACTCATTTACATTCATTACTTATTCCCCTATTCTCATTATCTTTTCTTCTTCCATATTCAACTGTCTTCATTTTTCAACATGACTGTGGTGGAAAAATATATGTAAGGATGTGGATAATCAAATGGATTTTGGTTTCTAGGGTTTCTTGTGGATCATTTCAGACATAGTCTCAAGTAATTTTTAGAAGGAATGAAATTTTTTATTTTATGGTAGATTTTTCATTATGAATTACTTTTTCTTTTTAGACCATTGGTTCTTGATTTTTCTAAAATTTATTTTTTATAAAATTAATCCTCAATAAGAAAATGATGATGAATTTATGTTTTTACTAATATAATATTGTTATTTTAATTTTAACTAAATTTGTTTATCGTGGTTTTAAACTTTTATGATATAAAATTGAATTTATATTTCTATATGATACCTGAAAAAATATTTAAAATATTTTTTGTTCACATTTATTTACAATTGTTTATACTTATTATTGATTTTATTTTGTGTTTCATTTTGGGATTCAATCTACCATATGGACTAAAAGACTATTTTTTAATAATTATTATTATGTTTTATTATTTTTAAATATCACTTATTAATGTTGTTTTATTTCCTTATATATATATAAGCATTAAAATTTCATTCTGGGTTATTCTTTCTAAATTTTTTGGATTTGGAAATTGTGATGAGGGAATATGGGTTTAAACTTATGGATTTTTTATGTATTATTTTATAATTTAGTCAAATTCAATATGATTGTTTATATGATATTCAAGCGTGTTGTGTGGTAAATTAAGGACAATTTCCATCATATCTTTGATTTCACTAAAGCTAGGGGTCCCATGTTATTGTTTCTACCAAGATAGTGGTTAATGCCTGGTGATACCATGGGGATAAAATAGTTTATATTTCTATAAAGTATACATTACTCCATAATGTTTTCCTTAAGAAAATTATAATATTTTTTTATAATTTTGATGTTTTTATCTAAAGACATTTTTATTTTAGTTTTGGATTTATTTCAGGATTTTATATGCTTTGAGGTATTTGGTTGTTGAATTTTTTTTACATCTCTATTTTTAACTTTCAGTTTGTGAATGTAAATTTTTGATAAATGAAAATAAAATATGTTTGGATTTATTAATTCTATAAAAACACTAAAAATGTATTTTATAATTTATGTCTAATATAGAATATGACACATATCTTGTGAAAGGGGTTACATTTATTCAAGGTGGAATTCAACTAGGTGATATCTCAAACCACACATAGACACATTATTTTGTGTATATAATTATTTATGTCTAATGTAGCTGATGGTATGGTATTTATTTCTTTTTTGGTTTTATCATAGATTCATTCTTCATAATATTTTATTATTATGATCAGATGGTGACAATAATACACATTTATTTCATAAATATGTCATTTTGGTGCCTTCTTGTTTTCCTTAGAATATACATGTATTTTATACATTATCCATTACATAATTTTGGTCTAACATGTATTACACTTCATATATTAATCATTCAATTTATTTATTTGGGGATGATTGGATGATTATTTGGGTTTTTCTTCATAGGGGTATTTTTGGTTCTCTTGTTAACATAATTTATTTATTTATTTTGCATGATAATCTAATGTATGGACTATTCTTGCCTGATAATGGATATGATATTTTTGGTCAACTATTAGTTTATGATGGTGAAATAGTATGAAATTCTTGTGTTTTCATAACCTTATTAATTATCACTATCATGTTGGGTCTAAGAACCATTTTTAGGCCATAGGTAATACTGACCCTTGTGATATGGAACATTTTTGCATATTGGTTCATTATACTAGACATGAATGGATATTGTCATTGAATTATCTCAAACCCTATAATCCATAGGGATGAATACTGATTAACATGATTTTATTAAACAATAATTTTCATAATTGCTCATATTCACTTCCGTAAAAACTTTATATATTAGAAAATATCAACACTCAATTAAGAAAAGTATTTCATTCACATTACTAACAAGAATGTTACAATTTTTTTAAAATATCATATTTTGATAGATAATTATAATTATAAAATTAAATTATTTATTGAAAAATAATTAAAGTGATATTATATTTTTAGTGATCATTTTTACATATTTTCATTTGAATGTGAATTCCATGGTTTATATTGAATAAATTGATATATAAGGAATTTTTTTTGTTAATATAAATTGTATTCTATATGGAAATGTTTAAATAATAAATAAATAAATATATTTATAATGTTTATATATTATATAATTTGGTTCCATTTTATATCATTATTAATATAGGTTTTCTTTTATATGGATATTTTTCAAATTATATAGACATCTCATTATCCTTAGTTAAATTATATTTTTTCTTATTATTATTAACAGTATTATTATTTTGATAATGATTTTATAACATGAAAATATATTCATAAAAAATAATATAAATATGTGTGAGAGAGAGAGAGTAAAATATGAGCATAGTCATGTTGAACATCATTATTTTTAGAATATATATATATATATATAGATTATGAGTAGAAGTTGAAGGTCCCAACAGGGTGCCTAGTGATCCAGTATTATATAAATAATGAATTGGGTTGGAGTACCCTAATTTCTCTTGAAAATAAAACAATGAATAAAATTTGGTTAGAAATTCATTACCATTCAAAGATAAATGTTACATAAACTATTCAACACTCTTTCAGATGAAGTGTTCAACTATAGTGAATAGTTTACACCTCCCCTTTTCTCTCTTACTCATTATCCTACTTCTTCAATTATAACTTATTTATATATGTTTTATCTCATACAAAGTCAATTTTTTTATTTTCTACCATTATTCTGTCCAGAAAAATAAGGAAAATGTAAACCCTAACATCGTTTTTTGATGTTATGTTGTCTGATTTTAAATTTAGATGGAATATTTCATTTTTTTTATTATTTTATGTATTTATAAAAATTTATAGATATAATTTTTTTTAATATTGATATTAAATATATATGTTTTAATTAATATCAATTTATAGGGAAACAATCTAATTTTGATGATATTATCTATTTCAGCTTTGATTAGTTGTGTGTCAAATGGGAATCGGCCGTGGCTGGAAAAAAAGTGTACCCAACAAACCCTGAATTAATTAGAAAAGTGATAATCAGTTAAATAAGGGATTTTTTACATTTCCCTTGTGACTCTTATACATTTTTATTTTATGTATATTTTATCATTTAGGTAATTTTTTGTGAAATTATTTACTTTTTTAAATTTCTAATGATTCACATGGTTCGACACATGGTCTTAAAAATCAAGCATACCCACAGTGCCTAGTAATTTATAAGGAAGTATATGAAATATGGTCAATATGATGGATGTAATACCCTTCATGTTATATATTTTCCAAATAAAATTGATACAAATATTTTTTCATGACTGTATTTCTTAATATATTATATTACTAATTTATTTATTATCATAATTATATTTTTATTATTTTATATGGTTATGTAATTTATAAATAATGTTTTATATTTTTTAGCTATGTTTTAAAATATATTTTTTGTGTCTATTATGTGATATGTGTATTTAATGTTAATATTATTCTCACATGTAGTTGTAAGAGAATTTTTTACTAATCATTGACTATGGTGATAGCTTATGGCTTTCATATTATTGGTGATATTAAAGATCCCTATGTTATTGATATTTTTAATATATCAAATTATTATTGTTATCATATACCCTCTAATTGAGTGGAAGTGTGTCATGATCCAACTAGGGCCACCATTGATTTGAAAACTATATCCAGCCCATGATAGAGATCAAAGGGTGTTCATAATCCCCACATGTTAGAATAAAAAATTGGGCCCCAAAATATAATACATCAGGGAGGATATTTCTTAGTAAATAATAACAATAATGGTATTCCACCCAAAAATCAAGAATGAAAAATATATACATTGTATTGTCACCCATAAAATAATTTCATTTCTAAAATAAAATAATAATCTAAAATCACTTAAAAAATTAAACAACTCACATGAATGTAAATTGTATCCAATAAGCATTCACTATTTAATTGATATCCAAAATGAGAAAAAATAATTGTCTGAAATATAGAGATAAAATAACTGGAAATAAAAGTGGATGATTTATAAAAAATATAATTTTAAAATGAAATACAAGAACAATAGTGACCTAAAATATTCATACAAAAATACTACAACTTAATAGATGAATATTCATTATTTAACATTACAATCCACTCTAGAACCATAAATATTTTTTGTCTTTGGAAACATTAATACATAAAAAAACATTTAAAAATGTTTAAATTATTTCATATTAATTTCTTCATTAGAATAACCCTTATTATCCCTATCATACATAAAACCTTTTTATATAACTAGGGGAAATAATACATAAGAATGGGTGAGCGCATAATATATATATGGGTAATCATAATAAATATAATTCATTGATCATTAGTGAGAATAACATAAGAAAAAGTGTATGTAACCATGATCAGAACATTTAATAATAATACATAATTATTCAAATATCATTAAAAATGAATCTTGCAAAAAGGTTATTTCAATAAAAAATATCAATAATAGAAAATAAGCATCGATATTAAATAATGAACAATGAGAACATAACATAATCATATGAAATACATATATGCAGTTGAAATGCTAATAAAAATAATCTCCTTATTCATGGTTCACTTCCAATACTATAATTTTGTGAAATATACCATAATGGAAATGCTTACCCGGTCATTTCCAAAATATCTATATGAGTAACATCTATCCAGTTTAATTCATCATATGGTAGGAGATTACATAACCATTCATAGATTATGTGATTATTAACCCCTTAATCATTACACAATGAATTTTAGTTCTATAATGGAACCACACATCCTTGATTTGTAGTGGAACCACAAATTGTATAATCATATTACATTCACTTCTATTCTATATGATTAAAAAAACACTTATCCTTACATCAATTCATATCCCATATAAATTATAAAGGGTATCACCAATATTTTACTATCATAATCATAGACTATAAATTGAGTTAATAATGATGGTAACATTAAATTATATAAATAGTAAATCATAATGACCACAAAAGGATGTTTTTATTGATGAAAATACCGTTAAAATGATCTGTGAAACCTTTCTTAAAGGAAAAACTGTTTTCATTTTGAAATCACATACATAAAATATAAGAAAAATTCCAAAGTATTATGGGATACCTTTTTATGGAAAATAATCATGGAAAATTATAAAAAATACATCAATTAAATTAGTATTCAAGATAGAGGGGATTTCTATATGATAGTGTATGTATAAAAAATCTCTTTCACATTTTCGGTAAAAGTTAAAAGTACCTAGTTTGAACAAATTAAAATAAAATCCATTAAAAATCATAAAAAGTAAAACATGGTTAAAAATGACATCAATAATGTTTTTATAATAGTCAAATATTTGTGATATAATTTTATGAAAACATGTACATAGAATAAATAATTCATGTATGAAAAGTGAAATTAAATCGGTTTTTCATAAATGTTTTTTTCGGACATGTATGTTCTTAAAGAGGGGGAAAGTAATTAAAACATATAATTTCTAAAATAATAGAATGGATAATAAAATAAATAAAACATTTTATGGATATATTATTTAATTTCACCATAACAGATTATGCATAAAAAATCCTCGGGATATTGAAATTGTAACATAAAAAACTTTCTATAATGGTGAAAATTGATCCATAGTCCCCATGAAACAATGAAAAATAAAACATTACATTGAATAAAATGATATTAGGGATATATATTTAATAATATATAAAAATGGGAATTAGATATTGTTCATAAAATGATATATGTTTATAACATAATATTTTTAGCAAAGAAACAAATTTCATGTGATAAATCATTAAAACATGGATATCTTTTGAATGAAGCACCAAAGATGACATAATTTTAAATGAAATTTTATTTACCATACATTGAGAATATTAAAAAGAATAAAATGTAAAATTATCTAAATATACAACTCATAAAAATAATTTGGTTTGAAAAATAGAACATTCTTGAATGAAATAGATATGTGATGAATAACCATTTTGGGTTTTGTAGTTTCTTAATAAAAAATAATTGGTTGGTTGAAAACATATGATTTAGTACATACCATGAATTAAATCATGTATATTGAAAAAATAAATTCATGGTTACTATATTCTTTATATAAATAATAAATTTAATTATTACATAAAAAATTTCTCAATAACGATAAATTGAGATAAATCTCTTACCCTATACATGAATTGATTCATCATCATTGTAACCTCATCCTCTTTAAGAGTACTTTTTTTATTACACCACAAGACTTGAAGGGTTTTCCTTAAGAGAAGAATATAAGATTTTTAAGAAAGGTAATGTATCTATTAATAATTTATTGTAGTTATTGTTCGAACTGACAACTCAAATTCATTGATTTAGGGAGGATGAAAGGTGCCTATTTATAAGTGAAGGGAGGACCATACATGGAATTTATTAGAATATTTCCATGATATAAGGTATAATTTAGTGGAATGTGGCTCCAAATAAACCTAAATTATATGGTAGGACAATATAAGTATAGAATTACATGATATAATAATAATAAGATAAATTTAATGGGAAATACAAAACTTATATCTTAGTTTATCCCCATGTATGCTTATTTTAGACATAACCATGGTAACCAATTTTAAATTTTTTACAATTCAATATTGAAAATAGTTAACTTGAACCTATTTAATTATATTAATTCCTATGATTAAAACATGTAATAAATTTTATAATATTTTATTTTAATAATTTTTAGATTTTAATGTTAAATAATCATGAAAACCACAACAAAAAATTCTTTTAGAAAAATACATTTTAAGAATAAGACATAATTTACTTCAATTTCATTTATTATAAATACTATAAATTTATTTTTAAAATATATTATTTAATATAAAATATATAAATTTCATTCAATTAATTAATCAGTATAGATTAATTAATTATATATGATAACAGTGTTTTTCTATCATAAAAATAGTTTTTTGAAAAAATGTGTTTGTATAAAAGAACATGAACGTATGCCAAATTAATGTATAATTATGAATACTGTTTAATTAGTCGTATTATTTCAAATTTAAGGACATTTATGTTACATTATAATCAAATTTATAACATAATGGTAGTTTTAATTGATATAAAATGTTATCATTCTTAAAAAAAATTATTTTTTAGTACTCACTAGAAAATAAATCTTTCCTGAGAAAATCAAAAAAATCACCAAAAGATAGTATTGAAACTATGATTTCAAAATTGATATTTATTTATTAAAGTAAAATGTCAACAAACTATAGTAAATTATTATTATATTCAAGTATATTATGATATAAAAATATTGTTTGATTAAAATATATGTATCCTATATTAAACAACATTAAGGAAAATTGATTACTAATTTATTAATCATTTAAAATAAATTTTAATTATTTAGAACCATTCTACTTATTTTTTATAATGTAGTTATTACTATTTATATATTATAATTTGACGACTATATTATTAAGTATTAATATATCAGGGATAATTTAGAGTCACGGTACCATGTAAAGAAAGATATCAGACACTTGAAATTTATTTAATGGAAAATAAAAAAATATCAAGGTGTTATATTCTGCACATTAAATTAATTATGAACTTGTTATTTTTACCTTCTTAATTATAGGTTCAATAATTAAATATACGTTTATTGGAAACCCACATTATACAAGGCTACAAAAAACATTCATAGAAAAGGAGAAGTGCGAGACATAAAGGTCACATAGAATAACGCATTATTTGTTCCCAAGATATGAATAACATTAATGGGATGTGAAAATATGGAGATGGAGGTGATATATAATGTCCAAAGAGTAACAATTAGTGATATATAACATGGTCAAGATAATGATAATGGCCAAAGAAACTATAAATCAATGAGTGGTGAACTCAAGCATTAACAACTCATAGTAGTTGTACAATGGAAAATATTTTCTGTTTATAGAATCATATTCATAGAGTTGAGGAAATATATTCCCCTGAAATTTGGTAAAATACACTTATTTTATTCAATTCAAATAGATAAACATAATTTAATCCTATGGTTGTTCATCAATCAAATTTTGATTTCATATCATCTATTACACTATAAAATGAATATTCAATATCAATTTTCATTTTTAAAGCACTAAAATTAACTTTTATTTTGTCATAATATCAATAAAATAATGAAAATAAATATCATATATATTTATAAATTGAACCAAATTAAAATGACTATTATATATCATACGATATGGATAAGTTTTCATGTGATGTAATAATATATTAATATATATATATATATATAATAATAACACCTAATGTTTTATTTGATCTATTTTATAAATATTTAATATTAACAAAAATCCTATGTATATTTGAGAAAAACCAATAAAATTAGAACTTTTTTATCATAAATTTTTTACAAATATCAACTTTTAAATTAATCCCAAACAACATAATGTGGTTCTTAATGTCACATACCAAACATGTTAATTCCATGATCATGTATTCCCTCTTAAATATTTTAACAACTTGAATCACTATAAAAACATTGGGGAATGATTTTGGTATCAAATGTTAACACTTTAATTGATCCTCAATAAATATAAATATTATACAATATATTATATAAATACAAAAATGATATAAACTTCTTCAAATATAACATAAAATACATTTTCATCAAACCACTTTTCAATTTCAATGAAAATAATACAATTTGATTCACTTTAATAGTTTCTATGAACTATTTATCCCAACTGAAAAATATTATCTCAACATTAAGAACATATTAATTTTTATTTATCCCATAATCATTTTTTTCTAAGAATATCACTTTTCTAGTAATGAACATTAATGTGATTTTAATTTCATTCAAAATATGCTTGAAATTCCATAAACAAAAAAAATTGTGGAATATTCTATTGATTATTCACTATTTAATTAACCAGAATATCATAGTGAAACAATTATAAAGGATAATTCTAAAATCCAAAAACATAAACACATCAATCATTTCACTTTAAAAATTTTCGAAGCATAATCTCTTTAATGGTCTAGGAGTTGGTCCTGGGATTAGGGAATTGTATTTAATAATTCCCATGTTCTCTAAACATAATATAGTAAAATAGAAATGGTATCTTTGGATGAACAACAATTCCCCATATTAAACACTTTATTATCCCCTATAATTACATTATCCATATGTAAGGAACCATGCATAAACATTATATATTCAATTAAATTTATATTATAAATCTATTTTTCATCCCCATATATCTTTCAGGATTATAGTTTTAGTGAATTAGAAAAAAAATCTTTCACAGTAAACCAATAAATTATTATAAAACATTTCTACTAAAAAACCATTTTACCCAACCAACAAAACTCATTAAAATTAATACATTATTCATTTCAAGAAATTTTTTTATCAAGATTCATCATGCCTTATTATTATTTCTTACCCATCCTTAAACCATATAAAAAAATTTAAAAAATGTGATAGGAACCAAATTTTAAATAATGGAATTAAAATTAATGAATGAAAACATCAATAAATGAATACTTATAAACACATGATGTCATTTTTATAATGATATACATCTCACCCTTATGAAATAATATATACTACCTTGTAAAAACATGATATTTCTATAAAATAAAGAAAACATAAATAACACATTTAGGTTTAATAGGTTATTTTTTTATTATCATATATACTTATGATTTTCTCCGTATTGGATACCATATGATTTGAAACCATCACAAAAGCCTTATGATGTGACCCTCACAACTAGCATATAATGTTACTATTTCATGTACACATGGAATAAGTATTAAGTTATACTTCAAAAAAACCCCAATACCTTATAGTGATATTATGCACCCACCCATATTATATTATAACAGAACAACCTATCATCATAAAAAATTCACAAAAATTTGAACATAATCATAGAAAATGATTAATTCCATTGTAAAAACAGTTCTCTAAGTAAATGAACTAATTTTAAAAGAATAACATATAAAAGGAATAGAAATAATTTCTTTGAAAATAACATTGAATTATAATAAATTAGGATTAATTTTTTTTTGAAATAATGAAAGAGGATAAATCTAAATATATTGTACATGTTAAATAAACAATCATTTTGAATTTTATAAAAATAGGCATTAAATATAATTTTAAAAGAAGATTCCCTTCCAAAAAATATTAAATAGATCCCATTTAGAAAATTTTCTGATAAATATGAACATTAAAAAATTTAAAACATTCATGTCTATATAAATACATTCATAAAAACATTTCAAAAAATCGACAAGAAATAGAAATACATAGAAGAATAAATTATTAATACATTTATAACAATGATTTAGTTAAAGAGTCAATGACCTCAGCTTTGAATTTCTTCAATGATGTTCAAAAATCTTCTACAATGGTTTCAAGAGTGTTATTAACTTTTTATAGAAATAAATTTTTATCTTATATGATATTTTTAAAATATCATTTAATCTATTTATTAATAATATCCTATTATTTTAATTATTTTGACTGCATTATCTAATGGGTCACAAGGTCAGTTCATTTGGGATTAATTATGATTTTTATTGCTGAATAAATGTAATAATCTATAGTTAGAGTTAAATTTTATGAAATAAATTTCATAATTTTAAATGGTTCCATAAATCATTTCATACAAGTGGGTGAATCATTTGATAAAACATAATAACTGCTTAGTTTATTTTGGTGATTTTTCAACCGTCGTGAACTAGTTTCGTTCTGTTCAATCATGTGGACTTATATTAATTAAAAAATGTGATACCATAATATATATATATACAGTTATTTTTAAATAATTATAATTGAATTATAAATTTCTATGATTTTAGTAATGGTAATCAAAAACTCATCGTCCATGAATGAGGTGATTCAACCAACCGTGGATGATAATTTCATTTTTAAGAGTAAAAGAACAATATAAGTTATTTGACGGTGGATATACCATAAAAAAAATAACATTATAATATGTATATATATATATATATATATATTATAATATAATTATAATTAACCTAATAATATTGAGGTTAGGAAAAGGTAGAAGAGAGAAATTATTTAAAATATAAATAAGTAGAAATTTACCTATTAAATATCATTTCATTGAGAAAATACTTAAGGCACTTGTAATTATTCTTTTTATGATATAAAAAACTATAATATGGAAATTTATTAGGAGAAGGGAATTTGGAATTTTATGGTTGATCTAGAAAGCTAAAGGTGATGAATTTAAGTGATAGAATGAGTTTTCCTTTTGATATTTAGGCGAGGGTAAATTTTGGAATTAAATAAAATAATAAAATATAATAAAACTATTATATGGGTAATGACATTAAAAAGACTTATAAATCAAATGGGATTTTATTTTTGACAAAATATTACCCCTTTAGACCTCCTTGAAGACTTTTTTATTTTTAAATAAATTAATAAAATTTTATATTCATGAAATATGATTTATGTCAAATTTTACACTATTCATCACTATGCCTTTAAGAACATTAAAAAAATGATTAAAATTAAAGAAAAATATTTTATTTATCATATAAATGTCAAAATTATATATGAAATTCATTGATAAGTTTAATTGTTTCATTTTATATTAATTTCAATATTTTAATATCATTAATTTGAATGTTCAATTAATATAATAATTACTGTATCATCATTATAGAAGAATTTAAGGAATTTATTTTAACCCATATAATTTAAAAAAAAATTAAGATAAAGAAGATAAAAATTCTATATTTCCAAATAATATTTATGGTCTATAATATATTCTATAAAACTCTATATTAAAATGTTATACTAATTAGAAACAATAGTGTGAAAATCATGAATTTAATTTGTATAAAATATTATATGGGGATTAGAGACATCCAAGATTATCCAAATGGTCTAAAATTTGGAACAAATATGAATATGATAAATAATTATCAAAAAAATTATGTCATATTTTTTCATTATTTAATGATTCGTATAGTATTATTTGTCAAAAAATTCTTGGATGGATCACTCCAAAAATTTTATTAAAAAAATGAATGAAATGATTCTAACAATATTAAAAGTTATTTGAAAACATGAGAATTTAAAACAAAACACACATCAACATTAAATAGAGATGAACAAAAAAATAAATCTAAATGACCATATCAGGCTCATCTCAACAACTTCCATATTTGATGAAGCATTGACAACATAGTTGGATTCCCTATAGTCATGAGAATCCATTAACCTGATTTTCTCTATATCATTGAAACAATATATCCAATAACAAAAAAACACACCAGGGAATATGTCTAGTACATTCCCTTAGTGCATCAACAACCATATTGGTGTTGGATTCCATCCATAACTGATTAAAATTCTACTAAAAACAAACTTAAAATCCTAAATTAATTCCCATAACTCGGCCTCATACAAAGTCACATATCCATTTTAATAATAAAAAAATCCTTTAAAAAGTTACAGTAGGTGTAAAAAACACCACTATATCTAGGCAGGCCCATAGATCCCAAATAAACTCCATCATCATTAACCTTAATCCATGGACTGATCTGGGGGATCAATTTAATGAATCTAAATCCAATAGGTATTCTAATCATGACTTACACACCCATGTGTATAAGACTATAAAGACCAGATATACATTTATTCATCATTCCATTTGTACCTTAGATGCTGCAAAAATTTCTCTATGAACCGCAATCCACCCAGAATGAACCAAGTACATAACATTACTAAACAGAGTCAAATTTCCTGTTATCCATGTGAAAGTGAAAGTAGGTGATACAACAACATGAAGTATATTTTGTAGCTTATTTTTGTTGTTGTTACCAGTTGTGAGGTTGGAAAGAATCACCTAAAATATGATTCTCTTATCTACATAATTTCAAAATAGATCCTCAATATAATCCAATAAGATACATACAAAAGTGCAGTTAATAAAATGGTACTTGAAAAACCTGTATTTCCCATACACAAGTGACATTCAAAAGCCAGGGAGATTCCCACCCCTTTCGATTGAGAAAGGGAGAGAAATTTTGTTTTCCATATTTTCCAGATTATAATTTCCTCATCTTGTTGTATGAAAGGGATCTTGAGTGATGAAATCCTTGTTGGGATATTAAAACCTCCATTATTATTAATCTTATAAAAATACCTACTCCTAAAAACACCACTCGTATTCTTGATCCAAACAAGAATGACTCTATAGAGAAATAAGTATATATGAATTTCCCAAGAAACATAACTAGGAAAATTCATGTCATTACAGTGCGTCTTGTTTATAAGATTAGAAAAGGACAAGTAACTTCTATTGGGTGGGATAATCATATTCTCACTAATGGTATTGTCATGGAAAATGGTTTTCCAGCAATTAAGATTGGTCTAATTATAAAAAATCCTCTTTGAATCAAGAATTAGAAGATTGAAGCATTTTCTTATATTAGGCCATGTGGATGAGACCATATAGGGGCAGTGTCTTCTCATCATATTTTAATTAAACCTATAATACATAAACTCTATAGAGGGTTCATTCAGGGTAAAGGGTTTCTAGGTGATCTAAGAAATTAAGGCATCATTAATCATCATACTATCCTTATTTAACAAACCACCACTCTACATAGATTTGATAACATGATTCCAAGAAACTATAATTAAATTTATCTCACAAACAAACCATGTCCAAATTAAATTCCTGATCATGACATGAATCTTATTAATAAGACCATGAGGCCATTAATAAATAGAAAGTTTTACAAAAACTATGAGGTGTTCACTGAATAGACCAAGAATACCCTTCCCTCTTGAGGAATGTATTTCCCATTACACTTTGTCAACTGATTAAGAATAATAGTAAAAGTATCCTCAAGGGTATATCTTCTATTTTCCCCTAAAAATAAGGTAACTCCAAGATAAATAAAATGAGGGTATCCCTTTTTGACACAAACCACTCTAGAAAATATATTATTCTTTACCACCAAAATTCCCATACAAAAAAATATAACGACTTCTTAAAACATATAGATATCCCCACCACATCCTGATAATGATAAAAAAATAACCCTAATGGAATTTATTTTTGTTCTTGGAAGCTAATACAAGGGGAAGAATATCATCATCATATAATAGATTCAAAGGAGTGAACATACCTCTTCCAGATATGATTTGTTTAAATAAACCAATACTTACCATGTCATTTATGCATCTGTTGGTAAAATCATCATCTATGGAAAAGAGAATTATTAATAAGGGTTCACCTTTATTAACTCCCTTCGACCATTTAAGGAATATTACCGAGGAGAAATTAATATGAATAGAAAGATTCGTATAGCATAGAATTATATTGATCCTCCTAATGAAATCCATGGAGAAATCATTCTTATTGTGTGATGAAAAATTGAAATTCCATATAAAAGTATCAAAATATATGGATATATCAATATTTATAAAAAAAAATTAATCCTTAGTCTCCTATTTATGAGATTTACACTATCAGATGCAGTAAAAAGACAGTTTTAAATATTCCTACTAAGGACAATTCCATATCGATTCATAGTGATATTCTATTTTGGTAGTTTCCCTAACCCGATGGTAATGATTTTACAAATGATTTTTGTGATGGAATTTCTAATATAAATAAGCTAAAAATCCATGATTCCAACAATATTCATTTTTTGGGAATAAGATAAATGAATTTATAATTGAGGTCATAAGGAATATGAGCATGAAAAAAAAATTATTTGACAACATTGAACACCACATTATGAATAATTTCAAAAAAAATAATTCAATATAGAATCCATAATAAACTCACCTACTTTTATGTTTAAGATATAAAACAGTCTCTCAAACCTCCTCCTTAGAGGAATCTAATGTGAGCTTAAACTTTTAATGCTCTATAAAATCCACAGGAATAACATTTTTCATTTTGTGAGGGATGTCAGAGCCATCATCGAAATAATGATTTTTCAAATACTCAGTCATTAAAATTTATATTTCATTATCAATAGGGAAATGTAAATAATTAATACCAAAGCATTTAACCACTCCCTTATTATATTTTACTTATGTATTCTCTTAAAGATATTGGTATTCCTATACCCATTTTGCATCTACCTCACATTTAAATAATTTTAATATCATTACCTCCTAGATAGTTATAAAATCATCCATTTTAGATAAATAATTCATCTCATCCCCGAATGGTATATCCGTGACTTGATTAGTAGTTTGAAAGAATGAAATTATATTTTCAGCAGCTTTGATTCCATTATAACAGCTATAATAGGATTTCTTACTCCATCCTTTTAATTTACATTTAGTAGATTTAAATTTGAGTACCAACACATGCATCAGACAACCATGATATATAATATCCCATGCTTCTTGAACCATTTATTGGAACCAAATAATTACAATCATGAAATTATTGAACATGAAGGGCAGGGGTACAACCCTTATAGTTCGTGTGAAAACTTCAACAATCAAGGGGTCATGATCCAAGTGTAGTCTAGGTAATATAAATCCAGAAAAACCACTTGAATCAGTGTAATCATTAATTTGCATGAAGCACCTATCACGTTTTCTATCATGTCTACCATTAAGAGTATATGTTTTCCAATTAAAATTACACCCAGTAATAGGAAATTAAACAATGTTACATTGATCAATTAACCTAGATAAATTATGAGAGGGAAATATTTGGAAGTTGGTTCAAGTATTCTCTTTCGGTCACAATACAATGTTTAAATATACAACAATAATCCATATCATCCACATAGTTTTATACATTAAGGATGACTCCTTCTAGAGCTACCTTCTTTTTATATAGGAAACCAAGTAATAAATGAATAAAATGTGTAAAATATCTCCTTAAGAATCAACAGACACCGTAATACATTGAGGCCCTTTATAAAAAGTCAAACCTAAACATTGTCATGTTTTCAGACCCATAAATGATCCATGCATATGTTGTAAGAGTTTGGGGAAACAAAACTATATCATAGATATTCCCAGTTAAAAGCCTTCCACTTTTTAAAAATAATATTGGGATAAAAAATCCTAATAAAAGGAGGATTTTATGTCACAACAAGATTTCTAAGGGCCGTGACTATTGGGTTTCTCCCCAACGCTTAGTAGTTCTAGTATAAAATCCTTATTTAGAAAGAGGCATGACTCTTTTTTTAGTCTGTTTCTTCTATGTCATCTCTTCGTTAGACCACCCTCTACCGTTTATCAATTTATTTTTTCTCGCAACAACTTTATCTTGTTTTCCATTTTCATTCATTGTTTTTAACTACTCCAGAGATAGTGAATCCCTTGTTTTCAAATAAATGCCTTCTTGAATAGTAATTATAACAATATATTGAATAATAAAAGTATATGACATCTCCCTTAATGGATTGAATACCAATGTATTCTTTTATTCTGGTTAACCGCCCCTTCCTTTCATCAATCACTCTCACAGTTGATGATTTTTGAGGTTTGAAAGCCCTTATCTTGTGAGATGGATCACAATTATTGGCCAATGTTGTAACAAAATTCTTCTAAGATGGGAAAATATCCAAGGAGAATTTAACCAGCATCTGGGAATCCATATGATCCTTTGAACTAAATTTATCAAAACCCTCCCTAAAAGGTGACTCGTTTTGAGATGAAATAATAATCACCCCAATGATGTTCTCAATAACATAAGAAATAGATATATCATCAATATATCCTGTAATTTTAAAAACTAATTCATTGATATCTTAAGAAACTTCCAGATCTAATGAGAGTTCATTCAAAGGCGTAATAGGAACCTCATACCCATCCACGTTTGATAATCTTGGAGAAGTAGGTAGTTCCTCCTCCTCAGTGATATTATCCCATGTTTTTTTCAGTGTAGGCACTGGGAGGGTTAGGGAAGTAGGAAGGCGGTCCATTTTAGGTTCGTATATCCCCCCTTTGTAAATAAAAATATCATTTCTTTTGTGATTTTTTGTAACTTCCTTCCAATCCATAGCTTTTGGGTCCTCTCTAACATTCCATTGAATGACTCAACAATTTTCTACGACACACCCTATAATTATTCTTAGGTCACAAAAGGGTGTGACATGCTCATACACAACCTTAAACTCAATTTTTTTATCATTCATTGTAACATCCCAGGTAAATGAAGAATAAGATATTTTCATATTTATTAATATTTGTGAATTAAATATTAATTTTAGCTTAATGGGGTTGCTATGTTAGATAGCGTACTCGATACACAACAACGGGTTTCTTCGGAATCATACATTGCACGCTAATAATATAATATTATTATTTTAAATGGTAGTAAACTACTAGTCATTGTATTGGTGGGAATGAAAAAAACTAACTATAATATGATTATACATGTATTTATATTTATCCAATAAAAGTTAGAGGCTTGATATATGAATGAATCTAATTTTAAGAATAATTTACATTAAAAGGACGATTTACCACCTTTCAATGGAGAACCCTTTTTAAATATAGTTTTAGTCACTTTAATAAATTCTATATGACTAAATAAAATCCTTCTTTAGAATGAGGACATCATAATTTACTTTTGGTAATTTTTTGGTATTTTTCTGATAAAGTTCATTTTTTTAAGGAATAGTTATAATATTGTATTTTAATTCAAAACTATGTTTTAATATAATTTATTTATATGGTTATATTATCCTTTTAATTGGATTTAAAGTTTAAATAGATTATATTTTTAATATTTAATATAATTTTGGTCATTAGAAGCAATTTCATATTTAAATTGTATATAATCAACTGTCAATCTTTTGATAGTTAATATTTCATAAAAACACGCCTTTTGTTTTGACAACGGGAATTAATTTTAAATTAATTTCTTCCACTTTTGTGTTTTCAATTTGGAGAAATCGATTCCATATTTGAAATCAGGAGGTTCAAATTGTGTAAATATGTATCTTTTATTTTTAGGCATTTTAAATATTTACCTTAGTAAATATTTTACTTACCATGGTTAAAGGGTAAATCAGGTAAATAAGGGTAAACAATATATTTATTTACCCTAGAAGGTGTCCTAATCCTATTGGCTGAGTCATATCCGACCATGGGCATCCTTGGGTCGATTTTGGGACCCCATGGAGCCACTTAAAAGTGATTATGTCACTTTATTTAAATTAACTTAAAGTAAAGGCCAAAATGAAATAAACAAATATCTTATAGTAAATTAATTTTTACATGGTGTTATACAAGTTATATTTTCTCCTATAAATATTAATTATAAATATAAAAAGATTTATTGCATCATTGTTTTTTTTTATAATTTTTAGAAGTCAAATAAATTAAATTATTTATGACATAATCATGATGCTGTATTTACCTCATTAATAAATGATTTAATTAAATAAGATTATAATGATTTATATATTGTCCAAAAACATGTCCAATTCTGATTGTATAATTTTATTTCGATTATGAGTCATTTTATCTTCATCCATAATGATTTTTTGATCATTAGAAACTGAATATCATTATATTATAAATAATATTTTCACTTTTTCCTAAAGAGCCCCTCCTCTCCCTTATAAAAAGAGATCACTTCTATGGAATTCCTCACACCTCTCAAGCCATTTGGCTCATCCAAAATCTGCCCAATTAAAATCCCTACATCCCTATTCTCCTCCTAGAAGCCTTACCTTGGGAAAAAGGAACTTCAAGAAGTCCTTTGGTTCAAACCAAAGTGAGTTACCCAAATTAAAGGTAACTATTTCTCTTAAATTGTTTTTTTATATTGCTTCTCCAACCCCTAAAATCTTTTTATTTCCTTTATTTTGTAACAACACCAGTATCCTAAATATACTAGGATGTTGTTATGATAAGTATTATAACTACACTTACACACACCTCTATCTAATTGATGAATAACATAATGTTTCTGTGGATGGAAAACTAACACCTCACGAAACGATGATTGTTCAATTAAATATTACCGCCTTTCATGGTGTCCATTATGATGGAAATTTATTTATATATGATATATATTATGTTTATGATTTCTTTATGCTTCTGTAATTCCCAATTATATCAATCCTGTATGGTTTCCATGGTGGGTAAATACAATAATCTCATTTGAGGAAGTGCGGACTACCGCCCCCTCAAAGTGATGTGACTCGTTAATACCCTATGTGGGATGTATAAAAAATAGATTTAATGATATTATATATGATATTATACTAGAATTATATTATAACTATGTATCATTATGTTTTAATACCATTAAAATAAGAAATAGAAATGAAAGTAGCGTTCAGGCGTACGTGCGACTTACTGTCTCCATGAACAGTGCATTTTATTTCGTACCTCCAAATGTTATGTACTATTAAAAATACATGTACATGATGGATATATATGATATATATGATACCCAAATCATGAATATCATTCTGGATAAAATGAACCTTTTACCACATGAACAACATGTAATTATAAGAAGTCCATTTTTGACTCACGTACCAAATATCGACAAAATGAACGTTATTAACTTAAATGATTACATAATGATTATAACATGGTAATAAGTGATATAAAAGGAATAATAAACTTGATAAAGGTTATTAAGAATGTAGAAATTAACTTTAGTTTATTATTCAGGAGATTAAAGAATGAAAGGGTCATGTCAGACACGAGGTAAGGGACTTCATCTCAATCTCCTTTCATTGAGGCATTTTTTGTTTTATACATGACATTCTTTTAAATGATGTATAAAACCCTTGTCTTTTACTTATATACAAAAGTAATCTTTTCTCTATGAAGCATTTTACTGAATGACAAAAAGGAATGTTTCTTTAACGTAAGTGGTGACAACGACCTCTCCGCCGCCGCGAGAATTATTTGATCTTTGGCTTCCTTAACAAGATGGAATGTTTTTAAAAGGAAAAATAAATACCAAATACTCTTTTTATGTATTTTGGTATTGAAAATGATTTTGACAATGGATTTATTATTTCAATATCTTGAAATGATATTTTATTATTTCAATGTGAAAATTTTATCTTTCCTTTATGATTATGTTATGTGTTAAGATCATGTTATGGTTCTTGGGCATTATTTATATATACGGGTGGTTCCATGATAAACCTAGGGCAGGTGAGCCCGTGATTGCTGTCCAATGCATTGGGTAATGTGATGGATGTAAATGTGAATGTTTCTCCTAAGATATTTAGGTAATATACTGTGATGGGTTTTCTAAAGTAACTCCTTATGTAGCTGTGATAGCTACAATGTAATTATGGTATGGATGACACAAGTTACCTTTATGATTTATGATTTCTATGTGGTTTTCATAAATCTTAGGATATCATGAGGTAAGTAAAAGAGTTCATGTTTTGTATGTATTTATGAAAAAATGTTTTCATTCACTATTTTATAACCCTTACTGAGCCTTTTATGCTCATCCCAAGTTTGGAAATGTTTTTCACAGGACTTAAAGATGAATAGGGTCAAGGATGGGATCAAGGAAAAGACATGCTCTCTTTAACATGGAATTAGGCATGATTTTTTTTTCAAGAGTTTTTATTTTATGAAAAAAGTGGATTCTGGGTAGAAGTGCCTACTTTGTAATATTTTGAGATGTATTAGTTATGTCCTAATTCCCTAAAACTATAAACCTGAAAAGATCCTCAATGTGAATTATTTATTTAAGTAAATTTTATGTAATGTTTAAGGTCAGGTCCTTATAGTTTCTATCAGATGTTGGTTCAGATAACTATAAAAGTTATGATGTTGTTAAATTAATATCTATAAAGTAATTTATGTTAATATTGAAATCATATAGAATTTTCAGATTACCATGTTGCTTTACATAAGATATTTCTTTGTTTAGAATGGTATTCCACAGATGAAACAGAGCAGCTATGTTGGGATGACATCAGGAGGAAGACAACCTTCCAAATCAGTAACCTGAGATGGTCGGAATTGGAACTGAACAGTTTTTTGTAGTGATGGTAAAGTTGAATCAGGCTATAAATTGTGGTTTTATCCATGTACGAGATCATCCAGATCTACCACAGAGGAGCATATCAGTAGTGGATCATTTCATGAGGCTACAACCCCCATCATTCAGAGGATCATCTGATCTGATGCTAGCTAAAGGGTGGATTAAATTACTAGAAGAGATTTTTGATGTCATGGGTTGTTCAAAAAATCAAAAGGATAGTCTTGCAGTTTACCGTTTTGAAGGTGAAGCTGATCAGTGGTGGTCGATAGTGAAAAATATTAGGGATAGTGAGGGGATTGATGCTCTCGATTGGGATGAATTCAAAGGTATGTTTCTTGAGAAATATTTTCCTAAGGTTGTTCGTCTTAGGATGGAAAAACAATTCCGGGAATTGAGGCAAGATGATGACTCAGTGGCTGCTTATGAAGAAACATTCACTCGACTATCAAGGTATGCTCCAAATTTCATATGAGATCTTGATAGTAAAATAAACCATTTTTATGAAGGATTAAATCCAAAGTATTGAAGGGATTTATCTTCTCGTGAGTTCAAAATTTATGAAAAACTTGTTCGTTATGCGGAGAATGTGGAAATGGAGTTTGCAGATGATCAAGTATTCTTTGAAAAACAACAAAATAAGAGGTCATGGTGGTAGGCAAAAGGGAATAAGTCTTCAAAAAAGTCTGATGGTAAGAAGATTAAGTTTACAGTTTGTTAAAATTGTGTTAAAAAGTATGTTGGGAAATGTCTCTTGAATTCTGGTAAGTGCTACCAATGTGGTAAAATGGGACATAAGGCTCGTAATTGCATAGAAAAGGATCAGGGTAATGTTAAGAAAAAATCTGATTTACAGTCAGCAAAATGTTTCAAGTGAAATGAAACGGGTAATTATGCAAATGGGTTTCCGACAAAGAACTCTGCCGAAGGAAAGAAGCCGGACTACAAGCACAAAGGGCTGGCGAAATCCTTTGCAACTACTTCAGTAGAATTTGGTCCATCAAATGAAGTTATATCAAGTACACTATTTTTTTGTTCAAATTATTCCAATGTGTTGTTCGATTCAGGGTCTACACATTCTTTCATATTTGAAAATTTTTCTAGTAAATTGGTAATTACATATTATGATATGAATACTGAACTTATAGTAAAAACACCTGGAGGAAATGTTGAGACAAAAAGAAAACATAAGAACATTCATGTCCTTTTGTGCGGAAATAATCTACCGGAAAACCATATTGATTTGCCTCTAGTAGAGTTTGATGTTATATTGGGCATGGATTGGCTTTCTGTTTATCAAGCTAAGATTGACTACAGAGCTAAAGAGGTTTCATTTCAGAATTATTTTCAGTTTGTCTACTAGAATGAACCCTTGCTTTTGATAACATATTAGGAAGTAGAAAAACTGGTAAAAGATGGAAATGAATGTTACCTTACACATATTGTTGAAAACAAAGGAACTATTCAGATTAATGATATGCTAGTGGTAAATGAGTACCTTGATGTTTTTCCTGATGAGTTGCCTGGTATTATACCTTATAGTGAAGTTGAATTTAATGTTTACTTTGTTCCTGATGCTAAGACAATTTCAAAACACCCTTATCGAGTGGCTCAAATTGAACTTTTATAGTTAAAAAAGCAATTACAGGAGTTATTAGATAAACGTATTATTCGACCTAGCATGTCACCCTAGGGTGCCCCTGTCTTGTTTTTTAAAAAGAAAGATGGTTCAATGAGACTTTTCATTGATTATAGAGCATTGAATAACATCACTATTAAGAATATGTATCATTTTCCTCATATCGATGATTTGTTTGATTAGCTCTAGGGAGCTCATTATTTTTTGAATATTGACTTGAGTTCCGGGTACCATCAGTTGAATGTAAAAGAAGCCGATGTTCCAAAGACTGCATTTTGTACTAGATATGGCCATTATGAATTTGTAGTTATGCCTTTTGGTTTAACCAATGCACTTGCTGTATTCATGGATCTTATGAATAGAATTTTCTGTGAGTTCTTGGATAAGTTTGTGGTTGTGTTCATTGATGATATTTTGGGTTATTCAAAAAGTAAAGAGGAACATGAATGTCATTTAAGGGTTGTCTTGAAAACCTTAAAAGAAAATAAACTTTATGGAAAATTCATAAAGTGTGAGTTTTGGTTACAACAAATATCTTTCCATGGTTACATTGTTTCAGAAAATGGCATAACTGTTGATCCTGTAAAAACAAAAGTTTTTGATTAATGGCCAAGTCCCACAAATTTATCCAAGATTCATAGTTTTCTTGGTTTGGCAGGTTGTTACCACAGGTTTGTTGAAAAATTTGCATGGTTATCTAGTCCAATGAATAAGTTAACTCGAAAAGGTGTTCAGTTCATCTGGACAAAAGAATGTGATGATTGTTTTCAGGAATTGAAAAGGAGATTGGTGAATGCTCCAGTTTTGGCACCGCCTTCCAGAAATGGTGAGTTTGTTATCTACAGTGATGCTTTGTTGAAAGGACCGGGTTGCGTCCTAATGAAAAATGATCAGGTAATTTCTTATGCTTCACGTCAGTTGAAACCACATGAGTTAAATTTCCCTACCCATGATTTAGAATTAGTTGATGTTGTTTTTGATTTAAAAATTTGCAGACCTCATTTGTATGGAGTGAGGTGTGAAATATATACTGATCACAAAAGGTTGAAGTATATATTAACTAAGAAAGAATTGAACATGAGACAGAGGAGATGGTTGGAATTAATCAACGATTATGATTGCATGATCCATTACCATCCTTGAAAAGAAAATAAAGTGGTCGATGCTTTGAGTCGGAAAAGTAATGTCTCATTAGCCATGCTACTTTTGGAACAAGATCCATTGGTTTTTGATTTGATGAAATTTGGCATAGAAGTTGTTGGTGTAGGAAATTCTTCTGTTTTGTTTCAGGTGTCAGTGAGATCATCTCTATTAGACAGAACAAATAAAGCACAGAAGGAAGACAGTGAGTTACAGAAAAAGGTAGAGTTGGTTCAGAAGGGTAAGTTTCCAGAATTTAACATTGATAATGATTGTGTTTTGAGGTTTGGAAAGAGATTATGTGTGACTTGTGATTCACAATTGAAGAATGAGTGGTTATGTAAAGCTCATAGTTCTCCGTTTTCAGTTCATCCTGGGAGTATTATGATGTATAGAGATCTTCGAGAGTATTACAGGTGGGATTGAATGAAAAGAGATATTGCTGATATTACTATTAAGTGTTTAACTTGTCAGCAGGTTAAAGTAGAGTGGAAGTTACCAAAAGGGTTGCTTCAACCAATACCGGTACCAGAGTGGAAATGGGAAAATATATCCATGGACTTTTTTGTGGGATTACCAAAGACACCTCGAGGTAATAATGCAATCTGGGTTATAGTTGACCGATTGACTAAATCTGCTCATTTCCTTTCTATTAGAGATAATTTTTCTCTAGATTAACTTGCTCGGTGGTATGTTAATGAGATAGTAAGGTTTAATGGTGTTCCCCTCTCCATTGTATCTGATCTTGATCCTAGGTTCACTTCTAACTTTTGGGAAGGCCTTCAGAAGTCATTCGGTACTGAATTAGATTTTATTACATCTTTTCATCCTCAATCAGATGGGCAGTCAGAATGAAAAATTCAGACATTGGAGGATATGTTACGTTCTTTCTTGATGGATTATTAGGGAAGTTGGGACCAACATCTTTCTTTGGTTGAGTTTTCTTATAATAACAGTTTTTATTCCAGTATACAGATGGATCCATTTGAAGCATTATATGGAAATCGTTGTTGAACTTTAGCTTTTTGGGATGAAGTAGGTGAAAGGAAGCTAATGTGACCAGAATTGGTAGAAGAGATGGCAGATAAAGTTCAGTTGATTCAAAAGAACATGAGAACATCTCAGAGCAGACAGAAAAGTTATGCAGATAACCGGAGGAATGATCTTTCTTTTGAGGTTGGTGATCATGCCTTTCTCAAAGATTCTCCATGGAAAAGTGTGATGCATTTTGGTACGAAGGGAAAGTTGAGTCTGAGGTTCATTGGACCTTATGAAATTCTGGATAAAGTGGGATCAATTTTGTATAGAGTGGCTTTACCTCCATGTTTATCCCAGGTACACAATGTTTTTCATGTTTCGATGTTGAAAAAGTTTATGCCAGATCCATCTCATGTTTTGAGCCAGAGGTAGTTCAGATGGAAGAGAATCTCTCTTATTAAGAACAACCATTCCAGATTATAGACCATAGAGAGAAGGTTTTTTGGAATAAGGTAATTCACCAGGTAATGGTTTTGTGGAAAAACCATATGGTTGAAGAGGAAACGTGGGAATCTCAAAATGCTATGAGGGATAAATACCCCCACTTATTTTGATAAGTGGATAAAAATTGTGAGGACGCAATTTCCAAAAGTGGGGAAGGATGTAACATCCCAGGTAAATGAAAAATTAGAGATTTTCATATTTATTAATATTTTTTAATTAAATATTAATTTTAGCTTAAAGGGGTTTCTATGTTCGATAGTGTACCTGATACGCAACAACGGGTTTCTTTGGAATCTTACGTTGCACACTAATAATTTAAAATTATTATTTTAAATTGTAGTTAACTTCTAGGAATTTTATTGGTGGGAATGAAAAAAACTAACTATAATATGATTATATATGTATTTATATTTATCCAATAAAATTCAGAGGCTTAATATATGAATGAATCTAATTTTAAGCATAATTTACATTAAAAGGCCGATTTACCACCTTTTAATGGAGACCCCTTTTTAAATCTAGTTTTGGTCACTTTAATACATTATATATGGCCAAATAAAATCCTTATTTAGAATGAGGACATCATAATTTACTTTGGGTAATTTTTTGGTATTTTTCTGATAAAGTTCATTTTTTAAGGAATAGTAAAAATATTGTATTTTAATTCCAAACTATTTTTTTAATATAATTTATTCATATGGTTAGATTATCCTTTTAATTGGTTTTAAAGTTTAAATATATTATATTTTTACCATTTAATCTAATGTTTGTCATTACATGCAATTTCACATTTATATTTTATATAATCAACTGTCAATCTTTTGATAGTTAATATTTCTTAAAAACACACCTTTTGTTTTGACAGCGGGAATTAATTTTAAATTAATTTATACCACTTTTGTGTTTTGAATTTGGAGAAATGGATTCCATATTTGGAATTAGGAGGTTCAAATTCTGTAAATAGGTAACTTTTATTTTTAGGCATTTTGAATATTTACCTCAGTAAATATTTTATTTACCGTGGTTAAAGGGTAAATCCGGTAAATAAGGGTAAACAAATAATATTTATTTACCCTAACAGGTGTACTAATCCAATTGGTTTAGTCATATCCGACCATGGTCATCCTTGGGTCGATTTGGGGACCCCATTGATCAACTTAAAAGTGATTAGGACACTTTATTTTAATTAACTTAAAGTAAAGGCCAAAATGAAATAAACAAACATCTTTTAGTAAATTAATTTTTACGTGAGGTTATACAAGTTATATTTTAGAATATAAATATTCATTGGAAATCTAAACAGATTTATTAAATCATGGTATTTTTTTTATAATTTTTTGACATCAAATTAATTAAATTATTTATGACACAATCCTGATGCAGTATTTACCTAATTAATAAATGATTTAATTAAATATGATTATAGTGATTACAATATTATCCAAAACATGTCCAATTATGATTGGATGATTTTATTTCGATTATTAGTCATTCTATCTTAGACCATAATGTTTTTTGGACAATTAGAAACCAAATATCATTATATTATAAAATAATATTTTCACTCATTCCTAAAGAGCCCCTCCTCTCCCTTATAAAAAGAGATCAATTCTATGAAATTACTCACACCTCTCAAGACATTTGGCTCATCAAAACTCTGCCCAATTAATCTCCCTACATCCCTATCCTCCCTATAGAAGCCTTAAATTAGGAATAAAGCACATCAATAAGTCCTTTGGTTCAAACCAAAGTGAGTTACCCAAATTAAAGGTAATAGTTTTTCTTAAATTGTTTTCTTTGATTTTGCTTCTCAAACCCCTAAACTCATTTTATTTCCTTTATTTTGTAACAACACCAGTATCCTAAATATAATAGGATTTTGTTATGATAAGTATTCAAACTACAGTTACACACACCTCCATCTAATGGATGAAGAACATAATGTTTCTGTGGATGGAAAACTAACGCCTCACGAAACGATGATTGTTCAATTACATCTTACCGCCTTCCATGGTGGCCATTATGATGGCACTGTATTTATATATGATATATATTATGTTTATGGTTACTTTATGCTTCTGTACTTCCCAATTATATCAAACCTTTATGGTTTCCATGGTGGGTAAATACGATAATCTCATTTGAGGAAGTGCGGACTACCGCCCCCTCAAAGTGATGTGACTCATTAATGCCCTATGTGGGATGTATAAAGGAATGATTTAATGATATTATATATGATATTATAATGTAATTTTAATAGAACTATGTATTATTATGTTTTAATTCCATTAAAATAATAAATACAAATGAAAGTAGCGTTCATGCATACGTACGGATTACCGTCTCCATTAACGATGCATTTAATTTCATACCTCCAAATGTTATGTACTATTATAAATACATGTACATACTGGATATATATGATATATATGATACCCAAATAATGAATATAATTCTGGATATAATGAACCTTTTACCACGTGAACAACATGTAATTATAAGAAGTCCATTTTTGACTCAAGTACCAAATATCGACAAAATGAACGTTATTAACTAAAATGATTACATAATGATTATAACATGGTAATAAGTGATATAAAAGGAATAATAAACTTGAAAATGGTTCTTAATCAAGTAGAAATTAACTTTAGTTTATTATTCCAGAGACTAAAGAACTAACAGGTCAAGTTGGACATGAGGTAAGGGACTTCATCTCAATCTTCATTCATTGAGGCATTTTTAGTTTTATAAATGAATTTCTTTTATAAGATGTATAAAACCCTTTGACTTTTAATTATATACAAAAGGAATCTTTTCTCTATGAAGATTTTTACTAAACGACAAAAAGGAATGTTTCTTTAACATAAGAGGAGATAATGACCTTTCCACCACCATGAGAATTATTTGATCTTTGGCTTCCTTAACAAGACAGAATTATTTTAAAAGGAAAAATAAATACCAAATAATCTTCTTAAGTATTTTGGTATTGAAAATGATTTTGAGATTGTATTTATTATTTCAATATCTTGAAAAGATATTTTATTGTTTCAATGTGGAAATTTTATCTTTCTTTTATGCTTATGTTACGTGTTAAGATCATGTTATGGTTCTTGGGATCTATTTACGTATACGGGTGGTTCCGTAATAAACCTAGGGCGGGTGAGCCCAAGATAGCTCTCCAATGCATTGGGTAATGTGACGGAGGTAAATGTAAATGTTTCTCCCAAGATATTTAGGGAATATACTGTGATGGGTATTCTAAAGTAACTCCTTATGTAGCTGTGATAACTACAATTTAAGTATGGTATGGATGCCACCAGTTACCTTTATGATTTATGATTTCTATGTGTCTTTCATAAATCTTATGATTTCATGAGTTAAGTAAAATAGTTCATGTTTTGTATGTATTTATGAACAAATGTTTTCATTCAATTTTTTACAACCCTTATTGAGCCTTTTATGCTCATCCCAAGTTTTGAAATGTTTTTCACAGGACATAAAGATGAATAGGGTCAAGGATGGGATCAAGGAAAAGCTATACTCTCTTTAACATGGAATTAGACCAGAATTTTTTTTCAAGAGTGTTTATTTTATGAAAAAAGTGGATTCTAGGTAGAAGTGCATACTTTGTAATATTTTGAGATGTAATAGTTATGTCCTAATTCCCTAAAATTATAAACCTGAAAATATTTTCAATGTGAATTATTCATTTAATTCAA
This sequence comes from Viscum album, assembly GCA_963277665.1. Taxonomy (NCBI): domain Eukaryota; kingdom Viridiplantae; phylum Streptophyta; class Magnoliopsida; order Santalales; family Viscaceae; genus Viscum; species Viscum album. The sequence continues at coordinate 1,810,642,142 of OY728159.1, read as the reverse complement.
TATTATGTAATATTTAAGGCCGATTCCTTATATTCATAATTAATGTGATTTTATCAGAGAGCTTATATACTAGGTTAACATCTACAAGGATGAGGGAAAATTAACTAATCACACCTTCAAGAGTGTGTTGATCCATTATAAGTAGTGTACCAATAAAGAATGCAAAGTCATTAAGAGTTTTTGGATTCCAATATACCCATTTGAAACAATTTTGGTTAATCTATACCTGGGAATTTTATTTCTTATGAGACAAGGGATTGAAATTGATATCCCAATATGAGATATGAAGAATACTAGTTTTGAGTTGTAGGTTTCAAAAATTTCTAGCTGTTGAAAGATCCTAATCACTTCAAAAAACAATATAGAAATACCCTCTTCCAATTAGGTTGATCTTCTAGGTGTTATTTCACAGATAACGAGAAATACATTTCTTAAGGTCACCATATTACCATAGCTTGTGACTTATTGAGTAAATCACACAACAAAGAAAAAATTATATTCAATGATTGAATCTTTTCTACAGTGAAACTAAATCAGTGACCACATAAACACTACCATCACCATGTTTATTGACATAAAAGAGATGAGTATGGTCATACATAACCATATCGAGAAAACCTAATAATGCATCTGAGAAAGAGATGCATGAATTCCTCATTTGAGATCCATGGGAAGAATCTCCACTATTATGAAGATCAGGTCATGAAACCTCATTGAAAGAAAACTCCCGGTTAGGATTGAAAGAACCCATGATCAATCAGAGGAAGAAATTTCATTGTTTTTTTAAATGATATTCACATGGCCTTGCCATGGATGCCATAAAAATATGATTTTATGTGTAATAATGTACGTGGGTATTCTCACTGCCTATGTTCCACACATCCCCATTAATGCCCAAAGTGGAAAACCATTGGTATGGGCTGGTTCCTTAACGGGGTAGGGGATCAAAGAGAATTATAAATCAGGCATCACAGGCATTGCCTTGCAGGGTCTCACTCCCCAAACCTCGAGGTTACAATGCCATATTTTTAACAAATCCACCATACCCCCACGAGAAAATGGGTTGTTATGGAAAATGATGTATATGTGTCGCCTCACCACCTTGGCGCCACATGTTCCCGGCGAGGCCCAATGTGGTAAACCATGGGATTATGCCAGTTATCTAATAGAGTATAGGGTCCAAGAGAAATTATTAATAAGGAATATTAGGCGTTTCCTTGTGATGACTCAAGCACAAAACCATCGGGTCGAGGAACCATATCTGAAACCACTCCACCATGACACCATTGAGATAATTTTATTTAAAATCATTTTAATGATCTTTTTTCTCCTTGTACAATCACTGCATTTTATTTTCATTAGCATTAATGTTAATTATTCCATATATAAAAAAAAATTAAAAAAATAAAAATTAGGTTCTAGAATTTTTTTTATTCTATTTCATATTTATAGTTACTCAGGTCCATGATAAGAAATATTCTTTAAATTTCTTAATTAGACTTAGTTTTCCTTGCACAAACGTTAAACATGCTTATAGATAAGATTCATTTTATGTAACTCAAAATTACAAAAACCCAAAACATAAATAATACATAATAGTTGATAAAAAAAATTAAATAGAATACTACTTATCAATCAAATTTTATCTTTAAAGAACCAATTTTTACTTTTCTAATGTTGTACTAGTGGTGCATCAACGCTAATAATTATTTTTATATTTACCGAGATATAATTTGTAATTTACTTGTTATAAATTAATTTTTAACTATATTTATATTATAATATGATACTTTCGTCATTCCATAAGATAAAAAATTTTATAACATATATATATCTTTATGGTATCATAAAAGATACCATATTTTCTAAAAAACTGAAAATTGTATTTTTTACTATCCATTGAAAAATTAAACTTTCTTTTGAAAATTCTTAACATTTTACCATAATATAATGTTGATATTATTATCAAATTATTTATTTTAATTTTATAAAATACATCTTATAATATCATAGAAATTTATTACAATATACATTCAAAAAAATAAATACAAATAATTTTTGAAAAATATTTATGTAAAATGATTAAAATGACATTAAAAAATAATGTTTTTATTTTCCGATCAATTAAAAATATATTTATATTGTGTTTAATCTATATATTTTATTCATAAATATATTATTCTTATTAATATACTCAAATTTAAGAACTGGGCCATAAAGATCACATTTTATATAATTATATTTAGTTTTTAGTTTTATGCTTTCTGTTGCGGATCTTATACGATGACAAGAATAGTGTTTTCTTTTAAAATATTTAAATGTTAGATCAAACCTTTAACAAATTTCATCCTCAAAAGTTGAAATTGGGTTTAGTGTCTAGGTTTTTATTTTCCAAAACACCAGTGTTTGAGTCCCACAATGTAAAAATGATTATAAAAACTTTCACATAATAGGTCAGAAAATAATGTTTCAAGATCAACGAATGTAACACATATTCAGTTTCCATGTAGGTAAACATGGACATGGTAGAATAAAATAACTCCAAAATATTGATATTGATTAATATATAACATGTTCATGTGAATTCTAATGACCACAAAACTGTAAATCATTTATATAATATGAATACATGGATTTATTGATAAGAAAAGTAAAAAAAGAAAATTTTAATTTAAATATAAATTTTCAAGAGATAAATATTTCATTTACTATAATATAAAAATCATAAGGAAATATACTTAAATGGAAACTATAGTTCATTTTTTAATTAATCTCAGCCAAAAATTCATATAATTCTTCAAATGATTATTATGGATTTTTCATGTCTGAAGCACTAGATTCAACTTATAAAGAATCACATAATCCCAAAAACATTAACTATATATTTATTCTGTATTTAATAATTAACCAAAACCAAAATGGTTAGTATAGGATAAATAAATTCTCAAAACAGAAGAAACCTTTATATGATTAAAAACCATTATAGTCATGAAAATTCAATACTAACACCCAAAGATCAACATAGATCATTGAATAAACAAATATCTTTAAAATTCGTCCAAAATATTATAATATATGTTTAAAACCTAAAAAACAAAATGATATAATTTCATGATAATTTTGAAATTTATACCCATATAATATTAAGGAATTTTAAAGTATCAAACTAAATGAAATTTTCCTTGTCATATATTTTATATGTTATGAGAATCATTTCAATAAAAAACCTAAATCACCATAAATACACAATAATATCATATTTTCATCTAAAATATAATTAAACATTAATTCCTAAAACATTATCTCATAATATTTTTTTATCGTAATAGTATATGACTCTTAAAATAGTGACTTTCTTCTGATATAACATTAATAAATTAATCACCAAGTTTATTTTCAATCTCATTGTATATTATATGATAATAAATATGTCCCCAAAATAGTCATTTTATTAATATTAAAAATTATTTAACTAAAAAATAATACTAACTATGAAATGACATAGGTCGGTGGTAGGTTCTTTACTATTGTCTCCCTTCAGTTGTGGGTTCAATTTCCCTAGGCCTTTCCAGATACTGTGGGTTGTCTCATAATATACGAGTTTTCCCATTTCATTTAAATGATAATTCACATAACATTAATAGATATTTTAGAAAAATAATGAAAAAAAAATATTTATTATTAATAAAACTATTTATCCTTAAAGGTTATCTCATACCTTTCATTTTTCATCCCTTATTATTATAACCCATAAATATCTCAAAAATAAATGCCTCAAAAAATACCATTAGTTAACATAAAATTTAATCACTTATAGGCTCAAAATAGATTTATAATCAATTTATATTATTATAAAAAATGAAATTATAAACAAATAAGTATATTTATAACTCTTAATAAGATATCATAATGTCAACAGTTCTTTGAACCCTTCTCTGATACCAACTACAAGGACCCCAACTTAAACATTATATATTCTAATAACTTTAGACTAGAATTTAATTTTTTTCATTATAAATTATATTTTAGGTTTATATTTATGTAGAATAAGGATAAAAACATAAATTGTAAACCCATACATTACATATAGACACTTCTATTGACAAAAAATTTCCCAACCAACCAGAATCATTCAAATAAAACTTCATTTAATTTTAAGAAAAATCATTAAAACATTCATATTGAATTATTATTTTTTATTACCCATCATTATATTCTATGAAAAAATATTCTAAAAAATGTTATGGGATAAAAAATATAAGGTATATAAAATGATGGAAACAAACTGTTAGTCTTTTAGAACATATAAGAACATGAATTCATTTTCAAAAATATATAATTCTCTCCCTTAAAAGTAAATATTCATACTTGTGAAGACAAGAGAATTCCGTAATACATATAGAACATAAATAAAACATTAGGGTTTCATTTTAAATAATTTTCATATCGTACTTATTATTATAACCCTAAAAAATACCATATAATTTTTATCCCTCTTTCCTACCTTAATAAATAACCCTCACGACTACCATATATTATAAGAATAACAATTAAACATTGAATAACTATTACTGTCAACATCCAACATACAAAATTTATTGTTAGGATTTCATGGATACATCCAAATTTGATTTATAATAGGACCATCCGGAATCATAAGAAAATCCATATAACCAAATCATAGTCATAAAACATGAATAATTTCATGATAAAAAAAATTCCTTGTGGAAATGAACAAATTTTAATAGAATATTTTTCACATTAAAAGGAAAATAATTTCATTTAAAGAAATCAAAAAATCATGTAAATGATGATTCATAATGTTAATGTGTAATTGAATTTGGAAATTTCTTTCATACCATATATGTTAAAAATCAATATTTTTTAATTTTATTAAATAGATATTAAAGATAATTTTGAAAGGAATGTACCTTATATAAAACATGAAGAAGATATCTTTTTGAAAAAATATGAGTGAAATTTGGAAATAATAGTTTTATGAAATCAATTACATATAAATAACTTCATAACAAAATTCAAAAAAATGCAATGAAGTATAATTTTTTATAATAATTACTATTTAAATCATTAAAAACAATTTTTAGACAATCTTTCCCGTACATCACATTCTACATCCTCCAAATATGTTCAAAACTCATGAATAATTTTTTAAATAGTGTTATTAATTTATTTCATTACTATATTAATACATTATATTATATTTTAATAACATATTTCCACCCATTTATTAATAATATTTCATAATGTTCATTGCTTCTGGTTAATTTGTTTCACTATTCCATTGTTGGATCATTTTTTAATAATTTTTGAATTTCTAGAAAAGTGGAAATAACATTCCCAAATAGGAGTGAAATGGTATTAATTAAAATAAAAAAATTAGAAGGTTCTATATGAAATTTCATACATAATGGTGGATCATTTGATTAATAATTAATGAAAGAAGTTTTGTTATTTAGGCTATTTTTCCAACCATCACGAACTAATTTCGTTCCATTTAAAATTAAGGGCATATATTAAATCCAGAATATGATACCATTTAATATATATATATATATATATATATATATCATTTTAAAACTTATAATTTAATCTAAACATTCCATTAATTCTCTAATGTGAAATTAGAACTCATCATCCAAGAAGGCGATGAATCAACCTACCATGGATGATGATTTCATTTTATAGGGGTAAAGGAGAAGACAACATAATTGAGGATGGATATACAATTAACACAATATGATTAAAATATATATATTAGACTAGACTTATCATTAAATTTTTTATATATCGGTGATCATATTTTATAGGAGTTAAAGAATTTAAATGATAAAGAAGGAGGAATTTAAATCTTGAATATCGTGTCCAATAAAAACTCCATAAGGCACTTGGAGTTGGTATTTTGTGAGAGAAAAAAATAATAATTTGGATAGGTATAATTTTAAGTTAACTTTTAAGAAGATTCAAGAGATTTATGGCTCAAGGTGATGAAATTAAGTGTATGAATGTGTCCACTTTTTATAATTTAGGTGAGGGGAAATTTAATAATTACATAATGTAATAAAAAATAATAAGGAAAGTATAGGATAAAAAAACTTCAAAAAGGCATATAAATATCATATTTTTAAACAGTAGAGTAAATATTACCAAATTTTCCAAATTCATAATTTTTGTAATTTTACACAATCTACTTAAATTTCAAATACTTTAATTATCATTCTTTTCAAATTTAACATTATTAATTACTATGACGTTAAAAATAAAAAATATATTCAATTTATAACGAAATATTTTATTTGATATTATAAATTCCATTATTACATATATAATTCATTGATCACGTGTATTGTTTAAAATTATATTTATTTAAATATTTTTAATATCATTTGTTTTATTTTTTCAATAAATATAATAATTACTACATCATCATTGTACAATAATTTAATGCATTTATTTATTCAATAAAAATTACAAATAAAATACCACGAAAGAGATAAATAAATATATTTAAAAATGGTATTGATTATCAAAAATATATTCTAGAAAACTACATATTAAAATTTATACTATTTAAAAACTATAGTGTCAACAACTTGTCTTTTTTTAAAATAAATTATAACAAGGATAATATTGTCATCCAAGTGGATTAAAAAGTTCACAAATTAAAAACAAATATTATTATTTCCGAAAGTTACTCCTAAAAAAAGTTTGGTTAAAACTTATAGGTCATTTAATTATTCTTATAATATTAATTAAATCTATGTTATTATTTTTTTATTCTGATTTCAGAAGCCCTACATCATCACTACAAAAGCACTAAACTTAATTATTTAATATATAAAAAATTATGATAATTAAAAAAAGGAAAAATAAATTAATTAGGTTCAATATAGTATTTTATATTCATTAATTATATATATTTAGTCTTATTTGTGTCAAGATAACTTATTTATTTTGTTAATTTTATTTTTTATGCAATGCACAAACTTTTCCCATGCATTTGGATAAGATTCAGGTAATTTAACTCTGAAATTAAAACCTTACTGAAAAAAATTATAAAAAATAATTAATATGAATTCATTCAAGGACATTTTTATCACTCAATTATTATCTATAAGGCACCAATTTTTACTTTTCCAATAATACATAGGTACAACATCGACACTAACTCAAATTATAATATTTATCAAGAAATAATTTATAATTTGTATGTTGTTAATATTATTGTACAATATTTTTATAATATTATCATAAATAATCCATTTAATATGATTAATATATTTTTATATCATAAATATATCTTTAATATATATCAAAAGATATTTTATGTTTAAAAAAATTATTTTGTACTGTTCATCTAAAATTTTAATTGATTCAAAACATTATACAAATATCACTATAGAACAATTATGATATGATAATTTTAAAAACAAAGTTCATTTTATCAAATTTATTTTATAAAATTTATAGAAATTAATTATAAAATTTATATGTAAAAAGTAATAAAAATCATTTTATGGAAAATATATTTATGAGGATTAAAATAACTTTACCTAATTTTTTTATTATTTAAAAATATATTAAAAACATATTTTTATTGAGTAGGATCTATATATTTATTTTGAAAATCAGTTATTCATATTGAAACCATCTAATTTAATGGCTATGTTATAATGTTCACATTTTAAATAGTTATATTTAGTTATCCATTTTATACTCGATGTTACATATATTGTAGGCTATCAAGCATAGTTTTTCCATTTTAAGTGTTTGGATGTTATACTATTTCCTTATTTTAAACACAGATAACATATTCCCATTCATTTTATACATCTCCCTTCCGTGATAATCCCCATATTCATAGCATATAGGGAGATTAATATTTAATCCTTTATGATCTTCCTGAATATATGTTTTTCTATTGTTTAGTTAAGTAAAAAACCCACAAATGTTTTTATTTTCAATCATATTATGTGATAAAATTTTAGGAATAATCACAAGAGTTTTTATTCCATATCCCATTTTAATTTACTACTTGTGATGAAAATCATTACATCATCTATCACATTATGTTTTAATATTATTATTCAAACTTCTAACCATTAAAAAACCAATTTCAATATATGGGTAAAAATAAATGTAACCATATATTCATGAAAAATCATTCTTCTGATGTATATACTAAGAAACATTATTTTCAATACATGATACCATAGATTGAGCCTATTTCGTCCAAGGTCATTATCTATCGAAATCATTGAATATTGATCCTAGTCAAAATATGAGTTAACCTATGAATATACCCAAGAAGTGTCAAACTTGGAGATAAATAAGGTCCCATTCACCATACACTAGAATGATTCATGAGATATAATAAACTAATAATTATCAATATAATGACCCAATGATGATTCAGTTTCAAAAAAATCCCCTTTTCATATCCATTCATGGATATAATTTCATTATAAATACATACATATTTATTTACCAGAGCATAAGATTTTCACATTTAATTAGGCTATTTTCGTGGGTTATCACAATTTCTTGTCATCAAAATTTACCAAAATTGCTAAAAACCTCTCTCATACCAATTATAGTTACCTCAAATATTCATATATGAATATTAAGTATTAATTAATGAATATTTATTACATATCATTATGATCAACTATAGAATTGTAATGTTTTAGTGTATTTATAGGATTGGATACCTAAAAAAATAACAACATAAGTGTTTTAAATTATTACACATTATTTTTTTAATGGAATGTACCCTTCTTAAAATAATCATACAAAAAACTTTTTCATTACCTATGGATAATGAATATCAGGAATGGTGATATAAGACTAAAAATAATGGTAAAAATAATAGATTTCAATATATGATCATAAGTGATCACAATATAAGTATTCATGTATGATAACATGATACAAATATAATATAATCCTTCTTAATCAGTCAACATTATTTAAAATAGAATTTGGGAATAATTATTTTTCAATCAAAATATATAATTCATAAGTTTGTTGAATAATCAACAATCATTCATGATGCATTTGAACATATCATAAGAATAACAAATATGTTTTTGGAATTCACATAAGAATATAAAATCACCTCATTTTTCATGGTTTACTCTAAATTCAACCATTGAGAAAAAATACCCCTAATGGAAATGCTTACCCACTGATTTCTGGCATTTCCTTCGGTGTATCTTCCATCTAGTTAACATTGACTTATCATAGGTGTTAAAAAAATCTGTAATATCTTAGGATATTTCCATAAAATTTCATAATTATCCAATTAAATTGGGGTATATAATATAAACATCATTCATTTTTTATTAATGAAAGTACATGTCACATAATCATAATCCGTTTACAAGTAATGGGAGGGGCACACATTGAAGTTCATAAACGATTTCAATTATATATGGTCACGTTTGAGGGAAGATAGATTCAAATTCCAATTCATTGAATATATGATAGGATAGTGCTGATATTTATTAAACCAATAATAATTAAATATGTTTAGGTGGCAATCATACCCTTATCTCTTTGTTTAACCCAACAATGTAAACCCGGTTTAACCATAAGAATGGTAAAATATTTTAATTTTCTTTAATTTGTAATATGATAAAAAATTAATTTAACCATGTTAAAATTTAGTTTTTATTATTCTTAAAAAAATTAATATATTTTTTTGAATTAAATTTATTTGGTTCTGTAAATTAATTTTAAATAAATTCCAAAATCGCAAAGAAAACCTTTTTCAAAAGACTATATTTTTAAGTATAAAAAATAATTCACATTCATTTAATTATATATAAAAAAGAATTAAATAAATGTAAAAAACATTATTAAATATATAATATATACATTTCATTAAACTAATTAATCAAAATAGATTAATTTATGTAATTTAGATAAAACATGTCACACACATAAAAACTATTTTTAAAAAATAGTGTTTTAAACCCAAAAAATGAACAAATAACATAATCATGTGTAATGACCATTACTAAGAAATAATTTATATAATTTAGAATTTATTAGGTTATACGTTACTTTAGGACCAAATTGAAAACATAATGTTATAATTACTAGAACAGAAATTAATGTTTTTAGAAAGAGCATCATATTTCCCTAGTCACTAAAAATAAAATTAGTTTGGAAATATCTTCAAAATTACCATTATATAATATTGACATTTTGATTTCAAAATTTATATTACTTTATTAAAATAAAATTTCTAATAATTATAGAAATAAAGTATAATGTTTATGCTAAGATTAGCATCAAACACTTTTTGAAGAAAACATGTTATTGAAGCATAAAGTTTCTTTAATTAAAACTATTTAGCTATTTATTATATATTTATAAATATATTTTAATTATTTTAAAATATTTTATCAAATTTTTATAATTTTTTTATTAATATTCATACCTTCCAATTCTAATTCTAGGTTATTAAGGGTTATTATATCACAATTCATTTAGACATGGGGTTGCATATAAAAGATTCTACCAACAACCGGAAATTTATTTTAAAAAATTATTCTAACTTATGGGGGTGTTACAAGAACTCAACCAAAATATCACTCTGTGTTATGGAAATGTCCCATAAAACCACACCTCCAAAATATCAAAACCTAAAATTAAATTTCAATCATCCATCCCCATAGGTACTAAGTATATATTTATTATAATTAGAATGATAAATATATACTCATTAAGAACTCAAAATATAATCCATAAATAACCTTTTAAAATATAACTATTCAATGCTAGTTTCAAATACATCTAGAATTTATGATAAATAGTTTCATATAAAATACTTATTATGTTATATTTTATTGATAAAATCCATTCCATTTACGATTCAAAGATTTTTAATCATAAAATAGATTTTTAAATTTTTTAGAAAAGGGTAAATTTAAATTAAAGAAAATTGAAATTAAAAATACATTATTGATATCTACAAAAAAGATATAAAACCGAACACTTTCTTTATAATCATTTCAAGATATAGTGAAATCAAAACATAATTTCAATGAAATATAATATAAGAAAAAAAATAATGGTAAACATCATGGGGACCAAGGAGCCTCCTGTGAAATTTAAGAAAAATATATTTTAGAACCATCATATACCATTATTAGATATCAACACTGCATTCCAAACACATAGCATCCCCCTACTCAGCCCGACTAAGGGAAAAATTCCTTGAGCGGATAATTGTATTACTAATGATTGTTAGTGAGAACATGATATTAAACTGGTGAGGTATAGATCTCGGATTTACCACCATGCTACCCAAGGATTACTAGGGAATTTAAAATTGTGGTGAGTTAATAAATTAACACATATAATATTATAATATTAATAAACAAACAATTATCACCCAAACCTACAAATCCCATTCATTGAAACAACCACCTTCGTCAAGATCAATAAAATGATATATACTTATTTACATGGGAAATTATTCTTATATTATTATAAAATATAAATGTCTATAAATTTTATATAGTACAAAATGTTGAATTATTAATGTGATAAAACATTAAATAAAATAATGTATCTATTATTTTAATATGACTTTGAGACACTATTTAAAAAAATTATAAGACCGGATTTCAAAAACCAATTATATAAAAATCATAAAATATCTCAACTATTAAATATTTCAAAAACCCCTTTAAATATATATAAATACAATTAATTTTTATGTAAAAGTTAATAACAAAATATTTATATATATAAAACACTTATTTTGGTAAAATAAATCATTTTAATGTTTCATAACTAAATTCAAACAAACATATGGTTTGAATGGTAATTTAAAATGGATGTTAAATAAATTAAAGTAGGAAAACCATATTAAATATTTTAAAACTGGAAAGTTATTAAATTATTTTGATTGAAATTATTATATATACATTGAAATTTTCATAAAATATAAAAAGGGTCAAAATTTAACAAAAAAATCAGGGTTCTAGGTTTTTAATTTTACACATGGATAAACTAACCTCAAACATTTCACTCCCACCAATAATGGTGTTATTCTGTCTCAATATGAACATGTAATGTTAAGAATGATAAATGAGATCCTTAAATATCTAATCCACCAATGATTGTCTAAACCAATATATGACATAAATTTATGATAGCACATCATAATAAAAATATATGAGAAAAGATCAAAAATGGAAACCTGAAGAGGTTCAGGTGAGATCACCTCAAGAAATAAACCTTAAAACATGAATAAATCACATTGATTTGCTCAAGGAGATAAGAAGATAAAATAGTAGAGGAACCATGGTTTATAGTGGTTAGATATAGGAAAATGGTCACCTCGTTGTAGTGTATTCTAAATCATAAACAATGGTTAATTTATTGTTTAACAATTTTGGTATCCCACAGTGTTTGGTGACACAGTTTAGTAAATCATGCACCAATTGTGTAACCCCCAATAGATAACATGTCTCACAATACAAACATTGGATTTATGGTTTCATAAACTGTGATAAAACATGTGATTACCTATGTATACCACTTAAAAATTATCATGGGAAAGCTATATGGTTTGAATTATCTATGTACAAACCATTTTACATTATCTTCTCCCCATATTATAAATTTCTATAATAATAATGACCTAAAACCCAATTAAAATGGTGCAAATTAATAATTAATGAAATAAAATATCAAAATATGCTCTAGTTTGGACATCATGGGTAGATTTTTATATCCATTAAATCAATGCTAAAACCCTTAGTAGTGAATAATTTCATAGCTACGATAAATGGATTTACATTTAAAATATATCTAGCACTATTGCAGTCAATATATGTAGTACTACTGTAGGAACTTTTTTATTTTCTACAAAAGGTCCTTAAACCAATTTTAAATGCATCTTGGTTCTTGTTGTATGTATTTTAGGACATGTGTAATAAAATATGGCAATTGGAGCTAGATCATCTTTAGGGGTAGTTGCCTATCCAAATAGGTCACTATGCATGTGTGTGTATCTTTTGTTCCTTGTACCCCCATATAATTGTCAAAATAATTATTATAAGTATTGTTAATATAATTATTTGATTACTGTTACATAAAATAGAGTTATAAGTCCCACTTTATCTCCTTTTAATTCATATCCTATAACACTAATGGGAGATCCTCCATTATATATTCCATTGACTTTTTTTTGTTTTACCTTCATGTAATATCAAAGGCATGTATCTATATTATTTAACTCTTTTTTAGTCATCATATCTATCTATTCTCTCTTGAGATATTATTTCTATGAGAATTTTGGGTTTTTTAGGTCCATGTAATATTATGGTTTGACTCAATCAAGGTGAAACACTCATGAAACAGTGGCCTTTGGTTTATTGATACTAATGGGGTATTCGAATATTTCTCTACATACTTTTTTAATGGATATTATACTATTTATATAGTGATATAAAATTCATATATGTGATTATTAAATTATTTTTAATAATTAACAAAATAATAATAATATATTATAGGTTCAACAGGTTTAGTGTATCGGTAAAATTAGGTTCATACATAACTTGTACACAATTAAAGATAAATATTATTTGACAAGATCTTCATATCCGTTTTAAATATCACATGTACTCCTCACTAAATGTAATGACATAAATATATAAATAAAATAATAGGGAGAGGTAAAATCTCATTAAGGGAAGGGATGACATATAAAGAATAAAAGACATGAATTAATATTATATGGGTGGAAATAATCAACTTCATCATGTCATATGCATTGTATCATTTTCATAAAAAGGTTTAAATATTTCAAAAATTTCATGTAATATGGCATACCCATGTTAAAGAAACATCATTACATTGAGGTCAAATACCCCACATAGTTCAGAAAATATCTAACATCATTTTCATGTATACCATATATGCATAAATGAAAACAATATAATTTTTCTCAACTCTAGTATAATGTTCATTAACAATAATCATAATATCTTATTATATAACATATTACCCAATTATTTGTACGTCTATAATATTCTATATCCATATAATAAATCATAAAATTACCATATTCAAGAATTAAAAAATGTACATGATCAGTTAATAATCATAGTCTTTAAAATATAGTAATAGGATTGTAAAAGGTTGTCCTTCTTATATCATATTTTCTTTAAAATATATCATCATTCTTTGATTTAATATTCTTGATTTAATGTTATTTATACATTATTAAGATTAAATATAGTTTCTTATAAATAAATATATTTTAAAAAAAATATAGTCTAAATAATTTATTATAATCAATCCTAATGGTTGTGATAATTACATTATTTGAAATTCTCGCCTGGGTTATTAGCCGACCATTAACTGGACATTACAAAAAGGGGGAATGATAAGTATGTGATATAAATAAATAAAAACTTTAATCATTACTATAGGTAAAAATAAATAATATAATTTTTTCAAAATACTTAATTAATCTTAGTATATTTTAGATATTTAAATTATAGAGAAATAGGGGAAGATAGGAGGATAATCAGAGAAACTACTGAAAAAAAATTCCCTCTTCTCAGAGGTCCTTCTTTTATATAGAAATAAACTTCATGAATGTTTGTAGTTGACTTACTCCTAAATTTCCATAATGAGATTATGGTTCTTAAGAGATTGAATCTAGGATGATATTTTGGTTTAGTATGTTATGGGGAATTGTTTTTCCCAGGTGTGGGAGAGATAGGTTTTCTTGTTGTGGAGTGGGAAATTTTTAGGTAATAATAATGACTAAATTATTTTATCAAAGGTATGTTACTAAGAAAAAATATATTTTATGTTATGATATATATTAGAATAAAATAAAATGTTCTTAGGACATTAAAAAATAATTTTTTTGTTCAATCAAAAAGAATAAATAAAATGAAAAAAAGTTTATTTAAATAGACACTTTGTACTTTTTGTATATAATAATTAATTTTTAGGTTTTGAAATTTATTTTATTTTTCTCAAAAAATCAATTATCATTTTAAATATATTTTGAGTCAAATAAAGAATATTATATTTATTGTTTCATTATTACATCATTATTTTCTCATAATATATGAGTTATTTGAAAACCTGTATTTTTTCTATTAATGTGAAAATTAAAGTTTCATAGATTATTTTCAAATATACCACCCTTTGATAATTTAAAAATGATGGATCCATAAATGAAGTTAATTTTATAAAAATAATTATATAACATTTTAAATATTAATTATTGACATAAAAATTATAATTTTTACGAAATATATTAAAATACATTTTATTAAAAGAATGTATTAATAATTTTATTGAGTTTTTAATATAGATATTTATATCATTACATTAAAATATTCATATTCTCATTTGATAAATATTATTTATATTTCATTTGACTATTTTCAGGTCAAATTACTATCCCAATAGTATGATTCATATTCCAAACTATTAAGTTATTATTCCTAAGGGCCAGGTTACTATTTATAACTATCAAACTACTATATCAATAACTATATTACCTATAATAATATAATCTTCATTCCTTAATAAAATATCTAATATAATTCATACCAATGTTTGATAATTTTCATTTTAAAAAATATTAATATTTTACTCATTTTTATATCTATTTTTATATTATTATTCATGGGAAAAAGAATTATTTTTTATAAGTATGGTCCAAATTTTATCATTCGACTATTAAAATTTTTATATCATTTCACCATTGTAATATTTGTAATTCTCAATTGTTTTCCATTGACTAATGTTCCAATATCCATTAATAAAGTGTAGGCTAGTTTGATTTGTTTTATATCATTATAATACTATAAAAAATAATATAGAACATATTTACTCCAAAACATATGTATCATTTATAAAGAATGGGACCTTATATTATAGGTTTATTTTAAAAATATACAAAATATATACAATTATAAATTTTTTTGTGGATTTCTGAGTTTCTATATCACCTTTTTATGTGTTTAGAGGTCTAAATAAATAGTATTATATATATGATACCCACTGGGATTTATTTAGTATCCTAATGGTAATTAGTTCAATTGTTTTTTATTTCACTTATATTATAGATATCAAGTATTTATGATATGTTTATATTGATATAAACCCATTACGAAAAATTTTCATAAGATTTATTAAGTAATTCTTCTATTCTCTTTGGTTGAAACTTTTTATAATAGAATTATCTTAATCCGAGTACATTGGAACTCTTTTTTGAGAATGTTAAACCTAAAAAATGTTTAAAGAAAATTTTCATTGAGATTAATTAATGAATAAATAAATTTTCGTTAATGTTATAATTTATTCAGTGTTTTAATTGGAGAATTTATTAGTATATTTTCTAAATTTAATTGTTTAATGACTTGTTTTGATTCATTATATTTTTGTTGGCATACACCCATTATGATATTTCCCATCATATAGTGTATATAAATATTGAGTTCCATAATGTATAATGATAATGGTTTTTATGAACACATGGTGGTTTATTTATAGGATGTTTAATAGTGAGAAAATATTTTATTAATGAATTTATTACAAAACATCATTGAAAATAATTGGTTTCTATGAAGGAAACTAGTTAAAGCTTATAAACTTGGTAGATTATTCACTATAAGTGTGTTTTATTTATATTTTCCATGGGCTGATGGATTTTAATCATAATGCGGTTGACATTGTTAGGGTGTAATGTCAGGATCTCACCAATGTTCTGCCGACAATGATTTTGAATTTTTTAATATTTTTTGAAATTTTATATTTTTTTAGAAGGAAAAATAAATTATTTATTTTTTATAATAATATTTTTCTTATAGAATTAGTTTGGGGATATGAAATTTATCATCAGGATGTAATTTATAATGTTTATATAGGCTTAATTTTCTTAAAATTGTCCGGTGTTAGTGGGATATCATTATTATTAATTATTTTATTGAGTAGTTCATTTTAGATGAACTAAATCTTTTAAATGATTTATATTTTTTGAGATATTTTGGTTGTGATGAAATTGATATAATAGAGGATATTAAGAACCTACAAATTCTTATTATTGAAAAGAAAATTTATTAATGTAATGTGGTAAACTAAAAGTAAAGTTTGAAATGAATGTTATCAAAAAATAATGGGCATTTGTTCTTGGAATGATGAGGGATTAGATGAAATGAAACCAGATAAATAATTTTTCTATCTCATAGAAATTCCACTATCTATATTTTTCTATAATTATATAGTGGGGACACGGTGTCAAGATGAACACAAAAAAACAAATAATGATATTTTGTATAAATTATTTATGATGATGAATATAGTATTGGGGAAAATACTTTTTTATGGAATCATGGTAGGTGACTATTGATTATATTATTTTTAATTATAGATTTCTATTATTAATGCCTTTATAATTATTGTTGGAAAAATAATTGATAAAAACTTGTAAAGAAGAGATGATAAAAAATGGAAATTAGGTTGTGAATTATTAGGTACAATAAATTATTTTTATTTTGATGGTCAATTGAGATATGATTAGTGAAATTGAAATTAATGGAAAATTTTATTTATTGAATAATTGATATAACATGGGATAATAAATAGTGGATTATTATACAGATTAATAAAGTATGGAACTGTGAAGGATCGATGGATATATAATTGGTGGTAATATTATTCTTGATGAATAACTAATATTAAATGACTGTTAAATAATAAATATTTATGAAATTAGAAATTTGTTGAAACTAAAATTTAAAGATGATTGAGAAGTGAAATTTTATAAATATGGAATTAATGCTATGTTTATTTCTACTTGAATAATATATAACATATAAATTAGATCAACACCCATGGTTACTGAATGGTTTAGTAAACCGTTCTCTATAACTATACAAATCCAAGATCCTATAATTTTCCACATTGAAACCATATTTTTTACCAAATACCAAAAATCCAATAGGTATAAAACATATCATGATTGTATTAGATCATAATTACTCATGATTTATTAATCATCACATCTCATACCCAAGTTGTATATCTAAAAATCCCATGGTTGGTTGGGGATTGATATAAGAAATAATTCAATATTAAATCTCACATTCCGACCTAAAGAAATATGATGATCCCATATTCTATCTATCAGGAAATCCCGAAAAACAAACCAAAATTAGGAAATATAACCCTATTTTATACCGATCAGAAAAATGTTTATATAACATGATACTCATGTGGGCTCTCCACACCGCCCAAAGCACATTAATGATCACTAGTGTACTAAATCTAATATTGGGTGATTTTTTTAATCATATTGAGAATGACATCCCAGGATAAATATAATCAGAAGTCATAACTCCCACCTAGAATTATATAATGAACATTCCATAGGATTGAATACTATACAGATTTAATATACAATTTTACAATATAAAAAACCGAACATAGTGTAACAAAATGAGATAAACATCATAGTCAATATAACACTAAAGATAATGTAACATTGAAACAGTAAGTTAAATATAATGTAAAATATGGTTTCATGAAGGGGAGGAAGATGATATAGAATAATTAAAAAAGATACAAAATACATAAATGGAACATAAAAAAATAATGATACCAAAAAACCATCCTCTATATTGAGAGAAAATATTGTACAATTGTAAACATCATTTTACCAAAACGAACATTTTAGAGACTCCAAAAATATAAAGAAACCTATGAAGCCTACTTATGATGATATAAAAATAAATAGACATATATGGTGTGTCAATGTATGTGTGTACAGTGTAAGCAAAACAAGACCAGTATGATCCCACCATGTACTCTTCGCATTCCAATTAAAAAATAGAAACCTTGTACGCTAGTAGAAAATATTAAATATAAAAATGTATCCATATTTATTTTAGAAATACAATATCATATCTCACTTTTCAAAAGAACAAATTTGTTTTCAATCATGAAATGATGGAACTATAAACCACAAAAAAAAAAAAATACTTGAATTTATAAAACCATAATGTTTTGAAAATGGGATCTTTACATACTTCAATAAAAAATACATAGATTTTAATTAAAAATATACCTTTTCTAAAAGGATACTTTTAGAGGAAAACATTCCATAACTACTTTTTAATCATCACAAAAAACTTTTACAATATAAATCCTCATTTTTTATATTGAATAATTTTGAGAATTTGGACCATGCCACATTATATTTATCAAATAAATCCGAGATTAAGAAACAAATAATTACATTTAATTAATAACTTGTAAAAGTTAAATATATAAAAGTAGCCATATAAGGATCATTCGTAATATGAACATATAATGGAACAACTTCAATCAACATGGTAACCATGTACGGATCTGATTACATGAATCCTATAGAATTTTTAGTTTTCAAGTATCATATATAATTTTAATGATCATAAATTATTTTATACATGGTTTAATCATTCTTATATTCCCTAATAGTTAAAATATTTCTAAGTGGAGCACAATCATACACTAAGTACATCTATCAGTTCATAATCCCCATCAGAGATGTGATATCATTCAAACTCCCACATAAAAACCAACGGCCTCCCATGATATCAATAAAGGTATGAAATAAAGGATATATATTTTAATATAAAACTAAAATATATAATGAATAAACTCACAGCTCACCTTCATACCTAATTCAACGATATATCCACTTTGTTATAATAAAATATTCTAACATTGAAAGTAATTGAAAAGTAATAATATGACATACCATGATAATATAACATCCAAGGTGGATTTATAAAAATGGTAGAAATATGTGAAAAATAAATTCAAATCATTTTGTGAATAGTTTTTAACACATAAGAAAATTTAAATGTTCTTCAAACATAGGAAAATCTAAAAAAGACTTAAAATATAAAAAACATATTTTTTATGGAAAATCCAAAAATATTTTTTCATAAAAAACATTAAGAGTTAAATAAATCCTTATATTTCAAGGGCCTAGTTATAAAAATGCTCATTAATCCTTTGAAATCAATGAAATATAATGACCCAAACAACTTCACCCCTTTATAAATGTTGTGTACTTTTTTTATAAAAAACATAAATGAATACACATAATTTATTACAAAATATTAACTTTTACTAGTCTGGTTTTTTGGAGGATTATATATAGACTTCTAACATTTATCAGATTTGTAACAAAAATTGAATAAAAAAACCCAACTACGCTTTCGCGGTGAGAAAAAGATAATGTCCGACATTGGACTCCAAAGTGACCTGTGAGAAATTTTAAAACAAGATATGTGCATTTAATTTCCCAATAAGGGAGTTGAAATCAACAAATAAATTCTTTTGAATCAATTCTTGAAATTTAAATAATTATACTTATAGAAAATTTTTCTCTTACACCTTAAAACTCTTAGAAAACCAGTTTTTCACCAAAATTATGATATTTTAAAATTAATTGGGAATTCTCCTTTGAAAATATTAATTTTTTTATGGTATGTTAATAATACATGATAAACCATGTCTAGAGTCCATACATAAGGCCACTGGTCATAACTAATACTTAATGGTTCAATCCTCATAACGTCACATAATTCACTAGTGCTAATTTTCAAAAATGCTTTCCCACAAAACATCCTTTCTTATCTATGACCCAAAGCATTTCCAAAGATCTTACAGAATATTATTTCCTTCCAAAAAATTTTATCATTCTAATCACATTTCATCAAAAGTTTCTTAATAGTCCCTAAAACCAATTTTTCGAGAGCCCCATGCTTAAAATTAGCATCTTAATTTTTGAATAATAAATTAAATAAGAAATAAAATATAGCACATTTAATTTTTCATACATAGAATAAACTTAATGTGTAAATAGTTATGTCTCGTACATGAGATTATTAAAGCATCACTCTAGGTATTATATGTAACAATTTCCTAGGTCGATATATATATATATACACACACACACGCTGAAATAATATAAAGTAAAAAGTATATATATATACACATGGATTTCGTAATACCTGTATTTCCATAAAATCATTCATTCAAAAAACATTTATAAAATTTACTCCACACACATGAATTTGAGTATATAAATATTTAACTTTATATATAAAAAAGTTTAAACATCTTGGAAAATTTATAATGAATGGCCATAAATCATAATTATCAATCATGAATTCTAAAATCACTCATATATTTAATAACAGTTAATTTATATTCTATGTTAATGAAATGTTGTCTATAATCATGTATATATATATATAAGTAAATGATAAGGAATTCTAATTTCATATTATTATAGATTAAGTCATGTTTATTCAAGTCACTGATAAATAAAATATATGTTTTCTAGAAAAAGGAAAAACATTGTTTTTTTAACATATGATACCATTTTCAAATAACATAAATAACCACCATGTATGAAAACATGATTTGATATAAATAAATCATTTAATATTAAACTTCAACATTTAGTTATATTATTATATTTCTTAAAATACAACGGCAAACAAATTAATATGATATGAATCATGCACAACATTAGAGATAATATATGTTGCACTATTTTTTTCATAAAGAAATAATTATATAAAAAAATAAATAAAATAAGGGAAAAAATTATGAATCATGACATAGTTATATATAAATACCTTTCAATAAATAATGAACATATTTGACTATTTTATTTTGAAATAATAAACAAATAGATGTTTGTTAATCAAGAATTAAAATTTAAACACTAATAAAGAATTAAACACAAACTCATCTAAAAAAAGTTTAATCCAAAAAATAATTCTCGAATCCCTCACAAAACAAGTTTAATCCAATAAATAAACACTACGTCCGATAATTGAATTTTTCAGAAGAAAAATGCATGATATTTCATTGGCTTGGTCATACACTCAGGCTCCATTGAATAGACAAATTGAGATTAAAATTCATTTTCACCAATGTTTGAGGACCAAAAACATCAGAAAAACTCTCATTCCCTCACAGTATGTACAGGTTGGTTTGAAATTGGTTCATATAGCCAAAACTCTACTCTGAAAATCAACCATCTTACAGTTCAAGCTGAGTCTCATTGATGTAGACAGCCAAAAATAAAAGTATTCATAAACTTGATATAAAATATTCAATACAAATAGACAATGAAACATTGACATCTCATATTTAAATTACTAGAATATGAATAAGAGAATCAACATCTATAATCCACACTAAAAATATACCTCTTATAGTCTAAAAGCAAAGAAATTTATTGAATGGACTCGAATAGACAAAGAATGAACATTAAAAAGTTCTAGCATTAACTATGTTAAAATTCGGATCCAAAAAAATTAAAAAACTACCGGAATGTAGATATAATGTCTAGGAACATGAGGCGACCTACATTCGGATCCTACGACATCCCCTGGTTCACCAGATCCCAAACCCTAAACTGTGCTCCATATTCGATGATGTTGTGGATTCTAGGGCACGATTCCTATCGTTGAAACTTGGCCGTGACACATGTGCATGGAGCCCTGTGAAGATGGTGACCACCATCGTGACTCGACTCTGACGAATCGATCCCTCAGCAATGACACTCGTGTGCTTGTGACCTGCCTAATACGTGACTTCGAATAGACTCATGAACCCCAAAATATCACCTCCCACTCCTCTTGCACAACATCATGGACCCACCTCCCCTAAATCCTTTACGTGTTTCATCTATTTTTTAAATAAATTTTTATTATAAAACCATTACATATTATCATTTTTCAATTCTATATTTTAATGGTTATTTAATTATAAAGTAAAACATTATGATGTAATAATTATATAAAAAATAATTTAATCATTAAAAACTAATATACATATATATATATGTGTGTGTGTATTTTATATCATTAGAAAATTAAATTTTATAAAACCAAATTATATGTATTTCATTTTCTCATTGAATGAAATAAAATTGTCATTATTTATAACTTTCCAATATTTTACAAAACAAATTATAATCGAAATTTATTTCATTAATTTCAATAATCTATTAAAATTTTTACATAAAATTTTTATTAATAAAAATTATAATAATAATAATTTTATAAAACATTAATCTAATAAAAATTTATAATTTTATATATAATAATTACTATTTCATATATATATATATCATTTTTTCGAAAATAGAACCAAATTAATTTTATAATCATATAATTATTCATATTTTAGATTAAATAATTATTAACATATATTAAAAAGTGAATATCAATGGTGAATATGCTCATAACATAATTTATTATCTATCAAAATAATTATAACAATCATTTTATATTTCCCTTTATCCATTTCAAATAATTTAATAAATATCATTTTGATAAAAATATTGTAATAATATTTCAAATAAATATAAAAGTT
Source organism: Viscum album (assembly GCA_963277665.1). Taxonomy (NCBI): domain Eukaryota; kingdom Viridiplantae; phylum Streptophyta; class Magnoliopsida; order Santalales; family Viscaceae; genus Viscum; species Viscum album. The sequence continues at coordinate 1,810,618,682 of OY728159.1, read as the reverse complement.
CTAATTTAGTTAATTAAAATACCTAATTTCCGTTATTTTTATGATGACAATATTATTAGTTTTTTTAATTATTAATCAATTTAATATATAAAATAAAACTATGTATGGGATTTCTTAGATGTTACATTATCCCCCCTAAAAATAATTACATCCTTTCAATTGATTTTGTTGGACTAAAAAGAATTATAAATTTCTGTCTTTGGAATTGTGAAACACTAGGACTGATAAAATCTTTGTAATAACAACCTATAATCACAAATTTTTTATAGATCATTCCTCTAATACCAATTATAATTACCTGAACCCGAATAACGGGTGCATCCATTTATGAATATTTTATACATTTTTTTATAAAAGAACATAGACGAATACACAACATTTATTACAATAGAGAACGTTTTACCTCTCTACGTTCTGGCGGATTAGAAACATGCTTCTTACATTTATCAGATCCGAAACAAAAATAAAATTAAACAAAATTCCAACTACGCTTCTTCAGTGCGGAAATGATAATTTCCTACTTTATATTCTAAAGTAACTTGTGAAAATTTTTAAAACAAGATATAAGCATTAAATTATACGGTAAGGTGGTTAAAGAAAAACAAATAAATTCTGTTGAAACTTTTCATGAAATTTAAATATTTATAGTCAAATACAATTTATCTCTTACACTTGAAAACATTTAGAAAACCAACTTTTCACAAAAATATTGATATTTAATTTTTTTGGTAATTCTCCATTGAAAATATTAATTTTATGTAGTTTATTAATCATACATGATAGACCATGTCTGAAAACCAAGCACAATACCATTGGTTATAACTAATACTTACGAGTTCACTCCAGGTAATCTCACATAATTTACTAGTGAATATTTTCAAAAAAAAATCCCATAAACATGTGTTTCTCATCTTTGAACCAAAACACGTCCAATATTCTTACACAATAATAATTTATTTGAAAAAAATTGATCATTCTTATCACGTGTCAAAAAAAATTTCCCAGCAGTCTCTAAAACCAATTTTCGTAGAATTCCATGTTTGAAATTGACATCTTTATTTATGAATCCTAAATAAAACAAAAAATAAAATAAATCACATCTAATTTATTCTTCTTAGAATAAACATAATGAATAAATAGTTATATTTCTTACATGAGATTATTAAATAAACATTCTATGTAGTACATGTAACAATTTAGTATGTAAATATATATATATATATATTCTTAAAATATTTAATGTTGGATGTTCCTATATATACACATGGATTTTGTAGTACCTGTATTAGCATAAAATCAGTCATGCACAAAACATTGATAAATGAAAAATTAAATCCACGCACATTCATTCATGTAATTAGGTATATAATTTTATATATAACAATGTTTGAAAAATTTTAAAAAATTTATGATGAATGCCCATAAATCATAATTATTGATAATAAATTCATAGATCACTCATATATTTATTAACCATAAATTTATATTCAATGTTAAAAAAAGTTTTCCAGAATCATGTCTGCAGATATATATATATATATATATATAAGATAAGTAATTATCATTTCATATTATTACAGAATAATTCATTTTTATTGAATAATTTTGATAAATAAAAATATAATTTTCTTGAAAATGGAAAAACAATGTTTTCATTAACATAAGATACCATTTTCAAAGAACATATTCAACTTCCATGTATTAAAACATAATTTTATATAAATTACTCATTTCATATTAACATTGAACATGTAATTATATAATAATAATTCTTTCAATAAAATCGGAAACAAATTAATGTGAAATACATGTAGCACATCATTAGAGAAAATATATATTTCACCAATTTGTTCATAAAAAATTTATATACATGAAGAAATAAACTGATATAAAAAATTAGGAAGCAAGACATAGTTATATATAAATCCATTTTAATAAATTCTAAAATAAATTGGGTGTTTGATTTTGAAAGAAGACATAAATAGATCTTTTAAAATCAAGAATAAAAATTAAAACACTAATAACTAATAAAATTACATACACTAATAAACACAAACACATATTAAAAAAAGTTTAATCAAAAAAATAAATGTTCAATCCCTCACAAAACAAGTTTAATCGTATAAATAAACACTAAATAATTTAATTGAATTTTTTAGACGAAAAAATGCATGATATTTCCATATACTGGACATACACTCAGGATCCCTTGAATAGAAATATTGAAATAAAAATTCATTTTCACCAAAGTTTGAGGACTTACTACCTCAAACACGCTCTCAATCCCTCATAGTACCAATGGGTTCGTGTTAAATTGGTTTACATAGCGAAAACTCTACTGTGAATGGCAACCGGCTTGCAGTGAAAGCTGAATCTCATCGATGCATACACCCAAAAAGAAAAATATTCATACAATCTCAATAAATGAATTAATAGAAATAGAAAAAGAAACATTGAAATCTAAAATTAAAATAACTAAAACAATAAAAAGAGAATCGACATCTTCAAGAGAATAAAACATCTTATGTTCAATGTCCTAAAGTATCAAAAAATATGAAACTGACTAGCATCATTGAGGATAGAAAACGACACAGTTCGATGTTTAACCGGCATAAAATCTGAATCCTATGAATTAAATCAAAACCTACCAAAAATTTGATTAGGAGACTAGGAACAGGAGATGATCCTCATTCATATCCTTCAACATCCCCCGGTTCACCGGTGCCCAATCCCTAAACTGCATTCCAGATCTAATGATGCTGCAATTTCTAGGGCATCACTCCTCTCGCCAGCACATGGCCTTGATTCGGTCTTAGGGAACCCTGTGAAGACTATGAAATCCATTGTGACTAGTCTATGGAAACATGACCCCTCTGTGATGGCACTCCCTTTCTCAATAACTCCCTACAACACAACTCTGAACTGACCCATGAACCCAAAAATGATGCCACCCACTCCTCCGGTGCAACATCATGAACTAGCCTCCTCTAAACCCTATACCCATTTCTTCTATATTTTTTTTAAAAAATTATTATTTTAAATATTTAACATTTTATTATTATTTTTATTTTTATATTTTAATGGTTATTTAATTATAAAACAATACATTACATAATTGAAATTCTATAAAAAAATTAAATCATTAAAAATAAATATATAAATAAATATATATTATATCATTTGAAAATTAAGTTTTATATAACATTAAAATAGTTATATAAATGTCTTTTTGAATGAATTTAAATTATCATAATTTATAAATTACAAAAAATTTATATAAAAATTTATAATCATATTTTATAATATTAATTTCAATACTCTATTAAAATATTTACATTATAATTTTATTAAACAAAATTTATAATATTAATAATTTTATATAAAATTTATCTAATCAAAATTTATAATTGAAAAACTAAAAAAATATTATTATTATATATATATATATCATTTTTTTCGAAAATATATCCAAATTAATAGTTAAATTATATAATTATTCATATTTTATATTAAACAATTATTAACATATATTAAATGGTTAATATTAACAGTGAATGTGTTCGTAACATAATTTATAATATATCACAATAATTATTCAGGTGAGTTTATGTTTCTCTTTATCAAATTAAAATAGTTTAATAAATATCAATTTGATAACAATATTGTCATTCAAATTCAACTGATATGAAATTTATAATTAATATAATTAAAATTATTAATTTCAGATGTTATAATAATGAAAATATTATTTGTTTTTTTAACTATTAATCCATTTAATATATACAATAAATCTATGTTTGGGATTTCTAGTTTGTTACCTGAAGTATTTGAAAATAAATAAAAATTAAAATATTTCATTTGAAACCCACTCATGGAATCTCATCAATGGCCAAGAGAACATGAAATTTAGTTAAAAATGATATCTAAACGTTAAAAGTATATATAAATTTTGATTCACTATGAGGCTGAATAAAAAATAATTACAAATCAATAACTAACAATCATGGTCACAAAATATTGCTGATATTGTAGAGGGAACATAATTTCAAATAGATAAGAATGTTTACCTTTATAAACAAATGAAATATAAAGGGTCTCCGACTAGTAATAGAATAGTAAATTTACATATGGTTATATACCACTAAATAAGAAAGTAATGGAAACTTATCAGACCAAATTATACTCTATCATGAAAAATGCCTAATTTAAAATCATGAAATAAGAAACCCTATATAATTATGAAAAATTTAGGGATTTAACCATAGAAGATAAGTGGTAAAATGAATAGATAAAGTTGAAATCGTGAAGGAATGAATATTAAAATTATGAAATTCAATATACATCCATGGTACCCACCCCAAGTCTTGGAGAATGAGGTCTCCATGGATAGAGGTTGTTGTGTTTTTTGAATGGAAGGAAAGAGAGGACAAGGGGACTAAGAATAGATTATAAAAGATAGTTAAATTTAAAATTTCTATGAAGTAGGGTACACTACATAGTTTTGATGCATAGTTATGTAAAATTATTGTAAACCATACGGGTGTCATTGGAAAAAACTCCTTATGTAAAATTTATCTTCTATTATTTATCCTCACTATTTATAATATAATTTCTCATGAAATTGTACCCTATGACCTTACTTGTGATGTCTCAGACCCTCAAGGGCCAACCCTTTGCAAAATTCCGGATCCTAGGGGTGATGTCTCGGTGGTAGGACGTCATTTTAGCGTGCGACCAATTGACGTGACCGATCAGCCCTACCGATCGGTGTCACCCAGCCTTGTCGGTTGCATTTCTACAGTTTTTCCCATAACCCCTCTCTGGTCTATTCAACTTTTTTTTTCAAGTGGTTTAATGCCATTTCAAATCCCATAATTAATACCCAATAAATCCCGAGGGACCTCCTTAAAGGATAATAAAATAACAATTAATTCTGTCTTCTGTAACCACCCAATAGTGTGGGGAACCACAATTCAAATTTAAAGTCGTTCAATTCCCTATATCCCGTAGCAAAAAGATCTTATATATATATCACACATGAATTTCTTCTTCCTATTTTGTGGCTTCCTTTTTTCTTATTACTTTTGGAGTTCACGAAGTCCCTCCCCTGCGAGTCGCGCTTTTCCCTTATTCTTGGCATGTGGAGAAGAGCTTCGATCTTTGATCAATTAGGTAGGTTTTTCCTTTTCCTCTCCATTCTGTGTATCATGCTGGGTGGGTATACTTTTGTCTCTGTGGGAATTGATGAATCTAGACATAACAATGATAATGATTATACATTTAAAATAATGAAGGGGGGTTTGATTGATGTTTCCGCTGTACTACTTTTATATTGTATGTGTTGTGAATTTTGAGGGCCTATGCTCACTAAAAATCATGGTCGTTGGTGGTATTTCCTTATTCACTAATGAATCTTTGTATTTTAGGATGATTAAATGACTTTACCTGGAAATTTGTTAATCACGTAAACTCAGTTGGTTTAAATGGATGTTCAGTAAAATAAGAATCCCTGTGTGACCACCCCTGTTAACAAACAAAATGAAGAACCTAATGAATGATGTGCTTGAACCAGGAAGATTTTCTACTCTATTTTGGTTGTAGGGGAATTGTACTGTTTGTCTTCCTTTGTGGTGATGTGGGTGAGGATGGGATCCTCTGATGTGGCACAGTTGCCGGTTGTGAATCTGGGGTAGTGGTTACTCTTCTTATGTCCTAAATTGGGGTTAAATCTTCTATTGTTGAGAATTGGTGGGTTCCTGGTTTTCGGGATGCGAGGCTGTGTCTCAGGGTTTTCATTATTTCCAGTACTTCAAGGGATATCACTTATCCCTTTTTTGAGGTTTTCATTGGTTCCAGTACTTTGAGGAATATCAGTAATCCCTTTTGTTGATGCAACTTTACTAGAGAACCGGGTGTGAATGCTTAAATTGTTGTTTGGCTGTTTATTTATTTTTGTCTTGTTGTTATGCATGTTAGCTATCCGGTAGTGCACAATTCACCCTATTTGGATCAATTGAACATGAAAACAAGAATGGTTTAGTGGGTAATTAGTTTGGGAATGAGTTGTGGCTTCGTCGTGAGTGTCGTGGATTCTTTTGTGAATGAATAGTAACAAGGGTGTTTTTTCTTAGGTTTTGGAACCCCTATGTTGGGATGAGTGTTTATTACCTATACATATATCTGTATCTTTTATGTTTCTTATTCCGGCCCCACCCAAGTTGAGCACTTAGTGACGAACACCCCATTTCATGGGGAGGGTGTTTTTCCCAACACTCCAATGAGTGGTTGGTTATTAGCTCATTTCCGGATCCCTTTCCCGAATTTCCCAAGACTCTTAGGGATAGCTGTGATGGCCTAAGGTACATTATTAGCTGAAGAATCTCCGGGCAGGGCAGTTGTGGTGGTTGGCCCAGGTGTCTGCGGGCAGGTTGTTTCCCAAGTGTCTTCGGGATAATGCCCAGGTGTTTTCGGGCATGTTAGTAGTTGTTCTGGCCCATGAGTTTTTGGGTGTGGAAGTAGTTGTTCTGGCCTAGGTGTGTGCGAGCGGGGTTTGGTGGGACTATGGTGAGGTTGTGGCCCAGGTGTTTGTGGGTGGGGTTTGACAGTGGGACTTCGGTGAAGTTCTGGCCCAGGTGTGTGCGGGCGGGGTTTGGCAGTGGGACTGCGGTGAGAATGGTGGGATTGGTTTGATGCGTAGGATGTCTTCAATAACCAGTGGGAATGTGGTGTGGGGTACCCAAATATCGATGTGATATTACTATACATTACTTGCCTTGTGTTATTTGGGGAGTGTGCCTTGGTGAGGCTTGGGTGGATAGCTTACCTTGCTAGATGTTTTGGTAATATCTTTTCTCACAGGGAATTAGAATGCCTCTCCACTTGTGCACAAGAGATTTTGGTTTTTCCTACTGAGTATACTTGCATGCTCACCCTAGGTATATAAAACTTCTTTCAGGTTTCCAGGAGGACTTCATGGATCATGCGGGACCATACTAGATCGGACCATTGGGTAGTTGCTATTGTCATTTTCTTTTTTGTTGGTACTTTACGCCTGAAGTTCTTGTGGATTGTATCCATTACATTTGAACATGCATATGTGAATGGTTTACTTTCGAATTTACCTTTACTCTCAGCTTTGGTGTTGTTGGGGTTTCTATCTTATCTCCCGATCCTATAAAAATAAAAAGGGTAATGCCTTCCATCTTGTGTGTGATTCTATACCCATGGTGCGGGTCGCCACTCCGGGACCTATCGAAGGAAGGTCTCGGGGGTCATTATATCTCCTTCAAATTAAAGAAGAACGGGTCTAACAATCTGTTGTCCCTTCACTCCTTTTTGATGAAGGTGGGTCAGGACAGAATAGTATCAGAGGCAGGTTTGTGGTTGAGAGATAGGATGGAGTCTGGAGTTAGGCATAGTGAGGCTTTCATGGGGTGGTTGGGAAACAATGTTGGGTGACCTTGGTTTGTGAAATAGGTCAGGGAAGACCGGCTAAGACACAAGATTTTAGGGGCCCCCATGATCCGATGCAAAGAATTTGGACCTATGGAATGACCAAGTAAGGGTACACTGATTACAGGTTAGAGACCCTAGGAAAGGTACATGCATCATAATGACTTCTTTTATTCTATTTCACGAGTGTCTTGGGGATACAAAATAAATAATGGAGTCTAAGAAATTTTGATAACAATGTTCTGCACTACCCGGGCTTAGGCATTCCTTGTTTACCTCGTAGTTATGGTACCCAGAAGACGACCACGAGTAGTGCGGACGATTGAGGCCCCATAGGTTTCCTTGGCTGATCGAAAGAGGGCTGACTGAGAGGAGGATGATCAGTGGTAGAGGAAGCTTTGTGCCTTTTAGCAAAATTCCCTCGGGAAGTGTGAGGGAAACACCTCTTTCATGGACAAGGAGAGCTGGCTAGAGGAGCTAGTGATCGCTTTCAGCCTGATTCGGGCTCCGACAGAGTACTAGGTTCCTCTGGCCGTCATCCAGATGCATGGAGCAGTGCGTCAGTGGTGGACGCTTTATCTTGGAGAGAATAGGGAAGCTAAGTTTTCATGGGCTGACTTCGAGAAGATGTTCAGAGCAGAATTCATCTCTACCATGATGAAGGCCGAAAAGAGGCAGGAGCTACTCTCCATCTTGCAGGGGAGTATGTCAGTGAGAGAGTTGGGGATCAAGTTCAAGGATATCCTCCTCTTTTGTAGAGACCCGTATCCTGACGTACATGGACATTACATTACATTTGCGGAATACTTAGTACATAACAAAAACACACACACAAGGATCGTAATAGTTTAGTGTCTTTGGAAACTCGGAATATAATCTTCTAATCGTGGTGAAAGATCTTCAAAATATCCCATAAATATCTTCCTTTTTTTTACTTAAAACCTTTCTTTATATCCTGGGGAAAAGAAAACATAAAAGGGTGAGCTCAAATGCTCAGTAAGGGTAAACAAAAGAAATATCAATCACATCATATACATAAGCACATAACTTTTGGAAAATCTTAACCTGCAAAAGAGATCATAATTTCATAACATGGGGTAAATCATGGCAGTGAAATGTAATCACAATAATCATAACATAAAACATGAAACTTTGTGGCATTCACACATAATCATAGAGAATCATTTCTTGTTAGTCAAGACTCATTGTCAAGACTATCTTAGTGGACAAAGTCCCTTTCTGAATCGAGTAACCCTCGTTTCAGTCCTGTTTCACTGAACCGGTATAACCTACCATTCCAGCCCTGTCTATCTCATGAGATATAAAATCTTTACCCAATGCATTGGAGGGAGATATAGGTCCCACCCATCTCATAATGATACCATTCTTATGTGTGCCACAAAATCATAAATCATACATATTTTTATAACCCATGTAATAAAAATGGGATTCTTAAACAACATGACATCATAAAACCATTCATATAAGATAAAGGAATTCATAAACATAATTCCATCACAACATAGTCAAATCAATGTAAAAATATGGATATAAACAGAACCCTTTATTATCTTAGATGGAAAATAATTTTGATAAAACACTTGAAATGAATTCTTGAGGAAAATATCCTTTCTTCTTCAAAATCAATTTCTTTTCACAAAACATCATGCAATTTTAAAAGAAATAGATTTTATTAAAAATAGTCATGAAATCTTTTGGAGGAAGCTTCATGAAAATAAGGCTTTATAAAACCATAAAAATCCGTTCGTTCCGTTTAAGTTAAAAAAACATTCTTCGTACTTTTGTCGGAAAAGTCAAAAAGTACCTCGTACGAAAAATGAAAAAAGATTCCTTTCATATCCTTTACTAAAAACTCATCGAAGGGTAAAACTGGATTTAAACAGTTGTAGGTGGATGGAAATAATATTACATATTGAGGAAATATGGATGTGGATAATAAAATACACCCCAGTAAATTTCAAAGTATAAACAATCTCGGATAAAAATGAGATTGTGATATTTCCCTTACCTTAGGTCCGACTTGCTTTGTAAGTGTCCGAACCTCCTGTATAATGATTTAAATCATGTTATTGACTTATTACAGAATCATATTCATTGTTATGATATCATATATGGTTCACTTATGACATTATATTACCCGTTCTTTTGTAAATTCCATGTTAAAGAAGCGTTTTGGGTAAAATCGTTTCATTTATCGTAGGTGTTTTGACTTGTTGTTCTTGACATCATTATTACTTATATCATGATTTACTTACTTCCAGAATATAAAATATGATTTATATATTATATATATTCAGTATATATATATATATAATAGATAGATAAATAAAATGAAAAACACCGTTCATGGAGATGGTAGTCCGTACGTACGCATGAACGCTGTTTTTCTTTCCTTATTGTCTTGAAATGGAAGTAAGTAGATGACATACATATGTATATATATACATAAATCCAGTAGCTTTATAATTTAATATATTTCATTATTATTTCTTATATATACATTATAATCATTCTTAAATGGTTAACATGGAGAATGAATCTCATCGCGTCGTGGAGACGGTAGTCCGTACGTACGCACGAGCGATGATATCATTTCTATAAATATTGAATTGAATTGGAGTGGATTATACAATATATCAGAATCAATATGATGTTGTAATAACTATGTATAGTTATTCTTTACACCATTATACCCATCCATGTAAGGTGGTGGTGGAAAATAAATTACACCACAGCGTGGAGACGGTATTCCATACGTACGCACGCGCGGTGATTTCTTTTTCCGTAGGATGGATAGATGGTGAAATAGGGTTGTTTCATACTTATAATAACATATCAGTATATGAGTGATACTGATGTTATTACTTCATAATGAAACAACATAAGAAGAAGAAGTGGAAGAAGAAATAAAGATGAAAGAATTGGTAACGGTAATTACCTCTTCTTTGAAGTGCCTCTTTGAGACCTCCTCTTAGGGCACTAAAATTGGTCTTTGAGGGAGACCAGAACCTCTAGGATGTTTCTAGGGAAGTGGAGAAGAGATTTTGACAGGGGTTGGCCGAGCTTGAGTGCTCAAATTGGTGTGAGGAGGAGGGGGAGGAGGTGTCCTTTTATAAGGGAGGAGAGGGGCACCTTAGGAATATCTCAAAATATTATTTTATATTAAAGTCAAAATCGGTTTATAATGGTTCCAAAGGGTCTTATTTCGAAGATAAAGTAGGGATGGGTCGAAATCCTATCAACCAATAGAATTTAGACAAGTTTAGGATATTATTTTAACCTTATCAATTAGATTTAACTCTAAGTTAAATAATTTAACTTTTACCATGTCTTTTTGTTTTCTTTCACTATATGGTTAATAAACTTACTATAACATGCCAAACGAACCCCAAATTGTTTATTATTAATATATATATCCTTATCTAAGTCATTTGGCCGAACCTTAGATTTTTAGAAATACAATAACAATTAATAATATAATATTTAATTTAAAAACTATTTTGTGTCAACTTTGACACTATTTGATATATGATTTTTGTGAAAGTCATAACAGAATTAAATGTTCGAAACAAGTTGATTAAATCAACATTAATATATCATAGTAACCTATAAAATTAGTGGAATTTATAAAAAATCTCAAATTACATTTATTTGGGTGTTTATAACATCAATTATGTCAATATTTCATTAATAAGATAATTACTACATCATCGTTGTTTCATAAATAAATTAAATTATTTTATGTCTAAAAATTACAAATAAAATACCATCATGTAGGAAATCTTTTTAGCTTTCTAATGAATATTTACAATAGAATTTATCTTATGTATAACCCCATGTTAAAAATGAGTTACGTATTAAACTTTGATTTTAACTATTTTAACGTTTCTTTAAATAAATTAATAATAAATGTCCTAATCTAATCCAAGTGGGCCTAAATGGTCATATTTTATTCATAAGTTTGTTTTTGGTCGAATTACACTTTTCCAATAGAATTAGGACATGTGTTAGGGTAATATTAATATCATATTTACCCTTAGTTACCCTATTTACTATTAACCGCGGTAAAAAAAAGTAAAAAGTTACTATTCACCAAAAAATTATTTTCATCTCATTGAACCACATTTTAGTCCTTGATATTAACCATGTCCCTCGGATTTTCGAAATTCCATTCACAGAAGCGGCAAAATTAAGTTTTATGAAAAATTCAGTTTTTTTAACTACCACTTAGTAGTTTCACTATTCATCAAAAATTGATGTTTTTCAGAACAATGCCCAAATTTCATCCTAAGCTGTATTTCATATTCCGAATTCAAAAATGAAATCTATTTTACCAAATTCATAACATAGAAGTTGCATTAATTAATTTTATAATTAAATCCCGCTGTTAAAATAAATAGCGTGTTTTTAGGAAACAATATATATCAAAAGATTGACACTTGATTATGTCTGGTTTAAATGTGAAATTACAACCAATGACCAACATTGTATTAAATTGTAAAAATATATTCTAAATATAATTTAAAACCACTCAAATTAATAATTTATCACTATTAATTATTTCGATTAAAAAAGTTGTTTTTAATTATAATTTAGTAATTTTCACTATTCATCAGAATATGAAAGTTATCCGAAAAGTACCAAAATTTCACCTTAGGCTAAATTTGATACTCCGAATCCAAGAATGAAGTTCATTTTGAAAAATAAGATTTACAGAATTTTAAAAAGTGGGTATTACTATTCATAACGGCTAGTTTTAATAATATTTTAATAGCACATCGTTGTTTAGTGAAACTCGGTATTGCGTATTACACACGCTATCGAGGAAGGTCGCGATTGCGTGTAATGCAAGGCAAGACAAGGATGCGTGTTGTGCAAGCTCCTTTTGGTGTAGCGTACAACACAAGACATTAATAAAATTAAAAAGATATATTTTTTTTATAAAATCTTGGGCTGTTACATTCTACCCCCCTTAAAATGAATTTCGCCCTCGAAATTCGTCGGGGTTATAAATGGTTTACTATTCGAAAGTTTCTTTAATAGAAACCCACATCGTAAAAAGGAATATCAAAACCAATCTTTAAAAACAAAAGTATGAAACGTAACGGTTACCCAAATAAACTAATCATTGGGTTTCCACATAGGTGAAAATATGGATATGGAAGAGAAATCTAACCATCATGTTCTGATGGAGAGTGGTAGAGAACATGGCTATGGAAAAGCCAGTAATCACAAATCCATAGATTTGTGATGATATAAGGTACCATCTGATTCATCAGGTATAAGATCACTAGGACAATATTTTTGGTTTTCAAGATCATTTCCCCTAAAGTTGAAAATTTGAATTAGAATAAATACTTACTTTATTTTGGTACAATCTCACTGTTGTTCGTGCCTTGAACAATTTCCACTTCATCTCTTAAATAAATGAAGTTGAATTTGTTATTCGTGAAGTGTTAGCAGATCATGTGATAGAATGACGGGTCATTCCATCTGTCTCAAACAAAAGGTTAGCAAAAATTATATGCATAAATCGATCTATAGTGATATTAATCATATATGGTTCCTAAAATGGACTTATACTTCATATATCATACTGCTTAATATAATAAAACTAGTTTCTACTAAACAGGGACTTCCTGTAGGCCAGTGGTAGGCGATAAAGGCCAGTCGCACTTCGGTTGTGGGTTCGATTCCTACAGCCTTGTCCGAAGCGATGGGCTGTCGCCCGTCCTGCAGGTTGTCCTTTTTCCTAAAACTACATTACTATAACATCCCATCAATAATATCGAAAAAACTTCTATCCTTAAACAATACTCACTTATTTCCAACATAATCCATTTCAATCTTTAGGCTTATCCATAATACTGTAGTCCACTCTCATAACATAGTGAAAACGATTACCAGAGATTTAATACCATCGTTGATTCCCATATATCATAAGATATATCTTGTTGGTCACATTCCAAACATTCAAAGGCCTTAATCTTGTACTCTCTTGAATACCCATTGAACCTTATTGAAAACATGAATTCTATTAAAAGTTAACTCTTTCCACATACCAAAATCCTCAAAATTCTATATACTCAAACCATGATATCACTTAGTCCTTATATCAATCATGAGCTCATGAATACTGTCAAACATTTCATTTTCTCCTTATCCCTTCATTATGCGCATATCATCTACATTCCAAAAATATCTGAATAACCTTTCATGGATACTGGTAACATTAATCAGACAACAATGTAACAATCCTTACATGTCTCTTTATTCCATAGTACCATGATATTACTTATACAACATTACACATGATAAACATGTAATCATTCCACTACATTCTTAAACCATTGACCGAGCTTCAACAATTCTTTCATCTCACATATCATTGGTAGTCTCTTCATCATCATCCACATAGATACTTCCCATACGACCATACTGATTATCTTCATGAGACTTTCCCTTAGGGCATTGGTTTGCATAATGCCCCTATATTCCACATTTAAAACATTTAACCATTGTTGAAGTCGTAGCAATACCATTATCCTCATCCCTGGTGTTAACTGAACCTTTTCCTTTGCACTTACTAGCTTTGTGTCCTTCTTTTCCACACCCAAAGCATCTTCCAGTTCCTTTGAAACATTCTCCTTGATGCCTCTTCCCACATGATTTACATAGGGGAAATTGAACTTTCTTTCCTCTATGATCATCATGAAACTCCATCTTTCTCTTATTAGCCGAGTCAGGAAACTTACCAAATTTTACTTTATTGATCATATTATGAGATTGCTGATTCGGAATAATAATGATGTTTGGACTTCCAAATCCCATTTCATTTGGTTGCTCATGAATAATATTATTCCATTGTCCATCATTTCCTCCATTATCGTGAATCACCTTGTTTCTAGCCATTTTCTAAAACCCAAAAAGAATAGTGTGAGAGGAAAAAATCATGCTAGGGAAAACAACATAATAAAGGGGGAGTACCTTCAATATCTAACATCTTAGGTTTAATTCTATGATCGTTAGCGTAGTTCTAGTACTATAACTTATACGTCTACTTAACCTTAGGGACATCCCTTGACATACCGTAGAAATATCTCTAGGGATCTCACTAACGTTTTCGCATCCTAGTTTCCAAAGGTTGACTAAACCTTTCCTCTGATACCAACTGTAGAGACCCGTATCCTGACGTACATGGACATTACATTACATTTGCGGAATACTTAGTACATAACAAAAACACACACACAAGGATCGTAATAGTTTAGTGTCTTTGGAAACTCGGAATATAATCTTCTAATCGTGGTGAAAGATCTTCAAAATCTCCCATAAAGATCTTCCTTTTTTTTTACCTAAAACCTCTCTTTATATCCTGGGGAAAAGAAAACATAAAAGGGTGAGCTCAAATGCTCAGTAAGGGTAAACAAAAGAAATATCAATCACATCATATACATAAGCACATAACTTTTGGAAAATCTTAACCTGCAAAAGAGATCATAATTTCATAACATGGGGTAAATCATGGCAGTGAAATGTAATCACAATAATCATAACATAAAACATGAAACTTTGTGTCATTCACACATAATCATAGAGAATAATTTCTTGTTAGTCAAGACTCATTGTCAAGACTATCTTAGTGGACAAAGTCCCTTTCTGAATCGAGTAACCCTCGTTTCAGTCCTGTTTCACTGAACCGGTATAACCTACCATTCCAGCCCTGTCTATCTCATGAGATATAAAATCTTTACCCAATGCATTGGAGGGAGATATAGGTCCCACCCATCTCATAATGATACCATTCTTATGTGTGCCACAAAATCATAAATCATACATATTTTTATAACCCATGTAATAAAAATGGGATTCTTAAACAACATGACATCATAAAACCATTCATATAAGATAAAGGAATTCATAAACATAATTCCATCACAACATAGTCAAATCAATGTAAAAATATGGATAGAAACAGAACCCTTTATTATCTTAGATGGAAAATAATTTTGATAAAACACTTGAAATGAATTCTTGAGGAAAATATCCTTTCTTCTTCAAAATCAATTTCTTTTCACAAAATATCATGAAATTTTAAAAGAAAGATATTTTATTAAAAATAGTCATGAAATATTTTGGAGGAAGCTTCATGAAAATAAGGCTTTATAAAACCATAAAAATCCGTTCGTTCCGTTTAAGTTAAAAAAACATTCTTCGTACTTTTGTCGGAAAAGTCAAAAAGTACCTCGTACGAAAAATGAAAAAAGATTCCTTTCATATCCTTTACTAAAAACTCATCGAAGGGTAAAACTGGATTTCAACAATTGTAGGTGGATGGAAATAATATTACATATTGAGGAAACATGTATGTGTATAATAAAATACACCCCAGTAAATTTCAAAGTATAAACAATCTCGGATAAAAATGAGATTGTGATATTTCCCTTACCTTAGGTCCGACTTGCTTTGTAAGTGTCCGAACCTCCTGTATAATGATTTAAATCATGTTATTGACTTATTACAGAATCATATTCATTGTTATGATATCATATATGGTTCACTTATGACATTATATTACCCGTTCTTTTGTAAATTCCATGTTAAAGAAGCGTTTTGGGTAAAATCGTTTCATTTATCGTAGGTGTTTTGACTTGTTGTTCTTGACATCATTATTACTTATATCATTATTTACTTACTTCCAGAATATAAAATATGATTTATATATTATATATATTCAGTATATATATATATAATAGATAGATAAATAAAATGAAAAACACCGTTCATGGAGACGGTAGTCCGTACGTACGCATGAACGCTGTTTTTCTTTCCTTATTGTCTTGAAATGGAAGTAAGTAGATGACATACATATGTATATATATACATAAATCCAGTAGCTTTATAATGTCATATATTTCATTATTATTTCTTATATATACATTATAATCATTCTTAAATGGTTAACATGGAGAATGAATCTCATCGCGTCGTGGAGACGGTAGTCCGTACGTACGCACGAGCGATGATATCATTTCTATAAATATTGAATTGAATTGGAGTGGATTATACAATATATCAGAATCAATATGATGTTGTAATAACTATGTATAGTTATTCTTTACACCATTATACCCATCCATGTAAGGTGGTGGTGGAAAATAGATTACACCACAGCGTGGAGACGGTATTCCGTACGTACGCACGCGCGGTGATTTCTTTTTCCGTAGGATGGATAGATGGTGAAATAGGGTTGTTTCATACTTATAATAACATATCAGTATATGAGTGATACTGATGTTATTACTTCATAATGAAACAACCTAAGAAGAAGAAGTGGAAGAAGAAATAAAGATGAAAGAATTGGTAACGGTAATTACCTCTTCTTTGAAGTGCCTCTTTGAGACCTCCTCTTAGGGCACTAAAATTGGTCTTTGAGGGAGACCAGAACCTCTAGGATGTTTCTAGGGAAGTGGAGAATTGATTTTGACAGGGGTTGGCCGAGCTTGAGTGCTCAAATTGGTGTGAGGAGGAGGGGGAGGAGGTGTCCTTTTATAAGGGAGGAGAGGGGCACCTTAGGAATATCTCAAAATATTATTTTATATTAAAGTCAAAATCGGTTTATAATGGTTCCAAAGGGTCTTATTTCGAAGATAAAGTAGGGATGGGTCGAAATCCTATCAACCAATAGAATTTAGACAAGTTTATAATATTATTTTAACCTTATCAATTAGATTTAACTCTAAGTTAAATAATTTAACTTTTACCATGTCTTTTTGTTTTCTTTCACTATATGGTTAATAAACTTACTATAACATGCCAAACGAACCCCAAATTGTTTATTATTAATATATATATCCTTATCTAAGTCATTTGGCCAAACCTTAGATTTTTAGGAATACAATAACAATTAATAATATAATATTTGATTTAAAAACTATTTTGTGTCAACTTTGACACTATTTGATATATGATTTTTGTGAAAGTCATAACAGAATTAAATGTTCGAACCAAGTTGATTAAATCAACATTAATATATCATAGTAACCTAGAAAATTAGTGTAATTCATAAAAAATTTCAAATTACATTTATTTTGGTGTTTATAACATCAATTATGTCAATATTTCATTAATAAGATAATTACTGCATCATCGTTGTGTCATAAATAAATTAAATTATTTTATGTCTAAAAATTACAAATAAAATACCATCATGTAGGAAATCTTTTTAGCTTTCTAATGAATATTTAAAATCGAATTTATCTTATGTATAACCCCATATTAAAAATGATTTACTTATTAAACTTTGATTTTAACTATTTTAACGTTTCTTTAAATAAATTAATAATAAATGTCCTAATCTAATCCAAGTGGGCCTAAATGGTCATATTTTATTCATAAGTTTGTTTTTGGTCGAATTACACTTGTCCAATAGAATTAGGACATGTGTTAGGGTAATATTAATATCATATTTACCCTTAGTTACCCTATTTACTATTAACCGCGGTAAAAAAAAGTAAAAAGTTACTATTCACCAAAAAATTATTTTCATCTCATTGAACCACATTTTAGTCCTTGATATTAACCGTGTCTCTCGGATTTTCGAAATTCCATTCACAGAAGCGGCAAAATTAAGTTTTATGAAAAATTCAGTTTTTTTAACTACCACTTAGTAGTTTCACTATTCATCAAAAATTGATGTTTTTCAGAACAATGCCCAAATTTCATCCTAAGCTATATTTCATATTCCGAATTCAAAAATGAAATCTATTTTACCAAATTCATAACATAGAAGTTGCATTAATTAATTTTATAATTAAATCCCGCTGTTAAAATAAATAGCGTGTTTTTAGGAAACAATATATATCAAAAGATTGACACTTGATTATGTCTGGTTTAAATGTGAAATTACAACCAATGACCAACATTGTATTAAATTGTAAAAATATATTCTAAATATAATTTAAAACCACTCAAATTAATAATTTATCACTATTAATTATTTCCATTAAAAAAGTTGTTTTTAATTATAATTTAGTAATTTTCACTATTCATCAAAATATGAAAGTTATCCGAAAAGTACCAAAATTTCACCTTAGGCTAAATTTGATACTCCGAATCCAAGAATGAAGTTCATTTTGAAAAATAAGATTTACAGAATTTTAAAAAGTGGTTATTACTATTCATAACGGCTAGTTTTAATAATATTTTAATAGCACATCGTTGTTTAGTGAAACTCGGTATTGCGTATTACACACGCTATCGAGGAAGGTCGCGATTGCGTGTAATGCAAGGCAAGACAAGGATGCGTGTTGTGCAAGCTCCTTTTGGTGTAGCGTACAACACAAGACATTAATAAAATTAAAAAGATATATTTTTTTTATAAAATCTTGGGCTGTTACAGCTTTGCTCTGAACCTCATTCTGGATGAGGTGTCTCGGTCGAGACATTTAGAGGAGGCACTTCGACCTTCTCTTTAGTATTTTCTTACTCCCTTCACCTTACCGACCTACATAGAGGTCCAGAAGAAAGCTGAAGTGTGGAAAGGATGCACACGTTGGGAGGTGTATCATGAGAGGGGATCTAATTGGGCTCGTTGAAGGGGAAGGTCGTCGGCAGTAGGCCTCCAGCATTAGGACCCTCAAGGTTTCGACTAGTAGGAAGCAAGCCTCAGCAGTTCAAGTTCTGTTCCCCTGGTCCTCACCCTTTTTGTTTGGGCTCAAGACTGAGGTGCTTCATCTGTAGGAGAAATTGACACCATAGGAATTAGTGCTCGGAGAGAGTACAGTACAACGAGGGTGGGCGAGTTCAGCGCCCACCTCAGTCGCAGCAGTTTCAAGATAGGCCCCTTCAGCAGTAGCAGCAGGGGCAGCAGGCTCCCACCCCTCTGAGACCAGATGTGGTGGGAGGAGGCAGACCTCAGTGCGCTCCTCGGGGACCTCGACCATGTCCCAGGCGGCTTTTTGCAACCATTAGATGTCTTCGAGTGGAAGTGGGAGGACATATCGATGGATTTCGTCACAGGGCTACCCAAGGTTTGAGGAGGCAGTGACACTATATGGGTAGTGGTGGATCAGTTGACGAAATCAGCCAACTTTTTGGCGATCAAGGAGTCTGGTGGAGTAGATGCTTTAGCGTGAAGGTACGTAGATGAGGTGGTGCAGTTGCATGGAGTTCTGAGATCCATAGTCTCGGATAGGGATGCAAGGTTTACCTTACGAGTCTGGAGGGGATTGCAGCATGATTTTGGCACCCAGCTATGTCTTAGCACTGCTTTCCATCCCCAGACAGATGGACAGACAGAGCGCACCATACAAACCTTGGAGGACATGATACGATCATGTATTCTGGATTTTGGGGGATCGTGGGTGCGACACCTGCCTCTGGTAGTGTTTTCCTAAAATAATAGCTATCACTCTACCATCAGCATGGCTCTATTCGAAGCCTTGTACGGGAGGCCATGTCGCTCGCCCGTGTACTGGACTGAAGTTGGGGAAGCGAGTGTTCTTGGCCCAGAAGAAGTGCAGAGCACGACAGAGGTGGTATAACTTATACGATAAAGGATGAAGGTGGCACAAGAATGACAGAAGTCATATGTCGATAATAGGAGGGGACCCTTAGAGTTCAAGGTTAGGGACCACATATTCTTGAGGTTCTCCCCTCGGCGTGGACAACGGAGGTTCGGTAGGGGGAGCAAGATCTCTCACAGATTCATTGGACCCTTCGAAGTGTTGCGGTGTGTGGAAGAAGTGGCCTATCAGCTAGCGTTACCGCCACCGCTACTAAGAATACATGATGTCTTCCATGTGTCACAGCTCTGTCGGTATCTGCATGACTATTCACACATACTTGACTAGGGAGAGCTAAATATCGAATACAACGTAACGTTCGTGGAGATACCCCTGATGATCGAGGATCGTGAGGAGAAGGTGCTTCATTGAAGAACCATTCCTTTGGTTCGTGTGTTGTGGTGGCTTGGTGGGCTTGAGGAACATACCATGGAATGGGAAGCACAGATGTGAGCCCATTACCTTGAGTTTTTTTTGAGTTTTGTGATGTTTTATCTTGTACTTACTGTGACAGAACGCTTTTCCTTGTTAACTATAGAATGTGTGGTTTTCCTTTTTGTATGGATGTGTGTGAAGTGTCCTGAGATATGGGGACGGGAGGACCTAATCCCTAGTTAAGATGAATTAAAGTGGATGTGCCTAAACCTGTGCAGGCGAGTCAAAGACACCCAAAGAGGATAATATCTTAACATGGAGGAAGGGAAACACCCACCACATGACCAGATGGTTTAATCCTTTGTTTTATGGTGATTGTAAGTGTTCGGGTTCACTCTTGAGAGGTATCTTCTGGGGCGGTTGCTCGGACCCAACCTCCTTTATTCAGGTCTGGTTTTAAATTCTCGAGGGTGAGAATGCTTGAGAGGTATCTGATGTGATGACCCGAACCCTTGAGGTCCAACCCTTTTCCAAATTTCGGATCCTATGGGTGAGATCTCGGTGGTAGGACGTCGTTTCGGCATGTGACCGATCATCGTGACTGATCGGTGTCACCCAACCTTGTCAGTTTCATTTCTACAGTTCTTCCTGTGACATCTCTTTAGGCGATTCTACATTTTTTCATGTGGTTCAAAGACATTTAAAATCCCATAATTAATTCCCAATAAATCCTGAGGGACCTCCTCAATGGAGAATTAAAAAACAATTAATTCCATCGTGTGTAACCACCCAACCGCGTGGGGAACTACGATCCAAATTTAATGTCGTTCAAATCCCCATATCCCGTAATAACAGGATCTTATCTATATATCGCTCATTAATTTCTTCATCCTTCTTCTTCCTCTTGGCTAGATTTATTTCTTCTTAGTACTTTTGGAGTTCCCAAAGTCCCTCCCCTATGAGTCATGCTTTTCCATAATTCTTGGCGCATGGAGAAGAGTTTCGATCTTTGATCAATCAGGTAGGGTTTTCCTTCACATCTCCGTTCTGTGTATCATGCGGGGTGGGTACACTTTTTTCTCTGTGGGAATTGATGAGACCAATATTAATGAAGATAATGAATGGACTTTTAAAATAATTAAGGGGGGGTGTGATCGATGTTTCTGTTTTACTACTTTTATGTTGTATGTGTTGTAAATTGTGTGGGCCTATGCTCACTGAAAATCATGTCTGTTGGAGGTCTTTCCTTGTGAACTAATGAACCTTTGTCTTCTATGATGATTAAATTAATTATCCTAGAAATTAGTTAATCACGTAAATTTAGTTGGTTTGAATGGAAGTTCAGTAAAACTAGAATCCCTGTGTGACCACCCTGGTTAACAAACAGAAAGAAGAACCTAATGAATGAAGTGCTTGAACCTAGAAGTTTCTGTACTATATTTTGGTAGTAGGGGAATTGTTCTATTTTTCTTTATTTGGGAAGAAGTGGGTGAGTATGGGATCCTATGATGTGGCACGGTTTCTGGTTGTGAATCTGGGGTTGTGGTTACTCTACTTATATCACGAATTGGGGTGGAATCCTCTATTGTTGAGAATTGGTGGGTTCCTTGTTTTGGGTACGCGGGGTTGTGTCTCGGGGTTTTCGTTGTTTCTAGTACTTAGAGGGATCTCAATTATCCATTTTGTGAGGTTTTCTTTGGTTATAGTACTTTGAGGGATCTCACTAATCCATTTTGTTGATGAAACTTTACAGGAGAACCGGGTATGAATGCTTAAATTGTTGTTTGGATGTTTCGTTCTTTTTGGCTTGTGGTTATGCCTGTTAGCTGCCCGGTAGTGCAGAATTAACCCTACTGGGATCACATGAACATGAAAATAAGAATGTTTTAGTGGGGAATTAGTTTGGGAATGAGTTGTGTCTTGGTCGTGAGTGTCGTGGCTTCTTCTGTGAATGAATAGTAACAAGGGTGTTTGTGCTTAGGTTTTGGAACCCCTAGGTTGGGATGAGTGTTTATTACCTATACATATATACTTAGCTTTTATGTTTCTTATTGTCACCCCACCCATGTTAATCACTTAGTGCCGATAACCCCATTTCATGGGGAGGGTGTTTTCCCCAACACTTCTATGAGTGGGTGGTTATTAGCTCTTTTTCTGCTCCCTTTCCCAAATAGCCCAAGATTCTTCTGGAAGGATATGATGGCCTGAGGTCCATTATTAGCCCCAGAATCATCCGGCGGGGTATTTGTGGTAGTTTTCCCAGGTGTCTGCGGGCAGGTTTGTTCCCAAGTGTCTTCGGGATGAGGCCCAGGTGTTTTTGGGCGTGGCAGTAGTTGTTCTGGACCATGAATTTTCGGGCATAGAAGTAGTTTTTCTGGCCCTAGTGTGTACCAGCAGGGTTTGGCAGTGGGACTGTAGTGAGTTTGTGGCCCTAGTGTGTGTGGCCGGGGTTTGGCAGTGGGTCTGTTATGAGGTTCTAGCCCAGGTGTGTGCAGGTGGGGTTTGGTAGTGGGACTGCAGTGAGAATGGCAGGATTGGTTCCATGCATAAGATGTCTTCAATAACCAGTGGGAAAGTGGTGTGGGGTACCTAAATATCGTTGTCCTATTGCTATACTTTACTTGCCTTGCGTTATTTTGGGAGTGTGCATTAGTGAGGCTTGGGTGGATAGCTTACCTTGCTAGATGTTTTGGTTATCTCTTTTCTCTGAGGGCATTAGGTTGCCTCTCCACTTGTACACGAGAAATTTTGGTTTTCCCTACTGAGTATACTTGCATGCTCACCCTACGTATATAAGACTGCTTTTAGGATTCCAGGAGTACATTAGGGATCGTGTGGGACCGTACTCGTTCGGACCTTGGGGCAATTGCTGTTGTCATTTTCCTTTTTCTTGGTACTTTACCTTTGGAGTTCTTGTGGCTTGTATCCTTTACTTCTGAACATGCATATGGGAATGGTTTACTTTTGTATTTACCTTTACGTTCATCTTTGGTTTTGTTGGGGTTGCTATCTTATCTCCTAATCCTATAAAAATAAAAAGGGTAATGCCTTCCATCTTGTGTGTGATTCTATACCCTTGGTGCTGGTTTCCACTCTAGGACCTATCGAAGGCGAGTCTCAGGGGGGGTCATTATCTCTCCTTCAATATAAAGAAGGAAGGGTATGAAAATTTTCTATCCCTTATCTACTTTTTGGTTAAGGCGGGTCATGACATTAATCATAGATGACATTCATGGTTTATAAAACACTGAGATTTTATAAAAATGCTTTTTAGGTAAATTTAATTTCTTTGAAAGTTTTCATTATACAAAATACTATGTTTTAATGAACCAAAGTATAATTTTAATAATATATTTTGAACATTAGCATTATAAATTATATTTTTAACATGGTTGTATGAATTGGAACAACCATGTTTTAAAAATTAATTAAAATTATTGTATATAAAGAAAATATATTGATAAAACATACTTCATTTTTAGTAAAGTATTAATATATTTTGAAAATAATATTTTCAAAATATATGATTTTATTGGTTTTTTAAAAAATAATAAATATAGTTTTTTGAACCTGTGTAAATAACATTGAAAAAATAAACTTCATTATTGAAATATATATCCAAATATTAGTTTGGAGTGAATTTATGAAAATTTTCTGAAAGGTTAAATTTTATGATGTATAGTAAAAAAATATTGATTTTTACTGAAAAATTCATTTTAATTTAATGTATTTTGAAATGAGAAATAAAATTTTAAATAGTTTTAAAAATAAAATAAATCAATTATATTATTAATAATAAAATTTATTTAATTTGAATCAATTATTTGTTCAATTTTGACATAAAAAATTTATATTTACAAAACATCTCAATTTGGAAAACAACTTCACCATCGAACCTACTGGTTTTATTTTAAATTTAATTATGTCACTTCTATTGATTGAATTTGGAAAAATATATTCCATAAATTTATTAAAAACATTATATTATATAATAATGTAAACTTAATTTTTTTCATAATGAATTGTAAAAACAATACAAAATAATTACTGTAGTTAATCCTAAAATGGGTTTACAAGGGGTTAGACCAAAAGATAATGGTTTTCATTCAAATCAAATATTAATAAATAGTATTATATAGACATATATGAACCTTACCATATACATATTTTATAATTCATAGTAATTGTTTAAAATTTTATTGGAAGTTACTTTATCAGTTTTGTTTTTTGGGAAATTTCAATGTCATTTTAAAGTGGGTTACTTTTCCCACATATAAAAGGACATATCCTATACTATACTATCTAAAAACAAATATTATTTTTGATCCTATACACATTGAAAAAAAACCCTTCCATACACTCCTCCATACATTATAATGGTGTAATTTTCTTATTAACCCCTCTTAATAAGGGATTAAGTGTAAAGATTAAGATATTTTCCAAAGAAGAGGTATAGTCTTTAAACATGTGTTTTAATCTTATTTATTCATCTAAATACTACAAATATTATTCAAAAAAATTTATATAATAACATAATTATCTACCATAAAATGATATTTTATCATGATAATGTAATTACCTACATCTGTAGCTTCTTCCATCAAGTGGGATTTGAAACTGTCGATCATGTGTAAGGCGGAGTATCACATTGGGAACCAATTTAATTATTGTTTACATCACCATCTATCATAGTTGGATATAATGATGTATGAAACATATATAAATGAAATTTATTAAATTATTATACTTATATAATTATAATATAACATATATCATCATAATTTTCATTTTGTGGGAATACGATAACATCACTCATAAGAAAGACAGACTTCCCCTACATAAAAAATTTGATTTTTTCTTCACTTATTCTTTACCAAGAAGGTAATAATGATATATTCATTGAAAATATATTTTATATATGAAATTAGAAAAGATTATACAAACGTAATATGTTATTTAACATTATTTTTTTCATCCATTGAGAACATGGAAACAGTGTTCAGGTGTACCCATGACCTACAGTCTCAATAAAGGGGGTAATTAATTTTTTCCCGATAGCTTTAAGGGATTACTCTAAAATAATACATAATTAATATTCATTATATTTTTATCTTGGATATCATTCTTCATTTATTTAACCATGATCAATTTATATGTCCCAAAAATACCAATCCATAACATACACGAAAAACAAAGAAGTTATTACCCAAAATGTACTTTTAATAATAAAATACTAACAAAAGGGAAAGAAAAGGGAATGAGAAAACAATATATGTTATGAAAAATATTATTAAGGTTATATAATAGATATATAATAAACTTATATATATTATACATGATTTTTTAACTCGTATGATGGAATTTGAGACTTATGTATAAGAATTTCAAGTCTCTCTTTTATTTTATGGAGACATGTACCATATTAACAACTTTATAATTTTATGTGGTGTATATATTGAACATAGACATGTTATATCATGAATATAATTATTTTTATTTTAGTTAATGTTTCATTTGATTTTATTCATTAATAGGTCTTATAATTCTAATAGTTCCAATGTGGTAAGGGATTTGTGTTTCACTTTAATTTTTGTGGGACACAATCTTTATACAATACATGTTTCTTTTGTGTGGTGTATATATTGTACATGAATGTATTTTATATAAATTATCATGATAATTGTATGATATAGATACCTATATTATGTTCCCTCTTTCATGGCACTTTTTATTCAAGAATATACCACACTAGTAATGGTTTAATGTAATAATCTCACTGTTTATTGATATTGTTTATGAAATACATCTGGTGATTATATATTATAATATATCTTTAATAAAACTATGTAATATTATTCTCTTATGGTTATTTCCATAAATTATATGTTTTTCATTAATTTTACTCTATCTTTTATACTCAATATTCAAAAACGGGTTTTACGGAAAACTATGTTTACTAATATCTTTAGATGAAAACCCTTTTTCTTCCATATCCATGAATTCTAAAAAAAATTTAATTTTTTTTAATATTCTAAAATAATTTTTAATTCATTTTTATGGTGTTTTTATTTTTTAAATAATGTTTTTAATGGAATCATCATGTCTTTTTCAAAAAAAAATCATCTTGGATTTTAATGAAATGTGAAAGGAAAAATTATTTTAATGTATATATCATGAATAGAATATCCCACCATTATAACCACCCATTGTTGCAAATATTTCACTATTTGTTTCAAATATAATTTCTATGAAAAATATTTTGAAATTTTTTGTGAAATATTAGTTTTGAGAATATAGTTTTCCAAATAGAAAATGTATTTTACACAAGAATTGTTTAATTATATTTTATGGAATTTCAATCCGTCAATAAAAAAAACCTCTAGTGTTGCTTATGTTTTTATGTGGATATGATCCAATAATACCATCATTATTATTTATCTATATGTTTTATGAATATGATGAAGATATTTTTATCATACACATACATTTCATATGAGCTGGGCTATGATTAGTTGATGATATGATTGTGAAACCCATATCCTTTCAATTGGTTATGCTATGATAAAATGATTTTTCAACCATATAATTTCTATGGGTTATACTGGAATAAAATGTTTATAAAACCCATTTTCATTATAAGGGTTATGATACGATTACTTATTATTATATTGTGACATTAAAATGTAGGTATTATGTGATGAGTGGAAACTATATCTTCCTAAAATGGATTGGGTAAAATAATTAATTTCATGATATAATTATTGTATACATTCCAATTTTCTTGATTTGAAATTGGAAACAAGAAGATGTTCTTGATCCCATATGGGAAACATGTGATAATCTCGAATTCATTGTTACAACCCATCCCCTAAGGCCCGTGTCATTACTACCCCAAGACCGCCTTCCATAGGCCAGGGGCTGGTGACTAGCACCAAAGGCGTAATCCCCTAAAACTAGGAAGGAATTGCCTTAATAACCTGTAAAAACACACAACAAGATAGGAATACAAGTAAAATATATACCAAAAAGAGTGATGAATGTAAAAGTGGCCAGAATACAAGACCAAGAGTAAAGGTACAAGTACAACTAAAAATAATACAACTGAAGAAAAAGAAAGGAAATCAGCTACTAGGTCATCCTCCGGGATTCCAACCTGAAGGGTAGGTATAGATATCCTCATCAGCACTCTGTGCCCGTCTGTCTCCTCTATGTACTGACATGCCGTATAGTCTACCTCTAGGCACCGTCCAGTCCTGGTACTCTCAGTCTCATTCAGCACTTTCCGTTGTCTGCAACCAACATAATAAGGTGTGGGCATAGCCCATGTAGGGTTGAGTATAACGATACTCAGTAGGGACCCTGAGACCCTCAAGGTATCATGAAATCCAACAAGGATAAACTCCAAATTATGAAATCATCAGATAACCTTACATAGTTATATTTCAATTCATATAGATAAGTTATCAAGTGATCTATCTCAATCATGAGGAAAACATAGAAAACCTGACTCAGGTCAACCAGGATTTTATTCACAATATTAAAACCTAAGCTGTTGAAGAACTCCTCCTCTATCGAGTACAGTGGACCTGCCACGACACCAAGCGTGATTCCCACTAACCTTGGACTGCTGAGGTCCTCCTCCTGTCGATTACCGTGGGTCTGTTGCATCACCAAGGCGCTCCCCACCATGGGTCTGTCGTGTCACCAAAAGCGCTCCCCCTTGTTTCGTGTAGAGGTACTGGTCCTGTCGAGTATCGTGGGTCTGCCGCTTCACCAATCACACGCCTCCACTGTGGGTCTGCCATAACACTATGGCGCTCCCCACTAGGCTAGTAGAGTCACTCCAAGTCAAATGGTCAATAGTCATCAGGTCTCAGCCATCCACTAGGTCTCCGAACTCTGGTCGCTCATCTCCAGGAGGATCTGCTCCACGAGCTACTAGTCGATACTCCAACTGTCACAAAGTCTGAAGAAAAATTATCTCAATGGTTTGGCACGTCATAGGGATCTCCACACAATAGAAAGTGGCTCAATCGGATGCCCGATCTGTGAGTCATTAGTGTTTTAGTCCCGAGGGCCCGGTTGGATTCGTGCTCGATCCAACCCGACCATTTTCCATCATAATCCAAAACCCCATTATGGTATACCCAGAGGGACCACCTCGCTCCATGATTTCCAGCGTTGCCGAAGATTCGTCAAATAGATGTTCAATGCCGAAGATATGGTCCAAGGAGCGTAAATGGGTCGTAGTGGGCCTGGGTTTGGTCCGACCCAGTCTGGGCCGACTCGATTCGGGTCGACCCGGCCTGAACCATTGGGTCTAGCCCGACACGTTGGTTTTGGCCCAGCCTGCTGAGCCAATCCTAGCTGGCCGCGAGGGGACGCGGAGGTCCATGAGGGTGCGAACCAGCCATAGTTCCGTGCAAGGACGGCATGGCATGGAGGGATCCACGTGGGAAGCTTGGCCTGGAGGGCACTATGTGGGCAGGTCAACCCGGAGGGCACCCCGAGGTTGGTTCAGCCGGCGGATGGGGTGGTCGGGGCCAGCGGATGGTGCAGCCAGGGCGGCTCAGCCAGGAGGCCGGGGGCCGGTTCAGATGGGGCACGGCACGGGTGGGGCCTGGCATGGCCGGTGGGTAGCGCGGTCAGGGGGCGGCACAGTCGACAGGAAGCACGGTCGGGGTGCGGCACGACCGGGGTGCGGCACGACAGGCGGGGTGCGCGGGTGGGGTGCGGTGCGGCTGGCGGGCGGTGTGGCCAGGGTGCGGCGTGGCTAGGGTGTGTGCCTAGTTCAACTGGGAGGTTGGAGAGCCGCGGGGGCGGCGTGGGTCGCAGAGGCCATGGGTGGCATGGTCCATGACTTCATTGCCATCATCGCCATTTCGAAAAGCACCATAATGAAGATCAGCGAGGGTGGTCGGGCCATGTTTGTTTGGTCTGCACCCTCCACATTTAGAGTGGTAGCAAGTAGTTCTTCAAGAACATAAACAAAGAACAAGCATGGAAGATATTTTAAATTTCAATTCTCATAATCCCCTCATCAATTTCTATTCCCAATTCTGCAAAGAAAAAAGAGGGGAGAACATGGGGGTGTTAAACAGAAAAAGAATAGAGCCCTATATTGTTCGTTGTTCGTCGAAATATTCGTTGGGAAGAAGATAAAACATTGGGAAAAGATGGATGTCGATTCTCCATGGATGAGGACGTCCCATGTTGGATGGATTACCGAGGAAGAAGGTCGAAGTCGTGGCCGATGTCGATATTCTTCATTGGTGGAGGGTTCTTCGTCACTGAAAGCGTTCTTCGTGGAGGAAGCGTTCTTTGTTGGAGAATATTTCTCCCAAGAGCTCCTCCCAATTCCACCAAAGATGCCAAGGAATAATAGATTGAGTCTCTTTTTAGTTCGTTTGCAAAAAAATTCAAAATATCCTAATTAATTGGCTAGGTGGGCACATTTAATTGGTGTGCTGGCCGAATCAATGTGGGGGAAGCCCAAGAGGCTCCTCCACATTTAAGAGGTTGGTTGAGAGGTTTCCTCTCCCCCTATTATGAGGGACAAACCTCGGGTGGTCCCCATCACCATAACTCATGGGAGGTTTTAGGCCTCAAGTGGTCCCCACCACCATAACCTCTCAAGGGAGGTTAAGGTGTGGTGGTCCCCACATCCATAACCTCTCTTGGGAGGTTAAGGTATGGTGGTCACTACATACAACATCCACATGGGTGCTTACAACAGATTATATAAAATAAAACATGTGTTTATTTTATTTTCTTATATCCACGAAAAAACCAAAAGCTAAATTTCACCCTCAACCATCTACCGTTGAGGTAAAAGTCTCCTGAAGTGAATACCGGCACTATGAGTTCAACGGTGCCCTCATATTTTAATTCTGAGCACCGGTTCAGAATTTAGAAAACCCCCCTCGCACATTTACTAAACGTGCCCGAACAGAAGTTTAGAAATTCATTCTGGGCACTCTGGACCTCAAAATCACGCACCGTCAATTTTCGTGGATGGTAAAATTCCCATTTATTTAAAAACAATTAAAAAGAATTTCCAGGTCTTTACAATCTGCCCACCTCAGGGCTTTACGTCCCCATAAGCCACAAATCAAAATAGGTATACCAGTGGGGGTACTGAGCATGAATATGAGCCTCCCGCTCCCATGTTCTCTCTTGGAGGTTCTCGTGCTGCCAGCAAACACACACCTTAGGTATCAACAATGCATGAAGGACCCGCTCCTATCGATCCTCAATCTCTACTGGAACATCCATAAAAGTATCCCCATCATCATTGTCTAGTTCACCATGGTCTATGATCTAAGAAGGGTCGTGCACATATCTTTTCAGCTAGGATACGTGGAAGATGTCATGCACCCATTATAACTGAGTTGGAAGAGCTAAGCAGAATTCCATCCTCGCCAACACTACTGAGGACCTAAAAATGTCCGATGAAACTCGGAGATGACTTGTCGGCTCGACCAAATCTCCACAAACCTCGTTGAGGTGAGACTCGTAGAAAGATGTAGTCTCCATCCTTGAACTCTAGAGGTCTCCATCTCCTATCGACATATGACTTATGACTGCTTTGTGCAGTATTCATCTACTCTTTGATGACCTGCACCATCTCTGTGGTAGCCCGTACCATCTCGGGTCCCACTAGTGTTAACTCCCCTAGGTCAGTCCAGCACAAAGGCGATCTGCAAGGTCTCTTGTAAAATGCCTCAAAAGGTTCAATCCCCATGGTGGAGTGATAACTATTGTTGTATGAAAACTCCACAAAAGGTAAGTGATCCTCCCAACTATGACCAAAGTCATGGACACAAGCATGCAACATGTCCTCGGGGGTCTGAATGGTCCGCTCGGTCTGGCAATCCTTCTGAGGATGGAAGGTAGTGATGAAATAAATTTGCATCCCAAACACCTCCTGAAAACCCTTCCATAGCTGAGAAGTAAAATGTGTGTCACGATTAGAGACAATTTTCAAAGTTACACCATTTAGCCACACAATCTTCTGCACATAGCGGCGTCCCATTCTCTCTACTAAAATCGGCTCTCTGATCGGTAGGAAGTGGGCCGACATAGGGAGTCGGATGATGATCACCCATATCGAATCATGACTCATGGATGTGCATGGAAACCCTATCACGAAGTCCTTGGATATCCCATCCCACTTTCACTCTAGGACCTCTAAAGGTTGAACCAAACCTACTGGTACTTGATGCTTCGCCTTCAATTACTTAAAAGTGAGTCATCGAGAGATAAAATCAGCTACTGCTTTCTTCATTCCCATCCACCAGTGCTGTCGTCAGAGATCCTGGTACATCATCGCCACTCCTGGATGTACCTCTAGAGGGGATGTGTGGAACTCCATCAACACTTCCTCCTATAGTGACACCGGTACCATAGTACATCCTTTGAAGAAGATGACATGCCCCCCACCTTCAGAAAGTCCATTAGGTGTCTGTCCTATGGATATCTGAGCACGTCGTGTCTCGTAGTCATCGTCCCCATTATGTTCCTCCCTTAATCGCTTAAGAAGTGGGGGAGTGACTGTAAGAGACTGAAGAAAAGTTGATCCATCCCGATCAACAAAGGATATCTGCAAAGCAGCCAGCTACTATGCCGCCTCACCTAATAACTGTATGCCAGATCTTCTACTAAGTGAAACTACAACAACGTTCCCCTTCCCAGGAGTATAGACTATCTCGAAGTCATAGTCATAGAGGAACTCAGTCCAATATCATTGTCTTAGGTTTAGTTCATTCTAAAGAAGATATACCTAAGACTATTGTGACCAAAGTACACTTTAAAGTGTTCGCCCATCAAATAGTGCTGCCACATCTTCAAGGCGAAGACCATGGATGATAACTCCAGGTATGGTTAGCGTAGTTATTCTCATTATGTATCACCTTCCGAGAGCCATATGCTATCAATGCACTCTCCTTCATCAGGACACATCTGTGTCTTGTTCTTGATGTGTCGTAGTAGACTACATACCGTACGCCCTCTTCTGGAAGCCTCAAGATGGGGCACTAATCAGCCTCTACCTCAGCTCCTGAAAGATCTGCTGGCATCTC
Source organism: Viscum album (assembly GCA_963277665.1). Lineage (NCBI taxonomy): Eukaryota > Viridiplantae > Streptophyta > Magnoliopsida > Santalales > Viscaceae > Viscum > Viscum album. The sequence goes on along the minus strand of OY728159.1, from coordinate 1,810,586,188 downwards.
TCCGACCACACCAAGGGTTTCCCCTCCTTTGTCAAGTCTGATAGTGGTGCTACAACTCTAGATAAATCTGGAACAAATCTCTGGTAGTAAACATCCAAACCCAGGAAACTTCGTACTTCCATCACACTCCTGGGTGGTTCCCAAGCAAGTATCACCTCAATCATTGCTGGATCTACTGCACCTCCAGCCTCTAATATGAAATGTCCCAGAAAGTGAACCTCTCGGATCCATAACTGGAACTTCGAGAGCTTACCATAAATCTGGTGCTCTCAGAGTGTGTCCTGTACAACCTGAAAATGGTATGCATGCTCCTCCTCAGTAGACGACAGGATCAAAATGTCATCGATGAAGAGTACAACAAAGAGATAATGATATGGCTGAAAGATCATGTTCATGAGTCCCATGAACACTGCTGGAGTGTTGGTTACACTGAATGGCATAACCAAGAACTTGTAATGGCCATACCGACACCTGAAGGCAGTCTTCTGCACATCCTCATCTTGTAATTTGAGCTGGTGATAGCCTGATATGAGGCCTATCTTTGAGAACCACCATTCTCTCTTCAACTGATAAAAAGTGGTCGCCATTCCTTGGGAGTGGGTACTCATTCTTCACAGTCACCTGGTTCAGGAACTAATAGTCAACACAAAGCCTCAAGCTCGCATCTGCATTCTTGGCAAACAGAATCGGGGTTGCCTAGGGAGAAACACTTGGCCGAATGAATCCTTTCCCCTGCAAGTCTTCTAGATGTACCCGCAGCTCATAAAACTCCACGGGAGCCATCCGATATGCTGGTGTAGATATAGGTGTCATCCTAGGGTACAAGTCAATGTAAAAGTCTACATCTCTGTGAGGAGTTAGACCCGGGACATCTTTAGGGAAAACATCCATGTACTGGTCCACCACTATAGGATAAGTCGAACTCTCCACATCAACAACTCTGAGGGTAAGGCAAGCCAACAGATTATTGATCGATTTCCCTCTCCTCTGGGTAAGTCCATCTATAATTGCAAAGGATACCTTCTAACCGATAAAGGTAAACCTGGTCCCATCCATACGGACACACCGCACTTTGCACCTAATACAGTCTATCTGAGCATGGACTCTATATAACTAGTCCATACCCAAGATGATGTCGTAGGGCCTTAACGCTGCTACTCGGAGATCCTAGTCGAATCTCTTACCTCCTAGAGTAAACTCACACTACCAACACTAGTGCGTAATCATCGAATTCTCTCCCATAGGAGTCTCAATCTGAAAAGATCCAGCCAACGGCTCGATCGGAATCTCCGAGCTCTGAACGATGCTAGTGAAAATGAAAAAATGACTAGCACATGTGTCTATAAGTACTGCAGCTATGATGGAGTAGACACAGATTGTATATCGAATCATCTCCAGAGTTCCATGATCATAAGCCTCAGCTACCTGGAGAAGAGCTCTCCTATATCCACCTACTCCCTGCGGTCGAGGTGGACCTCTTGGTGGTGGTGGAAATAATATCATGAATCTTTTCCCACTGCCAGCTGCATGACCAACTCCTCTGCCACGTCTGCCTGCACCCTACAGACCGCATCGATTGAATCTTTGTCTCTGCCTGGGCGGTTTTTCGACCATCTGTTGATCGTTCGTACGGCGGGTCTGACAATCATGAGCCATGTGACCCTGCCTGCCGCATGCGTAACACTGCACTCTCCTAGCATGCCTGTCTCCACTTCGGGTTCCCCGCACAACTGATCCCGATTCATGCATTCGTCCACCTGTAGGTTTGGTCCCCTTGGACCTCTGCAGCATCTATCTATTGTTAGCTATATAAGACTCTTCTACGTGTCAACTAGTGGTGGATCTCGCTACTAGAGACTGCTCAGTAATGAATCTCTCCACTAGGAGGGAACTCTTCGACACCCCCACCAACGTCGGGATGCTATGTGAGATCACCGAAGCCCTGATCTCCTACCTGAGTCCATGCTCAATGGTCCAGGCCCGGAATAATGGGTCCCACAACATATCGGTGGATTAGGTTGAGAGGTTTGTGATCCTTGTTGAGTATTGATCTACATTCATGCTAACCTACTGCTGATGAATTAGCTCCTAAATGCGCACTGTGCAAAGATTCGCTGGGACAAACTCCACCCAAAACAGGCTCTCATTGTCTGCCTAGTGAAGAATCACCTCGTCGTGGACCTGGAGCGTCAAACTCCACCGTCTATCTACTGTTGCCTATAGAATACGGGCATCAAGAATCACCATGAGGTCGGCTGGTGTCCCTACCGGTCAAAAAATTCTCCCCATATCCTCCAGCCAATCCTCAGCCGCCAGTGGGTCCATCTCTACCCTGAACCTGGGTGGCCTCTGGTGCTAGAACGCGTCCAAAGCGCTCAAGCAGCATGCATCGTCTGGTGCTGGGGATGATCGCATCAATGGCCCAACAGGGAAAGGTCCCGCTGGTTCCCCCTCTGGAAAAGGGCCCTACACTGAGGCCTCATCTCCTAGTGGGCTATCTACGTGTACAACTCTCGGAACACTAGTGGGCTATCTGCATGGAGGCATCCTGAAAAGAAACAGGTGTACTACTGTTAAAGGTTATACCAGGTGAGTTGACCTGGTTGAGCTGACTTAAATAAAACTTTTGAAATCAAACATGCAATCAGTTTTTTCGTGCACTGAGTTAGAAATCAGAAGTCAGGGTCCTTGTGTATGGATACGTCAGCCGCCACACCAACACTAGACTCCATGAATTGAAAACCACACTCACTACACTTAACACTATTTCTTCACAGAAAAGATCAGATTCCTATGTTCTATGGTAGAACTAACAACTATGATACCAATTTGTCATGACCCATCCCCCGGGGCCCGTGATGTGACTACCCCAAGCGTGCCTTCATAGTACAGGGTCTGGCGACTAGTACTAAAAGAGTAATCCCCTAAAACTAGGAAGGCATTGCCTTAATAACCTGTAAACACACACAACAAGATAAGAATATGAGTAAACTGTATAATGAAAAGGGTTCTGAAGTCAAAGGGGTCAGAATACAAGGTCAATAGTAAAGGTACAACTACAACTAAAAACAATAAAACTGAAGAAAATGAATGAAAAGAAGATATTGGTTCGTCCTCCGAGATTCCTACCTGAAGGTTAGGTACAGATAGCCTCCTTAGCACTCCACGTCCATATGTCTCCTCCACATACCTACATGTCATATGGTCCATCTCTAGGAACCATCCAGTCCCGGTACTCTCAGCCTCAGTCAAGGTTGTCCGCTGTCTACAACCAACAAAACAAGCTACGGACATAGCCTATGCAGAGGTGAGTATAACGATACTCAGTAGGGACCCCGAGACCCTCAAGGTCTCACAAAATCTAATAAGGATAAACCCCAAAGTATGAAATATAAAGATAACCTTACTTAAATATATGCCCATACATATACCTAAGTTATCAAGTGATCCATCTCAATCAGGAGGAAAACAAAGAAAAAATGACAGAGCTCAACCAAGAATTTATTCACATTATTGAAACCTCAGCTGCTGGGGAAATCCTCCTATATCAAGTACAGTGGGCCTTCTGTGACATAAAGCGTGGTTCCCACTAACCTTGGACTACTGAGGTACTCCACCTGTCGAGTACCATGGGTCTGCTGCGTCACCAAGGCACTCCCCACCATGGGTCTGGCATGTCATCATGCGCGCTCCCCATCATAGCCTGCAGAGGTACTCCTCCTGTCAAGTACCGCTGGTCTACCACGTTACCAAGTTACCTCCTCCACCGTGGGTCTGCCGCGACACCAAGGAGCTCCCCACTAGCCAAATATAGTCACTCTGAGTCAAATGCTCTGTAGTCGTCAGGTCTCAGCTAGCTACTACGTCTCTGCACTCTTCTCGCTCTACTCCGAGAGGATCTGATCCAAAAGCTACTGGTCGATACTACAACTATCACGAAGTCAAATGAAGAACTATCTCAAAGGTCTGCAATGTAATACAGATCTCAACGCAATAGACTGCGTGTCAATCGGACCCCTGGTCTATGAGTTATTTTTCTTTTAGTCATGATGGCCCAGTTATATTCGTACTCGATCCAACCAGACCATTTTCCATCATAATCCAATACCCTAGTGGGGTATACTCAAAGGAACCATCTCGCTCCAAGATTTATAGCACCGCTGTCGGTTCGTCAAATGGTTGTCTGGTGCCGATGATATGGTCGAAATAGCATAACTGGGTCGTAGTGGGCCCGGGTCTGGTCCGACCCTGTCAGACCGACCTGGTTCAGGTCAACCCGGCCTAACCGATTGGGTCTGGAGGAACCCTTTGGGTGGCCCCGCCCTTTTGGTTCGTCCTGCCCTGCTGGGCCCAGCCCAGCCGGCCACGAGGGGCTGCAGAGAGTCGTGAGAGTGCAGACCGGTCGTGAGGGCGCGGACCGGCAGCATGATGGCATAAGGTCAGTTCGTCCCAGAGGGTTCTGCATGGGTGGCTCGGCCCGGAGGGCACCATGAGGGTGGTTCGGCCGATAGACAGGGTGGCCGGGGTCGGCAGATGGCACGACCAGGGCGGCTCGACCGAGAGGCTGGGGGCCCGTTCTGCCGGGGTGCGGGACGGCCGAGGCACGACACGACCGAGGCCAGTGGCAGTGCGGGTCATGTTGGCCGCGGGTGGCGCGACCATTGCCTTCATTTCCATTTTGAAAAACACCACCATGAAGATCGGCTAGGGTGGGTCGGGCCATGTTTGTTTGACCCACACCCTCCGCGTTTTGAGTGGTAGCAAGCAGTTCATCAAGAACATAAAAAAGAACGAGAATGAATGATATTTCGAACTTCAATTCCCATAATCCCCTGTTCAATTCCTATTCCAAGCTCTGCAAAGGAAAATGAATGGAGAACATGGGAAGTGTTAAACAAATAAAGAATAAACCCCTACCTTGTTCGTTGTTCATCGATGAAGTCCTGGGAAAAAATACAATCCTTTGTGAAAAGAGGGATGTTGATTCGTTGTGGATGAGAACATCCCACATCGAAAGGAGTCCTGAGGTAGAAGATCGAAGTCGAGGTCGAGGTCGACGTTCTTCATCAGTGGAGAATTCTTCAATGGTGGATGCATTATTCATGGAGGAAGCGTCCTTCATTGGAGAAGCTTTCTCCCAATAGCTCCTAATAATTCAACCAAATAAGCCAAGGAATAATAGATTAAGTCTCTATTTATTTATTTGGCACAAAAATTCAAAATTGCCTAATTAATTGGCTAGGATGGCACATTTAATAGGTGTGTTGGAAGAATCAATGTGGATGAAGTACAAGAGGCTCTTCTACACTAAATATGGGGGTTGAGAGGTTTCCTCTCCCCCCATTATGATGGATAAACCTCAGGTGGTCCGCACCACTATAACTCATGGGAGGGTTTAGGCCTTGGGTGGTCCCCACCACCATAACCTCTCATGGCATGTTAAGGTGTGTTGGTCCCCACCAACATATCCTCTCAAGGGAGGTTAAGGTCGGGTGGTCCCCACTTCCAACTTCCACATGGGTGGTTACAATAGATAAAATAAAATAAAATATGCATTTATTTTATTTTATTATTTCCATGAAAAACCCAAAAAATAACTTTCACCCTCGACCATCTGATGTCTAGGTGAAAGTCTCCTTAAGAGGATATCAGTGCTACAATTTCAATGGTGCCCTCATATTTGAATTCTGAGCACATATTCAAAATTTAGAAAAACTCACTCGCATGTTTACTAAAAGACCTAGAAAAAAGTTCAAAAATTCATTCAGGGCACTCCGGACCTCTGAATCACGCACCGTAAATTTTCACAGACTCATAATATTCATATTTATTTTAAAAAAATTACATGGAATTTCTGGTTATTTACATTTATTTTGGAATGGGATATAGGTTTATATTTCTAAAATATTATTAATTGTTCATGTTGAATTTAAAAATTGAAAAATGAAATGTAGTATATACTTATGATGGTGTTAATGTTATATGACCTGAACTTATGGTTCATGATTCATTTATAATGGTTTCTTACTCTTATTTTTAATTCATTTTAAAATTAAATTATTGTATACCATTAATCATGATTATGATCCATGATATAATGGGTATTAATTTTTATTTGTATTTATAAATCTCATACCCTTTCTCTTATCATGTGATTTTATATGGTTATTGATTTTTATATTCAATGTTTACCATTACTGAAAATATAACCTCACCCATTATTATGTTTTATTTAATTATGATATGAGAAAATGTATTATTAGGTTATGTATTCAAAGAGTATCAAATGATAATATCTTCATAAGTGATCTAGAAGATATTTTATGAAATTAAAATAATGTCCAACAGGTCTCTAAAGAAATTAAATTTTTACAGTCCTCGAATGACTATTTTTTGAAATTTATTTAATATTTATCTTAAATGATTCAATATCTATGTATGAAAATCATGCATCATTATACACTAGTAAAAGAATGACCTTTACCGGTAGCCAAAATCCGTCGGTAAAGGTCTATAGCGGCCGCCTTGCATCCGCCAAATGGCGGCCACTTTTGCCCCGTCGCTATTTCTATCAATGACCCCCATTTGGCGGACACTGTAGGCAAGCTGGGGTAGGCTTTAGCGGCCACCAAATGGAGGCTGCTATAGGCCCCATCGAAAAACCTATAGCAACTTCCAAATGGCGGCCGCTATAAAATTTTAATTTTTTTAAAAAAAAATTCAATTATACATTAATATATACCCAAATGAATCTTGGTTGTCATCTTCCAAGCTCCGCATCCATCATCACATATAACTTCATAACAAAATTTAATAACAAAATTAGTACCGAATAAAACCTAAAAAACAAATTAACATATTTAACTTCAAACTTACTGTAACAGATCTAAAGTATTTGATTTTCAAAATAATATTCATAATTTTGATTACCATTTTAAAAATATAAAATCATTAATTCTATTGTTCTAATTAGATTGTTGTCCTATGATTTCAGGTCAATCTGATGTCGTCCGCTATGAGTTTGACCGTTAGACCCTCGTTTTGGCTGTTTGTGACACCGGAACGGCGTTCCCGGTCACAGCGGGCACACGCCACGTCCGATTGACGTGTCGTCTGCTCTACCACATCACAATTCACACACCCTTTGATTTTGTCTGATTTCAGGCCATTCAAACTTCATTCGGCCCATTTAGACCCTCACGCGCGTTTATCAAGCGCGCGCAACACTTAAAAAACGCATAATGAGCCCTACAGCGCAGACCGCACATCCGATTAACATGCCGTCTGCGCATACACATTTCGAATAATAATTGGATTGTTTTCCTTTGAGTTCATGTCAATCCGGTGTTGTCCACTATGAGTTTGACCATTAGACGCCCGTTTTGGCCGTTTATGACATCAGAACGGCGTTCCTGGTCACTGCGGGTACACGGCACATCCGATGGATGTGTCGTCTACTCGACCACATCACAATTCACTCACCCTTTTATTTCGATTGATTTCTGGCCATTCGGACTTCGTTCGTCCCATTTGGACCCCCCCCCCCCCACACGCGTTTATCAAGTGCGTGCAACACTTAAAGAATGCATAATGAGCCCTACGGCGCTGACCACACGTCCAAATGATGTGCCCTCTACACGTACACATCGGGAATAATAATTGAACTGTTTTCTTGTGATTTCAGTCAATCTGATGTCGTCCTCTATGAGTTTGACTGTTAGACGCCAGTTTTGGCCGTTTATAACACCAGAACGGCGTTCCCGGTCACCACGGGCACACGACACGTCCGATTGAGGTGTCGTCTACTCTACCACATCACAATTCATTCACCCTTCGATGTTGTCGGAGATCAGGCAATTCATACTTCGTTCGACCCGTTTGGACCCCCCCACGCGCGTTTATCAAGCGCGAGCAACACTTAAAGAATGCATAATGAGCTCTACAGCGCAGACCGCACGTCCGATTGACGTGCCGTCTGCGCGTGCACATCTCGAATAATAATTGGATTGTTGTCCTGTGATTTCAGGTCAATACGATGTCGTCCGCTATGAGTTTGACCGTTAGACGCCCGTTTAGGCCATTTGTGACACCAGAACGGCATTCCCGGTCACCGCGGGCACACGGCACATCCGATTAATGTGCCGTCTGCTCGAACACATCAAAATTAACTCACCCTTTGATGTCTTTTGATTTCAAGCCATTTGGACTTCATTCGGCCCATGTGGACCCCCCCACGCGCATTTATCAAGCGCGCGCAACCCTTAAAGAACGCATAATGAGCCCTACGGTGCAGACCGCACGTACGATTGACATGTCGTCTAGGCATGCACATCACGAATAGTAATTGTATTGTTGTCCTATGATTTCAGTTCAATTAAATTTCGTCTGCTATGAGTTTGACCATTAGATGCCCGTTTTGGCCGTTTGTGACACCAGATCGGCGTTCCCGGTGACCGCGGGCACACGGCACGTCCGATTGACGTGTCGTCTACTCGACCACATCATAATTCATGCACCCTTTGATGTCGTCTGATTTCAGGTCATTCGGACTTCATTCGGCCCGTTTGGACCCCCCCCACGCGTGTTTATCAAGCGCACTCAACACTTAAAGAATGCATAATGAGCCCTACGGCGCAGACCGCATGTCCGATTGACGTGCCGTCTGTGCGTGCACGTCACAACTAAAAATTGGATTGTTTTCCAGTGATTTCAGGTCAATCCGATGTCGTCCCCTATGAGTTTGACCGTTAGACGCCCGTTTTGGCCGTTTGTGACACCAGAATGGTGTTCCCGGTCACCGTGCGCACACGACATGTTCGATTGACATGTTGTCTGCTCGACCACATCACAATTCACCCACCCTTTGATTTCGTCTTATTTTAGGCCATTCCGACTTCGTATGGCCCCGTTTGAACCCCCCCCCCCCCCACGCGCGTTTATCAAGCACGCACAACACTTAAAGAACGCATAATGAGCCCTACGGCGGAAACCGCCTGTCCGATTAACGTGACGTCTGCGCGTGCACGTCGGGAATAATAATTGGATTGTTTTACTGTGATTTCAGGTCAATCCGATGTTGTCTGCTATGAGTTTGACTGTTATACGCCCGTTTTGGCCGTTTATGACACCAGAACGGTGTTCCCGGTGACCGCGGGCACACGACACGTCTGATTGACATACCGTCTACTCAAACACATCACAATTCACTCACCCTTTGATTTCATCTAATTTTAGGCCATTCGGACTTCGTTCGGCCCGTTTGGACCCCCCCCCACACGTTTATCAAGCGCGCTCGCACTTAAAGAACGCATAATGAGCCCTACGGCGCAGACCACACGTCCGATTGACATGCTGTCTGTGCGTGCACGTCGTGAATAATAATAGGATGGTTGTCCTGTGATTTCAGGTCAATCCGTTGTCGACCGCTATGAGTTTGTCCGTTAGACGCCCGTTTTGGTGGTTTGTGACACCAGAACGACGTTCCCGGTCACCGTGGGAACACGGCACGTCTGATTGACGTGCCGTCTACTCGACCACATCACAATTCACTCACCCTTTGATGTCGTCTAATTTCAGGCCATTCAGACTTCGTTCGGCCTATTTGGACCCCCCCCCCCACGTGCGTTTATCAAGCGCCCGCAACACTTAAAAAAACGCATAATGAGCCCTATAACGCAGACCGTACGTCCGGTTGACATGCCATCTGCGTGTCTACATTGCGAATAATAATTGGACTATTTTCCTATGATTTCAGGTCAATCAGATGTCATCCTTAATGAGTTTGACCGTTAGACGCCCGTTTTGGCCGTTTATGACACCAGAACGGAGTTCCCGGTCACCGCGGGCACACGGCACGTCTGATTGACGTGCCGTCTACTCGAACACATCACAATTCACTCACCCTTTGATTTTGTCTTATTTCAGGCCATTCGGACTTCGTTTGGCCCGTTTGGACCCCCCCCCCCCCACGCGCATTTATCAAGTGCGTGCAACACTTAAAGAACACATAATGAGCCCTACGGCGCAGACCGTCCATTCAATTGACATGCCCTCTACGCGTGCACGTCCAGAATAATAATTGGATTGTTGTCCTATGATTTCAGGTCAATCTGATTTCATCCACTATGATTTTGACCGTTAGACGCCCGTTTTGGCAGTTTATGACACCATAACGGCGTTCCCGGTGACCGCGGGCACACGGCATGTCCGATTGACATGTCGTATGCTTGACCAAATCAAAATTCACTCACCCTTTGATATCGTTTGATTTCAATCCATTCTGACTTCTTTCGGCCCGTTTGGACCCCCCCCCCACGCGCGTTTATCAAGCACGTGCAGCACTTAAAGAACGCATAATGAGCTCTATGGCATAGACCGCATGTCCGATTGATGTGCCGTCTACGCGTGCACATCGAGAATAATAATTGGATTGTTGTCCTGTGATTTTAGATCAATACGATGTCGTTCGCTATGAGTTTGACTGTTAGATGCCCGTTTTGGCCGTTTATGACACCAGAACGGCATTCTCAGTCACCACGGGCACACGGCATGTCCGATCGATGTGCCTTCTGCTCGACCAAATCACAATTTACTCACCCTTTGATGTCGTATTATTTCAGGCCATTCGGACTTCGTTCGACCCGTTTGGACCCCCCCACACGCGTTTATCAAGCTCGCGCAACACTTAAAGATTTCTTAATGAGCCCTACGGTGCAGACCGCACGTCCGATTGACATGCCATCTCTATGTGCATGTCGTGAATAATAATTGGATTTTTGTCCTATGATTTCATGTCAATCCAATGTCGTCCGCTATGAGTTTGACCGTTAGACGCCCGGTTTGGCCGTTTATGACACCAGAACGGCGTTCCTGGTGAACACGGGCTCACGGCACGTCCGATTGGCGTGTCGTCTACTCGATCACATCACAATTCACTCACCCTTTGATGTCGTCTGATTTCAGGCCATTCATACTTCGTTCGACCCATTTGGACCCCCCCCCCCCATGCGCATTTATCAAGCGCGCGCAACACTTAAAGAACGCATAATGAGCCCTACGGCGTAGACCGCATGTCCGATTGACATGCCGTCTGTGCGTGCACGTCGCGAATAATAATTGGATTTTTGTCCTATTATTTTAGGTCAATCGGATGTCGCCCGCTATGAGTTTGACCGTTAGACGCCCATTTTGGCCGTTTATGACACCAGAACGCTGTTCCCGTTGACCGCGGGTACACGGAACATCCGATTGACGTGCCGTTAGCTCGACCACATCACAATTCACTCACCATTTGATGTCGTCTGATTTCGGGCTATTCGGACTTCGTTCGGCCCGTTTGGACCCCCCCATGCGCGTTTATCAAGGGCTTTCACCACTTAAAGAACGTATAATGAGCTCTACGGCGTAGACCGCATGTCCGATTGACGTGCCTTCTATGTGTTCACGTCACGAATAATAATTGGATTGTTATCATGTGATTTCAGGTCAATCCGATGGTGTCCTCTATGATTTTGACCGTTAGACGCCCGTTTTGGCTGTTTATGACACCGGAACGACGTTCTCGGTCACCGCAGCACATGGCACATCCGATTGATGTGACATCTGCTCAACCAAATCACAATTCACTCACCCTTTGATGTCATCTGATTTCAGGCCATTTGGACTTCGTTCGGCTCATTTAGACCCCCCACGCGCGTTTATCAAGCGCGCGCAACACTTAAAGAACACATAATGAGCTCTACGGCGTAGAATGCATGTCCGATTGACGTGTCGTCTGTGCGCTCATGACGCGAATAACAATTGGATTATTGTCTTGCGATTTCAGGTCAATCCGATGTCGTCCGCTATGAGTTTGACCGTAAGACGCCAGTTTTGGCCGTTTGTGACACCAGAATGGCGTTCCCGATGACTGCAGGCACACATCACGTCCGATTGACGTGTCGTCTTCTCGACCACATCAAAATTCACTCACCCTTTGATGTCGTCTGATTTCAGGCCATTCGGACTTCGTTCGGCCCGTTTGGACACCCCACACGTGTTTATCAAGCACCCGCAACACTTAAAGAACACATAATGAGCACTACGGCGCAGACCGCATGTCCGATTAACGTGTCGTCTACGCCTCCAGTTCGCGAATAATAATTAGATTGCTGTCTTGTGATTTCAGGTCAATCTAATGTCGTTCTCTATGATTTTGACCGTTAGATGCCCGTCTTGGCCGTTTATGACACCAGAACGGCATTCTCGGTCACCACGGGCACACGACACGTCCGATTGACGTGCCGTCTACTCGACCACATCACAATTCACTCACCCTTTTATGTCGTTTTATTTCAGGCCATTCGGACTTCGTTCGGCCCGTTTGGACCCCCCACCCTCGTTTATCAAGCGCGCACAACACTTAAAGGACGCATAATGAGCCGTACGGCGCAGACTGCACGTCCGATTGTCATTCTGTCTATGCGTGCACGTCGCGAATAATAATTGGATTGTTGTCCTATGATTTCAGGTCAATACGATGTCGTACACTATGAGTTTGACCGTTAGACGCCAGTTTTGGCCGTTTGTGACACCAGAACGGCGTTCCCGGACACCGCGGGCACACGACACCTCGGATTGATGTGCCGTCTGCTCGACCACATCAAAATTCACTCACCCCTTGTTTTCATCTGATTTCAGGCCATTATAACTATGTTCGGCCCATTTGGACCCTCCCCCCCCACGCGCATTTACCAAGCGCGTGCAACACTTAAAGAACGCATAATGAGCCCTACGGCGCAGACCGCACTTCTGATTGACGTGCCCTCTGAGCATGCACGTCACGAATAATAATTGGAAAGTTTTCCTATGATTTCATATCAATCTGATGTCATCCTCTATGAGTATGACCGTTAGATGCCCGTTTTGGCCGTTTGGGACACCAGAACGGCGTTCTCGGTCACCGCGGGCACACGACACGTCCGATTGACGTGCCTTCTGCTCGACCACATCACAATTCACTCACCCTTTGATGTATCCCCATTTCAGGCCATTCGGACTTCGTTCGGCCTATTTGGACCCCCCCACGCGCGTTTATCAGGCTTGCACAACATTTAAAGAACACATAAGGAGCTCTACGGCGCAGACCGCACGTCTGATTGACGTGTCGTCTGTGCGTGCACATCGAGAATAATAATTGGATTGTTGTCCTGTGATTTGAAGTCAATCTGATGTCGTCCGCTATGAGTTTGACCGTTAGACGCCCGTTTTGGCCGTTTGTGACACTAGAACGGCGTTCCCGGTCACCGCGGGCACACGGCACGTCCAATTGATGTCTGGTCTACTCGACCACATCACAATTCACTCACCCTTTGATGTCGTCTGATTTCAGGCCATTCGGACTCGTTCGGCCCGTTTGGACCCCCCCCCCCCCCCACGCTTGTTTATCAAGCGTGCGCCACACTTTAAGAACGCATAATGAGCCCTACAGCACAGACCACATGTCCGATTGATGTGCCGTCTGCGCGTACATGTCACGAATAATAATTGGATTGGTATCCTGTGATTTCAGGTCAATCCGATGTTTTCCTCTATGAGTTCGACCGTTAGACACCCGTTAAGGCTGTTTGTGACACCAGAACGGCGTTCCTAGTCCCTGCGGGCTCACATCACATCCGATTGATGTTTCGTCTACTTGACCACATCAAAATTCACTCACCCTTTGATCTCGTCTTATTTAAGGCCATTTGGACTTCGTTCGGCCCAATTGGACCACCACACGAGTTTATCAAGCACGCAAAACACTTAAAGAACGCATAATGAGCTCTACGGCGCAGACCGCACATCCGATTGACGTACCGTCTGCGCGTGCATGTCGTGAAAAATAATTGGATTTTTTTCCTGTGATTTTAGGTCAATCCGATATCGTCCTCAATGATTTTGACCGTTAGACGCCCGTTTTGGCCGTTTATGACACCAGAACGGCATTCCCGATCACCGCGGGCACACGGCACGTCCGATTGATGTGTCGTCTGCTCGAACACATCACAATTCACTCACCCTTTGATTTCGTCTGATTTCAGGCCATTTGGACTTTGTTCGCCCCATTTGGACCCCCCACGTGCGTTTATCAAGCGCGTGCCACACTTAAAGAACGCATAATGAGCCCTACGGCGCAGACCGCACATTCGATTGACATGCCATCTGCGCGTGCACGTCGCAAATAATAATTGTATTGTTGTCATGTGATTTCAGGTCAATCCGATATCGCCCGCTATGATTTTGACCGTTAGACGCCCGTTTTGGCCGTTTATGACACCAGAACGGCGTTCCCGGTCACCGCGGGCACATGGCACGTCCGATTGACGTGCCGTCTGCTCGAACACATCAAAATTCACTCACCCTTTGATTTCGTCTATGTTCAGGCCATCCGGACTTTGTTCAGCCCGTTTGGACCCCCCCCCCACGCGCGTTTATCAAGCACGCGCAACACTTAAAGATCGCATACTGAGTCCTACGGGGCAGACCACACGTCCAATTGACATGTCGTCTGCGCGTGCACGTCACAAATATTAATTGGATTGTTGTCCAGTGATTTCAGGTCAATCCGATGTCTTCCTCTATGAGTTTTATCGTTAGACGCCCGTTTTGGCCGTTTATGACACCAGAATGGCTTTCCCAGTGACCGCGGGCACACGGAACGTCCGATTGAAGTGTCGTCTTCTCGAACACATCACAATTCACTCACCCTTTGTTGTCATCTGATTTTAGGCCATTCGGACATCATTCGGCCCATTTGGTCCCCCCCACACACGTTTATCAAACGCTCACAACACTTAAAGAACGCATAATGAGCCCTACGGCGCAGACCGCACGTCCGATTGATGAGACGTCTGAGCTTGGACATCTTGAATAATAATTTGTATTTTTATCCTATGATTTTAGGTCAATCCGATGTCGAACGCTATGAGTTTGACTATTAGATGCCTGTTTTTTCCGTTTGTGACACCAGAACGGCGTTCCCGGTCACCGCGGGCACACGGCATGTCCGATTGACGTGCCGTCTACTCGACAACATCAAAATTCACTCACCCTTTGATGTTGTCTGATTTTAGGCCATTCGGACTTCGTTCGGCCCATTTGGACCCCCACACGCGTTTATCAAGCGCGCACAACACTTAAAGAATGCATAACGAGCCCTACGGTGTAGAACGCACGTCTGATTGATGTTCTGTCTACGCATGCACGTTGCGAATAATAATTGGATTGTTGTCCTATTATTTCAGGTCATTCCGATGTCGCCCGCTATGAGTTTGACCGTTATACGCCTGTTTTGGTCGTTTATGACACCAGAACGGCGTTCCCGGTCACCGCGGGCACACGACAGGTCTGATTGATGTTCCGTCTACTCGAAGACATCACAATTCACTCACCATTTGATGTCGTCTGATTTCAGCCCATTCGGACTTCGTTCGGCCCATTTGGACCCCCCACGCGTGTTTATCAAGAGCACGCAACACTTAAAGAATGTATAATGAGCCCTACGGCGCATAGCGCACGTCCGATTGATGTACCGTCTACGCGTGCACGTCGCAAATAATAATTGGATTGTTGTCCTATGATTTCAGTTCAATCCGACGTCTTCCTCTATGAGTTTGACCGTTAGACGCCCGTTTTGGCCGTTTGTGGCACCAGAACGGCGTTCCCGGTGACCGCCGGCACACGGCACGTCTGATTGATGTTCCCTATGCTTTCCCACATCACAATTTACTCACCCTTTGATGGAGTTTGATTTCAGGCCATTCGGACTTCGTTCGGCCCGTTTGGACCCCCCACACGCGTTTATCAAGCGGGCGCAACACATAAAGAACGCATAATGAGACCTACGGCGCAGACCGCACGTCTGATTGATGTTCTGTCTGTGCATGCACGACACCAATAATAATTGGATTGTTGTCCTGTGATTTCAAGTCAATCTGATGTCGTCCTCTATGAGTTCGACCGTTAGACGCCCGTTTTGTATGTTTATGACACCAGAACGGTGTTCCCGGTCACCGCGGGCACACAGAACGTCTGATTGACATTCCTTCTGCTCGACCACATCAAAATTCACTCAACCTTTGATGTCATCTAATTTTTGGCCATTCGAACATCATTTGGCCCGTTTAGACCCCCACGCGCGTTTATCAAGCCCGCGCAACACTTAAAGAACGCATAATGAGCCCTACGGCGCGGACCGCATGTCCGATTGACGTGTCATCTGTGCGTGCACATCACGAATAATAATCAGATTGTTTTCCTATGATTTCAGGTCAATCCGATGTCGTCCACTATGATTTTGACCGTTAGACGTCCGTTTTGGCCGTTTATGACACCAGAACGGCGTTCCCAGTCACCGCGGGCACACGACACGTCCGATTGATGTGCCTTCTGCTCGACCACATCAAAATTCACTCACCCTTTGTTGTCGCCCGATTTCAGGCCATTCGGACTTCATTCGGCCCGTTTGGACCCCCCCACGCGCGTTTATCAAGCTTGCGCAACACTTAAAGAACGTATAATGAGATATACGGTGCAGACCGCATGTCTGATTGACGTGTCGTCTATGCGTACATGTCGAGAATAATAATTGGATTGTTGTCCTGTGATTTCAAGTCAATCTGATGTCGTCCGCTATGAGTTTGACCGTTAGACGCCCGTTTTGGCCTTTTATGACACCAGAACGGCATTCCCGGTCACCGCGGGAACACGACACGTCCAATTGACGTTTCGTCTGCTCGACCACATCACAATTCACACACCCTTTGACGTCGTCTGATTTCAGGCCATTTGGACTTCGTTCGGCCCGTTTGGACCCCCCCACGAACGTTTATCAAGCGCGTGCAACACTTTAAGAACGCATAATGAGCCCTACGGTGTAGACCGCATGTCCGATGGACGTGTTGTCTACGCGTGCATGTCATGAATAATAATTGGATTGGTATCTTGTGATTTCAGGTCAATACGATGTCATCCTCTTTGATTTCGACCGTTAGACGCCCGTTTTGGCCGTTTTTGACACTAGAACGGCGTTCCCGGTCACTGCAGGCACACAACACGTCCAATTGACGTGTCGTCTGCTCGACCACATCACAATTCACTCACCCTTTGATCTCGTCTGATTTCAGGCCATTCGGACTTCGTTCGGCCCATTTGGACCCCCACGTGAGTTTATCAAGCGCGCAGAACACTTAAAGAACTCATAATGAGCTCTACGGCGCAGAACGCACATCTGATTGACGTGACGTTTTCGCATGCACATCGCGAAAAATTAATTGGATTGTTTTCCTATGATTTCAGGTCAATCCGATTTCATCCGCTATGAGTTTGACCGTTAGACGCCCGTTTTGGCCGTTTATGACACCTGAACGGTATTCCCAGTCACCGCGGGCACACGACACGTCCGATTGATGTGTCGTCTTCTCGAACACATCACAATTCACTCACCCTTTGATGTCGTCTGATTTCAGGCCATTCGAACTTTGTTCGGCCCGTTTGGACCCCCCACGCGCGTTTATCAAGCGCGCGCAACACTTAAAGAACGTATAATGAGCCATACGGCGCAGACCGCACGTCCGATTGATGTGTCCTCTATGTGTGCACATCGCGAATAATAATTGGATTGTTTTCCTGTGATTTCAGGTCAATCCGAAGTCGTCCTCTATGATTTTGACCGGTAGACACCCGTTTTGTTCATTTATGACACCAGAACGGTGTTCCCGGTCACCGCGGGCACACGACACGTCCGATTGACATTCCGTATGCTCGACCACATCAAAATTCACTTACCCTTTGATGTCTTCTGAGTTCAGGCCATCCGGACTTCATTCATCCTGTTTGGACCCCCCCCCCACGCGCGTTTATCAAGCGCGCGCAACACTTAAAGAATGCATAATGAGTCTTACGGGGCAGACCGCATGTCCGATTGACATGCCGTCTACGCATGCATGTCTCGAATAATAATTGGATTGTTTTCCTATGACTTCATGTCAATCTAATGTGTTCCTCTATGAGTTTTACTTTTAGACGCCCGTTTTGGCCGTTTATGACACCAGAACGCCGTTCCCAGTGACCGCGGGCACACGACACGTCTGATTGAAGTGTCGTCTGCTCGACCACATCACAATTCACTGACCCTTTGATGTCGTCTAATTTCAGGCCATTCGTACTTCGTTCGGCCCGTTTGGTCCCCCCCACGCACGTTTATCAAGCGTGCGCAACACTTAAAGAACGCATAATGAGCCCTACGGCGCAGACTGCACGCCCGATTGACCAGACGTCTGCGCGTGCACATCGTGAATAATAATTGTATTGTTATCCTGTTATTTCAGGTCAATCCGATGTAAACCGCTATGACTTTGACTGTTAGACGCCCGTTTTGGCCGTTTGTGACACGAGAACGGCGTTCCCGGTCACTGCCAGCACACGGCATGTCCGATTGACGTGTCGTCTGCTAGAACACATCAAAATTCAGTCACCCTTTGATGTCGTCTGATTTCAAGCCATTCGGACTTCGTTCGGCCCATTTGGACCCCCAGGCGCGTTTATCAACCGCACGCAACACTTAAAGAACGCATAATGATCCCTACATTGTAGAACGCACATCCGATTGACGTTCCTTCTATGCATGCACATCGCGAATAATAATTGGATTGTTGTCCTGTGATTTCAGGTCAATCCGATGTTGCCCACTATGAGTTTGACTGTTATACGCCGCTTTTGGTCGTTTATGACACCAGAACGGTGTTCCCGGTCACAGCGGGCACACGGCAGGTCCGATTGACGTTCCGTCTACTCAAACACATCACAATTCACTCACCCTTTGATGTCGTCTGATTTCAGGCCATTCAGACTTTGTTCGGCCCATTTGGACCCCCATGCGTGTTTATCAAGCGCACGCAACACATAAAGAATGCATAATGAGCCCTACGGCGTAGACCGTACATCAGATTGATGTTCCGTCTGCGCATGCATGTCGTGAATAATAATTGTATTGTTGTCCTGTGATTTCAGGTCAATCCGTTGTCTTCCTCTATGAGTTTGACCGTTAGATGCCCGTTTTGGCCGTTTGTGACACCAGAACGGTGTTCCCAGTGACCGCGGGCACACAACACGTCCGATTGACGTGCCCTATGCTTGAGCACATCACAATTCACTCACCCTTTGATGGCGTCTGATTCAGGCCATTCGGACTTCGTTCGGCCCGTTTGGACCCCCCACGTGCGTTTATCAAGCGGGCGCAACACATAAAGAACGCATAATGAGCCCTACAGCGCAGACCGCACGTCCGATTGACGTTCCGTCTGTGCGTGCATGACACCAATAATAATTGGATTGTTGTTCTGTGATTTCAGGTCAATCCGATGTCGTCCTCTATCAGTTTGACCGGTAGACGCCCGTTTTGGCCGTTTATGACACCAGAACGGTGTTCCCGGTCACCGTGGGCACATGAAACTTCTGATTGACGTGCCTTCTGCTCGACCACATAAAAATTCACTCACCCTTTGATGTCATCTAATTTTTCATCATTCGGACTTCGTTCGGCCCGTTTGGACCCCCACGCGCGTTTATCAAGTGCCCGCAACACTTAAAGAACGCATAATGAGCCCTACAGCGCGGACCACACATCCGATTGATGTGCCGTCTATGCATGCACATCGCGAATAATAATCGGATTGTTGTCCTGTGATTTCAGGTCAATCTGATGTCGTCCTCTATGAGTTTGACCGTTAGACGCCCGTTTTGGCCGTTTATGACACTAGAACGGCGTTCCCGGTGACCGCGGGCACACAACACGTCCGATTGATGTGCCGTCTACACAACCACATCAGAATTCACTCAACCTTTGATTTCGTCTAATTTTAGGCCATTCGGGCTTCGTTCGGACCGTTTGGACCCCCCCCCCCCACGTGCGTTTATCAAGCGCGCGCAACACCTAAAGAACGCATAATGAGCCCTACGGTGCAGACCTCACGTCCGATTGACGTGTCGTCTACACGTGCACATCGCGAATAATAATTGGATTGTTGTACTATGATTTCAGGTCAATCCGATGTTGTCCGCTATGAGTTTGACCATTAGACACCCGTTTTGGCCGTTTGTGACACCAGAACGGCGTTCCCGGTGACCGCGGGCAGACGACATGTCTGATTGACGTGTCGTCTGCTTGACCACATCAAAATTCACTCACCCTTTGATGTCGTCTGATTTCATGCCATTTAGACTTCGTTTTACACATTTGGACCCCCCACGCGCGTTTATCAAGCGCACACAACACTTAAAGAACGCATAATTAGCCCTACGGCGTAGACCGCATGTCCGATTGACGTGCCGTCTGTGCGTCCACGTCACGAATATTTATTGGATTGTTGTTCTGTGATTTTAGGTCAATCTGATGTCGTCCGCTATGAGTTTGACCGTTAGACGCCCGTTTTGGCCGTTTATGACACCAGAACGGCGTTACCGGTCACCGCGGGCACACGACACGTCCGATTGATGTGCCGTCTGCTCAACCACATCACAATTCACTCACCCTTTGATGTAGTCTGATTTCAGGCCATTCGGACTTTGTTCGGCCCGTTTGGACCCCCCACGAGCGTTTATCAAGTGCGTACAACACTTAAAGAACACATAATGAGCCCTACGGCACAGACCACATGTCCGATTGACGGGCCGTCTATACGTGCATGTCGAAAATAATAATTGGATTTTTGTCCTATGATTTTAGGTCAATCTGATGTCGTCTGATATGAGTTTGACTGTTAGACACCCGTTTTGGCCGTTTGTGACACCAGAACGGCGTTCCCGGTCACCGCGGGCACACAACACGTCCGATTGATGTGCCTTATACTCAACCACATAAAAATTCACTCACCCTTTGATGTCGTTTGATTTCAGGCCATTCGGACTTCATTCGTCCCGTTTGGACCCCCCACGCGTGTTTATCAAGCACGTGCAACACTTAAAGAACGCATGATGAGCCCTACCTCGCAGACCGCACGTCCGATTGACGTTCCGTCTGCAGTTCACGTCGCGAATAATAATTTTATTGTTATCCTATGATTTTAGGTCAATCCGGTGTCTTCCACTATGAGTTTGACCATTAGACGCCCGTTTTGTCCGTTTATGACTCCAGAACGGCGTTCCCGGTCACCGCAGGCACACGGCATGTCCGATTGACGTGCCTTCTGCTCGAACACATCACAATTCACTCACCCTTTGATGTCGTCTGATTTCAGTCCATTCGGACTTCATTCGGGCTGTTTGGACCCCCCCACATGCGTTTATCAAGCACGCACAACACTTAAAGAACGCATAATGAGCCCTACGGCGCAGACCGCTCATCCTATTGATGTGCTGTCTGCGTGTGCATGTCGCGAATAATAATTGGATTTTTGTCCTTTGATTTTAGGTTAATCCGATGTCGTCCGCTATGAGTTTGACCGTTAGACGTCCGTTTTGGCCGTTTATGACACCAGAACGGCGTTCTCAGTCACCGCGGGCACACGAAACATCCGATTGACGTTCCGTCTACTCGACCACATCACAATTCACTCACCCTTTGATTTCGTCTGATTTCAGGCCATTTGGACTTCGTTCGGCCCATTTGGACCCCCACACAAGTGTTTATCAAGCATGCGCAACACTTAAAGAACGCATAATGAGCCCTACGGCACATACTGCACGTCCGATTGACGTGCCGTCTACGCGTGCATGTCGCGATTAAAAATTTGATTGTTATCCTGTGATTTCAAGTCAATCTGATGTCGTCTGCTATGAGTTTGACCGTTAGACTCCCGTTTTGTCCATTTATGACACCAAAACGGCGTTCCCGGTCACCGCGGGCACACTCCACGTCCGATTGATGTGTCGTATGCTTGAACACATCACAATTTACTCACCCTTTGATGTCGTCTTATTTCAGGACATTCAGACTTCGTTCGGCCCGTTTGGACCCCCCCCCCCCACGTGCGTCTATCAAGCGCGCACAACACTTAAAGAACGCATAATGAGCTCTACGGCGCAGACCACACGTTCAATTGACATGCTGTCTGTGCGTGAACATCGTAAAGGATAATTGGATTGTTTTCCTGTGATTTTAGGTCAATCCGATGTCGTCCGCTATGAGTTTGACCATTAGACGCCCGTTTTGGCCGTTTATGACACCAGAACGGCGTTCCCGGTCACCGCGGGCACACGACACATCTGATTGACATGCCATCTACTTGAACACATCAATCTTCACTAACCCTTTGATGTCGTCTGATTTCAGGCCATTCAAACATCATTCGAACCATTTGGACCCCCCCACGCGTGTTTGTCAAGCGCACACAACACTTAAAGAACACATAATGAGCCCTAGGACGCAGACCGCACGTCCGATTGATGTGATGTCTGCTCGTTCATGTCTCGAATAATAATTGGATTGTTTTCCTATGATTTCAGGTCAATCTGATGTCGTCCACTATGAGTTTGACCGTTAGACGCCCGTTTTGGCCGTTTATGACACCAGAACGGTGTTCCCGGTCACTGCGGGCACACGGCACATCCGATTGACGTGCCGTCTACTCGACCACATCACAATTCACTCACCCTTGGATGTCGTATGATTTCAGGCCATTCGGACTTTGTTCGGCCTGTTTGGACCCCCCCCCCCACGCGCGTTTATCAAGCATGCACAACACTTAAAGAACGCATAATGAGCCCTACGGCGCAGACCACATGTCCGATTGACGTGCCCTCTGCGCGTGCACGTCGCGAATAATAATTAGATTATTGTCCTGTGAAATTATTTGACTCAAAAACTATACCTATATAATCAATACAAAACTGACATATATATAGCTTGACGTATAGTCAATAAGTGTAATCTGTACGATGTCAAGATGTTGGGTATGATCATCATCAGTCCTGGAGTACATGAAGATGTCATCCACAAATACTAAAACAAACTAATCTAGGTAAAAAAGGAAAATTATATTCATCAAGGATATAAAAAATTCTAAAGAATTCATCAACACAAATGAAATTACCTCATGCATGGGGTTCATTCTCATCTGGATCACCAATATCATTGTGATGTCCACCAGATGTATTTGAAGCCTACAATATATATCAATATTATGTATCTTAAACATATCAATAAAATTCAATCTGAGTATGGTTTGTTTTATTGTTTACCTGTGGCGCCACTTGTTGCGTCGTCATTTCATCGATACGTGATGACATCTGTGAAAACCTCTCCTCATACTCTGCACGTAACTGCTAAAACTGTGAATCAAAATTGCACTGCATATCCTGCATAGAAGCATCTATCTCAGCCTGTGTGCGTATCCCTGACACTCTGCATGCACCCATCACATCTGCTCTAACAACTGCACGTCGTGGGACACCACCGTCATAAGTCAAAGAATAACCATGACCATCATGCCCCATGATACGGTGAAATATTTCATCTCTACGCACAATACTACGACGTTGCTCCTCTGTAAACTCTGCTAACTGAGCATCGAACTGAGCCTTTAGCATATAATGAATCAATGAACAAATATGATTAATTTATATAAAATAAAAAATACATTTATTAGTAAATAATTTTCTTACTATAACACCGGCAACATCGGGATCACCCGCCCTACGAGTCCTCATCCATATGGACATCCGATCGATTGGATCGCCGCATTGGTGTAACTATATTAAAGGGCTTCACCATGTTATACTACAATATTTTTAAAATATAAATGAAATAGTGAATTCTGAACTTACATCATGTCTGAGCTGTGACACATGTTGAGTGCCAAGTCTGGAAGGTGTGCCCTGCATCGCCCGATTTTGTGAATGAAGAGCAGAATCGGTCTACATTCAATATATTTACTTAATAGACATTTGAAAAATTATTCATTTATAGATTAAAAGTAATAAATCTTACCATCACTGCCTCACTCGACCAAAACGCAACCAAATCCGGCCACTGTGCAGGAAGAATACCTGGAGGGACTCGCTGTAGAATGTCTTGCACACCCGCAAATAGTGTCTAGTAATCTCTCTTCACCCTTAACTTGTAATCCTTCCATAATTTTCGGCATTTGGACATACAAAGAGCCCGAAACACATCTAGATAGGATGTCAAATTATCCTGTTAAAAATATCGTCATTAGATGGGACAATAATAATAACAATATCATGAAAAATTAAACATTGAATTTACCTGAACCTCCCTCCATAATCTGTCCATCATATCCTGAAGGGAAAAAACTCCAGTCACGAGTCATCAGAGGGAATCTGTGTGAGTCTCGTATCATATGACCAAACTAACGACTCAATGTAGTAGCACCATCTCTAACTAGATGAAATGTGTCGTCAAATAACACATCCAATTGGGCTCCAGAGTTCCAGGATCGAACCCCTCTACCAGGACCCCTGCGTTTGCTGGAAGAAGCAGTAGATCCTGATAAACAAAATTTGTAATTCAATTACAATATAAATTAATGATTAGAAATAGTTAGGGAAATATAAACATAAAATTACGATCAATTAATTTATAAAAATGAAAACATACATACCAACAACATCAGGTGAAACACTGTTACCACATCATGACATACCTATATTAAAAGAAATTTTAGTTAAATCAAGCTATTTTTATACATATATAACTCATAAATATTTTTAAAAATAATAACTAGGGATATAATTACAATTTCCACTAATCATGCAAGTCTATTGTATCTCCTTCAACTGTCTCTCTGGTCCATTGTATATCTTCATCTCGAACAGCTACTGTTGTTTGGTCAAGTGTTTGATTATGAAGTGCAACAACTTCAG
This sequence comes from Viscum album, assembly GCA_963277665.1. Classification (NCBI taxonomy): domain Eukaryota; kingdom Viridiplantae; phylum Streptophyta; class Magnoliopsida; order Santalales; family Viscaceae; genus Viscum; species Viscum album. The sequence continues at coordinate 1,810,561,348 of OY728159.1, read as the reverse complement.
GTTCCTCTTGGTCAATCAAAAAAACCTCCCTTCTAGACATTTTCACCACAACTTTCCAATCAGAATCAATGCCAACAAAGTAAACTTGTTCTGCCTACGATGTCAGTACGAAGGGCTCATTGATAACCCGATCATCTTTATATAGCATATTGTTAAATTTCACTAATGTAAATTGGAAGTTATCAACTTTTGTTCCACGAACTGGATCGACCCAATCACACCTTAACAATATGTGTTTTAAGCCACGATCATAAATAACCTTAATAATATCTCTCAACAATCCATAATAATAACCCGAACCAACAAAAGAACAACTAACACCACTATTTTGTGTGGATCAGTTCATGTCAACATCGCTAATACAAAATCCGAATCCGTTAGCATCCAAAGACTTGTAGCGACGAGCTTTAATAAATGGAAAATCAGCTAGTTGGTTGAGTTCTTCGCTCACATGCTGGGTTAAATCACGTAACTTTTGAATCTGAAAATTTTACATATATAGTTTAATGGATAACGGATTTTGAAAATACAACTAAGTTGCACTATAAAAATATTAAATCAATTATACTTACATGAGTCTTGAACCACTCATAAAATGTTTTGAAATGATGTTTTTGGATTTAATACTCAGTTTCACGGGGCCTTTCACGTTTCAACTCAGTTATATGCATCCTAAATCACAACACAATATAAGGTAAGCAATAAAATAAATATATAAAAAAATACACATCAACTATGAAAATTATTGTATCAATGGAATAACTGATGGCGTGTTGGAGAACACATATCGATGAGCTTGAACCCACTCGTTGTTCCTCATATCAAATGATATTCCTTCTCCAATTGGACCCTCATCAGTCTGGGATGATTTATCTATCTTTGTTTCAACCTCATCAATATATGAAGCACAGAAATTAGTACACTCATCCATTAAATATCCCTTGGAAATTGATGCTTCTGGATGAGCTTTGTTGCACACATAGCGTTTCAATGTATTTAAGTATCGGTCTATTGGATACATCCACCTGAATTGCACGGGACCACCAGAAATGACTTTACCAGTTAAATGCACGGTCAAGGGAACAATGAAATCAAAATAAGACGGAGAAAAGAGTTTTTCTAGGTGACATAGTGCAAGTACAATCTTATCCTGTAGCTTTTTCAAATCACTCATGTGATGATTCGTAGAACAGTGCTGTCTGAAAAAATTAGAAACTCCAATCAACGGCTCAACAACCTGGGAAGGTAAGCAATCATGAATTTCTATAGGAATTAACTGTTGAAGTAGAATATGATTATTGTGACTTTTCAAACCCTGTAATGTCATTCTCGTCATATTCATGCGCTTCTAAATATTAGAGCAATAACCATATGGCACCTTAAAAGTCTTCAAAATTGATATAAATGTTTGTTTCTGTTTTTTACTCATTGTGTAGCGTACAGTAGGCATGTATACCCGATTAACTCTACCTAGCTGTAAATGTAAATGTTTTCTCAATCCCATTTCTTGAAAATCACGTCAAGCATTAGCACTGTCCATTGATTTCCCCTTGATGCCTAAAATGGTGCACCAAATATTATCACATACATTTTTTTCAATGTGCATCACATCTAAATTATGCCTTAAAATATTATATTTCCAATAATGTAGTTTAAAAAAAATACTTTGTTTCTTCCAATTATGACTTCTCTCTCTATTTGCAGCAGGAATAGAAGGCAATGCAGGAACCAATAAATCTTGAAAATCATACATTGTATGGCTGTTTTCTTCATCAAGTTGGGCACAAATTTCAACCCCAGATAGTATTTGTGGTGATGGGTCAAACTATCTATTCCCATCAAATGATACATGGTCTTTTCTGAACCTGTGCAATGGAGGAAGAAAGCGTCTGTGACCAAGATATTCCCCCTTTCTACAGTGCTTAAGCCATATAGATTTCTTACTCTTATTACAACAAGGGAAAGAAAATTCTCCTTTTTTACTCCAACCTGATAAGTTAGCATACGCTAGGAAATCATTAATTGTCCATAAAAAAGCGGCCCGAATTCTAAAAATTTTATTTGCTTCCGAGTGAAAAGTCATTACACCATCGGCCCAAAATTCTTGCAGCTCATCAATCAAAGGTGGCATATAAACATCGATTTTATCACCAGGTCCTCTCAGTCCATCAATTAGAATTGATAGTAACAAAAAAGGTTGCTTCATACATACCTATTGGGGAATTTTTTATGGAACCAACACCACTGGCCATGTACTATGTGTCGCACCAACCATGGACCTAAATGGGTTAAAACCATCTACTGCCAAATCCAGTCGAATATTATGATCATCTCGGGAAAAGTCTGGGTGTCTTTGATCAAACTCTTTCCATTCCAAAGAATCTGCTGAGTGAGTTAATTTATCAACCTCTTTCTTTCTCTTTGAATTCCAAGTCATTAATTTAGCAATTTTAGTGGATAAGAAGAATCTCTTCAGTCACGGTTTTAGTGGGAAATAACACATCTGTTTAGCGGCATCTTGTTTCCCTTGATTCAAGACTCTCCCAGGAAGAATCTGACTACCTTGATTAATCTGATTGGTCTTCCACCTGGATGTATAGAAAACCGTACAATTATTTAATTGCGCATTCTCTTTTCTGAACAATATAAAATTATTGCGACATGCATCAATTGTATCATATGTAAAACCAAGATCATCGATTAACTTGTAATCTTGATAGAATGACTCTGGAATCTTCACTCCAGCAGGGAGTACCTTCTTCAATAATACCAACAACATGTTTAATGAGATGTCTGACCATTGGTTGAAGGCTTTCGGGTGTAACAATTCAACGATGAACGAAAGTTTACTAAATTTAGTGCATCCAGGATATAATTTAGTATGCGCATCGTCAAGAATTTCAAATAATTTCAATGCTTCACCATCTACAGAAGAACGAGGATTACTCAATCCAATGTTGTCATTTACGACATTACTGTCTTCAGATTGAAACTGACGCATCATATCATTCAGCATTATGTTCATCAGATCAACTGTTCTCGAATCAACATTCATATGAATATTTTCGGAGCGATGACATGAAACAGAATCTTCTCCATGACGCATCCATGTATTATAGTTTTTCAAAAACCCATTAATTAACAAATGTTCTCTAACACTACATCATTTGAAGAGATATCTATTTACACATTTTCTTCATGGAAAACTAATCATATCGCTTGGAAATTTGTTGGTGAAATCCATAAATCGCTTAATCCCCTCATTATATTCAGCTGAAAATATATCTTGAATATCAATCCAACTTCTATCCATATCTGTATTTAATAGAAATCAAAAGTGAAATATCTTATTTAAATTCTAAAAAAAACACATATCATTAAAATTTAAAAACCAAATTTGGATAAAAACAATACATGCGGAGGACTCGACCGCGGGTAACGGGGTCTGACTCGATTGCGGATCCATGATGGCACAGTGACTTGACGACAGAGGTTCGACGACAGGACTCGAAAGGGGCGAAACCGTTGGACGAAGCGTGGAGGGTTCTCCACGGTGGGGCACAATGGACCGGAAGGGTCCAATAGAGGCAGGAGGACTTGCCGGAGGGATGCAACGGGGCCATGAAGGGACGACAGCGGCGGGGATTTCCAAAGGTGCAACGCGGGCAGGGGTGGGGGTTTCCAGGTCGTGGGGGTGTCGGGGTCACGGGGGCGCAGCACAGAGGCAAGGCTGTGGGGGTCACCGGGGTGCAGCGCGGGCAGGGGGTGTCGGGGTCACGGGGGCGCAACGTAGAGGCAAGATAGTGGGGGTTGCCAGGGTTGCCGGTGGTACATAATGGAGGCAAGGGCGTGGGGATCATCGGGGGTCGGGGTCGCCGGGGGTCGGGTCACCGGGGGTTGCCGAGGTCACCGGGAGGTCGGGGGTCGGGGATGACGGGGGTCTGGATCTCCGGTGGGGTCGGGGTCGCCGGGGGTCTGGGAGGTGTCGCCGGGGGTCGGGGAGGGTCATCGGGGGTCGGGGAGGGTTGTTGAGGGTCGGGGAGGGGTCGCCAGGGGTCGGCCTCGCTGGGGGTTGGGGTCGCCGGGTCGAGGGGTCGGGGTCACGGGGGTCGGGGTCACGGGGTTGGGGAAGGGGGGGTCGCGGGGTCGAGGAGGGGAGGGAGGGGAAAATAGGGTTTTTTAGGAAGTAAAGTTCAGCGGCCGCTGTTGATAGTATTAGCAGCCGCCAAATGGCAGCCGCTATAGGTGCCCCACCTCGAAAACTAGAAATTCTAGTAGTGATATGGTTATCCATGGAATAAATAATGTTTTGAATTTTATTTCCAACCTTTAAAACCACAATTGAAGACACCCCTCACCCTCCTACAATTTTGGTTCATGGTTAGGAATAAGCATCTTCCTTGACCCAAAACCTAAAATTTTTAGACTCTAAGCCTCAAACTCACTGAAATTTCTAAAAATATAATAAATATAAAAAAGAATCAATTTCATGAGTAACCATAAATCAAGGGTTTATGATTATTTTACTTCTAATATAATGGATCCCTATTAAAATGTTTTTACATTTTCAAAAAGTTACAAGAAGACCTTTAAAAAGTTTTTTTATTTAAATAAAAAAATTAGTATTCAGTGGAAAATATGTAGTATTAAAAAGTGTTTTTTATTTTTTCCTTCTTTTTATATTGTTAATTCAAAGTTATGGTAAAATGGTTTCCTTTTGTAATTATGATTAATTTATTTATTTTAAATGAGTTTTATCTTTTAATTTAGTGGATTTTACAATGGTATATGAGTGTTATTGAGACAAAATAATGTGAAACAATTTTATTTTATAAAAATATAATTTTATTTTCATTATGTGATAAAATTTTGGAATAAAAATGGTATATATATGGAAATTTATAAGTATATAGATCTATAACATAGGAATAAATGAGAATTTTGTAATGTGTGATATTAACTAAGAATATGATTTTTTATTAGTCAATTATATATTAAAATTACATTTCTCTTTTAAAAGTAATTGATTTTTAAAATTTTCAATATAAATGAATTTTAATTAATTTTTTTTAGAAAAATAAAATGGTGGAAATTTTTTTGATGTATGAAAGTAAAATGAAATAATTTTTTTTACTTTGATTGTAATTTATTAAATATGTATTTTTTAAAACAAAAATTCCAAAAATTTATTATTTTAATGAGATTTATTGTTTGATGTATGTCCTTATAAATCATGTATACCAATAATTATGGGTAATATATAGTGTATTGTGGAATACATAGTTCATACCATTAATGAGACATCAATAGTGCTAGTTATTCCTCTCTAAAAAACAACACAAAACATTTTTTATGTCAAAACTTCTTGATAACATCCATAATATATTTATACATAATTATAATGATATTATTAATATTTCATCTAGTAATGTTGTTTTTGAAATATTTTCAAAATAATTATTTATGTTTTAATAAAAATATGTGTATGTAAATGATATATTAAATATTTAATTGGTTATTATTATAATAATAAATATTTTTAAGAAACATTATTGTTTATATAGGATTATGGTGATACGTTATAGATTTAAATTTATTATTTTTATTAAAAATATATCATTATCTAGTAATTATTGTTTGGGTATCAAATTATTTTTAATCAATTTTAACAAAGATTTAATGAATTTCGCAATCATTCTGTTTATTTGGATTGAGTTCATTTTCTCTAAGTTGGAGAACCTATTCTTATATAATTTACATTTTTCATCTTCTTCCTTTAATATAAAATAATTATTATTTTCCTCTATTATTTCATCATCTTATTTATATTTTCATTCTTCTATATTAATTTATATATATATTCTTATAATATTGGGATAATTTATATTGGGTGCTTCAACATGTAAAGGAGAGGAATGTATAATTCAATATTTTTCAAAATGTTATTTTAGATGAATATTTTAAAAACATATACGTTACACATGGTGTGGTTTTCTTACCATGTTGATCTCTGTTAAGAAACTCCCTAACTCAAACCATTTAATATTATTTAAAATTGATCTATAATATTTTATAAATATGTTTTAGGGATTTATATTTATGAATTAAGTTTCTTATGTGGATGATACATGCTGAATATTTTTTAATATCCTAATGGTGGATGATTTTATAATTTTAATTTTTATTTGAAAAAATATTATGTTCTCGTGTTTTTAAATTAAATTTTCCTTGATATAATAAATATATATTAATGTTATACTAGATTTGTAAAATTATTTTAATGTTTATATATGATTTATACATGACATGAAAAGGGTTTTCTAGGGAAATTGTTCTAATATTATTTTTTAAATAGATTTTTTATACCCACTGTTTGATACAATTTCATATACATAATTTTCTAAGAATTGATTCTTTTTTATCAATGGAAGGATTTTTGGGAATTTAAATGGAGATTGTTTAATTATTTTTTATTTTGAGAGGTGAAATGACTTGTTTGACTTTGTCAAAGTGGTTTCTAATTTTCAAACACCCTTCATGAATCTCCAGCGATGTTTGTTATATAAATTTTGTGTTATATGATATTAAATAATGCATATCATTGGAAAATGGATATGTTTTGAAGGGTGTGTGATATTGAGATGATATTTAATTAAATATTTTTTTAACTAATGAATTTATTATAAAACGTGTTGGAAGAAATTTGGTTTCTATGAGGAAAAATAGTGATGGGTGTTGTAATAGTATGATTATGTATTGGTAGTTCCATTAGATTAGATTACACACTCGTTATTGGATTTAACTCCAAATAAGGATGGATTAGTCTGAATGAGATCTCTGGATTTCATCAATATGCTGGAATACATTATTATGAGACTTAAATTACTAGGTAATATATTTCCAAAATGTGGGTTTTAATATCATTATTTTTGATTTTGTGTGAAACAGGATGATGATTGGTTTTTTATTTTATATATTAAATAATTTTTTAGATATTTTTTTAATATCATAAATTTCAAAAATAAAGGTCAAAGTGTTATTTTTATATCACTCCTCAAATATTATTTACAATTTTCTTTAATTATTAATTTCTACACTTGTGGTATTTTTGTTTTAATTGGATGGAAATTTATCAATTTCATAATTTTCCTTATATATATTTTTTCCACTCCCTATATGGGAACTATTTGAGTTTACATATATTTTCATTCTTGATTTTTAATAGCATTGAGATCATGTTTCCATTTTTTTATAGTTAACCATGATATCATATATTAGGATATTGAGATGTTGGTAGTTATAGAAATTTTAGTGCCATGATGAGTTAGTGGTTTCTTTTATTTCATTTTCGAGTTGTATTATAGTATCATCCATATCTTTTTTGTACTTTGATTATTCATTTATACAAGGACTTAAGATAAAAAAACATAGACATTACATAATATTATAGAATATAAAATACACACAACCAATGATTATATTAGTGTGTAGCCTTTGGAAACTTGGAACACAACTTCTAATTTAGTGAATGATATTTAACATCTCCAATAATGATCTTACCATATTTTATTCGGACCTAAAAACAATTCTTATGACCTGTGAAAAAGTAACATAAGAAAATGGTGATCTTTAATGGTTTATAATGGTAAGAAATGGAGATATAAATCATAACATAAATTTAAGGGTATAGTAATATAATCATAAAATTTAAAAATTATACCCTAAAGTTAAATGATCATAATATTGAGTCATATAATAAATCATTCAAATTAATAAGACATGAATTATGAATTAATTACATTTTTATAAAACATGGAATTGTGGAAAACACATAAGAATATAAAAGAATTTCTGTAGTAGTCACACCAATTTTCCAAGACTATTATAGGAGAATGGTTTCACTCCCCAAAAAATTGTAGTCCTTAAGGTTCACTATCAATCCTATCATGGAAGACAAAATCATTTCCTCAACCAGCTTCAGTTTCACTTGTTGTCCGATAATAACCATGTTCAATCCTCATTCTAGTATTCTGTGTCTAATTAGATATAATATCATTACCCAATGTATTGGAGGGAGATATAGTTTTCACTAATCAAAAAATAAAAACTTTATATATATGTGTGTCACATGGAAATAAATTATTCACCATTTCAGAACCCATCTAAATCGATGAGTTTCATAAACACATTATCATTACATAACTTATATAAAATAAATAGTTTTCATAAATATAATGACACCATAAACATAAACCATTCAATGAAAAAATAATCATGGTAAACATTTCTCATATTATAAGTGGAGTATTAGTAACATCAACAGAAGTCATCATAGATTGAAAAAATGATTTTTGAAAAATCAAATGAAATAATTCATGAGGAAAATTTCATTTAAACATTGAAATAAACTATTCCAATAAAATAATATTTATCAAAACCTTTTTGATTAAAATGATAATGAAAATATATAACAGAATATTTTAAACCCATTTTATGCCTCTTTGAAATATTTTTTCTTGAAAATTCATAAAATATAATTTAAAACACATATAATTTTTTAGAAAACATTGTTTTCAGAAATAAGTATTTATGAATAAAGAGATAATAACATTAAATGATTCTTAATAAATCATTAAAACAAATATATTCATGATAAAACATGCCAAATAGTACTATATAAACCTTAATATAGAATATATGTGTATAACATAACAGGTGTCTCAAGAATGCTAATTGAGACAATGTTACCTTGTAGATTTGGTATCATTGGAACATTAAACCCCATAAAATGGATATTATAAAATGGATATATAAATAAAAATAATATGAAATATATTTATCCTAAAATATAGTCATGGTAATTATATATACCATATATAATAAATTGGTGGTGAACAAGGAATTTATCTCACAGAAAATTAAAGTGGGGCAGAAATTTCATACCTTGTGTCCTGACTTCTATCGTTTATGTCCAATCCTCCTCTATAATAAATATAAGTTTATAATAAATATTCCACATAAGAAATAAATATATATAATTCCATATATTATTTAGTTATTCCCTTATATTACCCTCTTATTAACAACTCCATGTTAAAATTACGATTCATGTAATAATTTTTTTTCATACAAGTTTTACCTTGTTATCATTTGTCCTCTTACATAGATCATGATATTATCATCTATATAATGATAAACATGATATAAATATATTATATTTATTATTTATATATTTATTCAAGGTTATTCTTAAAAGGTATAGGTAGAAAACAAAATACATCATTCATAGAGATGATAAGCCATACGTAGGTAAAACCATTGTTTTTATATTATTGTCATTTTAAAAATATTGAAACATATATAATATGTTTTCTGTAAATAATAATTTTTATTTTATCTATATCTTATATATTCATAAAATTTATCCTTATTACCCTCTATGTGAAATTGAAATGAAAAATGAACCGCATTGCATCATGGATACGATGAGCCATATGTATGCATGAGCAATGTTATCGTTTCCCAAAAAATTAGTCTGTAAAAAGGAAAGTATAATATAATCAATCCTAATGTATATTATTATTCTGAATATCTTATATAAATTTTAAACCCATCAATATTTTATTTCATAAAATATTGTGGTGGAAAAATAATTGTATCGTTATTTGGTGATGGTAAGACATACGTACGCATAACCGATACATTCATTTCTTCTTCAATGGGAATGGGGAATTATATTGGTGTGATAATAATCAAAATAAAATTTCATAATATATAGGATTATAAATTTTTTTATTTCATGAATTATATCATAGATTTAGATGAGGAATAAAATATTATAAAGAGAGAGTAATCAGTTAGAGAGATTACCTATTCTTTGAAACAGGGCCTTCATATCTTCTCTAATAGAATATAGAGATAGAATTTTGGGATGACCATAATGTATAATTTTTCATAGAAATTTTACTATAACCTTTTTTATTGTACGGTTAATCTAGAAGGCTAAATATGGTGAAATGAGTTGTGGGAGGATGCGTCCTTTTATAATGAAGGTGGGGCACTTTTTAATTTGTCAAAATATTAATTTATAATAAATTAAATATCAACCTGAATACAAAAAAAGTGAAATTAATTCGAATATAATGTGGTATAGGGTGGTAATACCATCAATAAAAAGATTTTTGGAAATGTTTTATTTATTTTAAACCTTATATTTTTTATTAACCCTTCGTTAACTTATTTTAATTTTAACTATGGTAACAACATTTTCAAAATTAAAATGTAGATATTTTTACTTATATTGTGAAAACTTTACCATAAATGGAAAATTTAAAATATTTTAGACCATAATTTATCCATTTGTAATTATTTAGTATTTTTATTGTTTTTAACTATTTTAATAAAATATTAATTTAATAAAATGTCATTAGTATGAATTATGACACTGTTCATTAAATTGAATTTAATAAAACCAATAAATCAATATAAAATCACAAAAAATAATTAATTCACCATTGATATGTCATATAAACATATAAAATTATTTTAAAACCATACATAATTTAAATTATTTTCATTTTAATATTATCAATATCAGTTAATTGAGTTTTTCATTAATTAAATAGTTACTGCTTCATTATTGTGAAATTATTTATGATAATTATTTAATCAATAAAAATTAAAAAATAATTTCAATTATGTATATAATCCTTTTAAATTTCATAATAATATATATAGTTTACTATATATTCTATTTTACCCCATAATAAAAATATTTTATTTATTAAAAGTAAGAGTGTGACATTTTGTCACTCTATTAGAGTTTAATAATATCCATTTAATATTCATATAAAAGTCACCATTAAATTATTAAATTTAAAACATAATGTGTTACAAGCATATTTAAAATCATTTAGTAATTTTTGATATTTTTTATAGTCATTTTATAATATTAATAACTTTTTATGGAACAGAAATTAACCAAATATTACCCTTTACCATTGTAGAAAAAATTACTAATGTTACTACTCATATTTTCCAAAAATAAAAGAAACCTACTTACAAAATATAGACTTTATGATTTATATTATGGAAAAAACTATTCAAAATTCAAAACATATAACTGGATAAAATTAATTTAAAATTAATCTTATAGACAGAATGAGTATAAGGGATTTTGATGTGAAAATATTCAAAAGATGAAAATGTTACTATTTAAAATAAAAAATTTAAACTGATTAAAATGACATAAATTGAATTAAATTACATATAATTATCAATTTATACATTAAAACAAATAAAAAATATAATTTAACACCATAAATTATTTATATGAGACATATTTTTTCATTTAAAATTCTGTATTTTTCATTATTAATGAAAACATAAAACACTAATAAAAATAAAAAATGTTCACCCAAAGAAAATTTTCATATTATTCTATAATAAATTACCCTTATAATATAAAAATTTAAATCGATTCAAAATTTACATTTAAAATGGATTATCCCTTAAAAGGTGTAAAAATTACCCTTATGAAAAATACATCATTTTATTCATGAAATTGAATTTCTTCTTATTTTATTCATATAATATTAATTGGATGAGAATACAGAAAAATATGATCGAATATTTCATGTATAAGTTTTATTATAAACATTTATTAGTTGTGTTTTTTACTTTATTGAGATAAAATAATGTTTTTAAATAAAAAATAGTTTTCATAGAAAATAAATTTCATTATTTTCAAATATTTATTAATATAATTTATAACTAATTGATTACCAGAGATTAATTTTACTTAAAATTATAAATCATATTTTAATAATTTATGTTAGTATTATTTTTATTTTCTATTTGAAGGTATAGGTGGTAACTTTAAAAATATTTAAATAACAAAAATCTTATTTTGTAAAACTCAGTATTGCATGTTACAGAAGTATCAAAAGAACAAAAAATTATTTGTAACACAGTACAAACATAGTGTTTTGTGTATCATAGTATTCAAATTTTGTAGAGTAAAAGGAATTATATGAAATAAATCATATTATTAAAAAACAAAAAATCTATTTCATAAAAATATCATTGTGTTACATTATACTCCTTCAAATTGAATTTCTCCCTCGAACATTTTCAGGCACAAAATTAATTTAAAAGAGAGTAGTTATGTTTATATAAGAACACATCATTAAAAATTAATACAAAAACTTACTTTAAATATTATAATTTTGGACTTAATGGTTACCCAATTTAACGGATCACTAGGTATCTACATGGGAGAACATAGGTGGAAAGTACAAATGTGGACATATAAGAGAAAACTATCTATCTAGATATGATGTAAAGTGATGGTGATCATGTTAAGTACTATGTTAATGACTAAAATACCATTGAACTAATATTACTATATAAGTTCATTAATATCATAAAAGTGATGATAACAAGACATCATTTTATTTCAAGTAACTTTTCCCTAAAGATGAAGAATTCTCTGGAGAATATATGATTACTTGATTTCATGAAAACCTCACCCTTTATTGTGGATTTTTCAATTTCCACATATTATCTTATTCCAAAGAAATAATGGTGAATTTTCATTCTTGAATTGTTAGCAGACAATAAGTTTCATAAAAAGAATTAAATATCATTCCATTAATGTTTTTCATTATAAAAAGGTGAGTAAAATTTATCCAATATGTATAAATCCCTGTATGGTAAAATCATACATTAATCAATAATCCCCATATAATGTTTAACATAAAACATTAAATATATTATCATCCTCATAACCATTGTGAATGATTTGATTAAAAAATATTAGAAATATGGTCACTAAATTTTCAAAACCAACTTATCATTGATCCCCCATATATCATAAAGTATCCCTTATTTGTTTTATACCGAACAAGTGAATACCTTCATCATGTATCATCAATAAACATAGTAATTAAAATAAATATATATTTAAAAATAACATTCATTCTTATTCTGATGATTTATTTGATACATTCCTTAACTCCAAATATTTATTAAACTCCATCTGTGAAATCTTAAACCACTATTTCAACAAATCCTTAAGTAGTTCCAATGTAATTAGTAACATCCAATTTACTTATTCATATCCAACATAACTTTATCTAGACATCCTTATCTCATCATTACAAACAAATTAAGGGTTATTTTTTACTTAATATTTTGTTTCCCATGAATATCACCATGCCATTAAATCACATTTCTATGTCTTTATCACATTTAATTATATCCATTCAAATTCTTAATGAAAAAATTATACATAAAATAATTATATTTATCATGATTTTTATAATATAATATTTTAATTCCAAAACTTATACACTTCAATAATGCAACTTTATTCATAAAAAATTACTCAAGAATCATTGTCATATATTTTCATATAATATTAAATAAAAATCACGTCTAAAGGATTCCCAACCTCAATGGAATAATTATTCATATGCTTAAAGTAAGTAATACTGTTAGAATATCCCATACTTTAAATATTTCATTTTCCATCTCTATATACCCAGAAGTATAACCAATACTCGAACAACCATCCAAATTTTCATTATGACATTTACACTTTGGGAATAGATTAACATAAAGCCCATAATTTCTACATCCAAACCATTCAATTATAACCATTTTCCATCTATTTAAATCCATTGACTAAAACCAAAAGTATAGTGAATGGTACACTAATCATAGTGGTAAAACCATGTAATCAATGGAAAGTACATTCAATCTATAACATATTAGGTTTAATCCTTCATTATCCATTATTGTTACCAGCATTATTGGATTCTAACCTATATGTATACTAATCCATAGAGATCACACTATGGATTTCTCATTCTTGTTTCCAAATTTTTTGCAAACAATTTCTTATATACCAACTATAACGACCCAATTTTAATGTCCATAGATATTACTTAATATTTTAGGAATAAAAAAACACACACATAAAGGCCAAATTAGTTTACCGCCATTGTAATCATGGAACACTAATTATAATTTATTCAAATATCTTAAATATCTACTTTAAATATCTTCCCATTTATAATTCCTTTGTAAAACGTTTATTTATAACATGAGGAAAATAAATATATGAAAACATTGAGATGTTATGCTCAGTAAGGGTACAAAAGGGAGATATGAATGATAACATAATCATGAGGGTATTAAAACATTAAAATTACATTTAGAAATTATACCATTAAAATCAGATATCATAAATTCCATCTTAAAATAAATCATACACAATCTTAATACATGATTTATTAAATAATAACTATAACATAAAACATTGAATTGTGAAAATAAAAATAAAAATAGGAAATCATTTCATTATTTTTAAAGGATATTCTATAGGAATATCATAATGGAATAAGTTCAATACCCAAACAATCATATTATTCATGGTTCACTCCCTAGACTATTTGGACAGATAAAGTCTGTTACTAAATCAGTTCCACTGCACCTTCCAGTCCTATCAGAACCAATTTCTATCACCATTATAGTCATGTCTGTATAATGAAAAATAATATCATTACCTGATGCATTTGTTGGGGATATATGTCCCACCTATCAGTTAATGAATATAATTCATAAGTGTTCCACATGACCTGAAACAATTCATTATCTCATAACCCATGTAAGGAAATGAGTTTTATAAAAACATCATCGTAATATAACTCATGTAAAATAAATAGGTTTCATAAATATCAATATATCAAAATTATAATCCCTTTATTTGAAGATAAATAATGGTATCCTTGGTTAATATCCAAAATAATTCATATGTTACATCAAAATAAGTTATATTATATGGAAAAATTATTTTTGAAGGATTGTATTAAATAATTATTGTAGAAAATATCATTTCCTCTTTAAAGAACATTTTAAATCATAAAAAATTTAGTAATAATTTATAATGTAAAATTATTTAGAAAAGTTTTAAAAGTATATTTAAAAACTATTTTAAAAATCATTGAAATAATTTTCCTTTAAAATTTTTAAAAGATCATTTAAGAAACTTGTAAATAATTTTTATAGGACACAGTTTGGAAGTAACATTGGTTTCCAAACGAAGAGTGAATAACAATACATTAAGCATTAAATATCATTAATATAAAGATATTCCTGATAAATACTTTCAAAGGAATGTATATAAACCTCAAAAAAATATTGGTTCATAACATAACATGTTCCTCAAATAACTCAAATTGAGACAATGTTACATTACATATTAGGTAAATGAAAGTGAGATCAAAAAATGGTTATGTAAATAACCATTATATTCAGGATAAAACACCTAATATAAATTCATGGGTATTATATACACCACATACGATCAATATATTGTGAAAATGGATTGTATCTCATGGAAAATAATAGTGAAACAGAAATCCCTACCTTAAGACTCATCTTATTTCATATATGTTCAACCCTCATGAATAATAAATATATGTTATTTATAAAAATACCATATAACCTCATTCATATTTATAATAAAATATATTATTTAGTAATGACTTGATATTATTCCCTTATTATGAATTCCGAATTAATGTTTTTTTCAAGTAATAATCACATTATTTTTCTTATATATTTTAAATTGTTATAATCGGTCCTCTAACATGTATCATGATTTCATCATCTAAATAAAGATACACATGATATTTAAATCATATATATAATAATTATATAAGTATTTATGTGGACTCATTAAAGATTGAGGTACAAAAAAATACATTGTTAATGGAGATGATAGGTTGTATGTACGGTTGAATTTGGTTTTGTTTTTTTAAGAAATAAAATTTTATGATATATTATCAATAATGAATAATTATTAAGTTATATATATCAAATATATTAAAACAATTCATCATTATTAAAATCCATGTGATATATAGATGAAAAATTAATCACATCACATCATAGAGTTGGTATGCCATACGTATGCACGAGCGACGTTATCATTTCCCAAAAGAGTATGTGGTAAAAAAGTATATATATGATATTATCATTAATGTAAGGTAATTTTTTTTATAAATTTCATATCTGAACATTAATATTATCCTAATTAACACTCATATAATATGGCTACGGACAATAAATTGTATCTCTATGTAGATATGGTAACTCGTACGTGTGAACGAGTGATAATTCCATTGTTATTCGATTGGAATGGGGCTATATAGTAATTTTTTCATAATAATAATAACATTAAATAAAATTTGTTATGATGAAGCTATTATTTTATTCTATATATATCATATCATTATAGAAGTTATAGAAGAGTATAAAAATAGAGTGATAAGTTAGTTTGATTACCTTTTCTTTGAAAATTCCCCTTTCGATCTCCTCTAAAATACACTAGAGTTGTTCTTTACAGAAAACATGAACAACTACAATGTATATAAGGAAGTAGAAAAGATATTTTATTAGATATTTAATCATGATATAAGGCTCAAATTACTAATTTGAAATAAAAGAGATGGTTTCCATTTATAATAAAGGTGATGGAAACTTTTTGAATTTCTCCAAATATTAAATTTTAATAAATTAAATATCTGTCAAAATACCCAAGAATAGAATTGAATTAAAATATAATTTTAGATATGGTGTTAATCCCATATAAAAATATATTATATGAAACTTTTTTTTTATTTTTTAACCCTATCTTTTTTAACCCATAGTTAACCAATTTTAATTTTAACTACGGTAACAACATTTTCAATATGTTTAAAATTATAATATCCAAAAAATTAATTTAATACACCCATTATATTTAATATTCACCTATAAAATTCATATAGAACCTTTCTTAATTATGCTATATTTATTTTAATATTTTTAATATCACATAATTGATTTTGTTCATTAATCTAATAATTACTCCATCATCATTGTGTATTGATTAGTGATAATAATTTTTTCACTAAAATTTATAAATAAATTTCCTAGACGTAGATAAAAGTATTTTATGTAATACAAATATATATAGTATATTATAAAATCTATTTACCCCCATAATAAAAATATTATATTTATTAAAAGTAAGATTGTGGCATTTTTTCACTCTCTTTGATTTTAATAATATCTAATCCATATTCATGTACAATAATCCATTAAAATTTTCAATTTCAAACAATACCCATTAAGAGTATACTTAAATTATCCAAATAATATTTTGGAATGTTTTAGAGTCATTTTATAATTCTTATATCTTTAATTTTAAGATAATTTAATCATAATTTACCTTTTTTTGTGATAACAAAAATTACCAATGTTACTATTAATATTGTCCAAAAATAAAATGGAAATGTTTACTAAAATTTTATATTATGATTAAAATTAAAAAATATATTTTTCAAAATTCCAGACCTAGAAATGGGTAAAATTAAATAAATATTAGTCTCACAAATGTAATGAGATAACATGATTTTAAAGTGGAAACATTCCAAATATTGGAATGTTTTTATATCCAAATCCATTGTGAAATTGAATCAAATAATAAACATTGGATAACATGATATAAATTTATGTAATAATACTATAAAACTAATCGAAAGATATAATTTATCAAAATAAAGTCATTAGATGGAAAATATGTTTTGAATTAAAATTATGTTTTTTTAATTGTCCTCAAAACCTAAATCTTCTCAGAAAAATATTAAAATTTGACCCAAAATAATTTTTTATATTAAAATTTCATAAATAAATTTAATTTCTCATATAAAAATTATAAAAATATCACAATATATATTTAAAATGGGTTCTCTATCAAAATATAGAGAAATTACCCTTCTAAAAAATTCATCATTTTATTATTAAAATTGGATTTATTATTATCTTATATATATACAATCTATTGGATATGAATCCAAAAAAACTAATTGAATATGTTATATGTAAATTGTATTAAAAAAATAATAAAATGTGGTTATTTTATTTTATTGAGACTAAATTGTGTTTATACATAGAAAAATAGATTTCTTAGAAAATGAATATATTTTTTAAAATAGTTCTTACTTTCATTTCTTGCTAATTGATAATGAATGGATTATATATATATATATACTTTTAAATCATATTTTAAAATTTTAGTTAATCTTATTTTTAATTTCAATTTTAAATGAAATGTGGTAACTATATTAATATTTTAAAAACAATGTAGTTGTTTGGTAGAACTCGATCTTCCAAGTAACATATGCTATCAAATAAACTCATTATTGTGTGTAACACAATCTAAACATAGTGTTTCATGTATCCCAAGCTTAACAAAATTTATCATACAATGAAAACTATAAAATAAATAATATTATTTCAAAATGGAAATATATTTCATAAAAATCATACAGTGTTTAAATTTAAATATTTTATCTTTTAATGTTCTTGATGTATTATTTAATGATTTGATTTTTTTTTCATTATGAAATTTTTTCATTTAGTTTGAACATTAGAATTTATATCCAAATATCTATTAAATTACAATGTTTGGAGGAACTAAGTAAGTGTTCAAGTGAAATGATTTAGTTATTTGGAATTATTTATAATTTGTAAATCATTCCCATTTTATACATGTGATTATCATATAACTTTTGCTAGCAATGGAGATCAAGAACACAACACATATTTGTGGCATGTCATTTTGAGAATTATAGTCAGATATTCTAGATGTTATTTAATATAACTTATGAAAAATTAATTAAAATTATATTTTATAATTTTTCCATAATTTCTAATCAATGAAAAACTATCAATGTTAGGGTTTATATATTTTACCCAGATTTTCATATTACTTATATTAAATAAGAATAAAAATTATTTATTAGAGACAAAAATAATATTAATATATTTTACTATGAAATTATGATGAATAAATAAATTTTATGACTATTTGTACAAATTATTTTCTAAATGATCTTTTAATATATTTTAATTTTTTGGGATATAATTATTGATTCAATATCATATCATTTTCTCTTTATACTTTTATTTAGTTTTTCATGTATTTTTAATGGATATAAATTTGTTTATGTTATGAACTAATTTTGTTATTTAGTTGTTCTTTAAAATATGTAATATAGATTATGTAATATGGGAAATTATACCCTAATAGATAGGTGTAATTTATAATTTAATGCTATTATTTTGACAAAGAGATATATTATTTAAAAGAAATTTTGTATGTCAAATGTTTTTAGTGATTTGATGATTATATTAGTATTTTTTATTTCATATGAATATAATATAAATTTCATGTTAATATATTACCTATTTATAAATAAAATAAAATATAAAATATATAGAGATTACATTTAAAATAATTTTTTTATTTTATTTATTTTTTAATATTTTTAGATATAATAGTTGTAAAGTTTATGTGGTATCAGTGATAATTGAATGCGATGTTATTTGTTAAAGGATTTAGGCCTACAAATCAAGGATTGTGTGATAATGAATGAATATTATTATTGTGAAATTGATGTGGTTTATTGATCATTTTATATAATGTTGGTTATTCAAGGATTTTCTTAAGGACTTGAGAAACTAATATTTCCCCTTCAAATAACCATATTCATTTAATGGTAACAAAATCAAATGGATAAATAAAAATAAGATAACTTCAAATGTGTTAAATTAATGTATTATTTAATTGATTACGCTGATTCTATGAGGTTTAAAATTTATTATGTATGATATATGTGGTATGATACAAATTAATATCATGAAATATTATATTTTATTATTTATACACGATTGATTATTCATATTGAGAT
Organism: Viscum album; assembly: GCA_963277665.1. Taxonomy (NCBI): domain Eukaryota; kingdom Viridiplantae; phylum Streptophyta; class Magnoliopsida; order Santalales; family Viscaceae; genus Viscum; species Viscum album. The sequence continues at coordinate 1,810,541,543 of OY728159.1, read as the reverse complement.
TTATTGTTTCCGAATTTTTTATTCTATAAATTAAGAAAATAAATCCCACAAGTGATATACACTGATAGGTGATAATATTATTAATGTGGTTTCATATTATTCTATTTTTAGGTTGAAGGCCATAATCAGTCTTATTTTATTTAATAGTCATGAGACTCTATAAACACTTAGACTTTTGAAATTTTAACCAATGTAATCAATAAGGGAACCCTTATTTCTTTGGGATAGTGTTCTCTTTCCCCTTGGATTTTTTGTATGTCCTTTTTAAATATATATTCAAATTCGTAGAGTAATCCAATTACATTAAATATAGACTGGAATTAATTTTTCATAAATATTTTTCTCAATGGTATTACCCTTGAGGGTTTTTAATGAGAAACAACCATTCTAATCCAATAGACTATAACTATTCAATAAAACCCTTACTGGATTCTTATACCACCTAATATATCTTGAGAGTCTGTTGACACATTTGAATGTTATAATTTCTTATCCATGTGTTGTATACTAAGGGTTCTTCCATGTAAATGTACTTTTTATATACTTCTAAATGAAAGTTTTACCCTCATAAATATACATGAAGTATTTTCTATTGATTTAATTTTTGTTCTATATAAATATTGGTATTTTGTTATTGAAATGGTAATAAATACAGCTTTCGGTGAATTAGTGGATAAATTTAATTTCCAATTTCAAAATTTACACTTTTATATGAATTCCCTATCATAGAGGATTAAGGTTTGGGGTGGCCCGTATTGGGTTCTTTATACCGAAACCCTAAATTATTACCCTCTCTTTAATACATTCATTATTGAAATTAATGTTATAGGGAAAATTAGTGAAATATTAATGACGATTGGGATATTTTATAGTGGATATAATTGATTAATCCATGATGGATTTTTTTAACATTGTTTATTAGTTTATATCATAATACAAGTCTTATTATATAATGTTTGTATTTATTTTTAGTAAGTGTTTATTATATTATATGATAATTTAACATCAAGTTGATTAGGTTTTCTATAAATTAAATATTTATTTGTTCATAATAATATCTATTATAAAATTATTTTTATGTTCATAAATAATAATAGGTAGAATAATAATTTTTTTTCTCTCAACATGTTTTTGGTATGTCAAATTTATGGACACATCATATTGAATTTTTGTGGAATATAAACATGAAGAGATAGTTTTATTTCATAGGTGAAATTCATTCAATAAAATTTATAAATTAACCATCAGTACTTGTTATCAATAAATTGTGATTAGAGGACATATATGAGGCCCAGTGGGCACAGTTCTAGAATAATTGAGTAAATTAGCATGGTGGATTGTTAAAATGGTATCATAGAACATATGAGAACTTAATTAATTGGTAAATGTAGATATAGGTTTGTAAAAAATCCAAATATACCTAATAAAATGCATGATAAAAATAATTATTGTGATATTTTATTTTCTATGTGTATTTCAGGCCTATGGGATATCTTTAAATGGTTTTACAAGTTTATTTTATTTTTATTCTAGTAATGTGATGTATCTTGTACACATATATATAAGATAACCATTATGAGATACAAATTCCATGCTTTTATCCTAGAAATGTATAGGGAATTGAAATATATATAATTATGTGAAATTGATTTTATGATTATTTAGTATATATTTTTAGTTTGATAATTTTTTATTAATTAAATTTCACTAATAAATTTTTTAGTAGTTTCCTAAAAAAAGAGGGTGATAATTATATAAAATTGAATTGGTAATAGTTTTATATTAATAAATCTATTATTTTAACTCAAAATGATAATTTATAAGGTGGTATGTGTATTAATTGATATGTTTGGTTTTTTTGTTGAGATCGTATTAAAATGACTTTTTTATAAGTATGTACGGTGTAAATTGATTAATATATAGTGATGAAAATTATAATTCATTTTTTTTGTGAATAATTATTTTATATCATGATATGACTACATATACATTTTTGTAATGAATATTGGAACATAGTTTTGATCAATAGTTATTATTCTAAAATTTATATTAATTCCATATATAAGACTAAATTATCTAAATAATATTGATTTGATTTTATTTAAAGTTGATTACACTTTCATTTAGTATGATTATAGAAAATGTGTGGTTTATTTTCTAACACCGCGAAATTCTAAAGAACCTTGTATTTAATAACGTGTATGAAAGAAGACAACATGTGCATAAGGGAAGATGATGTCCTACGTATTTATAATATATTTAAAATTTTAAATTATTTTAATATAATTTTGGATAGTGATGCATGAGACGTTGAGTTAACATGTGAAATATAATACAGTGAGTTTCTTCAATGGATTGTGTTACCCGCAATACCATGTTTTACTGAATAATAATATATTTTTAAAATATTATTATTTAATATGTAACCAAGCCATTAAATTAGAATTTATGAATAGTAATAACTGAACTATGAAAAAAAATGGTTTAAAAAAATATAAAATGAATTAATAGGTTACCAATTAATTAGAAATGAAAATACAAACTAATTAAATATAGATGCAATATTATTATTTTTATACTAACAATTAAATTTTGTATTAAGAAATTAAATTGATTAAAATTATTGAATAATATTAAAGAAATATATTTGTAATATATTCAATAAAATATTTTTTTAAACATCCAAATTATTTTTATACACAACATAAGAATAAAATCAATATTACATGTAAAAACCCAATATTTTTATAAAGTCACTTTTACCACCTTTTATTGATGAGCACATTTGAAATAAATTTTTGGACCCTTTTATAAATCTTATATGTAAAAAAACATATTATTTTATAGTTGAACATAAAAATTATGTTAGGGTGAATTTTTGGTATTTTTCTGTGATGTTTTACTTTTTAATGAGTATTAAAAATACTGAAATTTAGTTCAAAAGTTATTTTTTCATCTAATTTTTAATATTATTATATTATGCATTTAATTAGTTTCAATTATTAATTTTTTTTAATATTTTTATCAATTAACCCAATTTATTTCATTATAATTAATTTCACTTTGAAGTTGACTATAAAAATAAAGCAAAGATGGTTTTACTTTAAAAACACACATTGTCATCCTGATTGTTGGATTAATTTTAATTAAATTTCTACCTCTTATTTGACTGGATTTTGGAAAAAAGATTCCATTTTTTGAATCATATTAATTTATAATTTCTAACATTTTCAATTTACTGTTGGACCAAAAATATTATAGACTGTAATTATAATTAATTACAATGATTAAGGTGAAATTAATATTAATAAGGGACTAGACCATAACCTTAAGGCCCAAATCGACCTATACACTTTTAAAAAATCTATTTTCGGTAAATATTTAGACCTTATAATCTATTTTATCTACTTTTTAACATTATTAATCTGATTTCAATAAATAAAACAATGGTGGGGTTCTTTTTTTAAATATTTGAAGAGTGACCCACCACCTCCATTAAAAAAGGTCTCCTTCACATACACTTTCTTACACATCTCAAGAAACACTAGATCGACCGTTGTATACCAAAATGGATCCCCAACATCACTCACATACTCCTTGGATTATCCCTTTGTTCATAAATAATACCATGGATGTGTTTTGGTGTAAACCAAAAGGAGTTACCCAGTTAAGAGATAACACCCTCACTCAAACTCATTTATTTCATTTTCTTTATCCACTCCCACAAATTTTCTTATTACATACATGTATAACAACCCCAGTATCCTGAATATTCTAGGATTTTGTTATGATAAGAGTTCTTCATGCACTTACACACACATCAATCAATTCTGCAATGAACATATTGTTTACGTGTAGGTGGACTACCACTTCGCTAAACGATCATTATTTAATTTTAAATTACCACCCTTCATGTTTGATATAATGAAGAAAAATATTTTTATATATGTTATATATATTATTTATTATTTATTTATGCTTCATTAATTCATTTATTAAACATACCTCTATAAAATCAATTTTGTGAAAAAAATAACATCATTTGTGGAAGTGTAGACTACCACCCCTCAAAGCGATGTGATTCGGTTGTGTTATACAAGGAAAATATTAAGGATACTATTAATAAACACATGTAAAATATGTGAAATATATATTATTCCATAATTATATTGTACATACCTATAATTGACTCATCATCTTCTTAATATGACTATGAAATGAATGTAACGTTCATGTGTTCGTACAGACTACCGTGTCAACGAATAGTGAATTTCATTTCTTATCTCCAAAACAATATATATTATTCTATAGACATATATATAGGATATATATGATATTAAAATCATGTTTTACATTCTTGATATGATTAAACTGTTATATATTTAATTGGAACAACAAATAACAAGTTAAAACATACTCAACAAACTATGAAATTAACACACAATATAATTAAATTAGTGAATGTTTGTTAACAAAATGATAGTAAAATATTTTAAGAAATTAATATATGGTATTATAATCATAAGTATGGTTTTGGTATAAATTATTAACACTTTTTAAACCATTATATAGGATGATAAATACAAAAAAAATTAAATATAAGGTAATTGATTCTTGTCTCATTTTTATTTTGTGAGGTATACTTAATTGTTGGGCACATAAATTATTATATATGGTGTACATACATCCAAGTTTACATATAATATCATGAATTCTATTATCTTTATGAAATTTTAATTTTTTTATTTATATATTTTTATATTTGGGTATTTTAATTCATTATTAACTATATTAGTACATAATTTCTCCTCAATATACATTCCATTTAGACTTGTTTATTGTTATGAATTGAGTTTCTTTTATATGGTGTATATAATTACCTTTTACATGATATATCATGAATCTCCTTACTCTAATGATATTATAAATTTAATTTCCAATTATTTATTAAGGATTTTTATGAATGAAAATTCCTCCAAGTTATATGGGACAATTTGTAAATTTTAAATATTATTTTTGTTAATAATAACTTTACTAATATTTCAAAGGTATTTTCACTCGAGGAAATTATATGAACATTTTTCAATAATTTTGTTTATTATCCTATGGTTATTCATGACCATTTTGAAGTATAAGTTCCATTTTACCACTCTTGGGTACTCAAAATGTTTTAGAAAACGTTTTTAAGAATACCTGACTTCATTCTTCTATTTAGTCAGAGAACCTATTTTCTCCTAAAAACCATATTTTATTAAAATGTTTTAAAAAGTGTTTTAATATTTTCAAATTTATTTAGTAAATAAATTTTCAAAATATCCATATTTTACTCATGTTTTCAAAGGAATCATCTTGTCTCTTTCTCGACAAGGAATTTTTTTTAAAAATATTTACCACACCAAAGGAATATTATTTTTACTATATAGGACATGTACATATTTATTATCCATTATTTTTTTGAATCCTATGTTTAATGTTTAAAATAAATATTTTTAAGGAATTTTTTTAAATAAATTTTCAAAGAAAAATATTTTCAAAAGTGTTTTCAAAATAAAAGGATATCTCCATCAGGAATATTTTTAAAAGATATTCTTTTATTTAATCTACAATAATAACCCACTAATCTTTACCCCACCTGTGATTTTTTATATTGATTTCATCCTTATTATTCATCTGGATGGTTTAATATTTAACTGTTCAAGGATAGTATTTACATACACATCAGTGATTCATTCTTGAAGTCCCCTTGAAATATCCATTTGTATATGATCATTTATCATTGAATTTCTCGTAATTATCCATATAATTTATCATGGATATTACTATTTCTTAAACCATATACAATTTTACATATGGTGTTTACTTCGATAGTTATGTGACTAAATTAATAATTATTGATGAATATGTATTTTTCATTCAATATGGTAATTTGATAAATCGTATAACTTATTTTTATTATTCAATATGAGGAATTATTTGGATTGGAAATGATGGTTGGAACACATAAATTATATTTCTCATTGATTCCTCGATATGTTCTCAAGAGATAAATAATTTGTGCTAATGGGTTTCTACTCTTAGTTTTAAAACATATCATTGAGTGTATTGACTGTAATATGTTTTCATGTGCCTTAGACATGACGTCCATTAAGAAATAATTACTCCCATTTAGATATAGTAATTATTAATCAATGAGACTTTATGTCGATATATCTATGTATAGATTTAATTTTAGTTAATTTATTAAATATCTTGTTTTTAGTTTCTTAATTTACTACAAAGATCTATCCTTATCCACTTATTGGAATTTAATGTATTTCTAGTTATTTCCTTACAAACATTTTTATGCACTTCTATTCAGATTATTGATTACAAGAAATGTGTATTTCAGCTATTTACCTATCCATACTGACTATTGTCATTGATTAATTATTTCTTATTCGATATTTAGGCCATAATAAAAATTTTACCTCAACCTTATAATTTTTCTTTCCTAGGAATCCCATTATCATACTATGATAGATATTCATGGATATACTATATGGATTAGTGGTTATCCTCAATGTTATTTATTTATAATGAAGAAAAAAATTATGTTGTAATTATTGTATTCATTTTTAATAAAATATTAATTTCTATATCTTGATTAATAATAATGGTAAACTAATTGGGCCTTTGGGACTTGATTCCTTGTAATCATGGTAATGTAATTAATAGAATAAACAGGCTCCAAGATATCATGGGTTGGGTCACTACAATTGATTTTAAATAATGTATATTAGAAACTATGGGAACTAGATTTAGGAAAACATAGATTAGATAAAATAACCATAAGGTAGAATTTGAGGATAATTACATATTAAAAACTTATAATTTTTTAAAGTACATATTGTGTGGGTCTTCCTTGCAATATATCTCTATCTCGATACTACATACTGATATGGTTCTAGCACAAATGTACCTAATGGTAATAACTTCGATAAGGTGTTATGGGAATGAATTGGAATAACCTATTTCATGAAAATTATATTTACTATGCACCTAATTTGACATTCTTTGGGGATATTCTATATATTATCCACTTTTTCGTTAAAAACCATTATAAATAATTGTAATATATAATGATAATAAATATCCAAGGATAAACCTATAGTGTGATGACTTAGAAATCCAAAAGATGATATTATAGATGAACTATAGACTATAGAAGGACCAATATTGATGAATTATTTTTTGGAATCAATAATTATAATTGTAGAATTAATTTACTAGTTGAATTTTGACTTGAATAATCTTGAAATGTCTAAGGAATAAGCTTGATTTAAGAGTCATATGTTTTATAGGAAAAATGTATTTGAGGAATATTTCATTTAAATTTATATAAATGTAATATTAATGGTATTGATAACCTTTATTGTTTATATAACATATAATAATGGTGTTCTAATAGTAACATAATATAATTAGGCTTTTTGAAAAATGGTTCTATTGAAAACATTAGTTCAGATTACATTTAATGATGAAATTTTATTAATTTCCATTAAATTTATTTTTGAAATTATATTAATTTAATTTTAGAAAAGGACAACATGTATTCCTAGTGAAAACCTTCAAATTTTGTAAGGTTATGGGTCTTGAACCCATGATCTAAGTATGGTGTGGGTTTCATGACAACCACCGACCTATATAATGTCCTATTTATTTTTTTGTTGTTTTTAGTATAAAATTTTGACTAATAAATGTTAATGATGGACCAGTAATAAATTTTTTTAGTATTATAGATTAATATATAAAGAATATAATGTTTGGAAGATAGTTACTGACAAACAATTATACTTGTCACTCTATTATGGGCCTTAAGATCCATTAAATATTTTAGTGTTTTAGGGATAAAATTTATTTTTTAGAAACCCATTTATTATGGTAAGGATGCATCAGAATTTTATCAAAGCACAACCAAAAGTTGGAATTGTTCTTATGAATTTGAAATGTATCTTGAAATAACACTTCATTGTATATATAGGGAGTAAAATAATAACTCATTATTAAAAAATCAATAATTTTGTTTTTCAAATATCTTAATTTATGCTGAACTGATGGTCTACTAATTCATCAATGATTTATGGAATTAAGGCTCCTCACCTTCCATTGATCATTCACTTGTTTGTGATTTCTGACCTAAAAAACACCCTATAAATATTTATTATTTTCTTCCATGTATGTTGCCATACATTCCACTGAAGATCTCATACTTAGAATCCTAGATATATGTTTGTCCATGTGCACTTTTCACTTATCATTCACTGTCAAACCTGAGACTTTTATGTTATATAAATGATAAAAGGAATCTTTTTCTACACACAACACTTGCTTGTCTTGCTTTACACAAAATCACGACCTTCCTCGATCGCTTGCGTCGTACGCAATACCGAGTTTCACTAAACAACGATATACTATTAAAATATTATTAAAACTAGCCGTTATGAATAGTAATAACCAGTTTTTGAAATTTTATAAATTTTATTTTTTAAAATGGACTTCATTTTTGGATTCGTAATATCGAAATTAGCCTAGGGTAAAATTTTGATATTTTTCTGAAAACTTTCAAATTTTGATGAATAGTGAAACCACTAAGTGGTAGTTAAAAAAACTGAATTTTTCATAAAACATAATTTTACCGCTTCTTTGAGTGGAATTTCAAAAATTCGAGATACACGGTTAATATCAAGGACTAAAATGTGGTTTAATGAGGTGAAAAGATTTTTTGGTGAATAGTAACTTTTTACCTTTTTTTACCACGGTTAAAAGTAAATAGGTTAATTAAGGGTAAAAATGATATTATTATTACCCTAACACATGTACTAATTCTATTGGACAAGTGTAATTCGACCAAAAACAAACTTAGGAATAAAATATGACCATTTAGGCCCACTTGGAATAGATTAGGACATTTATTATTAATTTATTTAAAGAAGGGTTAAAATAGTTAAAATCAAAGTTTAATAACTAAATCATTTTTAATATGGGGTTATACATAAGCTAAATTCGGATATAAATATTAATTATAAAGATAAAACGATTTCCTACATAATGGTAGTTTATTTGTAATTTTTATACATTAAATAATTTAATTTATTTATGACACAATGATGATGCAGTAATTATCTTATTAATGAAATATTGACATAATTGATGTTATAAACACCAAAATAAATGTAATTTGAGACTTTTTATGAATTACACTAATTTTATAGATTAATATGACCTGTTAGTATTGATTTAATTATTTTTTTTTGAAACTAATAATTCTGTTATGATTTTCACAAAAATTAATTACTAAATAGTGTCAAAATTGACATAAAATAGTTTTTTAAAAAAATATTATATTATTAATTGTTATTTTATTCCTAAAAATCTAAGGTTCGGCCAAATGAATTAGATAAGGTTATATATATTAATAATAAACAACTTGGGGTTCGTTTGGCAGCTTATAGTAAGTTTATTAACCTTATAGTATAAGAACACAAGAAGACACGGTAAAAGTAAAATTATGTAACTTAATGTTAAATCTAAATGATAAGGTTAAAATAGGAACCTAAACTTGTCTAAATTCTATTGGATGAGATTATTTTGACCCATACCCACCTTATCCTCGAAATAAATCAATTTTGAGCTATTTAAAACCAAACTTGACTTTACAATAAAATAATATTTTTAGTTATTCCAAAGGTGCCCCTCTCCTCCCTTATAAAAGGGAACCTCCTCTCTCTCTTCCTCACACCACTTTTACCCTTCAAGCTCGGCAAACCCCTGCCAATTTCTCCTCTATACTTCCCTAGAGACATCCTGGAGGTCCTGGTTATCTTCAAAGACCAATTTTAGTGCCATAAAAGAAGGTCTCAAAGAAGCACTTCAAAGAAGAGGTAATGTCCGTTACCGATTCTTTCATCTTTATTTCTTCTTCCACTTCTTCTTCTTTAGTTGTTTCATTATGAAGTAATAACATCAGTATCACTCATATACTGACATGTTATTATAAGTATGAAACAACCCTATTTCACCATTTATCCATTCTATGGAAAAATAAATCACCGCGCGTGCGTACGTACAGAATACTTTCTCCACGCCGTGGTGTAATCTATTTTCCACCACCACCTTACTTGGATGGGTATAATGGTGTAAATAATAACTATATATGATTATTGTAAAGTGATATTGATTCTGAAATAGTATACATACACTCTAATACAATTCCACGATCATGAGAATGATATCATCGCTCGTGCGAACGTACGGACTACCGTCTCCACGACGCGATGAGATTCATTCTCCACGTTAACCATTCATGAATGATTATAAAGTATATATAATAATTAATAATTAAATATATGACATAATAATGATTCTGGATTTATGTGTATATCTATGTATGTCATCTACTTAATTCCATTCAACTCAATAAAGAAAAGAAAACAGCGTTCATGCCTTTCCATTTACTGATCTATTATATATATATATATTGAATATATATTATATATAAATCATGTTTTATAATCTAGAATTAATTAATCATGATCTAAGTAATCATATGAATAATTATAAGTCAAAACACGGATGATAAATGAAACGATTTTACCCCAAACTCTCTTTAACATGGAATTTACAAAAGAACGGGTAATATAAATCCATAAGTGAACCATATATGATATCATAACAACGAGTATGATTCTGGAATAAGACAATGACATTATTTAAATCATTATACCGGAGGTTCGGACAAATAAGAAGCAAATCGGACCTAATGTAAGGGAAATATCACAATCTCATTTTTATCCTAGATTGTTTATACTTTAGTATTTACTAGGGTGTATTTTATCATCCACATCCATGTTTCCTCAATATGTAATATCATTTCCATCCACCTAAAATTGTTTAAATCCAATTTTACCCTTCGGTGAGTTTGTAGTAAAGGATATGAAAGTAATATTTTGTCGTTTTTCATACAAGGTACTTTTTGACTTTTCCAACAAAGGTACGAAGAATGTTTTTTTTAACTTATACGACATGAATGGATTTTTAAAACATTATTTCCAAGAAGCTTCCTTTACAAATTTTCAAGTTTATTTTTAATCAACTTCTTTTAGTTTAAAATTGTATGACATGTTAAGAAAGGAAAATGTTTTTGAAGTAGAAAGGATATTTTCTTCAAGAATGGAGTTCAAGTGTTTTATCAAAATTATTTTCCATCTAAGATAATACAGGGTTCTGTTTCTATCCCTATTATTACATTGATTTGATTATGTTGTGATGAAATTATTTTTATGAATTCCTTTATCTTATATGAATTGTTTTATGATGTCATGTTGTTTAAGAATCCCATTTTTATTACATGGGTTATGCAATGATGTATGATTTATGAATTTGTGGCACACATAATAATGGTATCATTATGAGATGGGTGGGACCTATATCTCCCTCCAATGCATTGGGTAAAGATTTTATATCTCATGAGATATACATGGATGGAACGGTAGGTTATACCGGTTCAGTGAAACAGGACTGAAATGAGGAGTGAACTCGGTTCAGAAAGGGACTTTGCCCACTAAGATAGTCTTGGTAATGAGTCTTGACTAATAAGAAACGATTCTCTATGATTATGTGTGTATGCATCAAAGTTTCATGTTTTATGTTATGATTATTGGGATTACATTTCACTACTATGATTTATCCCATGTTATGAAATTATGATATCTTTTGAAGGTTAAGATTTCCAAAAGTTATGTGCTTATGTATATGATGTGATTGATATTTCTTTTGTTTACCCATACTGAGCATTTAAGCTCACTATTTTGTATGTTTTATTTCCCCAGGTCAGGAAGAAGGTTATTAAGTAGAATATGCCAAAAAGGGACTCTAGATATGGTGAAATAAATGGGAGGCAAAGTAGATTCTTTATGAACCAATTGTTTATGTTTCCCAGTTTCTAAAGACACTATACCTATACGGTCCTTTCTTGGTTTTGTTATATGTTGTAATAATTGTGCTTCAATTCTGAAGTAATAACAATGTATGTAAAGTATGGGTCGTTATATTCACTATTTTATAAAAGATGTATTAAAAAACCATATAAAAATGTGGGATGTGAAACATAGGAAATATCAGGCATTATATTTTTAAGATAAAAATTAAATTTCAAGGATTCAATTTAATTAAGGTAGAGAGAATGTAACACCTCAAAATTATAAAGTAAAAACACTGTATATGATAGTCTGTGTCACACTCCCCACCTGGAGTGCAAGTGAAGATGATGTACTATGTATTTATAATATATTTAATATTTTAAATAAATTAAATATAATATTTTGATAGAGATTCAGGAAACACTGATTTATCATGTGAAACACGTAATAATTAGTTTCATCATTTGCTTGTGTTACATGGAAGACTTAGTTTACTGAAAAATAATATAATATTAAGATTTTATTATATAATACTTAACCTTGAATATATATTAGTTGTTACAAATAATATTAACTATATTGGGAAAATATATTTGTTACACAATTATAAATATAATTAATAGGTTACTAATTAATTAGAAATGAAAATACAAACCAATTGAATATAAATTAAAATATTTTTATTTTTATGCTCAAAAATGAATTTTGTCTTAATAAATTAAATAATTTTCAATTAATGAATGAAATTAATGAAATATATATATAATATTTTCCAAATTTTTTTATAATACTTAAATATATTCTATATACATAAGATAAGAATAAACTAAATATAATATATAGAAACCATTATTTTTATTAAGGTGCTTTTACCACCTTTCAACAGAGAACCCTTTTTTAAATAAAATTGAATACACTTTTATAAAGATTACATGTAAAAATAAAGTTAATATTTTGAGTAGAAACTGAAAATTAGGTTACGGTGAATTTTACTTATTTTTCTGTGATGTATCGTTTTTTAATGAATAGTTAAAAATAACTGAGATTTAATTCCAAACTACATTTTCATATAATTTATTTATAAGGTTAAATTATAATTATAATTTATTATGATTCTTTATTATATAATATATTCTTTCAATTAATCCAAGTGAGTTCATTAGAAGAAATTTCACATTGAAATTTACTATAAAAACAAAGAACACATTAAGATGTTTTTACTTAAAAAACCCACATTGTCATCCCGAATACATGATTAATTTTGAGTTAATTTCTGGCACTTTTAGGACTAGACTTTGGAAAAAATATATTTTCCATATTTATAATAATCATAATTTATAAGGTCTAATTAGGTCATATTAGTTATTAACCAACAAAAACTTAATTGTAATATAAATTAATTACAACGATTAGGGTTAAATTAATCATAATAAGAGATTAACTGTAACCATAAGGACTAAATTGAAATATAAACAATTCCAAAATATATTGGTATGAAATATTTCAATCCAATCCTACCATGGATATAATTTTTAACATTATTGATCAAAGATCAATAAATAAAACATTAATAGTGTTCCATTGTTTTAAACTTTTATAGAGTGACACCCCTCCGCCATTATAAAAGGCCTCCTTCACTTCCAATTAATAACCCATATCAAGCCCCATCGAATAAAAAAGCATTACCAAACTAGCTCCCCAAAATACCTCATGTCTTATTTCAAGCCACCTATTGGTTATAAGGAAACCCAAGTATGACATTGGGTGCAAACCAAAATGATTTACCCAATTTAAAGGTAACACCCTTTCTCAAACTCATTTATTTTATTTTCTTTCTCCACTCCCACTAGTTTTATTATTAAATACATGTATAACAACACTAGTATCCTAAATATAATATAAAATATTTTGTTAGGATTTTTACTTTCACTTACACACACATCCACCTAATGGGAAACAGACATACTATTTTCACGTTTGCGGACTCCAGCCTCGCTATGCGATGAATGTTAAATTTTCCATTACAACATCTCATGGTGGCCATTATGAAAAAAAATATTTATATATGTTATATATTTTATTTTTTATGTATTTAAGCATATTTAATTTTTTTATAACACATACCTCTAAAAATTCAATTTTGTGTTAAAATGATAACATCCTTTGTGGAAGTGTGTATTACCATCCCCTCAAATAAATGTGATGCGTTCATGCTATAAATTGAACATATTAAGGATAATTTGAATAAAAATACATAAAATATATGAAATATATATGATTTGTTTATTATAATATACATAAAAATCATTTACTCTTCATCCTTTTAATATTACAAAGAAATGAATGTAGTGTGCATTCGTATGTATAGATTAGCATCTCCATGAATGGTGCATTTCATTTCTTATAACCAAAACTTTATATATTATGCTAGATAAATATATACATGGTATAACTGTTATTAAAATGATGGTTTATATTTTTCATATGATTAAACTATGATGTATTTAATAAGATAAAAAATTACAACTTAAATCATCCTCGACAAACTAGGTAATTAACACCCGATATAATAAAAATAATGAATGTATTTAAATAAATGGTTCATGAGACATTTTAATCTATTAGTATATGGTATTATAATCATGATTTTTGTTCTAGAATAATTTTGAGACACATTTTAAACCACTACATAGGAGCATAAATACCATAAAAAAATGATATGGTATGTTATTCTTGTCTAATTTTCATTTTGTGATGAATACTTAATTATTGTTCTCCTAATTTCTTATATGTGATGTAAATACACCAACATTAACATATAATATCATGAATTATATTATCTTCATTTTATTTAAATGTTTTATTTATGGATTATTACCTTTAGGTTTTCCAACACATTTATTATTACATTATTAAGGTATTTCGGCTCCGTTTACATATCATTGAGAATTATTTAATGTTATGCACCTAGTTTCTTTTATATATTCTATATACTACACTTTTACATGATATATCATGAATATACTTATTATAATGATATTATAATATTTATATACTATTATTCTTTCATGTGTTTTCTGATTTAAAATGTTTCATAGTAGTATGAGACACTTTAGAATGTTTAAATATTATTTTCCTCAACAATAAAATTAACATTCTTTTAACAGTATTTCCACTCAAGGAAATTATAAGTACATTTTTTCAATAACCATTTTCATTATAATTAGGTTATTAATGAATTTTTTATGTATCACTATCATTTTTTCTATTATTTGGTACTCAAAATGTTTTATAAAATGTTTTTACGAAAACATAAATTCATTTATCTATTAGACCGGAGAACCTATTTTCATCTACAAAATAGGTTTTATTAAAAAAAACTCAAAATTAATTTAAATATTTCATAATTATTTATTAAATATATTTTTAAACATTTTTTCTTATACAAAATTTTTCAAAGGAATCTCCTTATCGCTTTCTAAAAAAGGTATTTATCATATATTTTTACCATACAAAAGGAATATTTTTTTTATCTCAAATGACATATATAGATTTATCTGCCATAATTTCTATGAAGCATCCTTTTCATCTTTAAAAGGGTTATTTTTAATGAAAATTTCTCTAAATGGGATTTTCGATGAAAAATATTTTCAATAGTTTTTTGATAATGAAATGTTTTTTCCTCGAGAATATTTTTAAAAGTTATTCTTTTATTTCATCAATGAAAACAACTCTATAATATTTACTCTACTTAGGATGTTTTGTATTGATATCTTCCTTATTATTCCTCTTGGTGGTTTAAGATGGAATTAACCAATGATAGTATTAAAATACACTTACATGATTATTTCTTTAAGTACACTTGAAATATACATTTTTAAATGATGATTGAGCATTAAATTTCTTCAAATTATCCTTATCATATTATCATTGATAATACTATGGCCAAAATCTTATACCATTTTACATACAATTTTTAAATTGACTGCTATTTTATTAAATGGATAATTATTTATTAATCCATATTTATCATTATATATGGTTATTTTATAAGGCATATGATTCAATTCAATTATTGAATATGAAAAAATCATTGGACTGGAAATGAAGGGTGGAACTGAGAATTTATATAGCTTCTTAATGCATTGACAGATTCACATGAAAAAAATAAGTTGTTAAAATGGGTTTATACCATTATTTTTATACTATCTTGGTAAAGGTCTTGATGTTAATAAGGTTTCATCTACCTTAGATTTTTCATCCATTATGAAAGCATTACCCACATTTAGATTCAATTATTATTCATCCATGAGATTTTTCATTAACATATATATGGAAAATTTTAATTTCAGTTAATTTATTAAATATCATATATTTAACTTTTTTACATTTCCATATAAATTTCAACTTATCTAGTTATTTTAATGGCATGTATTCCCTATTACTACATTTCCATATTTTTTAAGAACTTCAATTTAGTTTATTGATTACATGGAATGTGTGTTTCAACTATTTACCTTTCCATATTGACTATTCTTATTGATTAATTATTTCTTCCTCTATATTTATCCATTACTCAACATTTTAGAACAACCATACTATGTTTCATACCCCATGAATCAAAAGAATATTACAATTATGGATATTCATAGATTTACTTGTAGGATTAGTGATTATCCTCGAAATTATTGATTTAGATAGAGGAAAAAATTATGTTGTAATTAGTTTATTCATTTGTAATACGGTACTCATTTATGTTTCTGTTTTACCAATAATACTAAATTGATCGTCCTTTTGAGGCTTGAATCCTTGTAATCATGATTTTTTAAATGAAATAAAACACCGACTCTTGGCTATATAGGGATGGTTCACTACATATTTACAGTCATTATAGTGTAAGAATGAAATTTTAATTCATTCACTATATACTTATGTTCATAAAAAATTATTAACAATTGATTAAGAATTATTTAAAAAATATTATAATAACAATAGTTATATTAATAATTTGTTTTAATATATAATTATTTGTATGTTAATATTTAAAATATAAACAAATTAATTATGATTAATATGATGTATATTCTAATAGGATGTTATAGTAATTTAATGTAACATATGTATCTGTATGGTTTATTAAAATCACGTTTCAAGTGATCATTTTATTGAAGTACTTTTGAGTGTAGTGTTTATATATCACTACACAATAAAGATCAATAATTATAAGAACCATTGTTTTCAAGCCCACCCCAAACTATTATCTTAGTGGTTAATTTTTTTTCTATATTATATGATACTAAATTCTATGTAAATAGGGTTTTTTTCTATTAAAAATGAATTTCATGTCATCTATAAGTCCATAATGTTTTCTAGTAGGGTTTGTTTGGATGTGGTTAAGCCATTGTATGTCTAGAATATAACTATTTATGTGGATGTGAAAGTTTTATATTGATGATATTTTTTATACCATAAATAGATAGCCAATAATCTTTAATAAGAATTATTTATCATCCTGAATCCTAGAAGTTATTTCAAAAAGATGTTCAGGAATTGGTTGATTTTAATTAATTTCAGAGAAGTATATCTTCTGTTTTAGAAGAAATTAGTCTGATGTTATTCAATAAGAAATTATGATCTAGATGATTATTTGGAATTTATTAATAGGCTTGAATAATATTATAGATTAATTCGGATGACTAAGATAAATTATTATGTTTTTTTGAAGATGTTAGAAAAAAACACCATGTAGGAACATGATTCAAGTTGTTAGTGTTGTTTCATGAAATTTAAAAGGTCGTACATATAATTACTTCAATTTTTAATTTTTTAGTTTTTAAAATATGTGATGAGTTATTAAGAAATGGAAAATTGTTGAAATATACTAGAATACATAAGGATTGATATGGATCATGGGAAATGGAAAAGACTCACACATAAGGGTTTTTTCTATGCATGTTACATAAATGTAGTCTTATAGAATACATCTTAAAATGGTGTAGTGATATATGTATGTTTTATAATATATGAAATGTAAGAGTTTGTGATCATTTATAAGGTTTTCAATGATATTATTATAGTATCATAATTCACACAAACTGAACTACTCTATCACTAAATTTTAGATTAGCCATGTTATTAAGAGAATAAGGTGGATTTCAATAGTCTTATCTATATTGAGATTCTCACACCATGTTATAGGTTTTTGAAATATTAGGTTAGATGATTTAAAATATTTTTAACTTCATAATGATATTAAATAGTGGTCACTTCATAATTAAATGGATAGTGCAATGTTTTTTTAGACCATGAACAAATAAATAAGTTCCTGAACATTAAACTTTGGGATGTTTAGAAATATTAATTATGAATTTTCACCATGAAGTGTTAAATAAAAATGAAATGTCTTCGATGATTGATAAGATATAATGGATAATTCCATGAGATTTAAATGATTTATATATATCTTATTTTATGTGTTTCTTACATCTAGTTGTTAACTCAGCTTATCACTGTGAATAATGATTTCATGTCATTATCGTGTTGAGGATGCAGAAACTCATATCACTATGATGAAGTCATGTTAGGTATATGTGAATTTTGGAATATAATGTTTTTAATTTTGAATATAAATTGGGGATGATATATACTATATTTTAATAAGTTGACTTAGTTTTGTATGTATATTAAGACCATATTAATGTGGTACACTTGGCTTGGTTGTAGAGTATTAAAATAACAATTATATAAAAAATTCATTGAATAAAAGCCTTGATACATATAATTAATTATTTTAATACTTATAATGGTTCTAAAAAATAAGTGGATGGTATCAAAAGTTTAGTATTCGAGGTGTAGACGAATAAAGAGACTTTTGTTCCATTATTCATACATGATTATTGGATACAAATATTAATGAAGGATTTACACTATTATATCTGAATGCTGAAGGTAGGGGATGAAGATCATATCCCATTAGTTATTAATCTTCAATAAGAAATGGGTTGTTATTACTTATCTAATTTTTCTTGGGTAGATACATCTTCAATGCTCACATAACGAATTTTATCTTATTCAGTATTGAAAAAGGTGATCACAAAAATAAAGATCAAAATAGAAAATCTATTTGTATATGAGGATTAATGGGGTCTCACAAAGCCATGTTTATCTATATGTGACAATTTATTTAGTAAAGTATTGAATATACCTTTTTATCTATCAAATTTCTTTTCATTTAATGAAGTAGTCTTTATAGGATAATAAGTGTGAGTGTCACATATATTGATAGTGACTCATTCCTAAAAAATATAATGGATGTTCACCATAGAAAAAAATTGACCGTGACATAAAATACATATCCATAGAACATTTCATGATAGTGGGTTCTATTACACTAGAACATTACTATGTGTAATATCGATATATTAGACCATATTATTGAACTAGATAAAATTATTTTTCATTATTTTGATTATCAATATTAATTTTAATTTATATTTAGTGTTATTTATTGTGAGACAAAAAGTGGTTAAATATATTTCTAACAATTAGTGGAAGACATATATATGTCATGTTATAGTAGAAAAGGAGAAAATATATATTTAGTGTTATCCATGATTCAATACTTCCCACTTTCCCTTATATATAATATGTATATTTATTTCCCAAAAAGTTTTATCAGAGAAAAAAGTCTATGAATTTTTTCTGATTCGAAAATATTGTTTTTGAATATATTTTTCACTTGAATTTATGGACAAAGCCTTCATTTTTTAGTGGTTATAACTTTTAAGGATATAAAAATTAATTTTTTTAGAAGATTTTGGGGAGGATAATGTTTAATATATTCAATGAGATACTAAATTAGAAAATCAAAATGAATGAGTTCATAACATTGGGGCAAAAAAAAATTTATATAGAGTTGTTTCCCATGAGTAATTAGAAAGAACAATTAAATTTTCTAGTGATATTGATATTTACACATTCATGGAATTAATATATTGAAATTTTGAGGAATAAAAGTTGGTTCTAGTTTCTACCACATAAATGGAATGAAAATAAATCAATACTGACAAATAAATATATAAAAAGGAGAAAACTACCTATTGTTAAATGAAAAGGAAGACTCCAAAGAAGAAAAATATTTAATAATGGTATAAATTATCATTTTTTTGAAAATTATACTTATAAACTTGTTATGGAAGAACTCTAAAAAATATAAATTCACAACCCCCATGTAAATAATAGTCGATTATACTTTATTTAATGAATTGAAAATGCAATCAAGTAATTAATATAATTTTTTTTTATATAGTATCCAAACAGATATCCATAATTTATATAATAATGTATATTAATGGGAGATTATGAGGTATATTGACTATGTATTCATAAAATATATATGTATAGGAAATAGAATATTAAATAAAGTTTAGGTGGCATTGAATATAGACAACCTAAAAATTAGTTAGAAAATAATGGTTCAAAGTAACCAATATGAATAAATTTCAGACAATTTTAAAAATTCAATAGCCATGTAGAAGGATAGAAAATTTGGTATCACCACTTCTAAGACAAAACATATATTGATAATGGGATTTGAAAGATTATTTGGTACTAGGATACAATATACAACTTCCCAATTGAAGGATATGCATTTTATGATATATGAGGTCTAAGAAACAATGAAAATATCATATGAAAATAATAAAAACCCTCCCATGGAACCATTAATAAGTGGGATCCATATATTTTTAAATCATTAATTACTAAGTAAGTGAATAAGTCATGAAAATTCTATATGTGAAGGATCTTAGTGGAAGGTACCTATAAATTGATACTATTTTTTAATCATTGGAATCTCTATGGATGTGTATTAGAATCTTAAGGGATTAGAGGAGATATAAAATCTACTAAAACAACATTTCAACTATGATATTGCTATATCATAAAATAGAGAATTTTGTGTGAGGAGGAATTCCACCACTCTAATTGGAAATTCTATGGAATTCTTCCCTATGATACAATCTATTTTGAAAGAAAAAAATTTAATGATTTTATGGAAAATAATTGATCACAACTAAAGGTTGACCAATAAAAAATAAATGTTTACTCATATAATCCATCTTGTAAAGATAGAAAATAAATTTGGAGCAATAAAAAATAATCTTCCCTAACTATATAAGTGATTGATGAACATTTAAATAATGATTCATTAAGCATAAATAAGTCAAAGGTGACTCTTCCAGATATAGAATACATGATTCATGGGTAATTAATTTTTGGATTCATTAATAATTCCACAAGGTAACATGTTAAGATCATTCGAAAAGACATCTTATAGTGGAAGAATCATGATATGGGATGTAGTGGAAATGACTTTAATAGATGAACTTTAACTAGTGGGATTATTCTCACAATAAATGTAAATCCCAAGATAAGATGGTAGAAGAGAATTAAAAAAATATAAAAATGAGTATTCTAAATTATATAATGAAAATGAGAACAACTAAAATGATTTTAAATAACTTTATATATAATTTGTTTTTTAATTAACACTAACAAAAAATTCCAATATTAAAGATTACAAGGTAGTTATTATAAGGCCCCAGCCTTAAACCTTACTTAATCTTGAGTTATTACAAGATTACACATTGAGGATCTTTTCTGGTTTAGAGTTTTAGAGAATTAGATCATGAAACTTGCATTACATTCCACATTTAAACAAAGTGGTTACATAAAAGACAATATTAATTCTTCCCATCAATGGAAACATATTTAAAATAAAACATGGATTCTTTCTTGACACATCCTTGACACTATCATCACATCATGTTCCTTTCCCTTGACCTATGAAAAACATTTCAAAAACATGGTATGAGCATAAAAAGCTCAGTAAGGGTTATAAAAATATGGAAAGGAAACATTAGTTCATATATACATAAGAATGAAATCATACTTTACCCATAAAACATAGGCACTTTGACATACCTCATCAAATCATGAATAAATCATAGAAATCATAAGACATAAAAGGTAACTTGAGGCATTCATAACATTCTTATGTAGGGAGTAACCCTCTTGGTTACGTTTGGAATACCCACCACAGTATATTCCCTAAATCTCTTCGGAGAAACCTTAACGTTTCACTCCTTCGCGTTACCCAATGCATTGAAGAGCTATATCGAGCTCACCCGCCCTTAGTTTATCATGGAACCACACGTTTTCATAACAATTCCCAAGAACCATAACATAAACATATCGCATAAAAAATGCATAAAGTAAACATAACATTTCCACATTTCAATCACAATATAAATTTTTAGTATATTGAAATAATGAATCCATTCAAAAAGAAACCATTTCCAAAACCATTTAAAACATTTAATAAAGAGATTTTTGAATCAAAGTGTCCCATACCACCTTGAAGCTTTTAAAATTTTAAACCATTAATATCCATATAAATAAATTCTTAAAACCATTTTGAAAACATGGATATTAATAAGAACAAATCATTAAAACATTTAAAGCCATATTTTGGTTAAAGGGTTTTTACCAAAATTAGAGACACTTGAATACAATAATTGAGGAATAACATTTAATAAGAACTTTATAATATCATGAGAATAAATGGATTCATGATATAATATTACAAAGGGCAGTATATACACCATATAAGAGTGAATTGGTGCATAACAACAATAAAGTCTTAATAGAAATGTCAAATGTACTGAAATCCCTTCTGAAGAAGGTATCCTTAAATTAAGGATAAATCAATCTCAAAATTATGTGTGAAAAATATAAATACACCCAATATAAGTTTATATTATGTGTAAAACAATAAAATTTCATTAACACATATTCAAAGGATGTCATATTCAATAACTACATGTTGAACCCAAAGAAATCGAAATTGGGGTAAAAAGTTCACTTGGTAAAATTCGACAGCGTAACAGCATCACTTCAAAATTCAGAAAATTAGTTGATGAGAGATAAAAAGGGCATCTCATCACTTGGACATAAAATTTACATCAATAAGGATATAAAAGAACATATCCAAACATAATAGTACGTGAATTAAAAGACATAACAAAAGAGGTCTTTTAAAAAGTGGAGGGTGAAAGGTCCCCTTACTGAGTCGGGTAACTTTCGAAATATACACCCCATGGAAGAAGGGTCATACAATGAAGATGTGAAAACCAATAAATGAAATTATACTATACATAGTGTATAATAATGTGTAGTACATACACCCCTCAAAGGAAATTGTGGCAAATGTAGCATAAATCTCATTGGAATAAAAGTGAGTTGAAAAATCCCTTACGAAAACTCGGGAGCCTAACGACGCCACTTAAAACTTCCAAAATGGATTCATGAGAGAGAATAGGGTCTATCATCATATGAAAATAAAAACTACAGTAATATTAATATAAAATAATATCCCAATAACATGAAATATGAGCTTTAAAAGGAATGACATAAAAGAGTGTACTTTAAAAGAAAGAGAGGAGTCAGATCCCTTACCTCAAGTCCAACTTGTCATGTTCGTTTCATTATATTCTTGAATAATAAACATTGGTCAATTTATAATTGCCTAAGGACCTCCTTTAAAGATTATTATTCAGTTAATCTAACATATTATAATGTTATAATAATTGTTTAATAATGTTAGTTCATATCAGACGTTTTTGCCGATGTTTGGTACATGAGTCAAAAATGAACTTGTTTGAAAAATGATTGTCCATGTAGTTATAAGTAAATAATTTCCATAATAGTATTAATGATTAAAATATCATATATATCCAGTACATATTCATTTTATACTATTCCATATCATTTGGAGATAAAAAAGGAAAAGCACCGTTCATGGAGACGGTAGGCCGTACGTACGCTTGAACGCTACTTTCATTTTTTGTCATATTAATGGAATTAAAAAAAATGAAGGAGATATATATATGTTATAATTCCAGAATGATATCCATAATTTAGATGTAATATATTACATATATATCCATTATATATATGTACTTATAATATTACATAACATTTTGAGATAAGAAATGAAATGTACCGTTCATGGAGACGGTAAGCCGTACGTACGCATGAACGCTACTTCCATTTCTATTTCATATTTAATGAAATTAAAACATAATGATACCTAATATTATTTTAATTACAGTATGGTATCATATATAATATCATTAAATATATCCTTTATATGTACCACATATGGTATTAATGAATCAAATCACTTTGAGGGGGTTGTAGTCCGCACTTCCATAAATGAAGATATCGCGTTTACCCATAATGGAAACAATAAAGGTATGCCATAAATGAAAAATACAGAAGCTTAAGTAAAACATAAACATATTAGATATCATATATAAATATAGTGTCATCTTAATGGCCACCTTTGAAGGTGTTAGAAGAATATTGAACAATCATCGTTTCGTGAGGCATAAAATCACCAACCACAGAAATAGTATGTTCTTTAACCATTAGATGAAGGTGTGTGTAAGTGTAGCTCGAATACTTCTTATAAAAACATCCTAGTATATTTAAGATACTGTATTTTTTACAAAAGAAATGAATAAAAAGAGTTTTGGGGGTTGGAGAAGGAAAATAAAACAAAAGGACACAAGTGAAGACATTACCTTAAAATCGGGTAACTCCCTTTGGTTTGAGCTCAAAGCCTTCCTTGGGAAGACTTATGCCCAATGTGAGGCTTCAAGGAGTTAGAGAGGGATGTGGAGAGACAAAATGGGCTGGTTTTGGCCGAGCTAAAGGCTTTTGAAGTGTGGGTAAGGAGGTAGAGGTGGGGGCCTTCTATAAGAGGATAGGAGGGGCACTCTTGGAAAGCAAAGAAAGGTTACTTTATTTTAGAATGCGTTTCAGATTTTAATGGTCCCAATTTGATTTTTTTCGAGGATAAGGTGATAAGGGTTCGAAATCCACCCATCCAATCGGTTTTGGACATATGTAGGGCTTAGATATTACATTATCTTTCCATTTTATTTAAATTGTTAAATAATGAGGTCATCGCTGCATCATCATTATGTCATAAATAATTTACATTATTTAATGTCTAAAAATTATAGAAAAACTACTATGATGTAGTAAATAGTTTTATATTTCTAATGACTATTTATAGTCAAAAGTCTGACTTGTATAACTCCATGTAAAAATTGGTTTAGTAAAACATCTCATGCTTGTGTCATTTTTACTTT
The DNA here is from genome assembly GCA_963277665.1 of Viscum album. NCBI lineage: Eukaryota > Viridiplantae > Streptophyta > Magnoliopsida > Santalales > Viscaceae > Viscum > Viscum album. Next base: position 1,810,516,366 of record OY728159.1, on the reverse strand, counting down.
AACATTAAATAAAATGTTATTTATGTCATTTCCTAACCAATGTGGCTCCATGGGGTCCCCAAGTTGACCCATGGATTTTATTGGTCGGACATGACATATCCAATGAGGGTAGGACATGTGTCTAGGTCATTTCATTTTATTAAAACATTATTCTTACCTTAAACTACACTAATTACCTCTAATCGCGATTAAAAACTTAATAAGTTACTGTTCACCAAAAAATTATTCTAATCCCATTGAAACACATTTTAATTCTTAATGAAAACCATAAATGTCGGATTTTTCAAAATCAAATCACAGAAGTGGAAAAGTTTCATTTAAACGAAAAATCAGTTTCTTTAACTACCACTTAGTGGTTTCACTATTCATCAAAAATTGAAGTTTTTCAGAAAAATACCAAAAATTCACCCTAAGCTATATTTGATATTCCGAACTCAAAAATGATATCTATTTTAAAAAATTCAAAACATATAAGTTGCATAAATTATTTTAATAATTAATTCCCGCTGTCAAAACAAATAGAGTGTTTTTAAGAAACAATATCTATTAAAAGATTGACACTAGTTTAAGTCCAATTTCAAAGTGAAATTAATTACAATGACCACTATTGGATTAAATGGTAAAAAATATATTCCAATTTTACTTTAAAACCAATTCAAAAGATAATGTAATCATAAAAGTAAATTAGATTAAAAAGTGGGTTTGAATTAAAATACAACATTTTTCACTATTCATTAAAAAATGAACTTTATCGGAAAAATACCAAAAATTTACACAAAGTAAAATTTGATGTCCCAATTCTAAAGAAGAATTTTATTTTGTCAAATATAACACATAAAATTTTCAAAAAGTGTATTTAAAAGAGGTTTACCATCAAAAGGCGGTTAATCAACCTTTTAAAGAATATTAGAATGTTTACGCTTAAAATTGGATTCATTTTCATTTTTAATCCTCTAAAATTTATTGTAAAAAGTAAAAATATTTGACAAACATATATAATAATTTTATAGTTAGTTCTTTTCATTCCCTCCATTACAACGGCTAGGCGTTAACTACTATTTAAAATAATTTTATTTTATTATTAGAGTGCAACGTAAGATTCCTAAGAAACTCATTATTGCGTGTTGGGTATGCCATCAAGCATAGCATCCCCTTTAAAGTAATATTAATATTTTATTCACAAATATTTATAAATATAAAAATGTCATATTCTTTATTTACCTGGGGTGTTACATCCTTCCCCCCTTTTGGGAATTGCGTTCTCGCAATTTTAAAATTGAGTTTGGAAACATCCTTGAAAGTCCCACATCAGAACAAGAGTTGGTAAAATAGTCACTTTAAAATAAAGAAATAGAAGTACAAAGGTCACCTGAGTTAACCCATACTAGGATTCAAAGTATGAAAATATGGACATGGAGGAAAAAACAAAGTGTCATGTTCTGATGGAGAGTGATAGTAAACATGTCTAGGAGAAAGTTAACCATAAGAAAATCACAAACTTGTGATGGGTTAAACGGTATTCGATTCCCCAGTAGTAAAAGTCAATAGATAACATTTTTGTTTTATGTTACTTTTTATTGAAGAATTTATTCATAATGAAACATAATCACTTATCATGTAGAATTTCAACTTTTACTAGATTTCTTACACAAACTCATACTTTCCCCAAAAGATGAGTATTTAGGAAGACTTGTTCACATTAAGAGTACTATAATCAACTTCTAGAGGATCACCTAATCCACAAAAGATAACTATATACTTCCCATATCTTTAGACCTTAACCAAAGCCAAAACCAAAAAGTTTAGTACAAGATCTATTAATCTAGAAAAGGATAACCCTTTATAAAAAGAAAATATTTTCTTAATCTCCAAAATTTGTCCAACAAAACCCAAAGTTCAACGAGGACCATTCGATAAACAATTTTTCCATAAATTTCTTCAAAGTAAACCAAACTATGATTGAAACCCAAATATTTGATGGATTTATTCACATAGTCTTCCAAGTTAAATCGTAACATTTATCTCCAAACAACATCTGTTGATCTTAATGTCTCGTATTGAAAAGTAATTAACCTAATCACATATCCTCCATGATAGGTTAATAAATTTCCATAGATAAACCAAAATCAAATTACCCTTAATTCATAAAATCATCTAACTAAAAATACTTAGTCAAACTAACCAGGGACTTCACCTAGTCTAGTGGTAGGCGATAAATACCAGTCGCACTTTGGTTGTGGGTTCGATTCCCGCAGCTTTGTTTAGCACGACGGGTAGTCACACGGTCTACGTGTTGTCCTTCTTCCAAAACACTATAATTCTTAATAAATTCCCCAAAACGAGATAAAATCTTCAAGAAAATAATCATAAAATATTTTAACCTCAAGTTTATCTCATGCCTTTCATCTTCCATCATAACATATAATAACCCATAATTACCTCAAAAGTAAGGATCATATAAACCCTAATGGTTCTTTATAACGATGTCCACAAAAGAAAAGATAACTATTCCTTGAATAAAATTTGCATATATTAAACATCAGGGTTACACATAATATAAAAAGTCTTCTAATGTAACCCCATAATCAAAAGAGACATAATACTCTTAATAATTTCACCAGAACTCTTGAAGCCCTTATATGTTGACATCTTACTCATTCAACATATTTCATGATTTATTAACCATTACTTTCCAAATTATTCCGAAATACCTCTTTCCTACAAACAAAATCATGAATCAGATCCTATGATTCCAAAATAGGAAAACAATAGTCATGAAATAATACATACATTTGATTGGTCATTGTCAGTTTCTTCATCCTCAATCAGAATGAAATTAGGTATTGGTAAACGAACATTTGTACGCACTTGGTGATCCCATTACTGAAACTTCTTCATAGTACATGTGTTTGCATAATGAACATGCACACCACCATTTAAAACATTCAATTGATCCCTCAGAAAGAACTTCTTTCCCTTTCCTCAAGTCAACTGGATGCTTCCTTTTTCCATGGGAGGTTCTTGCTTTATGACCTTCATTTCCACATCTATAGCTTATTTCTGTCCCTTTGAAACATTTTCCTCGGTTTTTCTCTCCACATCTTTGACACATATGTTTTTGAACACACTTACCTTTATGATTATTACATGTACTTCCGTAGCGATTTGTTTCTCGCATATATGATGCTTTAGAGAAATCACCAAGGTTTAGGTGGTCAATCATGACTCCAGATAGTTGGTTGAGGATAATCATAAGAGTTCTCATTGCAGCTCCCATATCATTCAGTTGCTTTCTCAAAAAACGGTCACAGTTTCCTTCATATCCACTGTTACTTTGGTTCCTGCTAGATCCAGCAATTTACTAAAACCAAAAAGGTCAGTGTGAGTATATCAAAAAAACTATCATGTACTAATGAGGAAGATAAAAACTAAGATATACTTACTCATTCACTTTATCTAAAACTAGGACTCTTTCTGAAATCCTAACCATTATGGTAATTCCACTTATACTTAAAGAATACCCTAACCTCTAAAGTTATCTATACCGACCTTTGATACCAACTATAAGGCCCTAGCATTAAACCTTAATTAATCTTGAGTTATTACAAGATTACACATTGAGGATCTTTTCAGGTTTAGTGTTTTAGAGAATTAGATCATGAAACTTGCATTACATTCCACATTTAAACAAAGTGGTTACATAAAAGACAGTATTCATTCTTCCCATCAACAGAAACATATTTAAAATAAAACATGGATTCTTTCTTGACACATCCTTGACACTATCATCACATCATGTACCTTTCCCTTAACCTATGAAAAACATTTCAAAAACATGGGATGAGCATAAAAAACTCAGTAATGTTTATAAAAATATGGAAAGGAAACATGAGTTCAAATATACATAAGAATGAAATCATACTTTACCCATAAAACATAGGCACTTTAACATACCTCATCAAATCATGAATAAATCATAGAAATAATAAGACATAAAAGGTAACTTGAGGCATTCATAACATTCTTATGTAGGGAGTAACCCTCTTGGTTACGTTTGGAATACCCACCACAGTATATTCCCTAAATCTCTTCAGAGAAACCTTAACGTTTCACTCTTTCGCGTTGCCCAATGCATTGGAGAGCTATATCGGGATCACCCGCCCTTATTTTATCACGGAACCACACGTTTTCATAACAATTCCCAAGAACCATAACATAAACGTATCACATAAAACATGCATAAAGGAAACATAACATTTCCACATTTCAATCACAATATAACTTTTTTGTATATTGAAATAATCAATCCATTCAAAAAGAAACCATTTCCAAAACCATTTAACACATTTAATAAGGTGATTTTTGAATCAAACTGTCCCATACCACCTTGAAGCTTTTAAAATTTTAAACCATTAATATCCATATAAATAAATTCTTAAAACCATTTTGAAAACATGTATATTAATAAGAACAAATCATTAAAACATTTAAAGTGATATTTTGGTTAAAGGGTTTTTACCATAATTAGAGACACTTGACTACAATAATTGAGGAATAACATTTAATAAGAACATTATAACATCATGAGAATAAATGGATTCATTATATAATATTCCAAAGTACAATATATACACTATATAAGAGTGAATTGTTGCATAACAATAATGAAGTCTCAATAGAAATGTCAAATGTGATGAAATCCCTTATAAAGAAGGTATCCTTAAATTAAGGATAAATCAATCTCAAAATTATGTGTGAAAAATATAAATACACACAATATAAGTGGATATTAAGTGTAAAACAATAAAATGTCATTCACACATATTCAAAGGATGACATATTCAATAACTACATGTTGAACCCAAAGTAATCGAAATTGGGTTAAAAAGTTCACCTGGTAAAATTCGACAGCCTAACGGCATTACTTAAAAATTCAGAAAATAAGTTGATGAGAGATAATAAGGGAATATCATCACTTGGACATAAAATTTACATCAATAAGGATATAAAAGAACATATCCCAACATAATATTATGCGAATTAAAAGACATAACAAAAGAAGTATTTTAAAAAGTGGAGGGTGAAATGTTCCCTTACTGAGTTGGGTAACTTTCGAAACGAACACCCCATTGAAGAAGGGTCATACAATGAAGATGTGAATACCCATAAATGAAATTATACTAAAAAAAGTGTATAATAATGGTCAGTACATACACAAATCAAAGAAATTGTGGCAAATGTAGCATAAATCTCACGGGAATAAAAGTGAGATGAAAAATCCCTTACGAAAACTCGGCAGCCTAACAGCGCCACATAAAACATCCAAAATGGATTGATGAGAGATAATAGGGTCTCTCATCATATGAAAATAAAAACTACACTAATAGTAATATAAAATAATATCCCAATAACAAGAAAGACGAGCTTTAAAAGGAATGCCATAAAAGAGTGTACTTTAAAAGAAAGAGAGGAGTCAGATCCCTTACCTCAAGTCCAACTTGTCTTGTTCATTTCTTTATATTCATGAATAATAAACTTTGGTCAATTTATAATTGCCTAAGTAAATCCTTCAAAGATTATTATGCAGTTCATATCACATATTATAATGTTATAATAATTGTTTAATAATGTTAGTTCATATCAGATGTTTTTGTCGATGTTTGGTACATGAGTCAAAAATGAACTTGTTTGAAAAATGATTGTCCATGTAGTTATAAGTAAATAATTTCCAGAATAGTATTAATGATTAAAATATCATATATATCCAGTAAATAATCATTATATACTATTCCATATCATTTGGAGATAAAAAACTAAAAGCACCGTTCATGGAGACGGTAGGCCGTATGTACGCATGAACGCTACTTTCATTTTTTGTCATATTAATGGAATTAAAACAAAATGAGAGAGATATATATATGTTATAATTCCAGAATGATATCCATAATTTAGATGTAATATATTACATATATATCCATTATATATATGTACTTATAATATTACATAACATTTTGAGATAAGAAATTAAATGTACAGTTCATGGAGACGGTAAGCCGTACGTACGCATGAACGCTACTTCCATTTCGATTTCATATTTAATGGAATTAAAACATAATGATACATAATAGTATTTTAATTCCAGTATGGTATCATATATAATATCATTAAATATATCCTTTATACGTACCACATATGGTATTAACGAATCAAATCACTTTGAGGGGGCGGTAGTCCGCACTTCCTTAAATGAAGATATCGCGTTTACCCATAATGGAAACCATATAGGTATGCCATAAATGAATAATACAGAAGCTTAATTAAAACATAAACATATTAGATATCATATATAAATATAGTGTCATCTTAATGGCCACCTTTGAAGGTGTTAAAGAATATTGAACAATCATCGTTTCGTGAGGCAGAAAATCGCCAACCACAGAAACAGTATGTTCTTGAACCATTAGAAAAAGTTGTGTGTAAGTGTATCTCGAATATTTCTTATAAAAACATCCTAGTATATTTAAGATACTGGATTTGTTACAAAATAAATGAATAAAAAGAGTTTTGGGGGTTGGAGAAGCAAAATAAAACAAACAGACACAAGTGAAGACATTACCTTAAAATTGGGTAACTCCCTTTGGTTTGAGCTCGAAGGCTTCCTTGGGAAGACTTCTGCCCAACGTGAGGCTTCAAGGAGTTAGATAGGGACGTGGAGAGACAAAATGAGCAGGGGTTGGCCGAGCCAAAGGCTTTGGATGTGTGGGTAAGGAGGTAGAGGTGGGGGCCTTTTATAAGAGGGGAGGAGGGGCACTCTTGGAAAGAAAAGAAATGTTACTTTATTTTAGAATGAGTTTCAGATTTTAATGGTCCCACATTGATGTGTTTCGAGTATAAGGTGATAAGGGTTCGAAATCCACCCATCCAATTGTTTTTGGACATTTGTATGGCTTAGATATTATATTATCTTTCCATTTTATTTAAATCGTTAAATAACGAGGTCGTCGCTGCATCATCATGATGTCATAAATAATTTACTTTATCTAATGTCTAAAAATTATAAAAAAAATACTATGATGTAGGAAATATTTTTAGCTTTCCAATTACTATTTATAGTCAAAAGTCTGACTTGTAAAACCCCATTTAGAAATTTTTTTAGTAAAACATCTCATGTTTGTGTCATTTTTACTTTAACATTAAATAAAATGTTATTTATGTCATTTCCCAACCAAAGTGGCTCCATGGGATTCCCAAGTTTACCCATGGATTTTCTTGGTCGGACATGACACATCCAATGAAGGTAGGACATGTGTCTAGGTCATTTCATTTTATTAAAACATTATTCTTACCTTAAACTACACTAATTACCTCTAATCGCGATTAAAAACATAATAAGTTACTATTCACCAAAAAATTATTCTAATCCCATTGAACAAAATTTTAATTCTTAATGACAACCATTTATGTTGGATTTTTGAAAATCAAATCACAGAAGTGGCAAAGTTTCATTTAAACGAAAAATCAGTTTCTTTAACTACCACTTAGTGGTTTCACTATTCATCAAAAATAGAAGTTTTTTAGAAAAATACCAAAAATTCACAATAAGCTATATTTGATATTCTGAACTCAAAAATGATATCTATTTTACAAAATTCAAAACATATATGTTGCATTAATTAATTTAATAATTAATTCCCACTGCCAAAACAAATAGCGCGTTTTTAAGAAACAATATCTATTAAAAGATTGACACTAGTTTAAGTCCAATTTCAAAGTGAAATTAAATCCAACGACCACTATTGGATTAAATGGAAAAAATATATTCCAATTTTACTTTAAAACCAATTCAAAATATAATATAATCATATAAATAAATTAGATTAAAAAGTGTTTTTGAATTAAAATACAACATTTTTCACTATTCATTAAAAAATGAACTTTATCGGAAAAATACCAAAAATTTACGCAATGTAAATTTTGATATCCCGATTCTAAAAAAGAATTTTATTTTGTCAAATATAACACATAAAATTGTCAAAAAGTGTATTTAAATGAGGTTCTCCATCAAAATGCGGTTAATCTACCTTTTAAAGAATATTAGAATGTTTATGTTTAAAATTGGATTCATTTGCATTTTTAATCCTCTAAAATTTATTGTAAAAAGTAAAAATATTTGAAAAACATATATAATAATTTTGTAGTTTTTTATGTTCATTCCCGCCATTACAACGGTTAGGCGTTAACTACTATTTAAAATAATATTATTTTATTATTAGAGTGCAGCGTAAGATTCCCAAGAAACTCGTTGTTGCGTGTTGGGTACGCCATCGAGCATAGCATCCCCTTTAAAGTAATATTAATATTTTATTCACAAATATGGATAAATATAAAAATGTCATATTATTTATTTACCTAGGGTGTTACAGTTATCATATATATGTGTTAAATGTGTTTAGTTATTGTCTAAAGTGATGTGGATTTGAGTATTAGATTTGATCCATGGGGTGTGATTGAAGTGAAAAGATATAAGTGAAAAAAAGTTAGTTTAGAGTTATTATAGTTATTAATAGGTATAATGGATAAAAAAAATTAAAATATATGTGACAAAAACATTACATACATAAATATTAAATCTTATACGATGAATATTCATTAATATCATTATGATGGAGACAAGAATAGTAAAGGTATAATGTCTTTGGAAATATGGATATATAAATAACTAGTTTATAAATGATCTTCATAATCTATAAATCAGTTCTTTAAATCAGGTACCAATATTATAAATATCATACTTAAAACCATTCTCCATGTCATGGGGAAAAAGAATCATAATATTTTGTGATCTTAGATGCCTTATAATGGTTAATGAGGGAGTCATCAGTAAATAATTTTTAACAATAACATTAGCATATGTATAAAAGAACACAAGATTAACAGTTAAAACACATTACATATCACTCATAGATAAAAATACTGGGCCATAGAATAAATCATGGAATGTAATAATAAATTAATCATAAAGTAATCAATGAAAATCATTCATTAGATCATAATATTTCATAAACACCCATTATTTTTTGAAATTATTTTTTCAAATAATTAACATCTTTTCAATATTTTGTCTGGCATGAAACAGTAATTTATTTTTTTCTTATATGTTAAAATGAGTTTATATTTCATTACATGAAACACTACGTATTTTTTATATAACATACAATAATATTTTTTCCTTTTATTTCAAGAAACATTGATTTTTAAAAAAGTTATGATATATTATTAATGTATTTATTTAACCATGACTGTTATTACCTTGTCGTTAAACATAGAAATATGAATAGCTATAAAATTTTAAAAAAATTATTAACTATGGTTTTATATAAATAAAACATAATGATAATAATGTATTGAATATTCATTAATGTCGTTTAATGTTTTATGAATACAACTTTCTTAGAAAAATGATTTTCATTTATTTTTATGGATAATAGTTAAATCTTTTTTTGAAAATTTAGGAAACTTAATTTGTTCAAATAAACATAATTTATTTAATTTTCAGGTTAAAATTATCTTAAAATGATTATTTTTTATTTATTCTGAAATGTATCATTATTTTATGAATACTAAAAAATACATAATCTTTATTGAATCCGATTTTTTGTATAAAGAATTTAGAAAGTTAAATTATATTTTAATTTTTTTATAAATGAAAATTGATTCAATTATACATATATTAATTCATTTAGGAAATTTTAATCAATTTAATATATATACTTAATATAATAACATTGTAAATTTTTATATCTTTCCTCTTTTAAGACCCCATTTCTCGTCACATCTGTGGGGATTAATTTTAAATTAATTTTTTTACTTATGTTAAAGGAATTTGTAGTAATGGATTCTATATTTGGAATCAGCATAATATTTAACGTATGATAAGTTTCGCTTATTTTTTAGCCAAAATTAATAGTGTAAATAGTAAAAATTATTTATCACTGCTAAAGAACAATATAATTTATTTGGTGTTCAGCATGAATATAAGAGTGAAAAAAACCTAAAATATTATATTAATTTTATTTGATTATTTTATTGAGTCCATGGAATTTAAATTATTGTAAAAATAGAAATTACTCACAAATTTTCTTTGCATATGACCCACATAATTTTTTTATTAATGAAAAATTCAAAAAGATACTTTTATTACTTTTATTTTATATAAATATTTTTGATGGTGAAAAACAACATATGTTCAGTTTTAAATATTATTTTAAACATAATATATTATTTTTATCATGATTAGTTTTTTTAAATATTATTCAGACATTAAAATTACTTTGACTCATTAATAATCACCAATGTAGTAATAATTTAGTTAACAATTAATTAAAATAAATGATATTAAAAGTATTAAATGTTATGAAAATTAAATGAATATTTTTAAATAGTTTTTATGATGAATATATCATGTTATACAGGTTTTAAAAAAATTAATTCTAATTTTTTCATTGTACTTTTTTTTAATTTAATTTAAATGAATAATGTCAAAATTGACATTTATGTTATTTTATATTAACTGATATTTTATTAAATGATTTAATATTCGAAAAAATTCTATATTCTGAATATTTATTTATAAATATGATTAAATATGAAATATATTCCATTAATATAGAAAAATTTATTTTATCATGACTATATTGACCACAATATAGTTAAGATCATGTTAGCTTGGTTAATGTTAAAATAGTATTATTGGACGTTACATGTTCTTGTGTAAAATTAATTTTCTTCAAAAAATGATTTTTTATTTTATATATTCGGTGTTAATAATTCAAATGATTGGGTACACATGATAAAATAAGGCTCAATTTAGTTTATACTGAAAGGATAAGTTATCATGTTTGGAAAAGTAATTAATGTAGTGAAAAAACTAAATGATAAAATTATGAAAGATTAATGAGTTAAGGAAAAAAATTAAAAAATGATTTTTGTTATAATGTGGAAGTTTCTATATACCTTATTACTCTTAAATTCATTTAATTAAAAATTATTGGGGAAATTGATGTAATATTTATATCCCATTACTTAATACTTTTGTCTATTTACAAAACATCTACTCCTTAACTACAAAAGGGAACTCACTCCCCTCACTTGTTAACAATTATCATGATTTATTTTTTCAGAAAATACCTACCAAATAAATTAAAAATATAAATCCAATCATGGAAAAATAATTATTATTTTTAGAAATAAAACATAGAAAAGAATTAGTTCAAACTTAATGAGGGTTAATTAAGATGAGGTAATGTTCTCCAACAAGCATTTTTGTTTCAGTTATTCCTCACCCCCTTAAATTCTTATCATGACACGATTATATAAAAAAAATATTATATTTAATGGAATTATATTTTTATGTTAATTTCATGACCTAAAACTATCTCCACTTTAATCAAATGGGTTAAAAAATCATCATTCATGTGTACGATAGACTACTGCCTCACGGGCCGATGTCATTCGTTTCATCATTACCACATCTCATAGATGGTGATAATGAAGGATTTGATTTATATAAATTTTATAAATAATATTTATGATGTTATAATTATTATTTAATTATAATATCTCAAATAACTTTATACTCTCCAATTTGTTTGAATATTGTAGTGTCTCTCAAGTTTACAGTGGACTACCACCTCACGAAGCATGGTGATTCGTTCAATATTTACAGGGATTGTATAATGGATGGCTTTAATAGAAATATGTTTAAAATATGACATAAAAATATATATTTAGTGATAATATATATATTTTACATCTCTTTCTATCAATCTGAAATGAAAATAGAGAAAGTGTTCATGTGTACATATGACTTACCGTCTCAATGAGGAGTGTATTTAATTTCCTATAAGTAAATTTTATGTATTAGTATAAATAAAAATATTGATATTAAATTTAAATAATATTTTACATTATAGATATTATTAAAACATTATTAAATAAAAAGTAAAAAATTCAGCATTCCAAAATATACATGAAAAACAATGTCATCATTTCCAGAAACATGACTACAACATTGAATTCATATTAAATGAATAATATAAGGTCATAATAAAAAAAATAATGGTTTTATATATTTGAACATGGTTATGTAATATATTTATAATAAAATTATATTAATAACATAGGAATTTTTATCTTTTATGATGTATGTCAAGACTTAAGGTAATTAATTTTCGTCTCACTTTTATTCAATATGAGACACAATCCATGTTCACTATGAATTTATTTAATTGTATTTATATAATTACCCTGAATATATTTTATGATGATTCTCCTGAAAATTATTTTTATTAACATATCCATTTTAGAATCTCTATTTCTTGGGGTTTGCGGTTCAAAAGCTACCAAATTGGTAATGCATTTTTTATATCAATTCTACTTCTTCAAGATGTATGTTATATTATGCACCTATATTTTTTTCTTGAAATATATATAGAGACCATTTGAAATTCGACATCATGAATTTATTCATCATCTTAATATTTTAATTTTAATTTTATGTTATTTAATCAAGGGGATTATAAATAAATTTTACTAAATTGTTAAATATTTTATGATACAATATAAAAATATATCTAAACTGTTTATGATTGAGACAACAATATTGAAATATCATGACATACCTCTCAATAATTCAAATTAATTTTGTTATCCTCTATTGATTCATGATATCATCAAATAAGGGTGTAACATCCTGATTCTGGGAGATGCCCAAAGGTTCCTCATATCTGGTTGGTCACATTACCTCAAGCGCATTTTCATGAACGCAAGAGGCTTCTGACTAGCAGTTAGGGCCTTGGATGTGATACTGGGAAACTATTCCCTCATTGGAATATTAACACAATAGAAACAAACAGATAATAATAGCGGAAGCCGTAATACCATACAATAAGTAATCGGAGTAATACTAAAAGTAAATAAACAACTAGGGCACATATATAAATGATTATTGTCACATACATCTTTTAATGAATTCCAACAAGTCACAATGCTGAAATAAAATTGAAAAACAATGTACAATAAAATCGAGTAACTCCAGAAGCATCGCAAGCCTCACCTTTGCCCCATGCACTCAAACTCCATAGAAATCATGTACTTGATGTAGAAGGGCTCTTTAGTTTATCTATACATGAAACATTATAATCTGTTTGGAACCAAAATCACGACCCAAATACGGTGTGTGACAGATCTCAATAAGCAACCACCCAATGATCTAAGCCTAACTATCATTGAATATATATATATATATATCATAAAATATACTAAATAAAGTAATAAACAAGGAAGTACTCAAAAGTAAACAATCGAAAAGTTGCGACTACATTCATTTACATTTATTAATTGTTTATCCAATCAAACACAAGTGACCCTCTAGGAAGTTCTCACAATCTGACCCCACTATTTAAACTTAGACAAAGTCTCTCTAAAGAAGCACTCACTATCAATTTTCTGATGTTGTATTTTAACGGTAAACTATAGACTCTACCAGGAGGCAATCGAAGTCCAATTCCCCCTATGGTGTCGCAACGGTATACTATAGACACTCTGAGGGAGTACTAAATGTTCATCCCCATATGGTCTCGCAATGTGAATGGTAACAAACACTCTGGGAAAGCTCTCAACATCCATTCCCCCTATGGTCTCACCACACTAGGTTCGCATAGCCCTATGTATTATAATCACACACAAATAATATTCAGAAGCCAATGTAAAACTCAAATACAACTTTGATATAAATGTACAGGGCATATCACAAGCATGCCATAAAATCAATAATTCCATCCCAATAACACTTGGTACGTAAATAAAATCATCAAAATAGGAAGATCATGACCCAACAACCAATATCAATCAATCATGGGAAAACATCTATTTCAAGGTAATAAACCTTATTCATAAACAAACACCCTTACACAAGCAAAAAATCATATTAGGCATTAACAGGGTAAAATTCCCAAAACACGCAACACCCTAAACTATGGTATTGGGAACCTTTTTCCCATATAATTCTACAAAATCTTTGGAAAGGCACAAGCCACGTACCTTGATGTTGTATGATCTATATAGTTTAACCTAAACATTTGAATCTTCCTAGAACGTTGTAGATCTACAAAATTGTATAAAATGTTCAACCATGGATATCTCATGAATGAGGTGGAATCAAGAGATGAGGCTCTAGATGAAGGAGGAACTCATTGATGTGATTCTAACGCAATTGACAGAGTTTGATTCAGAGTATGGATGGTGGTTCGGGGGGATCAAAGAAGAAGTGGAGATATTCCATCACTCATGAATGAGACAGAGCAAAAAGAATATGTTTCTGTGAATAAGATGCGACCTCGGTCCGATATATCAATTAAATATAAAAAACACAACGTGTTCCCTAAGGATACCCGACATGTATTTACCTTTATTGGGACCACAATAAGTTACCTTGCAACATCATCACACGACTGTGTATGTGGTTGTGACACATCCAAACATGGCCTGGACTCGGTGCCATAGTACACAGCGTATACTTTTAAAGTTTTCATTCTTCCCTTTTTCCTCAATAGGGACATGAAAACAAGATCCTTACCTGAAAATAATATCCTGTTTCACAAAAACTTCTCCCCTTAAAGAAATTTGTCACCAAATTTTCCATAGAAAGGTGGTGATGAATAATAATCATTGAATAGCTCTGACCATTGTGATCATTCATCAGCCTCCCTCTTCTATGTCTCTACCCATACTCACCCATACTGCTATAACACATGTACCATAACGATAGACTGGCAACATAGAACCTTTGCACTACGCTCCAAAATCTAGATAGTATGCTACTCAAATGATATTTCCACAACCATATCAACCTCCTCAGGTTGAAAAACATGAGAAGAGTCTGAGATGTAACACCGTAGTAGGGTAATGTGGAAGACGTCTTGAATAGCCCAGTACCTATAAGGTAACTGCAATCGATAGGTAACTGGCCAGACACTCTCCAAAACCTCAAATGACCAAATGTAACTTGGAGAAATATTTCACTATCTCATAATCCTCTTGTGTCCCAACCTTAGTGTAACTTGTAGGAAAACCATATCTCCATCCTCAAACTCTAGAGGTCATCTCTGAAGATCAACATAAGGCTTCTGTCGTAACTGTGCAGTAACCATCCTCTTCCGAATCAACTCCATCTGCTCTGTGATATCCTGGACAAGAAGATGAACCATCATAACTACCTCTCCTACTTCCAGCCAACATAGAGGTTATCGGCATGGACAACTGTACAAATACTCATATAGTTCCATGTGAATAGTTTTTTTAAAATTATTATTGTAGAAAAACTCAACCAGAGTTCTGTTCTTCTCCAAAGATCCTCCAAAATCTAAGACACATGCCCGAAGCTTGTCCTCTAGAACTTGAATCATACAATAGGACTAGAAATATATATGGGGATGGTAACCTATACTCAAGAGTACCTGTGTACCCAATTCCCTTTATAGTCCATTCAACAATTGAGTAGTAAAATGGGTTTCCCTCTCTGAAACGACGGTGTGTGGAACCCCATATAAACCTACACTCTCCTGGACATGCAAACTTTCTAGTTCATCAACACTGAAGGTCTCCTTATTCAGTAAGAAGTGAGAAACCGTTGTGAGTATGTTAATGACAACCAAAACTACATCATTCCATCCTAGAAACCTCAGAAAGCCTTTCATGAAGTCCATCGCGACATCTTTCCACTTCCACTTTAGAATTGGTAACTGCTACAAAATACCTTTTGGTCATTAATGCTCCACCTTCACCTGCTGACTAGTGAAACATCACATGACCAAACCTGAAACATATCTCTTCATAACTAGCCACCAATATTTATGGTGCAGATCTCAGTACATCTTGGTGACACCAGGATAAAATTCCCAAAATGAAGAATGAAAATCCTTTAGTAGCTCCTTGTGTATGTATGCTGACACCCAACCACACACATGAAAACACAAGATCTCATCCTCACCGATGGTCCATACAGGGATATGTTCCTATCCTAACACAATGTCCTCCAGAACTAAGACTCTAACATCTGATATCTGCCTCATTCACACTCGATCATGTAGAGTAGATGTAACAACTACAAAAGAAAGGAACATTTTCCCCGGTCTGTCGCGCACCACTAAATGCATCTTAGAGAACAGATCCATAAGCTGCCACTCACTTCTGGCCTCCTGAACTATTTGTATCTGAGTCCTCCTTCTCAATGCATCAGCCACTGTGTTGCCTTTACGAGGCATGCATGAAATCTCAAAGTCAAAGGACTGAAGGTACTTAACCCACCTTCACTATCTCAAATTCAGATTGCATGGAGTGATGATATATTTGAGATTTTTGTGGTCAGTGAAAACCGAAAAATTCATTCCAAATAGATAATGTCTCCAACAACGTAATTTATGAAAAATTTCAACCAACTAGAGATCGTGCATCAGGTAATTCTTCTCATGTGGCCTCAACTGTTGAGACCCATATGCAACGGCTCCTTCACCCTTCATAAGAACTTTTCCAAGACCGATACCTGGTGCATCACATTAAGTAGTATAACTCATGAGTGGATATGGAAAGACTAGTATTGGTACTGAATTCAACCTCCCTTTTCCTATTGAAAGGCTATGTTGCTGGAATCAGTCCATAGGTACTTCAAACCCTTCCTATTCAGGCTCGTCAGTGGTGATGTTGAGCGTAAAAAGTACTGTATAAAATGTTTATAGTAACTACACAACCCAAGAAAAATACGTAACTCAAAGACATTAATTGGATGCTATATGAAACTACTACTCTCACTTTCTATGGGTCTAATGATACTCCAAAAAATAAGATAACTTGACCCAAGATGTGAATCGTGTCCATCCAGAAGTGGAATTTTGAGAGCTTATTATATAACTGATGCTCTCTCAGTGTACTCAATACGATCTCGAGATGGGTAGCATGGTCACATCGAGTATGAGAGTACACCAATATATCGTCCATGAAAACAGCCACAATGGAGTCCAAATATGGATGGAACACTAGGTTCCTCAGTTCCATGAAAACAACAGGCACGCTAGTGAGACCAAATGACATAACCACATACACTTTTAGACCATACATGATTCAAAAGGCTATAAGAGGTATATCTGATGGTATAACATGCAAAAGAAGATAAATGGATCTCAAGTTAATATTTGAGAACATATGGGCCTCTCTAAGCTAATAAAAATGATCATTAATCCTCGACAAGGGAGACCAAATATTGACCGTCAAATAGTTCAGCTTCCAATAATCCACACTATGTGTGAGGGTACTTTCCACCGTCTTCACAAAAAGGATAGGCGAACCCCATATTGAAGTAATGGGTCAGATAAAACCCTTTTCCTGTAACACTTGTAATTGATTATTGAGATCCTATAACTCTAGGGTAGCCATCATATAAGGAGGATTGGACAGTCGTGTCTCTCCTGGAACAAGATCAATTGAAAAGTATATATCTCGCTCAAGAGGAAACCCTGAAAATTCCTCCAGAAATCTATCCCTAAAACGATCCACCACGGGAGGAAAATTCTTTTTGGAAGTGCCCAAGTCATCTAGATATAAACATGCAATATGGGATGTAACTCATCCTAACTCCTAATGCCCAGTTCCTATTCTGCTTGCCTAGACAACCCATTCACCATTGTGTAGAAACAAACCACCCTCTTTTTATGTGAACCTCACCCTACTGTGAAATAAGTCGACAATAGCCTGGAAGGGAACCAACCAGTCCATTCCGAGAATGACATATTATCCTATCATCTCAAAGACATAAAGGTCCCATAATAAGTGACACCCACCAACCTCAGAAGGGAACTCTTTGCACTGACGTACACTAGACATTCTTATTCCCAACAGTGTTTAAAATGTCAATATATCAGTATAAGTAAAGATACAGAGCCTAAGTCTCTCCAAAACAACAACAGATATACAGCTACGGGAATCCCCTATGTTGAAAAGTGAAGAAGCTAAAAATGAGGCAACCGAAATCCTAACACTAACAGTAGAGGATCTGAGATCCTGCTCCTCCTGGGTCTACTCGAGCGCAAAATCCTGACCTATGTCACGACCCTATAATGTTTTTTGAGATCCCGGAGTGGAGCCACTGTATGGCTTTTGAAAACCCTATGTCTGACCAGTGTGGCCACGACTACCACGTCGGTTTGAACGTCCTGTATAACTCCATCCCCCAATCTAATGTAGGACTGGTGGTCTTTCCCTAGTATTAGGAGTCATAACAGAACCCCTACCACTAGCTGCTAGTGAGAAAATCTCACAGAAACTCTGAAGATAACCCATCTTGCCACATGATCAGTGCCCAACTCGGTCTCTCAAGAAATGTGTCCTCGCATGACCACTCTTCCTGTACTAATAATATACAACCTGGCTACCTGAAATAAGTATTATGATTAGTCATATCATCATGCATAGACTCTCTACGGTGATTCCTACAATTAGTTGGAAGTTTACCAACTCTTTATGGTGAACAGCCCTGGCCCACAACTCCAGAATTCCATAGGTTGCGCTTTGTGATCAGCACCTGGTTGACTATATAAGCTATGGATTTCATCCTGAAGATGTTCAACTAATATTGTATTCCATTCCTGAGACCATCCTCAAAATTCCTCGCTAGGAATAACTCATCTCCCCCTAGAATGGGTGTGATACGTTGCAACTCTGTGAAGCTAGAAGAATACTCCATGGAAAATAGAATACCCTTCTCCAAACTCATGAACTCTCGGTCTTGATCAACCGTCAATGTATCTGTGTAGAATTAATCATAGAAGGCAAGATATAACTCATCCTAATCCATAACCTGATAGCAGCCTGCCTGTGATATAACATCCCACCATATCTTGGTGGAATCCAGAAGCATTTACATAGCGAGCTTCACCCTCCTCTATAGAGGCATCACCAGGTTCTAGAAGATCAATAACATGTCTTCTAAATATGACTATGTCGCCTGAGTTCCTCCATCCTCTAAGAATGTGGGGGGATGATGCTTCTGAAAAACCAACTCCAACTCTTAAATTGACAGGGCATGAAACGGTGCACCCTGGAAGGTCTTTGTAAACCTCAGGAAGCCTTCACTGAACTATTCATCGATAACTGTATCTAGAATGATGGCTGGTGCCATGACATGCATGATGGGTGGATCTGCTGGTAGTCCCTGATCTGTAATGCCCGATGTCTAGTTAATGGCTTGGATCTAGAATAAAACCAAAGGACATCTCGATGGAATAAATCTGAAAGTTCAAGCACACACCTCAGTTCATGATTATCAAGGACAGAAACATAGATGTGCTGGAAGGGAACATGAGAAAGAAAACATTAATGTTTTTCAAAACATGGATACATGGAATGTATGACCCCTACACAACATGTTCCCTTAAGCATTTACTTGTACATGTACTTCTTTCATTCTTGGATTTGTAACACCCTACACACATGTTGTGTACTCGAATCCTTCCCCCTTCCCAAGTTCCCCTACATGACTAAACCACAAGGTTCTACTAGAAAAAAACAACACAGCATGTTTATGCTAGGCAAGACATGTAATTGAAGTATTTCATCCATCCCTATCATTGGTCACATCGCGGGACACACAGTCTACTCCACACTGTGTGTTCTACAAGTACACAACGTGTTCTTCCAAACTATTCTGAACCCCGTGTTGCAGCTCACATAGTTAGTCACTAGATTAACGACTATATAGAGTGCACATACTATACAGGGCATGTACTTCTAAAAAGTTGGTCTCTCCCAAATGGAAGGATACCTAGTGTGTATTATAGGTTTTTCTATATAGTAAGCCTTAGAAACTACTCTAGAACCCCATAAAAATGAAACGAACATTACAGTGCGAAATTCTGATCTGTGGGGGACATACTCCCCATGAATAAATGTATGGAAAGTTATTTATGTAACATAACAAGTATAATAGTGCAATAAAACACATGATCCACCGAATTATAATCCATGAGGTCCCATAACACCTCAGGGACCACTGCATGGCCCTTATTCAAACAAAAACTTACACAATAAGCAATAACCTATCAAATATAAATTATTATATCAAGTTTTCTATCACAACAATATGAATATCTTCCACAATATCTTTCACAACAACATGCAATAAAGAATGCACCCTAAATGGCATAACAATAACTCATGACTTGTGATCCCTAGTAGGTGCCTATATGATTCATGATATGGCACACCCTCATCTCATTGGGTTTCAATAGAAATAGAAGCTCAATAATGTCAATGATAACAACACAAAATAGGTGAATCACCCAATGGTGAAATCAAATCAACTGTAAATATAAAAAACTAGAAAAAACAATTTCAATATTCGAGGCATATTGGTCGTTCCTTATACATGGGATAGCTACTCAAGGGAAAAACTTATTACCAAATTCATATTTTTTTAATATCCTTGTCTATAGACTTCAAACAGTAAGTCAAAGAAAAAAAGAATCCCTTTGATACCAGTTTGTAATGTCTCGATTCTAGGAGCCGCCCAAAGGTGCCCCTTACCCGGTTGGTCTCATGGCCTGAAGCACATTTCCTTGAATTCCAGAAACTACCGACTAGTAGCATGGTCCTTGGATGTGATAGTGGGGAAACTATTCCCTCATTGGCATAATAATACATCTGAAACAAAAGGATAACAATGGTGGAAGCAGCAATACCATACAATAAGTAAACAACGGATGACTGAAAGAAAATAAACAACTGGAGTACATATATAAATGATGCATGTGTCATATGTTTTGAAAATAATACAAAAAATTAAAAAAGATGAAATACAATAGAAAACCAAATTACAAAGAAATTGAGTTACTCCAGCAGCATCAAAAGCCTCATCTTAGTCACATGCTCTCCTCCTCTACAACAATAATTTACCTGAAATAGAAGGGCTCTTGCCCTTATCTATACCTGCAACAATATAATCTTTTTGGGCCAAAAATCATTACATAAAAAGGGTATAAGGTGAATCCCAGTAGGAAACCACCCAATGATATGTGCCTAATGGTCAGTGAATATGTATATATATATATAGCCGGAAATATGAATAATAAAGAAATAAACAATGAAGTACTCTAAATTAATAAAGCCTACAATTTAAACTATTTTTATTTACATTTATTAATTGTTCAACAAATCAAACACAAGAAAACATGTTGAAGTTATCACAGTCTAACCCCTCTGGTTCAGCTTAGACAAAGAGTCTCTATGAAAGCACTCACCCTCAATTCATTATGTGGTTTTTTAACTGTAAAAAATAGACTTCCTGAGGAAGCACTCCACATCCAATTCCACTTGTGATCTCAAAACTGTATACTAAATACACTCTAAGGGAGAACCCAACATCAATCCCCCCTATGGTCACGCAACGTGAAAGGTAACAGACACTCTTGGGAATCCCTCAGCATCCATTCCTTATATGGTCTCAATACACCATGTTCCCATATCCTTGTGTAATAAAATAGTGTACAAATGATATCATGAAACCAAAGTAAAACTCAAATACAACTTGTTTAAACAACTACATGAAATATCACAATCATGTCATATAAAGAACAACTCCATCCCAAAAGCACTAGCCATGGAACACAAAGCAACCTATCAGGTAGTTCCAGACCCAACAGACAATATCAACTAAAACATGGGAGACCATCCAATGTAAGATAATAAACATTATTAATAAAAAAACACCCTTACTAAAGAAAACAAATCATAACCGGTATTAAGAAGTTTAAATTCCAAAAACACTCAATACCCTAAACTAGTGTATTGTGAACTCTTTGCACATATAATTCAACTACATCTATGGAAATACACAAAACACATACCTCAATTTTGTACTTTCAATATAGTTGACCGTCATCCTTTGAATCGGCCTAGAAAGCGGTATATATACAAAAATTTCTAAGACGTTCAACTATGGATTTATCACGAAAGAGGAGGAATCAAAAGATGAGGCTCTAGAATATAGAATAAATCACGGATGCAATTCCAACGCAATCAATAGTATTTGATTCGGAGCACGGATGACTGTTCGGGGGCTCAGTAAAGAATCGATGATCTTTAGTTGCTCCTGCATAAGACAGAGCCAAAAAAAGATGTTTCTATAAATGAGACATTACCCTGGTCTGACATATCAACTAAAAATAAAAATACATGGTGTGTTCCATAATGTTACATGGCGTGTGTATTCCTTTATCTGGGAGGCTTTAAGAGGCCCAGGCTCATTGTCACACGGTCATGTATGCAGCCATGACATGACCAAACACGACATGGACTTAGTGCCAATGTACACAGCGTGTAAAAGGAAGTACACGATGTGTACTCCTAAAATTATTATTCATCCCCTTTGCAATAAAATCAGCATGAAAATGAGATCCATACCTAAAAATAATATCCATGTTCTTACAAATGGTTCCTTTTTTCAAACTCTTTGGTACTTAAAATTATTAGGAAAATGTTTTTTAGAAAATATGCCTTTATTTCACTCTTCAGTCAAAAATATTTTTTCATACAAAACCATAATTTAATAAAATTTTATTAAAAATAATTTATTACTCCCCTATTATTTATAAAATAGATTTTTACCCATGTTTTATTTTTTTTAAATGTTTTGAATAAAATGTTCTAGTCATTTTACAAACAGTTTCAATTTGGCTTTAATAAAAAATGGGAACAGTAATTTACATTTAAAATGTATGGAATGAATGAAATATTATAACATTATAATAAATAATTTTTTTTAAAAACATAGTTATATTTTTATAGATAATTTTAAAATAATTTATTTTTTCAAAATGATTTATGTTTTTTAAATCGATTTTCAAATAAAATTAATTTTCCTATAATGAAATTTTCCAAGTCATATTGTATGATAATTTTCCATATTAGATGACACTCTATGATGATAATTATGCATTATTGGTTATCTGAACCAAAGATCCAATTCTTATTATCTCTCTGATTGGTTTTCTATTATGGTGGCATGGTGTAAAAAAACCCATTTCTCCCCACTGGTTTATACCATGATAAAATTGTTTTGAATCATTCTTCTTTTTCCATAGGTTATGAAATGATTAAATAATGAAATAATTATGAAACATGTTTCTTTTCTTCATGTTATGATATTATGAATTTGTTTTAAAACCATATAATTTCAATGGTAAGGATATGGTGAATGTTGTATGATCATATGAAACACATATATATGATTTTTAATATGTGATGGTTGGGCCTATATCTCCCAAAAATTAATTGGTAATAATAAATTTTCTATGAGATTAGAGGTACACAAGTGGTTAGACAATAAAAAAATAGGGAACAATTCATGTCATCTAGATCATGAAGAAGGTACATGGGTGGTTTTCCCATTACTAACACGTTATGAATGTCTTGGTGGGTATCCATGGAATAATATCTTTTGTGCTTATCAGTATGCCACAAAAACTTGTTATCCCAATGTTATGATCTCATAGATTATTTTATTTTATTCTATTTTGATTCATTTCTAATGAACATACAATCATTAATATATGACTCATGTTTATGATCTATGATAGGTTTAGTATGAATATTTCATGTTTTTCTTCATAATAATGTTCCCATATTCATTTCTTTTGATTTAATAGGATTATAGATTTATATAACTCTTATTTACCATTAAAAATCATTTGATATCTCCCTTTATTATGTTTTATTTCCTCAGGTTATGAAAATACGATTAATTTGGTGTATTTCAATGAAGATTTCTACATGGGAATATCTCTTTAGGAAACATTGAATATATTTTAAAAAATTAAGATATTGTGTTCTAATATTCTAAATGTATTGAAATATTATGGACCTGATTTGTTATTTTGTGTAATTTAATGAATATTCATTACAAAATTGTAATATCCATGTTTGAGAATCATGGGTCACTATAGTTGGCATCAAAATAAAGGGTTATAATTTTGAAACTAAGATGTGAAAAAATTAATGAGAAACCTTATGATAATATTAAAAATTTGATAAAATCATAATTTATTGGTATGGAATAAATAATGTTGTTTTTCTATAAATACATATATTTATGGAT
The DNA here is from genome assembly GCA_963277665.1 of Viscum album. Taxonomy (NCBI): domain Eukaryota; kingdom Viridiplantae; phylum Streptophyta; class Magnoliopsida; order Santalales; family Viscaceae; genus Viscum; species Viscum album. Next base: position 1,810,492,167 of record OY728159.1, on the reverse strand, counting down.
AAAATAAGTGGATGTTGATCTAGGAAAAATTTACCTTGGGATAACAACCTGAAATAATATGTATTTATCCAGACTTGATCGGGAACTAGTGAAAGACAATAAGCCTTGTTGGACACCTAGTTTGAAACATCGTGGGGATATCAATTTGAAATAAATTTTTTTTATGATCCATTATGATGAATTTTAATATGATATAATCATGTATAACCTAGGATAAACCAAAGGAATCATATATAAAATGATGTTGTCATGACTTACACTTCTTATACATCAATAATCAGGATTATGTGGTTCCTCACGATGATTATTGTTCCTTGCATTATGATTTTTGGTTATAATCAATGGTGGGATCCAAAAAGAACTAGGTTAAAATTTAATAAGATACAAAACATTATGAATATAATACAAATAGAATGATGAATGGTGTAAATGATGTTTGGATTATTCCTATCCATTTTTTATAGTGCAATATTTACAACATTCACCTTAAATAGAACTCTGACGGACCATAAAATATAAGGATATAGTTTCTTGAGATTTTTTGAATTGTATACCATAGAAGAAAGATTATTCAATTTACTATATGTCATTTACATGATAATAATCAATAAAAATGATTTCTCAAAGGGATGAGAAGTTTTTTTGGGTGTATAAAATAAGAGAAACAGTAAAGTAACTATAAATAAAAAATGAAAATCATGGTTAATGTAAAAGTTGATAGTAACTATATCTATAAGGTATAGTCTACTTTTGAAAGATTTAAATTTGGAATTTATCTGAATTATACAAATAATATTCCTAAGGGGAAATATCATGAATTGAATCGGTACAGTTGTAAATGTAATTATTTTACATTTGATGATGAAGAGAATGAAAATGACATATGAAGGGAAGGAGGTATTATGTAATATAGAGGTTGAATGATAGTTAATAATTTGAGACAGATATTGGATCGGTGGAGTGTAAATATTTTTGAATTCAAGGATTGTAGATCATAAAATATATGATGATTGATCAGTATAATCATTCATTAGGGATTCTCATAAATATGTTAAATTGTATTGATGGACGAGAAAAGTGATTTAATGTTAAGGTGATATTTTGAGGAAGGGAATATAACCCCTAATATTTTTCTGATTTTGAGATAATGATGTTTGGATAAAGAGATATTTGTTATGAATAATATGAATAAGATAATATTGATTACCTTGGAACAAATTAACGATTCATTGAAAAAGTTGTTCAAGTTAACCTTTATGGTGTTTATATCATTATTTGACTTATATAAAATATTCAATAATCAATTATTTTATTTAATGAATAGGGAAGAATGTATGTTTTCAATATTTTTTTTAGTAATTTAGGTTACAACAATGATTCATGGGAATACATGATGAAGGTATTCACATTTTTGGTATGTGAAAGTCCAGAGACACAATATGATATATGGGGGATAAATTTTAGATTGATTTTGGAAATTAGTGACCTTATTTCAAATGTTTTTTATTTTAACATTTAGATAGTTTTATAATAATTACCATTTATGATATGGTATATGTTGAATAATTAATGTGGTTTTAAGGATTAATGTATTATATTTATATATGTTGATTAATGAATATTGGATAGCCGATGCTGAGAATTTTTTTATGATGATAACTACATATAAGTGGGGTGACTTAACATTCTCTATATAAATCATTTTATCTATCCGTGTATCAAGAATAAAAAATTCATAATCATTTCTTGGAGTATGCGATGAAGTAGATATTGATCAAGGCATAACCACTGGGTGAGAGTGTGGTTATAAAATGGAATAAAATCATGTTATTGTATGTTCTCATGAAAATATTTTGAAATTATGAAAAATGAGCTTGAAATAAAATGTTGTAATGTTATCATAATTTTCATGATAGCAATGACCATTTTAAAATATCATAGTTTTATGTAATCATGATCCGTAATCTTATCTTGACCGTGTTTTCTATCACTCTCCATCAATATTTAGGGTTTAGTTTTATTCTTAATGTCCATGTTTTCACTTCCAAATATGACCTTATATTTAGAAACCTAGTATTAATTATTCTAGATTTTGTTTTTGAAATTACATTTTTTTGAGATGATATTTAATTATCCCTTTTAAATATTTAGTTTTATATTATGTAAATTTAAAATATAAAATAATTTATGACCAATATTAATTTTTGATGGTGAAATTTATTTTACGATTGGTTGAATGTAACACCCAAAGATTTTAAGAAATTTTTTTTCTTGTAAATTATACCTTTTATAAAATTTTGTATCAATAATCCCTAATTTTTTCGTAGGATAAATATATCAATTCTTTTTTTCTATGTGTTTCATGAAACACTATGTTTGGATTATGATTCACACAATAACGAGTTTAGCTTGTTTTTAAGGCAAGAATGTGTTTTAAAAAAACCACGAAATATTATTATTATATTTATTTAAACATGACAGTTATAACCTATTTGTTAAACAAAGAGATATGAATAGTAATCACTATATTTTTAATTATTATGAATAATTTTTTTATGTACAAAAAATATATTGATAAGAAATTTATTAAATTTTTTTGAAATCAATATATGTTTCAAAAATACTATTTTCCCAAAAAAAAATATTTATTTTTGTAAAAAATAATTAAATAAAAATTAGAGATTATTAAAATTTTAACTTGATAAAATAATCATAATTATTGGAATAATAATTTGAAAATTATATTGGGGTGGTTTTTTTGGTACTTTTATTAAACGATTTATTTTTTATGAATAGTGAAAAATACTAAATTCAAATTGAAAAATATATATTTTAAATAATATATAGATTGAAATTATATTTTAATTTTATTAATGTTTTATATGTAAAAATTATACATCCATTAATCAAATTAAGGCATTGGAATCAATTTAATATTTAAATTGGATATTAAATCTCTCTAAACTTTTGATATTTTTCTCTTTAAAATCCTTCTTTCTAGTCATGTTTGTGGGATTAATTTAAAATTGATTTTTAATAATGTTAATATTGTTTCAAAAAATGTATTATATAATTATAAATATAATAATTTTTGCTATATATTTATTTCAATTATATTTTTTACAAAAACGAAAATAGTAAATGGTAAAAATTATTTACCATGGTTAATGTAAAAATGGTTTTAATAATGGTTTAACTAGAATGATAAGAGCGAAAATATCCTAAAATATTAATATTTATTTGATATAATGTGTTCATTTTGAACTTTTCCAAAAAAAATTGTTAAATTTTATAATTCTTTTCCACTTTCCATTGAGTATGACCAAAATAATAAGTTAAGTAAAGAAATATACAAAAAGGGAATTTTCTAACTTTTAATATCTATAAATATTTTGGGTAGGGAAAAAACAAAAAAAAATCATTTTTCAAAATTAATTGGCAATAATAATTATTTTTTATACTGATAATTTATTTTATATTTTGTGAGATGAATTAATTACATTTTCTTCTTTTGAAACTCTAACACATTAATTATTTAGTTAAAAATAAAATTCAATAAATGATACTAAACTTTTTTATTTGAATTAAATTGAATGAAATATCATATTCTAATAATTTATTAGATTATTATATCATGATACACATGTGTGATAATAATATATTCTAAATCCATTATCTTCATGATTTTTTTAATTTAAATTTAATAAATAATGTCAAATATGTCAAATATGTTATTATCTAGTAACTGATATTTATTTAAATGATTTTAAATTACTAACAATGATATATTTTATAAATTTATTTATAATTGTTAATAAATATTATATATGTTTCATTAATGTAAAAAAATGATTTATAATGACTATATTTATAGCTAAATAGTATATACCCTATGAGATTGGTTAAGGTTAAACAATGTTTTTGTACGTCACATGCGATTTGGTACAACTAATCTTCCCCAAACATTGGATTTTTTATTTGATAAAATATTTTTCATATTAATAATCAACGGTTACAATTTATAAAATAATTATCACATTAATTTCTTCTTAATTTATATATTACCGAGGTTAGAATAGTAGTAACCATAATGAAAATTCAAAAATGTTAAAGTAGTTAAACATTTATGTTAAAGAACAAAATGTTTTCAAAATGTGTTTTATTGTGTGTTGGAGGTGTTCGTCAATTATATCATCACAAAAATACCATTAATTATGAATTTTTGAGCCAGTTTCGGTAAAATTGAACTTCCAACAGTGAATAATTTTGGGTATTTATAAAAATGTCACTCATCCTCAACTATAAAAGGTAACTCACTTCTTCCCCTTTATTCACACATCTCATGCCATTTATTTATTCTTATACCAAACCAAATAACTTCCCTATATTCATATTCTAATCATATATGCCTTATTTTTGGAAGAAATGTGACCTAGTAAGGATTTAGTGAAAATCTAAGGAGGATAGCCAAAGAAGAGGTAACATTATCCAATGAGCATTTTTATTATATTCCATACTCCTAACACTTAAATTTTTATTATACCATTTTAATAATAAAATTATTTTATTGAATATACTAATGTTTTTTTAATTATATTTTTATTACCTAAAATAGTTATCACTTCCAAAAAATGGGTTACAAAATAATCATTTGTGAATAAAAAAGCCTACCACAACGCTGGTCGATGCCATTTGTTTCTTCATAAACAACTCTAAAGGATCTTCATGATGATATATTTTTTGTTTAAATACCATATTTAAAATTTTTATAATTTTATTACATTTATTTAACCGTTATATCACACATACTATCATACTCTTCATTTTGTTTGAATATGATAATGTCACTCGTTTGTATGGCAGCCGATTACTAATGAAGTGATCAGATTCATTCACACATCACATAGAATTTATTAATGATGGGTTTAATAAAAAAATGATATATATATATGAAATAAAAATGGTTTTGGATTGATAATATATTTATAGATCATCTTTTATTCCTTTTTTTATCTGATAAGAAAATGGAAATGTCATTTATATGTACGTATGGCTTACCGCCTCTAAGAATGGTGTATTTTATTTCCTATCACTAAATTAAATTTATTACTATAAATAAACATATATATAATATTTATATTGTATTTATATCATGTTTTACATTAGATATTTGATGAAACCATGATTAATGTAATAGAACTAAAGATAATATGTAGAAACATACAAAAAATGCAGTTAAGTAATGAACCAAATTTCCCTGGGCCATTCCTCTGTGAAAATCCAGTGTCTGTGGAGTTCTTGGGTGTCATAGTGCTTTATTTTGGGATTTTTACAAAAGTCTAGTTCCATAAAATGGTGGAACCATGATGATGGGACACCAAGATGGTCGCACTGTAATAGTGGCACTGTATTTGTTGCACATCAAAATAGTGGCACACCAAATGGAGGCTCATGCTTTTCCAAATTTCGAATTTTTCTTTGTTTCTCCCAGTTTGTACAAATTTAACCTTATTACGTTTTATTTGATGTAAATTGTGTTTAAGTCCTGGTTTTGGGGTATTAGGGGTTTTTAAAAGGATATTACGTATATCTTTAATATCCTAATGCTCTTGGGAATTTTATGTATTTAAACCACGTGATATTGACCATGATCCCACATTAATGAATTTTGAAACTATTTCTATTCCATTAATATAGGATTTGACTATTTCTAAAGTAGATGTCCTCCCATCTCTTTTCTCTTAGTGCACCATGAGTTCTCCCTCCCCATTGAGTAGTGTGTTCTACCGTATCCATCAATCAAGTTTCTTTGGATTTTTTCATGCTGCTTGTGAAACCCCCAAATATTAGTGAAAAGAGGTGTTTTGGTCTCATGTTGTTTCAAGTATGGATTATTCTGCCTCTCTTTATTTTTTCATCAAGTTGTGTGGGTGTAGTAATGATTATTCATGAAGAATGGATGCATCCTAATATGTAACATGTAATAAATTAGGGGAAGGTAATATGATGATCAAAATATATCTTGGGTCAACAATATAATGGTAGGTAAGTGATGATGTTACGTATGATGTTTTAATTATTATCCCTGAACATTGTTTTAATTTGTATGGGTTGTAAGGCTTTCTAAAAATCATGGTCATCGGTGGTCTTTTCTTGCACACTTTTGGTGTTTTGTATTTTTTGTGATGCTTTGATGAATGGTAGTAACATTATTTTTTTAATCAAGTATACCTGGTTAAATAAATTGATGCCCCAATATCAAACCTATAATGTGGTCACCCTTGTTATTTAAAGTGGAATTAATGAACCCATCTTACTAAATCTGAATTTGATTACATTAATGGTGAGGTTGTGTGTTGTGTTTGGTTGGGTTTTTTACTTCATGGGGTTATTTTGAAGTTTATTTTGGTAACCTTGTTATGGATATAGGGGTGGATAGAGGAAATGAGCTTGGGTTTAGGGGATGGGGTTTTTGTGTATAGCCACTGCTGTTTTGTGGTGTTTTACTGTCGGATTTATGTATGGGGTGGTACAGGTGGTTTGTCAAAATCTACGGTTGAGAGATTGATTGATTGTAGAATTGATGTACATGTTCTTCAATGATATTTGATCTAGGTAGTGTTGCTATTCAGTGGGACTGGAAGTGGTTTGTTTCTTATTTGTTTTTATGAATGGTTGTTAAAAATGGAAGCCTCTTTTCTTTTTCCCACATCCATTTTTAAATTATGGAAGGGACTAATAAATCACCCATTCTTTCTAGATAGGTTCCATGTTGTTCCTTAAATGGGTGACATCGTTGAATAAGCATAAACCTAAATTAGTTAATCCGGCTCTTCACCTTTTGAGAATAGTTACTGGTGTTGTGGTTGATAGTTTCTCAAGTAGGGATGGAATGGATAAGTGAATAATTGATGAGTGTAGAATAAAAATTGGTTAAATGGATGGGCTAGGTGTTTACTTCCACTTACGGAAGTGACAGTCATTCATAGTGATATATGCATATAGGGGTAGTAGAAAAGGTGGTTTGTGTGTGTGTGTGTGGGGGGGGGGGGGTTCTTGTTTGGAAATCCATAGGATGGAATGAATGTTTGTTTACATATATGTATAAATTTGTATTTCCTTGTAATTTTCAATACACACCGCACCAATGTTGATAAATACCTTCCAAACTCCCCATTACATGGGGAAGGGTGTCTTTCCCAACATCTCAGTGGGAGGATGGTTGGTTGGTTACTGACTTTTTCCCTCCCACCCCACTTTCAGTTTTTACCGCTCAAGCATATCTATGAAGGATATAATGGATTTAGGTTAATATAGGCCAAGATCCTGTATGAAGGTTGTGGTTTGGGTGAGAGTACTTGGTGTTTGGGGGCTAGGGTTGTTTCATAGGTGACTTCAGGATGAGGCCCAGGTGTTTGCTGGCGGTAGGTGTGGTTTTTGAGACCCATGTGTCTGCTAGTGGGATATGTGTGGTATGTGGACCAGGTTTTTGAGGTTAGTTTTGGAAGTGGGACTTAATTTCAGAAGAGTGGTCGCATCATGATGTTTGTTGAGGAGAAAATAACCAGTCGGAATGTGGGGCGGGGTACCCAAATCATTGACATTCTTATATTATTATCTAACATGACTTGATTTATTTGGGGATTGTGCCATGGTGAGGCTAGGCTTGTTAGCTTTCCTATTTAGGTGTTGTTGGTTTCTTTCGTTTTCACGGGGCATTAGTATTATTCTCCCACTTGTGCTTGAGTGACTTTGGTCTTCCTACTAAGTATACTTTAATGCTCACCCTATGATATAAAACTATTTTTATGTTTCTAGGAGGACAATGAAGACTGTGCTGGTCTATACTTGCCCGAGCATCAGATACGTTTTGTGTTGATACTTAGTCTTTTCATTTGGGTTCTTTATTTGGAGTTTTTGTTGAAACTTTTTTGAAGTTGAAGTTTAAATCTTGTATTTGTTTTATTTTTATTCCCTTAAAAAAAGATTGGCATCATTCATCATTTTTTCGGTTTTTATATCTCGATCATGATTTATATAAATAGGGTAATGCCTTCCAATATGTGTGAGATTACATAACCTTGGTTTTAGTCACCACTCCAGGGCCTATGGAAGGAAAGAATATTCGGTCACTATCTTTCCATTATCTTGAACACGGAAAGGTGTTGAATTTTTTTATCCTTTTCCTCATCTTGATGAAGGTGGGGCGTGACAAGTTATTGCCGAAAACATGACCTTAACAAAAAAGTATTAAATGGGTAATAAAAGGTCAAAATAGAATCATATATGTTTGGATATATATTAATATGGTTCAATAAAATATTTTTAATAATACAATATTTATTATATTGGAATTTTGAATCTATATGATAGAATTCATGGCTTCAATTAAAGGATTTTTGTCTCCATTTTATTTTCTATGAGACAGAAGCCATGTTCACCACATATTCTTTTGGGGGTTTTATATAATTCAAATTAATTTATTATATTATTACTATACTATAAATAATATTTATTTAAATATACATTTTATGTTCTCTATTTCATTGTATTTACTGTTCAAAAGTTACCAAATCAGTAATGGATTTTAGCCACAAGCTTTCTTCATTGAGATGTACAGTATGTTATGCACCTATATTATTTAATTATTTATATATATATACCTTTCTACATGTAATATAATTATTTTATACGTCTTATTTATATATTATTTTTCATTTTATGTTATTAAATCATGGGTATTTTGAATCAATTTTACCAAAGTGGTCATAATTTTAGGTTTCAATCTCATTATTTTCAGGATTTTTTACGATTTATTATAAAATATTTAAATAACATGATCTACATATCAAAAATTCTATCGTAGATTCTTCTCTTATTCTTATTTATGATATCTTAAATTAATGGTACCATGTTTTCACTCTTTTCTACATATTTATTTTATGAAAATGTTACCAAGAAAACCTGATATTATTTATCTCTTCATTCAAAAATCTATTTTCATCCTTGACATTGTTTTTTGAAAATGTTTTAAAAAACGTTTTATTACATTCCTATGATTTTTAGAATACATTTTTAACCATGTCTGATTTATTTCATTAAAAAATTGAGTGAAAATTTCATGTAGTTTTCCAAACAATTCCCTCCTTGCATTTACTAAAAATGCAAAAGGAATATTCATTTTAACGTGTACTACATGAATGTAATTTCATGAAATCATAAACAATATATTATTTAATTATTTCTTTATTAATTTTCCAGGTTATTTTTAATGATTTTTTTTCAAATTTTTTTATGACTAAAAAAGTGATTTTTAATAACAACTTATTTTTACTCAAAGTATATTTCCATGTAATATCTAAAAATAACTTTCAATCTATTTTGAAATCCTTTAATGTTATATATTATTTATTAATATTATGTTCTGAAGATACCATTTTTATTATTTCTCTTAATATTTTAGGTTTATTATGGCATGATGTGTATGATAATCATTTCTCTTCCTCAGGTTATACTCTGGAAATTTTTTAATGAAATCCACTTATTTTCCCATGAGTTATACTATGAAGAAATGATGAAATGATTATGCATCTTGTTTAATTTATAAAGGATATGATATGATGAATTATTTATGAACCCCATTTCATTTTAAAGGATATTATAGGATGAAATTTTTATGATCTTATTTCACACATATGTCTGATTTTTATTATGTGATGGGTGGGGTCAATATCTTCCTCTAATGCATTCAGTAATGATAAATGTTCTATGAGATTTAAGGGGTATATATGTGGTAATCACAAGCCCAACATAGCATGAAAATGAGGTTATACAAACTCCAAATGAGGTACACAAGTGTTCATCAAATTCCCAACACATTATGATTATCTTGGTGGGTATCCTTGAGGTATGATTTTCTATACTTATCTGTTTGATATAAAACTTTGTATTTTACCAATATTATACTCTCATGAATCATATTATTTTATTCTATTATAATTCATATATTATGTACATAAAATAATAATACTATGAATCATGTTTAGGATCTATGATAGGGTGGGTATAAACTTCAAATGTTATGTAAATTATCATGTACCCTTATTTCTATATTATGATTTCATACGACCATTGATTGATATCTCTTTTTTTGATCTTGATAAGAATATAAGATCAAATTTTCTTATGTTTTCTTTACCTAGGTTATCAATAAATTTATTATTTATGGTATTTCATTTAGTAGTACTGAATGAGAATATATTTTTGGGAAACATTGAAGATACCAAATTAGAAAATAATGTTTTGTGTTTCCAAAGGTACTAAACTATTATGGCAGTTATTGAAGTGTTTATGTAATGTAATTAATATTCATCTAAAAATATGTAATATTAATGTGTGAGAATCTTAGTCAATATAACATTGACATTTTCTCATATCCTAATAGAGATAAAAAATGTATGAAAAAAATCAGAATCATAGAAATCAAAGATAATAGGTTCTCATAATGACATTCATCACATTTTGGGTCTGTGTTTACCTCTTGTGTAGCTACGTGGGTATTGGGATAACCTACTATGTACAAATTTTTATCCTGGGATAACCTCTTCTATACCCTTTGAGTTTAGAAATAATTAATCCTTACCCAATGTATTTGATGGATATAATAGAACCAATCATCACATAATCATAATATATCCACATGAATGCCACATAATGATATAAAAATTTATCTTTTAATAAAAGCATAAGACATGGAAAATAAAATGGGTTTCAAAAATACTACAACATCATAAAAAGTAATTCTATAGATAAAGAATCATTGAATCCTCAGATTGTATATCCAATTATTAATTTCCCCCTTTAACGAATTTCTCAAAGATAAGAAATTTAGTTAAAATATCACTTGAATGTTTCTTGTAGAAAAAAACCATTTCATTTTGAAACCAATTATTTTAAATATAAAAATTAAAAACTATCATGTAAAATATTTTCTTCAAGAAAAAATGTGAAATTCTCATTGATGCTAAAAATCATTGAGTGTTCATGAATATGTGAAAATTATTTCATGGAGTATATGCTAAAACTAATATTGGATTCACACCTTTGGTAAAATTCATCCAATTTTTAAAATGAAAATAATATTTAATTTAAATTATTTTATAGAATTTAAAACATGGTAAAAGATGAAAGTTATTAATAATTTTATAATAAAAAAACAATCTTGAATTTTTTTATAGAATATATAGACATGGAATAAATTTTTTCTTGGCCATGTGAGAAATATTATCAGTCTTCTTAAATAACATCTTTTAGAATTTTGAGTGCATAAGAAGGGAAAATTGAAGGAAACTGGTAATATATTAAAATAACTTTTTTGGATGAATATTTATTATATTTATTAGATATATGTAATATAATTTCATTATCATATATTAATCATTAATAATCATGGTAAAAATGAAATTGTGGAGTTAAACACTTACCTATAATACCATATTCATAGAAAGTTCTCTGCCCATGGATATAGTAAATTTTATATTTATTATAATTATATCCCAGTAAAATATCCCCACATTTAATACCATACATTTTTATATATAATATCTTATAACCCTTTTATTAATAAATATTCATTAAAACCATTTCTATGGGTGATAAATATTTATTTTTTTCATGTTTATTTCATCTTAAGTATTATCATCCTCAAATATTGATCCATATAAAATAATATAAAAATTATAATAATGATGAAAATATAATATATATTAATTATACACATATTTAGTACCATCCATAAAAATTATATATAGAAAACTTAAATACAATGTTCATAGAGATGGTAGTTTGTATGTACGCTTGAACATTGTTTTAATTTGGTAATGTAGTGAATTAAAAAAAGATAAATAATATTTCATTATTTGGGAATAATAATAATATGATAAATATAACATATAGTTATTAAATACATCAATGTGAAGATATTGTTCAAAATGAATCATATCACTACATGGAAGTGGTAGTCTACAAATTCAAAGAAGCACCACTTTCACATACAATTTAATAGAGATTAGGTAAAAATGGTTATTAAATAATCATAATAAAATTATAATATATTGAGGATACTATATTAATCGTGAATTTTTTATAAAATTTGTTTACATGGAGAATAAGAATAAATAAATTGAATTCAGTCGGGTAATGAAATTACATCATATTCTAAAGACCTCATTTGGATTACACTTTATGTCTCGAATGATCGATATTTGGATAAGAAAACGAGAAATGAGAATAAGGTAAAAAGTATAGGAACGTTTTTGGGAAGGTATTTCTAGATATATAAGGCTCAAACGTTGTTAATTGTGGAGGATAAAAAGTTTCCATTTATAAGAGAGAATGATGACACATATGGAATTAATGAAAATATTTAAATAATATAATCTAAATTAATTTTAATGTGGAAACTTTTGATAGGAATATTAGGTTAATATAATATAATGGATAAATATACTCAACGTATAATAATTGGAGATGTTTATGAGGCATTTTTACATTAATCACTTTATTTTACCCCTTAGTAAAATCATATTTACCCTAATTGTGGTCATAATTTTTTTATGATTTTAATATAAAATATGAAAAAAATTGAATTTTAACTCATTATAAATATTGTAAACTTTTATTCCAAATATTAAATATATTCTATTAAATTAAGTTTTTATAAGGGGAAAAATTATTTCAACAAATGCGCAAAGAAAATAATGTAAACCAAATTTTAGTAAAATGTTTCTATGAAAAAAATCTCCACACATTTCATTCCGAGAAAAATCTATAAAATTAAAATAATAATATTTTATATAATATATTATATATACATTTCACTATAACAAATAATAAATAATTTTTTGTTTAATATAATATTATAAAAACATGTTGTATACATAAAAAATATCAGAAATAACATCTTCACCTTTATATGCTTTTATCTTTATTCATAACCTATAGAAACCTCAAGTATGTTTGATTAATCATAAATTTAAAAACACCTTAATAAAAATAAATATTATTAGTGATTAATATATTTTTTTTTTAAAAATAACACTTTCAAAAATTAATTTCATTGAAAAATTGTCCATTTCATCATTAAATTATTTCATTAAAACATTGAAAGTTATTTATTAGCAATTAATTAAAACCTAATAATTTAGGAAAATATGACTATATATATTTCACAATGTTGATAATTCTATACATTCCTTCATATATAAAATTTTGGTTATAAAAAATAATCTACATGTAGTTCATTTATACATATGTGTGTGTGTCAGCAATGTTATCGAATACCTCTATATTTATTTCAAAAGTAATCCATATAAACTCTACTAGTGTTTCATTCTACCCAAATTAAAATTAATTTCAACTATAAAATTTATAACTAAAATACAATAAAATGATGGTGTCTTTACTTCATCACATCATTAGGTAACAATTTATATTCATCTAATTTATAAATACTCTAGATAACTTTAACTAGGGTAGTAATATTGTTTTATAGAACTTTATCACTAAGATCCCATATTTTTACTAGTTATTATTAATAGGAAATATAATTTACCATTATTACAACCTCTGATTTTAGTACATTTGAAGGATCAAATATGTACTTACTAAAAAGGGTTTCATGGAACACATCATGAACATGAGTGAGGTTTAGGGGACGTTCCAGCTATATAAAAAACTATCCATATATGATTAGGAATTGGGAAAATGATGATATATATACATCTCATTCATTACTTTTTTCCAAACTCAAATCCACAAGTCATTAAAAAATTATAGGAATTCCTTCTCATGCACATTTATTTCCAGATCACATTTATGATCATCAATAAAACTCTTCTATCAAATATATGATGCTATGATGTGATGGTAATTGGATCTAAAATTCTCTTCCTTTTCAACTGCTAATTCTTGTCCAAATAGATTTCTTTCTCCAACTTCATTCGATCACATTGTATCCCATTACATCCATCCATATAATGATTTATAAGGACCTATATGAATGCTTGAGTAGAAGCTATTATTATAATTGAATTTTATAAAAGTAATTCTTTATCACAAAAAAATTGAAATATATAGGCAAAGATATTTTTATATCATCAATGATTTGAATAGTTATATTACATATACCATTGGTTTTTTATGACCTGAGGTATTGAAACACAACTCAGTACCTATTTAGTTTTAATTAGTTAGACCAAAATCTATATAAACCTCAAATATAAATCAGATACAATAAGATATGGTACATAATGCATCATTAGAATTTCATTAACATACATCCAAAGAAGTTGATGAAGGGAGAAATCATCTATAAAAAAATAAATTTTATTAATTAATAAGCTAATAAACTAGAAACAGAATAAAATTATGGACTTTATAAGTTTTGGGTAGTCTGATAATGAAATCCCATGGTGATATTTAATAATTTACATTTTGATATGTTTAATGGTTTTAAAATTACCATAAATATATTTATCTTATCCTTGAATTTCTAAAATATTAACAACAAGGATAAATTCTCTCCAATACCTGTCTTCATTTTTTCCCCTCAGGAATACTATATCAGATCTCAATAAATCATTGTAATAGAATAATGAATAGATAATGACAACATAAGATCTTATTCCCATATATCAATCTATAATTCAGGAATTGGTGAAACACACACTCTATTCGTAAACCATATCATTCAATCGTGATTCGGACTAAGAACATGAACATTTATAACCATCTATTCCCACTCAATATATTCCATTAGTTACTCCATAATATTTGAAAGGATAGATTGTTGAACATTCAATTTATATAAAAATAATAGAAAATTAAGACTTAAATTATGAAACATCACTACCCATGATAACACGGAGAACCATTTTTTAGGATCCTATCTGATTATATATAAAATGTTAAGTTATCTTGTCCTGGAGTAGAGTTGGGATTTTTGACCTCTAAGTAATTTTACAAGGGTGTGTGCGTGTGATGAAAATTAACACTTAAAGAACATGGATTGGCATATATGGACATTCATTAGCTCGATAGGATACCTAATGTTTAATATCATGTAGTGTTCTAAGAATGTTACTAATGAATTAAAAGACACCAATGGGGTCAGGTAACCAGGTTCATGTCCTGGGGATTCGGGGTCATGAAAAATGGTATATAAGCCAATTCCAAGCCGAAAGAGTAGTTGAACTGCATGGGTTTGAGGGGTGGGTTCACAATTAGAATATTGTGTTTTAAATGGGGTCGACTATAACACCCATGGAAAAGTGACACATAAAATAAAAATGTGTCTACCCATATCAATAATGTGAATCAATGTTTTAGAGTTACTACATAACTATAACTCCATAATTATTAATACTTGTCTTGTAGGAGTTTTTGGATGGGTGATCTCCTAGGATGGATTTTGGATTAATGGTTATTCACTGATGGAAACAGATTTTATATTTTATTTGTTACCAACACACACTTTATCGATCAAGGATTATGGAAACTATGTGATCTTATGGTGTATGTGTCTTCAACCTGGAATGTGGGGTCATTTCCTCATGATTTATAAATTTTTGGGGACTAAAATCTAGATAAAGGGACTAGTTTCATGAATATGGATTTCCATGAATTTCTCATGAAAATATGGAAATGAAATGGAATTCATAGAAGTTTAGTGTCGGTAATTTCTAGATATTCAAGAAATTATGTTTCAATAAATACATCTTATCTTTAAAAGAAAAAGTTTACAAGTAACATGATTACATAATGTTCCATGACTGTAATATTTATCTAATGCTTTGTAATGATAGAGAGATTCATGAAAGGTAGGTTTTCATTGGTGAATCAAAGAACCATGTTTTGTGGGTGTGATAATGTTTTAAAAAATCTAGAGTTTCAAAAAAGTGTATCACCCACCTAGATATAAGATTCCACTAATCATAAGGTGAAAAAAAAAATTCAAGGAGGGTTGATCACTCTGATTTAGTGATGGTATTTTTGTAAATGTATGTCTAAATATAATCAGGGACCATTCATGAAAACATGTTTCATAAGACTAATTTTTGAGATCTAATTGATGAAATTATGTTTTAGGGAAATAATTTCAATAATTTTGGGAGTTTTTTGTATGTTGAGGGTTTTTTGAAAGTTGGTAGTTTCATGAATGTGGCTAGATCCATGAAATCAGTTATTTAATTGATACGTTATGGTCTTTCATGAGAAATGTTGTTTCCAAAAAGAAACATACTTTAAAATACTTGAACAAAATAAAATATTGTGTAATCTATTAAATCATCACAATTGTACCGAAATCATAAAAAACATCAAATTCATGTTCTCTGATATTGAAGAAAACTTCTCATCACTAGACTGAGAAATAATTCACCCAATGTATTGAGTATAGGGAAGTATGTGGAATTGATACTAGGGGAGAATATTTCAAATCCTAAAATACATAAAAATTTAGTATTCCAGTAATGGAGTGATTTATTATTATTAATTTTAATTTACAACATCAAATTAATATTAGTGAATTCTGATACAATTGATACACTATCAGTGTTAGATCCTTGGACTTTCCAATAGTGGCGAACCATGTAAAACTATTCTGTTATGTTTTTATTTCCATGTATGGGTTTTTTTCAATTGTACTATTCCATAAAATAGGTTTAAAAAGTTCATATGAAAATTGGGATAGATTCATCTTATTCAATGAAATTGGTGACATCTTGATTCTCCCCACCCTTATTTGGGATTTATATGGTATTACAAAGTTTTTAATGGTTTGCTCTTCTGAAGAAAACACACACTAAAAAACATAAGTTGGCCTATAGAGACAATCATTTTTATAATATGAACAATTTTGGGTAAAATCATATGGTGTTCTAGGAAGTAAACCATGTTAATAGAGGATTCCCATGGGGATAGGTTCACTATCCAATTGTAATAAAGTTTTGGGGAGTCATAGTCTTTAATCAATTCCAAACATCATATCTAGTTGATATTAATCTTTTTCTTGGCGAATATATAATTTAAATTTTTATTACTAATATAGATGTTTCACCATTCTATATAATGATAATAACTAAATATATTTAATGAAAAAATTTCCAATACCAACTCTAGATCATAATTTAGTTAATTGTAATCATGAGGCTATAATGGATGTGAGGCATAATCTATCACTATTTCATTTTTTATAAGAACACATTTCATCTCATAATGGAAACCAAAAGTATAAATCACACCCCTAATTCACTAGAATAACCTACTCATTGGTTACCTATAATTTGTTTCAGTCATTAGTACTAAGGAACATGACTCCCTTCTATGTTATCATTGGGAGTGGATTATATAGCTATGACAAATTCCTTGAATACTATTGAATATCTACATCTAATATAGAAAAAATACATCACTCAGTCATAGTGGTTATTCTAGTCCAATGTGGAATAACTTACATCATTGATGAATCCATCGATATACCATCTATGGAGATTATATGGCCCAAATTGAATTATCATTTAGCAAAACAACACACTTGGTAAAATTTAATTCCACTTCCCCTTCCTTATGATCTTCATTAAAATAATATTGTTTGACTATACTTTTCCTTGATCATATAATATAAATGAATATATTCTATAAATACAACCAAGAATTGATCTAGGCAATCTCTAGAGACTCTATTCATTAAATCATTGGTGATTGAATAAGATTTAATAAGAACAAATGGAATTACTAAAAATTCACAGTGTTCATACCCAATATAAAATCATATATTGGCATTGTATTTAGTTTTTAAACTCCATTGATTGTATCTTGATCGAATGCCAATATTGAAAAAATATTTTTCTCCTCAAAATAGATAAAAAATATTATCAATTCATGATTGATGATAATTATTATGGATCAAAATCTTTTTAAATTTCTGATAATAAATATAGATCCACATTCAACTATTTTTTCTTAATAATAATAAATGGGGGACCACATGGTGGTGAACTTAACAAAATGATTTTCTTATACGGATTTTCCTAGAGTTTATTCTTCAATTAAAATAACATAGTTGGTGAGGGTGATGATATTTTAATATGGATGGCTCTGTTTTCTCACGGCTCCCTATCCTGAGAGAGCTTCTTCCCCGTATTCTTCCCATCTAAGTTTCATTTCCCTGGTGATGGAGTTCTTCTCTATTCTTGAATTCTTGTTTTCCCATTATTTCTATCTGGGATTGATTCATTCTTGCTTCTCTTTCTTAGATCTTCCTCTAGAAGTGATCTATGTTTTCTCCATTTTCTGTATCTTCCCCCCTTTTTTCTTCATTCTCTTGTTCTTCCTCTCTACATCCAGCTCTCACGACATTCTAGGTTATTCTAGTTTTTGATTCTATCTTATTCTTTTTATTCGATCTTGTTAGGTCTTCTGGTGTCTTGAGCAGTTGGGTGATTTCGGTGGATTTTTTCCAATGCTGCGTGGCTTCTTAGGCTCCCACCTGCTCTTACCACCTCAAACTCTGTGCTAAACTACATCTTGGTTTGTCACGAAGGCTCTTGGGTGGTTTAGGATGGTGTCGGTGGGAGGTTTAATGGCTTATTCACTGGCTCATCTTCTCTCTTCTTCTCTGACTACCAATCCACTTGTTTTTTGGCCACATGTGGGTTCAATCCAAGGGTGTTTGTGGTGGTTTAGGGATGAAGTTGGAGGTCGTCCGATGGGGTTAGGGGTCATCTCTGCTAGAGAATTACACAGCTTTGGTCCAGTTAATTGGATTGTCCAGTGTTATATTTTTTATCGTTTCTTCCTGTTGAAGACGAATACTTTTATGGTTCGTTGACATTGTTTCTTTGTTGGGTTACTGGTTTTTGGCCTTGTTGTGGCTCTCTGCAGAGGTATGTCGGCTCCCACTCTACTCTGGCTTCTAGATCCATTTCTCTTTCCCAGGTCGGTAGGGTGAGATGGTTCTGAAGAGTCATTGGGAGGTGTTTGTGGGAGTGGTAGGATGTTCAGGTGAATATTGTGAGGTTCTTCGAAGATGATCTGTTTTGATGGATGTGGGGATCTTTTTTTTGTCTTCTACGGTGGTGGTGATGCTATCTCCCTTGATGATGTTAGTCTATTTGAGAGATCCAATGATATTTGGTGTCTATCTTGTGCTTTTTTTGATGAAGATGCTGGTGATTTTAGGACGATGAAGTTAGATTCACAGTCTCCTCATCAGTGATCAGGTGTGATGATGGGCCAAGGATGTTGCCTAAGGTGGTGACTACTATTTGATATTTCAATTTTGATTTTTGAAATGTGTATTTTGATTTTTGAATCGGATTTTTGGGGGTTGGATGTGTGGCAATGTATGGTTATTTAGGGTCCTACTTGACCTAAAAGTGGATTTCCAAAATAAAAAAAATGGATTGAGGATAAATAACATAGTTGGGAATATTACTATATGATGTCCTTGAAATAAGTGTAACACCTAGTATGAGTTCTATTTAAAACTCATCATCACCACTGAGAGGAATATTGGGAAACTATTTATGAAATAATTCCAGAAAAAATAGTATAATATAAATATATGAAATATTGTGTTATTACCTAATAATATTATACAAATACCCAATTGAAATAGGAATAACGACCAATACAATGGATTGAATTTCAATTGTATGATAATATTTATCCTTACATTTCTAAAAAATCATTACATAATTTAGAATATCAAATGTAATGCCCCTTTACTCATCAACTGATATGGTATCTTTATAAATAAATCAAATAAATTCATAAAATAACATAAAATTCAACTTGGTGGAGAATAATAAGATTTTATAGTGGAAACATTCCACATAATATAATTAGAGTAAAACATTGATAGTAAATGTGATCATCAAATCATTAGAATTTTTCATCACTAACAAAACATCAAATTTTCCATGTGGGAATGTGATTCCATAAAAAAATTAAAAATATACAAGACTGAGTATATCTGGAAACAAATAATACATTATTAGTTCTACAGTGGATAGTAAGTGGACCTTTCACCACATAATTATATTACAGAACATATGCATTAGAGATCACATGATATTTCACCGTATCTCTAGGATTAAGTTGTTATTGACATTGATCATATTCAATTACCCATAGTATTGAACACTGTTTTTCATAATTCTCATACTCCATTCATTTTAAACACTATTGTGTGGTTGGTTCTATTTGTGGGTCAATTTTTTTTAATTGTATCATTAGCTAACATCTTACCATCACTTCTGTATTTACTTAACTGATGGACTTCCTTTCTACACATAAAGAATTTATTTTTCCCTTTAGTAAATTTCCTCCCAATTTCATGCCATGCTATTAGAATAAAGGAATACTCACCTACATCCATTAATATATTTTATTGTTAAAATTTTCATTAAAAGTTATCTTTATTTTCTTATAAAACTATGATATTAATGGATTAATTCAATATAGATTTCAATCTTCAGAGTACATATAATTATTTATTCATATATATTGTTGTCTTTGATATCTAATTCCCTTTAGATAAGTTGATTTATGAAAATAAATAATCAATGAAACACCCTAAGATTCCACAATACATTTCCCTTTGAATAATGCAATAGCTTGCGTTATACGCAGCCTAGAGTTTTAACACACCACGACCAATCAAACAAGCCATTATGAATAGTAATACCCACTTTTTGAAATTTTATAAATTTTATTTTTCAAAATGTACTTCATTTTTTCATAATATCAAAATTATATTAGGGTGAATTTTTGGTATTTTTCTAAAAACTTTCAATTTTTGATGAATAGTGAAAAACACTTCGTTATTGTTTAAAACTGACATTTTTTTAAATAATTAGATATTTTTTAAAAATTGTATTAGGTAAAAATAGATACATGGTACCTTTATATGATCAATGTAATTCATTGCAGTCTTTTTATAATAATATTATATATATATAATTTTATTTAACTTTTTACCGTCTTTTACCCACCGTCTAGGCGCATTTGAAAATTTGCATGAAACATAATTTTACTTCTTTTGTGAATTGAATTTAAAAATTAGTAGAGACATGGTTGATATCACTATGTATAACGTGGTTAAATATGATGAAAATAATTTTTGGTGAATAGTAAATTTTGACTCTTATTTACCACAGTTAAAAGTAACTAGGGTAATTGAAGGTAACAAATGATATTATAATTATCCTAAAAACTTGTATTAATTCTATTGGATAAGTTTATTTTGACCAAAATCAACCTTAGGAATAAAATATGATCATTTTGGTCCACTTGGATTAGTTTAGGGCATTTATTATTATTTTATTGAAGAAGAGTTAAAATTGTTAAATTCAATGTTTAATAACTAAACCATTTTTAATATAGGGTTATTAATCAGATAAATTCAAATATAAGTATTCATTATAAACATAAAAATATTTCATACTAAATGGCATTTTATTTAAAATTTTTAGACATTAAATTAATAAATTTATTTATGAAACAACGATGATGCCGTAATTACCTTATTAATGAATGATTAAAATAATTGATATTACAAATATCCAAATAAATTTAAATTGAGACTTCTCATGAATAAAAAAATTTATACGTTAATAATACATTTTAGAGTTTATGAAATAAATTTTTTCGATGTGATAAAGATATTATGACTTTCATAAAAACAAAATTCTAAATACTATCTAAATTGACATAAATGAGTTTTTAAAACAAATACTATATTATTGATTGATATAATATTCCTAAAATATAAGTTTCAGAAAAAGGACTTACATAATTATAGATATATTAATTATTAACGACTTGGAGATATCATGGATTTTTATAGTAAGTTTATTAACCATTTAATATAATAATACAATAATACGAGGTAAAAGTTATACTATTTAACTAGGAATTAAGTCTAAATGATAAGGTTAATATGGTCACCTAAAAATATATAAAAACTATTAGTTGAGATTTTATAAACCCATACCCACATTATTCTATAAATAAATAATTTTGGATCCATTATAAATCGGATATGATTGTATAAAAAAATATTATTCCAAGATTTTCCTAAAGTTACCATCACCTTTCTTATAAAAGGGTACTTCGCCTTCTCTCAATATCACACATACAAAGCCATTTGGATCGGCCAAAACCCGCTCAAATATCCTCCCAAATACCCTAACCTCTACCTAGAGGTCATGCGTTGATCATAAATCCTAAATAAGGAGCCCTTTTGATCAATCCAAAAGGAAACACCTGAAAAAGAGTTAATAATTTGACCACCTCTTCCAATAATATTTTCTTCTTCCACTTACTCTTTCATTTTTTTCCATGCCAAAATAAAAACTACAGTAACATATTCATACTTTAATGTTATTATAAATATGGTAAAAACATATTCATTATTATCTCCATCCTATTAATGACAAGTCACCAGACGTGAGTACATATGGCTTACTTTCTCCACGTCGATGTGTAGTTTCCACACTTCATTATTTTGATGGGTATAATAATGAGTATAAGTGATGTAAATAATAAATATAACATGTTAATGATTCTATATATATTATATACCTTCCAATTAAATAAATTTTCACCATCAATAGAATGATATTGTCACTCATGCTTACGTACGTATTACCCTCTCTACGTACGTGATGAAATTCATTCCCCATCATATCCATTCAAGAATAATTTTCATTTTATGATTAAAAATAATGTTTAAGAACTTAATATTATTTTGGATATGATTCAAATAAATCCTATCTATAGAAAACATGGCATACGTAACCAATCATATCAAGGAAAACTAATCAGTTAACACCTGAAACAATGATACTACTAAAATATAGTTTACAAATCAAAATTAGAAGATCAGATATGATATCATATTAATGTATATGGTTCTTGTATAATTTAATAAAAATTATTTAACTATTTTTCATGAGGTTAACAAACCCTTGATTAAGGAGAAGTACAAGGTTAGATTTAATTCTACAGACTCTTCATTATCCAAGGTAGTTTATAAGTGAGTATCTATTAGGACCTCTTTATCATCCACATCCGTGTTACATAAAAAATGTATTTCAATTTTTTTTTACTATTTCATAGACTAAGCGTTAGAATAATTTATACCCTTGTATGACTCTATAAAATTTTTATAACAGAATATTTCTATAGTTTTCCAAATAAGGTCATTTATGACCTTTTTGGAAAAAAAAATAAGGAAAGAATGTTTTCTAACTTATACGGTGGGTGTGGCTTTTTACACTATTATAACACCTTCAAATCTTCCCTTAAATTTTTATAATACTATTTTCAGATGAAATGTATTCTTTCATAATTACATGACTTTTAAATGATTTTAAACTAGTAGGAGATATTTCTATAAAATAGTTTTGATGTCAACTATGTCAACATCTTTTAATGGAATTTATACTTGTTTGATGTTGATTTAGTATGATACAATCTTCCATTGTGTATTGAAGGTTTTGTGATATGTTTGACTGTGGATGTGTTATGTTTATGAAATTAATGTTTTATGGTTAAAGTATTATACTTTTTTATGCTCGTTTTAATATGAATGTTTATGTCAAGTTTCAACCGTTTCATATGAGGAATGTATTGGACTTAGTAAGTGAGAGGTGTAGCCCGCTATAGGTCACCAATGGATCGGTAGGTATCATGAGAAAAACAAGTGTATTGGCACATGTCCTGGACAAAATCTTATTTGTAGTCATGGAAAGAGGACTTTACTATGTGGTTATGATGTATGGCATTATGCATTCCATCATTATGAAATTAGCTATTGATATTACATGTGATTATTAGACTAGTAGAATATGCAAGTGAATAAGTAAATGAAATTATTTGATTAATATTTTCCAATATTATGTAATAATGCACCAACTCTGGGTAAATATAGTTGGGTTGTAATAGTTAGTATCAGAGGATGTTTATACAACCCTTGGAAACTAGATTTACCAAAACTCTGATTAGGGAACATTTACCTAAGATAGACTTTGAGGATTATTATAGAGTAACTGCCTAGAATTTTGGTAATGTAAAGATTTTGAGAGTTTTTCAAGAAATATATCCCTGTCTGGATATTAGAAGGTAGAGGCGGCACTAGCAAAAATGTACGTAGGAGTGAAAATACTGAAAATGAGTTTTGGGCTTGACCCGAGGTATCTTGGTACACGAATATGGGCCTTACTTCACTCTTGGTTACAACACTCTTGGGGGATATGCTTAGGATAATTCAAATTTTCTTAATAAATCATTATAAAGGATTTATGAGTATATACCTCCTCCAAGAAAACATTTTTATGATTATAGATTATATCCACAAACTGTTCAATTTATGTTAAGTGTTTTACCAGTTTGGAATTATGTATTGTGATTCATAATCTAATATACTTTATTCTATTTTTTAGAAATGGTGCCAAGTGGAAGGAATGTAAGTTGTATCAACGCATGTAATCCATTTAGGTATTTCCCTTCTACTCAGGATAATTATAGTGGAGATAGGGATGGAACTGGTGTTGATCATCTAATCACCATACAAGGAAAACTTACTTTGGTTATGAATAATAACCTTACCCATATGGAGCACCCCGATCCGCAACATAGAGGATAAATATTAGACTGACTCATGAGGAAATAACCACCAACATTAAATGGGAGTAAATATCCATTTTTTCTTAGAAATTGATAAGTTTCATAGAGATAATATTTCATGCTTTGGGGAGCAGCGAAAGGGAAAAAGCGTGCATGGCAGTTTATCACCTCACAGGAGAAGTAGATCAATGTTTTTCATTAATTCAAAACACAAAGCAAGATGAAGAAGTATCAAATATGGAATGAAGGGAATTTTAAGAAATTTTCTTAGAAAAATACTTTACTCATGACCATCAAGTGGATATAGAAAGACAATTCTTGAGTTTGAGGAAAAAGGAGGATGATAATATCGTAAAGTATAAAGCTAACATTACAAGGACAGATATGCATGCAACAGATTATATACGTAACCCAAGGAGTAAGATTAATCAACTATTCAATGGGTTAAAACCATTTCTTCATTGAGAATTAGTCTCACAATCCTTCTCATCATAAGAAGATATTTTCTCATGTGCTATCAAGGTAGAAAATGAATTTTTTAAGTCTTATGACTTTAAAGAAAAGAAAGAGAATAACAGATCTGTTGAACACTCTGAAAATGTAATTATGGGGAAAAAGGGGAAATATGAATTTCCCTCCTGAAATAAATGTGGGAAGTTAAAACATGGTACTTTTATGAAGGTATTGGGAGTCTGTCACATGTGTGGTGAAAAGGACACTATGATCATGATTATAAGGGAAAAAGAGAGGTCATCAATTTTTATTGATACAATTTTAGAGAAATGGGGCATTATGAAAATGAGTTTTCTAAGCACCAAGGTAACATACCTTAGAAAAGGACATGGGAGAAAGTCCAAGCTTATGTGATCACTACTGCTGAAGATGAAGCTTCGAATGATGTGGTGGCAGGTAATTTAATAGTTTCCTCAAATTTATCCAATACTTTATTTAATTACAGATCATCGCATTCTTTTATATCTTCCCAATTAGCTAAGAGAATTTGATATTTAAAATTTGATTTAACATGGAATTTTTCAGTCAAAACTTATATGGGAAGTATAATTGTATCATTGTTTTGTGAATCCGTCCCCATTAGGGCTTATAAAAATTTTTTATCAACTGATCTCATTGTCATACCCATGATTGAATTCGATATAATCCTCAGTATGGATTGGAATTCATACCATGTTGCAAAAAGTTTTTGTAAGAAGAAAGAGGTTACAATTTTCCATGATTATAAAGAGTACCTTATCTTTAGAGAAGAAATTTCACCACCTGATTCTTGTCTAGATCCACCCATAGTAGCTCAACTAAATTCAATTATTGGGGAGGAAGAGAATGAAATAACTATGGGTGAAGAAAGGAATGTTCAAATAGATGATGTACATATTGGGAAAGAATATATTGGTGTGTTTCCATAGTATTTACCTAGACATACTCCAGAAAGAGAAACTTAGTTTTCCATTGATTTAATTCTTAGTTCAAGGCCCATATCAAATACCCCTTATAAAATTGCCACTGTGGAATTATTGTAACTAAAGAAACAATTATAAGAAATGATTAATAAAGGATTTATTCTCCATGATGTTTCTCCATAGGGATCCCCTGTTCATTTTGTTAAGATGAAAGATGGATCTTGGAGGTTGTGCAATAACTACAGGTAGATCGGTGCAATAACAATAAAGAATATGTATCCCCTACATCACATTGATGATTTATTTGATCAACATCATAGAGCTCAATATTTTTCAATGATTGACATTCGATCTAGATATCATCTGTTCTGTGAGAATAAGGAAGAAATTATGAAAATAGCATTTTGAACCAGGTACGGGCATTACGAGTTTATAGTAATGCTTTTTGTATTGACTAATTCACCCTCTATTTTCATGGATATAATGAAAATATTTTTCAATGAATATCTTGGTGACTTTGTCATGGTATTTATTGATGATATCGTGGTATTGTCCAAAAGCTAAGAATATCATGAAAATCACCAATACATTATTCTAAATACTCTTAGAAGAAATGAATTATATGGGATGTTTAGAAAGAGGTAATTCTGGCTTCAGGAGAATTCATTTGTTTTACATATTGTCTCTAAGGATAAAAACATTGTTAACCCTTCAATGACCAAGGAAATCCATGAATGGATAGAATCGACAAGTATAAATGAGGTACGCAATTTTATTGGTTTTGTAGGTTTTTATCAGTGCCTCATCCAGATTTTTCCTGATGTGCTAGCACATTAACCAAGATCACACACAAAGGGGTTAAATTTGTTTGGATAGAAGAGTGTTAATGATGTTTTGAAGAATTTAATAGAAGATTAGTCAATGATAATATCTTGACATTACCATCAAGGAATGATGGGTTTGTTATTTTTAGTGATGCTTCAATGAAAGGACTTGGTTATGTCCTTCTGTAGAATGATATGGTTATTACTTATGCATCACGACAGCTAAAAATTGATGAAAAAAACTATCCCACTCATGATATTGAGTTAGCAGCTGTAATAATTGATTTGAATATATGGAGACACTATCACTATGGTGGAAAATGAGAGTTATATACCAATCATATGAGTTTGAAGTATATTTTTTCACAGAAAGAACTCACCATGAGGAATATACGCTGTCTTGAACAACATAATGATTCAGATTGCACTATACACAACCACCTGGGGAAGGAAAATAAGGTGGCAGATGCTTTGAGAAGAAATCATCTTGGTGTTTTGAACAAGATTAGAGTTGAAAGGGATCCTATATTCATGGATCTAGTAATGATGGATATGGGAATAATCATGGAAGGTGAACCATCAATACATTTTCAAATGGTTGCTAAACAATCTTTACTAGAAAGGATAAAATGTTCTCAAAATTATGATGGGGAGTTTCAAAAAAAAAAATTCTTTGAATGATGAGAGATTGATCGACTTGTTATATGAAGATGAGATTTTGAAATTTGGGAAGAGACTTTGTGTTACTAACATACCTAATCTAAAAAGGGAATTTTTGGATGATGCTTATATCTCCAATTTATCTATACACCCTAGTAGCACTAAGATGTATAGAGATTTTAAGGAAAATTTTTGGTGGGACAACATGAATTGAGAGATTTATGATTATGTGTCAAGATGTATGGTTTGTCCACAAGTGAAAGTTGGAATACAAGATCCTAGAGGGGTCATGAATCCTCTTATCATACCTGAGTAGAAATTGGATTATATTATAATGGAAATTTTCATGGGACTACCAAAGACTACAAGAAGGAATGATGAAATATGGGTCATTGTTGGTCGTCTTACCAAGCCAACACATTTTCTTTCAATAAGAGAAGATCTTCCACATGAACTTCTTGCAAGACTATATATTAATGATGTTGTAAGACTTCATGGAGAACCCCTATCGATTTTTTATGATCATGATACCCATTTTACATAATGATTCTAGAAAATTCTTAAGACAGCCTTGGATACTGAAAATCATTTGACCACTTCCTACCACCATCAAACTGATGGAAAATCAAAACATAATATTCAAACCATAGAACACATGTTGAGATATTTCCCACTTGACTTTCAATGTATGTGGGATAAATATTTACCACTAGCAGAATTTTCCTATATCAATAGCTTCCATTCAAGTATGCATATGGCACCATATGAAGCATTATATGGAAAGAGATGTCGCATACCAACCTTTTCAGATGATGATGGTGAAAGAAAACTTGTAGTCCCCGAACATGTTGAGGAAACAATGGAAAAGGTGAAGGTTATCCAAAGCCACATCAAAGAACCACAATGTAGGAAAAAGAGCTATGCCGATAACCAAAGTAAGGATTTGTAATTTCAAGTAAGAGATCATGTTTTCATGAAAGTAACTCCATGAAAAGGTGTTATACGTTTTAGTAAGATGGGTAAATTAAGTCACAGGTACATTGGACCTTTTGGATATCTAAAACGAATTGGAGTTGTAGATTATCGTTTGGCAATGCTGCCAAGTCACTCCAACGTTCATTAGGTGTTCCACGTATCACTGTTAAGAAAATAAATTCTTGACCCAACACATGTACTGACCTATGACGAAATAGAACTGGAACCCGATCTATCTTATTCTGAAGAGCCTATCATAATTCTTGATACTAGAGATCAAGTGTTAAGAAATCGAACAACTCGTCTGCTGAATGTTTTATGGAGAAATAATAAGATAGAAGAGGAAATGTGGGAACCCGAGGAATATATGATGAATTACCACCCGCATATTTTTATGCAGTAATATTCTATAATTTTGAGGATGAAATTATTTGAATGAGGGGAAAATGTAACACCCCAAGCTTCCACGGTACATTTCCCTTTGAATAATCCAATATCTTCTATTGTACGCAACTTGGAGTTATACCACACCACAAACAATCAAACTAGCCATTATGAATAGTAATACCCACTTTTTGAAATAGTAAAGATACTATTTTTCAAAATAGACTTCATTTTTTCAGAATATCAATATTATCTTAGGGTGCATTTTTGGTATTTTTCTGAAAACATTCAATTTTTTATGAATATGGAAAAACAATGTGTTATTGTTTAAAACTGACTTTTTTTTAAATAATTAGTTATTTTATTTATATTTATATTAATTAATAATAGATACATAATACTTATATATGTTCAATGTAATTCATCGGAGTATTTTTAATAAAAATATTAGGTATATAAATTTTTATTGAACTTTTTACTCTCTTTTATCATTTTTTTAGGCACATTTGAAAATTTTAATAAAATGTAATGTTACCACTTCGGTGAATTGAATTTCAAAAATCTGAGAGACATTTTTGACATTAGTAAGTAAAATGTGGATCAATAAGATGGAAATAATTTTTGGTGAATAATAAATCATGACTTTTATTTACCCTAGTTATAAGTATATAGGGTAATTAAGGGTAAAAAATGATAGTATATTTACCCTAACCCGTGTCCTAATTATATTGGATAAGTGTATTTCAACTGAAATCAATATTAATAATAAAATATTATCCTTTTGGTCTATATGGATTAGATTAGGACATTTATTATTATTTTATTTAATGTTGAGATAAAAGTGTTAAATTCAAAGTTTAATAACTAATCCGTTTTTAATACAGGGTAATAAATATGATAAATTCGACTATAAATATTTATTAGAAAGATAAAAATATTTCCTATATAATGGTATTTTATTTAAAAATTTTAGTCATTAAATAATAATTTTTATAAATGATACAATGATGATGCAGTAATTACCTTATCAATTAAAGATTAAAATAATTGATATTATAAATATCCAAATAAATGTAAATAGAGACTAATAATAAATTACAATAATTCTCTAGGATAATATGACTTGTTATGGTTGATTAAATAAATTTATTTCGATGTGATAATGTTATTATGACTTTCACAAAAACAAAATAACAAATAGTGTCAAAATTGACATAATTGATTTTTTAAAACAAATACTATATTATTAAATAATATATTCTTTCTAAAAATCTAAGGTTCATCCAAATGACTTTGATTAGGTTAGATATATTAATAACGAACCACTTGGGGGTTTATTGGCTTTTTATAGTATGTTTATTAACTATTTTTTCTAATAATACAAGAATATATGGTAAAAGTTAAACTATTTAACTAAGAATTAAATCTAAAGGATAAGGTTAATATAGTGACATAAACCTGTATAAAACCTATTGGATGAGATTTTTTCATCCCATAACCACCATAGAATATAAATAAATAATTTTGGAGCTATTATAAACTAAAAATTATTGTATAATAAAATAGAATTTCAAACTTTTCCTAAAGTGACCATCACCTCTATTAAAAAAGGGAAATTCCCCTTCTCTCAAAATCACTCATCCAAAGCCATTTGGCTCAGCCAATCCTGAATCAAATTTCCTCCCAACTACCCTCACATCGAACTAGAGGCATTACTTTGAAAATAAATCCAACTTATGGATCCCTTTTGATCATCTTAAAAGGAAACACCCGATGAAGAGGTAATAATTTCACCACCTCTTTCAAAGTTCTTCTCTTCTTACACTTCCTATTTATTTGTTTTTTTCTATAAAAAATTAGTAACTCCAGTTACTTATACATATTGTGATGTTATTATAAATTTGGTACAACCATATTCGTTATTCTATCTATCCTATGAATGACATGTCACCATGCGTGTGTATATACGACTTACCGTCTCTACATCGTGGTGTAGTTTGAACACTTCATTATTTGAATGGGTATAATAAAAAGTATAACTGATGTAAATAATAAATATTAAATTTTAATTATTCTGTATATATGATATAACATCCAATTAAATTCAATTTTACCATCAATATAATGGTATTGTCGCTCGTACGTATGTACGGATTACAGTCTCCACGAACACGATGAAATTCATTCCCCATCATAACCATTCAAGAATAATTTTCAATTTAAAATTATAAATAATTTTTACGAACTAAAAATAATTTGGGATATGAATCAAATACATCATATCCATTAAAAACATGGCTTACTTAACAAAACATATAAAGGAAAACGAATTAGTTAACACCCGAAACAATGATACTACTAAAAGATTATTAACAAATCAATATTAGAAGATCATATATGATATCATATTTATGTATTTGGTTCTTGTATAATTTAATAACAATAATTTAACTATTATACATGAGGTTAAAATAATCTCTATCAAGAAAATGTTCAAGGTTAGGGTTAATTTTATAATCTCTTCATTACCTGAGGTTGTTTAAACATGAGTATCTACTAGGACCTTTTTATCACCAACATCCATTTTTCATAAAAAATGTATTTTAAAATATTTTTATTATTTTTTAGACAATCAGTTAAAGTAATTTATACCCTTTTTGTAATTTTTGTAAAATTTTTATAAATAAATCTTTCCATCATATTCCAAACAAGGTTCTTTAAGACCTTTTCGACAAAATTAAGGAATGAATTTTATTTTTAACTTATACAGTGGGTGAGGCTATTTTACACCATTATAAAACCTTTGAAGCTTCACTCAAATTATTGTAAGAATATTTTAAAAATAACTATTTTCTTTTATAATTACATTACTTTTAAATTATTTCAAAATAGACAGAGATATTTGTCTCAAACATTTTGGATATCATCTTTGTTAACATCCTTTAATGGATTTTACAAATGTTTGAAGTTGATATATTATGATATAATCTTCAATATTGTATTGAAGTTTTTATGATATGTTTGAATTTGGATGTGTTATATTTATACCATTCATGGTTTATGATTAATGTATTATCATTTACCATACTAGTTTTAATACGAATGTTTATTTTATGTTTCAAACATTTTATATGAGGAATGCATTAAACTTAGTAAGTGACAGGTGGAGCCCACTATATTTCATTGATTCATTGGTAGGACTCATGAGACAAACTAGTCTATAGGCATAAGGCCTTGAGAAAATCTTATTTGTAGTCATATAATAAGGCGTTGAATATGTGGTTATGATATCTTGTATTATGAATTCCATTATTATGAAATTAACTATTAATATTACATGTGATTATTCGACTATAAGACTATCCATGTGAATAAGTAAATGGAATTATTTGATTTATATTTTCCATATTTTGCTTAATTTTATGTTTAAAAGGATAATGTTTTAGTCTTATACATTATCATAAATGTTTATGATTATTTAGGAAGGATTCCGCTATATTTTTATCCTTACTGAGAATCTGAGCTCACCCCTTTCTATGTATTATTTGTTTCATGATGTGAAGAAGTATTTTATGATTGACCTATGGGGATTGGCTATGGGATATGTGTGTGTTCAAAGGAGATATAATTTTATTTTTTTATTTCATGATGTAATGTATAACTAATGTATGTATATAGTACATCAAATGATTCTAAACTAATCGGTATTTCAAGACATGACCTCTTGTGATCATTCCAATGTTATGTAATAATGCACCGACTCTGGGTAACCAGGGTTAGGGCTTAAAATCAATTAATATTTCATTCATGTGGTATGATAATACTAGAAGTATTCCCTATATGTACTATAAATGTTTCGATATAGTATCTAATTAATTCACTATACTTTGACTTTATTAGAAGGAATTAATTCTCTATTTTTTAAAAATATTTTCCGTCTAAAAAATAAGAACTTACAATATTATCAGTCAATGGATTCAATTTTATCATGATTCCTTGTATTATTAATAAAATTCCTCCATTGATATTATTTTCTATAAACATGATATACCTCAAAAATAACATTTTAATTATTTGAGGATAAGACAATGAAGAATAAAATTTCAGTGATAATGATCCATTTCTCAAAAATTACTGGATCAGTGGACAAGAAAAAAATGATCTTTTTTTCCTTATGAAAGATATAGAATAATATTTTTACCAATATTTCCCATTATAAATTTCAACACGATTCATGTATTGAGAAATTTTTATAAATATTTCATTGATATTTTTTGTTCTATCTCACAAAACATTTAGTTGGTCGGTAGGTAAATCCTTTTTTTGATCATAAAACACAGCATTGAAATAGTTGATTATGATTACATCCATTAAATATGACAAAAATCATCATTTTAGAAAAAAATAACCATAATAAAAAAACAAATAATTATTAAAATAATTTTTATAATGTCTAAATCAAGGAGCCTTCTATTTAATCTATGTGTAACATCCTTTTATAATCTTTTAGTTATAGGCCTTATTAATCATCTTTCTCATTTTTTATGTTTATAATTTCTTTATTTTTTTATTCATAGAAATTATTGTTATTCTTGTCTATTTATAACCTTGTATGAGTTTTCAGAGTGGTGTAGGGTAGGTTTTGAATCTAATTTAAGTGCCAAGTAGGTGGCTAGGACCACTGGAATGAGAGTGGGCATGATACTATAGATAGAAAATCTACAAGAGTCTCACCATCTTGCTGGTGTGGGGAACTATCTAGATGGATAGAGTTCTAAAAGCCATGGATTTTTACAAGCTACCATCGAGTAGCCGGAAGAGGCTAAAAGTTATCTTATGACACCAATGATGTTGATTTTTTGTAGGTAAGTATATTTTTTTAGTCTCTGGTTTAAGTCAAAATCACCTAAATTATATTTATTCAACCTAAAATATCCATAGAGGATCTATAGAGTGATTGTTGGCTCACTAATATCCATTTATTAAAGAACCAAAGTCATGGTTGGTTCATTAAATCTATTTTAGTATGTGTCAAATGAATTTGATCATGGTTAATTCTTTACTCCTTTCCCTACCTATTTGAGAGTGTTGAATCATAATGTATTTGATTAGTTTAAATCCTGAATATATGAAGGGTAAAAATAGGATTATCTTTTGATCATTTATTGAAATGTTTATCAACTAGGGGATCTCATGTGGGTGTTGTTGACCTTGATTAAGGTAAATATTTTCATAATGTAACGTATATCAATTATAAATTTTAATTCTTTTATAATTTAATATAGTTTTCCATTTGACTTATAAATATTTAATTGAGTCTCTTGAAAAAATTATTTTAAACATAATGGTGTGTGATTAAACCCTTTGAAAATGGATTTTTTTTAAAAAAATTATTTTAGAAAAATGTTGAATTTGAGTGGATAAAAAGAAATTAAATGTTTTATGATCTGTAATGGGATGTTTTGAAATTAAAGGTATGATTTTTTGTAAAGAAAATTGATGTTCTTTTTGGAAATCAAATGACATGTTTTGAAAATTAAGAAAATTTCTTTTTAAAATGATTATTTTAAATGAATTGGTATTTAATGAAATGTTTGATATCCCCTTGTATGACTGAATGATTTTGTGAAGAACATGGGATCATATTTAGTTATATAGGATGAAAACATGGATTGGTGATGATAATTATAACTAAACCTTCTTTAGGGAAGAGTGTTTATTCGTTATCATTCTCACAGATTCCCCATATTCCAGGGTTATAGTGATTTCGCGAACACCTAGAGGTTTATTTCACTATGATGTGTAAGAATACCTATAGTAAAAAACCTATTATATCTTAAATAGTTTGCTATGATTAACAATTTTAATACATATTGGTGATTGATTGAAATTATTTACTCATATCTATCTTGATATAAATATTTATTCATGAATACTTTTTTAAATATTCTTATACCTACCAGCTATAATGGAAACTATCTTTGAAACCAATTATATTTTCCGCATTGAAATTTTATTGAACACATATTTTGATTATAATTGTGAGATTACATATATTCTATGATTTTGTTAAAATTTACCAATGATGGTTTATTTTTTATAGATATCTTATAAAATAGTAGGCGATATCCTACTAATATTTATTTCTCACACCCTAATATAGTATTTGAGAAATTATTTATGTCCGTATACAAGGTCTATAAAAAGAGAAATTACTACTTGGTGGGAGTTATAGTCACTCATATTAGGACTTTGGTGTTGGTGGTGACCGGTGGAGCATGTGATCCGCTCACTGCTTGGAGTTTTATGTTCATGTCTCGATGATTTTATCTAATGAATTTGGTTGATATAAATTTTTTAGACTAATATATATTAAATTGTGTTATTTTATCACTTTGGTTGTATTTAGTATACCAATTTTTTCACTTATATACATTCATCACTATTTTGATGAGTCATTATTGTGGATAAATCATTCCCTCTTTATTGTTATGATACTTAGGAACTTCTTTCTAGTCTGTGGGGATCGATAATTCCATTCGGGACACATTGGATCTAATTGAATAATCATTTATGTTATTTATTAGGGATGGTCTTTAAACATTGGAATCAGATCTATAACACCCTTAGATATTATTTAATAATTACTCTTAAATAATAATTTCTTTTCTAGCGTGTGATGCCTGAAAAATCCAGTCTAAATGAAATTCTATATAGTATACCATTGTAAAACAACCATTAAATTTTTATAATTAATAAAAATAATCAAATTATAAAAATTACTTATAAAAACTTTAGATAATGACAATATATTGATAAAAATTTAATTTATTTTTATTAATGTTTTTGTATAATTAAAAATATAAGTCTCTTAAAAATGATATTTACTGATATTTTTTTAAGAAATTATTTTTTTATTCAAGAAATTTTATTTCAAAAAATGAACTTAATTTTTGAGATCATAATTTTCAAATTATCATAGAGTTATTTTTTTAATTTTATAGAATGGTTGATTTTTTAGTAATATTAAATATTACTTATTATTATTGAAAATTTCTTTTCATTTATATAATTTAAAAAGATCCATTTTTCTTCAAAATGGGTTGAATAGTATTACTAGATCAATTATATTATTAATAACCCAATTTAGGTTATCAGAATCAATTTAATTTTCTATTTCGATAAAAAATCATTTTATAGTCATGAATTTTTTTTTTCTAAAGAACCCATTTTTTTCAGATTTTGTTATTTTAATTTTAAGTCTAATTCAACCACATTTATTAATTTAATTTTATAAATGGTTTTAATATCATAATTAAAATAATTAATTCAATATAATAATTTTAACTTAAAACTCGTAAATAATAAAAGTAACTTGGGGAAAAATTATTTAGCGTTGTTATGGTAAAAAAGATTTATCCGAGGATGTTAAACCAAAACATAATTCTAGGAATTCTAATTAAAAATGTATAAATCCTATTTTATGGAAATATTCCAACCTTATCCCATCCAACTGTCACATATTCATCCCATTGAAATAATTATAATTTAATTTGACTATATTATATTATAATATGTGATGAAATTAAAATTGTTTCATCTCCCCCATTTATAAAAGGACACCCCTATCTTGTATTATTTGAACAAAATCAATTCATATAGGTCAATAAAACCCTAACAAATGATAAAATAATCATAAATATCCATGAAGTATAGTTTTTGGTTCTTCTTAAAACACAATTCCATGTGTCCTTAATAAAGGATCTAATAGATTCGTACCGAAGAAGTGGTAATCATCCTACCTAGCCTCTTTCAGTCAATTTCATTTTTACCTCCACAAAAATGTTGTATTTAGAATAAAATAATAACATAAATATCCTAAATATAATTAAATATTATTATTATTTAACCACTATTATTCAATCTATTTTTTCTCTCATGGGATATAAAAGTATCGCTTGAGAGTACATGTGGACTACAACTTATAGATAGGAATACAAGTAATTTTCAATAACAGTCATTAATATATGGGTGTTATGTTGAGTGTAATTAATATATATGATATTTATGAAATAAATAAATAAAATTAACTATAAACACATATCTACATTCTTACCTTCAATTCCTATGGAAAATGAGAAGTTCACTCGTCCATACGTAGGGATTACCGCCTCCACAAAGCAATTTGATTCATTTATGATTTACATAGATTCTAACAATGATATAATTAATTTATATATATTATATATAATAAATAATTATTGTTATAGAAATTATAGTTATTATTTAACTTCTTTTGTTCCATACATTGAAAATTGAAAACAATGTTCATGCGTTCAAATATCCCACCGTCTCCATGAACAGTGTAATTCATTATTATATCATTACATTTTATGGATGTATATAGATTTATATATAATTTATATATTGATTTAAATTTTTGATATGATTGAAGTAATATCAATGTACAAGGATAGAATCTACCTATCAAAAATGTTTATGATAAATGAAACAGTTAACATGAAAAAACAATGTCTTTAAGAAGGAATTATAAATAAATGGGTCTAAAATATAATAAGTGCACCATATATTATATTACAAGTTTGAAAATTATTCATTTACATATTTATAAAAAATTTAAATTTATGACCCTAATTTTGAGATATTTAGAAATAATTGAAACCTCGGGTAAGATATTTCAGTTTCACTTTTACTTATGTGACACATAAGACATATTAACAACTTGATTCTATTATGTGGTGTATATACTGAAAAAATTTATTTTATGATAATTTTTTGGATATAAATATTTATATAATGTTATCTATTTATGTAGGATTTTTTTTGAATGCTAAAAATGTGGTAAAGGATTTAAGTTACAATCTCATTATTTAATGGAATTATTTGTGATCTAGTTTCTGATGATGGAATTTTAAGACATCTCTCCCAATATTACCATGAAATTTATTATCCAAAGTTTATTTATTTAGATTACATTTTGTCATTTCATTTTCTTCTCTTTATAATATCATTATACTGAATGAATTGTTTTATTTATACTAAAATCTTTTATCATTCAAATATGTGTTATAAAAAATGATAACTTTTTTTCATTAATCTCAAATTATTGTTTAAAATTAGTGTAACCAAGATTTTATTTATATGGATTAAAATTAATCTTTTTCATTTTCCCAAATAATAATTTTGTCGTTTTACTAAAAATTTGATAGGAATCGTTGACTTAACATATATAGAATGAACACTATTTTATGTATTTTTGATCAATCGATGATTTTAATATTACATTTAATGATTCCAATATTACTATCAATGAATATTTTTTCATTAATATTGGGGAATTTTTATACTTTAAATATGAGATTTCAATTTCAAAAAGTTATTTTCAAAAAGAAATTTTCTATTGATATTCTAAAGGAATTCTTATCAATTTTAAAATCCATTTATGATACTTATACCTTACAATGGATGTGGTCTAATGATACTATCCACTTTAATTATTTTTACTGATTATAATGATAATCATTTATTAATTATGATATGAAAATCATTTAATTCCCATGTATTAATTAATTTATGAAGAAACCATTTTGAAACCCATTTCTTTTCCAGAATTTATGCTATAATGAAATGATGATCTATTCATCAAACCCATTTCCTTTACAAGGGTTATGCTATGATGACTGTTTTAGGATACTTTGGAAGGAATATATATGGTTTTCCTTATATTATGTGTGGACCTATAATTTTATATCTCACTATTTTATTGGGTAACTATGGATATCTCGTGAGATAATATGGAATGTAATTTCGAGAGAACCCAAGTTTTTATGGGACTTTGTTCACTGTATATTTTTGGGAGGGAACATTAACTGTTGATATAATGGAATAAGGATTGAACCCATCTCATTTTGATAATCGTGGACTAGACCCATGACTAATGAAATAAATTTCCATTCATATATGTAGTCCAGAAACATTTGTCTTATACTAATTTTATGCTCCCATGGCTCATGTTATTTGATACCATTGTGATTCAGGTCTTATAAAGTGCCATTATTTCTTTCATGACTAAATAATATGATTTTGTATTTATTGGTTATGATTTTTAACTTTTATTATCATGATATCATACCTTTATACTCTTTTTATGTATTGTTGAACATTGAAATATCCCTTCGGTACCCTTACTAGGAATTTGACCTCTCCCTTCATTATTTTTAGTTTCCCCAAGTTATGAAGAAATCTTTTATATATGATATGTCTTTGAAGGGTGACAGTTATGAAGAACATAGTTTGGGATGATATATATCTCTATTTTTTTCTATATCCATGTTCCAAAAGACACTAGAACTCTATAATTCATTCAGGGATTTTAATATTATGTATAGAATATTCATCTAAAAATATGTGATATTTATGTATGAAAATTGTGGGTTTTTGAAATTGGTATCATAGAAA
This sequence comes from Viscum album, assembly GCA_963277665.1. Classification (NCBI taxonomy): domain Eukaryota; kingdom Viridiplantae; phylum Streptophyta; class Magnoliopsida; order Santalales; family Viscaceae; genus Viscum; species Viscum album. Next base: position 1,810,452,737 of record OY728159.1, on the reverse strand, counting down.
GACTTAACTAAAATTGAAAACTAGTATGAAAAATATTTAGCGAGAACTCTTAGGATAAACCTCTATATTGAAAACATAATCTATTTTTGTAATAAATGACGGTGGTTTTCCTAGAAATACATCCTTATCTAGATATTATATGTGGATATGGTTTTTTCAAATATTAAATTAATGGTCAAAAAAACTAATACAGTTGGTCAACTATATAATGGATATCATTATGGTGTTCAGTGAGTGTTTCTTTTCTACAAACCTGTATTGGAACTCCGTGGTGGATATGATTAGTTTATTTTACATTTTTATTATAAACTAGTATGAATTATTTTAATAAAAGAAAACTAAAGATGGAGTAAATTAATCATAAGGTATCATATATTGAAAAGAAGGTATAATAATTTTCATATAATATATGTTATTTTTAATGATTTATCACTCAAATTAAATGATACTATCCTTTATGCAACCATTTTTTGTTTTATTGAGGGATTACTCATAGGATGGAGAAGTTGATGCGATTATGGGTGTAATCAAATATTTAGGTATCTTATTTGAGATATATTATTTAAATTCCATTAAATAATGTAATGTCTCTAGGAATGTAAATTTATATACCCAAAAGTTTTAGATTTTATTAGGAGTGAACACTCATAATGCCCCAATGGTCATATCTCAATTCTATTATTCTTCTATGACAGATGTTTGTGGGAATGTGTTTCCTGCAAATATTGTTATTTTTTGACATATTTAATTTTATGTTATTTTAGGTATGGATTACATTTACTAGTATAAATATCACATAAATTACCATGGAATATAATTTGTGATTGTTATTTTGAACCAGCCTATTAACTTCTATTTCAGTAATGAGAAATTTTAAATTACAATTGAATTTACATCCATTATATGGGTCTTGATTCCTATATAAGATTGTTTTTTATATTCAAATGGAATTGAGAAACTCAACAACGAATATATTACTATTATTTGGAAATTTATTGATGTAATTTTTGGAACATTTTCATAGTCTTCCTCAAAACTAGAATTTTATTCTTCACTATAACTCATACCTGGTGTTATACCTTTTTCAAAGAAAATATATAGAATGGACCCTATTGAGTTGATTGGATTGAAGAAGAAATTATATATGTATCATTATTATCTAAAAGTAACATCTTGATGACAATTTCAAAGTAATTATGGGTTATTTATATATTTTTTAGACTATCGATGAGTGGTATCTTTATTTCGAGGGTACCTTATTCTTTATAAGCATATATTTCATTCTATTACCTATGAGGAAGGTTGTGATGGGGTGTCATAATTCCAAATGTGTGGTGCACCCCAGAACAAAGAAGATATTTTATGATACGAGTTGGTGATTCATGTTTCTAGGTATTAAATGAGACATCGATAATTCTATTTCTATATATAATACCAGTAAAAATAATATGACTGAATAGCATAATCCTTCCAGTCTTATTTATCCAATTTCTGTTATTTCTTAGAAGAGGGATGAGAAATTGATAGACTCTATGGTTGGGTTGTTTCATAATCATTTATTAAATACTATGATTTGTTATGTGATTGAATTAATGGCTAAATTGGAACACCATATTCCGATTCAAGAAACCATAATAGTTAAAGACTTTGGGAATATATATATATATATATATGATGGAGATCACCATATTTCATGGAATTCCATCTTCCATAACTTCTAACAGATATCCCTATATCATTTATTATTTTTTAGAGGCATCCAAAAATATATGGGTTGCTAGGTGAAGTCAAAAATTGCATATCATCATCATATAAATAGTCAAATGGATTAGGATATATATATCCATGAGGATATGGTAAGTTCATTCATTATCATGGTTAGAGGATCTTGAGATTTTCATATTGGATCTCTTAAGGATTTCTATAATAACAACTATACTTAGTCCATCAATATAGAACCCTTTATTGAAATGTATTTCCAAACACATATATTGCCACTCTCTTGGTATAATAAGTCTGAAGATCTTCTAATTTCACTATTTTTAGTATAAGATATGATGATAAAGATTAATCTGAGTAGTCAAATAATTAAGACGAAATAATTATGTTATAAATCCTATAATGATCATTATCAAAACCCTATTGAGGTCTCACTTAGTGACCCAATGTTTTTGAGTATTTCACCTAGGTTGGGTCTCTAAAAAATGTGAAATATATATTGTAATCATTGAGATATGTGGTACTATTTGAGGTGGTTGAGAAGGTTGTGAAGGTGGAATACCATTGGATTTTAATCCTAAAATTTAATTAATCCTTAAATTGATTTATGTGTCGCTTTATAGAAAGTAAAAAATAAGAGCTATCCAATATATTGGGTTCAAAGGACTCAAATGTATAGCCATTGTTATCTATGCCTAAGTAACTAGATTTTATTATTGATTATCTGAGAAATTTTTTTCAAGGAATATCTATACCGCTTTTCGGGTGTTAAGATATCGTGGTTCTTATTCACATGAGATGTGAGATCATGATTTATTAATGATTGAGAAGTGGATTCATATAATTTTAATTTAGACATAATGAAAGGATGTCTAATGAAAGAAAAAATTTATTATTGGATGATTGTAACATCTTGTTAGCAACCTTCATGTACATGCTTTGTTTTTTAATTGGCTCTTTTTTATTCCATGTTGATTCTAAGTTTATTCCACCACATAATGAAAATGCTTATTTCTCATGGATTTTTATCCCTTTTAGGATTTAATAATGAGTATAAGTGATATAAATAATAAATATAACATTTTAATCATATGATATATATGATATAACTTCTAATAACATAAAATTTCACCATCAATAGAATGATATTGTCGCTCATGCTTACGTACGGATTACCGTCCCTATGAAAGCGATGAAATTCATTCCCCATCACATCCACTCAATAATAATTTTCATTTTATGATTAAAAATAATGTTTATGAACTTAATATAATTTTGGATATGATTCAAATAAATCCTATCTATAGAAAACATGGCATACGTAACCAATAATATAAAGGAAAATGAATCAATTATGACCTGAAACAATGATACTACTGAAATATTGTATACAAATAGAAATTATAAGATCATATATGATATCATATTTATGTATTTGGTTCATGTATAATTCAATAAAAACTATTTAACTATTATTCAGGAGGTTAAAAAACCTCGATTAAAGAAAAGTACAAGGTTAAAGTAAATTCTACAGTCTCTTCATTATCTGAGGTTGTTTATAAGTGAGTATCTATTAGGACCTCTTTATCATCCACATCTCTGTTACATACAAAATTTATTTCATTTTTTTACTATTTCAGAGACTAAAGGTTAGAATCATTTATACCCTTGTATGAACCTTTATAAAATGTTTATAACAGAATATTTCTATAGTTTTCCAAACAAGTTCATTTATGACCTTTTCGAAAAAAAATTAAGGAAATAATGTTTTTTTAACTTATACAGTGGGTGCGGCTTTTTCCACTGTTATAAAACCTTCAAATCTTCTCTTACATTTTTATAATAATATTTTAAAAATAAATGTATTCTTTTATAATTCCATGTCTTTTAAATGATTTCAAAATAGAAGGAGAATATTTCTCTAAAATATTTTTGATTTCCTCTATGTCAACATCTTTTAATTGATTTTACACTTGTTTGAAGTTGATTTATTATAATAAAATCTTCCATAGTGTATTGATGGTTTTGTGATATTTTTGACTGTGGATGTGTTATTTTAATTCCATTCATGGTTTATGGTTAAAGTATTAACATTTTTTATGAAAGTTTTAATAAGAATGTTTATGTCAAGTTTTAACCTTTTCCTATGTGGAATGCATTGGACTTAGTAAGTGATTGGTGGAGCCCGCTATAGGTCATCGATGCATCGGTAGGTCTCATGAGACAAACTAGTGTATTGGCACAAGTGCTTGACAAAATCTTATTTGTAGTCTTGATACGAGGACTTGACTATGTGGTTATGATGTATGCAATTATGAATTACATTGTTATAAAAGTATATATTGATATTAAATGTGATTATTAGACTAGTAGAATATGCAAGTGAATAAGTAAATGAAATTATTTGATTAATATTTTCCATATTATTCTGATTTTTATGTTTAAAAGGCCTATGTTTTAGTCTTATACATTTCCTTAAATGTTTATGCTAATTTATTAAAGTTTTCGCTATATTTTTATCCTTACTGATCATATGAGCTCACTCCTTTCTATTTTTTATTTTTTCAAGGATGTGAAGAAGTATTTTATGATTGAACTGCAGGGATAGGCTATGGTATATGTGTGTGTTCAAAGGGGACACATTGTTGTTTTTTTATTGATGTAATGTAAAACATTTGTATGTATCTCGGACTTCCAAGGCTACTAAACTAATTGGTCATTCAATAATTAATGTCTTGTGATCATGACAATATTATGTAATAATGCACCGACTCTAGGTAAATACAGTTGGGTCATTTCAGTTGGTATTAGAGGATGTTTAGACAACCCTTGGAAATAATATTTTTCAAAAATATGATTAGGGAACATTTACTTAAGATAGAGTTTGATGATTATTATATAGGAACATCCTAGAATTTTTGTAATGTATATATTTTGTGATTTTTTCATGAAATATTTCCTTGTTTGGATATTTTAAGGTAGAGGCGGCTCTAGCCCAAATGTATGTATGAGTGAAAACTATGATAATGAGTTTCGGGCTTGACCCGGGGTAACTTGGTACACGAATATGGGCCTTAATGCACTCTTGGTTACAACACTCTCGGGGGTTATGCTTAGGAAAATTCACATTTTCTTAACAAACCATTATAAAGGATTTATGAGTATATACCTCCTCAAAGAAAACATTTTTATGATTATGGATTATATCCATAAACTGTTCAATTTATGTTAAGTGTTTTACCAGTTTGGAATTATGTATTATGATTCATAAACTAATCTAATTTACTCTATTTTTTAGAAATGGCGCCTAGTAGATGGAATGGAAGTCGTATCAACGCACGTAATCCGTTTAGGTATTTCCCTTCTACTCAAGATAATTATAGTGGAGATGGTTATGGAACTGGTGTTGATCATCTAATCACTATATATGGAAAACTTACTAAGGTTATGAATAATAACCTTACACGTATAGAGCACCCCGATCCACAACATAGACGATCAATGTTAGACCGCTTCATGAAGAAATAACCACCAAAATTCAATGGGACTAAAATTCCATTTTTAGCTGAGCAATGGATAAGTTTCTTAGAGAAAATATTTCATGCTTTGGGGAGTAATGAAAGGGAAAAAGTGTTCATGGCAGTTTATCACGTCATGGGAGATGTATATAAATGGTTTTTGTTAATTCAAAACACAAAGAAAGATGAATTAGTATCAAATATGGAATGGAGGGAATATTAAGAAATTTTCATAGAAAAATACTTTAGTCATGACCGTCGAGTGGATATGGAAAGACAATTCTTGAGTCTGAGGGAAAAAAAGGATAGGAATATCATAAAGTATGATGCTACCATTACAAGGTAAGATATGCATGCAACAGATTATATACGTAACCCAAGGAGTAGTATTGATCAACTATTCAATGGGTTAAAACCATTTAATTTTTGAGCATTAGTCTCACAATCCTTCTCATCATACGAAGATATTGTCTTATGTGCTATTAAGATAGAAAAGGAATTTTTTTAAGACTTCTGACTTTAATGAAAAGAAAGAGAAGAACAGATCTACTAAAAACTCTAAAAATGGAATTAAGGGGAAAAAGGGATTATATGAATTTCCCTCCTGTGGTAAATGTGGGAAGATAAACCCTGGTACTTTTCTGAAGGGAATGGTAGTCTGTCACAGGTGTGGTGAAAAGGAAACTATGCTCATGATTTTATGGGAAAGAAAGAGGTCGTCAATTTTTAATGATACAATTGTAATGAAATGGGGCATTATGAAAATGAGTTTTCTAAGTGCCAAGGAAACTTACCTCAGAAATGGACATGGGAGAAAGGCCATGCTTATGTGACCTCTACTGCTGAGGTTGAAGCATCGAATGATGTGGTGGCAGGTAATTTAATGGTTTCCTCAAATTTAGGAAATGCTTCATTTAATTCTGGATCATCACATTCTTTCATATCTTCCCAATTTGCTAAGAAAATTTGATATTTCCAATTGGATTTAACATGGAATATTTCTGTCAAAACTTCTATGGGAAGTGTCATTGTAACAATGGTTTCTGAATTAGTACCCATTAAGGAATATAGATGTTCTTTATCTACTGATCTCATCATCATACCCATTATTGAATTCGATATAATCATTGGAATGGATTGGCTTTCAGGACATGTTGAGAAAATTTATTGTAAGAAGAAGGCGGTTACAATTTTCGATGATGATAAAGAGTACCTTATCTTTAGAGAAGAAATGTCAACACCTGATTCTTATCTAGATCCACCCCCAGTAGCTCAAATAAAATAAATTATTGGGGATGAAGATAATGAAATAACTCTTGGTGATGGAAGGAATGTTCAAATAGATGATGTACCTATTGGGAAAGAATATGTTGGTGTGTTTCCAAAGAATTTAGCTAGACATACTGCAGAATTGGAAATTTAGTTTTCCATTGATTTAATTCCTTAGTTCAAGGACTATATCAAATACCCCTTATAAAATGGACATTGTGGAATTATTGGACATAAAGAAACAATTATAAGAAATGAGTAATAAATGATTTATTCTCCCTAATGTTTCTCCATGGGGAGTCCTTGTTCTTTTTGTTAAGATGAAAGATGGATCTTTGAGGTTGTGCAATAACTACAGAGAGATCGGTACTATATTAATAAAGAACAAGTATACCCTACCTCACATTGATGATTTATTTGATCAACTTCATGGAGCTCAATATTTTTCAAATATTGACCTTCGATCTAGATATCACCACTTCTGTGCGATGAAAGAAGACATTCTTAAAATAGAATTTTGAACCAGGTACGAGCATTATGAGTTTATAGTAATTCTTTTTGGATTGCCAAATTCACCCTCTATTTTCATGGATATAATTAATAGAGTTTTCAATGAATATCTTGATGACTTTTTCATGGTATTTATTGATGATATCTTGGTATTATCCAAAAGATAAGAATATAATGAGAATAAGCTGCACATTATTCTAAATACTCTTAGAAGAAATGAATTATATGGGAAGTTTAGAAAGTGTGAATTCTGGATTCAGGAGAATTCATTTCTTTTCTATATTGTATCTATGGATGAAAACTTTGTTAACCCTTCAATGGCCAAGGCAATCCATGAATGGCCAGAACCGAAAAGTATAAATGAGGTACGTAATTTTATTGGTTTAGCAGGTTTTTATAGGCACCTCCTCCAGATTTTTCCTGAGGGGATAACATATTAACCAAGTTCACACGTAAAGGGGTTAAATTTGTTTGGATAGAAGAGTGTTAATGATGTTTTTAAGAAATATAGAGAAGATTATCCGATGATACTATCTTGAAATTACAATCAGGGAATGATGGGTTTGTTATTTATAATGATGCTTCAATGAAAGGACTTGGTTGTGTCCTTCAGTAGAATGAAAGGTTTTTTGCTTATGCATCATGACAGCTAACAATTCATGAATAAAACTATCCCACTCATGATCTTGAGTTAGAAGCTATAATATATGATTTGAATATATGGAGACACTATCACTATGATGAAAAATGGTAGATATATACCAATCATATGAGTTTGAAGTATATTTTGTCATAGAAAGAACTCAACATGAGGAAAAGACGATGTCTTGAACAACACAAAGATTATGATTTCACTATACACTACCACATGGGGAAGGAAAATAAGGTGGCAGATGCTTTGAGAAGAAATGATCATAGAGTTTTGAACAAGATGAGAGTTGAAAGGGATCATATGCTCATGGATTTAGTAAAGATGGATATGCGAATAATCATGGAAGGTGGACCATCAATACATTTTTAAATCAATGCTAAAAAATCTTTACTATAAAGGATAAAATCTTCTCAAACAGATGATGGAGAGTTTCAAAAAAAAATTAATTCTCTGAATGATGATAGATTGATCGACTTCGTATATGAAGATCGGATTTTTAAATTTGGGAAGAGACTTTGTGTTCCTGACATACCTGATCTAAAAAGGGAATTTTTGGATGATGCTTGTATCTCCAATTTCTCTATACACCCTAGTAGCACTAATATGTATAGATATTTTAAGGAACATTTTTTGTGGGACAACATGAATTGAGATATTGATGATTATGTGTCGAGATGTATGGTTTTTCCACAAGTGAAAGCTGGAATACAAGATCCTAGGGGAGCCATGAGTCCTTTTATCAAACCTGAGTAGAAATATGATTATATTATAATTGAAATTTTCATGGGACAACCAATGACTCCAAGAAGGAATGATGAAATATGGGTCATTGTTGGTCGTCTTACCAAGTCTACTCATTTTCCTACAATAATATAAGATCTACCACATGAACTTATTGAAAGAGTATATATTAATGATGTTGTATGACTTCATGCAGTACCCCTATCGATTGTTTCTGATCATGATCCACATTTTGCATAATGATTCTAGAAAAGTCTTCAGATGGCCTTGGATACTGAACATCGCTTGACCACTGCCTACCACCCTCAAACTGATGGACAATCAAAACTGACTATTCAAACCATAGAAGACATGTTGAGATATTTCTCACTTGACTTTCAATGTATGTGGGATCAATATTTACCTCTGGTAGAAATTACCTATAACAATAACCTCCATTCAAGTATTCATATGGCACCATATGAAGCATTATTTGGAAAGAGATGTCGCATACCAACCTGTTCGGATGATGATGGTGAAAGAAAACTTGTAGTCCCAGAACTTATTGAGGAAACAATTTAAAAGTTGAAGGTTATCCAAATCCACATCAAAGAACCTCAATGTAGGAAAAAGAGTTCTGCCGATAACCAAAGGATGGATTTGTAATTTCAAGTAGGATATCATGTTTTATTGAAGGTATCTTCATGAAATGGTGTTATACGTTTCAGTAAGACGGATAAATTAAGTCCCAGGTACATTGGACCTTTCGAATATCTAGAACGAATTGGAGTTGTAGATTATCGTTTGGCAATGTCGCCAAGTCACTCCAAAGTTCATTAGGTTTTTCATGTATCACTGTTAAGAAAATAAATTCTTGACCCAACGGACGTACTATCCTATAAAGAAATAGAACTGGAACCCGATCAATCTTATTGTGAAGAGCCTATCATAATTCTTGATACCATAGAACATGTGTTAAGAAATCGAACAACTCGTCTAGTGAATGTTCTATGGAGAAATCATAAGATTGAAGGGGAAATGTGGGAACATGAGGAATATATGATGAATTACCAACTGAATATTTTTATGTAGTAATATTCTATAATTTTTAGGTAGATATTATTTGAAGGAGGGGAGAATGTAACACCCCAAGCTTCCTCAGTACGTTTCCCTTTGAATAATCTAATAGCTTCCGTTGTACGCAATATAGAATTATACCACACCACGACCAATCAAACTAGCCATTATGAATAGCAACACCCTCTTTTTGATATTTTATAAATATTATTTTTCAAAATGGACTTCATTCTTTTAGAATATCAAAATTATCTTCAGATGAATTTTTGGTATTTTTAAGAAAACTTTTAATTTTTGATGAATAGTGAAAAACAATGTGTTATTGTTTAAAACGACTTTTTATGTTAATAATTATTTATATTATTTATATTTATATTATTTAAAAATAGATACATAATACTTATATCTGTTCAATGTAATTTATTTGAGTATTTTTAATAAATATATTAGGTATATAAAATTTTATTGAACTTTTTACTGTCTTTTACCATCATTTTAGGCACATATGAAAATTTGAATAAAATGTAATTTTACTGCTTCTGTGAATTGAATTTCAAAAATATGAGAGACACGGTTGACATCAATAAGTAAAATGTGGATCAATAAGATGAAAATAATTTTTGGTGAATAGTAAATTTGGACTTTTATTTACCCGAGTTAAAATTAAATAAGGTAATTAAAGGTAATAAATTATATTATAATTACCCTAACACAAGTCCTAATTCTATTGGATAAGTGTATTTCAACTGAAATCAATATTTGTAATAAAATATGATCCTTTTGGTCTATATGGATTAGATTAGGATATTTATTATTATTTTATTTAAAGAAGAGTTAAAAGTGATAAATTCAAAGTATAATAACTAAAACATTTTTAATATAGGGTTATAAATACGATAAATTCGACTATAAATATTTATTATAAAGATAAAAATATTTCGCACATAATGGTATTTTATTTGTAATTTCTAGACATTAAATAAGAATGTTTATTTAATATACAATGATGATGCAGTAGTTACCTTATAAATGAATGATTAAAATAATAGATATTATAAATATCAAAATAAATGTAAATTGATACTTTTGATAATTTAAACTAATTTTCTAGGTTAATATGACATGTTATGGTTGATTAAATAATTTTTTTCAAAGTGATAATTTTATTATGACTATCATAAAAACAAAATATCAAATAGTGTCAAAATTGACATAATTGATTTTTTAAACAAATACTATATTATTAATTAATATAATCTTTCTAAAAATCTATGGTTCATCCAAATGACTTTTATTAGGTTAGATATATTAATACTGAACAAAATGGTGTTTTATTGGATTTATATAGTATGTTTATTAACTATTTTTTCTAACAATACAAGAATACATGGTAAAAGTTAAACTATTTAACTAAGAATTATATCTAAAGGATAAAGTGGATATGGTGACATAAACTTTTATAAAACCTATTGGATGAGATGTTATCAAACCATAACCACCGTAGAATATAAATAAAGAATCTTGGAGCTATTATAATCTAAAAATGACTGTATAATAAAATAAAATTTCACGATTTTCCTAAAGTGACCATCACCTCTTTTAAAAAAGGTTAATTACCCATCCCTCAAAATCACTCATCCAAAGCCATTTAGTGTATCCAATACCTAATAAAATTTCCTCCCAACTACCCGCACATCAAACTAGATGCCTTACTTTGATAATAAATCCAACCTATGGATCCCTTTGGATCAACTCAAAAGAAAACACCCGAAGAAGAGGTAATAATTTCACCACCTCTTTCAAAGTTCCTTTCTTCTTCCACTTCCTATTTATTTGCTGTTTCAATAACAAAATAATAAATCCAGTACCTTATACATACTGTGATGTTCTTATAAATGTGGTGCAACAATATTCATTATTCTATCCATCCTATGAATGACATGTCACCATGCGTGTGTATGTATGACTTACCGTCTCCACATCGTGGTGTAGTTCGAACACATAATTATTTGAATGGGTATAATGAAAAGTATAACTAATGTAAATAAAAAATATAAAATTTTAATTATTTTGTATATATGATATAACATCCAATTAAATACAATTTTACCATCAATATAATGATATTTTCGCTCGTGCGTATGTACGGATTACTGTCTCCACCAACATGATGAAATTCATTCCCCATCATAACCATTCAAGAATAATTTTCAATTTATGATTATAAATAATTTTTAATAACTGAATATAATTTGGGATATGAATCAAATACATCATATCCATTACAAACATGGCTTACGTAACAAAACATATAATGGAAAACGAATTAGTTAACACCCAAAACTATTATACTACTAAAATATTATTAACAAAGAAATATTAGAATATCATATATGATATCATATTTACGTATTTGGTTCTGATATAATTTAATAAAAATAATTTAACTATTATACAGGAGGTTAACGTACCCTCTATTAATTAAAGGATCAATGTCAGGGTTAATTCTATAATCTCTTTATTGTCCGAGGTTGTTTATAGATGAGTATCTACTAGGACCTCTTTATCATCAACATCCATTTTTCGTAAAAAATGTATTTTAAAACATTTTTATTATTTTTTAGACAATGGGTTAAAGTAATTTATACCCTTGTGTGAATTTTTGTAAAATTATTATAATGAAATCATTCCATCGTTTTCCAAGCAAGGTTATTTAAGACCTTTTTGACAAAATTAAGGAATGATTGTTTTTTTAACTTATACAGTGGGTGTGGCTATTTTACACGATTAGAAAACCTTTGAAGCTTCCCTCAAATTATTGTAAGAATATTTTAAAAATAAATGTTTTCATTTATAATTACATTACTTTTAAATGATTTCAAAATAGACAGAGATATTTGTCTCAAACATTTTTGATATCATCTTTTTCAACATCCTTTAATGGATTTTACAAATGTTTGAAGTTGATATATTATGATACAATATTCTATATTGTATTGAAGGTTTTATGATATGTTGCAATTTGGATGTGTTATATTTATACCATTCATGGTTTATGGTTAAAGTATTAACATTTCGTATGATAGTTTTAATACGAATGTTTATGTTATGTTTCAACCTTTTCATATGAGGAATGAATTAGACATAGTAAGTGACAGGTGGAGCCCAATATAGTTCATTGATGCATTGGTAGGTCTCATGAGACAAACTAGTGTATAGGCATAAGGCCTGGAAAAAATCTTATTTGTAATCATGGAACAAGGCGTTGAATATGTGGTTATGAGGTCTTGTATTATGAATTCCATCATTTCGAAATTAAATATTAACATTACATGTGATTATTCGACCATTAGACTATCCATGTGAATAAGTAAATGGAATTATTTGATTTATATTTTCCATATTAGGCTTAATTTTCTGTTCAGAAAGCTAATGTTTTAGTCTTATACATTTCCTTAAATGTTTATTCTTATTTATGAAATATTCAACTATATTGTTATCCTTACTAAGCATCTGAGCTCACCCCTTTCCATGTATTATTATTTTCTGGATGTGAAGAAGTATTTTATGATTGACCAATAGGGATTGGCTATGGGATATGTGTGTGTTCAAAGGGGACATAATGTTGTTTTTTTTATTTCATGGTGTAATGTAAATCTAATGTATGTATCAAGTACTTCCAAGGATACTAAACTAATTAGTATTTCAAGACATGATCTCTTGTGATCATTCCAATGTTATGTAATAATTCACTGACTCTGGGTAACTAGGGTCAGGGCGTTAAAATCAATTAACATTTCTTTCATGTGGTATGATAATACTAGAAGTATTCCCTATAAGTACTATATTTGTTTCGATATGGTAACTAATTAATTCACTATACATTGACTTTATCACAAGGATTTACTTCTCTATTTTTTAAAAATATGTTCCTTTTAAAAAATAAGCACTTAAAGTATTATCACTCAATAGATTCAATTTCATCATGATTCCTTGTATTATTGATAAAATTCCTCCATTGATCTTCTTTTCTATAAAAATGATATGCCACAAAAATAACATTTTAATTATTTGAGGATAAGACAATGAAGAATAAAATTTCGGTGATAGTGATCCATTTCTCAAAAATTACTGGATTAGTGGACGAGCTAAAAAAGATCTTTTTTCCTCATGAATGAAATAGAATAATATTATTGCTAATATTTCCCATTATAAATTTCAACACAATTCATGTTTTGGGAAATTTTTATAAATATTTCATTGATATTTTTTGTTCAATATCACATAACATTTAGTTGGTCAGTAGGAAAATCATTTTGTTGTTCATAAAACTCAGCATTAAAATAGTTCATTATGAATACATCCATTGAATAAGACAAAAATCGTCATTTAAGAAAAAAATAACCATAATAAAAAATCATATAATTATTAAAATAATTTTTATAATGTCTATATCAGTGAGCCTTCTATTTAATCTATGTGTAACATTCTTTTATAATCATTCAGGTATAGGCCTTCTTAATTATTTGTTTCTCATTTTTTTATGTTTATAATTTGTTCATTTTTTTATTCATTGAAATTTTTGTTGTTCTTTGCTATTTTAAACCTTGTAGGAGTTTTTAGAGTGGTGTAGGGTAGGTTTTGAATCTAATTTCAGTGCCTAGTAGGTGGCTAGGACTATTATAATGAGAGTGGACATGATAATATAGATAGAAAATCTACTAGAGTCCCACCATCTAGCTGGTGTGGGGAACTAGCAAGATGGATAGACTTCTAAAAGCCATGGATTTTTACAAGCTACCATTGAGTAGCCGACAGAGGCTAAAAGCTATCTTATGACACCAATGATGTTGATTTTTTGTAGGTAAGTATATATTTTTTAATCTCTGGTTTAATTCTAAATAACCTAAATTATCTTTATTGAACCTAAATATTCATAGAGGATTATATAGTGACATTTGGCTCTCTAATATCCATTTATTAATGAACCAATGTCTTGGTTGGTTCATTAAATCTATTTTAGTATGTGTAAAATTATTTTGATCATGGATTATTATTTACTCCTTTCCCTACCTCTTGGAGAGTGGTGAATCATAATGTATTTGAATAGTTTAAATCATGATTATATGAAGGGTAAAAATAGTATTATCTTTTCATTATTTATTGAAATGTTTATCAACTAGGGGATCTCGTGTGGGTGTTATTGATCATGATTAAGAGAAATGGTTTCATAATGTAATATATATCAATTAAATTTTTTAATAATTTAATAATTTATTATAGTTTGTCAATTTACTTATAAATATTTAATTGAGTCTCTTGAAAAAATGATTTTAAACATAATGGTGTGTGATTAATCCCTTTGAAAATGGATTTTTTTAAAAAATTGTTTTTTTTAGAAAAATGTTAAATTTGAGGGGAAAAAATGAAATTAAATGTTTTATGATCTATAATGGGGTGTTTTGAAATTAAAGTTATGATAATTTGTAAAGAAAATTGATGTTATTTTTTGAAATCAAATGACATGTTTTGATAATTGAACAAATTTCCTTTTAAAATGATTATTTTAAATGAATTGGTATTTAATGAAATGTTTGATATCCCCTTGTATGACTGATTGATTTCATGAAGAATAAGGGATTATATGAAGTTATATAGGAAGAAAACATGGATTGGTGATGAAAATTATAACTAAACCATCTTTAGCGAAGAGAGTTTATTCCATATCATTCTCATATATTCCCCATATTCCAAGGTTATAGAGAGTTTCCGAACACCTAGATGATTATTTCACTATGATGTGTAAGAATACCTATAGTAATAAACCTAGTTTATATTAAATAGAGTGATATGATTAACAATTTCAATACATATTGGTGATTTATTGAAATTATTTACTCATTTCTATCTTGATATAAATATTTATTCATGATTATTTTTTTAAAATATTCTTATACCTACCAGCAATAATGGAAACTATCTTTGAAACCAATTTTATTTTCTGCTTTGAAATTCTATTGAACACATATTTTGATTAAAATTGTGAGATTATATCTATTCCATGATTTAGTTAAAATTTTCCAACAATGTTTTATTTTTTATAGATATCTTATAAAATCTTAGGTGAGATCCTACTATTATTTATTTCTCACACCCTAATATAGTCTTTGGGAAATTATTTATGTCCATATACATGGTCTATAAAAAGGGAATTTACTGCCTGGTGGGAGTTATAGTCACTCATAGCAGGACTTGGGTGTTGGTGGTGACCGGTGGAGCATGTGATCCACTCACTGCTTGGAGTTTTATGTTCATGTCTTGATGATTTTATCTAATGAATTTGGTTGATATAAAATATTTGGACTTATATATATTTAATTGTGTTATTTTATCACTTTGCTTGTATTTAGTATACCAATTCTTTCTCTTATATACATTCATCACTATCTAGATGAGTCTTTCTTGTGGATAAATCATTCCCTCTTTATTGTTATGATACCTAGGAACTTCTTTCTAGTTTGTGCGGATCGATAATTCCATTCGGGCCACGTTAGATCTAATTAAATAAGAATTTCGGTTATTTATTAGGGATTGTCTCTAAAACATTGTAATCAAATCAATATCACCATTAGATATTATTACTAATTCCTCTTAAAAAATAATTTCTTTTCTAGCGTGTGATGCCTGAAAAATCTACTCTAAATAAAATGCAATATAGTATACCATTGTAAAACATCCATTACATTTTTATAATTAATAAAAATAATCATTTTATTAAAATTACTTATAAAAACTTTAGATAATGACAATATATTGATAAAAAATTAATTTATTTTTATTAATGTTTTTGTATGATTAAAAAATACAAGTCTCAAAAAATGATATTTATTGAATTTTTTTAAAAGAACTTATTTTTCTATTCAAGAATTTTTATTTCACATAATGAACTTGTTTTTTTACATCATAATTTCCAAATTATTTTAGAGTTATTTTTTAAATTTTATAGAATGGTTGGTTTTTTGAGCAATAGTGATAATTACTTGTTATTATTGAAAATTTCTTTTCATTTAAAGAATTTAAAAAGATCCATTTTTATTCAAAAGGGGTTGA
The DNA here is from genome assembly GCA_963277665.1 of Viscum album. Taxonomy (NCBI): domain Eukaryota; kingdom Viridiplantae; phylum Streptophyta; class Magnoliopsida; order Santalales; family Viscaceae; genus Viscum; species Viscum album. The sequence continues at coordinate 1,810,436,162 of OY728159.1, read as the reverse complement.
ATAGTATTACTGAATCAATTATATTATTAATAATCCAATTTAGGTTATTAGAATAAATTTAATTTTCGATTTCGATAAAAAATCATTTTATAGTCAAGAAAACATTTTTCTAAAGAACCCGTTTTTGTTGGATTTTGATAGTTTAATTTTAGATCATGTTCAACCACTTTTATTAATTTAATTTTATTAATGGATTTAATATTATAATTAAAATAATTAACTCTATATAATAAGTTTAACTTAAATTTCAGTAATATGAAAAGTAACTTGGGGAAAAAAATTATTTAGAGTTGTTATGGTAAAAAAAGTTTAATCCGGGGATGTTAAACAAAGATATAATTCTATGAATTCAAATTAAAAATTTATAAATCCAATTTTACAGAAATATTCCAACCTCATCCCATCGAACTTTCACATATTCATTCCATTTAAAGAATTTTAATTTAATTTGACTTTATTATATTATAATTTTTTATGAAATTAAAATTGTTTCATGTCCCCCATTTATAAAAGGACACCCATATCTTCTATTATTTGAACAAAATAAATCCATATAGGTCAATAAAACCCTAACAAATGATAAAATAATCATAACTATCCATGAATTATAGTTTTTGGTTCTTTTTAAAATACAATTCCTTGTGTCTTTAATAAAGGATCTAATAGATGGCTACCGAAGAAGTGGTAATCATCCTACCTGGCCTCTTTTAGTTAATTTATTTTTTACCTCCACAAAAATGTGGTATTTAGAATAAAATAATAACATAAATATCCTAAATATAATTAACTTTAATTATTATTTAACCACTATTATTAACCTTATTTTCTGTCTCCTAGGATATAAAAGTATCGCTTGAGGGTACATGTGGACTACAACCTACAGATAGGAATACAAGTAATTTTCAATAACAATCACTCATAGATCGGTATAATGTTTATTGTTATTAATATATGTTATATTTATGAAATAAATAATATTTTTTTACAATAAACACATATCTACCTTTTTACCTTAAATTCCTATGGAAAATGATAAGTTCACTCGTCCATACGTAGGGATTACTGCCTCCACAGAGCAATTTGATTCAATATTAATTTATGATTTACATAGATTCTAACAATGATATAATTAATTTATATATATTATATATAATAAATAATATTTATTAAATAAATTATAGTTATTATTTACCTATCTTTTTTTCTATCCATTGAAAATTGAAAACATTGTTCATGTGTACAAACATCCCACCATCTCCATGAACAGTGTAATTCATTATTATATCATTACATTTTATGGATGAATATAGATTTATATATAATTTATATATATGAAATTTATATATTGATTTAAAATTTTGAGATTATTGAAGTACTATCAGGTCACAAGGACAGAATCTACCTATCAAAAATTATTATGATAAATGAAACAGTTAACATGAAAAAACAATGTCTTTAAGAAGGAATTATAAATAAATGGGTATAAAAATATAATAACTGCACCATATATTATATTATAATTATGAAAATTATTCATATACATAATTATAATACATTAAAATTTATGACCCTATATTTAGAGATACTTTGAATTAATTCAAACCTCAGGAGAGATATTTAAGTCTCACTTTTACATAAGTCACACAAAATACATATTAACAACATGATCTTATTATGTGGTCTATATACTAAAAAAAATTTATTTAATGATAAATTCTGGGATATAAATATTTATATAATGTTATCTATTTATGTAGGTTTTCATTCAAATGCTACCAATGTGGTAAGGGATTTAAGTTACAATCTCATTATTCAATGGAATTGTTTTTGATCTAGTTTATGATGATGAAATTTTATGACATCTCTTCCAATAATACCTTGAAATTTATTATCCAAAGTTTATTTATTTAGATTACATTTTTTCTTTTCATTTTCTTTTCTTTATAAAATGAAGATACTGAATGAATTGTTTTATTTTTACTAAAATATTTTATCATTCAAATATGTGTTTTAAAAAAATGAATTTTTTTTTCATGAATCTCAAATTATTGTTTAAAATTATTGTAACCAAGATTTTTTTAAAATGGATTAAAATTAATCTTTTTCATTTTCCCCAATAATAACTTTTACTTTTTACTAAAAATTTGATAGGAATTGTTGACTTTACGTATATAGAATGAACACTATTTTATGTATTTTTGATCTATCGATGCTTTTAATCTTACATTAAATGATTCCAATATTACTTTTAATGCATATTTTTTCTTTAATATTGGGGAATTTTAATACTTTAAATATGAGATTTAAATTTCAAAATGGTATTTTCATCAATAAATTTTCTATTTATATTCTAAAATAATTCTTATCAATTATAAAATCCATTGATGATACTTATACCTTTCTAGGGATGTGGTCTAATGATACTATCCACTTTAATTATTTTTACGGATTATAATGATAATGAATTATTAATTATGATATGAAAATCATTTAATTCCAATTTTTTAATTAAATTATAAAGAAACCATTTTGAAACCCATTTCGTTTCTACAATTTCTGCTATAATGAAATGATGATATACTAATCAAACTCATTTCCTTTGCATGGGTTATGCTTTGATGAATGTTTTATGATACTGTGGAATGAACATATATTATTTTCCTTATATTATGTGTGGACCTAGAATTTTATAGCCCACTATATCATTGGGTAACTGTGGATATCTCATGAGATAATATGGAATGTAATTTTGAGAGAACCCTGGTCAATATGGGACTTTGTTCACAATATATTTTGGGGAGTGAACATTGACTATGGATATAATGGAATAAGGATTGAACCCATATCATTTTGATAATCGTGGAAAATACCCCTGACTATATGAAATTAATTTCCATTCATATGTGTATTCCACAAACATTTGTCTTATGCAAATTTTATGCTCCCATGGCTCAAGTTATTTGATACCATTGTGATTCAGGTTTTATAAAGTGCCATTATTTCTTTAATGAATAAATATTATGATTTTTTATTTATTTTTTATGGTTTTTAAATTTTATTCTCCTAATATCATACCTTTATACTCTTTTAATGTATTATTGAACATTGAAATATCCCTTCTGTACCCTTACTTGGAATTTGACCTCTCCCTTCAATATTTTTGGTTTCCCCAAGTTATGAAGAAATAATTTATATATGATATTCCTTTGAAGGGTGATAGTTATGAAGAACATAGTTTGGGATGATATAGATCTTATTTTTTTCTGTATCCATGTTACAAAAGACACTAGAAATTTATAATTCATTCATGGATTGTAATATTATGTATGGAATACTCATCTAAAAATATGTGATATTTATGTACGAAAATTGTGGGTTTTTGAAATTGGTATCATTGAATGACTTAATTAACATTGGAAACTAGTATGAAAAATATTTTGGGATAACCCTTAGGATAATCCTCTATATTGAAAAACATAATTTATTTTTGTAAAAAATGACTCTGGTTTTCCTAGAAATACATCCTTATCCAGATGTTATATGTGGATTTAGTTTTTTTAAATATTAAACTATTGGTAAGAAAACAAATATAGTTGGTCTACTATATCATGGATACCATTATGGTGTGCAGTGAGTGTTCCTTTTCTACAAACCTATTTTTGAACTCCGAGGGGGATATGGTTAGTTTATTTTACATTTTCATTATAAACCAGTATGAAGAATTTTAATAAAAGAAAACTAAGGATGGCATAAATTAATCCTAATTTATCATATATTGAAAAGAAGGTATAATAATTTTCATATAATATATGTTATTTTTAATTATTTATCACTCAAATTAAATATTACTATCCTTTATGCAACCATTTGTGGTTTTAGTGATGGATTACTGATAGGATGGAGAAGTTGAGGCAATTATGGGAATGATAAAATATTTATGTATCTTATTTGAGGTATATTATGTAAATTTCATTAAATCATTTAATGTATCTAGGAATGTAAATTTATATACCCAAAAGTTTTAGATTTTATTAGGAGTGAACACTCATAATTCCACAATGATCATATCTCATTTCTATTATTCTTCAATGATTGATGTTTGTGGGAATGTGTTTCATGCAAATATCATTATTTTTGGACATATTTAATTTTATGTTATTTTAGGGATGGATTACATTTACTAGTAGAAATATCATATAAATTACCATGGAATATAATTCTTGATTGTTATTTTGAACCAGCCTATGAACTTCTATTTTAGTAATGAGAAATTTTAAATTACAATTGAATTTACATCCATTATATGAGTCTTGATTCCTATATAAAAATGTTTTTTATATTCAAATGGTATTGAGAAACTAAAAAATGAATATATTAATATTATATGGTAATTTATTGATGTTATTTTTGGAACATTTTCCTAGTCTTACTCAAAGCTTTGAATTTTATTCTTCTCTATAACTCATACCTGGTGTTACACCTTTTTCAAAGACAATATATATAATAGACCCTATTGAGTTGAATGGATTGAATAAGAAATTATAGGTTTATCTTTATTATCAAAAAATAACATATTGATGATGATTTCAAATTAATTATTGGTTATTTATATATTTTTTAGACTATCGATGAGTGGTATATTTATTTGGAGGGAACCTTATTCATCATAATAATATATTTCATCCCATTACTTATGAGGAATATTTTGATGGGGGTGGAATAATTCCAAATGTGTCGTGCACCCTAGAACAAAGAAGATATTTTATGATACGATTTGGTGATTCAAGTGTCTAGGTATTAATTGAGACATCGATAATTATAGTCCTCTATATAATACTAGTAAAAAGAATATGACTGACTAGAATAAGCCTTCAAGTCTTATTTATCCAATTTATGTTCCTTCATAGAAGTGGGATGAGAAATTGATAGACTCTATGGTTGGGTTGTTTCATAATCATTGATTAAAGACTACGATTTGTTATGTGATTGAATTAATGACTAAATTGGATCACCGTATTCCCATTCAAGAAACCATAATAGTTAAGGAATTTGGGAGTATATATATATATATATATGAAGGAGATCACCATATTTCAAGGAATTCCATCTACCATAGATTCTAATAGATATACCTATGTCATTTATTATTTTTTAGAGGCATCCAGAAAGATTTGGGATGCTAGGGGAAGTGAAAATTGCATATCATCATCATATATATAGTCAAATGGATTAGGATATACCTATCCATGAGGATATGGTCGGTTCATTCATTATCATGGTTAGAGGATATTGAGATTGTCACATTGGACCTATTGTGGATTTTTATAATAAAAACTATACTTAGTCCATTATTATGGAACCCTTTACAAAAATGTATTTCAAATAACATATATCGCCACTCTCTTGGTATTATATTTCTGAAGATACTTTAATTGGGCTATTTTTAGTATATGATTTTATGATAAAGATTAAGCTGATTAGTCAAATAATGGAGATAAAAAAATAATGTTATAAATCCTATAGTGATCATTATCAAATCCTATGGAGGTCTCACTTAGTGACCCAATGTTTTTGAGTATTTCACCTAGGATGGGTCACTAAAACAATGTAAAATATTTATTGTAAGCATTGAGATATGTGGTACTATTTTAGGTTTCTGAGAAGGTTGTGAAGGTGGAATACCATTGGATTTCAATCCACAAATTGAATTAATCCTTAAATTAATTTATGTGCCGCTTTATAGAAAGTAAAAAATAAGATTTGTCCAATATATTGGGTTTGAAGGACCCAAATGTATAGCCTTTGTTATCTATGCCTAAGTAACTAGATTTTATTATTGATTATCTGAAAAATTTTCTTCAAGGAATGTCTATACTGATTTTCGGGTGTTATGATATCGTGGATCTTATTCAAATGAGATGTGAGATCATGATTTATTAATGATAGAGAAGTGGACTCATCTCATTTTAATTTAGACATAATTAAAGGATGTCTAATGAATGGAAAAATTTGTTATGGGAATATTGTAACATCTTGTTACCAGATTTCTTGTACCTGTCGTGTTTTTAATTTGCTCTTTTTTATTTCATGTTAATTCTGATTTTATTCCACCACATAATGAAAATTCTCATTTTTCATGGATGTTTATCCCTTTTTAGATTTAATAAAATAGAGATGATAAGGAATTGAATATGGTTTTCTTTTTTATGAGGTGTTCATTAAATTTATCAAGATATTGTGCATTATCCTATTATTTTAAATGGTATAGTAGGCCCATCTACTAGATGTTGAGGGCCAAATTTTTACTAGCGGGGTGCAGAGAGTGCTTGATTACTATATGAATCCCACTATTTATCTGGTATGACTTCGGAAAGCAATGAGTTTCTATAATTTTCCCATGGGTAGTCGGTGGATGCCAACAACTATCTAGTTTCACAAATACGTTTTAATTTTGATTGGGAATTATCATACTTTTTTCGAAAACTCTTATTTATGTTTTTATAACATATGTAAATTTTCATTCAATATTCATCAAATTGGAGGATCTGTATAGTGAATATTGGATCTCCAAACCTTGTTTCTTTATAGATAAAACAATCATTTGGAATATTAGATATCTTCTGGTATGTTATATATCAAATTGAATTCAGATTCTATTATTCTTATTTCACTCCGTTGTCAAGAGTGATGAATCACCATTTCATTAATGAAACTAAATCATCACTTGATAAATATTTATTATTGGATTCTCATTTACTAATTCTTTCCATTTTTTCCTTTTAGGTGGATTATGTTTTGGTGTTGTTGATATTTATTGAGGTAGGTATTTTCATAAGGAAATATATATCAATTGAAATAAATGATTCATGTCAAAAATTCGACTAGCTTCTTAATTTATTAATTAATATTTAATTGACTCTCTTGATAAATTGTTTTAAATTGAATTGTTTTTATTAAAATAACCATTGAAAATGACCTTGGAAAATTAGGATTCATTTTAGAAAAGTGATCATCATTATAATTGAGTAATTAAAAATTATATTGATGGGATAATAGATCATGAAATCTTTTATTACCTGAAATTGTGTGATTTGGAAAAAATAATATTTTTTTATAAATATCTTTAATGATGATATTTGAAATGAAATTGAATTTTTTAAGCATAAATAAATATCCATAGAAAATAATTTTGGATTGCATTAAATTTTCTATTTACCATTGAGTAATTGATTTATTCTTTAAAGCCACATGGGTTTCTGCGCAGTAAGAATGGAAGACCTCATGTATAGATGATGATAATGGTTACTAAACTATCTTGAAGATATGTAGTTTATTTATTGGTATTCTATCCTATTTCACCCATTCATGGGATCAAGGGTGTGTGTTCGCACATAAATCCCTATTTAATCAGTATGTGTGTGAATACCTATATTAATATAACCATGGGTATATTTTCTAAGGTACTATGATTGAAAATTTTCATACAAAATAATGGATTGTTGAAATGATTCAAACACATATTTTTCTGATAAAACAGAATATTCATTAATGTTTTTACATTGACACGTCCCCTACCTGATTTTATGGGACTGTAATTAGAACTGTGACTAATATTTTCCATTGAAAAGTTTTGAAAATAATATTTTGATATCAATTATAGAAATTTCCCTATTATAATTTATATTTAAAATTGAGAAAATTTGGTGTATTTGTTATATAATTATTATAAAATTCTTTTTATTATCATATTGGGGTTTTCTTCTAAAATCATACATCTGACTTCGATAATTTTATTATTTTAATATGTTAGGTCCACAATCATGTAAATCACCACTTGGTGGTGTTGGGAGTTCTTGTTATAGGTAATTTAGGGTTGGTGGTGACTAGTGGCACAAGTGATCCACTCATTTTATAATGTTTTCTTGAGGATGACTTTGAGTTATTATGTGATGAATTTTTTTTGATGAACCATTTTGAGAGTTTTAAATTTATACTTATAGTATTTTCTATCTTTATGAGTTTTTCAAATACTGATGATTTATTCTTGTATATAACCTTAATTGTCTTAATTATTTATTCTTGTGGTGAAATAATTCCATCATGATATTATTAATTCCCATGTGCTAGTCCACAGACCGTGGGGATGTAGGACACCCTTCTTTCTATGTTATAACCGATTTAGGTTCTGTTTAGGTAGGGTATGTAGGTCGGTTCACAAAACAATGACACCTTATGTTGAACCTAGGTCTTCTAGGGTCATAACATATTCAAATACTATATAATGGGTCACAAACAAATGTTTGAATTTACCATTTCATATCCACAAATAGTGAATATCTTGGTGTGTAGTCTTGGGCCCAATCGTCCTAAACTGATGAAGATGAAGTTAATAACAAATCCACCAATTTCAGATTCCATTACCCTAGTTTTATCTATTATACATCCATTTCTACATACTATAATCTATATTGAGTTGTATTTTCTAAGAAAATAATAATTCATTATTAATCAAATATTAGGACACTCTCCTATACATATGATTTCTGTAAGAGATCTCCAAAATATTTTTTCATCAATTTTTTCAACATTAACTAATCCTTCCCTAGATGATAATTGGGGAAGAACCAACATTACATATATAAATATAATGTATTATTAATTAAATAGTATTTCCAGAACATTAATATCATCACAAAAACCATAAATCATTACTTTGTTGGGAAACATGGATACATAAACAACTTGTACTTAAAAAACTACATCATAACCTTCAAATATCATTACAGCAAGAACCCTTCTAATACATATCATACAAAAAACATTCTTTATATAATGGGGAAATGGAAAAAATAATAAATTGTGATATTATATTCCAAGTAAGGTTAAATAATTCATATATCAATCAGTGTTCATTTATAAATACAAATGTAAATATGGTTGAGGGAAAATGAGCATAATATTCGAAATTCTAACAAACAAATTCATATATCATAATCAAGATTCTTGGAATAATGTTTTAATATTCATAAAAAAATGCATCATAATTGTATTAAATAACATGATCAATTGAAGTATGTCACAAACATTATATCATAAGATAAAAGAGTTTCATAAAGTGTGGAATAATCATAATAATAGAAATATTGTGTCTAGGCTTCCTAATAATAAATTTATTTCATGTTAGTGTAGGGTTAACCTCATATGTACCTACCTAGAATACCATGGGAACACGATCATGTAATAAATTTATCTGATAATGTATTTTTAATCATAATAATAGAAATATTATGTCATGGATAACATGAATACATTTGTCGCATATTAGTCATATGCTAACCACATGTGTAACAACTTTGGTTATGAGATAACCTTATATACACCCTTATAGGACATGGGATAACCTATTATGTACCTTTGATATCATAAAACATTAATCGTTACCCAATTAATTTGAGTTAAATAAAAAACCCATGCATAACATTGTCATAATACCATTATATATATTAGACAAGATCATGAAAACATTTATAATTTTCACATAGGTTATCCCATATAAAAGAAAATAGGGTTCAAGAATATTTCAACATCAGAATCCGAATCTATATCGAGAATGAATAACCATGGAAACTTATTATAATATCCCCTCTATTCCATAATTAACATATAAGGATGTTATGAAATATAAAAATTTACTTTAAAAGGATATTTTAATATTTCATCATGAAAATAAACTTTTCAATTTCAAATCACATATTAAAAATCTAAAAATATCATAAATAATTTTATTTTAAATGAACCAATGTGAATTTTAAGTTATGATTCAAATCACTAAGTGTTTTTGGTGGATATAAAATACATTCATATGGTAAATGTTAAAACTAATATTTCATTCAATCCTTTAGTACAAACAATCTTGTTTGTAAAATCATAATAGAATTATATTTAAATACTTCTATAGAAATTATTTCATGGATGAAAATGGAATATATCAATAATTGGAATATATTAAAAAAATCCATGATAAAAATTTATATAAAATATCAATATATAAGAGAGTATTTATTATCAAAGATAGAAATAAGATTATTTTTTATAAAAACATTTTTAGACTATTATGTTAATTTAGTGAGAAAAATTAAATAAATTAATTTAATCTATTGAATTACCATAGGAGAATAAAATTCATGATATTAAGTGTATATTTAAAATAAAATCTAATCTTCATAAATTTAATAATAAATAATTCATGTAATAATGATATTAAAACATAGAACCTTTACCTCATGTTCAATTTGATTCATAATCACTCTAGCCTTATGTATTATAAATTCAATCTTATTATACACATATAAAACTACCAAATTCATAAATATAATACGATTTTTTTTTGAATTGTCACATGTTTGATGAGTCAAAATGTTTTTCGACATTATCATTGATCTTTTTGTTTTGGAAATCACAAATTTAATCTTCTTTATCATGTATGTTGTTTTAAAATCATAGTCATATATATCTTAATAAAATATATTTTTTTCTTATCGTGATCAAATAATATTGTTTTACAATTGTACTCACTTATGTTGTTTTCCATCATTACCACACATGTTGTGGTTCTATATCATAATCATATGATGTTTGATTTCAATCATAATAACATATATTTTTTTCTCAATGTAACCATATAAATTGTTTTAAAATCGTAATGACATATGATGTTTTCATAACCAAATTATTTGTAACCAGTATATGTGTCAGGTTCATATTATGCATCATTACCTTGTATCATAACCAGGTTATGTATCATATTCATATTATGCATCGTAACCATTAATCGTAACCAGGTTATGTATCGTATTCACATTATGCATCATACCCATGATATTTATCTTAACCACAATATGAATATTATCCATGATAAGCATCGTAACCATGATATAAATCATAACCACTATATGCATCGTAACTATGTTTTGTATTATAATTGTTTCATAACCACGTTATGCATCATAATCATGAGATGAATCATAATAATGATAAATATCAGAAACAAGTTATGTATAATACTCATATAATGCATTTAAAGCATGTTTTACTCCAATACCATATAAATGTATCTCATACTCATTGTCTCATACGTTTTCAATTTCTATTTTCTAACTAAAATGATGTCATTGAGTTAGTTATATACTAATCAAAATGTTGTCGTGTATTCTATTTGTTTTAAAAGTTATAATTATAGGTTTCAAAGTCCCTCAAATGTTTTAAAATAAATATGACCATTATAAGATATATGACCATTGGAATCTGAGGCCTATAAATAGGAGGTCATTAGAACCAAAAAGATTAAATTTTGAATCATCCATGTTCGAGATAGAGACCGTGTGACATCTCTCTTTCTTTGTGTTAAATCCTTGAAGATACAAGACATGAATGGCTTGTTCCATGTTTTTATATTTCAATAAGTGATTTGTTTTTTTTTTGTGAATTTGATCATTGTGATAATGATGAAGGGATTTTATGGATAAGAAGATGGTGTCACAAATCATCGTATTGAGTGCTATCAAATATTTTAAAGATAGATGTGTCGATTACCTTTTTAATTGAGGGCTTCCGGGGATAGGAAGACAGATGTGGCGATCTCGTATAGAGGGCTTACTCGGGTGGTGAAAAGACATACCTTTTATCCAAGGTGAAAGGATACCCACCTATTTATGGTAAAATAATTTTAATACATTTTATTTTTTGATTCAATTGTAATAGAAAGGTAATTGTATTGTTTCCTCATTCTATTAATATTCTTTTCTATTGTAATTTTTTTATTTATGATATCTTCATTACATATTGTATTAAGATATTCTATACGTTATACGGTATAATCAATTAATTTTTTTTAATATGATCATTTTATTCAATTAAAATACAATTTTTTAATAACATATCATATCTTATCATATCATATCCAAAGGATCCAAGACTCGTATGTTCATTTATATTGATTGGGAATTGTATTAGTGTATGAACTCTAAACTATGTTCAATCATAAGAGGTTAAATACAATATTTTTAATCCTAAAATTCACCCTCCCTATCCCCCTCTTGTATTGTTTCATCACATATACTTATACATCTATATTATGATCCAACAATTGGTATCATAGAAGGTTTCCACTGATTTGTTTTACATTCATTATTTGTTTCTGTATGAAAATTTAATTTCAATTACAAATCATTTGAACATATTTACATACTAAACTAACGTGTGGAGTGGAAAAGTAATGTTTTATAAGATGGCATGAATAAATATTGGATCAATTGACAATCTAGACCCAATAACACGAATTGCGTTGTCGAGAACATCAATGTAGTTGATTAATTTTAACTAGAATTTCTACAGTTTAGAATCAACCCTAGGTCATCTCTTGATGGAGCCTTAGATCATTAATTTGAAAAGTGTGTTTTGATTATGAAAATAAAAGGCTAATATGATTTTGGAAAACATGGGGTTTGATTATTAAATATGAAAAATGAAAAATGAAAGCGATAAAACATATAAATAATGAACAAGATTAATTATGTGCGATCAACCTGGGGAAATCTCATGATGCTCATACTTTATCGCTTCAAGAGATAGGGTTATGATATTTTAATAACTAGTTTGAAACACATATAACTATAATTTTACTAACGTTATACTAGGATAACTACTAGGGTTCATTCAGAAATTCACAATGATTTATTAGATACCACCGATGATTAGGGGATTTGTGTTTGACTTCATAATCGAAACTCATCAAGGAAAAACATGATGAAATTGATGTTCTCTCTAGGATTGTATGTTATTTAAATGTGTTACCTTGAATTGAAATTACATTTTCATGATATTGTTTATGTGAGTTGAATTAAACAATATGAACCACACAAACACTATAATTGATAGGGGGCGAAGAAGTGGTGAACGGTGTCTGAAATATCACATGAATTGGTACCCCAAACATGATCATATGAGTTAAGAATGACATACCAGTACATAAATACATTAAATAAGAATATATGATGATTATAAACAACAAAAACACCAGTAATTTAAAAGAACATCCAAATATTACATAAACAATTCTTGTGATTACATCACGTTCCTCCCCGGTTGATCACAAGGGGTTTAGAAATTCATGGGAGGGGAGGAAGAAGAAGATGTTAAAGTGGAACTTCCTATATCATCTATAAATTCCAGGGGTGATTAGAGGAATCATTTTGGGGCTCCAAAATAGCATCAACTTTCCACCTGGTTGATTTTCTAAATGAGGTTCTCAAGCTGTTCATTTATAGGAAAATTGGAAGGTGGTTTTGAGAACATATATTTTGTAAAACCACTTGGATCGTAGTTTTTGTCCACTAGACAGTTGAATATACCTTTATAAAAAACTAGAAATTTGTATCCCCAAATCATTAATAACTCAACATAATTTTTGGATGCATTTAGATAATCACAACATGAGATATTGATTAAATAAAGAACACTACTTTTGAATTCTATGGATTTGATTCCCTGGATAGATCAATTCGGATTGGCATTTTAGTGGCCGATTGGGGATTGTTTTCCTTTATATGAAATGTTTAAAATTAAAATTTTGACAATAAAACATAAATTAATCCCATTTCGATGCACAGTTTTGTAGAGGTATGCAGATTAGTCCACTGGTGTTTTTGGATCATATGCCGATTGGCTGATTTTTTTTGGAATTTATCATTGGCCCTCCAGATAACCCCCACCTATAATAAAAACATCAAAATGAGTAAAATAAACAATTTTATAAGTGATAACAATTAAATTATATAACTAACCATGAAGTAAAACTTGTTATTAAACTTGTAAATTTCAATAAAAAATTAGTTTAATACATTTGTATAATGGTGAAATAAAACAGCGAATCATGGTACAATCACACCCCCACACCTAAACCCATGCACTCCAAGGAAAAATATAATATAAAAATTATTTCAAATTCCTATATCAAAGGTGTTAAAATATATAAGATTCTTTTGAAATTAAATTCATCAAGTCTATTTTATGGAATCATTTTTCCAATCATTTTTCTTCTCTCACATTTGAATTTGTTCAATTTCATTTGTTTGCCCATGTAACATGTCACAAACTACCTCATATAGAAATATTCCATCTTCACTCAAGGAACATATGAAAGTGGATTTATTCTATTTTCTGAGAGTTCTTGTGATATTACCATATGATTTCCTGGATTTTATTTTCCCTTCCTATAGAATCTAGTGTACTACTCAAGAGGACTTCCAATAGGTGTTTCTGAGGTTCAAGGCATGGTAGGATTTATTGTGCAGAAAATATGAGGAAAAAGAGGAGTGTTTAATAAATTAAGTACAAAACATGAAAATTTTCATCATGTGTTCACAATGAATCTACACACTCATACCCTCACAAAGTGTATTTCCTCCAACTCACAATCCATATTGCTTATTTGTGAAGGTCACAACCAAGCAATGAATAATTATGAGTAAACATCCTCCTTTCTTTATTTTATTCTTATGATATTTTTTTCAATATAGAAGAACTATTTTTTATATATATATTTTGGAGATATAGAGGGAAACATGTGTAAAATAATGATGTAATATGGTTTTTGAACCCATTTCCCACCGAAAATGCAAGCACTATTTATAACAACCCATAATAATGATTATATTCCAATAATTCCCATGGAAACAACCTCTCTTCCACACTTGCTGAAAATGAAACATGAATATACCCAAGAGATGTGTAGGTAGGGATAAATTAGCTTTTAATGTGGATACCTAATAGGATTTTCAGGGTCTCTAAGGCTTAAGAAGGATAAAATCTAAAGCTGCTAAAAATATAAGATAATTGTACAATAGTCTTTTAAATGGATGATTACCTCTATCATGAATGTAGCATACTTGAATCTTATGGATTCAAATAGAATCATGGAATGTTCTAGTTTCTGTACATGGCCTCATACTCTCAAGAACGTTATTAAAATTAATAATATGTTTTAAAGTGCATAGAATGTCTCTCAGTTAAGGGATTTAGATATTGGTTAGTTCTAATAAAGAATAGAATTCAACTATCCATTAAACACCTAAGAATGATTTGAAAATAAAAATTTTAGAAAAAAAATACATATCAAAATTCATTTGAAAAAAAAACTCCAAAAACAATGGAATTTTCCACAAAACCGACTCAAGCATAAAAAATGACTTTAAATATTTTTTTCAAATACTTTTTTATCTAAAAACACCAAATAAGGAAAAAGAAATCAACAATGAAAACACTTTTTTCTTTTTTTTAATATTATAATTATTTTTTTTGTTTAATCCTTATTATGAAATTCCACCCTCCCCACACCTAAAAGTTACATTGTCATTAATGAATTTATTTTAAATAAATATACAATTAAATAAAGTAGGGAGAATGTAAAACCTGTTATGTGGTGTCATATGTTGTATCTATCAGTTATATTTCCTCCACAAAATTTGTTGGAAAATACTTATAGAACTGTTGGATCCTCTTTCCATTGACAGTAATCCTTTGTCCACTCTTCTAATGCCAAAACTATATAGCCCATAAAGTGTAAACAATAGTAATAGTATAAGGATCGATCCATCGGGAATGAAGCAAACATGGGTGGAGCTTTATCCTAGAATTATACATGTTAACCTTCTCACCAATATGAACTTTAATTTAGGAATCATCCCATCATGGATCAAACTTGTTTTATATTTATATATTTGTGAGTTCTTATAGGTATCACACCAAATTTCATCCAAATCCTGAATCTCCAACATCCTATGCTCACCTGCATCTGAGATATTCACATTAAATTGTTTTATAGCCCAATATGCATAGTGCTCCACCTCTAACCAGAGGTGAAAACCCTTTCCAAAAACAATCCTATATATTGCAATTCCTATTGGGGATTTAAAAATTGTACGATATTCCCAAATAGAATCATCCTATTGTAAACTCCAATCTTTCCTATTGGGGTGCACCATTTTTTACAATATTCTATTAGCTTCCCGATTTGATATTTCTGCTTGATCATTAGTTTGGGGGTGATATGATATGGTGACTTTGTGAACAACCCCATACTTAAGTATCATATTTTTCATGTTGTGATTGAAAAAATTTGAACCCTAATGACTAATGATGAATCTCGGTAAACCAAACCTACTGAAAATTGGGGACCTCACAAAATTAACAACCACTCAAGAGTCATCAGTCCTTGTTACATTTTATTACACCCATTTATATACATAGTAAATATCGAATAATATGTACAAAAAATAAAATGAATTTGGAAAATGACCCATGAAGTTAATGACCCATGCATCAAAGATTTCACAGAATAACATGGGATGTCGGTGCATTTCAATCTTCTTTGAGATATTTCTTATGAATTCAAAATGACTACATGACTTGGGATATCTATGGGAATCCCATTACAATGTTTTCCAATAAAAATCTGAGTCAAAGACCTTTCAAGTTGTACATTGAGATCCAAAGTGGCCCCCATAAGCCAAGGTCTAGAAGAAGGTTAAAAGAGAGGTGAACTCATGGTCTGGTACACACTAACGAACAACTTGGTGAATATAAATTCTCCACAAGTATATGTCAGTCCAAATGTAACATTGATAATCCTGATTATTTATCTAGGATTTTGAAGTTAATAAATCAATGGGGACCCTAGATGTTGCTAGAAAATTCGTAATGTCTGCATACTAGGGGTAATGTTCACAATATCACAAAGGTTCTCATGAGGGAAGAATTATCCAATGGAGAGGGGTGAGTCAATATGATGGTCCAATGGTGGAGAAGTCATACTAATGTGGTCAGATACCACATTTTCCACACCTCCCTTGTCACAAATCTCAAGGTCAAACTCTTGGAGAAGGAGAATCCACCGAATGAGGTGGGGCTTGGATTTATGTATCTTTAGAAGGAAACCTAGGGAAAAAGATCAAAGAAGATGATGATTTTTGACCCGATGAGATATGAACGGAATTTTTCCAAGGTAACCACAATAGAAAGAAGTTTTTTCAATGTTTGTGTAGTTTTATTAGTTTGGTCAACTATAAGGCCCCAGCCTTAAACCTTACTTAATCATGAGTTATTACAAGATTACACATTGCAGATCTTTTCAGGTTTTGAGTTTTAGAGAATTAGATCATAAAACTTGCATTACATTACACATATAAACAAAGTGGTTACATAAAGATAGTATTCGTCTTTCCCATCAATGGAAACATATTTAAAATAAAACATGGATTCTTTCTTGACACTTCCTTGACACTATCATCATATCATGTACCTTTCCCTTGACCTGTGAAAAACATTTCAAAAAAACATGGGATGAGCATAAAAAGCTCAGTAAGGGATATAAAAATATGGAAAGGAAACATGGGTATATATACATAATAATGAAATCATAATTTACCCATAAAACATAAGCACTTTAACATACCTCATCAAATCATGAATAAATCATAGAAATCTTAAGACATAAAGGTAACTTGAGGCATTCATAACATTCTTACGTATGGAGTAACCCTCTTGGTTACAGTTGGAATACCCATCACAGTATATTCCCTAAATCTCTTCGGAGAAACCTTAACGTTTCACTCCTTTATGTAACCCAATGCATTGGAGAGCTATATCGGTCTCACCGGCCCTTAGTTTATCACGAAACCACTCGTCTTCAAAATAATGCCCAAGAACCTCAACATAATCGTATAACATAAAACATGCATAAAGGAAACATAAGATTTCCACATTTAAATCACAAGATATCAATAAAACTCATTGATATAAAAACATTATGAAACCCATTTTCAATACCAAAATAGAAGAAAAGTAAAACATGGTATTTATTTTTCTTTAAAAAAAGGTATTGCTTGTAGAGGAAGCCGAAACTCAAATAATGGTCACGGTGGTGGAGAAGTCGTTGTTGCCGCATACATACGAAAAAAACATTCCCTTTTGTCGTTTATTAAATGTTTCGTATAAAAAATATTCCTTTCGGATAAACGTAAAAGTAAAAGGGGTTTATACACCGTATAAAAGAAGGTTTTGTATAAAACAAAATATGCCTCAATGAAAGGAGATTGAGACAAAGTCCCATACCTCGGGTCCGACATGACTCGATCGTTCTTTAATGTCCTAAATAATAAACTTGAGTTAATTTCTACTTTATTAAGAACCTTCTTCAAGTTCATTATTCATTTTATATCACTTATTACCATGTCATGAACACTATGTAATTATTTTAGTTAATAACGGTCGTTTTAATGATCATTGGTACTTGAGTCAAAATATGCTCTTTATAATTACAAGTTGTTCATGTATCCATTATATCCAGAGTTATAAACATGATGTATATATCATATATATCATATATATCTAGTATATATATGCATTTATAATATTACATAATCATTTTGAGGTAAGAAATGAAATGCACCGTTCATGGAGACGGTAAGCCGTACGTACACAAGAACGCTACTTTCATTTCTATTTCGTATTTTATAGAATGGAATCATAATGATATAAAGTTATATTATAATTACAGTATAATATCATATATAATATCATAACCCCGTCCTTTATACATCCCGCAAATGGTATTAACGAATCAAATCACTTTGAGGGGGCGGTAGTCCGCACTTCCTTAAATGAAGATATTGCGTTTACCCATAATGGAAACCATAAAGGTATGCCAAAAATGAAAAATACAGAATCTTAAGGAAAACATAAACATATTATATATCATATATAAATATAGTGTCATTTTAATGGCCACCTTTTAAGGTGTTAAAATAATTTTGAACAATCATCGTTTCGGGAGGCATAAATTCACCATCCACAAAAACAGTATGTCCTTTATCCATTAGATGTAGGTGTGTGTATGTGTACCTCTAATCCATCTTATAAAAACATCCTAGTATACTGAAGATACTGGATTTGTTACAAAAGAAATGAATAAAAAGAGTTTAGGGGGTTGTAGAAGCAAAATAAAACAAAATGACTCAAGTGAAGACATTACCTTAAAATCGGGTGACTCTCTTTGGTTTGAGCTCAAAGGCTTCCTTGGGAAGACTTCTGCCCAAAGTGAGGCTTCAAGGATTAATAGAGGGATGTGGAGAGACAAAATGGGCAGGGGTTGGCCGAGGTAAAGGCTTTGGGATTGTGGTAAAGGAGGTACAGGTGGGGGCCTTTTATAAGTGGAGAGGAGGGGCACTCTTGGAATGTAAAGAAATGTTACTTTATTTGAAAATGATTTTCGGATTCAAAAGGTACCACATCGATATAATTCGAGTTTAAGGTGATAAGGTTTCAAAATCCACCCATCCAATAGGTTTTGGACATGTGTAGGTCATAGATTATACATTATCATTTCATTTTATTTAAATCCTTTATTAATGAGGTAATCGCTGCATCATGATGATTTCATAAATAATTTAATTTATTTAAAGTCTAAAAATTATGAAAAACATACTATGATTTAGGAAATATTATTATATTTATAATGAATATTTGTAGTCTAAAATATCATCTATGTATCCAAAATTAAAAATGTTTTAATCAGGTGATACATTCTTGTTATATTTACTTTCTTTAAATAAAATAAAAAGATAACAAGTCACTTTCGACAAAAGTTATTCCATGGGGTCCCCATGTTTGGAAAAAGTCATAACATGGTAGTCCATGAGACAACCAGTATAATTAGGACACATGTTGGTGTCATTTGATTATTATTATTGTGATATTATTTTATTATCCTTAACTACCCGATTACTCCTTAATCAAGATAATTAAATATAATTACCGTCGTTAATATTCATAATGTCCAAAAACAAAAGAGTCTTGATTACATAATTTGGACCTTCTGATTCCAAATATGTAATCCATTTTACCAAATTCCAAACACATAAATTGTAATAATTGATTTAAAAATAATTCCCGTTGTCAAAACAAATAGTGGGTTTTTTTGAAACAATATCCATGAAACGTTTGGCATTAGTTTATGCCCAATTCCAAAGTGAAATTAATACTAATGACCACCACTGGATTAAATGGTAAAAATATATTCTAATTTAACTTTAAAACCAATTCAAAAGATAATCTAATCATATAAATAAATTAGATTAAAATCAGTTTTGATGTAAAATGCATTATTTTTCACTATTCATTAAAAAAAAGAACATTGTCAGAAAAATACCAAAAATTCACAAAAAGTAAATTTTGATGTCCCAATCATAAAGAATAAGTTTATTTTTACAAACATATCTTATAAAATTATCAAAAGATATATTTAAAAATGGTTTGCCATCAAAAGGAAGTAAAACAATCTTTTAAAAAATATTAGTGTATTCCATGCTTAAGATTGGATTTATTTTCATTTTAAGCCTCTAAAACACTATCTAATTTATTAATAGACATAGATAAAAATATCTATTATTAATTACTTACTTGGTATGTTACATCAACGGTATGAGAGGCATGCGTAATGACATGAGGTCCCTTCTAAACCCTTTGTGAAAATACTACCCCATTTGAAAAGTTATAGGCATCACACATAAGCTAAAAGGGTAGATCCAATCATGGAGTTTGGATGATGGGAGGTGATGTGAGTCTTCTTTTTAGGGAATTCAATGTGTCATCACATTTTTTATCAAACACAAACTCAGATAAATTTTTTAATAACTGAGACAAGGGATGTGCGATTTTACTAAAGTCTTTAATGAATCGGAAGTAAAAACTAGCATGACCCAAGAAAGATCGCACATTACGAACACATTTTGGATATAGAATGGATGAGATTATTTCAATTTTAAATTTATCAAAATGAATTACCTTATTTTACATGATATTCCCAAGAATTATCCCTCTCTCTACAATGAAATGGAATTTCTATTAATTTAAAACAAGATATTTTTCAATCCAGTGGCGGAGGACAAAACCATTATGTTCCAAACAATCATCAAAAGAAGAATAATATACCATCAAATCATCCATAATTACCTCCATACAACTCTCAAGGTACTCATAAAAAATAATCAACATACATCATTGGAAATTACCAGGAGCATGACATAGTTCTAAATGAATTCTTCTGTATGAAAATATGTTGAATGGATAGGTAAATTTTGTCTTCTCTTGATCATCATTAGCTATATGAATTTGGAAATAACTCAAATATCCATCAAGGAAACAATAATGGGACTTAACATACAATCATTTTCAAATTTGTTCAAGGATAGGTAGAGGAAAGTGTTCCTTTTGCGTGGCTTGATTGATTCGACGGTAGTCGATTCAAACTCGCCAACAGTTATGCACACATGTTGGAAACAATTCATTATTTTCATTCGACACAACTGTTATTCAAGTTTTTATTCAAAATTTTCATTGGGCTAACCCATTTGCTATCAAATATAGGATAAATGATCCCTACAGAAAGTAATTTACCGACTTCCAATTTTACTACTTCATGGAAAGTGGGATTCAACCAGCACTAAGATGCCTTACATGCTTAGCCTCATCATCCAAAAGTATATGGTGTATAAACATTGATGGGATAATCAAGGAAATTTCATCCAATGTACATCCAATCATATTTTTACACTCTCTCAAAAGGATGAGAAGTTTCGATTCCTACTATGGAGAGAGGTGGTTGGTAATAATGATTGGAAATTGGTCAATACCCTCAAGATACAACTATTTTAAACTTGAAGGAAATGGTTTAAGTACCAAAGCTTTTGGATTTTATATTGAGGGAGGTTTTTTAGCGGGAGTGAGTTCCATGAAACTTTTTAACTATTCATGTTTATTCAATAAGGATATAGAATCTATTGAAATGTGATTTAAAAAATCATTTGTGGTCATGGGTACCAAAGAATGAACACACTCATCGATTAAAACACAATATTTACACTTTTCATAACACAAAAAATAGTCAAAACCTGAATCCAAAATCAAATAATCCTAGGGTGAAGAATAAGAAAATGAATCAAAGTATGGGTTGAGGATACAATTTTGTGTGTGTGCATCATTTGAGTACACTTCCATCGAATAGAAAAGAAGAGTGGGGTGCTTTCAATAGGGTGTTTCATGGATTCCAAGATGTTAATACATACCTTTCTTCCACAAAAATCCATGGAATGTGTATCATAGTGAATGTTGCTGATCATAATTTATATTTTTAGGAAAGGAATTCCAAGTATGAGAGGGTACTTTCCTTGGGATGAGGTATATTTCAGCTCTATAATTTAGAAATCAGTGGGGAATATGAGATTCTTCACTCTTATAAAGACATAATCATTCACTCTTATTGGATGTGTAGAACTCCAGTTTGCATGTTTCATGACAAAGACTACTATTTAATGATCTCCAACATGTAGAGAAGTATATATGGAGTGAGTCATTACATTAACAGAAGCACCAAAATCTAACATGAATTTGAAAATAATGTCCCTCCTATAGAATGAGGTATTGGGAATGTTCCAAGATACTTGAATTTGGTTGGAATTGATGGTTCAATCAATGTCGATACATTCCTTCCCATGTTGACACTCTCATTCCCCATTATCCTCCTTCTATAGGCACAAATCTTTTTAAAAAAATTGGCATATCGAGGGATTGTTTTAACTACATCAAATAGAGGAATGTTAACTTGAACCATTTTAAATGTGTCCATTATTTCTTTATCAATATCATTATCAAAATTCATCATAGATTTAGAGAGTATTTGGGGGAAAGTAAAAGGAATGGACTGTTTATTTGAACCATAAATTATAATTTGATTACCCTTTTTATTTATTTTTCTTCATTAGAATATTTTATGGTCGTAGAAATATTTTTTTTCAAAAGGGGGACATAACTCTTGGGATGAATCATTAGATGGAGAAACATATTTACAACTACGAAGTGTAACTACACAAACATTACCTGTGTCTTTTGGATTGGTAATGGGTTGGGATGGTAGTTGTCCAGAACCTGGCATCTTAATCTCACCGATGGTGTTTCCCAATTTCCTCACTTGAGTTCACATGTCTTGAATAACCAATTGTGTGGTTGGTTGGAATTATAGATTCAGGGTTCCTATTTTCTTCACCATATCCTTGAGGGTTAGTTGAAATTTGGGAGGAGAAGGATGATTGTTTTGAGAAGTTTAAGGATACGAAGGTTTCATTTCATACCCCTGTTGATTCCAATTCTTTTTGTGGTAGCTTGACTAAAAACCATTTTTTTCATTTTCATGAAAGCCGGTTAATGGGTATCCGGTACCCATAGATTACAACCACCAAAGTAGAACTAAATTTCAAAATTCAAATTTACAAGAACCATGACCAAACCATGGTCCACGTGCCACACCACATGTCAACCTCAAGCCGAGAGCCCATCAACAAGCGTCACTATTCATTGCAGGTCACAGGTAAGACCATCGGTCCATCACCGGCACACTAATCTGCCTCCCAGCTTCTGTATCCAAACAAAAATCATCGCATTCACTAGTGTCCCTCACCACTGGCATGCCAGCAGAATTTTTCCATAGCCTTGTCACCTCCTCCTTAATATCGGAGAACACGCAGACCTTCAATGATGGAATCCATGTTTCCACCTCCATCAAAATCAATGCATCATAGAAAAGAGTACAGCCATGCCTTCTTGAACCCAAAATAACCAAAGCAACAAAATCGAGAATCCTTTGAGAACCAAAAACAACTAAAACAATCACAACATACCTACGTAAATCTAAATCAAACAATTAATCAGAGATACCAAATCTTCACAGACCAAACTCAACACCTGTAGATTTCGATATCACCTCCTGAAACTAGGAGATGAGAGAATGAAACGACACCATATCCAGACTAACCGCGAGCAGATCCAAAAAAACAAACATGATTCCACCATAAACGAAGTCATAATTCACGAGGTTTGCAGAACCTCCGACATAGATCATTAAATTAGTTGTAAAGCAGATGCGGTCCACCCACTTCCGTCTCCACCTTAAACCACCATCCATATGAGGGAACCTAAACTTCTCGACATCCATGATGAAGAAGCAGAAAAAAAAATTTATCCCGAGATGAGGGATGGATTTTACTCTTCAGAGGAGGTGGCGGAAACCCTAGAGAGGGTAGAATGATGGGAGCGACGAAGGACGCCCTTTGGGGTAGCTTCGTATTCCTTTTTATCGGTACTGTGGTTGTACTTCCCACCTAGTGTTTGGATTTAGCCTGAATGGTTCTTTCTTGTAGATAGGTTCTTGTTGGAATGGATACCCTGGGAACACAGCTGCACAAGACTCGGTTGAATCTTGATGTTGTGGGAACATGTAAGAAATATGAGTATTATCAGAGAAAATACAATAATGTAATGGAATTGAAGAAGAGTGTGAGTTACCTTGTACTTGATCTAATTTCCATAAAATGTTATGAATCTCATCAATTTTGTTATATACCATTTGTTATAGGGATGGATGACTTACCTCTTGATGTCCGTGAGTAGGTAAAATATCTTGTGTACTAAATTGTTGTGCATTTTGAGCCATGTTGTATTTTAATTTATGAGCGGTGGAATAAGTTTTATCATCCAAGGCACCACCAGCTACAGGATTAATCATTCCACGATCCATGGGGATAACTCCCTTATAAAAGTATTAGATTAATAGTTGTTCACTAATTTGGTGGTGGGGGAATCTCGGTCAATGTCTTTTAACTCACTCCCAACATTCATGTAGGGTCTCTCCTTGTGATTTCACAATGCCACAAATTTATTTCCTAAATGATGCTGTTTTGGAGGCATGGAGGAAATTATCTAAAACTAGTATCTTTAGGTCATTATAGCCCCAAATTATAGAAGGAGGATTGTCTATCCTATCTTTAGCTACACCATCAAGGGAAAATGGAAGGCCCAAAATTTAATTTGGTCCTCCAACACATTTGGTGGATTCATGGTAGAGAAGACTATGTGATACTCTTTGAGATGTTTGTGAGGGTCCTCACAATAAAGACCCTGAAATTTGGAAAATAGGTGGATGATGCATGATCTTAGTAGAATGTTGGATTCTTCCTCAGGGTGTTTTATGTATGTAGGTTGGTACTCCACATCTGGGGTGGTCAGTTCGTTTAAGGTTCGATTATTTGAAGCCATGTTTTCTTCGGTTTGATTGGATTCAATTTTTTTATTCGTTTAGGACCACTTGAGGTCCCACAAGGGATTCCTTAGTGTTAATTCATTTTACTTTTCTATATTTCTTGATTTTTGAGTGGATTTATTTTTCAATTTTATGGTAAAATTGAAGTAGTGTTTCTTTACCAGATCTGGTCAAGCAATAATGATACCGATTTTGATTAATTGATTGATTGTTATTTTTTTAAATTTTTTTAATTTTTTTATGGAAGATTAATTAAATAAATATCATTATGAAATTAAGTGAGGAAAGAAACGATAATGATGTTCTATAGAATTATAGAGAGAGAAAAGATAGAGAGAGAGAGAACACACAAAAACAAACAAAAATTAAAAAACCCAAAAAAACAATAAAATGGGATGTGGGATATTGAAAGGAGTGATAATTAAAATTAAAAATAAATAAATAAATGTAAATAAATAAGAAAAAAATGACATTGGATCCCTAGAAATGGCGCCAAAATTTGATAGTGTTATCGAGCACGTCTAATTAGTGGTTTAATTTTTACTAAAATTTCTATAGTATAGCAGCATCCCTAGTTTGTCTCCCTTTAGAGCATTATGTCATCAATTTAAAAATAGGTTTTTGATTATGAAAATAAAATGGGAATGTCATTTTTTCAAACATGATTTTTAATGATTAAAAAAGAAAAAATAAAAATGAATGTGATAAGAAAAAGTAGGAATGAAAAAGGTTAATTAAGTGTGATCAACCTGGGTAAATCTCTTGATGGTCAAACATTATCACATCAAGAGACAGGGTTATGATATTTTAATCTAGAGTTTGTAACACCTAGAACAAGAATGTTACTACGTTTTTACTAGGATACCTCTTACGGTTCAGTTGGAAACACACAATGATTCAACATATACCACCAATAATTGGGTGATTTGTGTTCAACTTCATAACTAAAACCCACAGCGTGAACACACAAAGAACTAGATGCACTATCTAGGTTAGTTTGTTATTTCAATGTGTTACCATGACATGAAATTACATGTCCATGATAGTGTTTATATGAGTTCAATTAAACAATATGAACCACACAAGCACTTCAATTGAGAGAGAGAAGAAGTGGTGAACAGTGTGAGAAAATCGCATGAATGGGTACCCCCAAAGATGATCGTATGAGTTGAGAAAGACATAAAAGTACATAAATCAATTAAATAAGAATATTGTGTAATGAAAAACAGAAAAAAAAACTAAAATTTTAATGAACATCCAAATATTACATTAACAATGATTGGGATTGCATCACGTCACTCCCCAGGTGATCAGAAGGGGTTTAGAAATTGATGGGAAGGGAGGAAGAGTAAGATTTCGTAGTTTAACTTCCCATATCCTCCAGAACATGTAAATATGATGAGAGGAATCCTTTGGGATCAAAAATAGAAGCATCCTTCCTCCTATTCGAACTCCTAAATGGGGTGCCCAAGGTGTTCTTTTATAGGAAAATTGGAAGGTGGTTTTGAGTACATAGATTGTGTAAAACCACATGGATGGTAGTTTTATGTCACTAGATAGTAAAATCTCATTATAGAAAAAACTATAAAGTTGTATCCTTGCCTCATTAATATCACCCAAAAATGTTTGGTTCCATTTGGACTATCAAAGACAAATATATTGATAAAATACAGAACACCACTTTAGACATGTGCATATTTGATTCCCTGGACATATTAGTTTGGATGGGAATTTTAGAGGCCTAATTGGGATTTAGTTCCTTCATATGAAATGTAGACCATTAAAATTTGGAATACCCACAAAATTTCCTCTTATTGTGATGCATGGTTTAGCAACAGTATGTGGATTAGTCCACTGGTGTTTTGGATCCTATGCTGATTGGCCCCTTTTTCATGGACATCATCATGGTCCCTTCAGAGCACCTCCATTTATAACAAAAACATCAAAAAAGTAATATATCCCATTGTGAATGTGATTATAATTAAATTATAGGACCAAAAATTAAGTAAAATATTTTATTATGCTTGTAATTTTCAATACAACATCATTTTAATACATTAGTATAAGGGTGAAATAAATAGTGATCTGTGGTACGATAAAAGACCACCTATTTTTTATGGGAATGATAATGAGTATTGGAGCGATTGAATGAAGACTTTTTTTATTGATACCAGAGTAGATAATTTTTTGATTCTCACTAGAGATTAAAAAATACCAGACAAGGAAGTTAGAACCATAAACAAACAAGAGAAACTAGAACATCAACTGACTTACAAGGTTTGAAATACCTTGTTATGTTCTATGAATAAGAATATATTTAATTAGATATGATCATTTGAATCAGACAAATTTATATGGATGAAATTTTAAGTCATGCATTTTGGTACATCTAACATTATAGAAACAAGATGGTCTATGCTCCGAGAAAAATATCATAGTTTTTTTATTCTTTTGGAGAATTGGTATAATAGATTCATCAAAGATTTATGACCATTTTTAACAGTTTTCAATCCATGGGATAATGGGTTCTTAATGATTAAATTATTTTAGAAAAGATAATTGATATAATACCCAATGAGTGGGAATAAAAAAGAACATCTTTGGATGAGAACAGGAAGGTTACTCAAATCATACATGATGAATTATTTGGTACTCTCTTACAGAAGAAGACAAGAATGAAATAAGATTCAGACATTAATAAGAACAACAATGATAATGGAAGTGTAACCTTAAATACTACCTCCAAATCCAAGACACCAGTAATGGTAACATGATCCAATGCTAAGAAAGATATTGTTATATCAAATCCAATGAAAGTGATCATTTCGAGAATGAATTCGCTATTCTTTTTTGAAGAATGAACAAGATTGTGGTAAAAATGGTTTTCATTATAGATTCAAGAAGAAATATAGAAATGACAAGAAAGACACAAATTATCTTGTTATGAATGTAAAAGAGTAGGTCACATTAGACTAGATTGTTCTATTCTTAAGAGAAAAGACATGAAGGATAAAAATTCTAAAAGAAACAATAAGAACTATTACAATTAATATAATAAGAATTTCTTTAATGAAAATTACACTTAGAGTGTAAGTGTTGGTGATTTATCAAACAAATCTTAAGAATATGAATCTTTCGGTCAGAAGATTATTAGACTTTTATCTAGATTACCTATTTAAAATCATTGTCTCATGGATAAGGTACACAATGTAGACTCTTACAACTATTTCATTATATTCTAATTATTCTTATGAGAAATATTTTTACTCTTTAGAAAATGATTCATCCTCATCAAAGGATAATTTACCTTCATTTGAAGAAGTATCCATAATTTCAAAATTACATGAGAATTAAAACTCCAATCTTATGAAAAATATTGATAAGGAAAACTCTAGAATAACTATCCATACAAAAGAAGTATAATATCTTTCAAAATATCTTGATCATAAAAATCTCTATTTTGAAAATATTTCAAAAAACCTCATTGAAGTTAATTCTGATAAGGATAAACATTCTATGAACTTTGAGAAATTTTTTTTCAAGAAAAACAATTATGAAACAAAAAACGATTCCAAAACAATTTCTTGTGAGAATGATAATTTAGTCAATTGACTAAAATATGAAATCATTTCTTTTAAAAACATTTATCAAATTTCACTACTAGAAGTAATGAATTTGAAAAAAATAATTCTCAACATCGTCCTCTAAGGAATAGTTATGGAATTATTTATACTAATTCAAAACAATGTTTTAGTCATAACTATTTTTCCTCCATGTTATCCATTCTGAAACAGGTTTCAATATAGTGGACACTGGGAAATAAATTGTTCTCTTAATAAATCCCAATCATTAATATTTCCTAAATCTCACTTTTAAAATCAAATTTGGATCCCTAAATATTTTTTATCTTACATATCTAGATCTGAAGAAGTTTGGGTTCCGAAAAAATATTTGTTTCTTTTTCAATTAAAAAAATGTGGACCAACAATAAGAATATTTGGTACATGGATAGTGGTTTTTCTCAAAGTGTGACTAGAATCAAAGATTTCTTTGAAAATATTATTGAAATAAAATGTGGCAGAGTGACCTTCAGAGATATTTCTCACGAAAATATAATTGGCATATGTAATATTATTCTCTTTGGAAATGTTTTAATTTAAAATGTTTTGATTGTTAATGGTATTAAGAAAAACCTTATAATAATATGTAGTTTATGGGATGATGTTTACCTTGTGAATTTTAGGAATTATAAATTCTTATTTCACAATTCCACAAATGAATTCATTCATCAATCCCATAGGCATGAGAATGTATACAAACATAACATATAAGACCATTGGATCCAAGACTTACCTTGAATAAGTGTAATGGATTACCAATCATGGGTATGGAATAAAAGTTTAGGACCCTATGACCTTATGACCCTTTGTAAACTCTAAAAAAAATACTTGTTAAGGATATACCAGATTTCAGGTATGATTATTCCGAATTATGTGAACCCTGTCAATATGGAAAGAAACATAAAATTTGCTTTATGTCAATTAATGATGTTTCAACTGGTAATGAATTAAAGTTAGTGTACTTGGATATTTTCCGTCCTACACAAACATAACGTATTGGTGGAAAATACTATGTATTATTATTAGTTGATGACTTCACCATTTTTACATTGGTATATATTCTAGAAAATAAGTATGAATCCTTTTTCTATTTCAAAACATTTATATCCCAAGATATAAATGAGAAAAAACAACTACTGATAACTATTCAAAGTGATCATGGTGGAGTATTTCAAAATTCGGTTTTTGAAACTTTTTGTATTAAGAAAGGTATTAATCACAAATTTTTATCTCCATGAAACCCTCAGAAAAATAGCATTTTTGAAAGAAGAAATCATATTCTTCAAGAAATGACAAGAACGATGTTGAGTGAATTCTCAATTGCTATGAATTTTTGTGTTGAAGATGTAATTAATGTATGTAATAAATCAGTAATTTCTAAAATTTATTCATTACATTAATGTCTAGAATATATTTTAGAATGGAATTTATTGTTTCTTTAAATTTAAAGTAACAAAATATTATCTAGAACTACAGAAGTCTCATAATTTTTTTTTTAAATTTCTTTCTATTTCAAGAAACATCAAGTTGTAATGAAATGGATATGATAAATTAGAAATGTTCCTGAATTTTTCAAAAATAAATATGAGAATTAGAACAAGGATCACATCATTAGTGGAGTTTAATGAATTAGAAAAATTGTTCAAAATAATTTTATCCATACATAAAGTTCATATAGTTAAATAAAATTTATCATTTTTGTAAAATATGGAAAAGTGATTAACCACACTGAGACACATAACTATTTTTATTTCTGATTGGAAGATGGAAAATATCTATATTTAGTATTTATTTTTGTATGTTATGTAAGGGTATTTCTAATTATACTCGATCTAAAATTGGAATATTACTATACATATGGTTTTTTCTTGTATAAAACATAAGGGTTTTGGATCATATGAAATATTTTCTCAAAGATATGTAAGGTATCTAAATGTGTCTATATTTGAAGTAATCAATGATTATAGGAAATTTCATATGTGTTGTGAAGAGTTTTAGGTCAACTTCAATGGTCAATTAAATTTGGAGTTTCTCACACCATGGAATTGTTTCACAATGTTTCCAGCTTGGAGAATGAGGATATCCATTTAATCTTGATGTGATTGAAATGTCATGGTATGGTTAAAAGGAACATGTCATGAAATATGAATCATGAAGAAAGAATAAAAGACATTAAAATTAATCTCAGTAATGTTTAAAAATATAAATATGTTCTTTACACAATGATGTATAAGATCATGTTGTACCATGTGTAAGGATTGAAAGATCTGAAGGATCACTCATTTGTTTTTAGAGGTGTAAAATATAAGTTAATGTAGGGATTTCATGAATATAGTTTTTTATTGAGAATTAATCCATGAAAAATTATATTATTTTATGATTAAAATAAGGATAGAGAAGATAATTTTGTACTTAGGAATTCATTAAGTGGAATGGTTATTTCTAGACTATCTACTAGATTTAGTTGAAATTTTAAAAGTAGATGATATATACCAATTTAATGAAATTAACTCTATTCAATTTCTATTTGAAACAAAATTGAAATGTTTTTTATACATGGACATGTCATGGAGGAGTGGAAGAAGAATACATGATCCAAAACCTTAAATTAAAGGTTTTATTTATAGGCTATATTAAGAAAATACATATTACAGTTTGGAAACAATTGGAGGTAGTGTCGGATTTTTTTAATAATGTACATATGGAAAAATGGGTTTTTTTTCATCATTTACACGTTAATATCGTTAAATAAAAAATAGATGAAAGGATAAGTTACACAGCTACCTCTAGCTGATGAAGAAATTGTGAAAATGTATTATCCCGATATGGATAAATCATAATTTAAAAGAAAAATAATCAGATGTTGTGATTTTTTGACAGACATAGACTCATCCCTCACATGAATGTGTTCATCGTATCATATATTGAATAATGATATCATGTATATGAAGATTATAAAAATATCAACTGCTTGTATATGAGGATTTTAGGTGACTACGTAATCTATAAATTTTTTGAATAGATCTTAAATTCTATAAACTATTAAAGTGTCATATCAAATTAGAAACCACTTACTATTATCACAAACATTGTTTCCAAAAGACATCAAGTGTAACATCCTACCCCTAAACCATTGTAATGGGAAGATACAGAGGAATCACTGAGCCTTAGGTGAAAACCCTGATATACCAAAGGATGGAAATGAATTACAAGTTTCTCAATTAAATTGGGGGATGATTTTCCCATTTGAAAATAAAACTACCACAACCACGTAAACTATTTCAAAATATCCATTATATGATGCATGACTACAATGTAAACCATCTCAAATTATGGAAAACTAATAATAAAACCAAACTACAACCTTGAACCACGACAAAGTATAATGTGGAAACCAAAATAGAAACAATATATAATGAGAAAGTCGAAACCAACAGATCCTGAAGACTCCAAAAATATACCATCCACCACTCCCAACATTATATTTCATTCACCTCCATAGTCCATGCCCAATGTATATTATTCATCATTAAATAAATGAGATAGTTTTTATTTAACTATTTATTGATAAACAATATATGAAAATGTACAAGAGTATCCAAGATGGGGGTGAGTACCGAACTCAGTCGGATTTCCCCAAATGAAATCCCAACTCATGGAACTACGAGAAAAATTGATAATATATTTACATAAAATAGTTGATATAAATAATTGAAAATATTTTATATCAAATCATAAAATCATTTTTTCAACCCACAACCATTTAATGGAAAGAATCCAAAAAAATCAAGTATTTCACATTTTTATTTGGAATAACACATTTTCTTCCACACATCTACCAAACACACCGCATAGAATATTTTTGTTATCATTGATAGTGTGACATCACATCCATAACTCATCCAATTTGTGGTGGCACTTCATGACCATTATTCATCCAATTCAACTCACACCCAAATTTTATTCTAAAATAACATTAGTATATTATAATTAAACTATTATTTAATTAAAAAACATTTTTAAAAATTTCTCTCTCTAAATCAGAAAAAAAAACAATTTAAAAAAATTTATTCATGTATCCAGTTTTACTTTCCACAAGACAATCAATTTCAACTATTTATCAAACCATCACTAAAAATGGTTTCTATCAAAATTTTCACTACAATTTCACAAAAATATTTGATCAATTCAATGACATTGAAAATAATCCTTCTAGTTATAATGATGATAATTCAAGAGTAAAGCCACATATATGTCAAACATAGTTGAAAAGGAAGAAAAAAAATAAAAACTACAAAACATATCTTAGATCTTCTAAAACACAACCAAGATATTGCTTCCTATAAACCTAACAATAATATCATAACATGATTGTGATAACACATTATGGATCTATCCCTAAATGATTATATCCATGAATATAAGATAAGGAAAATATTAATAAAAAGGAAAACCAACAATAATGAGCACTTACAACGTAATCTGGAATCCAACGCACATGGATTCACCAAAAGATTGTACCTAGATTTAAGGGAGTGGTCTTTCTGACCATGGGAGTAATTCAACCATGATTTATGGTCTATTTAAGTGGGAAATTAGATGTTAAGGATCTAATTTCAATTAGATTCACAATTTAGGGAGGTCCACCTATTGGTCCTTAGGGTTTGTCTATAAGGTTTGGAATAGTGTATGCTAATCATGTGGGTGATACTGCCTTAAAAAAAACCATCACATATTTGGAACACATGGTTAGATAAACAGAGTGTAAAACATGCTCAACCCATCTATTCCAATTTAATGCTTCAACTAGGGTGGGTTTATAGTTTAGACATACTGTGTTCCAACCATTCACCATCCTAGTGACAACCTTTTCCATATTAATGATTTTATGGGGGTGTTACATGGTCTCTAATGACTATACTCTCACTGTTCGCCTCCATAGAGGCCCCAAAAACTAGCCTAAACTCCTCAAAAACTTCCCAATATTAACATAATTATATTATATACATAAAATAAATAAATAAATTGATAATTACATAAAATTGATGGTGTTATATTCTCCCCAAAATTAGTCTTTCCATCTATGAAAATTAGAAAATTACTATTTTTTTGGATGATTTGGGTCATTTCTCAATGATTTCTTTCTCCTATGAAATGTTTATTCCTAAATCTAAACATGTTGACATATAATCTGATCTAAACCAATTAATTTACCTCCAAATAATTTCTCTTACCTATCCCTAATACATACTATCAGATGAAGCAATGTAGTATCCAACTTTATCTTAACATAATACCATCGAATGACATAGGCAAAACCAAGATGATATTTTTTAAACTGAGATATATAAAACCAATTATGTATTGAACTGAACCATGGGGGAAATCACACTAAAAATCCTCCTCACCAACTCTTTATTTATATAAAATGGTCCTATGTATTGAGGAGAAAACATTCCTTTCATCCTAAATCAATGACATGCATGCCTTGGAGGGAGTATCAGGACAACTTGATTACTATCCTATAATGACAATGTACATAGATGATGATCCACATATAATTTTTGATGACTCTGATCCATATATATATTTTTCTTAATAAACGGTATCTTCTTCGTTATCTCATGGACATGGCTCGATCCCACTACATAGGACTGATCCGTTTCCACCCATCAAAGTGAATAATGATTAGAACACCCAAAAAAATGGTATAAAAGGATCAATATGTAACAAGGCATGATAATTATTTTTATATGTAAACTCTACTAATGGTTCATGCTCCTCCCAAGATCCACCAAAATCCAGTACACAAGATCGAATCATTTCTTCCATCATTTATATCATCCTTTTAGATTGTTTATTTATCTGGGAATTATACGATGTTTTCATAGTCAACTGGGAC
The DNA here is from genome assembly GCA_963277665.1 of Viscum album. Taxonomy (NCBI): domain Eukaryota; kingdom Viridiplantae; phylum Streptophyta; class Magnoliopsida; order Santalales; family Viscaceae; genus Viscum; species Viscum album. The sequence goes on along the minus strand of OY728159.1, from coordinate 1,810,401,436 downwards.
CCACATTATTTTTATAAGGGTTTCCAAAAAATGAGCTGTAAACCTTAGATCTCGGTCTGAAACAATCGAAAATGGTACACCATGACTCATTACCAGTTCATGGATAAAGATTTTATAAAATCATTCCACAAAACAAGATTCACGAATTTGTATAAAATAGATAGAATTTGTGAGCTTATCCACTATGACCCATAATGAATCATGTATCTGAATAGTCCTTGGGAGACCTGTCACAAAATTTCTATAAATATCCTCCCTTTTACAAATAGGAATAGGAAAATACTGATCCATACCCACCGACTGCTAGTTCTCTATCTTGACATACAAATAGATAAATAATATCATAATAAATTCATCCACTTTTCTTTTCATTCTTACCCAAAAAAACATTAATATCAATACATTATAAATAATTTTTATTACAAGATGAATAGCCCATGTAAAATGGTGATAATAAATAATTACTTGTTCTTCAAAATCATCATGTATGACAATATGTTCAAAAAAAAACAACACCGATTCTCTATCAAGCCTCCATCCCTAAACGGTCTCCCCTCCATTGAGTTTTCACCTCAATGTAAAAAATTCTGAATTAGATGTATATGACCCTTTGACATTTTCAATAAAATATGAAAAAATAAACTAGAATAACATTTCAACAACTCCATGTTATTCAAAATATAATTTCTTGTCAGTTATCACCAACGTCAACTACTAATTATCTGAAGCCACATTTTCCAAAAGATTATATGAATTTCTACTTAATAAATCTCCCACTGAATTTCCATCACCTGGTGAAACCATAATGTCAAATTAAAACATTTGGAGATACTACAACCATACCCTATGTATCATCTTCCAATCTATTTTTGAAGAATGTTTTTCAAGGTATTATATTCTATAGAAACCATTAATTTATCACTAATGATGTAATAATCCCATTTCATCAAATCATATAATACAATAGCTAATTATAAATCGTATATTGTGTAGTTATCATGAAGCTATAACTTCTATGATCCCTAATCAATAACATGATCTCTCTATATGGGATAACATCCCATCCCTGATCCTTAATCATCACAATAAACCGCAAAATCCTTTTCTGATTTTATAAAAATCAAGATCAATCATGTTTTTTTTTAAAAATTATGCGCTTTAAAAGACTTATGTAATTTATCATTCTATTGAAATCAAATATTTTCATTTTAAAATATAATATTGGTGAATATTTTCATGAAAAATAAAGAATTAGTCATCATTAATAATTAGATAATCCAAGAAGACAGTGTATCTTAAAGAAATTATTTTTTGGTTTCCAAGATATCACAACCTCTATCATTTCTGGATCCACAAAAAAGCCTCTTCCAAAAATTACATGGCTATTGAAATGTACCTATTGAAACCAAAAATAAATATTTAATTTTTTTTTCATACAATCAATGATCTTCCATGATCCCCAAAACTATCTTGAAGTGTTTCTCATGCTTAGCCCTTATCCTTGAATACACCAATATTTCTTCAAAACCAATCACCAAAAAAGAATTCAGATGCCTTTCAAATATCTAGTTCATCAATTCTAAAATGACATATGGTGCATTCAGAAAACCAAAAGGCACAAACACATAATTGTAATGTATATATCTTCCCCTAGAAGTTGTTTTCGGAATATCCTCCTTTCAAACCTATAATTTGTTATATTCTAATCACAAATCAATTTTACGGAACCACTGGGATAATCTCAATTGATCAAATAGATCATTAATTCATGGAAGTCTATTTTAATTCTATTTCATATATTGGATAAGATTATGTCAATCCACACAAAAACAAATACTTTTATCCACCTTTTTACCGAAAAAACTGATGATTCTCAAGAAACATGCTATGCCGAATGAAACCATTTCATTCCAAATCATTTAATTAGAATTTAAATTCTATTATTTCTATTGTTTCCATCCAATAATATTAAAGGAAAATAGGATTGGTCCCTAAAATGTGATAAATAAAAAAATCCACTCCTCTTTTGTGTGGAAACCTAGAGAAATTATCCATAAAAACATCCAAAAACTGATCAAATATTGTTCAAAAATGAGTATTCATGATCTTTTCCATGAATTTGAAGGTCAAATCTACCAATTGCTATGATATAGTTGAAATTGATAGTTCGAACAATCATATTATACTTACCTTTACATTCTAATCACCTCAAAATAGATTTTTAACACCGTAATCAAGTGTAAAATGCAACCCTTCATGTATAATAGATGTTGATAGATTTGAACCTTATGAATGAATCCATACCCTATTTTATTTCATATACGTCCACTAAATTTTAGAGAAATCGCTAATCAATTTATCCCCATCAATAGGTAGAGAACATGATTTCAACATAAAGGCCTGACATTCTCTTTGTAAAAAATGATATTGAAGATTAAAAATAGAATGAATCATCTCAACATGAAAACTCATAAGATCAACAACACGAGATGAAATAAAATAATGGGATTCACCCATGTCAAACAAGGATTTCATTATGGTAGAATTCAATATAATCATACCTCTCAATGTCTATTATCTAGATTTATCCTCAATAATAACATGGTCAGCTTCATATAGGTGATCACTCTCTACACTTTGTTCGTTATTATCCCGTTAAGATTCCACTAGTTGAGGAGTCTTGGTATTCCAATAGTCACAATGACTTACTTGGTTCAACTGGTGAAAACATTTCTACTACCCTTATCTTGTTGAAGGATACAACTTTTTTGAATCATGATATCTATCCTTAGAAACTGGCCCGAAAAATTTGCCACAATGGTGCTGAAGATTCCCCATATAGTTGAAATTTAGATAATATCTATGTAGTGTGGTACAATCCCACTTCATATGATCCAAAGAAACATATTTAAAATATCATGTCTTGCACTTGGGTTTATGAGGATGATTCATTGATCCATTAATCTAATTCATAGTCATTAAACTACATTGGAAATAGTTTTCCATATTCATCTGATCCCCTAAATTAATGTTCCCATCATTTCCTACATGTATCAATATGATTTATCCACCAATAGTTTCTAATATGTCATTTTCTACCACTTTTTCTCTATTTACAATATTCTTATAAACTGTTATATAATTCATAGTAATCATTGATAAAATATTAAGCCGCATCCCCAATTCAAAAATGTGTGCCTTCAAGGATGCATATGTCTTATCATCTTTTAAAAAAGAGACTAAATTCATTAATTTTGTAGTGTAATCTATGACTGTGAGGTTCTCTTTCTTCAATATGAAAAATTACATCATTCTATAAATTCTAAAACATTGAGGATATAAATTTTTTGATGAATTTTTTTTCAATTACTCCCATGAAATGGCTTGGAATAATATTTCAAGAACATCTAAATCTCACCCTTAGCGTGATAGATATTATGAAATTTAAATTTACCACAATACTTTCAGCTTAGCTAGTGTGATAGAGAAATCAAAGATTTGATTCATCATTTTCATCCACCACTCTAGATTTTTTAATATTACAAGCCTCCTTGATATATGTGTGGGATCTTCTTTGGAACAATTTAGAAAGATCCAGATATATTTGTTCATACCTTTGGTTCCATATATGCACAACATGAACGAATTGGAAAATACTACGAACCTAATATTTGTTCACCTGTAGCTCAGGCCCAACCAAATTCTCAAAATATTATTCTAGTTGGTTTCATCGACCCCTAAATAGTTCAATTTTTGATAACCATAACAATCCACCGTTTAGTCCCACTATGTAGTAACTGAAGGCTTAACAAATAAAAATTTTACAACATCAAACATGTATAACAACAATGCTTTCCAAATTTCATCACATACCCACATTAAATACATTTTTAAACATTCCCCTTTGATATTTAAAGTCAAACCATTCTCCTAAAACCAATACCTCCATTTTTCAAAACCTCACGTTTGAAAAAAAATTCCACACATTTCAAAAACCAATAGTTTCCCACAAAATCATAAATCATTAATGAAAATGAATTATTAATTCCCACTAGTAATGATTTTCTATCAATTCAATTATTTATCTTCTCATTGGCTAAACCCATGAAAATGAGGTAATAGCTTCTAGGAGTGTCTCAAAACACTCATTTACCCACCAACATGGTAACTTGATGTTCAACATAAATTGGTTATCTTTTCATCTTTGTGCTCCATATTTCATGTTTTGATGATAATATCGTCTTTCTACAAATCCAACTCATGTAATTCTCAAGAATTAATTTTCAACTCCAAAATTGAACAATACCATTGTACAAAAATGAATGATTTACCGACCAAGACTATTTCTAGTTTTACATAAATCACCAAACAAGATGATACCTTTTGTAATTACCCTCCCTTTATCCTTTATCTTGGGAATATATTAAGATATAACTAGGTCTTAGGTGAAATCCCCATGAAACCAAAGGCTTGAAATAAATGCCAAGGGGTTTAATAAATTGAGTGATGACTTTTCCATTTTAACAAAAAATTTAAAAAGAGTATAACATTTCCATACAACTACTATATGATTCATGATTACAATGTAAAACCACTCAATGTATAAATATTTGATAATCAAATAAAACTACAATCGTGAACCATATTAGAGTACAATTCAGAAATGAAGCTTGAAAGGTAATAAAAATATGAAGAAGAGACCAACAAATTCCAAATATAATAATGACATCAACTACACCATTATAACTATGCTATGAGATGATACTCGACAAGAAATTCTCAATGTATCACAGTGCACCACTAGAAAAATGAGATAATTTTCCTTTAAATTTATCTTGATAAAAATATATATACTAATATTCCAAATATCCTAAGAAGGGGGTATAAAACTCCGTAGTATTTTCCTAAATTACTTTCCATCTCACACCTATATGATTGAAATACATAGCTCATCCATATTAATCAATTTCAATAATATAATTGAAACAACAACTATCAAGTCATAAAAGTTGTTTTCCAAACCAACACCATTTAAATAAAAACATTCAAACCACTGTTCATGAATTTGAAATTGTTATTTATCATTACCCATTTCATTCAACCCATCAAAAACACAACCACACACACATGTTTTTTTAGAATTGATGGTGCCCCTTCAGGTTCATAACCCATCTATTTGATGGTGGTAGTTCACAACCATTATCCATCCAATTCAAAAAATGACCAACCATTATTCCCAAATCATGTCAACCCATTTTAATATAACAATATTTTTAATAAAAAAAATCCTAAAAATATATTTCCATAGATAAAAAAGATACATCCATTTTAAAATTATCAATGTAAAATCATTTGACCAGCTGAACTTTCCGAAAAACAAAAAATTCTCATAACATCTCAACCCATATCTAAAGAGGGCTCCCATATATCTTAAAAAAAATCACAAATAAATATGTGTAATTCCATAAATATAAATTTACTCCATCTAATTGTAATGATGTGGATTTGAGAGTGAACCCACCTACCTCGCAAACATTTGAGAAAATAATGAACATTACAAATAATCAAAAATCATGGATTTGATCATTAAAAAAAATTCAAGATCATTTTCCATGTCATCCAAAAAAACCATATCATAACATGGTTGCCATAACACATCATATTTGCATCCCCAAATGATTAGATCCATGAATCCCATAGAGTGAACAAAAATAAAACAAATTAAAACCACCATGAATGAGAATATACCAAGGAATCTAGCCTCCAATGAATAATGATTCGCCAAAAGATTTCTCCATAATATAAGTGAATAGTTTCACTAACACTAGGATTTTGTGGATCTCAAGTTATGGTTTTTTATGGTAAAATTAATGTTTAAGGTTATAATTTATATTTGATCTACAATTTTATGAGGGCCACTTGTACGTTGCATGGTTATGCAGCACAATTTGGAAAACTATGTGCCAAACGTGGCCAGCCCCTCCGTTCAACATTTCACGGTTTCACTTGGGTGTCCATACGGTTTGGTCATGCACCAAATTCATTGCATCCCAATGAACTATGTTTTAAATTGAACTGTTTTATAGACGTGATACATGGTTTCTTTAAAACCATTCTCCAACCATTCCCGACCATAAAATCATAGAAAACATTCCAAAACTCCAAAAAAAAACTTCCCAATCTCAAGAAAATAACATTATTTACATAAATTAATTAAGTAAGGCATTAATTACATGAAATTGGGTCTTCCAAATCAATCATAACTCCATATATTCAAGAAGCCTTCAACTGGCAGTGATGGCATAAATGAACTATTCAGGATACAATGATCACTATTTGATGATAATCAATATTAATAAAATAATAAATAAATACGGAAAAAGTAATCAAAGTACACATAATCAATAAAACAAATTAATTATATAAAAAATTGTTTTGAAATAATACATGGATATATCATAAATGATCACTCACTTAGTCGATCAAACACACAAATATAAAAAAGTATAAAATAATATATGGGGAACTCATACCATCCCCAATCCTCACCTCCTCCCAATATAAAAATCAATGTTATTATTATTTATCTATATCTATAGTAATACCTATTGATATTTTCTTAATGGTATAATAAACACAAGTTCTACACTTGCACCAGTGTTCTTAGGTTGGGTGTGAGAAAAACATTATAGTAGGTTATCACCATGTTCCCCAAATATATCATTTAGAATTTATGTATTTAATATGAAAATAAATGACCGAAGCATAAAAAACATAGGTGTTAGGTAATCATGTTCTTTACAAAACATTATGAATCCATTTGAATGGAAAGGATGTGGAAAATTGTTATGTTGTAACACCCATATTTTTATGAATTAATTTTCTAAAAAAGAAATTAAAATTCAATGATGGAGTAAATTATATGGAACAATAATTAAAGATTAATTTACACACAACCCATGGTTATCTTTCAATAAACAGAACACTCAATTATCTTGCGAGACACGTGACACTAATTTTTAACCCAACCATGATATATTATTAAATTTATTAAAATGTGTCATTAATAAAACTATATATCAAACACAAACTTTAATTTTGAAAAATAATTTTTAAATATAATTTGTATTAGTTTGATATAATGAAATTTTTAATAATAAAATACATAATTTTCGAGATTATCATTATACATTATGAAAATACTATTTTCTTAAATAAATGTTTTTTTATTTATTTTTGAACAATAAAAAAATTATTTTTTTACACATTTAAAAATTTATTTTTAGATAATAAAATTTATTTTTATAATTCATAATGTCAAAATTATCTTATTAGATAATTTTTGAGATTTTTCTGAAATTTTTTTATGATTAGTGAAAAATAACGAGTTTCAATTGAAATGTGACTTTTAATATAAATTAATTATAAAGATCAATTATACATTATAATGGTTTTAAATAATAATAGTTCAATTATAAATATATTAACTAAAATTATATCATTAGAAGAAATTTAATATAAACACTTTGTAAACTTTTGATCATTTTGCATTATAAACCAGAATTCATAACATGTTTGAAGGATTAATTTTATATTAATTTTGTATATTATATGAATGGTATTAAAAAAATGGATTCAAAATATATAATATTAATAATTTATAAATTCTAATAAGTCTAACATATTTTTTTAATAATTTTATTTGTGAAAAAAGATAAATTTAATCATGGAAATTAAAGGAACATCGTGTTTACAATGGGACTACACATTAAACTTATTGAAAAAATGATATAAAACTTCTCCAACAACAATTTTATTTCCATATATATATCATATATCTAATAGGATATATTTTGTCTATTATTTGAGTTGTTTTCAATTAATGAATGTTGCTGGAATTCTTTCTATTAAAAAATCACAAGTGTGCCACTCACCCCACTTACAAAAGGAAACCCCATATCCCATCCTATTCACACATTTACAAACCATTTGGATTAGAAAATAAAAAACCAAATAACTTTTATACATACCTACTATCATACTTTAATCCTTACTTTGGTCATAAATCCAACCAAATAAGGCCTTTGATGAAAACCAAAATGGGATACTGTGAGAGGAGGTAATGTTAATCAATGATCATTTTTTATTTATTTATTTCGAAAACCCATTAATTTATTTTTATATAATGAATAAATAATATCCTTAATATATTATTTATACAAATATGTTATTAGGTTATGGTTATTCCCTATTACCACACCCACTTCCATCATATGGGTTATGAAATCATCAATGATTTGTATGGAGGACTACTGCCTCACAAACTAATATCATTCATTTTTCCATTACCGCCTTTCCAGGATTGGGATAATGATGGAAATAAATTTTATCCATGATATATAAGATATATGAGATTTATTTATGATATTTTAATTCTTATATAATTCATAACATCATTATTTACAATTTTTGGGAATATTATAATGTTGTTCGTGTGTAATAAAGAGTGCCACCTCGCAATGTGATGTGATTCATCATTCTTTACCTGGAATGTTTAAAAGATGGGTTATAATATATATGTGATGTATACAAATTTCTAATTCAAATAAAATTAATATATATATATATATATATCATTTACGATTCATCTTTTCAAAATAATAATAAAATGAAAGAAACATTCATGCATATATTCAACCTATGTTCTCCATGATTAGTGTATTTTTTTCCTACATGAAAATATTATAAATTACTCTCAATAAATATATAATGAACATATAATATATTTATTTAATTATATAAATTTATAAATTTATCAAAACATAATTAATGTAATAATAAAAAATATAATAAATTTGTACTTATACAAAAAAAAGTAATTATTACCCAAAACATAACGTTAACATTGAATTTTTAATAAATGTATAGTAAAAGTCCATTAGAAAATAATATATGATAAGATATATATGAATATTTATATTTATATATGTATAATAAAACCTAAATCTGTGACAAAATATGTTTAAACAAGTATGATGGATGTCAATACATAGCATAAGTGAAATTCCATCTCACATTTATTTTCATTCAGACACTGGACATGTTCTCAAACTATAATCTTTATCTGGTTTTTATACTAAAAAATAATGTATTTTATTTTTTTGATGTTAAGAAATAATTATAATTAAATAATCATTTCAACACTTATTTTACATGAGATTTACTATTCAAGAATTACCAAATCTTTAAGGGAATTTCTTCCCATTTTTTATTCATTGAGACACATGTTATGTTATGCAACATTATTCTTTTATATGGTGTATATAATTACCATTTTATATATTACATCAGGAATATAATTATATTTAATGATATTTTATTCTTAATTTAATGAAATTATTTCATGGGTATTATGATTCAACATTACAGAGGTGGTAAGAGTTTATTGCCACAATCTCATCGATTATCAAGATTAGTTTTGAGTATGCATCCATTGAAGAAATATTAAGATCCATATCTCAATGATTATCATTAATTTTCTTATCCTCTAGTTATTTGTGATATCATCATGTAATTTAAAACTTTTTTACACTCTTTGGTACAAATGATATTATGAAAATGGATTTAAGAAAGTCTTACATTATTTTACTATTTGGTTGGAAGTGGGTTTTCATCCAAAATAATGTTTTACAAAAAGGTTTTCAAAAATATTTTAATATATATCAATGATTTTTAAAATATAATTTTCCCCCATTTTTTGACTTTTAATAAAAATATTTTTAATGGAATCATCATGTAATATTCCAAATCATTTCTAATTTATATTTTATTCAAATTTGAATGGAATATTTGTTTTAAGTGTACTGTGTAGACAAAATTCCCTTCATCAATGAAAAATACTTTTTTCAAAGATTACATTATATTCTTAAAAAATTATTTTTAAATTAAACCTTTTTAAACATGATTATGATTCAAAAAGGGTTTTTTCAATGGGGAATGTTTATTTTCATCAATAATTTTTTTAAATGATCTTTAAAAATTATTTTCCATATAATATTCAATCAATTTGTGTTGCCTATGATTGAATAGGTATGTCATACAAGGATAACATTATTATTCTTTTAATATTTTTTTTATGATGGAATTATTTTTTTTATGCCAATTTCTTTTGCACGGGTTATACAATGCTAAAGATCTTATGAAATCCACTTATCTTCATCAGTAATTCTATAATGAAATGATTATAAAAAGAATATATTTTACATAGATTATTATATGATGAAATATTTATGATACCAATTTTGTTTCATGGGTTATTATATGATTACTATTTAGGATTTTTTGAAAACATATGTAATGTTCTATTATATTAGGGGTGGAAACTATATCTCCCTCTAATTCATTGGGTAAATATTTATATATATCATGATTTAGACATAGATGGAATGAGGGGTGAACCCATTACAATACTATAGGGCTAGAACAAGGAGTAAACCCGATACATTACTACATGGCTATAATGGGGAGTGAACTAAGTATAGTAATGCACTTTTTCCTCTATTATGACCTTCGTGGGGAGCCTCCACCAATATGGAAATGATTTTAAATGCTTATGTGTATTACATATATTCAATGTCATATTCCAATGTTATTATCCAAAGGCACATGTTATTTGATTTCCTTATGAATCATGACTTATTATATTCCAATATTTATTCCTCAATAAAAAAATTTGATCTTAGTTAAGTATTGTATAATTTTTATTTGTTATTATCATGTTCTCATACCATTATACTCATGTTATGCTTATATATCATCCTTGAATACCCTTAATAAGAATTTATGATCACCATTTCTTATGATTCCTTTCCTTAGGTTATGAGGATATGTATTATGTATGATATGCCTATGAGGGGCTCTATTTTTTATTAACAGGTTAGAATATGAAACAACTCATTTATGGAATAGTGTTTACGTTTACATGTTTCCAAAGACACTAAACTATTATGTTCCTTGGGTGTGTGTTTTGTGTAATGTAATAAATGTTCAATAAAAATAATTTTTTGTCTATGTATGTTAATCTTGGACATCTATAATTTTTATCATAGGACTTATTTAATTAACCTTTAGAAACTATGATAAGAAAACTCTATCTGTACCCTTAAGGATATGTCTATGGAAATGTTTTAGGATGAGATAATGTATAGAAAAATTTCTTGGAATTTTTTTAAAGGATACAGAGAGTGGTTCCCATGAACTTGAATCACTAACCAGATACTATAAGTGGATGTGGCTCTATCATAGATAAACATAGAGGTAACCAACCAAAAATACTAATATTGATCTACACTACATCGGGAACTAGTCCAGGAAAATGGGCCTTGCTGCATATCTAGTTTGACACTCCCAGGGGATAAGATTTTGAAATTCAAAAACTCTTTACATACCATCATGAGGGATTTAAACATGAAATGACTATGAATAACTTAATATAACCCTATGGTGTCATAGAATAAATAATTATTAATTATTTATACATTATATAGCTAATTTCGGATGATTATGTGGTTCCCCACTATGATTATTGTTTTTACACTATGTTTTTTTCATTTAGTCAAAGAATGGAACTTGATGTAACCACGTTAATTTTGTGTTTGATCTATGATGAAATGATTATCTTCCTAGGAATACAAATTTTATGTGAGTTGGAATAAAGAATCTTATTACTATTGATCACACAACATTATAAATATATGAATTCTGAAAACATCCAAATGAGAAAAAATAGATAATGATATTTGATTGAGTTCTTCACAGGGAAGTGTCAACATTTATTTAGTGGAAATTTTGAGCCACATGTTGTTTAACAATGCATCAGTACCATTAAATATATTTTTTACATTCTCCAATTTTCTAAAAATGAAAAATTAAAATTTTATTAATTATTATTGGATGGTCCAATAGATCAACGGTGAAATCTTATCCAGAATATGAGGTAACATGACGAAATTGATTCCATATATTTAGATACGTTCATGAACCTAATTTTAAATACGTAATTTCCTCATGTTATTCATATGAATATATAGAAGGAGTTCAGTGAGTTAAATCAAAAGGGTGATGATTCCATTGGTACCTACTAAAATACTTTTAAAATACATGTGAGGTACACTTCTAGTATTATCATCTAAATAAAATATATGGAATATCGATTCATAAGTGGAATAAAAAATTATCTGAATGATGTTAACTATAAGATAATTCCGTAGAAATAATGATATTGTTATATGTTCTCTCATGGTGTTAATGCGTAATATATTCACATATTGATCTCATGGTATTGAAAAGAAAATTATGATGGAGTTTAGAGGAAACTTTAAAAACCATGATGAGATGAAGATGATATTTCCATTATTCTCAATGCATTGGAGTAAGGAAAAATGAAATTAAATTAAGGGGACTTGTAAATGTTTAGGTATATTGCGGAAGGTCATCTAGAAATGGATTATCAATGTGATTGGAAGAATTTAGCTAACATTGTGAATAGAGGGAAATATTTACAAAATGTTTCTCACTCACTTCAGTGCATCAAGTGGAATGTGAATGTGAATTACGCTCAAAAAATTCAAAACCCAAGGTTTAATGATGATGATGATCGGTTTCAATAACCTCTTATTCCAAAAAACATGGGGACATATCATCAGATCAATATTTTTTATCAGGGGTTCGACAAAAACATGGTTAGAGGTACACATACCATCCACTTTAGAAAACTAAATAAATTATTTAAACCTATAAGTACCCATTCAATAATATCTAAGAAACTATATAGGGCATCAATATTTCATCCAAATGGTTACATTTCGAATTAGCAGTTAAATCCCCTAATGGTATGATGATTGAATATCGAGTCTATATTTCCTCCCTAGTTGATGTTGGTGGGAATGTTCTTCCTTTAAATATTAATATTCTTCCTTTTGTTGAAAAATATTTAATCAAATGCATGGATTACCTTTCTCTTCATAAATCACGTATTAATTATCAAGGAAGCGAATTCAGGTTTGTTATTTCAAAACAACCTATAATTTTATATCAATATGATGATAATTATTAATATCCTATGAATTGTTCATCTAGTGTGTTGTTTTATATTCCAATTTAAAAGGTGTTTTTATCTCAAATGGTTAGAGAGGAACTTGAAGTCCTTGATATGTCAGCTATAGATTTTTTATGTATTTCTACAGGAGATTCTTAGTATTCCACCAACATTTCAAACAGAGAACTCAATATAATTCTTACCTATTTTCAAACCAATTTCAAAGTATCCCTATAGAATTGCCCCAATTAAGTTTCACGAATTAATGAATACCATCCAAAAAAACCATGAAAAAAGACTAATTATTCCATGTGTGTCACCTTGGGCTAAACATATTCTTCTTCATAAATATAAATTAGGAACAATGTGACTCTGAATTTGATATAAACATATGAAAAGATCATGATAATGAACAACTATACTATGCTACATACTAATGTTTTGTTGGATCAACTATAAATAGCTTAATACATTTCCACAATTGACCTTCATTCTGGTTAGCATCAACTAATGGTTATGATAGAGGGTACACCTAAGAAAACATTTTATACAAGGTATGGACCTAATAAATATATAGGGATATATTTTAGACATAATAACCACCCTGCTATATTTATGGATTTAATGAAGAGAGTCTTTATATAATTACATTGTCAGTTTTTTATAGTCTTTATGAATGATATTCTAATCTACTATAAGATCAAAGGAAGATCATTAATACAACTTATGAATTATTCTAAATACCCTAATGAAAGAGAAACTATATGAAAAACATAAAATTTATGAATTTTTGATGATAAAGGTTTTTTTGATCATATAATCTCAATAGTGGGTATATATGACGATCCATCAAATACATATGCTATTGAAGTTGTCCTTAACCAACCACATTGACTAAGATTCATATATTGCTTGGTTTAGTTGGATATTTTGGATATTTTGAGGAGATTTTTTGTGGAAAATATGACCATCTAAAAAAGTTATCTTCAAAGGGATCCATGTTCATTTGGATAGATGAATGTGATGAAAATTTCAAGGAACTAAAAATAATATTAGTCATTGCACTTGTTCTTAAATTACCATATAGTGGAGAATGTTTTGTAATCTAAAAATATTCATCAAAGATGTTATTCGAGTCCATTGTTATGAAAAATGACATGGTTATATATTATTCCTCATAGAAATTAATGTTTCATGAGTAAAATCACCCAACATAAGATTTGGAGTTATCTACGATAATATTTTTATTAATGATATAGAGGAATTATCTCTATGGATAAAAGTGTTATATATATACCCATCACAAAATATTAAATTATATTTTCAAAAAAATGTAGTTAAAATTGTGCTAGGGAATATGGGTATATCTAATTACATATTATTATGACTAAATACATTCCCACCATGGGAAATTGAACTAGGTGGTCCATTCTTTGAGCCAAAAATAATCATGATATCTTATCCATGATGAGGATCACAAAAGGACCAATATTTTTATATTTTCAAATGTTGGATTTTAAAATATTTAAGGATGGTGAAATTTCTTACACTTTTAACAGAATGTTCATCTATCCATCCATGTGAATATTATAGATTTGCTGAAGGAAGATGTAGATCGGAAAAAGAAGATTAGTAATTTTCGTAAGATTAACCATGATCACGACTGAATGATAATGTTCAAGAAACTTTTATGTGTTCCCTTACGTAGTATATTTTAAGAAGTAGTTATTAGTTTATTCTCATAGTTCATCATTTTATATTCATCGTAGATGAATAGAGTAGTGTAGATATTTGAATGAATATTTATTTAGGGATGGAATGAAGAGAGATATCAAAAATTTTATATCTCAATGATTAATTTTTTAGGTAGTTTAGGATGATGGGAAAAAGTATAAAGGGCTGTTGCATCTATTTATCATATCTGAATAAAAATGGAAAATAATCTCCATATTTTTTTTCATTGGACTCCCCATAACTTCTAAATGAAATAATTATCTATTGGTTGTAGTCAATATCCATACTAATTCAGCACACTTCATCACTATCATAGTAGAATTTTATCTAGTTGATTTTTCCAAGTGATACCAAAAGGATTTGTTAAGGTTTCATGATGTACCCCATTCCATTGTATATGATTGAGATCAACGGTTTATGTCAAAATTATAATGAATTATTTATCAAGATCATGATACCATGTTTATTTTTATCACTTCATATCATCATAAAAAATATGGATAATAAAAAATATTAATCTAAACACTAAAAGATATGTTCATTTATTATTCTATAGATTTTAATGGTGGTTTGGATTTACACCTTCCACTAGTTGATTTTTTATTTACAATATTAGATTTTAATCATGAATTTATATGTATCTTTATGAATACCTCTATGGATAAAATGTGGATCTCCAATGTGGTAGAATACAGTTATTGAAATAAATCTATTGGGACATGATATAGCCAAGGAAATAGTAGAGAAGGTTATATCCAGTCCGCAACACATCCATGTATCTCAGATTATGCAAATTGTATTATGATAATTGTTGGCATGATTTAGAATTTTATGATTATGACATGTTTTTCCAAGGAATGTCTCAAAGGAATAAGTTTGTCATATTTGGGTTGAAAGGGAATAAATCCCTTGGTATATCAATACCTTTGAAATATTTCATCATATCGATACAGTAGTCTATCAATTAGAATATCCACCAAATTGCACTCAATTCCACTATGTGTAACTTATATCTCTCTAGAAGAAGTATATACCTAGAACTTCAAATGTACAAAACTATTAGGGCATACCATAGGGACAATATCCTTCATATGATGAAATACTAATGGTGATTCAGGATCATTTAGAAACTTTTCTATAAAACAAGGCCACTCACCTTGTAATTTTGTTTTAGTGAAACCTATAGTCTAAAGAAGATATTTGGGAACATGAATATATAATGAGGTGGAAGTATCTATTTTTTTATCAGAGTGATGAATTTAAGCCCTGAAATTTATTCTAAGAGGGTAAAATGTAACCCCCAAAGTTTTTTATGATTTAGTGTTTTTTGAATAAATTAAATTTAATTGACAGTATGTGTTACACACAACACTAATATAAGATTTTATTACATGAAGCCAAGGGTTATCTTAGACAACACACAAAAATGAATTTTATTTTGAGGCATGTGGCATTGGGTGTTAACAAAACCACGATTAATCATTAAAATAATTAAAACATGAAGGTTATAAGAAAGTTTGTTAAACATAGAAACGTTAATAGTGATATTTTTCTAATATTATCTATAATTGATTTTTATAAAGAATAATATTTATTCTAAAATACATAATTTTTAGAAATGTATTTATATGTTTTGAAAATACTATTTTCTCACAGAAATATTTTATATTCATCTTGTAAACAATAAAAAATAAAATTTTGAAAATTTTTTAAATTTAATTTGATATAATAATATTAATTTTTTAATTAATATTTTTATAATTATCTTAGAATTATTATTTGGGGTTTTTCCGAATAGTTTCATTTTTTAATGAATATTGAAAATACTGATTTTTAATTGAAAAGAACATTTTTGAATAACTAAATTATTAAGAAAATTTAATTTTTTTATTTTTTTTAAACAATAATTAGTAAATTTTTACATATATCTTTTCAATTTTGGTTATTTTAATCAATTTTATATTGAAATTGTATATAAAAATGTTGTAAACTTTTGAAAACATTCAAATTAAAACAATGTTTTCTCAAGATGTCTATGTGATTAATTTTAAATTATCTTTTTCAGATTCTATGAATGTAATTTGTTAAAATTAATTCCATATCTCTATTCATAGTAATTTATTTTTTTAATAATTTGAAAATAAAATTTTACTAAAATGATTAGTGAAAACTGTTAAAATTAATCATGGTGATTAATTGCAAATGAGTTTACTATGGGAAGAAGAATTGATATTAAAATAAAACATGAACATGAATCATTTAAAACACTGATTTTATGGAAATATTTAGACAAATTAACATCTAGTCTAGAAATATTTCCATTATGGGAGCCACATTACATTGAACAAATATGGGTGGAATTCTCTATTTTCAAAAAAAAATACAAGAGTGCTGAGTGCCTAACTTATAAATAGCCATCCACTATACTCCCATATTAATAAATTATAAAAACATAATTCATCCAATGCCTAAATAATTCAATTATATATATCCCTACTATCATCCTATAATCCTAATGACGGTTAGAAAACTAACCAATGATTGTATTTGGTGTAAACAGAAAAGGGAGACCCGAAAAAGAGGTAGTGTTCGTCAAAGAACATTGTTGTTTTATTTCATCCCCAAACCTATTAAATTATTTTTATATAATAATTATATATTAATTCAATATCTTCTACCTACTGAGATGGTTTTATGTTAACTATTCCACCTAAAAACACACACAATTACATCAAATGAGTTAAGAAATCATCATTTGTGTGTACAAAAGGCTATAACCTCGCTAACTGATGTCGTTCATTGTTTCCATTAGCACATTTCAAGTCTTTTAATAATGATTCAAATAATTATATATATATTATGTTATTATTATTATGTAATTATTATATAACAGAAACCTTCATGGTTTCCTTTTTTGGAATATGATAACACTGTTTGTGTGTCTGGTGGACTAAAAGCTCATCAAGCGATGTGATCCATTGAAAGATAAAATAGGATGAAATAATAATGGGTTTAATAGAAATATGTGATATATATTATTTAAATATTATAATTAAACTATAATATATATATATCATTTATGTTTCCTTTATTAAAAATGGCATGAAAATGGAAACAATGTTCTTATATGCATATGGCCGACCATCTCCATGAATGATGTATTTCATTTCCTATAAAAAACTTTTATGAATTACTCTAAATACATATAGAATAAAATTTTATGATATTTATTGAATTATATACATTCATTATATGATTTGATAATGATAAAAGTAATAACACCAATAATATGACAAATTATATCTTATATGAAAAACAAAGCAGTCATTTACCAAAATGTAACATTAACACTGAATTGTTAAGAATTTCCTAATAAAATGTCATACCAAAATAATATATGTTATGATATATATGAATATTATTCTGTGTTATATTTAAATAAACTAATAACTATTATACATTTTTTGAATGAATATGCTAGAATTCAATACTTAAGGTAAGGGATTTTCAATATCAAATTTATTTTCTATGATACCCAAGCTAGGTTCAACACATATTTAGTATATGTTTCATGTATACATTTCATTAATTAATTTTATGATTATTTTTTAAAAAAAATTCTTACATATCCATCTTAGGATACCTCTTTCTTAGGATTTACGGTTAAAGAATTACCAAATCGATAAGGTAATTTTCTCCCAATTTAAATTCTTTGAGATACATGGTATGATATGAACCTATATTCTATTTTGATGCATATATACTTCCCCTTTGACATGTTATATAATTAATATCACCATTTTAATGAAATTTTAAATTTTTTTAATGTTATTCATTCATGGGGGTTATTATGAAATGATAATAATGTGGTAAGTGTTTTTTCTATAATTTCATCGTTTATCGGAATTATTTTTGTTTATGATTATATTATTGAAATATTATGATCCATATCATAGTAATTGTGATTATTTTTCTTATCCTATGTTTATTAATGATCAATTTATGTAGTGTTACCATTATTCCAGTCATTGTTGCATAAGATAATTAAGAAAATGATTTTAAGAAAATATGACTTTATTTCTCTCTTCACTCTAGAATTTTTTTCTTCTAAAACCATGGTTTCTGAAACATTTTTCATATATTTTTTACTATCTCCAATTGATTTTTGAAATCATATTTTTACCCAAGTATAATTTTTACATATAAAAATCTTTAAATTTATCTTCATGTCATATTCCAAAATAATTACAATTTTAGATTTAAAGAAATAATAAAGGAATAATTATTTTAAGTGTATAAAATGACGGGATTTCATAGTGACCATGGCTGATAATATTATCAAATATTACTTTATATGTTTTAAAATATATTTTTAAATTCTTTTTTTCAAAATGTTATATTTTTTTAAAATTTTTTTCTAATATAAAATGATATTTTCCTAATTAAATGTTATAAACGATCATTAGAAATTTTTTCCATATAATATGTCATCCATTGGAATTACCTATATCGTACTGATGATATGATCAAAATATAACATTCAAATTACTTCTATGAATTGTTTATTTTTATGATGACATGTTATTTATGAAACCAATTTCTCTTCCACAAGTTATACCATGATAAAATGTTCATAAAAGTTACTTATTTTAATAGGTTATTCTATGATGAAATGATTATGAAACCTATATCTTGTCCACAAGTTATAATATGATGATATTTTTATTCATCAATTTAAATTCATGTGTTATCATATGATGAATTTTTACTATCTTGTGGCACAAATATGTATGTTTTCATTATATGATGACAGGTAAATATATGTCCATCCAATGCATTTTGCTAATAATTTATATATCTCTTGATATAGAAATGGCTAGAATGGGGAGTGAACCAGGAATAGTAACAAGGGGATAAAATGGGTAGTAAACCTAATATTTTAATACATGAATATAATGAGGAGTTAAATTGAAAAATTAAAGGAATTTTTCTACTCTAATGGCCTTAGAAGTGATCCTTGAACAATATGGAAGTTATTTTATATGCTTATGTTAATGAAAAAAAATCCATGTCTTATGCTAATTTTAGGATCTCATGGATCATGTTATTTGATTTACTTATGATTCATTTATTATGAACTAACTATATTTAATTAATGATTTATTATTATGATCATTCTAATATAGGGTACACATTTTTGTTATTATAATCATGTTCAAATACCATTATAAACATGTTATGCTTACATATCTCCCTTGTTTACCCTTACTGATGAGTTCATATCACCCATTCTTATTTTTTACTTTCCCTCATATTTGAAGATATGTATTATGTATCATATTTATAAGAATGGTAATAGTAATGAAGAACATAGTGGGATATGATAAATCTTAGTTATAGATCAGTATTTATGTTTTCATGTTTCCAATGGAAATAAAATTTTATAGTCCTTAGGCTTATGTTCAGTGAAATGTAACAAATATTCCAAAAAATGATGTAATATCTATGTATATTAATCCTGGGTAACTATAACTATCATAATCATAAAAAAAATTAAATATTTTGATGATATTTAATTCATAATATTATTGTAGATAAAAAGGTTTAGAATAGGAAAAAAGGAAATTAATTTAAAGGATTTGGGTAGGACAATTATATCCTCTTCTAGAGACCTCCTTTGGTATAAATATTATTCCATGGATGAAAGGTTTAATGAGATGGAAATGGGATATAGTAAAAAATGAATTAATATAAAAAGTTTTTGGGGGTAGGTAATGGTTGATATATAAGACAAAAAAATCATGAATAATAGAGGACATGAGGTTCCCTTTAATAAGTATGGGAGAAAACACCACATGAATTACATAAAATATTAATATAATATAAATTCATTATCTTTTGAAAATAGAACAATATGAGAAATTATTAACAATTATTATAGTATAAGATACAAAATTTCCACATCCAATAACAATTTGATATGATTATGTGGAATTATTACCCATATCTCCTAGTTCAACGCCAATCAGTACTCCCTTTTCAATATTAACAATATAGAAAAATATTTTCAATTTTTATTATTCACTACAAAAAATAATAATGTGTTGTCATTACAGAAAATATATATTAAGATATAAAAAATGGAAGTCATTTTATGAAATTAAATTTTTATAAGGTGATGAAATTAATTTCAAAATAAATGTGAAAATTTCAATGAAAAATTGTTCTAGAGTAATGGATTTTATGAATTAATTTGAATTTACATTAATTATTTCCTAGAAAAAATGATTGGTAAAATATATAATTGAATATATATCATTTATATTTCATTAAAAAATAATCAGAATTTGTTAATTTAATTAATTATTATAAAACATCATTTGTTGTACATAAGTTGATGAATGAAAAATAAATCAATTTTCCTTTAAATGGGTTTATATTCTTTCCTAAAATTTAGATAAGTAATGTTTGGATGATTATAAATTAATTAAAATGATTCTATTGGATGGTTATACATTACCTATAATATATGAATATAGGATTTACTACATTTAACTATGGTTTCAGATCACCATCGATCTGTTTTGATGGAGATGGTTGGTTATGGCTTCATCCCTCCAAATTCTTGTTTGATCCAGTGGTTGCTACTTATTTATTACTTAACTAATCCTTATACAATGTCAATAAATTATTTAAATCTCTATTCATCACCTTTTGCTTCATAATCTTGTAATGTGATACCTTGACTACTCTCATCCCAAGATCTTGCTCCAAATTTGGGTTTCCCTAGGGCGGATTGACACTTTACCTTACATCAGTAATTCATTTCTGGGGTGGTGAATTTTTGGCCAAATGTTTATATTCAACATACATCATGGGTGGTGGTGTATGAAGGAAAATATGTTGTTTTTCTCTCTTGGGTGTGGTCAGGTTATTCTATTTATCTTACACATCGATTGATTAATGTGTGTTAGGATGTGGTGAGATCAATGGAATTACTGTGGGGATCATGTTGTTTCTCATTTACGGGATTGAATGTTAATGGACTTTGATCTAGATGGACCAACATGTGGGTATTTGGTGTTTTATATTTTTGGTGGGATTAATATCTATTCATCATAGTATTTTTGAATAGAAATATTAGTTTTGGTGTTTATAGTCATTGGTTTTATTGGTTTTTATTATTAATGGGGTGCAAATTTCTTTGTTAGCAGCGGTTTCGTCCTCATTCAGTTTGCAATGTGACACATAATTTTTCAGTTTCCACTAGGTTGGTGGCCTAAAAATATGAATAGGTGTCATGAAACCTATAATTCATCCATTATTTATTAATATTTATGGATGGATGTGTAATGAATTGTGGTTTTCTAGACTGCAGTTTTCAGTAGAAATTTGACTTTTGATTTCAAATTCTTATAAAGAAGTAAATTTTAATTTCACACTGGAATATGGTTATGTATAATTATTATGACCACATTATTGGTCCAATAATATGGTTTTTCCAAAGGATGAGAGTTTTATAGAAATCTTATCCATTAGAGTTTTAGATGAAAATTTGATATTAAATATTTAATAAATTAAATATTAAATTATTCATGCATGTTTGTTCATAAATAAATATTCAATCAATAATTACATTGATATTCAGTATCTAATGTAGATTCTTGAATTTTTAGTTCTTTCTGGGCAAGTCATAAACTTGAGTTGGGCATTGGGCCCAGCCCGTGCAACTTTTTATTTTCTTTTTTTTTCCATTCTTTTATTTTCATTTCTTTATATTCCTTATCTCATTCTGACGCACACCCACTATGGATTCACCTCCTTCATGAAACCTATTATATAAATGAGAGATGAATAAAGTGATTATGATAGTGGGAGGATGAAACTAGTAATGTTGTGATGTTCTTGATATGTCAGATAATTTGGTGGCACCTGTGTGCTATGAAATTGAATGATGCTTTGGTGGTTTCTGACTAACGGTAGGACTATTTATTTTTTTTTACCAAAAATTCACTTTAAATATTTTCTTTCAGTTTTTAATATCCCTATTATTCATGCTTGTGATCCCTAGTAGCCAGACATGTTTCTCTAGAGTTTTAAATGGGGGTTTTGGGAGATTTGGAGGGTTTTCTATTTGGGAAACTCGATAACACGGTGTGTCATTCAACAAAACATAGATTATGTTCTTCCAATTTGGATAATATATTGTTTTAAAGAGTACATTTCATGTATGTATTATACACACCATGTACGGGTACTCATTCATTTAGCCACATACTCATCCAGGAGAACCCGTGGAGGGGTACATGGCAGTGTAGACTACATGACCAGACTACATGTGGGTGGAATTCCAAGCAGTAGTACCAGGCCAGGACTTTTATCTAGCCATGATAGATTAAGGACACAGGCTGATACCTCGTTCAGGGTAAATTCCATGATTCATACATGCACTCCATGAACCTGGGTCATTTACACACCCATGTGGGGGGAAGTACATGAAATTTTGTTCCTTTTGGGGCACACGTTGTGTATCTAGGGTAACCTACCATGTACTTCCCCTTTTCACCCCTTTGATGGGTTTTATTATCTTCAGGACTTGAATTCATAATTGGACTTCATAGTAGACCTTTATGTTGAAATTGGGCATGCATCGGATGCCCGAAACTGGCGGGATTTTAAAAAACTTCTATATATGATCGATGTAAACTTGTCGACATTAGTGAAGAGCAGCATGGTCAAAGGTGAGGACCACACGTGAAGGGTTTTAACTAAAAAATAAACCGTAAAAATACATGGTTTAGATCTGAAACTGCGCACGATGTCTACTCATATTTGGTGATCGTTTCTCAAATAATATGAAGTCTAATTTTTATATATCTTCCAAACAAGCTTCAAGGAATCTGCGAGAGCACCGTTTATCATAATCTGGTTCCTAGACCAGAATTGCGACGATGCCTTCGATGCTCCAACGACCACTACATCACTTCTCTAATGACACCTGAGTGAGTACCCAATCTGATCTCCTTGTATCTAGAGCCTCTCTCTCTCTCTATATCATGTGAGAGAGGAGAGGAGAGGAAAGCCCCATGAATAGTGTTTGGAAAAATCCCCTCCTCTTCTATTAATAGTATTTATTTAAAATACCCGGTATCACCTAGATGACCCTAAATAGTTGACACACTATGAAACACATTTTATGACTACTAAACCGAGTCGCAAATAATTTTATTATTTAATTTTAATGTATTAAAATATAATTGGTGATAATAATTGAGTCATTAACTCAACTCTTTGTTCACATAAATATTAACTGAACATTGAATAATTTAATATTAGAAAATTATTATTTTTTTCATTTATTTATTTAAAAAAAGAAATACAATTAATAAATAAATTCAATACTCATTATTCTAAAATCAAATAATATGATTTTATTTATTTCATTGGTGATCATTTTATTTGAAAAAATCCAGAACCCATTGGTGGGGACCACCATTTCAAAAACATTTATTCAACTGAATAGAAAAGATTATTGAATACGCTATTGTGTGTGACCCTCTAGGCCCTTATCTCAACGGTAATGAATAGTATTCATAGACAAAGAGTAGGATCTAGAAACCCATCATGGCCCCTGAACGGATAAATATTGTCACAACAGCGACAACAAACCTATGCATAGACATTGTGCAATAGAATCTCTTGGTTTATAATATCTCATAAAGTAGGATGCACTCTCATGTTATCACCATTTTCTTTCTTTATTATTTACTGATTTAACTGGACGAATTTACCCTTGACTGCCCTGGACATGGTCTTATAAAGGTACTTTCATCCATATCAACATGGTCTGGGATATATTACTTACATAACCCATAAGTGAAGAATCCTTTCTGGACCATTCAACCAACGTCATACCACCAATGACACACCCAACAAAAACTACATCGACATGACTTCATTGCCATGGTTTTCATCTTGCATCAATGTACGCAATCAATGACACACATTGGTAATGATCTCAAGTCAAGAGACCACTACACCTGATCATAGATAGGAACATCCAATGACACCTATATCATGTTGTGTTACTATTGGTGAGAAATTCCTCATGATATCACTACTAGAGATCACCATGTTCTAACTTCCTGAGATGAAGTCTTAATGATTATAAGCCCCCATCACCTAATAATCAGAGATCAACTATGTCTAATTAGTGATATGTATCTAGACTATTGAGAATATATTTAATATTAGTGTCATAGTATCTCGAGGTTTTAATTATAGCCTAGTATCTGCAATAACCTCTTGATAAGACAATTAATCTTTGGAAATTACCTATCAATAGTGGATGCAGAAATATCTACACTATAATGGTAATAGGAAATCATGTATAGCTAACTGTATACACATTTTGTTAATTAAATGAAATAAATAGTTGGGTCTAGGGAACCCACTATTTTAACACTCCCACATTTACTAGAGCCTACATTCTAACCAAACGTGTTAGCTACTCACATAATGAACTTCATGTTTCTATTGAGTAATGGCATTAGCTATTAGGTCTGCCACCATTCCACCACATGGCTATTATTCTATTACGACTTGATCTCCTTGAGTAGAATTTATAAAGAGATAGAATCCTATGTATATCTCACTTTTCCACTGTCATAACATGACATCTTGGTTAGTAATAATTTCATAATTTACCTTATGATAATACATTTCTTACTAGATGAGATTCTATGAACTGGAAAAAATAACTGCGTTTATATTTTTCTTTTCTACCTTATAAGATGCAACATACATGTTCTTTGTTGGTGTGGCTACCAATAGATTATATGATATTGACTCGCTTATCTCCGTTTACCTTACTTCGATAGTAAATAACATCGATCTATGTAAGACTAGTTTGTATCCCACAAAACTAGTATTATTTCTTCTCTACTTACCTAGTACATATATTTTGTACTTTCCGAAGTAAAAATAGATGGTTTTCACTGCATCCCGTGTAGTGCTCCTGGATATAATGGATATGTTCCCACTATAAAATATACGTTGGAAATATCATTACTTGTACATATCATGGAATACATGATTGATCCATCGCTTCAACATATGGATTTAACTCATCAAGTCTATCTCTTCTCTTATCCCAGACATGTCAATCTGAAGAGATTATGCCTTGTGACATAGGAAACAATTAATCTCTTGAATTGTTCCAAAAATTTCAATATATGTACGATTGACTAAGACTAATCAAAATATAGATCTACCTCAGTATATCCAATTACCAAGAATATATGTTGCTACATTAAGTCAATCACTAGAGAATAGATTTCATTTTTGTCTTAACAAAATTTAAGACCAACACTTGTTTTTCCATATGTTTCTGAACTTATATTACATGGAAAAATTTTCACTCCAAATAACCTCAAGTAGACACATGAAAATAATTTGTTTAAAATGTTTATTCTATTATCATGTTTCTTAAAATAATCCTAAACTGGATTTCAATAACGTAAAAACTTTATTAGCATTATGTGACCATCCCTTTCTGGTTGTGTCATATAGACATCATCCACGATTGGTGGTCATGAGATCCAATGAAAAATAATCTGATCATAGATTTTAGCTATGATAAGTAAAATTCAAAAGGATTCTGGCTTAAAGACTTAGTGAAACCAATTAATCCTTGTTGGTACAATGCTTATACCATCCATGAATAAATTCACTTGAATACCCACCGCAGTATTCAAAACAGTAATCCATGTTGCCCTATGATACATGGAATTCATTAATTGAATTTTATATGGTCTTATAAATTTTAGCTAATTAAAATATATTTCTTACTTTTAGGAAATATTATTCATATTTAATAATAGATCACCGACCGTGGGGAATATAAAAACTGTCACAATGGTTTTTTCCATCCTATGTAGTTTGTCTGTCTGGAACATACTTTGTTCCACAAGCTCTTGTGAAACTTGTTCCTATGCCAACTATTTGTTAAGCTTCAGCATTGAAAAAACAAAAGTCAATAGATCTCCCACTATCTCCAATAGATATGTGCACCCTATTATATAATGTATTCAATCACATGACTATAACAGTTCTATGTTATGGATTTATGTAATATCCTAATCAAACATTATAATATATACCTTAGATGCACAATGTGTTTACCTTGATGCGAGTTTGTTTGTATATGAATAGACTATTTTTATCCAAACACATTTCCTTATGAAATATGGGATTTAAATAATACTATGAATCATATGATATCCATTTTTCATTATAGTTGGCATATGGTTGTGGGATATCACGATTATTTTGAAATCATTTCATGAAATATAATGGATGTTTCTAAAAGTTGAAACATTGATACTACTAACAATAGGATTTTGATGTTTAAAATATGCATTTAGGAATTGTTCCACACTACATGTTTTTTTATCAATGATTATATGTAAGACTTCATCATCAATCCACAACATTAACATCAATGTATTAATATGGATAAGGTAATGTATGTTTAATAATTACTCAACGTGACATTATCATGAATGATGAATGCATAGTCAAGATAATCTTTAGTATCCCAACCCGTAGAAACTCATATCTCCTAACCATGCTTATACTTCACTTTATTATTCCTTAATTACTTATGGGAATATTAGGAAGTATACATACCTCTAGCTTATACTTGTAATAGTTCATGCTTACTTATTGAACTATTTCCAAATGCTTTGTGACATACATTTATTTATAATGGCTCGTTTTTTAAAACTAAAGGAGTCGATGGTACCAAATATATTTTGCTGTGTTAAGCCTAAATACCATACTTTATATATTCATTATGTCCACTTTTAATATTACTTGAAAAATATTTATATTTGCATAACTGGGTATAATTCATTCATTAATATTCATCACTCATTTCCCATGACTCATGTATCACAGAATTAGTTATTTATTTTACATAAGAAACATTCATTCCAAAACATGAAAGAATATCTTATTGCATCCAAAGATAGATGAGATTAATGTTTGTGGTTATACTCAATAATTGTTCAACAAGAATTTTTCACTTAGAAATTAAAGAAGTCGTGTACTTCGCACTACTTGACTAGGTATTACCCTTTCAAAGACAAATAGAGAATACACCTAACTTCTAGTAATGTTTCTATACTTACTTGGTAACTATATTTAAATACACATATTTAAAAAGAATATAGTATTAAATACTCACGTAGTAAAAGGAATCATTACATTGATGAATATGATTGATGTAGAAACAGAAACATGATTCTTTAAAATAGTTTATTTATTTTAAACAACCATAGTATTATTTTATAATATATAATACAAATAATATTAGTTATCACCTCATTAATTTCAGTTCATCACAATTCTGCCATTCGAATTACATTCCTTTTGTACATTTCACATTGACATTAAATATATTCTCCATATTGATTAAAGATGAAATTATCTTTGATATTCTTATTATCTTGGCGAACCATACCTAAATGGGTAATGGAGCGTTTACTCAATACTTTTTCATTTTATAACATAAAATAAGACTAGATTAATTTGGTGAGAATGATTTGATAAGAGGATCCATTCAATATTTCAATTTACATATGCCAATGTAAACATTACTTTATTCATCTCAGAGATTTTCATTCTCCTCGGAAACTTCTCGAAGTTGAGACTTTATGTGATATCATCTATGTCCTGGTGTAGAAACTACAACTAACACTGGACGTTGATGCAAGCATAATGATGTAACCATAATATTCTTTGCACATTTGTCTCATGTAAGAAGTTTCACCCTCGCTTCTTGAGGTAGTTAAACAGTGTTGGGAACACTAGCACCTTCAGTTTCCTATATCATGATACTATGCGCAAGTGCCCATATTTTTCTTGGATACTCTAGCCAGTGTGGACATTTACTTTATACAATATATTATCACAATTTTTAAACTGGTGGTATATCATGCAATTTTCTTAAAAAATGAATTTTAGGAGATGAGAGATTTTTATCTGGATTACCCGTTTATACATTTTGATTAATTATTTATATTTATTTTAGGTATACCAATATTTTATTGGATTCTAGGAACCCTCTGTACAAGAATCAAAATACCCTATCTCTTGAGTATTCTAGTGGCAATGATCCTAGATCCACCCCTCACACTCTACAAGCTATGGCTACACTACTACCTAGAGGGTTCTAGATGGGATTTTGGTTAGCCAACCGCTTTAACTAGTGTCTCATCGATCTGTTGGGTGAAGTATGGGATTCTTAAAATCCAAACATTATTTACTCAACTCTTACCTCTAAAATTACAACATGAAAGCTATGGATATTTAATTTCTGCAATTTTAGTTATGTCAACCCATAACATTTATATGGACTCTACAGTAGTAAGAGACACTATCAGCTATGTCATGACCGACACCTTAAACTATCAACTTTGTCCAAACATGAATGATCGAAGGAAGTTATGACTTAATATATCATTGAGGGTTTGAATATTTTTAATGTGATGAAAACAATCATTTTCTATTTTTATAATCATGTACTATATGATCACACTCAAAACTGACTGTGAAAGAAATAGAAAAATATATCATGTCACATGGTCATTTTATCTTCCATGTTTGTTTATTATTATTCGATGTGATCTCATTCTAACTACACATTCCTAAAATAGTAAACCATGTAGAAATTAAATGAAAAACATGATCATGAGCTGGTTCTTTTGGCAGATCCGTTGAGAGCATAACAGACTAACCAAAACCCTAGGGGTAAGTACCTTTAGTCGCATGACTTGAAACTTGAATAGTAACTTCTTCTCATCTAATTCATCCAACTCTTCTCTGGAACATTACTGTCACTTGGCATGAAATACTTCATTACTTTTCTCTTCATTATACAATTGTACTTTCACATAGACGAGAGGGTATTGGGGTATAAAATATAACTCTGAGAATGGGCGCACATGCCCTTATACATATAATGACACATGAGACGACACACAGATTTCCATTATGTTACATAATCTAATTATTACAATACCATTCAATAATTAAATAAATAAATTAAATAAATGAACCAATCATACATTGGTAGGTCCATAGATCATGACCACTATATGCATTAACTCGCGTAGATAAACTAAATACAGAATAAAAATAATCTTTCATTAAATAAATTATGAGGGTAGTAATTATTGAATTAAAACTTAACTCTAAGTCTAATTCAACAAATGATTTCGTTCAGTCCTAATTAATAAATTTTATTTTAAAACTAAAAATTAAATTAAATTAATTAATTTAATTAATATCCCAATTAAATTTATTATGACACATCTAAATTCTAATAACCAAACATTAATATTAAACTAATTTAATTATAAATTGATATTAAATTAACTAATTTAAAAAAAATTGATTAATATAAATCACATGGGCCCTTGAAATAACAGGCATGGCCTGTGCCGGTCGGGGTGAACCTGCTCAGCCCAATCTGGACGGTACTGACCTCGTGCAGGGGCATTCATGGATGGGAAACTCTGCCTAAGCCTGTTCTGGGCTAGGAAAATCCACTCAGGTCAGTTTCGGCCAACCTAGTATCTTCAAACCAATACGAACCCAGAAGGATTACCACACAGTGGTGTGTGCCGTGTTGTGAGCTCTGGCAGAGTAGTGAGTGCTGAGTGGAGGCGGTCAGGGATTCCCTTATGGCAGCCAAGGTGGTTGGAGGGTTTTGGTGGGATGGTCACTCACCTGCTGGTCAACGGAATCCATCACACGGGGGGGGGGGGGGGTTAGTTGGTAGTGGCTGGTAGACATGCTAGAACAGTGGAGACCCGGGGTGGTCGGCTGCTAGTACAGGATGAATCTGAGAGGGTAGGCACTTCAGGATAGCATCACTGGCCTGGTTTGTGGTTCCACTGAGCAGAAGAATAGAAGAGAAATGCAGTGGGAATTCCGACTTGGGAGGGTAGCCACCGCATTTCTGGAGCAGTAAGCAGTGCTTGCACCTATGGCCCATGGCACCGCCACTACAGTGGGGCAGGGAAGAGGTATCCTTGTAGGGCCCCGACACACCTACTGCCTGTCTGGGAGTGAGGAGGAATGCCCAAGAAGAGGCGATCTGCTATGTGTTGTGCTTGGTGTGGTGTGCTTTCTACATTGGGAGGACAGCTAGTTTCCCAGGTGTTATGTCACGACACTATGGGGAACACCAGAGTTCCATGGGGGCCGCTCCGCCTGGGCTGCTGCGGTGCCTCGCTGCAGTGGGTCTCCACGAGAGAGGAGGTGGTCCAGCAGGGGTCACCCCATACAGCATGATGAAGACCTGCTCGGGTCTCCACCCGTTCACCTATTTTTATCTACTTTTTCATGTCCACCCCACCATGTTTTGTAAAGATGTGACCTTCTTTGTTGGACACCCTTTCCCCTATAATTTTTTATTTTTTTATTTTTTAGGCCAACCACGATTTTCATTGCAAGTTGTTCACCCCTGCCCTTTTTTTAAAAAAAAATTATAAAGCCTATTATGGCTTTGGAAATTATTAATAATATTATTATAATAAATTTTTCTCAAGTCTATACTTAGACTAGAAAATATTAAAACTTATAATAATAAAATTTTATTATAATAGAATATTATAATAATAAAATTATAATTATTATCAACTTATTATTATAATAATTAAATTAATATAATAGTATTCATTAAACATCATTGGAAAGAACTATTCTTTTAATTGGTTGCCCACCCGGTGAGATAAAACTACTGGTTTATCCTTTATTTTAAACATTAGATGAATGCAAATGGGTCATCCAATATCGAATTCAAATTGGTCTCCGATATTGGGATCATATCGATGCCCTCTAAAATTAAGGCAAATTTAATTTATTTGGCTTAAAATCGTCATGCTTCCCTCTGATACCACTTGTTGGAACCCAACGTGTAGCAGACGACCAAAACAGGTGGGATTTTAAAAATTTTCCTACAATGATCGATGCAAACATGTCGATGTCGATGAAGGGGAGCCCAGTCATAGCCGAGGACCACACGTGAAGGGTTTGAAGTAAAAAATAATCTGTAAAAATACCTAGTTTAGAAATGAAGACGTGCATGTCATCTGCTCGTTGTTGACAATCTATACATGATGAATCCGAAGACATATTTGTCTAGATCATCCACACACGCTTCAAGGAATCCACAGGAGTGTCGTTTTTTTTAATCTGGGTGCTAGAATAGAATTGTGACGACACCTTCAACACTCCAATGACCACAACATTTCTTTTCTTGTGTCGTCTAAGAGAGTGCTCAATATAAGCTTCTTGGATCTAGAGACTCTCTCTATAGACCATGGGATAGAGGAGAGGAGAGAGAATCCCTATTACTAGTGTCTAGAAAAAGCCCCTCCTCTTCTATTTATAGTGGTTAATTAAAATACCAGGTATCACCTCGCCGACCCTGAATACTTAACACACTATCAACGACATTTTATGACTACTAAACTAAGTCATAAATACTGTTATCATTTACTTTTAATATATTAAATTATATTACCTGATAATAATTGAGTCATTAACTAGACTCTTCATTCCCATAAATATAAACTAAACCTTGAATAAATTAATATTCATCAATTAATATTTTTTTCTTATATTTACTTAAAACTCGTAAATAAATTTAATAAATGAATTCAATACTCATTATTCTAAACTAGAATAATATGAATTTATTTTTTGCATTGGTGATCTTTTTACTTTTGACTAATCCCGAACCCCAGTGGTGGGCCCTACCATGCCCAAAACACCTGTTCAACTGAATAGGGAATATTCTGGAATATGCTATTGTGTGTGACCCTCTAGACCCTTTTTTCAACAGTAGTAAATAGTATTCACAAATCAGGAGCATGATCTAGCAATCCATCTTGGCCCCTTAATAGATAAGTATTGTCGCAGTAGTGACATCCATCTTATGAACACACACTATGAAATATAATCTCTTTGTTTGAAATATCCATCTTATGAACACACACTGTGACATCCATCATGGGGAGTTACCATTTATAGATGCCCAATGATTTTTAGTTGAGTTTCTCTTCTGCGTTGGTATGGTGACCTTTAGGGAGCAGTTAATTTTTAGGATTCTCGGAGTGTGAGGGGTGCTTGTAGGCCATGTTTTTTTGTTTTGGCCATTATGGGTCATTGTGATATTTACCTCCTTGTAAAGAGGTTTGATATTTTTGGATACATGATTAGAAATTGGGAACTAATTGTGAGTATTGTTCTATAATGCTCTATGGGAAACCTAGAGACCCTATGTTTTGAATAAGACCCAGGTAAGTCGGCATCCATTTTGATTGATGGTAGACTAGTTGAGGGGGTTTCCCAACATTTCAGATTCCTTTTTAGTAATTTATCTTGGTTTATGCTCATTTTTTAATGAGGCATGGTAGGTGCACTAGTTTTTCATTATAGAAATATTGATTTATTTGAATTTTGGTCAGCATCATGGGTGTTTGTTTTTTGTGAAAAAATTTTACAGGTAAGACTTTTTTGGGTGCCTCTCCTGGTCAGGCAGTGTTTCTTATTTTTATAATATATTCAATGTGTGTTTAGACACTCATTATTGGAATGATTTCATGTGATGAGTAGTCATGGAATAAATCATCACACAAGTGAGGTTCCTTGTTTTAAAGAGGGCTTCCAAGGGAGTTTTTGGATTAATGAAACTGATGTGTCATGTACCATGGTTAGCTTATCGCTGTAATGGATTAATGTATAGAGAAAAATTTGTGTGATAATGGTACATGTTGGTTTCACATGGTACCATTTGAATCAAAATCAGTCAGTTGTCGGGTACGAGCTGAGGACCGATGCATTCAAAGATTTTTATATGCATTGATCATGGAAGTTGTGTTGGAATGTCCCTCCATGGTATATGAGACATCATGAAATGATGGGTTACAAATATATGGTTCACCCATGATTGAGTCCTAGTCATTTCATGACATGATGAGAGCATGTCTTGGAGGGAGTTGTACCCATACATAGTGGTTTCATAGTGTACATTAATTAGATATGATCATGCATTATCTTAATTCATCTTGAGTATCCTTAAAGAGTGACATCCCTAAAACGATCTCAATTAGTCTCTAAATGTATTCACTATTTGAGGAAGGGAACCTATTGAGGTTATTCTTGAGAAGTGGTGCAAGGTAGGCCATATGGTGGGAAGTGCACCATTGGCTATTTGAGGGGTTGACCCACGTTTTCATTCAAAATTCAAAATTTTTTATGAGCCATTGGGTTCCATGTTTTGTTAATGTTTATAATAAGGGTATTTCAATAGTGTGGATAACAAGATTGGTTAGAGATAAATGTATTCTATGTAGATGGTAGTTGTGGATGATATGATTCTAGTTACTGGATAGTCCAAATATCTTTCTTGTGAAAATACTCAAGATGAGATCATGGCTTCATGCCTTTTCAAAAAACTTTTTATGGATGATAAGGTACGTGGTGGGATTTTTGTAAGGACTTATTTTGTTTGGGACTGCGATTTTGAGAAAAAATTTGAAATTTTTTTTTCAAATGCTTGTAATGGGATAAAAGTTAGTTTTACTATATAATATGACCTTAGATCATTTTTCTAACAACTTAATTGGTCCTATAATAGGGTTATTACCATAGTAATGGTGTTTTTATTTAAATTCGAGATGTTCATATTTTAGTGGAAAAATTAATAAATAATATTCTATAAATTAAATATTAAATTATTCTTGCAGGTCCATTCGGCGATAAATTTTGAATGAAGCATTGGATTTAAATTTTATCTTCATCATTGAGTATATAAGGGTTATATTTTACTAGGCAAGGCATAAGCTTGAGTTGGGTTCCTTGGTCGGCCCAGACCCCTTTTTCTCTTTTATCTTCTCTTTTTTCATTATTTTATATTTCTTTCTTTATTTTCCATCCGTCCTTCTCATTAATTTACATTGTGTCTTCCCCTACTTCTCACAACATATGAGTGTGAAGGTTGATTTATAAAGAGAGGGAGATATGGAGGAGGAAGTATGTATCGTCATGAGGCTCTTGATGCATTGCATCGACATGCGACAATAGTGGACTGCAGATTCAAACAATGTTTTGGATTTTTCCACCCAATGGTAGTCTCATTTTTTCTTTTATCTCAAATCAATATTAATTTTTTTTGTTTAATGTTTTCATATCTCTACAATATATTCTTGTTAATTCTAGTGGAAAGATCAGTTTCATTGGGGGTTGAAACGAGGGTTTTGGGTGATCAGGAGGGTTTTGCATTTGGGAAATCGTGATAACACATCTTGTGGTTTAGGAGAAGACACTATGTGTTCTTAATATTTGAGTAAGATGATATTTTATAGAGTATAAAATCTTTTTGAAGTATACACCCAATATACTGGTACTGGACTATGTAGCCAAGTACCTAATGAGGTGAACCATTGTAGGGGTACATTGATGTGTAGAGTACCTGGGTAGGAACTGTGTGGGTGGAACACTGTGTAGATGTACACATCCTAGACATGTATCCATCCATATAAGATAAGGGAAACCCGTAGGTACCCTTTATAGGGTACACACCATGTTCCCTCCTTGCGCAATGTGTACCTATGGCATTTACATGCCAGGTCTATAGAAGTACATACCCAAGTGGGCCTTTTGGAGTACATGTTGTGTATCAGGGGTGGCATGCCATGCACATTTCCTTTACAGAATTTGAGGGTTTTTCTTAACCTCTATCACCATATTAATAATTTTATCTGATAGTATTCTTTTTTAAGTAGTTACCCTCATAAATCACAATAGATAAACCTTTGGAATTATCTGAGATCTTCTAAGGGGTGTTTTGGGGATTCTTTAAAAATAGAGAGGATCTTCTCTAGTTTTTGTATTCATTGTCTCCTAAGAGTTGGAACTAATATGATATTATCCTTGAGCTATCTCTCTTCACCAATGCTAGAGTATATTTTCTTTTCAGGATGACCCCAACCTATGATGTTCCCTTCTATCCTGAGTTGTCGTGAGAATAGTTGTTATCAAAGATATTGTGTAGTAATCCTCTATCATCTATATGGATACCATGTATCCCTTGATTGGGTTATTTTACTTATATCTTGATCTAGGGATCCCCTTGTAGGATAACATTACCTATGTATCATTATGAGGTTCCCATGTAGTGTGCCTTAGTCTTTGAGATCATTTTGAGGATCCCTTATAGGATTCCTCCATTTCATACCATTTGGGGACCGCAATTCAGATTCCTCCTTTATCTTTTAAAACAAAGGATTATAATTAGGATTCATTACCTTGTTTTTTGACCTAGAGGAATCCAAGTTGGATTCTACTTCAATGTTTGATTTGAGGGACCCAACGAGTGATCATTTTTTATTAACCCTAATTTGTACATTGGGTTTGAGTAGAGATAGTAGTGGGTGTCACATTAGAACCCACACGAAAATTCTAAGACCATGGGGAAATACAATTACTATTTAGAGATGGTGTTCGGCCACCCACACTCTCTGTTTATCATTAAAATATTTATTGCTGTTGTAGAGATGTTTATCAGTGGTTCTTCTTGGTTGGTGGATATTGAGCATGACACGAGGTGTCTTTGTTTATTTTTGTATGATAAGATATGATTTACTAGGATCCTACCATAAATACTTGTTATTTATGATTAATACCAGAATATCCAGAGGTAATACCTAAGGTTAGGTTGTTGATCATATATTTTTTAATTATTTTGTTGGGATGTCTAGTGATGTTTCCTGGTATCCAGTTGTTGAGACATGCATGATTTTTATGGTATTCTTTGAGTGATATGGATATTATATTTGTAGTAATTCCTATGATGGACTCAAAGGTCCGATGACATGTTTTACCTATGTGATACTTTCATTCCCACTATAGGAATTCCATGGACAGAATAAGTGGGGTGATGACTTGTATACCCTGAGTGATACTTGGATTCTCATTGTAGGAATGCCTCAGATAGACTCATATGGTTGATGACTTGTTTTCCTGAGTGATACTTCGATTACTACTATATATATACCTTGTACATACATAATGGGATGATAAATTTTATACACTAAGTGATACCTTGATTCCCAGTATATGATTTCCCTGGATGGACTCGGAGGACTGATGACATTTACGCCTTGATTTATAGATGTTTTCCCAATTGTATAAATTCCTTGGATGGACTCATAAGGTAATTAATTCAATAGATGCATTGGATGATCTTACATAGATATTGAAATAGTAGTGGATGACTGGGATTGAGTATACTCCTTGGGTCTTTATTTTTTGGATGACTTGGGTCTTGCTACCCCTAGGATCTGGCTTTCTTGGACTCACATAGGACATGTTTGGTAGAAATCCTCCTAGGACACTGACCAGTTCCTTTTATGAGTTTCAATCGTGATGATAATGGGATTCAAAGAAGATTTTTTTATCTTCTATACCTTGGATCTAGAACATTGTGGTCTAGGACCTGATAATTCGGTGTTCCTGTAATGAATGTTAGGCTTTTAATTACACAACGTAGGCCGATGTGGATGCCTTGGTCATTATAACATGGATCGTCCTTTTGGGTCTAAAAAGTTATTACTCGGAAAAGGAGGTCGTTTGATAATGGGAAATTTTCTGGAATGACCATTAGTATATTATATCCTTATTTATAGGATTTTCCATCATTATATAGTATCCTTGTTGGTGATTGGAGGCGAGTACATGTGAACCCATGTGTAGGACATGTATCCCCCTATGGTGATGTTGCTTTCTCTGAGATATAATATTTTTGTTGGATAAAGAAGGTATATGTTGATTGGTATTATAGAACTAGATATCTACTTAAGAATACATGGCTTGAGTGGCATTATATCCAGCTCAATTCCCTTGCCCAAGATGTTTATGTGATCATGATGATAGAACCACGAATCGACTGCTAATGTGTTTTAATGTTATTTGACTAACATACCAATAAATACTAATATTTATGCATACATTTATAGGTATGGGAATATCCATGTATACAAATATAAATATGGATATCCATTGAAGAACTATCCCAGTTGGATGGGTTTATGGACCCGAGGTTTGACTGTGGTTTCATGTTTGGTTTTACATACAATTTAGTTATGGTTTAGATATATTGAAATGATTATGTTCCATATAGTTATAACATAAAATTTATAGGTTTCTTATTAGGGTGGCCTGCTGAGATAATTTATCATCCCTACATGTGTACCTTTGTGTATGTGTATATCATAGTTACACTTTTTGGGTTGTCGATTGGTTGAATGGGGGATAGTGATGAGGCCTAGAGTTAAATGTTCAAGTAGAGATGTTTATGGTAGGTATTCTAATAGAACTTCCATAGTTCAACATTTTCTGGAGAGAAGGTTTGTGGTATGGCTTAGAGTTATTAATAGTGTCATGTACATTTACTTTTAGCTTCATCTGTACTCTTCTGTTTGTCTGGTAGGTATACTGGGTTACCAGTGTTTTATTATATGTCATAGTTGTTCATGCTTTTATATAATGTTATATTTTAGTTTTTTACTACTTCCAAACTCTATTTAACTTACATAAGTTTATGATACTTCGTTATATCCCCTATTTTCTTATTATAATACGAGGGAATAGTCTCCACACTATCACACCCTAGGCCCTCTCTTCTAGAAGTCTTCCTTGGGAATATTGTATGCTGCGCTTGAGCACTTGTATCCCACCATCTCAGAGCACTGTTTTAGTGTCATCTTTTTTTGGATGATACAGGATGGGTACCATTCCATTGACTATTTCTTATTGTTTTTATAATGGTTTTGTTTTGCATTAGGTTGACATTATTTTTGGTTCTTTTTATACTTTTTCAATGTCTTGCTTGAAAGAGGGAAGGACATGTGGGTACCTTTCTTATGGATCTCCTTCCCATGTATGTGTTGGTTGTATAGGTGTTTTTCCAAATTGTGCTTCTTGCATGACATTAATTTTAGAAAGACGGGGTGGTACATTTTGTTTTACTAAATTCACTATTTTATTTTCTTAAGAGGGAGACAAAGATGATTTATATGGTGTTTGTTTTGATTTTTCTTCCCTTTTGACTTGTATGATCATTTTGACCTTTGTATTTTGTTCCATTATAGTATTCTTACCTTTTTCTAATGGGATTCCTCTATTCCTAGTTTTAAAAGAGGTATTCTCTTTTTTTATAGTCAATAAATTGAAATTTAGCCACATCCTTTTCAAAAAAAAATCCAATAAATTTCATTAAAAAAACTTATTAAAATGGTTCACTATATTTTGTTATTAAAAATTCATACCACCTAAAAATTAAATTTCATCAAAAAATAGTTCTTTTAATGGTAAAATGATTTTATTAAATATTTAATGATTATTTATTACAGATTTATCAATATATATTAATTTATTTATACATTTATCTATATTTTTTATAATATAGTTAACCCTATATATACATGTTAATCCAATGAGTAGGTTTTGAACGTATATTATTTCACATGCTTATTTAGACCAGGGGTTGCATTTAAATAATGCTATCAATCACATAATGATTATTTCAAAGGGAATTTATAAAATATCATAGGTAGATATAATAATGGTTTAAATTTATAATATAACTTAATATGTTTTTTAGAATCTAATTTATATTTAAATGATGAATTTGGAATTTCATGTTGTGATGATGATGCTTAATTGATGTGAATCTTAATATGTCACTAAGGAGTTTTGAAGCATAATCATATAAAAATGGTATCAGGAAAACATTTTTGAACAAAAAATGATATCAATAGATTCTTGAAATGGTATCTAATAAATAAAATAAAATGATTATATCTTAATATAATAAACAACAACATTAAAATAATATATGTTAATGTTTTTATATATTATCATTTTCATATTAAATTTTTTTAGGATACCAATTTTTTTTATAAAGTGTATGTTATAACAAAAAATTTGTTTATCTATAATGAAATGTATCTTACTACATCATGTGAATAACTAAATGAAATTATAGGGAGTTATTTTAATGAATTCAAATGATGGTTTTCATTATCTAGAAAGAGATATTCTCTATAATTAATGTAAGAATTGTGGAAATCATTTTGTGTCACAAGTCAACCCTGTATTGGTGGTGTTAGTTGGTTTAACATGTGGTGTGACTCACACACACAATACATTACTTTTTATTCATTAATTCTCATTATTATGTATGGTTGAGATCATAGGAAATGTTTCCAATGTAAATAAAAATTGAAGCTTCAAATGTTAATCTATATAAGTCGGTGACATAGATAATAATTATGATATTAACATAGACTTGTCTCTTATAAAATTTTATAACTTATTTGGAATAATGACTTTTTCAATAAAAAATATCTTGGTAGAAAATTCACTAACTAATTTTTTTTTTGTAAAATTTAGTTGGCGAGAAGAAGTAGTTTAGATATTAAAAAGGATAAATATGAAAAAAAATAATCAATTGATATCATTGATAAAGTGTAAAATTTTTATTTTTACTGCTGAAATGTATTTCCAACAGATATATTAATAAGTGTTTAGAAGAGTCTAAATATATGAAGGATGAAAATATTGAAAAATAATCGAAAACATGAATCTCAATTCCAGTATTAGATAAGAATCCACAATTACCAATATGACTCTAGTAAATACTGTTGAAACTTTATAGTAGGTATTGTGTGTATAATGTTAGTGTACAACTGAGAAAATAACACTATGAAATTCTATGAAAAATAAGTAGAAAATGAATATAAATATATGGATGAGAAGACCATTTATTTTTATTATAATGGGGGTATAAAATAAACTATAAATCCAAATTTTTATTTTGGTATAAATTGATTTATGTGATAGATCATTATTTATGATTGAATTGAAAATTAAATCCATTGGGGGATGAAATTTAAACCAAATTACATGATTTTAATTTTTAGTTAAATTCTCAACTAAAATTCAGGAAATATTAATAGGAAAGGAAGATTATATTATGATACTGTATTGGAATTCTAAATACTAATTTATAGCAATTATGTTATTGTTGAATCCTATATAAATTGTTTGTTATTAATTAGACAGACAATTTATTTTGTAAAAATTTTATTTTTCAATTGAAAATCTGAATGTTATTTCTATAATTTATTATTAACATTAATGTATTGAAAATATTTTATAAATGAAGATAAAATATATTAAAAATTAATGAAACAAATGTTGTTATGTAAATAAATATATTATCAACGCTATTGTGAAAGTGTAAAAACATTTCAAGAAACATGAATTTAAAAGAAGAAGGATGTGATAAATTAAAATGTTTTACAGATGTTTCAAGAAAAAATCCTAGTATAAGCACCCATATCACATCATGAGTGAAGATTTATGAATTTGAAATTTTCTAAGAAAATAATTTTTTCGATATATAAGGTTTAAATTGGTACATATAGTCAGGAATTATAGAAAAAATGGAACAATATTTAAATACACTCATACACATAAGTGCTTATATTCATAATTGGGAAATAGTAAATCCTCATGTATATGATTTTTTCGGTACATGTTATGTAAGGGGAAGCCTAATAATAATGGGTCTGAAATTATAAAATGACCATACTGTTTTTCATGGATGACATAAATGTGTTATACATCATTCATAAGGTTATCTCTATGAGGAGTAATATTTCATACTATTTTAAAATTTAACCCATATTTTATTTTAGTATATATAAACTATGTTGTAAAGAGGTTAACAAAGATTTCAATACTTATTCCAATTTTGTGATTCCTATACCATGGAAGAGGATCACACCAAGGAAGTCCTATAAATCATGAATTCCTTTTTAACTATGATGTGATAAAAAATTTATTAAATGATTTCAGGGAACATGTAATAAAATATAGATCATGAGAAAATTCCATGAAAATTTATCTCAAAAATATTTAACAATATGAATCAATTCATTATTTGATAAATTAGTAGATCACAATACAAAAAGGTTGAGTATTTTGAATAGGTGTGGGATCATTCTTTGATTCTCAATGGTATCAAATAGAATGTAATTCAGTTATTCCATGGATCTATTTTTTAAATAATCATAATTCCACAAATAGTGATATCATGTTATGATTAGGATGATGAAGTAAAAGATAGTGTTGTAGTGAATAATTCACAATAAGATTAGGTAATTTCCAGAATAATTGGTAAATTCATATGAAAAAATAAATAACTAAGACAAATAAATCTTTTTGGATGTGGAATCATTTCAACTAGAATAGTGTTACATTTAGATTATAAGAGTTTATTATTTCTACAAGAGGGTGGTGAATTATTGATTAAAATTTTAAAATATCATAAAACCCAAAATCTTTTTAGTAAAAATATTTTAACATATAAATCATGTGATTATCATAGTCTTTGAATCAGATATAAAAAGCATCCAAATAAAAAAATTAATCAGGATAACTGAATGTCTGATAAAATGTTTATTAGAAATAATAGTAAAAGAAACATTCTAAGGTAAATGATTTTTTGAAATTATAGTTGTAGAAAAATGTTAAAAAAAGATTAAAAAATTTAATAATGATTTATAAGATATATTAATGTAATTATAACATTTTACATTAAGAGTTAATTAAATTAGAAATATTGTCTTAAGATAACCAAAAATTAAAAAATCTGTAGAGGGTTTCCCTTCTATATTATGAAATCCATCTATGTGACAATAAAAAATTTGTGTCTTTAAAAACTCATGAATACCTTAATATGAAAATTGATAAAGATCTATATTTATTAGATAATAAATCCCTAGATATGACAGATTATAAAAACTATGTCTTTTTATCCCTTGAATCCCTCAATATACTTAATCAAAATCACCATTATTTCTATCCCCTAAATCCTTCGATCTAATCCTTGATTAGATAGATGAACACAAATTGAAATCATTCTATGGTTTTAAACTTCCTCACATGGAATCATTACAACTATGACTCTCTAAAGAAATTCAATACCTAATAACACATGTTCAGGCATGGAAAAATATCGGATGTATTGAGTTGGAAATTTATTAGCCTCTAGATCCTCGAATGGACTCTTATTTGTAGGAATACATCCAATGGTTATACTTCCACAAATATCATAGTTAGTTACAATGGCCTCAGATGTTATTTACATGAAATCTCAACCAAACAACTTCATCCAATGTCATTTTATAAGAACTATTACAATAATGTAAAGAATATCATCCAATAGAAATGATTCCCATTAATTTGATTTTAAAAAATCGACATCCCGATAGAACATACTATTGATTTTCAGTCTGATGAATTTATCTATAGCCATTTGATGGATCTATACTATTTTCAACTTAACAGATATGAAATTGGTTAGTCTTCTAGAAAAAATGATTACTAAAAAAATGGCTAGATATTAGTCAGTCTGATGAACCATATACACAATTACCCTAGTAAATTAGACTAGAAAATAAAATGGTTATATTAATTTTATTTTAGACAATTTATATATATTTTGGAAAGGGATGATTTTTAAAAAACAATCCAAAACACATGGAAAATAACAAATTATTAAAAAAAGTTTAGATAAAGTGTTAACATGTTTTTGATTCCGATTGAAAGTAAATATTTTGAATCAACAATCTCCTATTTTTGGAATTACAAAACCAAAAAATTAATATGAAAAATATTAACATTGAAAAAAAACCATACAATCAATTTTCTGTTAATAACCTCAAAGAAATTTCTTAAAAAGAAAATATTCTCTTCACATCTATTAACTACCATTGATTTGATAAAATATTTTTTTAATCATAAATGATCTAATAAAAGATAGGATTTTTTCAAACACTATCACTCAAAATATATTCTTTTTTAGTAAGATTTATCCCCCTTCATATAAATATTTCCTTTTATAAAATATCTACTAATTATTATCTACCTTTGTGATTTGAGAAAAGTTATTGGTAATGTAATGTTTTCTCATAAATTATTAGAAAACAAAATAAACCCAATTATGTTCTAATAAGTTTTTATCTAGGATAATATATAGTATAGTCATCCTTGTGGAATTAAAAAAAATACATTTTTTAAAACTAATCATTCAAATGATTTAATTAAAAATATTTGATTCATAAATACCATTGTAGTTTAGTCAAATAATATTCATTATTTATTATTTAATTTCATAACAGTCACCATTAACTTCTTTAAATCGTCAATTCCATTC
This sequence comes from Viscum album, assembly GCA_963277665.1. Taxonomy (NCBI): domain Eukaryota; kingdom Viridiplantae; phylum Streptophyta; class Magnoliopsida; order Santalales; family Viscaceae; genus Viscum; species Viscum album. The sequence continues at coordinate 1,810,357,244 of OY728159.1, read as the reverse complement.
TCAAAATTGGATATTTAATTTTTAGTATCAAATATCCTCATTTATATTACTAGTATATTATAATTTACATCATTCAAAATTTGAACCTCTTCCTCCAGAACACCAATATTCTTTTTTTCTTCTTTTTACCACAAAAAGTCTTAGTCAAATTATTAGAACCAGATATTTTCCAATTTAAAATTATTAATTTATTCTTTAATTTATATTCAAACACATTTTGAGAATTGGTTATAACATTTAATTAATGAAAAAACATCAATATATTTGAGACATCTAAAGATAACTTGTAAAAAAATCTGTAATGTCAAAGGAATCATTCGTTACTTCTAGAATCTGATCATCGTAATACTTCATATCACTATCAAAATGACGTAAGCATTTTTCCATTTTATTGAATCTTATCTTCAGTGACATTGAATTATTATTGAAAAATATCACCTCTGCTTTTTTTTAAATCACTAGTTCTATAAAAAATTTCAACAATTATGACTTTTCATTCAAACTATTCTGAATTTTTTTACAACTTCTATCAATTTTTGTTTGGAATAATATAGGGTTAGGTATTTATTTTAGAGTTTTTTTAATATATTAAATACTCTTATGTGCCTCTTTGGATTATTATTTAGATGATTCCAATGGTGTCTCTAAATTTTGTAGTTGGGATAGTCTGACGTGTGTCTTTTCTTTTCATTAAACTCTTACATCATATGCTAATTTCGAAATATAAACATTTTTATCAGTATTATCCTTAGCTGATAATTTAGTGTGTGAATATAGGTTTCTTCTTCTTTATTTGATGATGAAATTCCTTTGATAGAAATATTAATAGCTGGGTTTTAAATAGATTGAGTTTAATTTGAGGTATATAAAGAAGATGATTATGAAGATCTTTTTTCAATGTCTCTGTCTTCTTATATTTCTTCTTATACTTATTTTTATTCTTAATCTAATTTTTTCTCCAACTACCTCATACATATTGAGACTCATATTCTATAATTATTACCTAAATTTTTTTACTTAAATTAACTCTATAACTAATTCTTGAATCGATAAATTTACAATATTTTGGAAATGGGCTTCTTCTATAACTTCTTTAACATTTATTTCTTCTTCTTAAACTCTAGTAATAGTAGAGGTTTCAATAAACTCTAAAAATTTCGGTTCCAATGGATATGGAATATTATGATTAGTATAAAAATTAATTTTGGACAATGGAAATGGTTTTAAAACTTATAGTTTTGAAAGGGTGATAGGTTTTTCATCAAAAGTCAATTTGTAACCATTCAATTGATTTACCATTATGCTTTTTTTCATTGATCCTTTTCATTGGTATCTTATTTTTCCCAAAAGATATTAATTTATTAGTTTGGATGTTTAAGGATAAATATTCAACCTTATTGAGGCTAGTAGAAGAATCATAGGGTTTCTTCTTGTATTTTTTAGCCATGAAATTTTTAAATACATCATGATTCATTTTTTTTATTTTAAATGTTTTGTGGAGAGGATTCACCCATCCTCTACAATATTTCTCTAAAACATTTTCTTTAACTGGATCAGAATCATAAACACATTTTTAAAATTTTTAATTAAATTTCTTCAACATTGATTAAGTACTAATTTTATCCATGCCATAGTATCTTTACAAATATAGCAAATATTTTCACGAACTTCATATGAATGATTTTTTTTTAAACCTCTATAAAAGGTACAAATTTTTAGTTTATAAACCATGAAAACAATAGAATCTTGGACTTTATATAATATTTCTTAATATATTCAATCGATAGGTAAATTAACATGATCTAGAAAATATATCTTATACTAAAAATAATGAACAAAATAAAGATGTTGATAAAGTTAAAAGTATCTCAGTATACCTACCTTTATATTATGTATCCTTGAATCAAAAGGGATACCACTATGACATCTAGAGTTAAATGAAAATATTTTCCGACCTTATTATTTGAATTAAACAATAAGTATCCTTCTTTTGATGTATCAAACCTCCCAATTTTTTTTGAAATCTTGTGTGATGGTAGATAAGATTTACCCTCCATGGGTACTTCCACAGAAACAAAACCGAGATGATATGTTAACATGAATTTTTAAACAAAATGATTAAATACAATTACTTTTTTATCCTCTTTTATAATAATTTGAACTATAAATTAAAATATCTTCCAATTTCATGACAATGTTCATCAATATATCCTTTCTCAACCCAATTATTATCCCAACCATGAAAAGTAATAACCCTTTTGAGTAGATAATAATATTTTTCATACCAGTATTTCTTGATCAATAATTCTCTAAAAACTTCTCAATTCACAAAGTCTTCTTCATAGGTCAATGTACTAAAGAAGATACCAAAACACTGAATGGATAATATGATTCTATGAATCCAAAAGTATTAGACTGAGAAATAAAATAGGTGTATAGGGTTGATAGTGAAATCCTGAAAAACTGATGTAGGGAAAGGGGTTCAGTACCCTTATAGTAATGGAGGTGATGGTTTGTATTCCATTAAAATAATGGCTAATATTTAAATCTATATTGGGATTATAAAATTGAGATTAAATCGTTTAATAATTTAATAAAATATTCTAAAATCTTATGGTTTTTTAAAAAAACATTTTACCAAAGTAAAAAATAATCCTATTAGAGAATCATTTAATTTTTTAACAACATTAATTTTGTAAAACATATGAAATTTATAAAAAAACATTCAAAAATAAATTTTTATGGAATTTCTTCTAAAAAAATTAAAGGATTATAATAATAACTTTTTGAGTAAGTATTAATTTTGGTATTAGTAACATGTTCCTCACGGTTTTAAATGATTCTTTAATATAATTACCTTTTAAAAATATTATTGTATAAAAAATTAAAAAATATTCATCCTAGAAATTTGAAGAGAAAATTTAACTCAAAAGATCATTTTATAAATTTTTTATTCTAGAATCATTATATAAATATTGTTACCAAAAAACAAAAAAATTGTGGAAAAATAAATAATAGAAAGAAAATGGTTTTTATATAACACAATTTTTATATTTAACTAATGTTTTTTATGTAAAAAACGTTTTTATACAGCTAAAATTTATGGAAAATCCAAACACATATATTATACTTTTGAGAAGAAGTTCATTAATGTTATAATATTGGTGACCATGAAGTAGATATTAATGACAATTGGTATTGATCATTCCCATATTTTGTTTAATATATTCAAATATTTTAGAACTAATGGGTTTAGTAGAAAAAGCATCATGTTATTCTTGTGTTCCAGTGAATTGTAAAATTATATACACTTTTTAGTGTGATCCTAAAGGAAAAAGGTGTCTTATTTATATGTTCTTCTGTTGTGAGTGATTTTATGCATTTTTAACTAAATAAATTGAACTTTTGTGACCACAAAATATTTTATTTTTACTATACTCGTTCCATATAAAATGAGTGTTTGGTTAATCCATAAAATCTGAGCACAACAACTTTTTGATGCCAAATATTTGGCTCCAATGGTATTCTATATATTGAGTGTAAATTTTTTTATCCTGATTGGAAGAAAGAATAAAGTCATCTTTAGAACTATGGAAATTACATTTTTCATTCATAAAGTTAAAAATATAACACTCATCACCAAATTGACTTATACTAATAATGTTGTGATGAACTCCTATAAAAAATAAAACATTTGAAATTAATGATTTGAAAAAAATAAAAATGTTACCCATGCTGATAATTTCTCCTCAATCATTCTTTACAATTGTTATTTTTTAACCAATTATTTTTATATTATTATTAAGGAAATATTTTTTATTCATGTGACTAGAGGAACCATAATCCATGTACCAAATATTTTTGTTATTTGTAAGTTCATTATTTTCCTGAAAATAAAATCATTATCATTTCAGAGCACAACCCTTCATTGGTCTGGTATTAATAGAAAGTGTTATTATAAGAAGCCACATTTTTCTAACTTTAATACATTTTGAAAATTACATATATTTTTAAAAATAACCATTACGAAATTAAAGATATTTAACTTTATTTTAATATTTTTTTCGTTTTGGTGACCACTGCTTTGACATTTAGTAAAATATGGAATACTTTTTGGATGAATGATAATATATATATATATATATATATATTGTTTATAAGTATAATCCATTAAAAATTCACCATTATTATATATTACTTTACTAATACATAATTTTGAAAAAAAATTAATAGTAATCTTCAAAAAAATATTTTTCAAACTAGATATCTGAGAATTTAGTTTTACAAAAAAATTCTAACCCCATTAGAATTTTTATTTGAACTATGTTTTATAATAATTTATAATAAAATAGTATTATTTATATTACATTTCTCAAGTTATTCTGAAGTATTATTTTCCTGAATGTTAGTTTTGTATAAACCCTTTAAAGGATACAATATTTCACTAGTTTATGTATAAATTCTTGAATATACTTTAACATTGTTTCCTTGAGCGTTTTCATATTTTCTTATAAATATTACAATGATCATTTTCTATTAATTTAAAAAAAGTTGAACCATTTTCAAAACATGGTAATGATTTATATTAATTATTAGATGATGAATATTATTTATTGGGAGATATAGTTATGTTATCATCAATTTTAAAATAGTTAGCATTAAAGGTAAGAATCCTAATAGATCCATCCATTACATTTTCCCATTGAAATTTTATAAACATTGGAACTAATTCATATAATCCATTATTTTTTATCCTAAACATTCATTGTTCTATGAATTATTATAAGAATTATCTCTTCTACTAGCACTAAAACTAATTGATGTATTCATATTTTTCTTTTTCTTGTTCTTATATTAATTTTTTTTATATATTGAATAATTTTTGTCTTTCGTATCCACAATATTAATCTTAGGAAATATGGTCATTTATTTCATGCTTTATTACATCCATAACATATCACTAATGTATAATCCTTCTAGCCACTTTTAGCCTTGTGAAATTTCTTATATTTATAATAAAATACTTTATTTTATATTAGCTTATACATTCTCCAAGAAAGGTTAAAAAAATCATTCCCAGATTGTTCCAATGAACTAAGATATAACTAGACAATAAATCTATGCTTTTTAGAATACTTTATGAATTACACAGTAGATTAAAACTGACTAGGAACATTTTATGTAATTGAAAAATAAATTCCACCTTCTTTATAATTCATTATTTCTATAAGGGTCCAAATATGATAATCAAGTGTAATATTTTTTATCCTTATTATTTCATCCAAATATGTCCCTTTGAATTCCAATTCATTTGGAATATTCTAAATAATTTTCTCAACTAAAATACTATATTCAAAACATTTATCTACCAGATATTGTAAGTTGTTTATGATATTAACAAACCCTGGTGCATTTAATCAACTGAATCTATAAGTAGAAAATAAAAATAAATATAGTCTGAAAGAAGTATATCTCTTATTGTTTCAAATATAATAGAATGTCCAAAGTGGGTCACCACGTCCTTCTTCTAAATACTATATGGAACTTCACATGAAAAAATATGACTATATATGTTTCTAGTTATTGAACGTAATAATGTTTTCATTACTCTAAAATTTAACTAATATTCAACCATTTCTTGATTAGTATCATTTGTGTCTAATTTATGTAGAATCTTATAACTACCAGTCAAAATAAAAATGTTTTAAAGTCAAGTATTTATAACAAAAAACTGCATCTTGTCTATCCAATACTCATAATCCTCGTCATCAAATATAGTTGGTTTACTATGAATAAAATTTACAAGGGTATTGAAATTTAATAAATTCAAGCTATTAAAAATAAAATCTTGTTTCTAAAATACGCATCAATGTGATAAAAATTTATAAAAAATTGTTTATATAAATCATTAATGGACTATCTAAGATAAAAATAGTTAAAATCAATCAATTATAGTAGTATAACTTTCTCTAATACCAATTGATGAATTGTAAAAGTTTACCATGGCTACATGAAGGTGTGGATTTTAGTTTAAAATTTTAAACTAACCAAAACCCAAAACTAATTTAGTAAAAAATTTCATAATCTAAAAAATTATGGTGATCAAAGCGTGGTAATCATAACATTAAATCATTTTATAAAACATATATGTTAATTAGGATAATAAATATTTTGATAAAATATTTATTAAATAGATTAGTAAAAATAACATTATAATGTAAACATAATGTTGAATGTAAAATTTAAGAAACAAGTAAAATAAAAAATTATAACAAAATAAAAAAGAATTATAATATTCATAAAGGAAATTCAACTCTTTATCCTTAATGGTTAAGGAAATGAAAAATATTTACTTAAGATATCCTCATTTTTAAACCTAACTATAAAAGTATGTATCTCCAAACTCGAAAATCCATCGATATGATGACCAGAATAACTTTATTCCGAAACATTGGAATCCCATATTATAATAATCAATATACATTTTTCTTTCCAAAATAATAAATTCCTTTATTCAATAGATTGGAATTACTCTTTCTTCGAATCCACAAAATACCTCAATCCTCAAGATTAGAATCACATGTCTTCATATCCCTAGAATCCATTTATCTGATCCTTGATTAGAAAAACTAATAAAAAAAGTTCAATGTTTTTTACAATTCCAAACATGGAAGCCTTAGAACTAAAACTCTCTAAAAAATAGTGTAATAGTGAAATGCTCAAGCGGAGAAACATATTATACTTATTGAGTTTCCAATGCGTCAGCTCCCAAATCAATGAATGGACTCCTGTTTATTGGCATCCTCTAATCGTGATATTTCCGTGAATCTCATTGTTTATTGTAGTGACCTAGGATTTTTTGAAACGACATATTAGTAAAATTTAATTTTCCATTTTTTTATAAGAACCAAAAAATTGTTTTAAATAATTTTACTTTATTGAAATGGATAAAATTACTCTCATTATAAAGATTAGACAGTCCAATGGGATATACTATTATTTTTAAATCAAATGAATTTAACTGTGGTCATTATGATGGATATGAATTTGGTTAGTATGATAGATAAAACTCTAAGTCAAACTAATGGAACAAACAAGTGTTAATCTGAATAACCAGACCCACCATTAGTTCAATCAATCATATTAAATAGAAAAGATTGTTTATATGTTTTTTATATTATAATAATTTCTATATTCTCTAGAAAATTATTATTTCTATAAAACCATTATATATCACTTGGGATATCTAACATTAGTAAAATAGAGTTTAAATAATTTATTAAAGTGTTTATGGTTTTCATAACAATGAAAAGTAGAAGCATAAAAAACATTTGACGGAAGCGTAATATCATTAAAATGTGTTTTATAATTTGAATTATTATGGAGTAATCTAAAATTAATGATTGGTCCAAAAAATTAAATCATTGGTTGTGTGAATAAAATAATTAATAAAAAACTTATAATAGTTTTGGAGAATTTGTAGGGAGACTCCGAATATATTCATATTATTGAATACATGAGGAATGTGATTTTTTGTTCTTAATTAATAAATCTTATTCATGGAGAGAAGAATGAAAATAAAAATAAGTGGAATTTATACCTATATCTAGTGAAGAAGTACAAATACAAGATTATAATAGAATATGATGACCTTAATTTAAAAGATGAAGAATCAAATGTTTTTCTTTTTTGAAAGGAATAGATTTAACCCACAAAATAAGGAGTTTATATTATCATTTATTGATGAAGGATAACATGAAATAGATTATAATGATATTAATCTTATTTTGATATAAGGATGAATGTTTTCTAAGAAACATATGGTAATATTGATGTGTAAATTATGCCTATATAATATTGAGTGTGATGTCATAGTGGAAACCACGTACCAGTGTCCCATAAAATGAATTGCTAGCCCAGAAGTGAACCTCCCAATATTCTAGAATCTATCAACTAGCAGTGAGGTTCCAAATTACCTATTGGGGAAACAATGATCTCAATATCATAATAATCAATAACAATAAAATAAACAATAATTATGAATAATAAATAATATGAATACACATAATCAATATAATAATGATATTTTATAAAAAATTAACATGAAAGAATACATACATATATATTAAGTAATTAGTAACATAGTCAATTACATATAAAAATTTAAAGGGAAAAATTAATGGGAAACAAATACCATTACCAAGCCCCACCACATTCCCATATCCAAATACCTATTGTGCTTCTATGTCTTTATCAACTATAAATATTCTACTTTGAAGTATATAAAAATCAAATGGTCTTAATGTGCACTAGTGTTCCCATGTAGGGTGTGAGAAATAAATCTCACTAGGGTCTCACCAAGGACCCATATATATGTATGCATGTGGAAAATAAATTACATAAGCATAATATACAAAATATGTGTCAATTCATCATTATCTAACTAGGTCATCATGAATAAAACTATAACTATATCATGTGACATTGAAAATGAAGCCACAAAATCCCATTATTCAAAACCCATACCTCATTACATCGTGTTGCGTATCATAACATATCATACGAATTCCCTCTAACTGAAGGTAAGATCTGTAACGTGTTCCTAGACTATGACCTCTCGATAGAAGTCATACAAAAAAGAAACCAAATCATCCCCTATAATGGTGAATATCCAATCATATATCACATTATATATCTGAAGAGGGGTTACCCATAATGTATTCAAACAAAACTTTTTAAGGGATGTTTCCCATTAGATATCAAATTGTCCCCCTTAGGAGAGGGCGCCTATCAAGTACATAGAATAATAATTATTAGGGGAGGTATCCAATAAAATATTGAGCCCTAACTCTCATAAAAGGTATCAAATAAAGTACCCATACAATCCATATAACACCATATATTTCTATGAATTGGTTTTTTTCGTAAACTAAATTTCATTTATTTCTTCATTGAACACTACAACAATTTATGCTTCCTTTATAAGAAGAACCATGTTAAACATTCATTACATGAAATACTTGTATTTTCATGAAGTATAAAAAACACTATGTTTTTTTGTTTTAAACATAATTCTTAATTCCTCCAATATATTAGGTTACAAGTAAGACATATTCTTAACCAACTACAACATTTTTTTCTTCTTATTATAAAAATATTATTACTTATTTAACCTAGTTTATGGAATTGAATTTTTGAATAGAATTAATTAAATTTTTAAAAATATTGAACACAAGTATATAATAGGAATTATTTGGAAACCTATTATTAAGAAATTAAAATAAACTCTTTTTAAAAATGTTAAAAAATAGTTTACTGGAAAACTATATTTTTGAAATCAAACAAGTTTTACCACATCAAATTAATTCAAAATATATATAAGTGATTTAAATTATATATATAATATTTAATAAACTATTTAATGGTAAACTTATTTGTTTTTTGTATAAGATAATAGTATTACACCAAATTTATGAACAAAAAGTTGTATATTTCCAAATGGTACTTTTCACACCTTCTAATAGAGGACTTATTTAAAATAAATTTTTGTTTACAATTTTATAAACTATATTTGAAAAGATAACCATATTTTTTTAAATATTATATTCAAAATAATTTTAGGGTGATGTTTTTATATTTTTCTATAATGTTTCCTTTTTTAATGAATAGTTAAAACCAAATAATTTTCATTGAAAACTGATTTATCGACTAAAATATTTTTGAATTTAAATTAAATTATTTATTGGTTATAAGGTAAACATAGATTAATTATACATATTTTAATCTAATTTAGGTCATTTAAATCAATTTCAGATTGAAATTTTATTTAAAAACATTTCAAACATTTAATCATTTTCACTTTAAAACCGTGTTTTTTTCATCCCTTCTGTTGGATAATTTTTTAATTAATTTTTTCTAATTATATTATTGAAAATTTGAAAAATGTATTCCATATTTTTAATAATTAATATTTTTATCTTATATTAAATTAAAATTATTTTTTTGAAAAATATATTAATGAAATTGATTTAAATTAATTACAACGATTAATGTAAAAATAAGTTTCCTTATTTGTTAAACAATAACTTAAGGTCATAAATGACCATGAAACTTATCCAAAATAAATTTTATGGTAATATTTAAACCATATAATCTATTTTATCCAATATTTACCATTATGGGTGTTTATTGAGGTAAGGGATACCTCCCAATAGTGTTTATCATTTTGTATTTACATGAATCCCACTCCTCCTCCACTATAAAAGCGCACTCACCCCCTCACTTATTCACACCTAAACATACTTTAATTCATCAAAACCCTATCCATGTATTATAAAAACATCCATTAAATCATCTTATAATCCTTCATTTTTAATTAAATCCATCCAAGGAAGTCCTTTGTTTCAAAACAAAAGGATTTACCCAAAGAAGCAGTAACGTTCTTCAACAAGAAATTTTATTTCATTTCTCTCTCTAACACTTCAATAATTCTTATTAAATGATTATATAATAACCTGTGTATCTTAAATATAATGAGGATTTTTTATTTTACAAATATTACCAACAACTTCACACAATTCAGTCAAATGGGATACACATTCATCGTTCGTGAGTACGACCGAGTACAACCTCACGAACTGATGTCATTTTTTATTCCATTACCAACTCTCAAGGTTGAAAATAATGATTTAAATACTATATATATATTATATATATGATTTATGTGATGAATTTATGATTATCTAAATATTATATATTACATACCATTACTCTTTTCAATTTTTTTGGGAATTTTGTTACATCATTTGTAGACGTGTTGAGTACCACCTCCACAAAATAATGTGATTTGATAACACATTATGCGGAATCCATTAGTGGTGGGCTTATTGAAAATATGTGATATATTTTACATAATAATTTTACTATAATAATAATATATATACAGCATTTACTTTTCTTTCTTTCAATACGATAAGAAAATGGATGCACTATTCATTTGTACGTACGACCAATCATCTCCATGAACGGTGTATTTCATTTACAAATTAAATATTTTATATATTTGTATAAATAAATTGATACTAAATATATGTTATATTAAAATCATGTATTTCATTATTCAAATAAATATCATGATCTATGTAAGATTATTAAGAATTATTGTTAAAAAATAAGTATGAAAAATGAAGTAGTTATTACCAAAAACATTACTTTAACATGTGATTGTTAATAATTGGGTAATATGATGTCATAATAAAATAATATATGTAATTATTTATAATAATATGGTTCATTTATATATATATAATAAACTTATAGGTATTATATAATAGTTTTGAATGTTTATGAATTAATTCAATACTTAAGGGTTGTGGATTTTTAGTTTCACCTTTATTTCTATGAGACTCATGTCATATTCAGATTTTTTTTCTTTTTTTGGTTCATATAATTCTCATGAATGTATTCAATAATTATTATCCTCAAAGTTATTTTCATTTACATACCCATTTTATTATCTCTCTATCATGGGGTGTATAGTTCAAAAGATATAAAATTGAAAAAATAAAATTGTCTCAATTTTACTTCATTGAGACATATGTTTTGTTATTCACCTATATTAATTTACAAGGTGTATATACTACAATATTTACATTTATAACCTGAATCTACTTAATTTCATGATATTTTATGTTTTATTTAATTTTATTATTTCATGGGGATTTTGATTCAGAGTTACCAAAGTTGTTAGAGTATTATCTATAATATTAATATTTATCTATATTATTTATAATAATGCTTCCTTTTATGAAATATTGTGATACATATATCAAAATATATATTTAATTTTATTATCCTATGTATATTAACCTTGTATTCATGTAATTTTACAATATTTTTTCACTTTGGTTTTTATTATAATTAAGAAACTATTTTCAGGAAAATCTAACATTATTTCTATCCACGATCAGAAATAGTTTTACTCAAAACCAAGTTTTTTATAAATGATTTCAGAAATGTTTTAAAATTAACTTTTAAGCTCATTTATATAGAGATTTATTTAAAAAAATATGTTTTTAAAAAATATAAAATGGATTTCAAATTTTCGTTCATAAATTTCCTTGGTTATTTTCAAAGAAAAAAATTTTTTATTATTTTTTACGTTTATAAATTTTTTAAATTTAAATTTAAATTTTCCATTATAATTATTAAATTTACAGAGAAAAAATTTGGAAAAATTTCATGATTTAAAAAAAAATTCAAATAAGAAATTATATTTTCCAAAGAACTGTTTTTAAATGACATTTAAATATTACATTGTATGTTTTCAAAGTAGTTTTTAATTAAAGGGGTTATGAATATTTTTTACGTTTAATAATTATTTTAAAATAATTATTCTCTACCATAATAAAATTTCTATGTGATCTTTCAAAATTATTTTCCATCAAATATGAAATACCTTGATATATTTTATTCTTTACAGAGGATATGATCCAAGGATACTATTCTTATACTCCCTTTGAAGGCTTTATGTTTCATATGAAATTTTTTTGTCCAAACTCATTTATCTTCCATAGGTAACACCATTATAAAACAATTATGAAACCCACTACCTTTCATGAGTTATTCAATAATGAAATTATTATGAAACCTTTATATTTCCCACATATTATAAAATGATTAAATGTTTTAATACCCATTTCATTTCATGGGTTATGATATGTTCATTCTCAATTATCATATGAAACATATATGTATGATTTCATTATTTGATGGGTGGAACCGATATCTCCCACTAATGCATTGGGTAATGATTTACATCTAATGAGACTGGCATGGCTAGAACAGGGAGTAGAATTTGTTCATTAAAGTAATATTTCTGTTAAGATGGTCTTGGGAGTGAACCTTAACGACTAATATTGTTTTGGGTGTCATCATTGAATAATTAGATATTTTGGGGAGTGAACCCATTCCACCATGATGTCCATGGAAGTATTCCTCAACTACTATGGAAATAATTTTATATTTTTAGGTGTCTTCAATAATCACACATATTAATAATATGTTATACACAGATCACTAATTCAATGGATTAAATTATGATTCATCTCTTTTGAACTGTCAACAATTATTCAATGTCTCATGTATATGACCATTGATATATAAGGTAGGATATTATATTATTATTCATATGTTCTCATAGCCTTACTCTCATGTTATACTTATTTATCTCCATTATTAACCCTTACTGATCATTTGAGACAACCCTTTATTGTATTTCCTTCCCCCACATATTGAAGAATGTTTTTATATATGAGTCAAAAAATAGGAATATATTTGTGGGAAACATTGTTGATCTTTCACCAAGTTAGAATATTGTGTTTCATGTCTCCAAATATACTAAACTATTATGTTCCTCATGTATGTACTTTGGTAATTCCCTGACTATTTGTATAAAATTATGTAATATTAGTTTATGTTAAGCCTAGGTCACTATAGTTGGTATAAAATGAAATGTTTATTTATCAATTATAAACTGGAATGAGAAAGATTTATTGAGATCCCTAGGAATATTTCTATAGATAAGTCTAGTTATTCTTGTAAAGATATGTCTAATGATGAGTTATTGTTTAGTAAAATTTCATATAATTTAGGTCAAGGATTAGTAGATTGGATTCTATTAAATTTCATCCATGTCTAGATATTATAAGGGGGTTTATTATAGGAATATGAACATATTTTGACTATTTAAAATAATGACAGAAAGCAAGTAACTGCAATGGGGAAATTAAAAAAAAAATCGTAAATTAATTTTTGGAAATATTATCCTATCTACTGTAATATCAATAGTTTAATGTATTATGAATTCAAATTATGGTAATTATAAAAATTAATGACTAGGGATGGATTCTTATAAAAGAACTCAACAATGTTGAATAAGTAATGGTATTGCTGATGATGATGAGACCATGAATACCATATGAATAGTATGTGTTGTTCAAATAGTTTTTTATATGAATGAATAAATTGAGCTTGAGGAATACTAAAACCTAATCCATATTTCATATTTTGACAAGGGGTATCAAATAATTATATGATAATTCTTATATAATATTTTTATAAATAATTGGGGTGATTATGTAAAAATGTTTTGTAATTAAATAATTATGTTATATGAATCATGAAGTATATGTTCTTTAAGGATTTAAAAAAATATATTGAATAGTGATGATGACCTAAATGAGTAATTTATTAGAAATGTGAAATTTTAATATTGGGATGGTGACCCTAAATGTGTACAAGATTTTGATAAAATTGTGTTTCACTTCGATAAACGGATAATCGATATAGATAACATAAACTAGATAGCATTTATGTCATCAAAACTAATAAAGGAATTATTGGAATAGAGAATTATGTTATCATTATTGACGTTTATAGTGTTTTGGAATTTACAGAATATGTCCAATAATCTATTTTTTATTTGTAATGAAGAAGAATATATATTTTCAACATTGTTTTATGGTAATCCAGGTTATTAAAATGTTTTAAGATAATAAAAGATGAAGGTATTCACATTTTTGTTATTTGACAACCAATATCACGACCCATCCCCCGGGGCCCATGCCGTGACTACCCCCAGCCCGCATTCCATAAGCCAGGGGCTGGCGACTAGCACCAGAATGGTATATCCCTAAATCTGGGAAGGCATTTCCATAAAACCAATAAACTCACACAAACCAAGAACACAACAAGACACATGCACAATGTAAACTATATAGTAAATAGTGTATGTATAGTAAGTAAAAGGGCCAGAATACAAGCCCAAATGGGAAGTAGAAGTAAAAATGAAAACATCTCTTGCAAACACCCAACAAGGATCCTACATAAAGGGAAGGTACGACTCTCGAATGGTCGTCTCTGCGGACTATCTCATCTAATTTCCACCTTCGAGCAGCCTCCAGATCTAGTACCCTCGACCTTGATCAGAAATGTACGTCATCTATAGAAGACACAGCAAGGTGCGGGCGTAGCCCGTGCAGGGGTGAGTATAATGATACTCAGAAGGGTCCCCAAAACCCCCAATGGTCTCTCTGAATACAAGAAGGATAAACCAAAAAGAAAGACCACAATTAAAAATCAAGAAGAAACATTCAACCCTACTTAGGTATATTCCCATACATATACCTAATTTATAATGTATACCCATATCAATCATGAGAAATCAAAAAAGACCAAATCATTAGCCACAAGCACAATTGTTCCATGAAGGAAGGAATACCACGAAGGTAAATATTACAAACGTAACGCCTCACAGAAAAACACCCCAAAGGTGTCACCACACAGGAGTGTAACACAAAGTTACGTAGCATAAAGGTAATACAACATAGAAGAATACCACAAAGGCATCAACACACAGAAGTGTACGAAAAAGGTAAGGAATCAGCTCACACAAGTTATAACTTGAGTACATAAGTATTGTTGATTAGCTGCATTTCTAGATCAAATTATTTTGTAGAGAAGATTTGATGTTGACCTACACATGATTAAATATTTCCCACACAGGATCTGAGGATGACCCACACAGGAACTGATGTGGAACCACACAAGATCTGTAGATGACCCACAAAGAATCAGTAGAAGCTGACCCACACAGGATCCGAAGATGACCCTCATAGGATCATAGAGATTCTTAATGTACAGCCAGCCACAGGGTTCCCACACTAAGCATGCTTGATTCTGGGAGGATTCGCTCCTCAATCCATCGGTCGATACATAAACTGCCATGAACTCCCACGAATAAATATCACTAAGGTCCATCACATTAACATGAACCTAACTTGACTGACGGTGTGTCAATTGGACATCCGGTCTGAATGTTATTAGCATTTCCGTTCTGAGGGCCCGTTTGGATCCAAGATCGATCCAACTCGACCGTACTCTAAAATTATCGAAAACACAAGTGGAGTATTCCAAAAGGACTATCTCGATCCAAGGATACTGGTGCCATAGACGTTTCTTCAAACAGATTCCCGGTTCTCATGATATGGCCAAAAAGGTGTATATGGGTCTAGATGGGCCCATGTCCGGTCCGAGTCCGGCCCGGATGGGTGGGGCTGTGGCAGGCCCGGAATGTTGGGCTACAGACAGGTCTAGCCCACAAAGGGGGCGACCCTGGCCTCTATGCATAGCCAACAAGGTGCAGCGCGCTCTCTTGGGTGTGGTCCGCCCGGAAGGGTGCGGTCTGCCCGGCTGGGTACGGTCTGCCTAGCTAGGTGCAGTCCTCTACGCCGCAGCCTGCCCCAACCGCTACCTGGGTTAGAGGTGCCCCCCGGTATTTCGAACTGTACAATGGACCATTCACCTTGGCCAACCCGGTGGTGCCATGTGGCGCCACCTGCTAGCACGTGGGACCCGCCTGAGCGGTCCCACTCAGCATGATGTCGTCGGCTAGGGATCTGGATAGCTCTCCGCCAAGAGTAGAGATGGCACCATTGTCCTGCAGCGGCCGGCTGGTTGCCAGCTGCCTTGGTGCACCGCCGCAGCCCGATAGCCGTAGGCTCCTCCTCTACAAGCGGCGTGGATGCGCGCCGCCCTGCCACCACACGACCGGCTGGGGTGCCGGCCGGCCCCTTACACTTCCACGACAAATGGGTCGTGACCTCCCTCACTATCGGTGGCGCGGTCGTGCACTGCCCAGGTTCCACACGGTCGGGCAGTTGCTGGCCGCCACCTTCCTGAACCGCGACTAACAGACCACGAACTCCTTCGGTACCGGCAGTATGGTTGCGCTGCAACTATCATCATGGTCAGCTGCTGTGCTGGTTGTCACCCATACCTTTCTGGAGTCGGTCACTAGCATCGTGGTTGGGTTTCGCTCAACCGCCGATCCACCCTTGAATAACACGTCAACATAGAGGGAGCGAAGGGATCAAACTGTAATTATTTAGCCTGTACCATCTTCCTTAGATCTATATTTGGTGGTTCGTAGATTGGAAGCAATGAATTACCACATTGAACTAATTGAACAATATTCCTTACCACTTTCGTTCGTTGGAGGATGCATGGGGAAGAAGATGAAGATGTCGATGTTCTTCACTCTCACAATACACTCATGATCCAAGCTCAAGCATCATCCTCGTTCTTGATCTAGATAATGTTCTTCATGGTAGGATGTTCTTCCTCTGAGAATTATCATAGAAAAGACTCCTCTACCTTTTTCCAAATGAAAAAATAGTCCTCAAGATGAATTAGTAAAACAATTAACTAACAAGTTGATTCATTAATTTTTAGAATTAATGAATCCCATTAATTAAAAAATGTGGTTACACATTTTGTGTAACCAAGAATTTAATGCAAAGCATTAAATTCCCAACCACCCTCATGTGGTCACACCTACAAGATTCAAATCGGATGTTTCATGAAATACAATAGAAGTTATTTATTTTATTTATCAATTCTCCCACGAAAAACTGAAAAACTATCATCCACCCTCGACCAAATTCAATCGAGTTTATGGTCTCTTTAAGAGAATACTGGCGCTGTGAGTTCAACACTATCATCAGATTTCAATTCTGAGCATCGTTTCAAAAGTTACAAAATTCAACTCACACATTTACTAACATATCTAAAATATGTTTAGATATTCATTTTGGTTACACCGAGCCTCGAAATCGTGAGCCATCAATTTTTTTGGACTGCTCATATTTCCATATATTTAAAAAAATTACACTGAAAAATTTGGGTCTTTACATTCTCCCCACCTTAGAGAATTGCGTCCTCGAAAGACACAACACAAACTAGGGAAACAAGTGGGGGTACTGAGCATGAATATGAGCCTACCACTCTCATTTTCTCTCCTGGAGGTTCTCGTGCTGCCAATGAACGCGCACCAGAGGTATCGATCACCCACAAGGACTCTCTCTTGTTGATCCCCATTCTCTATTGGACCCTCCGGAAGTGTCTTCCCATCATTGATGTCTAACTCTCCCCAGTCAATGATGTGCGATGGATCATCTACATATCTCATCAATTGGGATACATGGAAAACATCATGTACCCAGTGCAACTGAGGGGGAAGATCTAAGCGGTATGACACCTTGCCAACTCTGCTGAGGACCTGAAAGGGTCCGATGAACCTCGAAGATAACATACTGACCCAACCAAATCTCTGCAAACCTCATCGAAGTGAGACCTGTAGGAAGACATAATCACAATCCTCAAACTAAAATGGTCTCTATCTCCAATAATTATAAGAATTTTGTTTGCTCTGTGCATTATTCATCCACTCCTGAATGATCTTCACCTTCTCTGTCATAGCTCGTACCATCTCTGGTTCCATGAGAGCTGACTCCCCTTGGTCAGTCCAACACAAAGGTGATCTGCAAGTTCGGCCGTACAATTCCTCCAATGGTGCCATACCGATAGTGGATTGATGACTTTTGTTGTATGCGAACTCCACCAAGGGAATATGATCCTCCCCACTATAGCCGAAATCATGGACACAAGGACACACCATATCCTCAAGGGTCTGAATGGTCCTCTCTATCTGACCATCCGTCTGAGGATGGAAGGCGGTGCTCAATCAAATATGAGTCCTGAACACCTCCTGCAGTCCCTTCCATAGCTTAGAAGTAAAACTTGCATCACGATTGAAGACAATCATAGATGACACTCCATGAAGCCGTAAAATCTTCTACCTATAGAGGCATACCATGCTCTCTACTAATCCCTGCTCTTTGATAGGTAAGAAGTGGTTCGACTTGTTGAGTCGGTCAATAATCCCCCAGATGGAATCATGTCCCTTAGACATGCATGGAAGTCCTATCACAATGTCCATTCAAATTCCATCCTACTTCTACTCTGGCACCTCTAGTGGCTAAACTAAGCCTGTTGGAACCTCATGATTTTCCTTCACTTTCTCATAAGGGAGGCATCGAGAGAAAAACTCTACTACTACTTTCTTCATTTTCGGCCACTACTGCTAATGCTGAAGATCCTAGTACATCTTCACCACTCTTGGATGTACTGATAGAGGGGATATATGAAACTACATCAACACATCCTCCTGTAACGCCACTGGTACCATAGTACACCCTCTAAAAAGGATGACGTTCTCCCCACCTTCAGAAAATCTATCTGGTTCCTGTCTTTTGGATATCTGATCATGTCGATCCTCACAGTCAGTTTCCCAAAGATTCACCTCCATGAATCACTGAAGGAGTTGGGGAGTGATTGTTATAGACTAAAGATAATAATCTCCTTCTCGATCCACAAACGATATCCGCAAAGCGGCTAGCTGCTCTGTCGTCTCACTCATCCACTGAATACCAGATCTCCTGCTGAGTGTATCTACTACTATGTTCCCCTTTCCAGGAGTATAGACTATCTCGAAGTCATAGTCCTGGAAGAACTCAAGCCAATGCTGTTATCTTAGGTTCAGGTACTTCTAAGAGAAGATATACCAGATACTCTTGTGATTAGAGTAGACTATAAAACGTTCACCCATGAAGTAATGTCTCCTCATATTCAAGGTGAAGACCACTACTGCTAAATCCTAGTCATGGATAGCATAATTATACTCATGATATATCAGCTGTGGAGAACCATACATGATCACTTCTCATTCCTGCATCTGAATACATCCAAGACCAATCCCTGATGTGTCGCAGTATACTACGTACCCAACGACTTCCTCCAGTAACCTAAAGATGGCGGCACTCATCAGTCCCTTCCTGAGCTCCTGGAAAATCTGCTGGCATTTCTCCAACCACATGAAGGGCTTCCACTTCAGAGTCAATGCTGATAAGGGTTACAAAAATCTAGAAAAGTTAGGCACAAACCTTTGGTAATAACCAGCCAATCCCAAGAAACTCCACTCCTCCTTCACACTCCTGGGTGGCTCATAAGAATGAACAACCATGATATTTGTTGGATCCACCACAACTCCAGCCTCCATGTTAATGTGTCCCAGGATGTGAACCTCTCATATCAATAACTGGCACTTCAATAGCTTACTATAAATATGGTTCTCTCAGAGTGTGTCTAGAACTATCTATAGATGATAGGCTTGTTCTTCTATAGCTGAGTAAATCAGGATTTCGTCGATAAAGACTACCACAATGTGATCAAGGTATGACCGGAAGATCATGTTCATGAGTCCAATGAACACTAAGAGGGTGTTGGTCACACCTAATGGCTTAACCAAAACTCATAATGGTCATACTGACATCTGAAGGTCGTCTTCTACATATACTCATCTCGTACCCTAAGCTGGTGATAGCCTGATCTGAGACCTACTTTCAAAAAACATCGTGCTACCATTAGTTGTTCAATGATATCATCAATCCTTAGGAGTGGGTACTTGTTCATCATGGTGACCTGGTTCAGGTGCTGATATTCCACATAGAGTCTCAAACTCCAATCCTCTTTCTTGGTGAACAAAATCGGGGCTACCCAAGGAGAAACACTTTGACTAATGAACCCCTTCGTCTGCATGTCCTCCAGCTGTACTCACAGCTCTCAAAGCTGCACGTTATCCATCCAACACACTGGTGTAGATATCAATGACATCCCAAGGAAAAATTTGATATAAAATTCCACCTATCTGCAAAGAGGTTGACCTAGAATATCATCAGGGAAAAAATCATTGTACTGGTCCACCACTATAGGAAATCTTGGACTCTCAACATCAACTGATCTAAGGGTAAGGCTAGAAAATTGATGTGTGATTGGTTGCACCGTCCTCTGGGTAAGTCCACCATATGCCGCAGAGTATCCATTCTCATCAGTGAAATAAAATCGGGTCCCATCCTTGCGAACACACCACACATTGCGCCTAATACAGTCGATCCGAGCATGGACTTTAAAAAACCAATCCATATCCAAGATGACATCATAAGGCCTTGAAGCCACTACAAGATGATCCCAGTTGAATCTCTTGCCTCCTAGAGTAATCTCACACTCCAGCACCAGTTTGTACTCATAAAATCCTCTCCCATAGGATTCTCTAACCATAATGGTCGAGCCAACGGCTCCACCAGATTCTCCATGCTCCGAACGAGGGTCGTGGTAATAAAAGAGTGACTGAAACCTGTGTCTATAAGTACAATAGCTATGTTGGAGTAGAAACAGATCATACCTCTAATCATTTTCGGAGCACCATCATCGTAGGCCTCAGCTTCCTAGAGCTGAGCTCGTCTCTGTCCACCCGCTCCCTGTGGTCGGGTGGACCAACAAGAGGTGGTGGTGGTAGAACCCCAAATCGCCGCCCACCGCTTGTTTCATGGACATCTCCTCTACCACGTCTTCTAACTGCATGTGGACCTCCTCGATCAAATATTTTCCTCTTCCCAGGATGTCCTTCAAATATCTGTTGGTTGTCCGTACGGCCGGTCGGGTAGTTGCGAGCCACGTTACCATGCTCGCCGCACGAGTCACACTTCATGGGAGGAGGAAGGTGGAGAGTTCACTCAGATTAAAGAAGAGTGTTGGATATAAAAAATTCAAGGAAGTTTAAGGGGTTCAAGGGGAGCTTAGAGGTTAGGTGCTCGTGTGGGCCCCACCACAAAATATCCTCTCATGGGAGGTTATGTGGGGGGTGGGACACACCTATAACTTCACATTGGAGAAATTAACCACCGTGTATTTTGTAAAAAATAAGCTACACATATTTGTTTTGTTAAATTTAGAAATCTCCCAAAAATTAACTTCCACTCCTGATAAAACGCAGCTGCGGCGAAGGTCTCCATAAGAGATTACTGGCACTATGAGTTCATCGGTGCCCTTGGATTTCAATTCTGAGCATCGGTTCAAGAGAAAAAAACCCGCACATACGTTTACTGAACATACCCAAACAAAACATTAGAAATTGATTTCGGGCACACCGAGCCTCAAAATCAGGTGTCGTCAGAAACTGCGGACTCATAAAATTCCCATATATTTAAGAAAAAAAATTCTGTGGAAATTAAATGTCTTTACAGTAAGTACCATAAAGGTAATTCCTCATAGAATAATACCCCATAGGTATCACCACACAGGAGGTTACCACATAGGTAAGAACCATAAAGGAAACACCACATAGAATAATACAACAATGGAATCACCACATAAAAGTGCACCACAAAGGTAAGGACATAGCTCACACCAGGTATAAAATGAATACATAAGTATAGTTGATTAGATATATTTCTAAATGAACTTAGTTCATCGAGAAGCTCTGCTGTTGACCAACACAGGGTCAAAGATGACCCCCACAAGATCTGAAGATGACCCAAACAGGATCTGAAGCTGACTCACATAGGATATGAAGATGACCGACATAGGATCGGTAGAAGATAACCCACATAGGATCCGAGGATGACCCACACTAGATCAGGAGATTTGTCAAGTATATCCAGACAATGGGTTCTCGCGCTAAACACACTTCATTTTGGGAGTATCCACTACTCAAGCCATTGTTTGAAACTTACACATCCATGAAGACCCATGAAGAAGTATCACCATGGTCATTCATGTCTATAGGGTCCCAACAAGACTGATGACATGTCAATCTGACGCCCAGTCTGAATCTTAGTAGCGTTTCCATTCCGAGGGCCCGGTTAGATCCCGGTTCGATCCAACCCAGTTGTATTCCAACATTATCGAAAACCAAATTCTAGTGTACCAAAAGGACCGTATCGATCCATGGATCCTAGTGTCAGAGACGGTTCGTCGAACGGACGCCTGTTTCTCATTATATGGTGAAACGGTTTATCTGGGTCCAAATGGGCCTCGGTCCGCCCTGACCCGACCCGACCCGGTTCACGTCGACCTAACTTGGTTCGAGTTTGGTGCAGATGGGAAGGGCCACATATGGAGTAGCCCACTGGGCCACGGTCCAGTCCAGCCCAGAAAGGGGGTGGCCCAGCCCGTTGGCCACTGCTCGACCCTCTCGACTTTGTGCGGTCCACCCACCTGGGTGTGGTCCGACCAACTGGGTGCAGTCCACCATGGTAGGGCCCACCCTTTCCACAACCCTAGGGGAGGCGCCCCCAGTATTCCAAATAATCCAACAGATCATTCAGCCTGGCCAACACGTGGTCACCATGTCGCACCGCTTACTGGCACGCGGGACCCGCCGGAGTGGTCCTGCTCGGTGAGATGCGTCCAGTCAGGGATCCTTCTGTCTCTCCTCCCAGTGGTGCGATGACTCCACATTCCAACCACAGTCGAACGGTTTTCGGCCGCCTTAGTGCACTACTGTTGCTCAATAGTCACGACCCCCTCCTCTACCTGTGGTGCGGACGCGCGCTTCCCTTCCTCCATGTGGCCGACCGATGTGCTGGCCTCCACCTTCCACCGCTGCTGCCGACGGGCTATGTCCTCCCTCGCTATTGGCGGCGCAGTCCCGTGCCGCCTCGATTCCACGCGGCCGGGTAGTTTTCCGACGTCACCTTCCTCTGCCGCAGTTGACGGGTCACGACCTCCTTCTATATAAGCGGCGCGGTTGTGCCACCACCATCATCTCGACCGGCCAGTGTGTTGGTCGCTTCCCCTACACTTCCGGTGCCGGTCATCGGCATCGTGGTCGGGTTCTGCTCAACCATTGATCCGCCCTAAAGAACACGTCATCATAGAGGGAGCAGAGGGATCATGCCATGTTGGTTTGGGCCACACCCACAGTGTTAGATCTATAGTAGGTGGTTCGTATATTTGAATCAATGAATTACCACGTAGAAAAAATTGAACAAAATTCCCTACCTCATTCGTTTGTTGGAGATGACGTAGGGAAGAAGTTGAATATGTCAACATTCGTCGTTATCACATCATGCTCCCGATCCGAGCTCGATCGTCATCCTCATTCTTTATTCGGAGAATGTTCTTTGTTGGAGGTTGTTATTTCTTCGAGAATTCTCCATCAAAAGCCTCATCTTTCTTTCACAAAAATAATAACAATCCTTAAGAAGAGTTAATTAAACTCTTAATTAACAAGTCGATTCATTGATTTTTATAAATAATTAATCCCATTAATTGAAGGAAAATGTGGTTACACATATTGTGAAACTAAGCATTTAATACCCTATAATAAATGTCCCATCATGCATCTGTGGTCCCACCTCCATGATTCCAACATGAGGTTTCGAGAAATAAAATAAAAGTTATTTATTTTATTTATCAATTATCCCAAGAAAAACCAAAAAATAATCCTCTACCCATGACCTACTATGGTCAAGGTGAAGGTCTCCTTAAGAGAATATCGGTGCTACGAGGTCAACAGTGTCCTCAAATTTCAATTCTGAGAACCGGTTCAAAAGATACAAAATGCCACTCACGCGATTACCAAACGTACCTAAAAAAGTTATGAAATTCATTTTGGGCACACCGATCCTCGAAATCGTGCATTTTCAATTTTTGTGGACTCATAATATTTCCAAACATTTAAAAATATTACATGGAAAAATCCAGGTCTTTACATCCAAGATATACCTTATGATATATGTGGGATCAATATTTGGTTTAATTTGTAAAATTTAGTGACCTTGTCTATAATGTTTTTTATTTTCATATTTTTAAGGGTTATAAGGTTAAGCATTTATGGAATAGTTTATGTAGAACATTAGATGAGATTTTAGAGATTAAGGTATTATTTCACCATATGTGTATTTATTCATAATGGATAACTTGTGATAACCATATTGTTTTGATGTTATCTACATAAAGATGGAATGAATTACCATTCTCATGATTTGTTAGTGCTTCATGAATGAAAAATTCACCTATATTTCCTATAGTAATAGATGAATTGAAAATCAAGAAAGGCACAACAAAATGGTGAGATTGTGTATATGAAATAGAAATAAATAAAGTATATTTCCTTATGTTTTTAGACATTAAATGAATTAATTAACTTTATGAAATATATATTGAAATAAAATCATAATACATTCATTTATATTGAACTGATAGTCTTATAAATCATCACATATTTATTGTTTTTAGGCCATTATCTTTCCACTGATCATTCATATTATTTTCATCATTGATATTTATCACTCACTTTAATTCATTAGTCTTTTCTTCTCTATCTACGATTTCACTTCCCACATATGTTTTCTAATTTGGAAACCTTACCTTGAGTTTCTATAGTTAAAAATTATATTCCAACCATTCCTTTTTTAATGGAAAATTTATAATTCATTTTATGATGAGATTTTATATGAAGGGAACTTTCAAGTGTTAAACCATTAATTAATTTCATGAATTTTGAGAGTGAAATTCATTTTTTGGGGGTTAGAATGCGACAGAATGAGTTTTTATGAATTAATTTTCATTAAAGTAATTTAAAATTTTCTAATGGAGTTTATTTCCTGCTACATCAAGTTATTCATACTTTATACGCAACACCATGTTAATCATGTACTACAAAGAACACATGTATCAGATTATGGTACACACACAACAATTTTTAGCTTATTTTACACATAAATTTGAGTTCCTTCAATATCATATATTATACGCAAGAGAGATTTTACCATACAATGACAAACAATTTCTATTATTATTAAAATATTATTATCATTGTTACATTTCCAGTTGAATGGTAGTTATGAATAGAATTAATTAAATTTTGTTGAAATTGTGTAACCATGTATATGTAGGGATTTATTTGGTGAAAAATTAACTACAAATCAGAATAAATCTATTTTTAAAATAACGGAAACCATTTGATGGAAAACTATATTTATAAAATGAAACATGTTTTACCTAATTTAATTAATTAAAAAGAAATTTATAAATGATTTTAATGAAATATATGTTTGTATGTATATAATGTTAAATTAATTATTTAATTTTCATCTTTTGTGTTTTTTATAAAAGATATTATAATAAATCCAATCCAATTTTATACATAAAGAGATGTATTTTTCTAAAAGTCAATTTTTTCACCATTAAATGGTGAACCAATTTTAAATCCAATTTTGTACACTCTAATATATTCAATTTGAAAAAATAAGAATTATTTTTGAAAGTGGAACATCAAAATTAACTTATTTTTCTCTCTTCCCTTGGTCCCTTTTAGACCATTTCCAAAAAATTTCAGTTCAATCCTCTTGATGTTCTATATAGTAAATTATT
The DNA here is from genome assembly GCA_963277665.1 of Viscum album. Classification (NCBI taxonomy): domain Eukaryota; kingdom Viridiplantae; phylum Streptophyta; class Magnoliopsida; order Santalales; family Viscaceae; genus Viscum; species Viscum album. The sequence continues at coordinate 1,810,331,129 of OY728159.1, read as the reverse complement.
AAAACTAATCATGGACCACACTAAGCTAAAACACATTTATTCTCTTTGATTCTGAATTCAATATCATAAAAAATTCACATTTTATACACTATGGTACTGGAACACAAATATATTTTTTGATAGATTTCTCTTTTAATTAATGGGACTTTTTAAAGATTTATATATATACCACACTGACATTAATTCAACCATTATATACTACTAATTTGTTATTATATACACTTTACTGCTATAACATATTCCCAAAATTTAGACTGCATATCAGGAAAGAAAAATTGATAAAAATATTTATACATATTTTATATAACTGTTTTTTTATTTTTCTTCATAAATAGTTACTCAATTTATTGTAATTTCATATTGTTCTTTTGATATATGTTCTCTTCAAAAATAGTTTTTATTTAATTCTCTTCATTGATATTATAATTAATTTATACCAATTTTAGAAATAATAATTTAGGAAAATAACACCATTTTTGAATTATTCAGGTAAATATTAACATTTGTTTAATTTTTGGGACTTTTTTGAGAAATTGGATTTTAGTGTGAATGATTGAATTTATCAACATTTATGAAATCAACCTTTTCATTTCATTTATTTACAATGAAATGTTCTTTTTTGATTTGTTTAAAAATATACCAGTTATATTTTATTAATATCAATCCAATTAATTTCATTGAAATCAATAATTTATTGTATTTCTATATAATAACTTTTTAATAATTAAAAATACATTTTTATAGAAAATGGTTTTTTTTAGTTTTTTATGAATATCTTTTTAAATAAATTTCTTCCAAATAATGAAAATGAATTTGAAAAAAGGAAAACATATTTTTAATAAAAATATTAAAAAAAATTAGGAAACTTTCTTTTTTTCCATTATGAATAGTAACATTTGTTAAAAAAGCTTCTGTCTACAATAAGTGTTAAAACATGATAAAAGGGTTATGAAATAATAACTGTTAAATTATACAAGAAAAATGTGTAGATCCTATTGTATGGTAATATTTAAACCTTCCATAATTTCGTATTTTAATATGATTCATTTTAGATCTATTTTTCTTTGGTAATAAATTAATATATTTTTATGTTTGGAAAAATTATAAGCATTCCATTTCCATCACTTATAAAAGGACCCCACATATCCTCTATTATTCACACAAAAATATACCCTTAACTCATAAAATCCTTATAGAAATAATTTTATAGCATTACATACCACATATTTATGGTATTTTGTTGTTAATTAAATTATCCACTAAGGGCTTAAGGTGTAATATAGTGATTGTTTCTCAACAAACTCGTATAAAACCTAACTGAGTAACATAAACTTATTTTCTTCTTCTTCCTTATATGAAACTTACTGTATACATAAAAATATGATTAATCTAGGATTATTAATACATTTAGTTATTTTTATGACATAATCCAAAACAATTTTCTTCTCCTTTCAGTTAAATTTGAAATAAAACTATCATTTATGCGTATGTGTGTATTATCACCAACACATAAAGAGATGATTAATTTTCCATAAACATCATTAAATCATGGATTTAAAGATGGATTCTATTTTTATAAATTATATTTATTAAATAAATTATTTTTTTAAATTATAATATATTAGATAATTTCTTATATATCCATCCATTTGAAAATGATGTCATCACTCATGCATACTTGTGGACTACCACCTACAGGAAGTGATTTGATTCCCTTTTTCATCCCACTTTTTTATAGATGGTAATAACGATTTATTTACGGAATATATATTTTATTTATAATATTATTTTATTTTTTAAAAGATAAAAAATTATTTATTACTCTTTATTTGTTTTCTAAAATATAAAAACATTGTTCATTCATGCGAAGAGACTACCATCTCTATAAAGTAATGTAATCAAATTTTTATCACCGTATTATATGAATTATTATAATAGTGTATATAATGAATAAATATGATAACAATTTCATGTTTATGATTTTTTATATGATAAAACAGTTAACCTAATATAAGTACCAGATCTATCAAACCAAACATTCCGGGGAAATGAACAAGTTATCACAAGAATGATCATCTTAATGAAAATAAAATTTTCCTAAAATTTTAACTATAAATTATAAAAGAATAAATCATAAAAATTTATTTATAAATATTTTTCCAGAATTTATTTAAAAAATATATTTATTTATTATATACGAGTTTTTAATGTCTTTGAAGATGGAAGATTCATGAGGTAAGGGTTTCTATTACAATCACTTTTAATGGGATTGTCTATGTTAATATTCAATTTAGTGAAATTTTATAGATATCATCCTATTAAATAATTATATATTATTATTCTATTATTACACCCCTTATATTAAATTATTGGTACCACTTTTTTATATTTGATAATTAAAATTATTGATTAAATATATTTAAGTAAAATATGAACTTATTTACACTTTGGTTGACCAAAAATTTCAAACATGATCTTACACCAAAAAATTGATTTATATTGGTTTTTAAGTACACATAGTGTGTAGTAAAATATAATTTTTAATACCTTTAGATTTTTGTTCAAATTATTAAAAAGGAATACTTCAAAAAAAATTCATGAAAATATGATTTTGACTTTTTAAAAAAAATGTTAAATGAATATATTTTTAATGTGATTGACATGAACTGGTTTTCCCATCATTATGACTGTTATTTTTGTCAAATATTTATTTACATGTTTCCCTGGTAATTTTCAAAAAAAAATTATTTTTAAAATATTCTAGTAATTTTAGGTAAAAGTGTGTCAATGAAAAATGATATTTTCTAAAGTTTTCAAATAATTGTTCAAATATTATTTTAAAGGTATTTTCCATCTATTTCCTCACCTTTATGTATTTTTATGTTTTATTGGGGATGTAATCCAACGATTAAATTTTTTTTGTCTAGATGGTTAATTATTATGATGATTTTATTTGTACTAAACTCGTTTATTTTCTATTGGTTATTCTATAGAGACATAATGAAACTTTTATGAATCCTTTTTCCTTTAAAAAGGATATTATATGATGATACAGTGATATAATCAATTTTTTTTGACCTTGTAGAAGACATATATATGATTTTAATTATATTATGGGTGGGCCCAAAATTATATATCCCTCTATATTATTAGGTAAATCCTTATATCTAATGATATTAATTTGGGAAACAAGTTGACATTCTTGATCCACTATAAGAAATGAGTAGTGATAACAGATCCACTATCATATGATAAACAAGTGGTGATATCTTATCTCTAATGTTATTATAGTCTCGGTACATAAATTTTAAATATTCTATGTTTTTTATTCTTATGATTATTTTACAATCTTATGAAATGTTAATAAACTTATGATTATATCTCATGGAAAAAGATTAATTTATTAATGATTCCACAATCTTTTCACATATTAACGTTTTACTCTATTACATGTGAATATTATATATGAATTGATGAGTATTATTTTTTATTGATAGCAAAACGTTCTCATACCCATATTCTTATGATATTATTACATATTATCAATTATTCATATCCCCAATGTATACCCTTACTGAGAATTTTATCTTACCTTTTCTTTTGTTTAAATGTTTCTATAAGATATAAAGAAGGGTACAATGTGTGATGAGTTTATAATGGTATATTGTATAAAGAGATATGTTTAATATGATGAAGGTATATTAAAAGTGTATTATTATGTATCTAGTATTTAATTAAACTAATATATAATATATTTTAGTCATATCAATTTGGGAGATATGTTGAATATTCATAAAAAAAGATGTAATATCTATGGATGTTTTACTTGGATCATTATAGTTGGGGTCAATGTATGTTCCAGTTATTATTGGAAATTATATTTTTTGGAATATTGGGATAGAATATTATATAAAATATGTTAGACTTAATGTGATGTATAAAAAACACTATTATTCATATGATGATAATAATTTTTCAATTTTTAGGACATCTTATGAATAAATATAATGAATATATGATTTATCACTCTTATTATTGTAACCAAATTATTTTACATTTTGTTTTATTTTTTTCAATGGCTATAACCAGATGTAATATTTATAATAAATAAAGTGGTAGAGAATGACATGATTTTCCTTCACAGAAATTGAATTCTATGGGATTAGGACTGCATAATCTGGTTTCGGTTCTCACAAAAAATATAATTCGATGAATCATGTTGATATTTTTAATGATAAAAGGATGGAAAAACATATTATTGAGACTATTATAAAGTATTATCCATCTAAATTTAGTGGGTATCTTGATCCAGTAGTGGCTGATCAATGGAACATTACCACTAAGAAAATAATTTATATTCTCAAGTGCTAAAGACATTAAATGTTATCTTAGACATTTAGAATTTTAAGAATAATAAGATATTATGTGTAATCTCATTCTAAATACAAGTAAAGAGGATGAAATTAAATTCAAGTTGTAGGATAACTATAAGAGGATATTCTTCAATAACTTCTTCCCATATATTCTACACACAAAAATGGATATATAGAACCTTATTTTTATGAATAATTATGAGGATTCTATTGATACTTATGAGGTAAATTTAATGGGAATCTCAAGCTATTATTTACAATTAATATTCATCTATAAAAAAAATTGAATTATTATTTGGTTCTTTATATCCATGAATACTTTGGTAGATATTATGAAATAATTTAATGTTCTATCAATGTTTAAAAGATAATTGGATATTACATTGGTTTTGATAAGAAAAGGAAGATTGAGTATCAAAAAAACATGATTAAATGACCCGAGGAATAAAATTCCAATCACATATGTGTCATGAATGTGGGATGGAAAATAATATAAATTTATTTAATGGAACCATGAGGTGATTTAAATATGGACGGTCTAGTTATAAATCCCATAAATATTGAAATATTAAAAACAGATTGGTTGATTCAATGGAGGTAAGATGGATTATAAGTAATGATCCACCCACACTCTAATTCTTCATATGAAATTAATATGCACATTATACTATCCATTGTATGAATCTAAAAGATAATAATGATGAGATACATTAATTACTTATTAATACAAATGATAATAAATTATCTCATGAAATCCATACTACCAAAGTAGTTTAATAAAATGATGTCGTGGGAGGTACTCTTATCATTTACTCTATTATAGCTAATTTTCTATTTTATTCTGGATCTACCCTCTCTTTTATGTCTACTGGATTGGGTAAGGGTATCACATTAACAAATAAATGAATATATATTGAGAAAGTGATGAAAATCCTAATGGTGTGATGATCCCATCTCTATACATCAACTAAAATAGAAGTGTATGGGGATTATATTCCTAAAAATCATCAAATTATACATCATGATGTATTTGATTTCATTTTGGGAATGTATTGAATCTGTTTTTGTAACTCTAATAAAATATTTCAAGGAAGGGACGTCATGTTTGATATTCCAAATTAACCTATGATCTATTTTTTTAGGCTAATATGAAATTATATTGGAATTTATATTCTTCAAATGAGTATTACTACTTATTCATGATATATATTTATCTCAAAGAGTTAGGGAGAAATTCAGAACAAATGATATACCTGCTATTTAGAATTATGATGTTTTATTTCATAAATACATTCATATTATTCCCCAAAATCATTATGTTTATTTTTTCAATAGATTTCAAACATGACGCAACACTAATGTCATTGATTCCATATATAATGGTATTTGTTGAGTTTTAGGAATTGAATAAGAAAAATTAAGATAATCAGGAGGAAGAATTCATATAGCCTAGTTAATTAACACATCGTTGACCTATTCTTTTTGTTAAGATGAAATATGGGGACATTCATATTTGTATTGATTATGAAGAACATAACCTGATAACTATCAAGAAAAATTATTATCTATGTCATGTAAATTTTTTTGATCAATTAAAAGGATATAATTTCATTTAAAAGATATAAAATAATTCTAAAAATCATGAATTGGTTATTAATAAGGATATAACCAATAAATTCTTCTGTTCAATGAATGATCATTATGAATTTATGATGATCCCATTTGGGTATACAAATTCCCTCCCAATATTTATGGGTATAAAATATGAATTTGATATAGATAACCTCAAACAGTTTTATTAGGATTTATATATCATATTCATATATATTCTAATATAATTGATAAGAATAAAAAATTCCCAATAATTTTACTTATTACTTTAAAGAAATATTCATTTTATAAAAAATTTAAAATGTGTGAATTATGGATCAAAATATTTCATTTTTTGGTTATATTATATAAAATGAAAAATGAATACTCAATACATTACTACCTCAGAAATGATAAATGACTACCTAGAATGAGAAATATGTCTACTCAATACATTACTACCCCAAAAGGTGAACAAATACATCATGATGTAGAATTAGAAGATTAACAAGGTGGATGTGGTATTTGATGTCATTTTGGGTAGTCATAATTCATATGTATACTTAATACATTACTACCCTAGAAAGTTGAACAAGGTGGATGATGATCTTAGTTGAAAAGACCATTATAGTTTGTCCATGATGATGAATAAATGAGATCAAATAATTATGTACTTGTTGAAGATGAATCTTTAAATGTTACATAAATGAGAAAGATTATATCTTTAATTTTTGAATGTTCAACATCCATATATTTAAGTATTAAATTTTTCATAAAAGAAGGATATATTACTATAAACAAATGTGAGAAATGTGCATTAGTTAAACAATGATTCTTCTTGAATGATAAGGCCGGTGAATTAAGTGGGTTTCTAAAAAATATTTTAGTTGAAGTAGGGGATGGGAGATGATTCTTATAAAAAATCATTATTAATTCAACCATGAATTAATATGATGAATAGATATTTGATAGAGTATTTATGCTATGATAATAAAAAAGGTATATTATAGAGTATGTATCCGGATTATTGGTACTCAATAATGTTATAGTTGAGATACAACTATCTAAGATGATTTTATGACTATTCTCTATTCCTGGATGGAAATGGGAAACATTTTCCATGGATTTTGTTATAGGAATCCCCAGTAAATATATCTGGAATAATAATATTTATGTTATAGTCAATATCATTATGAATTTAGTAAATTTCATTTATATTAGATTATATTTCTCTTATTATTGAAATACCTAGAATAACATTAATGAATTTTTAATATTTCATGGATTAGAACTATCAATTTTATATGATCACAATCAGAGGATTGACTTGATGTTTTGAAGGAGACTCTAGTAGGTTCCGGATATAGAGTTGTGTTTGAATTCCATATGTATTTATTATATAGATGGGATGTGTGATAGGAAAATTAAACTCTAGATGACATATTGAGATCCTTTTTTATGGATATCAAAGTTTCTAGGGATCAACACATTTCATTTGTGAAATTGTTTTACAATAATGTATTTGAATTAATCATTTTTATGGATCATTATGAATCCCTCTATAGAAGGATGTACAAAAATCTAATGTTCTAGGATGAAGTTAGAGTAAGAATTATCTTGATACCTAATCAAGTTAATGAAGTAGTGTATATCTTTAGATCCATCTAATAACCCATCATGGTATCATAGAGATATTAGCTAAATTATATTGATGATTATCTGTGTGAACTAGAGTTTGAATTTTCTGATAAGGTATTCCCATTAATTTAACAATAGAATAAGTTTTTGATATTTTTAAATAAATTAATATTGAGCCAAATATTTTTTTGTCCCTTTGAAATTATTCAGCTTATAAGGAATTTAACATATCACTTATAACATCCAACAAATCACTCTTATGATCATGACATGTTATATGTATATAATATAAGATGTTTTCTAACATATCCTTTACATGTAATGAAATTAGATGTTGTACCACTAGAGTATGATGTTTCATATAAGGAAGAAAAGATATAGATTCGTTATTTATGAAATAATATTCTACAAAAAAAGACCACTCATTAGGACAATGTATATTAGGGAAACTATAAATTTGAGGACGCAATGTGGTAACCCAATGATCTGATGCGGAATAAATAAATGTAGTTGATTATATTCTTGTGATGGTATTTTGAGTGAAAAAATATTATAAGGAGATTAAATTTAAATCCCAGAGTCTTTGAGATATATTTCACTTTAAATAATTTTGATTTCGTTGATATAATTCTCTACACAAAACACCTAGTTGAAACTAAGTGCAGTATACTAGTGATTTTTTTACTTATATGGGACTATTATAAAATGGTCATCAAATTCAAAGTTTGAGTGGGAATAATAATAATATGAAAAATATTTATAATAATTATATATAATAAATATACTTTTATTAATTCATAATATATAAGTACTCAATTTTCAGTTATGTCATTTTTTGCTAGAAAAGTATTTTTTTTCTTGAAAAAATTGTATTTATTTTATTTTATGCACGAAAATTATAATAAATTTCTATTACATTAGATATCATATTTTAGGAAGTGAATATTATTTTTAAAATTTGTATTTCAATATCAACTTAGGGTGTTGTTTTGGTATTATTATAAGAACAATTATTTTGGTGGTGAATAATAAAAAATAAAGACTTTTATGAAAACATCTATATAATTCCCTATATTTGAAAAAGAAAAATTATATTTTTTATTTTATTGAAAATTGAATTTATTTCATTTTATTAAACATAATCCATGTAATTTCATTTTAATCAACTATACAATTTAGCCTTTCATAAAGAAATTATTAATTAAAATGCCATTTTTTGAAAATAATTTTGCTTAACATTTTTGTGTTTGTATTTGAATTAATTTATAAAACATATAGGAATTATTATTGATAAAATAAAATAGATAATTTAATAAACATTTTCATATATTAAAAAAAAGGAAACTTTCTGTTTTTTTCATTATAAAATCTAAATTTGGATTAAAAATCAATTGCTGTAGGAGGAGCTAAAAAAGTTTGAAGTGTTAAAACTAATATGGTCAATATTAAAATGAGATACAAAATCTTATAAATATATATTTTTTTATTTTAAACCTATATCATATCATATTTTAATATGACTCTTTTTTTATTCATTTTCCATTATTAAGAACTAAATATATTTTAATTTTTAAAAAATTCTAAGTGTGTCTGCCCCCTCACATACAAAAGGTCACCCGCTCTGATAACATCTACACACATAGAGATCATCATTTATCATAAAATACATTCCCAAAAACTTTCCTATCAACTCTTCCTTTAACCTATATATATATATATTAATCATAATACCATCCCTTCGTAATATAATGAGTATGCTAAAGGTGGTTTCTCAATGAAGAGTTTTAACTATTGACTGAGTACATTCAATTTTATCTATTCTTCCATATATATAAAATTATTTTATTTAAGTTATAATAACTAATATCGTATCATAATGATCATTTATTATTATAATAAAAATTTCACAACCCTTTTCCACCTCCATTCAATTAAATTGAAAATGAAAGTATCACATGTCGGTACCTATGGACTACCACCTCCACATAGCAATAAGATACATTTTACATCATCATATTTCATATTTTATTATTATTATGGATATAATTTTATATATTATATTTATGGAATAATTATTCAACATAAGTTATAGTATATTTTCATTCTTTTTACCTTCTCATCCTTTGGAAAACAACAACGATTGTCGTGTGTACGTGTGAATTACCACCTCCACAAATTGATGTGATTCATTTTTCATTTATTCTTTACATGGAAAATAATATGAATATATTTTGGAATATATATATGTTATTTTAGATATAATTATAATCCTAGAAGGAAAAAATAGTCTTTATCTTCATTTTCTTTTTTTGTTGAAAGACAAAACCAACATTCATGCGTATTTAAAGACTATCATCTCGAAGAAGTGATACAATTCAGTCGATATCAACACAATATATTAATGATTATAAAGATTTATATGAAACATAAATATGAAAATTATATAAATATAAATATTATTTAGGGTATTAATCGTTGACCATGGTTCATGTTCCAACCCATTCGAATCAAAACATGCATGGAAAATCAAGAATTTTTTACATGAATATTCATTTTAATGATGAGATTGTTTATAAAAGGATAATTATTATTTATAAAGTAATGATTCATAGAATGTTATGTATGAATATGGTTTGTTAATATTTTAATAATAAATCTATATATATTATACTGGATATTTGAATTTCAATGATTAAGTTCATGACTTGAGGTAAGGGCTTGTGTTACGATCTAAATTTTTTATAGGACTATCTATTATATTTTCATGAGAAAAATATCAGGGATCTTATCATATAAACATGATATATATTATTATAATATTCAGATTCTATGAATTTTCATATGTTGGAACCATTTCTATATCCATGTTACAGAAAACAATGGATAAAATGATTTTAATGAAAATCAAACATATTTCTTTTTAGCCAATGACCATTTTCTTCCATGTACATACTCAAAAACAAATATTTGTTTTTAAAAATATCATAAAATATTTTACAATGGTCATTTTCACTACCATATTCTTAATTTAAAATTTATAAAAAATGATTCATTTAAAATATTCATTAAAAATTGGATTTTAAAATTATACATAGGTGTGAAAGGAATGTTTTATTTTAATGTATACAACATGAATATATTTTTTGATCATTATGATTATAATTTTAATTGATTAAAAATTTACTTGTTTCCTTTTTTATTGTCAATGAAAATTATTCTTCCAATATTCTATGAATTTTAATTTAATTATTTTCAAGTGAAAATGATATTTTCTCATGCTTTCAATGAAATATTCAGATAAATTTTTAAAGGTACATTTCATCCATGACATCATTCTATAATTTTTTTTTATTTACTATGGATATAATCTTATGATGCCAAATTCGTTTTTTCTATAGATGGTTTATTAATATTAATATGTTTTTTGTAAAACCCATTTATTATCTAATGGTAATGATATGGTAAAATGATGAAATTTTTATGAAACCTATTTCATTTTCATAGGTTATGATATAAATATATGTTGAATCATTTGTGATATCTTGGAAAATATAAAAATTATTCTAATTATTTGAGGTGTGGGAATAGAAATATACACCCCTTCAATAAATTATATAAATCATTATATCAGTTGAGATAAATTTGGTAAAAAAGATGAAGTGATGAATTCACTAAGTGAAATAGGTATGGATGCATGATCCACTATGATATGGGAAATAGGTGTATATGTATGATCCTTTATGATAAGATTGTTTTTATTTTAATCCGAGACAATACATATATTTTCTGTGCCAGTTATTTTTCCACAAAATTATAAAATTTTGATATCATTATGATTTTGTCTCATGGATCATGACTATGTTTTTAGGATTCCCCAAAAATATTCCCTACTATCCTTTTATTACATGATTCATGATTATGATTTATGAATTGTCAGGTCTAATTTTATATTGAATATTGCTGTTTTTATACCCTTATTATATACTTAAATATGATTACTCATTAAAACTGCCCATATAAACCCTTATTGAGATTTGGAATTCACTAATTCTAATGTTTTCATTTTTCACAAAGGTATAAAGAAGTGTATTATTTATTATTAGTTTACAAGGGTACATTATATAAATAAAGATATTATATATGATAAATATTGTACATAAATATTATATTTTTTAAATTTTTTTCCATGTACAATAATATTTTATGTTTCATGGGAAATTTTTATTTGGAAATATTGAATACTCATAAAAAATTTAATATATATATGTATGTAAATCTTTGGTCCCTATAGGTCCCATCTCAAATATCCCTTTACATGTTTAATTTATCCCATATTCTTTAGGATCCATCCAAATTGAACTAAATCAATCCCTAATAGGCTTATCTATCTTATTTTACTCACTAAAACCATTATATATCCTCTATAGTTCATTTCTTTGGATGCCAGAGACATATACCCTTCCAGCATACCAACACTAAACCTAATCGACACAAAATTTCCCTACAATCTAAAGGAAACCAATATAGGAAATACACAAATAATCATAAGCCTAAGGATATATCTTTATAGTCTAATAACCCCAACCAACATCATCTACCACTATATGAAATAGTATCCTTGAGATCATGAAATACCCAACATGTATTTAAGGGATTATATGAACTCAAAGAGAATCAATACCATTTTATCTATTAACCCAAGGAACTCTATATCCATATAATTTTCTTCAAAGTACACAAAAAAATACTGAATTTAAAATCCTGTATTAATTGCTATATATTATTATATTATAGAGAAAACCTACCTCAAACCTAGGGTTACCACCATAATGATGCTACAAAAATTATAAGCTATCCCCATCCATTCCATATCAAAGATTGTACCAACATATGATCCACAATATCATGGAAAAACATGCAAAATAATTAATATTATTAAGTATTAAATTTATTACTTAATTTAATCATAAAACATATAAGCAATTAAAACAAATTGAGGGGTACTGCTTCATCAAAACCATATAAAAACATATAAAATTACTATTTTGGTATGTCCTGCATCCAATCCAATAAAAACACCCAAAACCTCAACTTGATACCTACATGATCTGGTGGAATTTGTTGTAAAATGTACCCATAATTGTCACATAGTGAAAGGAAATGATCAGTAACAAGGGAAGAGGAAGGAAGATGAGAAAACTCTTCTTTATTATCATATAAAATACATCTAAATACTCATAATAAAGAGTGATAAATAGTGGAATTATAATAGGAATAGATAACAAAAATATATCTCTGCAACATGATATTTCCATAAAAATTGAATGGGATGGCCCTAAAATTTGTAGTATTCCCCTTCATTTTAGAAACATGAGAAAAGGGATATCATAGTGTATCCCCAGTCTTCACATAGTGGCACCAAAAACTATGGATCTGGACACAATTTAAACCTAAGGGTCGTTTAATTAAAGTACCCCATTCCATAACTCCACAATATGGACTCTTGGTAAATGGAATAGTATTACACCTGTGGAAAGGCATAAAAGGTGACCTAAGGGTTATATAATCACCAAACATTATATGTGAAAAATTATAATGGTAATAAATTTTATTTCTCCGACCCCATGTATAAGATTCACCATCATAGTGTGATTCCCTCGTCTATGGTGTGACTCTAAAATGTATGTATTTTTCCCTAAAAAATCTAAAAAAATTCCATCATTCTTCTAAACTCACATTTCATTGTGTGAAATTCTCCATATGTGTGGTGTTGCCTCGAGACTCATCGGGGAATGCCTGGATGGTGGTATGCCGAGTGTGACTCTGCAAACCCACCACCAATAGGCCAACAGCTGGCATCAAGCACTTAGATAGCATATAACACACATGGGAGGCCTTATACAAAGGTACATATACACATTCACACATCTACAAAAACAAATATGATATAGAAATTAATGAAAAAATAATACCTTGATGCATGTATGAATGTAAATCTTAGATATGAGTATTATATAATTAAGAAAATGAAAAGGTCCAAATATAAGACCACAAAATATTAAAAGAGTCTAACCTTCTAGTAATAAGTAGATTAGATTCAAATGAAACTCTTGAAACCAATTATTTTTTATCTTGATTAACTATTAATTAACTACTTCTATTGAACCTAGGGCTTTTATGAAAGTCCATTAACTTATATAAGAAAAAGACATGTGTGGGAATTACCTATCTAGGGTTGAGTATAATCACAATGTGTGACACCTTAAAATCACAAAAAATAAATAATTAATAGTCATATCAAAAGAACGGATATTAGAAACTACCCATATATACTCAAGAGAGACCCCAAGTCACAAAAAAAGTGTAAAACCATACTATTATCCAAGGATTCAGGTCAATGATAAAATTCAAAACTACTATTGAAAAAATCACTCCTTGGGTATTGATAACACTAATAGTTGTCTTTTGAGAGGACATATATGTCAGGAATTACCATAAAGAATCATGTTATAGAACATCTAATATGTATATACATAGATAGGGGACCACACTTAGGGGACATGGGGGATACCTATCCATACCCAGATTAATCTAGAAAGATGGTGATCAAACAGCATATAAGTCACTGACAATATACCTGTTGCGCCTTCTGGAATGATGGTAGATGATCACACCTATGGATACATGGATAGATACATGAATATATTCCATAATAATTCATATATTGGATCACTCCTCCCATTATTTGGATGGGTTACCTTAGAATACCATCCTATGTATAGAATAAGGGAATGTACCCTATAAATTATCATCCTGACTAAAGAGAACAAGGGACCCACCTTCTATCATAGAAGCACATGAAATGTTTTTATTACACACGATGTGTCTTAAATAACATTTATATTATCATATACTTTGAATAATTCCCATATACTCTAGCATATTCCCAAAAACTCTTATCATTCATGTGTTCTCCGTTCAGGCCCTGGTACTCTTATTTTATCAAGGTACTCTATCCATGTATGTGCCCATATATGAGTTTGTTCTCACATACCTCTCCATGTCTAACCCTGGGCACCTTAGTGGTAAATGGATGATCAGCTGTATTTAGTCACACAGTGTGTGGAAAGACCATTCATCTTTTGATATAGACTCTATGAAAAACCCTTTCTCTATAGGAAGGGGTCCACATTGAAGGTATTCATCTGAACTACACATCATGTAACATGGGGTTTATCATAAACCCAGAATCTATCATGTATATTTTCCCAGGTTGTGAAATCCTATGTTCTACCACAAAATCAACTAGGGAACTCTTATATGAGATTGAATGAACTATAATCTTCACTAAAGGTTTAGTTCTACCCACCCAATTAACTCCCAAATTATCCCCATTGAACCGAATTACTGAAATTCCAAACCAAAATTGAAAAAACATTGTCTAGTCTCTAATCCATGTTTTCATTACATTCATTGTTAATTATGCCACACATTTTCTCTTAATGAAGAACCTAGGACCCCAGAAATGATATGAAATTCCGATGATCAATTGTGTGACTATTGATTTCATGTTATTGTTAAACAGTCAATCAAATAGAATACTGATGATTAATTCATAAAGACAGAGGGGAGAAAATACTAAAATACTAGAGTGAGGAATATATATATGTTATTCTTCATAATGGTCTAGATCTGTTTATGGATTGAACGTGGAATTAAAGGAAAAAATGGGGATTAAATAATCATTATAAATTATAAAAAAATGTTTGATAATAATTAAATATATAGTGAATCGTCCCATGAATTAAAATTATATAGGTATTTTTTAACATTTTAGGGAGGATAATTAAAATAAGTATTAATCTTGAGAAAAAAATCCAATGACAACTTTTAAAAGATCACTTGACAGTTCAGTGTCATTTTTATTAGTGAGATCCATGAACTTCCTTGGTGAAGATGACTCTGTGTAAAATTGATCAATGATTCCTCATCTCATCATTTCCGTCCATGATATCTTTATGATCCTCTCAAAACTAGAGGGTTATAACTCTGACACTATGGGTTTTTCATAATAGTTATAATAGAGTGAGAGAATAGGTATAGTTATTTAATAAATAATTATTTATCTATTTATTTATTTATTTATCTATCTATCTATTAATCCTCACACCACTACCCTTAAATTTGAAACCCAACACACTTGATTGTTTTTTCATGCCTAGAGTAAATATCACATTCCATAATTAATTATAGTCTTATATTTTCCATTTGAATAACCATTTGGGATATATTCTAATACCTCTAGAAAAAAATATTTATATAATATAATATGTTTATTATATCCAAAAATAGGCTCCTTAGGCCGTTTAATCCTAAGTTGACTCCACAACTAGATCCTATAATATCCTATTAAAATATTTCATAGATTTATAGAGTAAAAATAAATTCATTAAATTCTCGCTACCTCTCAAATTCTCAACCCAAAAAGAATTAAACCTACTAAAGTAGATGAGGGTACTAAGCTCTCATTCGGTTCCCCCACTCTCAAGTGCTCTCCGGAAAATTTATGTGATGCCATTAAATAAGCACCCATGGAATCTCTCACCTTTGAAATATCTTCTCCTACCAATTCTCAATCACTACTGAGTACATTTCTAAAATATATTCATCATTAATGTCTATCTCATCCATTATGTAACATGTGATGGTCCCTTCTTATACCTCCTCAATATCAACAAGTGGAATACATCATGTACCTAGTCTAACTATAGATGTAGGGCCAAAAGGAAAAACACCTCACCAACAAAATAGAGTTTCTACAATTGTCTAATAAGTCATAAAGATTAATTTTCCCCAGAAAAATCGCACCAATCCACATTTATATAAGACCCTTAGTAGCACATAGTATTCCTTATGGAAATAATGAGGTCTCCATAATCAATCTGCTTAATTATTTTTTTTGGGTCTGGGATGTCCACATATACTCTTGGATGATCTACACCTTCTTTGTTATTGTTCACACAGAAGATATTATTTTTCCAACCCATGGAATCTCAACGCCTCCGACACGATGTTGGTTGGATCCCAGGAAAGCACTAGATCAACATTTTTCTTGTATATGTTTTCACCCTCGTTACAGATAAAATATCATAAAATTTAGTTCACTTAAATAAATAACTAACACATTGAGGGCATCCAATAAATTTGAATCTCTAAGATTATGTCTGGAACTAACATCAAATGTCTCACATGCTCATCGTATGATATTGAGTACTCAAGCATTCCATCGATGAAGAATATCAGGAACTGATTTAAGAAGGGTTGAAATACTAAAATCATATGTTACATGAAAATATATAGTTTTTTATCAAGATTATAGTCATAAATAAACACTCATAGTGACTACATCGACATTATAATTCCAGATTCGATATATCCTCATCTTGAACTCGGAGCCAGTGATATCCTAATTTGAGGTCAATATTTGAAAACTAGATCTCCCCTTTTAACTAGTCAAAAAGGTATTTATTCTTGATAATAGATACTTATTAATGAAAATAATCTCACTTGAGTAATATTAGTCCACATATAACCTCATGTCCCAATCACCTTTTTTAGAAAACTACACAAAGTCAAAATAGGGAGACTCATTGGTTCTAACAAATCCTTTCCTATTAAAATCCTCTAACTACACCTTGAACCCACAAAACCCGATATGATATGTTATATATAAAGGAGTATATCTCATAGAAGTACCAAATAATATATCTATGTAGAAATCAATATCTCAGTTGAGTGGTAATCCTATCATGTTCTCAAGGAAGACACCCTCATACACTTCCACCAACATATTAAACATGAATCTCATAACATCTTGTGATTCAAGGGAATACTCTGCAAGTGATGAGTAAGAGTTTTTATTGTATTTTTTATTAGCCAACTATCATTACCTAGAGTTCCATTCTCACCAACCATCATCCCAACATCTTAGTCACACCACATTATCTCTCTTCAATAGTCAATCTGTTAGTAGATTTTGGTTAACTAGTCTATACCATGAATGAAATCACAAAGACTCATTGAAGCTATAAAATTTACTCATATGAATATCTCTTCTCTATTATTTAGGCCACACTATTTTATGAACTGTGTGATTGGTGCATCTCCTCTTGTAGGTGTCTCTAATTTCAAGGGTAGAGCATAATGATCCACTAGAATATTTAGATCATGAATAAGATATATTGTAAGAAATATGTGTATTGTGCCAATTTTTAACAATACTACTAATAAACATTAGAATAAATATATCATTAATTATTTAATCTATCGATCCTCTTGGTCATAAACCTCCAATTCCAATATCTTCTCCCATCCCTAGAAACTAGCTCCCTGAGCTAAACAAAGACCACCTGGGGGTATTCTTAGATCTAGACCTATTCTAGAGTCATCTTGGATGCATTTTCAGGTAATTTTTGAAGCTTTTAAGTACCTTTACCTTGGAGTAGTGGCTTGGGGTGCGTTTGGGTGAACTATTAAGGAAAACTAATGGACAATAGGTTGTGCATGGTATGCGCAATGTTTGAAGAACCGTGTGACCAAACCATGCCCAGAATGTTAAACTGCATAGAGAGGTTCGTGCAATTACTGCATGGTTTAATAAAGCATGTGACCAAACTATGATGACCGTGAAAAACTGGACATAGGGGTCCGCTCGGTTGGAACAAGGTTTGCCTAACCATTAATCTCTACCCATGAAACCATGAGTGTTGGATTTGAATTCCAAAAATCCTTTTAAAACCCACATGAACCCCCATAGGATTCTATATTATTAACCACGGCTCGAGCTTCATGAATTCTAGGTTTTTTCAAATCCTTGTGGAGATATTCCAAGGTGATCCAAACAACATTATTCGATATTGAATGTCCGGATTGAAGAACCACTCTCCTCCCAATAACTGGATTTCATCACGAGGCTTCTCCTGTTCTTTCTCCAATCCTTCTAGAATTTTTCATTGGAGATCTCCACCATTTGTTTGGATCTAAATATGGGAG
Organism: Viscum album; assembly: GCA_963277665.1. Lineage (NCBI taxonomy): Eukaryota > Viridiplantae > Streptophyta > Magnoliopsida > Santalales > Viscaceae > Viscum > Viscum album. Next base: position 1,810,312,476 of record OY728159.1, on the reverse strand, counting down.
TTAAAATCTGGATATAGGATTCTAGATCTAGATCTATGATTTCTAGATCTTGATTCCTTTGATCATAATTTTGGTTTTAGGGAATTAGATTGGTAACTTGATAAATGACGTTGTTCCGCTCGGATTTTGGGGATTTCTTTTGGGCTATCTTCCATCATGAAAATGAGGTAAGAGGTCTAAATCAAACTCACATTGTGATGATTTATGATATGTATATGATTTTATGAATATTATAGATTCCTTTATAATTTAATTCCTTAATTGGATTAATTTTGAATATATAATTGACTTTTGATTTTCCTTAGTGGTTAATTGAGAATTGACCACAGATCAAATGATGGGTGTTTCCCAAATTTATATTTGTTTTGGAGATTGAATTTATGTTAAGATATTGTCTTCATTTATTGAATTATTTTAATAATATAATTAACTGGGGGGAATTAATTATGGAATTGTGTTTGGATATGTAATATAATTAATTGGGATAATTAAATATGTGTCATTCAGTGATCATAGATAATTAATTTAGAGAAATAATTATGTTCCATGATGTCATCAATGATAATTAGTTGTGAGAATTAATTTGGACTTGTTGGATTTTGATATGAATATTTTATTTGGGAGAATAAATTATGGAAAGTTAATTGTTTTGATTAATTAATTAATTAATTAATTAATGGGTTTTATGATTAGTTAATTGTTTAATTACCTAATGGATTTTGAAATGTCAAACTAAGAATTTGAATCGTAAATTAATAATGTAGAAAATTATTATTAATTAAAGAATTATTAAATAGTTGAGTTTTTTTTTTGCTTCTAGGCTTGGAGACTGAGATTGCTTAGAATTTGGGACTTCAATATGGAATTTTTACCCAATAGTTATCCAAGATTGATATTATGGGGTGTTGGTTATGACAACCTACACTAATTGAGAAAAGAAGTTCTAGGCATTACGACCTACACTCCGTGATATTTTGGGATCTAGGAATGATAACCTACACCCATTGAGTGATAATAATGAATGATGTTTCAAATGATATTTGGGGTGATAGGCATGAATACCTACACCAAATTAATGATAATAACGAATGAGGTTTCAAATGGGAATCATAAATTAAATTGGCCTAATGTGGTGATTAAATATTAAATGACAATACGATAACTGTATAAATTATGCATTGTATTTATTGCTTCAAAAATATTCATGCATTGTAATATGACTGGACTCGTTTTAGACAACATTGGTGGTGGCCTACTGTGTTGTACTCACACCCTATTTGGGCCTCGTGATTGGCACCAGAGAATATTTTTTTGTTGAAGGATATGATAAGGGAAAGGCCCATGTGATAGGTTATAGTTTGGGATTGGATCATGGGAGAGGGAACTGGACTAGACCTATTTTGGAGTTTTTGTGTCTTTACATTGAGTTTCATTGTAGAAACACATAACATTAATTTTCATAGCATGATTTATCTTTCATTTGAGTATATTGTTTTCTAGTTTTGACTATATTATGTCATGGTATAGTTCTGGTTATTTATATGCTTCTTGACATTGATATTTTTATTTTATATTATTGGTGTTTTATTCTGATTATAGAGGGTATAGTCTCCCCACGAATGACATACAAGTCCCTTGCTGCTAGTCAGATCCCTCTAGCATACGGGGAGGCGTGTTTTTGAGCATGTGCCCAACTGGCTTGGGGCACCGTTCAGTGGTTCCCTGGTCGATACATCACAGAGTGGTATCAAAGGGGTTTTCTTTTCTTTCTTCTTCTATTGTCTTTCTATTTTGGTAAAGTTATATAAGATACTAGGAAGAGTCGAGGCATGGTAATGGGCTTGTGCATGGGAGTTGAAAGTAGATGTACGAGGGGAAATTTAAGTACACACCGTGGGATTTTATTGATTTTTGTTTGTTGTTATAGTTGAATATAAAATCACCTTAGGAGACACACTTGTGGTGTGATGTGATATTTGTTTTGAAAATTGTGTAATTTTAATTTGTGGGCAAAGGAGGCACTAAAATTGAGTTTGTATGGATCATTTTCCCCCCAAGGATTTTGTAACATGCATCATTATAGGCACTCATAGGAAAATAGTTAATGGGTAAGTTGGTGAAGTTGAACTATTTTTTAATTATTGTGAGATTAGAAAAATGATTTAAAATGAGAATAAATGGTTGTATAAGGAGAACCTTGATTTTTGAATTGAGTTTGAGAAATTAATTAATTTATGAATTAATTAATTTTAGATTATGTGATTAAGTAATGGATTAATTAATTAATGGAAATGAATATTCCCTTGTTAATGAATACCTTGGTGTATGATGGTTAAGGGTAGTGAAGAAGGCCTTGGTGTTGACAGTGTGGTGAGAAAAAAGGGGGAAAATACATGTTGAAACTTGTTGTGTTAGTTTCTCCTCTTATATAAATGTTATATGGTTATGTTAAGTTACCAAAGACATGTGCTTGTATTTGTAGGAGTATGCCTCCCAGATGCTTGTTGAGGGAGAGATTGAGGGGTATGTCCCAAAAAGAACTTCCAAATAGGGATCTTGAGGCACGATTGGTAGAAGCTGATGAAGAAGGGGAACAGTTCCGAGAGAACATTTCTGGATTCAAGAAATTCATGGAGAGAGACCCAGGGCAAGTTCAGAAAAGCTTGTCTAAGTTGACAGGGGAGTTTCATCTAAAGAACCTTATTACTTTTATTGGAGTGGGTGGAACTGAGGGGGATGAATTATGGATTTAATACATATAGACAATACATTAACATTTGGATAATACAACTGAGATGAGGGTAAAGTTGGCTTTTTATATGCCGTGGGGTTCCATTAAGTGTTGGTTGGACATTAAGGTATGATCTGGATAGACTACCAAGAATTTATGGATGAAATTACTGGAGAAGTTCATAGAGAACTTCTATCCAGACACACTATGAACACAATCATTCATCAATACATAGATCAGTTTTTGGTGGTGTTTCTGGATTAAATCTTAGTGTACTCTATAAATCATGAAAATCCTTTTCAACATCTTAACATCATCCTGGGTTCACTGAGAGAGAATTGACTATTTTCCAAGCTATCTAAATGTTATTTTTTGATTGACAAGGAACACTTTTTGGGGACATCATCTTGGAAGAATGTTTGGCAGTGGACCCGGAAAATTGCAGTCAATGATTTCTTGGGAGCATCCCCAGAATGATTTTGATATTAGAATATTTTTGGGGTCAGATAGTTATTACATGATGTTTATCTTAGAATTTTTCTAATTGCTAGCACCGCTTACTGGTTTGACAAAGAATGGAATGAATTGTGTTTGAGGGAACCAAGTTAGAATTCATTCAAGAAGTTAAAGAATAAATTGATATTTTAACCATTTTTGATCTTACTAGATTTAGGTAAGAAGTACACGGTGTATTGTGATGCTTCTGGGGTCGGACTTAGAGTTGTGTTGATGTAAGGGGATGAAGTTGTTTCTTATGGGTCTCAACAGTTGAGTCCACATGAACAAAATTACCCTATTCTTGACCTCAAGATGACATTAGTGGTTTATGCCCTTAAGTTTTGGTGACACTATCTTTAGGGTGAAGGCATTACAATTTTTACAGATCAAAAAATATTGAATTATATCATTTCATAGTGAAAATTGAATCTTTGGAAGCGAATATGGGTAGAATATATGTGGTCCTTTGATTTTTACTAGAATATACACCTGGGTAGGGGAATAGTGTGGCTGATGTATTGAGTAGAAAAACTCAGACTCAGTTGGAACATAAGTCAATTGCAGAGTGAAATATGATGACTTTGGTGGTGGAAATGTGTGTTGTAGTTGAGGAGAGTCAGGAGAGGATAACTCTGGTTTCTATAATAGTGGAGTCAACACTCTTGATATAATCAGGGATTTGCAGTATGAGGATCTGGAGTGTTTATCCTTATGTGAAAGCCTTTAAGATGGGGATACACCTTCGTACTAGAAAATAGATTATGATGAGATCATCTATGTGAAAATTCATGTTGTTGTGTCTATGAGTATGTGAGAGAAACTCGTGCGATAATTTCATGCTTCAAGGTGGGTGGTATATCCTAGGGTGACAAAAATGCACCGTGAACATCGAGAATAGTTTTGGTGGCCATGCATGAAAAATGAGATAGCAGTTTTTGTAACCTGATGTTTCACCTGTCAGTAAGTGAAACCATAGCATTAATGAACTGGAGGCCTATTTCAGCCATTACCTTTTCTGGAATGGAAGTGGGATAACATGACTATGGATTTTATGGTAGGACATCAAATGACTTTTAGGAAGAATGAAGCTATTTGGGCCATTTTGGATCATCTAACAAAGGTAACACACATCATTCTTATCATAGAAACCTTAATAGTAGAGAAGATGGGATAACTGTACATGAGATACATAGTTCATTTTCCCAGGGTGCCAAAAACTATAGTTTCAGATCACGATTCATGGTTTACTTCACGCTTTGGGAAGGGGTAATAGAAGGAGCATGGTACAAAAGATCTCTTTTGTATGACCTTCCACCCACAGATATATGGGAAATCAGTGCGTACCAAATAGGTGTTAGAAGATATGTTGATAGCATGTGTTCTTAACATTGGTTGTTCTTGGGAAAAGAACTTGTCTTTAGTGGAGTTTGCCTATAACTATTGTTACTAGGAAAATATAATTATGGAACATATGAGGCACATTATGCTCGGCCTTTTATATCACCACTATGTTGGTTAGAGGTCGGGGAGTAAGAGCTATTGGGACCAAGTATCATTCAAGATACATCAGAGAATGTACAGTTGATTCCAAAGCATATGTCAATGACACAAAGTAGGTAGAAGCCGTATGATGATAGTTGGAGATGACCCCTAGAGTTTACAGAGGTAAATAATGTATTCATTTGGTTGTCGCCTAGATTAGGACACAATAGGATACAGAGGTAGGGAAAGATAGCTTCTAGGTTTGTGGGACCGTTTGAGGTGGTGGAGAGAATCAGGGTGGTGGCGTACTAATTAGCACTCCCATGGAAATTAATCACAATGCATGATGTTTTCCATGTGTCACAACTATGGAGGTATCACTCGAACCCTTCTCGTGGGATTGATGTGGATGAAGTTGACCTCGAGATAGATTCTGTAACGTCCTTGTTCCCGGTGCCATGCAACGTGTGCCCCGAACTACGTTCGCCACAAGACCTCAAGCACATTTTATCAAACGCTAGAGGATGCCGACTAGCAGTGAGGGCTCAGGTCTGATAGTGGGGAAACTATGCCCCCATTTTTCAAATTTTAGCACAGTGGAATAAGAAATTAAACATACAACAATAGCGGACGAAATAACCATTCATAAATAACTGAAAGGGATAACTAATAAAAATGGAACCATCAGTCATATATATATATATATATGAAAAGATGCAACATGTCACTATTCTATAAAAAATTCAGAACATAGTACATGATCAATACTATACAATTGAAGTACCAGGATAGAAAAGAAAAATAGAACAGTTCACGGCATCGCGAGCCAATGCTTGGTCTCATGCTCTCCAACACCCCAGCAGTAATCAAGTACCTGTATAAAGACCCTTTCCCTTATCTACACCTGCAAAAACGTAATCTGTTTGGGCCAAAAAGCATGGCCCAAATAGGGTGTGAGAAATATATCTTAGTAGGAACCCACCAAAGGCTCGTTCCCAACTGTGTGTAAACATAAAACAATAGTGTGCAGTAGTAAAATTAAATAAACTAAGAAGTAATCAAAAGTAACTAACATAACAGTTATATTTCCATTTAATTATTCATTTAATCCATTAAATATAAGAAAACACCGCAGTGCATTTCTAAGTAAACATTCAGCATCCTAAGACGAGAAAAACCTTACCCTCCGGTAATCAGAATCCAACCTGCAGGCATTTCCCTTAGGCATAATAGAAATTTCCATCAGGCATATGAAGTGTCGCCCTTAGGCACAGAATTCAAACCCTCAGGGACGAAAGGTTTCCCTCAGGAGAAATAGAACATTGCCCTCGGGCTAATACAGTCACGCCCTCAGGCGATAGTAGAACACCGCCTCAGGCATAAGAAACTGGGACATGCCCAACATATAAATAAACATTCAAATTAAATTCATCTCAAGGAAAAAGTAATGCATAACGTAAACATGGAATACCCTCGGGTATCCTGGACAAATGGCTAAACAGAGGAATGCACCCCCAGGGAGCTCCTAGATCCAATCACTGATCCCAAACAACATTTTAATATCACATTTAATTACCTATACAATTCTAGGTATTAAAATAGCCACAGCCTCAGCCACACGACACCCCAAATATGTGTTCGTATCTCAAAAGCACACAAAAACGCACGATAGTTGGAAAATAAACACCAAGCCACCTACCTTATACGCCCCTGATCTGTATACTTGATCAAAGTTCCACGAATCGTCTTAGAATGAGGTAGATTTGAGGTGAAAGAAATTTCATTCAACCTTAAATTACATTACATGAAGGAAGAATTGGAATGAACTACTCAAGTAGAAGGAAGCTCTTACACGTGCGGTTCCAACAAGATCATCTAAGGCGGAAACAGATTCCCAACATTCACTCGGTGGATCTCCAAAGGCTTGGCCGTCCTCTCCCACTCCATCCTCCAGTTCTAAGCCTTCCCTGTGAAAAGGCGATGCTACTGCCCATTTTAAGAGAAAAAAAAGTACATGGCGTGTACTTCCCATTTTTATACTATTCCTCTAGCGGCTTCCTGCCATCATGTCACTATTCACCTTTCGACCTGACTACATGGCGTGTCTGCATGAGAACACACCGTGTTTTGTTGCACAGATGGATACTGCCTTACTATTCACCTGCCGACTGACTACTTGGCGTGTAAAAGACCACTCCACGACATGTAGTCGTTTTCTACACCCTTCATCACCGACATGGAAACACGCCCTGTGTACTCATTCCACACGGCCCGAAGTACCTAGCGTGTGGAAAAGTACACGGCGTATACTTCCAAAATTTGGGATTTTTCCCCATTTTCAATATTTTCTAAAAAACACTTAAGGAAAGGGGAAAAGAAGAAGCCTGTACCTCAACACTAAGAACCAGGTTCTTACAAACTTCCCCCCTTAAAGGAGTTCGTCTGCGAATTTCCCTTCCAAGGGTGGTGAAGATAATGCTCAGAATAGCTCTGGCCATTGAGCACGTACATCGGTCTCCCACTCCCAGGTTTCATTTTGCACTCGGCCATGCTGCCATAGAACCCATATGAGAGGAAATGACCGGCCTCAGAGAACCTTCATACTCCAATCAACGATATGATTTGGATTCTACTCAAAGGACGCATCAACCTGAATCTCAACCTCCACTGGCTGAAAGGTGTGAGATGGGTCTGAATGATAGCGATGCAACTGAGACACAAGGAAGTCTTCGTTCATGGCTCGGTACCACTACAGTAACTAAAACCGATAGGAAACCAGCCTGACTCTCTCCAGAATCTCAAATTGCCTCACATACCTCGGTGAAAGTTTACCCCGTCTCCTGATCCGCCTGTGTCCCAGCCTCGGTGATACCTGCATGAAAACCTGATCTCCAACCACGAACTCCAAAGGTCGTCTGAGGCGATCAACATAAGATTACTAATGAGACGGTGCAGTAGCCATCCACCTCTGAATCAATTGGACCTGCTCAGAAGTATCCTGCATGAGACGTGGTCCCAGTAAAGCTGCCTCACCTGCCTCTAGCCAGAACAAAGGTGATCGGCATGGACTACCATATAAATCCTCGTAAGTTGCCATCTCGATAGTTGCCTAAAAACTGTTACTATAAGAAAACTGAACTAGGGGTATATGCTTCTCCCAAGATCCCCCAAAGACCATGACGCATGCACAAATCATGTCCTCAAGCACTTGTATCGTACGCTCTTACAGGCCATTGGTCTGTGGGTGTTAAGCCGTGCTCAGAAGCACCTGTGTACCCAGTGCACTCAGAAAACTCTTCCAGAAACGAGACGTAAAGAGGGCATCCCAATTTGAAACGATAGAACGAGGGACCCCATGGAGACGTATGATCTCTCGGATATACAACTCTTTGATCTTGTCAACACCAAAGGTCTCCTTGATCGGAAAAAAGTGAGCTACCTTCGTGAGTCTGTCCACAAAAAATGACATGGAATAATTGAATTTAGGTGACCTCGGCAACCTCATCATGAAATCCATCATGACATTATCCCATTTCCACTCCAGAATGGGTAACTGTTGTAACAACCCAGCTGTATCTAGTGCTCCGCCTTCACCTGCTGAAAGGTGGAACATCTCGCAACAAAACCAACTAAATCTCTCTTCACTTTCGGCCACCAGTACTGACGTCTCAAGTCACCGTACATCTTGGTAACCCTGGGATGAACTGCCGAAGCTGAAGCATGAAACTCCCGCATCAACTCCTCGCGTATACCCCCTGGAACCCATACTCATCCATGGAAACGCAGAACCTCATCATCGTCTATCATCCAATCAGGAGGAGGGTCCTCAATTGCCACTAACTCCCATAGAACTAGTGTAGAGACCCAAAGCTTGACGTACATGTACATTACATTACTTTTGCGGAATAATTAATACATAACAAAAACAGACACACAAGGACCGTAATAGTTTATTGTATTTGGAAACTTGTAATATAATCTTTCAATCATGGTGAATGATCTTCAACATATCCCATAAAGATCTTCTCCTTTTATTTCTTACCTAAAACCTTTCTTTATATCCTGGGAAAAATAAAACATAAAAGGGGTTATCTCAAATGCTCAGTAAGAGTAATCATATAGAACATAAAACAATCCTTAGACATTTGAATGTAAAAAAACATGAGCATAAAATCTAAACAACAAAATATTGAGTAAAGACATAAATCGTGGAAATACGTAATACATATATCATAAAGGAACATCAATCATGATAAAATATCTTGGAAGTAAAACTTGTAATTGTGGAAACAACTAAGCACATGATATGATTTCAATAGTAGCCAAGGCATTGCTGCTAAGACCATATTAGTGGACAAAGCCCCTTTCTGAATCGAGTTCACTCCTCATTCCAGTACTGTATTACCGAACCGGTTTAACTTTCCGTTCGAGCCATGTCTATCTCATGAGATATAAATCTTTACCCAATGCATTGGATATAGATATAGGTCTCACCCATCTCATAATGAAATCATTCTCACTTGTGCCACAAAATAAACATACATCATTCATAAAAACCCAATAAATAAAATGGCTTTCACAAACATCATCCCATAATCACATAATCCATATAAAAGAAATGGATATCATTTAATAATAAAAAAATTGAAACCATGTAAATCATAGAGACATTATACTTGAAACATACCCATATGAAATAATGTCATCTTAGATGAAAAATGGTTTTGATAAAACGCTTCAAATGAATTCTTGAAGAAAATATCCTTTCTTCTTCAAAATCATTTTCTTTTCACAAAATTTCATTCAATTTTAAAAGAAAAGGATCATGTTGAAAATAGTAATGAAATTTTTTGGAGGAAGCTTCATGAAAATAAGGCTTTATAAAACCGTAAAAATCCTTTCATGCCGTATAAGTTAAAAATAACATTCTTCTCGTACTTTTGTCGGAAAAGTCAAAAAGTACCTCATATGGTTAAAAAAGAATGATTGATTACATACCATGTATTAAAAGTCAAAAATGGTTAAAAAGGACTTAAAACATACATGAAACCATTTTTAGGAAACATGGACATGGATTATAACAATAACCCCAGTAAATACTTACGAATAAACAATCTCAGATTAGAACGAGATTGGAATAGTTATCTCTTACCTTTGGTCTGATATGCTTCGTATGTATCCAAACATCCTGTATAATGATTAAAATAATGACATTGACATATTAAAGAATTATATTCATTGTTATGATATCATATATGTTTCACTTATGACTTTATATTACATGTTCTTTTGTAAATTCCGTGTTAAAGCAGCGTTTTGGGTAAAATCATTTCATTTATCGTATGTGTTTGGACTTGTTGTTCATGATATTATTACTTATATCCTGATTTACATAATTCCAGAATGTAAAACATGATTTATATATAATATATATTCATCATATACATATATATATTATAGATCGATAAAAGGAATTACATACACCGTTCATGGAGACGGTATGCCGTACGTACGCATGAGCACTGTTTTCATTTTCTTATTGAATTAAATGAAACTAAATAGATGACATAAACATATATATACATAAATGCCTTAGCATTATTATTTCATATATTTCATTATTATTCATTCTATAAACTTTAAGATCATTCATGTATGGTTAACATGGAGAATGAATCTAATCGCGTTGTGGAGACGGTAGTCCGTAGGTATGCACGAGCGATGATATCATTCCCATAATTATTGAATAGAATTGGAGTGGATGGTATAATATATCAGAATCAGTATGATGTTATAATAATCATATATAGTTATTCTTTACACAAATATACCCATCTGTGTAAGGTGTTTGTGGAAAAACAGATTTCACCACTGTGTGGAGACGGTATTACGTACGTACGCACGTGTGGTGATTTTGTTTTCCGTAGGATGGATAGAAGGTGAAATAGGGTTGCTTCATATATATAATAACATATCAGTATATGAGTTATACTGATGTTATTACTTAATAATGAAACAACTAAAGAAGAAGAATTGGAAGATTAAATAAAGTTGAAAGAATCGGTAACGGACATTACCTCTTCTTTGAAGCGCCTTTTTGAGACCTCCTCTTAGGGAACTAAAATTGGACTTTTAAGAAGACCAGAACCTCTAGGATGTTTCTATGGAAGTGGAGAAGATAATTTTTCAGGGGTTGGCCACGCATGAAGGCTCAAAGTGGTGTGACGAAGAGAGGGAGGAGGTGCCATTTTAGAAGGGAGGAGAGGGGCACCTTTGGAAAAACTAAAAATATTATTTTATTATAAAGTCATATCTGGTTTTTAATTCCTTCAATTAGATTTATTTCAAATATAATGTGGGGATGGGTAGAAATCCTCTCATCCAATAGAATTTAGACATGTTTAGGTTTCTATTTTAACCTTATCATTTAGATTTAACCTGAAGTTAAATAATTTTACTTTTATTGTGTCTTCTTGTTTTCTTACAGTATAAGGTTAATAAACTTACTATAACACGCCAAACAAACCCCAAGTTGTTTATTATTAATAAATATAACCTTATATATGTAATTGAACCGAACCATTGATTTTTAGGAATAAAATATCAATTTATAATATAATATTTGTTTTAAAACTATTTTATGTCAATTTTGACACTATTTGGTAATTGATTTTTTTGAAAATCATAATAGAATGATTAGTTAGAAAAAAGTTAATTATATCAAAACTAACATGTCATATTAACCTAGAAAATTAGTGAAATTCATAAAATGTCTCAAATTACATTTATTTTCATATTTATAACATCAATTATGTCAATATTTCATTAATAAGATAATTACTACATCATCTTTGTGTCATAAATAAATTAAATTATTTAATGTTTAAAAATTATAAATAAAATACCATTATTTATGAAATCCTTTTAGCTTTCAAATTAATATTTATAGTCTAATTTATATTATGTATTAACATATATTAAAAAAAAATTAGTTATTAAACATTGATTTTAACCATTTTATCCCTTCTTTAAATAAATTAATAATAAATGTCCTAATTTAATCCAAGAGGACCTAAATGCTCACATTTTATTACTAAGGTTTTTTTGGTCGAATTACACTTATACAATATAATTAGTACATGTTTTAGGGTAATAATAATAACATTTTTACCCTTCATTACCCTATTTACTTTTAACTGTGGTAAAAAAGTGAAAAAAGATACTATTCACCAAAAATTATTTTCATCTCATTGAACCAACTTTTATTCCTTGATATTAACTGTGTCTCTCTGATTTTTGAAATTCAATTCACGGATGTGGTAAAATTTCATTTAAATGAAAAATTCAGTTTTTTTAACTACCACTAAGTGGTTTCACTATTCATCGAAAATTGCAGTTTTTCAGAAAAATACCAAAAATTCAGCCTAAGCATTATTTGATATTCTGAATTGAAAATTGATGTCTATTTTTCCAAATTCAAAACATAGAAGTGGTATTAATTAATTTTAAAATTAATTCCTGTTATCAAAACAAATAGCATGTTTTTTAAGAAACAATAACTATCAAAAGATTGATACTTGTTTATATCCAATTTCAAAGTGAAATTAATTACAATGACAAACATTGGATTAAATGGTAAAAATATACTCTAATTACACTTTAAACGCAATTAATAAGTTAATATAACCATATAAATTATTGCGATGATAAAAGTTGTTTTTAATTAAAATATATTGTGTTTTTACTATTCATTAAAATATTAGAGTTTTTAGAATAATATGAAAATTTTATCCAAAGTAAATTTTTATATCCTGATTCCAAAGAAGAATTTTATTTTTCAAAATTGAACTTATAGACATGTCAAAAACAAGATTTAATGTGGGTGCGCCATAAAAAGGCGGCAAAACTACATTTTTTGAAAAATACTTATTTTACTCGAAAAATTGATTTTGTTCTCATACCATGTTCTAGAAAATGTGTAAGATGAATAGTAATGTTATAAAATTCAAAATTTAGTTGATAATATTCATAACGGCTCGTTCATAATAATATTATAACCATATATCGTTGTTTAGTGAAACCTGGTATTGCGTACAACACACGCTATCGAGGAAGGTAGCGATTGCGTGTAATGAAAGCCAAGTCAGGGTTGAATGTAGTGCATGACTCCTTTGTTGTTGCGTATAACAAAATACATTGAATATATATATATAGTCAATGTTTCTCAGAATAACTACTATCAAACAAACATGAAATTGTGTGTAACACGATCCAAGATTAGTGTTGCGTATACTGCAAGCTAATACGGTGTTGCGTATAGCACAAGATAATCTTGGTGTAGCGTACAACAGAAAATATTAATGAAATTAAAACGGATATTTCTTATAAAATCTCATGTTGTTACATTCTACCCCCCTTAAATGGAATTTCTCCCTCGAAATTCGTTGGAGTTATAAATCGTTTACTATTCAAAGAAACCCACATCTTAAAGAAGAATACTAAAACTTAATTTTAAAAACTAAAGTATGAAATGTAAATATTACCCAAAGTAACCCATCATTGGGTTTCCAAATAGGAGAACATAGGTGAAAATATGGATATGGAAGAGAAATATAAACATCATGTTCTGATGGAGAGTGGTAGGGAACATGGATATGAAAAAGCCATCAATCACAAAGCCATAGATTTGTGATGATCTAAGGTACCATCTGATTCATTGGATATAAGGGAATTAGGACAACATTTTTTGTTTTCAAGATAATTTCCCTAAATTTGATGAAATTGGAATTAGAAGAAATAATTTCATGAATTTGGTACAGTCTCACCGTTGGTCGTTCGTTGGAAAATTTCCACTTCATCTCTTAAAGAAATGTAGTTGAATTTGTTTTTCGTGAAGTGTTAATATATCATGTGATAGAATGATGGGTCATTCCATCTGTTTCAAACAAAAGGTTAGAAAAAGTTATCAAATATACATAAGTTCATCTATGGTGAGGTTAGTCATATACTATTCTAAAAATGAACTTATACTTCATATATCATATCGCTTAATATAATAAAACTAGTTTCTATTAAAAAGGGACTTCCTGTAGGCCAGTGGTAGGCGGTAATGGCCGGTCACACTTCGGTTGTGGGTTTGATTCCCATAGCCTTGTTCGATGTGATGGGTTGTCACCCGTCCTGTAGGTTGTCCTTTTTTTCTAAAAAAACATTATTATAACATTACATCAATAATATCGAAAAAGTCCCATCCTTAAACCATACTAACTTATGTCTAACATAATACATTCCAATATTTAGGATTATCCAAAATACTGTTGTCTAGTCTCATATTGTAGTGAAAACGATTACCAAAGAGTTCGTATAACAAGCATGTTAATACCATCGTTGATCCCCATATATCATAAGATATGTCTTGTTGGTCATATTCCAAACATTCGAAGGCCTTAATCATGTATTCTCTTGAAAAATAAATACCCATTGAATCTCAGTGAAAATATGAGTGTTGTCAAAAGTTTACTCTTTTCACATCCCAAAACCCCAAAATTCTATATACTCAAACCATGATATAACTATTTTCTTATATCAGTCATGAGCTCATAAATACTATCAAACATTTCATTTTATCCTTATCCCTTCATTATGCGCATATCATCTTCTTTCCAAAAATATCTCAATCACTTTCCATGGTTACCGGTACAATAAAATTATTGAAAACCACAATAGACCAATACATAAATATTCCAATATTCCATGATACTATATACAACATTATTTTGGAATCCCATTACATAAAGACTTAATCATTACACCACATCGTTTTCATATTCAACACCACCAATACTGATCACATGTGACTTCCCTTTGTCCTTTGCCTTAAGTGGTTGGTCATGCCGATCATCACTAACCCTTTGACTAGGGCATTTATTATCATAATGCCCCATTTACTAGCACTTGAAGCATTGAAGTGTTGGTGGTGCGGTCTCTGCAGTCTTTTCTTTATTCACATCATTAGAAACCCTTTTTCCATTAATTCGATACTCAGCTGATCGATGACCTTCTTTCCACACATTAATCATTTTATAGTCCCTTTAAGATAATCTCCCCCATGCTTCTTTCCACACTTTGAGCATAAGGAAACATTCATCTTCTTTTCACCATTATTCTGAGATTTCTCCTTGAACTCCATCTTTCGTTTCTTATTAAACCCATGAGATAGATAAGTAACACCAACTTCCATTTCTACCTTGATAGCACAACACACAATTTCTTCATAGCTATTGAAGTCTCTTATAGCTAATGCCCTTTGATGATTTGGTTTTAATCCACTGAACAATCGATCTACTTTACTTCCAGGTTGGATGATAAAGCCAGATGTATACCTTGCAAGCCTTGTAAAATTCGCTTCGTATATACCAACAGATTCATCATCCTTTTGCTTTAATTCAAGAAACTCCTTCTCCAACTTTTTTCGAATAATATTAGGGAAGTAATTATTGAAAAATATGTTCTTGAACTCATCCCATTCCATGGACTCAATTTTATCTCTTGGCCTCATATTCTTGATAAGATTCCACCATTGATCAGCTTCACCTTCCAAACGATATACTGCTAAGATGACTTTATCATGTTCATAACATTGAAGAAATAAAAATATCTTTTCAGTGGTACTGATCCATTGTTCAGCAAAAATTGGATTAGAAGACCCAGTGAGTTAAGGTAGACGTTTTTTCATGAAAGACTCAATAAAATATTGTTCCCTTATCTGCTCATTTGGAAGTCCAGAATGATTCATAGCTTTTGTAAGTATAGCAATAAGATTTTTCACTCCATCTCCCATAACATTTTTTTGTTCCGGAGGACAATCATTGCATTTTCCATTGCATTGATCAACATGGTTCCTTCGGGTTCCATCCATCATCTAAAACCCAAAACGAATAGTGTGAGAGGAAAAAATCATGCTAGGGAAAACAATTTAATAATGGGGGAGTACCTTCAATATCTATCATATTAGGTTTAATTCTAAGATCATTACCGTAATTCTAGGACTATAACCTATACTTATACTTAACCTTAGGGACATCCCTAGGCATACCTTATAAATATCTCTAGGGATCTCACTAATGTTCTCGCATTCTAGTTTCCAAAGGTTGACTAAACCTTTCCTCTGATACCAACTGTAGAGACACGATGCTTGACGTACATGGAAATTACATTACTTTTTTGGAATAATTAGTACATAACAAAAATAGACACACAAGGACTATAATAGTTTAGTTTCTTTGGAAACTCAGAATATAATCTTCTAATCATGGTGAAAGATATTCAACATCTCCCATAAAGATCTTCCCCTTTTATTTCATACCTAAAACCTTTCTTTATATCCTGGGGAAAAGAAAACATAAAAGGGGTGAGCTCAAATTCTCAGTAAGGGTATGAATATAGAACATACAACAATCCATAGACATTTTAATGTAAAAAAACATGAGCATAAAATCTAAACATCAAAATCATGAGTAAAGACATAAATCTTGGAAGTATGTAAGGAATATATCATAAAGGAACATCAATCATGATGAAGTATCATGGAAGTAAAACTTGTAATTGTGGAAACCATTAAGCCCATGATATGATTTCCATATTAGCTAAGGCATTGCTTCCAAGACCATCTTAGTGGACAAAGTCCCTTTCTAAATCGAGTTCACTCCTCATTCCAGTCCTCTATTACTGAACCAGTTTAACTTGTCATTCCAGCCATGTCTATCTCATGAGATATAAATCTTTACCCAATGCATTGTAGGGAGATATAGGTCCCACCCATCTCATAATTAAATCATTCTTTTACTTGTTCCAAAAAATAAACATATATCATTCATAAAAACCCAATAAATAAAATAGATTTCATAAACATCATCCCATCATCACATAATCCATATAAAATAAATGGATGTCATTTCATAATAAGACAATTGAAACCATATAAATCATAGAGACATTATACTTGAAATATACACATATGAAATAATGTCAACTTAGATGAAAAATGGTTTTGATAAAACACTTGAAATGAATTCTTGAGGAAAATATCCTTTCTTCTTCAAAATCATTTTCTTTTCACAAAATGTCATGAAATTTTAAAAGAAAAGGATTTTGTTGAAAATATTCATGAAATATTTTGGAGGAAGCTACATAAAAATAAGTCTTTATAAAACCGTAAAAATCCTTTCATGCTGTATAAGTTAACAATGACATTCTTCTCGTAATTTTGTCGGAAAAGTAAAAAAGTACCTCATATGGTTAAAAAAAGAATGATTGATTACATACCTTATATTAAAATTAAAAAATGGTTAAAAAGGAAATTTAACATACATGAAACCATTTTTAGGAAACATGGACGTTGATGATAAAAATAACCCCAGTAAATACTTACGAATAAACAATCTCAGATAAGAACGAGATTGGAATAGTTATCCCTTACCTTAGGTCCGATATGATTCGTACGTATCCGAACAACCTGTATAATGATTTAAATAATGTCATTTACTTATTACTGAATCATATTCATTGTTATAATGTCATATATGTTTCACTTATGACTTTATATTACACGTTCTTTTGAAAATTCCATGTTAAAGCAGCGTTTTGGGAAAAATCATTTCATTTATCATATGTGTTACAACTTGTCGCTCTTGATATTATTAATTATATCTTGATTTACATAATTACAGAATTTAAAACATTATTTATATATAACATATACTCATCTTATACATATATATATTATAGATCGATAGAAGGAATTAAATACACCGTTCATGGAGACGGTAGGCCGTATGTACGCATGAACGTTGTTTTCGTTTCCTTATTGAATTTAATGAAACTAAGTAGATGACATACACATATATATACATAAATCCAGTAGCATTATTATTTCATATATTTCATTATTATTCAGTATATAAACTTTATGATCATTCATGTATTGTTAACATGGAGAATGAATCTCACCGCGTCGTGGAGACGGTAGTCCGTACGTACGCACGAGTGATGATATCATTCCCATAATTATTGAATAGAATTAGAGTGGATGGTACAATATATCAGAATCAGTATGATGTTATAATAACCATATATAGTTATTCTTTACACCATTATGCCCATCCATGTAAGGTGTTGGTGGAAAAACAGATTTCACCATAGTGTGGAGACGGTATTCCGTACGTACGCACGCGTGGTGATTTCGCTTTCCATATGATGGATAGATGGTGAAATAGGGTTGTTTCATACATATAATAACATATCACTATATGATTTATACTGATTTTATTACATCATAATGAAACAACTAATGAAAAAGAAGCGGAAGAAGAAATAAAGTTGAAATAATCGGTAACGGACATTACCTCTTCTTTGAAGCGCCTCTTTGAGACCTCCTCTCAGGGCACTAAAATTGGTCTTTGAAGAAGGAAAGATCCTCTAGAATTATTATATGGAAGTTTAGAAGATAATTTGGCAGGGGTTGGAAAATATTGAAGGCTCAATGTGGTGTGAGGAAGAGATGGAGGAGTTGCCCTTTTATAAGGGAGGAGAGGGGCACCTTTGGAAAAACAAAAAATATTATTTTATTATAAAGTCATATTTGGTTAATAATAGCTCCAATTCGATTTATTTCGAATCTAATGTGGGGATGGGTCTAAATAATCTCATCCAATATAATTTAGACAACTTTATGTTTCTATTTTAAACTTATCATTTAGATTTAACCTTATGTTAAATAATTTTACTTTTACCGTGTCTTCTTGTTTTCTTACACTATATGGTTAATAAACTTACTATAACAAGACAAAAGAACCCAAGGTTGTTTATTATTAATATATATAACATTATCTAAGTCATTTGTCCGAACCTTAGATTTTTAGGAATAAAATAACAAATAATAATATAATATTGTTAAAAAAAACTATTTTTTGTCAATTTTGACAATCTTTGGTAATTTATTTTTGTGAAAATCATAACAGAATTATTAGTTATAAAAAAGTTAATTAAATAAAAAATAACATGTCATATTAACCTATGAAATTAGTGAAATTCATAAAAAGTCACAAATTACATTTATATGGTTATTTATAACATCAATTATGTCAATATTTCATTAATAAAATAATTACTGCATCATTTTTGTGTCATAAATAAATTACATTATTTAATGTCTAAAAATTATAAATAAAATACCATTATGTAGGAAATATTTTTATCCTTCAAATGAATATTTACAGTCTATTTTATCTTATTTATAACCCTATATTAAAAATGTTTTAGTTATTAAACATTGATTTTAACCATTTTAACCCTTCTTTAAATAAAGTAATAATAAATGTCCTAATCTATTCCAAGTGGATCTAAATGCTCAAATTTTATTCCTAAGGTTTTTTTTGGTCTAATTACACTTATCCAATAAAATTATGACACGTGTTAGGGTAATAATAATAACATTTTTACCCTTAATTACCCTATTTACTTTTAACCGTGGTAAAAAAATTACTATTCACCTAAAATTATTGTCATCTCATTGAACCAAATTTTAGTCCTTGATATTAACCGCTTCTCAAGGATTTTTGAAATTCAATTCACATAAGTGGTAAAATTTCATTTAAATGAAAAGGTCGGTTTTTTTAACTACCACTAAGTGGTTTCACTATTCATCGAAAATTGTAGTTTTTCCGAAAAATACCAAAAATTCAGCCTAAGCATTATTTGATATTCCGAATTCAAAATTGATGCCTATTTTTACAAATTAAAAAAATATAAGTTGTATTAATTAATATTAAATTTAATTCCTGTTATAAAAAAATAGCGTGTCTTTTAAGAAAGTATAACTATCAAAAGATAGATACTTGTTTATATCCAATTTCAAAGTGAAATTAATTCCAATGACCAACATTGGATTAAATAGTAAAAATATACTCTAATTACACTTTAAAACCAATTAAAAAGATAATCTAAACATATTAATTATTGCGATGAAAAAGTTGTTTTTAATTAAAATATAGAGTGTTTTTACTATTCATTAAAATATGAAAGTTATCAGAATAATATGAAAAATTTATCCAAAGTAAATTCTTATATTCTTATTCCAAAGAAGAATTTTATTTTTTCAAATTTAACATATAGAAATGTCAAAAATAAGATTAAAAGTGGGTGCGCCATCAAAAGGCAGCAAAACTATATTTTTTGAAAAATAATTATTTTACTCGAAAAATTGATTTTGTTCTCATACCATGTTCTAAAAAATGTTTAAAATGAATAATAATGTTATAAACTTCAAAATGTAGTTGATACTATTCATAATGGCTAGTTCATAATAATATTATATCCATATACCGTTGTTTAGTGAAACCTAGTATTGTGTACAACACACGCTATGGAGGAAGGTCGCGATTGCGTGTAATGCAAGCCAAGTCAGGGTTGCATATAGTGCACGACTCCTTTGTTGTTGCATATAACAAAATACCTTGAATATATATATATATATATATACTCAATGTTTCATAGAATAACTACTATCCAAAAAACATGAAATTGTGTGTAACACGATCCAAGATTAGTGTTGTGTATACTGCAAGCTAATACGGTGTTGCGTATAGTGCAAATAATCTTGGTGTAGCGTAAAACAAAATATATATGAAAAAAATTTAAACGAATATATCTTATAAAATCTCAGGTTGTTACAACTGGGCCTTCTGAATCAGATAGCTGTCTCATCCTCACTCTATCCAGGAAGGTTGAAGTCACAGCTAAATATGAAAGATAGGTCTGCCCCTGACTACCGTGCACCTTTAGATGCATCTCAGAGAACAAGGTCATAAGCTGCCACTCACCACTGGCCTCCTCCACTGCCTGTATCTGAGTCTTCCTGCTCAGTGCATTAGCTACTGCATTACCCTTACGAGGTGTATAGGCAAGCTCAAAATCGAAGGACTATAGGTATTCGACCCACCTTAGCTGCCTCAGATTCAATTCACGCTGAGTAATGATATACTTGAGGCTTTTGTGGTCAGTGAAAACCTCAAAATTCTCTCCCAATTGATATTGTCTCCAATAGAACAATGCATGCACAACAGTAGACAACTCGAGATCATGCGTCGGGTAATTCCTCTCATGTGGCCTCAACTGCCGAGACTCGTACGCAACCACTGGATCGTTCTGCATCAACACTGCTCCCAGCCCAAAACTGGATGTATCACAGTAAACTGTATAGCTCTTCCCCTGCTCTGGGAGTTTCAGGATCGGTGTTAATGTCAACCTTCCATTCAGGTCCTGAAATGCTGTCTCATAATCTTCCGACCAAACGAACATCACACCCATCTTAGTCAAACCCATCAACGATGCTGCTAAGTGGGAGAAGTCCTGTATGAATCGTCTATAGTAACCAGCCAGTCCTAATATACTCAGTATCTCAAACATGTTCATAGGATTTTCATAGGAATCTACTCCTCTCACCTCTCTAGGTCCACTTCAACACCTGCCTCTGAGATAATATGACCTAGGAAGTGAATCTGGTCCATCCAAAAGTGGCACATCGAGAGCGTAGCATATAGCTGATGCTCTCTCATTGTACTCAATACGAATTCAAGATGGGTGGCATGGTTGTGTCGAGTGTGAGTGTACACCAAGAAGTCGTCCATGAATACTACTACAGAATAATCAAGATACAGATGGAACACTTGATTCATCAGAGCCATGAAAATAGCTGGTGCATTCATGAGTCCGAACGGCATAACCACGTACTCGTACAGACCATATCTACTCCGAAAGGATGTAAGCGGTATATCTGATGGTCTCATGTGCAGCTAATTATATCCGGATCTCAAGTCAATATTTGAGAACACTCATGCTTCTCAAAGTTGATCAAAAGGATCATCTATCCTTGGAAAAGGATATAGGTTCTTAACCGTCAACAAGTTCAGCTTCCAATAATCCACACAGAGTCTGAAGGTACGGTCTGCCTTCTATGCAAAAAGGATCGGATAACCCCATGGAGAAGTACTGGGTCAGATGAAACCCTTCGCCTGTAACTCCTCTAACTACCTCTTGAGCTCCAACAACTATGGTGTATCCATCCTATAAGGAAGAATGGACACTGGTGCTACCCATGGAACATGCTCAATAAAGAAATCCACCTCAAGCACCAGAGGTAGGCTTGAAAAATAATCCAGGAAGACATCCCTGAAACGATCAACCACTGGAGGGAAATCCGTCTAACAAGTCCCCTGATCATCCAGATATAAGCTCGCAATCTGGACTGTGACTCATCCTCGCCCATGATGCTCTGGTCCATCTCGACTTGCCTGAACATCCCATTCGCCCTTGTATAGAAACTGTCCACCCTCCAGTGACGTGAAACTCACCCTATGACGATAGCAGTCTACAACGGCTCGAAAGGGAACCAGCCAATCCTTACTGAGAATGACCTCATAAGCTGTCATCTCTAAGACATAGAGGTCCCAAGGAATGTGACACCCTCCAACCTCAAGGGGGAACTCTCTGTACTAATGCACACCAGCCGTTCTAATCCCCAACAGAGTGTCTAGAGTAATGATATTAGTAGAAGAAGAAAAACCAATCTCAAGGCTCTCCAAAAAAGGCATAGATATGAAACTTTGTGTAGCACCCATATCAAAAAGTACTGAAGATAAGATAAAAGCTACTAGAATAGTACCTCTGACTGTAGAAGGTCCGAGATCCTTCTCCTGCTGGGTCTGTTGCACTGCATATGGCTGCCCAGTGTCGCGGCCCTGCGACACATCCTGGCTACACTGAGCTATCCCGCCTTGCTGCCTCTAAGATCCTGGTGTCTGGATACCATATCCATGACCACCATCTCTACCTGCACACCCTGACATATTATAGTTCCCCGACTGGTAACAAGCCACTGGTCCTGCTCCCGCACACAGAGTCTACACAGAACCCCTCTTACTAGACATCAATGGAAACTCCCTGCAAAAGCGTTGTAGATGACCCATCTTGCCGCAAGCTCGACACTCCACTGGATCACGTGGACACTAAGGTCTCTTATTCCCCTCTTTACCACACTGGTATCACCTGATCAGGCCACCTGATGAAACTGCCAGGCTGGTACTGCTACCCTGAGAGAAATCCATTTGTCTCTTCCTCTTGCCAGCAGAAATAGTATCAGTAACAGGTGATGAATCTCCCTGTCCCACAACACTAGATTCCCATAGGTTCCCCTATGTAATCAACGTCTGGTTCAAAATAGTGTGTACAGAAGGCAACCTGAAAACATTCACCAGCGCTTGAATGTCATATCAGAGACCATCCTCAAAGCGCATGTCCCTAAATGTATCATCACCCACCAAAACGGATGGAAAGCGCCGAAGCTAGGTAAAATGAGTAGAATAGTCCATCATCGACATAGATCCCTACTACCGATTCATGATCTCTCGAGCTCTATCTTCCCTCAGCATCTTCGAGGAAAAGAATTCATAGAAGACTGCCTGAAAATTTTCCAACGCCATGTCCCTGTGATGCTTCGATTGTGTGGTAACATCCCACCACCTCTTGGTGGAATCAAAAAAGCATATATGTCGCAAGCTTTTCCATCCACCCTGGAGGCATCTCAAGATGAACAAAATAGTCTGCATCAACCCCATCCAAGACTCTACAGCCTATGGTCCGCCATCCCCTGAAAAAGTAGGTGGATGCTGCTGTTGGAAGATACGCGTCATCTTGGCCATAGATGTAGTGTCTTGTGGTGCTCCCTGAAAGGTCTGCCTGAACCTCATAAAGCCTTCACGGAATGGTGCCTCTGCGCTTGTGTCCGGTATAACAGCTGGCACTGCATCTGACTCTGCAGGAGGATCAACTGGTATCCCATGGCCCACCATCTCTAGAGTATAATCGTCGCCGCTCTCCTGGAAAGAAATGCGCGGTCGTCTAGGTGGCATGAGACTACAATGTAAAAAACATGCCTTAGATCAATATTTATCATGACTGAAAGAGAAGGAACCAAAAAGGGAACTGGAGGAAGAAGGCATTCAAAATTTGCAAAATAAGACTACACTGCGGGTATACTGACTAAACGGTGTGTACCTGACTTCTCATCCCATGCCCGGGTCCTTCCACATGGCTAAGCCACATGACTCCCATTGAACAAAAACTACACGGCATGTGTAATATCTACACGGCATGTATGGTGGTATTTTCCAACTGCCCGTTTCATTTTTGACACTACCGACTACTTGTCTTGCAACAACACAACGTGTTACACCCGAACACGGCGTGTACACCACCTCGTTTTCCAGCCACATGGCTAAAACACATGGTCTATCCTCGGAAAAGACTACACAACAGGTCCCAGAGGTACACAACATGTTCAAGGAGAGGTGACACTAACCCGTGTTGTTAGTTACACGGTCGAGTCCCTAGGTCACACTACACAGCGTGTTCATCATTGACACGGTGTGTTCTGTAGAGGAGTTCACCGACCCATGTTGTTAGTTACACGGCCGGATTCCGGGTCAACACTACACGAAGTGTACATTCGGTACACGGCGTGTTTTTCCCAAATATTCCCTACCCCGTGTGATCGCCCACACGGTTTGTGACACGGGAAGCGACTACACGGCATGTACTCTGGGTACACAGCGTGTACTTAAAAAGTTTTCTTTTCTTTCCGAATAAAAGGCCATACTCAGTGGGTTTAAAAATACTACACGGCGTGTATACTAGGTTTCCAGACACTATGCATCAGAAACTTCCCCGGAACCCAGAAAATACTGAAAAATAACACCTAAGTGTCAAATTCTAACCCATGAGGGCCCATACTCCCCACAAATCAAATTTTGACATCTTATCTCTATTATAACTAATAAAAAGCCAATGATCCACCAAATTCCAGTCAGTGGGGGCCCATACTCCCCAAAAACCAATGTTTGGCGTCCATTCTATCAACCGACTCAAATAAAATTACCCTATCATGTAGAAGGCATTTTATCAAAGTAGCTATCACAATAGCATGATTTACTTGCACAACAACTATCACAACAACATGAAAAATTCTAATGCACCTATATGGCATGGAAACTATGCATGGCATGTGATTTCTAGCACATACCTAAATGATGAATGAGATGGCATACCCTCATCTCATCAGGTTGGAACTAAATAGAACCCATAGATAAAATATAACCAGCACAATCTCAAGTGTGTCACCCAATAGTGAAATCAAATCAACTGTAAATTGAAAAATCAGTAAAATTTCAATCACTAGGTAAATTGGCTTTTCCCTGTATGTGGGTTAGCTACGCCCGGGCACAACGTATTACCAACTATCGTTCGTCCTATCCATGAATACGGCTCCAAATAGTAATTCAAAGAAAAGAACTCCTCTGATACCACGTTGTAACGTCCCGGTTCTGGATGACAATCAATGGGTGCCTTGAACCCGGTTCACCACAAGACCTCAAACACATTTCCCCAAACGCCAGTGGCTGCCGACTAGCAGTGAGGGCCCAGGTCTGATTGTGGGAAAACTATGCCCTCATTTTTCAAAGTGTAGCACAATAGAATACGAAATTAAATATACAAAAATAGCGGAAGCAATAACCATTCATATATAACTAAAAGGGATAACTGATAAAAAGGGAACTGGCAGTCATATATATATATATGAGAAGATGCAGCATGTCACTATTCAATAAAACATCGAAAACATGGTACACGATCAATACAATACAACTAATGTTCAAGGACAGAGAAGCAAAACAGAACCGTCTGCGGAATCGCGAGCCAACGCTCGGTCCCATGCTCTCCTACACCCCAGCTGCAATCAAGTACCTATCTAAGGACCCTTTCTCTTATCTACACCTACAAAAATGTAATCTATTTGGGCCGAAATGCATGGCCCAAACAGGGTGTGAGAAATATATCTCAGTAGGCACCAACCAAAGGATTGTGCCCAACTCTATGTAAACATGCAACAATAGTGTGTAGTAGTAAAATGAAATAAACTAATTAGTACTCAAAAGTTACTAACATAATAGTTATATTTCCATTTAATTATTCATTTAATCCATTTAATATAAGAAAACCCCACAGTGCATTTCTAAGTAAACAATCAGCGTCCTCAGAAAAGAAAAACCTTACCCTTCGGTAATCAGAATCCAACCTGCAGGTATTTAACTCATGCGTAACATAAATTTCCCTCAGGTGTATGAAGTGTCACCCTGAGGCATATAAGTCAAGCCATCAGGAACGAAAGGTTTCCTTTAGGTGAAATAGAATGTTGAAGTTAGGCTAATACAGTCACACCTTCAGGCCATAGTAGAACACCGCCCTCAGACATAAGCAACCAGGCCATTCCCAACATGTAAATAAACATTCGAATTCAATTAATCTCTAGGAAAAAGAAATTCATAACGTAAACATGGCATACCATCGGGTATCCAGGCCAAAAGACTAAACAGAGGAACACACCCCTGGGGTGGTCCTAAATCCAAGCACCGATCTTAAACAGCATTTTAATATCACATTTAATTACCAATACAATTCTAGGTATTAAAATATCCACTGTTTCAGCCATATGACACCCCAAATATGGGTTCGTATCTTAAAAGAACACAAAAAATCACGACAGTTGGAAAATAAACACCATGCCACCTACCTTATACACCCCTGATCAGTATACTCGAACAACGTTCCACAAATCATCCTAAAATGAGGTATATCTGAGGTGAAAGAAATTTCATTCAACCGTAAATAACTTTACATGAAGGAATAATTGGCAAGAACTAATCAAGGAGAAGGAAGCTTTTACCCGTGCGGTTCATGCGAGATCGTCCAAGGCGGAAACAGATTCCCGACATGTGCTCGGTGGATATCCAAAGGCTCGGCCATCCACTCTTTCTCCTTCATCTTGTTCTAATCCTTCCTTGTGAACAGGGGAGGCTACTGCCCATTTTAAGAGAAAAAACAAAGTGCACGACGTGTACTTCCAAGTACACTGCCTATACTTCCCATTTTTAAACTATTTCTCTGGTGGCTTCCCGCCAGCGTGACACGGTTCACCTATCTACATGACTACATGGCATGTCTGCATGAGCACACGGCATGTTCTGTCACACAGCTGGCCACCACCTTACTTTTTGCCTACCGAATGACTACACAGTGTGTAAAGGACCACTACACAACATGTAGTCGGTTCTTACACCATTCATCACTGACATGGCCACACGCCCTGTGTACTCATTCCACATGGCCAGAAGTACACGACCTGTGGAAAAGTACATGACATATACATCCAAAATTTGGGATTTTTCACCATTTTCCCTATTTTCTCAAAAACACTTAAGGAAAAGGGAAAAGAAGAAGCTCGTACATCAACACTTAGAACCGGGTTCAAACATATTCATCCTTTGAGGAGCATCTGGTATGTGTGTTGGGGCGTAGTGGGAATGTGTTATGGGGAAATACAATGCCATTAGTTCATGTGTTATGGAAAGATTAAAATGTTTAAGAGGAATCTTGGGACCATGAAGTAGACATGAGGTATCAATGACCCAATATTTTATGCTCATATGCTTAGAGAAGTTCCGTAGTGTAGCTCGAGGATGATCTATTATAAGGTGGGGAGTTTGTAAGATCATGGCCTTTTCTAAAGTCATATCGGGTGCGTTTTCAGGTTTTTATGATGATTTTAAGTACCTTTAACTTAGAGTAGTGTATTGGGTTGAGTTTTTGTGAAATTTTACAGAAAACTAAAGGAGATTGGGTTGTGCATGGTTTGTGCATGGTTTGACAAACCATGAGATCAAACTGTGCCAAGTGTGTGAAACATGAAAGGGAGGTCTGCACAGTTTTTGCATAGTGTGACAAACCATGTGACTGAACTATGCCAACCATGCAAAATTGGATAATGGGGTCTACATGGTTGATATGTGGTTTGCCTAACCGTGCACCACTACCCAAGAAACATTGTGTGCAGCATTTCAATTCTAAAAATATTTATTAAAACCACCTGAATCCCAGAGACTTCCACATTATTGACCTTGTAGGTGTTTCCAAAGCTTCCTGAGGGATTCCAAGGTAGTCCAAACCCCATTCATTTAGAATGAATGTCTGGATTTAAGATCGTCTCCCCTCCCGATAAGTGGATTTCATCCCGATGCTTGTCCCATTATTTTTCTTATCCTTCTAGATTGTATCATGGAAGATCACCACCATGTTTTGGATATAAACCCATGATTTAAGATCTAGATCTAGGATTGTCAATCTAGATCTATGTTTCCAAGATCATAATGCCTTTGATCATAATTTTGGTTTCATGTATTTAGATCCGGAGCTTGATTAACAACGTTGTGCCTCTTGGATTTCGGGGATTTCCGTTGGACTATATTCCATCAAGAAACTAAGGTAGGCTATCTAAATCGAGCTCCCATAGTATTGACTTATGATATATGTATGAGTTTAGGAATTTCTAAGATTACCATGATAATTTAATTCATAAATTGGAATAATTTGTTATATGGAATTGACTTGTGGTTTTCCTGGGTGGTTAATTAAGAATTGATCACAAAACAAATGAAGGGGGTTCCCTAAATTGATATTTGTTTTGGAGATTGATTTTGGGTTGAGATATTGTCTTTAGATATTTAATTTTTGTAATAAGATAATTAATTGGGGGAATAAATTATGGAATTATGTTTGGCTATGTAAGATAATTAATTGGGATAATGATTTATTTTTCAGGATGCGATTAAAGATAATTAATTGAGAGAATTAATTATGTGCAATGATGTGATTAATGATAATTAATTGTGAGAATTAATTATGAATTTTTGGGTGTTGATATGTATAATTAAGTGTTAATAATTAATTATATAAAGATAATTATATTGATTTATTAATTAATTGATGAATTAATTAATGGATTTTATGCTTAGTTAATTGTTTAATTAACTAATTCCCTTTGAAGTTTTAATCTAATCGTTGGATTAGTAAATGAATAGTGTGGAAATTTCTTAGGAATTAAATAATGATTAAATGGATGAGATTTTTCGGTGCTAGGCATGGCGTCGTAGACTGATTAGATGATGCAATATGGGGATGGGGTTCCCCCCTTATAGTTATCCATGCTTGAGATTATGGGGTATTAGGCATGAGAACCTACACCAATTGAGAAAAGTAGTTCTAGGAATGAATTCATGCACTAAATGATATTTGGGGTACTGTGTATGATGACCTTCACCCATTGAATGATTATAATGACAGATGTTTAAACTAAGATTTGGGGTGCTAGGCATGATGACCGACACCAAATGAATGATATTGATGAATGATGGTTTCAATGGGAAACATGAATTGAATTGGCCAAATGTGATGATTAAAGATTAAATGACATTGTGATAACTAATAAATTTTTCATAGTATTTATTTCTTCATATACTTGCAGGAACAATCTTTTGACTGGACTCCTTTTAGACACTGTTGGCGGTGGCCTACTACGTTATACTCACACTATATTCGGGCCGCCTGATCGGCACCTGAGCAGACATTGTTATTACAGGACAGGATAAGGGAAATGCCATATGATAGGTTACAGTTTGGGATTGGATCATAGTAGAGGGAACCAGACGAGACCCTTTTTGGATTATTTTTGTATTTAATTTAAGTTTTATTGTAGACACATGTCAGTTGTATTTTCGTAGGATGATTTATCTTTTAGTTGAGTATTTTATTTTATGGTTTTGACTATCATATCTTGTGGTATTGTTTTGGTTATTTATACACTTATGTACTTGGTTATTTGTATTTTCTTTTGAAGGTGTTTTAATCTAATAACATAGTGTATAGTCTCCCCAAAACGGACTTACCAGATCCTCACTACTGGTTGGCACCCTTTGGCATATAGGGAGGCGCACTTGAGGCCATTTGGCCAACTAGCTCGTGGAACCATTCAACAACTCCCGGGTAAGGATGTCACATATATTGGTGGTAGCAGACCAAATAATAGACCACCTACGACATATATTCTAGAACCCAATCAATGACTTCTACTATATGTGAATCTCAAATATATCTACTCTCACCATCTGGGTAGTCTATCAAACTCATTATTATCATCCCCAATGTTGTTTGGTCAATCATAAGTGAGATTCCCCTTCCCATAATAGGAGTAACGACGACTCTCTCTCACTCGAGTAAAGATATCCAAAAAGACTTAAATTCTAGATCCTCTATCCATATACTATCTATATAAATTATTCACATGTATGGATTGCTGATTCTACCATGGTTTAAATTTTGATGAAGTGTCATCTCTATATTTCTCAATAATAGTACTAGCTTTTGGTGGCTTCTCATGTAAAATGTTCTCAACTACTATTCATGAACATGCACACAACTATTTTATGGAATGTATACTGTTAAAAAACAATACAATATATCATAATTTAGTCAATTATTTAATGTATACTATCAAAAGTACACTTCTCTAAGTATATCCATTATGTATCTCAAAAGCATGATGAACCATTATACACACCATGTCACTAAAATGATTCCCTACTTGAGATGTAAAGATATTATATGAATAAAACTCGAACAATAACTGGGTAGAACATCTCCACGATGATACTATTGTGTTTCTTCTTGGGGAGATTCGCCTCATCATGCAACAAAGTTACTAGACTCTACCATCACCTTATGAAACCATAGAGATGTATCACTCCTATGACCATCATCTGATTAGGATGGGAATTCTAAAGGAATAAAACAAACCAAACTACATTTTTCTAGTCCTTTACATCCTAGGGGTAATTAGTTCCTTGAATCCTAAGGGGTCACTAACTTTTAAACTCATGGTGTTCACTTGTCCTATTCGTGTCATCTTCATGAACAGACATAGAACCTATTTCTCGATGGGTGGAGGTAAGATTGGAAACCCACCCAATTTCAACACATCATGTATAGATCACTTACCTAGTGCCTCATTACCAGTATAATCTTCATTGTGATCCCAATTTGGTACCCAGTATGGAAATTTCTTGGTAAAAATTATAAAACATTTAACATAAACCATGGTTGAAGAGTATTTTAGTTGATCTAACTCAAGAAGGATATGAAATCGAAAAACCATTCATATATGATGTGGGTTATAATATTTTAAATAAAAATAGTGTGCACTTGTTTTATGTCCTCATGATGTTTATCAAAGTCCATGTGAAATGATACATCATCCACCAAACCATCACTTGGTTCTTAGGCATGAGATATGAGCTCGATACACTTTAAACTTGATTCCCTAGTTCCCAAACTAAACCCCAAAACTATAGAATCACTAAACACCTTCCCTAATTTAACCTAAAATTTTAAAAAACTATAATCACCCTAATTATTGGGGTCCACTGGGAGAGTGTAAAACTGTGTGTGGATCCCCAAGGGAACCTCTTATAGACCAGGAAATGGTTAAAAGTGTTCAGTAGGAATATCATAGACATGGGAGGACTTTTCCTAAGGTAGCTACACATACGTAGACATATATTAACACATATATAATGCAGAAATGATATATTCAACTAAAACCAAGAAGGATGGATACAATAATATCTTATTTAAGGATGCTTACATGCATCTGTCTTTTATTTTGGCTATTCCTTATAAGGATCATAAGTCATTATTTGATCTCATCAATGTCAAGGAGGATTTGAACAGGAGTGGTATTACTCATTCTAGCTCAGGGTCCGTCTCAAGAAGGGATTTTTGGTGGGTCTTGGCTACATAAGAATAATGAAATCCCCTCAGACAAAAACATTAAACGATGTGATATCATCTTGGATTCTTGGTTTTCCTGTTTTAAGGAGAATCATGAATAGAATGTAGAGAATATATACTTCATGAAGGTGAATGGGTGTGCAAGGTCTGTCGCTTTTTGTGATTTTACTAATTTCTATGCTCATCATATGTCTGATGTTCCATTTATGGATATATAGTTCATCGTCTCGGGTGACTTCAGTCTAGAGAAAATGCCTTGTACTATGGTGCTTCATTTGGTCTGTTGGTGTCTCTAGAATCCTCAAAATAAGATGAGATTTGAGGGATTCCAAACCACTAAGAGCACAATCAATGTGCGTACCCAGAACCTACTCATCAATCTGGTTTGGATCTTTAATGATTTGTGTGAGGATCATACCCTTTATCATATGCTTCATAATGTTGCAATACCATGTCTGGATAGTAATGTCCAGTGGTCCCTTTGGGTGTGGTGGCTTCCACTATCATATGGTCTGAAGCATAACACTAATGGTTTCTACCATTCGAGAGTTATTAGAGAGATGGGGTTGTGTGGGACTCTAAAGGATTAGTCATATTGGATTTATTTTCTCACATGGGAAGTGGATAATCTATATAGGTGAAATCCACGATTACCCTTACTGGATTATCTCTATTCCAATAGGAGAACATCATTCTCTCTGAAGTGGATACGAACTCCCTGATCCTGCACAACTCTTTGAATGGTATTGGTTATATCCCATGGACAATATCTTAAACCATCATAAAGTGTAGGGGTATGATCAACAACAAAAACAACAAAGTGCTTCATACATGGCGTGAAGTGAATAATGTGGCAGAACACCTTTCCTCTTTTGTGAGAAAAGCATCAATATTTACTACCTATTGAATGTGGACCTTTTGAAATTGGAAAGGTGGATCTGGTCAGGGGGGATCCCCTTTGGTTACATTTCCTCATGCCTCCTTAGGATCATGCGTACTTTATCATCACCCCTTAGGGGGATTTTATTTCTTTACCCCTCCTTTTAGTATCAACTAAATAAATGAGGATGATGATGAAGGGAAAATTAAAAAATGAAACTCCTAGAATTTAATGTAGTACTTCTATATTGTTTATGATCCACCTACTTCTGCTCCACCTATTACTCCCTCTAAATGATTTTAATTTGTATATTAAATGACATGTTTCATATGATCCCATTCAAGGGTATGTATAGTAATACACTATAAGACACAGTAAAATAACAAAACATAAAGCATCAAGAGAGAAAGCTCATAAGAAAGGGTAATAAAAAAACCAGAGATACTCAATAGCGAAACCATGAATCAAATAGGTTCACAAACATACAACCGACCTAGGGTTCCTCTAGATAATTCAAGTTGATTCCAATCTAGGAGGACTCACTCCCCATGTATTTTTTAGAATAAAAGAGCTCATTATATAGGTATTTCGTTTCAAGACACACCAAGATGATGAAAATTATTGAACACAAAATGTATTGATACATAGACATGGGATCCCACTGATAGACTATTGGGGATTTATATCCCTATATAGAGTAAACCACTAGGATGTTGATCGCATTCCCTAGAAGTTAGTGGCGGTATACCAAAACAACTTTGTAATATTGATATAGGATCAAAACCTATCCCACCTAGAGAGATACCTGAATCTATAAAAGAATATTTTATTGAGGGGGTCAGTCATCCTATTCTTAGGATGGGATACCTTGCAGTAGCCTCTAATAGATATAGATATGGAACATTACCTCTTGATAATTATATGGACAAAAGAAAATGAGGGTCTCCACATTACTTAGACGAATTACATGATCTATAAATTGTATACATGAAATGTCTTGGACATAATGAGTATTAATGTCTATTTAAGACCATTATCGTTTATAATGGACTATTCTAATGGACTATGGATGTTACTATGCACTCTATCCATTCCTAGGTACACTAGACGTGTCTAAGTAATCTATCATTATCTCTACATGTATACCTAGATGTGTGCATGTACCTACCATTGTCACTTACCATATACCACAAGGATACTTGTAGGGACTCTAGTATCAAGTCACACATCATGTAGAAAACCCACATGGTGTGTGATATTTATATTTTTGTGAAACCCTAGTCACTATAGCAGGGGAACAACATGCCATGTGTTCATCAAAACTACATAGCTTGTAACTTGTGTTTCTATAGAAACCTGATAGATCTATTGAACCTTAAACTATATCACAACCACCTAGGATCCAAAAATAAAATCCTAAAATGAACATGGATATATGGTTTAATGAACCTAAAATGTTGTCGGTGGATGGATTTCATCCACACAATCTACTCACATAACATCGCTATCGGTGCTTTTTGTTGAAATTAGAAACCACAGAAGAAAACCCTCATTCTAATCTATGATCCATTCTATATCTCTCATCACACCATAAAAATTACTTATTTATGATCTTGATCCCCAAATTGAACCCATCAAAATGAACTATTTCACCCATGATCGATTGATAAATGATAGGTTTTCTAGTATGGCCAAACCTCCTGTCTTATAGAATACTAAAATGAATGCATGAAGAAAATTGGATAAAAATTAAAAAAATGAGGAATGGATGTAGGTTATTGTATGGTTTTGACACAATCTACTGACATAGTGAATTACAAAGAAAATTAAAAAATAAGGATCATGTAATCATTATTAATTACTTATATTATGAAGATAAACAACAAATGAAAACAAAATCAAACCATGAATTAATCTGTTAATGGGGTTTATTCAAATTCAATGGGGGATAATCAAAATAAGTATAAATCTATAAAAACCCATCCTACATCATGTTTGGATCGCTTTATGATGAAATTTTTTTCATTCTATGGTAATTGGTGGAATCAAATAAAATCATTGGTGGAGACAACTCCTCAGAAAATCAATCATTGACCCACAATCACATCATTGCTAGCCAATATTGTCTTCAAATGATAGGGACATTTATCTTACTTAAGGGTTTTTCCATAATAGATATTGTATATATATATGATTTAGTTCATTTATTCTTTTAAAAAATTAATTTATATATTTATTATTATTCCCATGACATCCCTTAAACAAAACACCCAACATAGATAATGGTTATGGCATGCCTAAGGTAAAACACACACTGTAGACTTAATAGAGATCTTGGATTTACTATATAGAACGTCATTTGGGTGATATTAAACTATTAAAAAAACATAACATGTATGGTATAACATATTTATTATTATTTTTATCAACATCAAGGCTCCATGGGCCCTAAAATCCCATGTTGACTCCACAACTAGATACAGAAATATACATTAAAATATTACATAGTTTAAAAATTAATAAAAAAATGTTTTTATATCCGTGAAATGGATTGATCACCCAACCATCCCCTCTATATGGAATGACACTCAACATTCATGGAATGAAATTCCATTTATAGAGAAACTCATGTAGAAGACTACCTTAACCCTATTCTGAAAATAACCAAAGAACCTTAAACATATCCTATACCTCTAAAAAATATAAAAAAATATTATTGAGATGTTATAACCCTCACAATTATAATTTAAATCGGAATTCATAAAACATTCCCTTCTTCAAAACCAAATAATCATTTTTACACTAACGCTTATAACCTGTAATGTTGCAAGATGCCATAAATTATCTGAAATAATTCTTCTCATCTTAGATGAGTTTTAAGGGTCCTTCATCAATCTATCATACCAAACCATTTTTATCAGTTACCTATAAACCCACTATGTATTATCCTTGAATGTTTAATAGTATTAAATTATCAAACTATAAAACACAAAAGTGAACTATTCAGAAAAATTTATGTTGGCCATTAATAAGTATCACTATAACTAAGATAAAACTCATACACAACATTTTATATTGTGTTACTGAAGTTTCAACAATTGATATATCTAAAAGCATATAGAGATCACCACTAAAATAATCTACTCATAAATTGATAATTTTGTTCATGGTGATCCCCAATATAAGAATCACCTACCAAAATTGAAGAAGGAATGGTCAAGAAAAATTTTCAATGTGTTTTCCACTACATCACTACCTATCATATAAAAACACTAGGTTGTCCACCATAAGATTACCTTCCATAAAAACACTCAGCCTCACCCACCGATACACAACCCCAATGATCGATCATGATTCTTTAATTCCTGATGGTACAACATAATCATCCATTCATTAACATAGAATTTTGAAACTGATATTAAATGTAAATCTATTTTTGTCTCATAAAAAACCCACACTCATAGTCATAAAAAATCCACGAGCACCAAAAAAATTTGATCTTAATCAGTCTTAGATAAAAAAAAATCACATCCCATGTAGGATTTCAACGGTTATACACCGCTTATCCCCACATTCATATATGAAATTTGGTGTTTAGTATGTATCAAAATAGAATTAATTTTTCTTACTTTCTGGAATCCTTATTCCATCCCAACAGAATATTTTCTAGTATCATTGGATCCAAGGCGCTTCAGATAAGAGGTGTTTAACTACATTATCAATTATATGAATTAGTCCTTATAAGAATCACCATCATTATCCCTTTTAAACAAAAACGTTTGATATCTCTATCCTACACTATTACCACTACCAAACCTAAGATTGGGAGTGACATCCCAACTAATACCCATGTTCCAGTGAAAAACATTGAGGAATAACCATTTTTGTCTCACAAGTGATGTTATCAACGATATTAAACTAAATCCTACCACCAAAAAGGGTCATACCCTCCAATATCCAATGGCGAACTCCCCAACATATTTTTTTAGTCACACCATTACTTAATAATAACACTTGATAGATTTTAACATCACATGTGTTTCTATCCACTAAATATATATTGATCCCATTAATGAAAACATCTCTAAATGACTAAAATCTAATATATGATTCTAACATTATCTAATTCCACTCTAATGAATTTTATTTCCATAGTGGGACACTTCCCACACCAATTAGAAACATATTTCTCCATGACCACAAGACTCTCAATGAACCTGTTGGTCTGTAGCTTGCAAACATCCTCTCACTAATTAACACACCATATTGGAACTGTGCATACTCATACTGCTCTTCCTTCATGCATCATATATTTTACCAAAATACATTTTAATCCCCCACCCTCATATTTCCAAGAAAATTGAACCTCAAAAGAACCTTATCGTTTTTCTCTCCCCATACCCATCTCAACATCATCTTAACCCAACTTTTATATGCTTTCATACCTCCATATCAAAGGAAAAATTGATTCTCCCATGGGTATTGGACCATCGTACCAATGGAATCATGGCTAAAAACTATCCATGTTCCTCTCTTATGTAAATATCACTTAACAATAGAATGAAATTTTATTCATTTCTTATAAGAATTAGGATTCTCACTCATGTTATGTCTAACCACATGCTCACCCACCAATCATGAAAATTTTCAAACCTTAATGTTTCTTCCCCTAATTTATCTATTTTAGACTTGTAAATATAGGATAATGACCCATAATCTTATTAAAAAACCATACTGATGATTAATAGGCTTGGTTTTCTACTGATACAATATTCTAAACACAACCCAAATACCAAAATAACTTACAGTAATTTACTAATCAAAACACAAGGCATTCTACATGGCTATACACCACCCTCAAAAGGTTGTCCACATTCTCAAGGTGACCATTAACCATATCAAAACATCTCTCAACCATTCATTACATATAAAAAACACACCAAGGTATACCAATAATAAATACAAGGATTGAACTGAACCACCGAAGGTTGCTATACAACCCATTCATAGACGGACTGTATAACCATAAATAAAGAAACTTTTACCATAATATCCATATAACCTACCAAAAAAGGATATATTTTTTATATCATATGATAAGAAAAATCATATTATATGGGAATCTTTCATATATGTTTTTTTTATTATTTTAACAAATTAACAACTATCACCAATGAAATTAATCACATTCAAGAATAGAAATGACATGGGAACACAATAAGTGAAAATTATTATCAGAATACACACCTCTCTCCACTTCTAGGAAATTGACAAATAAATAAATATAAATCAATAATACACACATAATATATGAATATATATCACAATTTTAAGAACAAAACCAATATTAACATTCTATTTACCCTTGTTACATAGACTTCCTATAAGAGTTTTTTCATGAATCACAAGTTTATGGTCTATCGAAAGCTGTAATGTGTCCCTATTCTCTATCTATAATATCCCAAATAGTAAGAAAAATGAAAAACTATAATATTGTTTTCATGGATGAAACCACTAATTAGTGTCCCAACCACCCGGTCAATATACCTTAGGTGTGCCTCCTTATATGGAATAGATTATTGACTATAAGTGAGGGCCTAGAACTTTTATTGAGGAGAATATAGCATAGATATAATTTTCATAAGTAAAAAATAAAATATCCATGAATAATAAAAAACAATTAATCAAATTAAAAAGAATATAGAAACACATTGATGTTATAACATATACATATGCAGTCATCCAAGCATATATCTCAATTGATCGTTCACCAGTCTGATCAAATTCAACATTAATAAATAGAAAATAAAATAAACTATATAGGTTGTATTACCATTTCCATACCTCACATTATCACAGTCCCAAAACACAAATTGAGAGTCTCATGCCAGACCCACAACAAAAACAATTCACAAACATATATTCTAAAAATATGTTTTATAAGAATTCGAGTTCTCTAATGTAGGGTGTGAGAAATATATTTCAGTATAGTCTAAAAAATCATCACAATATACAATATCAATTTTTTTATTCATGAGGATGCTAATTTATTGAAAAACTAAAACAGATTAGTATATAGTGGTTCAACATTTTCTAACCAGTACACCACGATAGGAAACTATAACTAGTACAACAAATGATAAAAACAAATACTTATTACGCATTAAATCCAAACCAATAACTGAATAATTGGGGTACAATTCCATACAATGTCCTATTACTACCCACATACTCATTTTATAGTCCATACAAGCTATCTAAACAATGCCCTCTTAGTAGAGGTCACACATCAAGTTCCCAAATAGAACTCTATTAGGGGAGGTCACCAATCAGATTGGAAACCATACCCCTAATGGGAGATCTCCCATAGCATACCCCACAAAACCCTTATCAGTGGAGGTCACACAAAAATAATCAAACTCTACCAATCAGGGGAAGTCACCCATGTAGTATAAAAACAAAAACCTCATATAGGAGGTTGACAATTATATCTTAACTCATTCCTCTCATGGAAGGTCATACATAATGTATGTAGGCCATCTCTCTAAACAATTTTGAATATATATATATATATCTTAGAGTCCTGCATTGTTTCACATGGTTTTCCAAATTTCTATTTTCTCTATCAAACATATCCCAAAAAAATTTACGGACATACCAAAACCATTAGGAATGATATCGAATTCCACATGCTCACATAAAATCACAAGGGTGATAGTTGTTTGAGACGTAACCACTCATATTGAAGAATGCCTCATTATTTTCATAGAATCATAAACTGATATACTCAACTCATTATTTGACATACGTGACCAATATTCTAAACCTATTTGAATCATCAGACATATCTTCACTCTCTGAATAATTTAATAATATTATTCCAATAACCCAATGTGTAAAATGAACCTGTAGTCCCTTCCTATAAATATGCCTAGAGGATAGTTCATAACTATTCCAATTCGATATAACCACCCAGTCTGATTAATTATGGTTTATCCCCATCAAACTTATATTGAATCTCTTATCATAACAAGGACATAATTTTAATAATACCTAGAGGCTTAAATTGGGTATCATCTCTCATCACCCATTAGAACACTAACTATAATATTTTGTAGAGGAACCCTCTAACTAAAACTACCTCAATACGTGGAATACAAAAACCTTGAATGACACTCAGAAAGACACTAATCAATCCTTGGTAAATAATTACTCATCATATGTGACATGTGTTTTTGAACCTCTAGAAAAACTTAGGCTTAAGCCTCTCAGGCCTACCCATGTATATCTATGAGCCCAACCTAGGCAATACACATCTCATTCCATGACCATGGACCTATCACATTACTCTCAAAAGATATACCTTCCCCCACATCCTCTTGGAAACAATGTCATTAGGGTGTACCAAAATTAATAAATTGTAAATAAGAACATACTATAACTCTATGAGGTACAATAAACTTCTATCTGTTTATTAAGGATACATTTATTCGTTATTTCTTTCTCTCAAAAGCATATAAAAAAACATAGGAATGCATAAAAATGCAAATATATAAATTTTGTTATTTATTGTATGGGTCACATACCCAAAACATCAATTTACCATAATCTTGATGATTTTTATCCTTTTACAAACCCTTTCATGCATCATCAAAACTAATACAAATTTCTGAGCTCCAATCTCATCCCACCACAAGAAAACAAATTATTTAATAAAATTTATATTTAATTTTTTAATTTAATGATAAAAATAATAATCACATAAAATCACACTGTGAAACGTCGTGTTGTCAAAATCATATTAAAAAATGTGTGTTCATCCTTTTAGGATTTCTTCTATTCGAGATAGGAGAAATATGAATTTGCTACGCAATTTTCACCGTGATTTTATAGAATTTACAATAAACCCTAGATTATATTGTCACGCGAATGTGGAAAACAAATTGGAATTAGAAAAAAAAGGATAAGGGAATAACCAACATTAAATCACCATAGAAGAAAATCAAAAAATACCCCTCGCCATGGTTGATCGAATGATGGATTGAGATGGAGGGATAGGACACAATGGCTCTCTCTAATGCTCAGTATCTCATAAAAATGAAGGGATGTGATCCTAGAAATGATTCAAATGCCTCTAATTTTTAAAATCTATTGAATGGGAATGTCACAGAATGACCATACTCATCATTGCATGATAGTACGAACTAGGGGTTTTTAATGGTGTTAACTTGGAGGATACAACAGAATGGAACCCCAAGGACTCTATCTTGTACATGACTTTTTCATATAGGCAACCCATCTACATCACAATCCTTGTTTTCATTTTTAAAAATATAATTACATTAAAAAATGAAAAATATGTTCCCTTGGTCTCTATGGTGTTTCCTCCACCCTCTACAGGGATACACCGCAACCATGGAAATGATTAACTATATAAAAACCCCCTCTCTATAATTTTTGGGAAAAAATATGTAGTGATTCTCAAATCATATATGTATGATTCACTATCACAATATGAATTCCCCCGACCATAGTATGACTCTCTTATATAAGTATTTTT
Organism: Viscum album; assembly: GCA_963277665.1. Taxonomy (NCBI): domain Eukaryota; kingdom Viridiplantae; phylum Streptophyta; class Magnoliopsida; order Santalales; family Viscaceae; genus Viscum; species Viscum album. The sequence goes on along the minus strand of OY728159.1, from coordinate 1,810,271,535 downwards.
TCTTATAAAAAAAGTCCATGTCCTAACCCACACTTTTCACTACATAACATACCACCTCTTATTCCGGGGCCTCTTGTCCACTATAAAATCCATAAAATTTACCCTTGAAAAATCATGTTCCTCACAATCCATAGTGTGATAAGATGCCGATAATAAAATATAGTTTTCAGTCAATCATAGCCTTCTATAAACATTCCCCAAAGGAACTAAAACAATACTCATTTCTTTGGAAACATCAAAAAACATCCTATTGAGATGTTATAACACTATAAATACTCATTTGAATCAATTTATTGATACAAAACCTACTATATGAATGAAAATATAAAATTTCACTAAATTACGTAGACCTTAATGATATAATCTGTTACAAGAAGAGTCCTTGAGGTGTATGAGTTTTATTTATCATCACTGAAGAAGTCTGCAATGGATTAAAATATGGAGTTATCATTAGAATGATAGTGTGTATTTTTTTATTCTTGTAAGGATATTTAACCTTATAATGGAGAGACCATTACCTATAATATTTATCCTCTATATAGTTCATCATAGTGTATTAATGTAAATAATAAAATTTCAATCATTATGCTCTTTCTTTTATCCAATTCTGGTGAACCAAATAAAATCATTGTGTATACTAGTTATTTAAATTATGTATTCATATTTGATATTCAATGTTATTATTAATGAGATATATGGGAGATTATCTAAGTTACTTCATATGATGAAATACAATCATTTAATCTATTGGTAATAGAAGAAAGGAGAAGTTTAATATGTTGCTCACCACAATTAACCTCCACCTAAGAGTGCATACATTATTTTTTCACCCAATAGTACAAAATAAGTTACTATTTGTTGATATTGTATATGTAAAAAATAATTTTATACGGATATATGATCAAAATGTATGAGCCCTGAGATGATTACTTTGTTACCATTTTCTATGTTGTGAAAAACATCCGTATTGGACCAATATGAAATCAATTAAAAATAATATTGGGACATTTAATGTTTAATTTAGTGGATAATTTCCAAAAAGTTGATTTATTTTAGAATTGGAGATTTTTTAGTTTGTGTTTCATTATTTTTTAGAGAAACCAAAATATTAATTATTGTGGAATTTAATTTAATATTATTGGCTATATAATAATAAAAATATATAATTCGAGAATATGATAGGATCTTTATTATTTAATTTGTTATATGGAATACTTTCATTAACTATGTATTTTTGTAAAGGGAAATGATTATATTATTGAAATTATTAATGGATATACAGAAAAAATAATGATTGATATTTTTTTGTAATTTAATGTGTATGATTGGTTAAATCATAATAAATGACATTTATTAAAATTGTATATTCTTTCATATAGAAAAAATGATATATATAATTCTATAAATTTTTTACGTGGGTTGTATTGAAATATTTATAGTTATTTGAACTCAATATCTAGAATATTAAAATATTTTAGGAAAATAATTATTCTAAAAAATGAATTATTAAAACAGTTGAACACATTATATGTTTTAAAATTGATAAAATTATTTTAGTGGTAAAATGATTCATTTCTGTGAATTTTTTTTGTGGTTAATTTAAATTTATATGAGGTATAATTTTCTTATTTAACGTATGTGTTTATAATTTTTTTTTATTTAAAATTATATTTCAATGTGATTTGAAAAGTGTGTTTTTATAATTTTCAATCATATTAAAAAATTCAATTATTTAGATTTTGATATTACTTATGAGAAATTCATTACTACATAACATGAATAGAAAATCAATTTACTATTAATAATTTTCTAAATATACATAAATTGATTGAAATTTTTTATCATTAAATTTTAATAAATTGTAAGGTTACTTTGTGTCTTAAACATTATATTTTCTTAATTTTTATCATATATTGGAATTGCTTTATTATAATTATTTTAATATTATGTGGGAAATTTTTCAATATAAAAATAGTAAAATTGGTTTTTATTTTTCATGAATATTATGTTATAAATATAATTTAGAGGTGTAAAATGTTATTTTTTATTGTGTGATCTATTCCATATATTATATGGTGTAGATTAATACAAAATATGATCATGATTTTCTAATGAGATAGTATTATGATGACTGTTGGGTACAAATATTACTATAGTGGATATAATGAAAAATACTATACTCTAATATAAAATCAAGTAATTAAATTTGAATAATTAATTTAATTATCAATGAAAAATCAGGTATATATTATATAGCCAACAACAATGTTTTCGGATTAAGATCTAAATGGGAACTTAATGGTAGAATTAAAAAAATCAATTTGTTGGAAAATTTCGTATTGGCGTGGTTTTATTGTTTGTGTAAATATTAAATTATTACACAAAAAAATATAGTTTTATATTTTATAGATTTATTTTTTATATGTATTTATGTGTCTATATATAATTACAAAAATTCATTTACGTGTATATTATATTGATGTATTATAAATTTTGGTGGGTTTTTTATCATTGAGGAAAACATTGTTGTTAGTAATTATTTATACTAAGTATTGGTGATTATAATGAAATAAAAATTCACACACTCATACAAATATAATAAATCAATATTCATTCTTTCCCATAAGTATTGGTCAATACAATCAATGTCTTATTTTTAATTTACTAATATTGTGTTTTTCATTCCATTAAATGACCCAATGTATTTTTTCCCATAGGCCCTAGAGAACTTTTTTTTCCATTGAATGGTCCCTAATTAATTGATAGACACATTGAATCACCATATACTATCTTTTTATAATTTCATATATGGAATTATATATTTCTCGACATTACTTAGAGAGGATCCTCCCTGTGTCGTGAGTATAGACTTTTAAAGACTACCAACCCTACATCTATGGGAAAAACATGACAAATGCATGCCTATCAAATAAAAATTAGCACTACCTATATATTTCTCCCATAAAAAGATGTGTCATACATAACATCCATTACATTGTATATTTTAACCACAACCAATCATCTCAAATACAACATGAAGAAAAAAATATCCACAAATATAGGCCTTCATAGGTTTGAGCCTCCCATGAAGCACCCCCTAAAGTATTATTATTTTTACATTTATTACCTAGATATATATGTCTATGTATTGGAGTATATTACTAGGAACTTCTAGTACTATTTTGAAGGTACCTTAGAGTTATCCCAATTCTAATAAATGGGGCCTTTGAAAAACTTCTATTGTTAAAAAGGTCACTTGGGCCCCAGTATTGCTTCGAGCCTTATGTGGTTCAAGTCATATGTTTGCATTGGGGTGTGTTCTGACCCATTAGTGTTTTGGTGAGCAAGTTATTTCATTTATTATAACCATAAAATTATGTAATATAGATTATTACTTACTAGTGTGAGTTTGTGTCTATATATACTAATGGTTCTTCGTTATTATGCACTATTATTTATCAACACTAAAACACATTCATGAAGGGGGGAATTTACTACTCCAAAAAATTGTTGAGAAAGGTTAAATATATTATTTATATTAAAATAATTTATAAAAGGTAAACATTTTCAATTATTTATTTAGTACTTATAAGGGTAACCCTTTATTCGTTCTTCTCTCATTGCAGATTAACGTGTGTCCATTATTAGTGATAAAAAGAAATTTTTAGTACTATTAAAAGATATAAATCATAATAAATAATTCATATTCATCTAAATAAAATGTAATAATAGATTTTCATTTTTTATTGTTATATATATCATATTTTCTTCTTAAATATGATTTATATAACATACAAAATGTATTTTCACTTAATTTATAATATATATTTTGAAAATGGTTCATAAAATAATTTTTAAAATAATAATATTACATAAATAAATTTCAATTATAAATAATTAATATACATTTAATTGTAATTTGGTGATAGATATTAATTAATTAATATTATATGATAACTCTAAAACATGACTAAACATCAAACGTCCCCAAATTTTGATCTGGTTATTTGTTTCACCATCATGATTAAAAATAACAATGATTGTGAAGAGATATAGAACATATAGTTGAGTGTTTTCCCTATTCTAAATTTGTTACGAGTCAAAAACCACCTAGAAGGATTCTAAAATTAATTTTTCAATAGGTTTCCCAAATTTTTTTACATTAAATGAAATATTACATTTATTTAAGTGAGTCTTTCTATCTTTTTTTGATAGAGACTTAATTTATTACCATGGATTACATTCATTTGAACACTATCATATTGAAAATTTATTTTATTTTCATATTGTAGTGAAATATATATATATATATATATATATTATATTTAAATATAAAAATTTAATTTTATAAATAGATATTTAAACATATTTATTTTTAAATTTTATTTCTAACAATATAAAAATTATATAAATAATGGTATTTTAATCATTTATCTAAAATATATATTTTTTATTTTTGTTATGAAAATGTATGACTGTAAATATAAATTTACAAATTTATTTATGAAATTTTTATACAAATATGTGTGTATGAGTACTAATAAACATGCATATAGTTAGATATACATTATAATATTTATAAATTATTATTAATATATATATTTATATATTATAATAATAATTTATTATTGAATATATACATAAATATTAAAAAAATATTAATATATAACAAGTAATATCCCATAGGCTAGTTGTACGAGTGTTTATTAAGAATTTTTAGTGAAGAACATTGAATCGCAATGCGTTATAATTAATTCAGGATTTATTTAATGGGCTCACATGTCATTCATCAAAATGACTGTGTGTGTTTATAGATATTTTTATATATATAGACTCACACACATATACAAAAACACACACATATATATACATATATTTCTTAATATATAAATTTAAATAAAAAACATAAATATATTTAAACACACACAGAGACAAATTTTAAAATAATATTCCAAAAAATGAAATATATATATATATATATCTAATTAAATAAATGGATAAATTATTTCATTTGAATATATTTGAATAAATATATATATCATAAAATATATAATAAAAATATATGAAGTAGTGGTAAGGGTGTTTTCTTTTCACAATGTGGTCAATGGTTTAATTAATTACCAGCATGCATGGTAGACTAAGATGGCCACGTATTTCATCTATGGAGTTAGTGATGAATATGCATCAAATTAGAATTGATTTATGGGTTAGAATTAGCACCTTGAAATTTATTTTTTGGGGTGTGGATTCATCTTGATAACCAAATAATATTTCAAAAAAGAAAATTTTGAGTTTTTTTAGTGTCTCAATTTATAATTTATAAATAAATCATTTATAAGTGCCCAAAACCCCCCTGAAAAGTTCATCATTTATTAGTTCTATTTGTACTGTCAATAAAGGGTTGTGCAATTAATTATATTTCTACACTGATATAAGTGACCATATTTTAATAGAACTCAAAAAAAATAATTACATTTTAACACTAATAAAATAAATTTCTAGTGTTAATGGAGACATTATCAATAGTACTGATATATAATGAACTGAATGTATAAGATCATGAGATGATTAATAATCTGGTTTGATTTAGAAATAAAAACGTAGTTTATAGTTTTTTTCATATAGGGATAAAATATAAATAACAATATCATGGATGAAAGTATGTTCCATTCAAAATCAATGCATACAAATTTTTTTGAATGGTGTTATAGATGGATACTATAACCATACCGAATAGTGTATATGTCCCCCTCTCTCTTACTCAATCTATTATATATTTATAAACATCTCTCTAGTTTTTACCACTTTTTTCAATGTTCTTCAATTATCCATTAGTTTTTTTTGGTTCATATAAATTAGACAAGTGTAATACTTACAATAGTTTTTTGATTCTATGCCTTTTGATGAGAGTTTTTTATGAAAATCCATATTTTTTCATATTTATAGGAATTAAAATAAATTTATGCATATAACCCATTTTAATGGTTGGTAATTGATTTATATGGTTTTATTGATATTGAGGTTGGTTATTCTAGATCAAATATTAAGATTTAACGTATTTTATCGAGGGTTTGTTTGTTTATTGAGTGGGATGCAGGTGCAGGTGACCAAATATAGAACTAAACACAGATTAGATTAGAAATTTTTTTTATATTCTTAACTAAAAACCATTATAAGGTTTCTTGAAAAAATAATTATAAATTTTATCATGTAAACTCATTATAATTAATTATCAATAAGAATATCTAATGTGAGGGTTTATTTAATTTTTTGGAACCAAAAAATTAATTCTTGTAAATATGTATCACAATTAATTACAGTATATAAAAAAATAATAGAAATTTATTATCATATAAATGTAGTTAAAGAATGATTTTATTATTTACTATTAAAATTAGTTTTTAATAATTGTTTTAATATGATTTACATTATTGTAATATCATTATAGATTTTATGAAAAAAAATTGTAGTCATTTATACTATGAAAAAATTGTTACCTCAATTTATAATCTATTAATATAGGGTTTTTAATAAAAGTATTATATTTATTATTTAATGTCATAATATATTTTATTCGGAATTGGATTGGTTGATGATTAAAATCCACTATTCTTAAACATATAATGAATATTTAATTAAAGATATATTATATTTTTGTGTGATTTACTAATTATCCTAATATGTATGCTACTTGTGAGTTGTTTAGGGATTTAAATAAATAAATATATGTTTAAAATTGATATAGAATAATTAGTAATATGATGAATACATTTAAAGTAATGTAAAATACTGTACTCATTATGAAATTTTTGTGGCAATTATTTTTATAAAATTGATGTGGTTTCAAGGATTATTAAATATGATGTTGTTTCTAAATGGGTTTTACCTTAATTATAGGGGTTAATTTTTTCCCCTTAATATATCTTTGGTCATTATATAATATTTAATTAGAAAGTTAAGATAAAATTTGAATTAAAATTTAGAAACCCTAGTTGACTCCAAATAATTAGGAATTACTTAGATGAATGCATTTATTATAAGAAGTTTGAATATTATTGTTTATCGTTTCGGTGGAATGATATATAAAAACAAATGTATATGTTCTGTGGGTTTACTAATATATGATTAAAATATTATGATGGGTTTTTCTATATTTTTATTTTTATTTTTCAAATTGGATGATTAAAACTAAAGAACGATATATAGTGATACGTGATATAATGACCATGTTGTCTAATGACAATATAATCAGTGGGTTAATACCCATAACTATCAAGGTGGGATGAAATTGGTTCACTACATTCGGTACATTTATTCTTGGAACTAGTTGACCATTATATCAAATTATAAATTACTTTGATATTGGGGAATATATTATATGTATGATTCTTCTCTTAAAAAACATATAAGGATTAAAATATAATAATTTATAGGCACTCTATTCCCTCTATGAGTTTAAAATATGGATATCCCTCTGATAATTTCTCCAGGTATCAACACTTGGGGGCATTTTTATATGATGAATGCATTCTTTTTTCCATTTATATTCAAATAATGGAGATTATCCTCATCTAGTACTTTTTCCTCTTCTTACTACCAAAGAGGATGTTAAAAGATAAAAAAGCTATATTTTTTCCTCTGATTATTAACTAGCAAGTATTCTCCCTTAGGAATAATATTTCCGGAGAGATATTGATTATAGGTATGATCTACCTAGTGGGGTTGTGGTAATTATTTTTTGATTTAATATGTGTTAAATTTATTATGTTATATTTTATTACTAACATGTAAGGATATAATTTTTGGGGTGTACCTAGACATGATTTTTTCTAACACTTACTGCATTGACACTTGATATAGTGTCCTATAATCATTGAGGTATGGTTATAGGTGGTGTAACCTTTATTATTATTTTATACTCATGCATTGTATGTGTATAGTGACATACATATAATCATTATTAAAATAAATGTATTCGGACATGTTGATCATGTGTATCCAGTGAGTGTGTTATTTTATATTGAGATTAACATATGAAATCTAATTATATTTTATATACTATTTTATTTATTTATATCATTATATGATGATTGTTCTTGAACATATTTTTAATATATTTTTAACATAATTAAACAATAATTATAATCAAAATACTTTAGTTTTTTTAAAATTCCTAGTAGATTGTGTTGTATTTAAATTAATTAAAATGAGTTTAATTTTCACTCAAAAAATAAATTAAAAATAGGGATTTTTTTAATAGATTTTTACTATACTAAGAATATTAATATTTAATGTTGAAATTTTGATGGAATCTAATAATAAATATATAATTGTATGTTGAATGAAAAACATCCTTAATTTATTATTAACTAATACTTGGAACTAGTTGTCATCTATTAATGATCCGGGGATACCCTGAGGGCTAGTAAAAACCTTTTTTAGACAATTTTATATATTCCTAATATATATGTAATTATACACCATATTAGTGAACTCGATCAATCCCTTATATCATCATAAATGAAATAAATTTAGATCACTCATAACTGTGTTTATTCTATTAAATAATATTTATTTGAGAATATTTTATTACATTAACCTTGTCAAATATTATATACTACTAATGTTCTACAACGACACAATGTAGGTCAATCTCAAAAAGGTGGAATAATTATAATATTTTTCACTTTTAATGTGTTATGATTTGAGATTTGAAAAAAATATTTTTTAAATTTTAATTTTTATTATTCAGTAAATGTTAGGAACCAATGTGGATAACCCACTAAGCCTATTCATAAGTAAATCCTAATGAATCCCAAATGAAATTCGTTATCCCCATGGGATATAGACAATTTAATAGTAATAAAACAAAAAAAGGAACAATTTTACCACAATATTGTCTCAAAAAGTTAAAATTAGTGAAGAGAATATTCAATAAGTTTATTTTCTAAAACCCACATTTATAGAAAAGTACCACAGTTAAGCATGTAAAAATCCAAAAAATGGTCAATCAACACATGTTGTCACATAAATCATCAAATAATTCTCTACAAGACCTTATTGTAATAATTGGATGACATACTCCATTGGACACCTCCAAATATCAAGGTACCTCAAATCACAGTCAACCTCAACCACCATGTGGTTCATTAAATTTTCATAGACCTAGCTTAATAAGGTAAAAAAAATCTCAATGGAAGAAATGGTTAGTTTATGATGAACCATCCTAGTAGGAAAATATAAATAATTCCATAACATTTCAATATCAAATAAACTAAACATAATAAATTTAAAATAAAACATGGAATGGAAGTCTTTTCAAAATTAATTAAAACCATGTGTTTCATATCATTTAAATTGAAAATTAAAATGAAGAACAAAATTCTATTTCTATCAAAATAATAAGGAATATAAATTTCTATTATATGGACTTTACTAAAAAAATTTATAAACACTATTAGGTATATAACTTTCTTAATCGTATCACCATTGTTATAAGATTGGGTGTTAGATAGTTTAATTCTCAAGGATCCTTATAAATCTAATTGAAATATGTGACCATGTGTGAAAACATCCGTAGATCTAGGGCCATAGGTGAATAGAAGTCCACCGCAATGAATGAAATACCCTCCATTACTAGTTCAGTATTAGTGACATCATTAATCCATGGATAGTTAGATATAATACATTTCTATCATGCTTATCCTGGACTACCCACCTAACTACCTAGGCTCCTATGTGCTTCAAGTTAATATATTAAGGGGAAAATCATTCATAAAAAATCATCTCAACCATATTCCTTCAATAATCCCATAATTAAGTTTTTATAAATTTTATTTCATTCCAAAATCCATCATAAAAATTTTTTCATTAAAACTCATTACCTTCAAAATACATCATTTCATAGAAGATTTCTAGATTTTATTTATCAATAATATTTTAATAAATTAAGGAAATAATTAATTTTAGGGAAAGTATATTCTCCATAAATCAAAACATTATTTCCATATAAATTGTCAAATATATTTTATCACACTCATCATATATTTTCAATAAATTTTATCTAAAGTTTCTAATAATGCTTTAAAAATCAATTGGATATCTGTTTCAAATTAAAGAAGAAATAAATGTTTTAATTGGTAAGAATTTCATTATGTATCAAATTTTTTTAATCATTGTGCTGATAAACACCCCACATGTGATACACACTAAGAGAGAGAAGAAAATATATAATTAATAAAGAATGAATTTTGCAACCCTATGATTGCAAATATAGATTTGGATCCATTAACCACATAAGGGTCCACAACACTTGAATAAATAGAGAGAGAGGATTAATAGAGAATTAAAAATAAAATAATTAATACATTTACAATAATATATTCAATTTATAAATTGTACTATTCATCTATGAAGTTCTATGGTTATAAGGGCCAAAATCTCCCCAATGGGAGTTTCAAAATATGAATGGATTGAATATGGGTTTAGGGAGATTATAAAAGAAGTAAAATGGGGTTTGGGGTTATGTAATAAAAATACATATTAATCATTACATTCATGGATTATCATCACCATCTAGACACAATATTCTACAATATATACTACGGTACAAGGGAGAATGATTGGGACATATGATATACCCTTGATTGGTTGTTGGTTCCAGGTATGATGCATATACCACTATCCCTTGAGCCTCTCTAGTAATAGTTAGGGGATTCTGTAGGATGGATAGTGCAGTTCCTTTTGAAACATTCTATTTCATGAATACCAACTACTATCAGGATCTCTCATAAGAAATATAGAGGACATTTTATAGTCATTTAAAATATAATATTCTATCCACCTTAGATCCATCTCCCTTGGACATCTCTAGACCACTGAAACATGATTAAAAAGAAACATTTAGTCACTAAAAATGATCATACAAGAATTAATCAACCATTAATCGATACAAAAAAACTAGATATAAACTCATAGAAATATGAACATTGAAGGACATAATAGATCTCAACTGGAGTCATGTAATAGGATGTTATGAAATCCCGACCATAAAGTCTTTCTAACTTCAGAGTGAATAAGAAGACTATTCCCCAAAGAGTAAATTTTATACTCTCCCATCAATTTATCATTTTCCCACGTATCATTATAATTATAAAACTAAAAACCTAGAAACAAAACCAATGCAAGCGACTCATATGGAGAACATTTATCTCAGAAATAAACAAGTTGAAATAGCTTCGTATTCATGGTCATATGAGGTTTCAATTAAAATTACCCCAATTTAAAAAATGATGATGGTCCAAAATATATTTCCTGATGTGAGAAATGAGTAACATATTATGGATTAATGTTTTCTATTGCGGGAAATAAAAATCATATGCCTCCTTTGCATCCCACATGAAAATATAAAATATTACCACATATCTATGTGGAAAATACCCCCATTTACCAATCAAATGGTGACCTAGCCATGATGAGATTATCAAAATAAATTACTCTATATTAGAGATATAAAATAGACATAAAGGATGATAGAAATATATTATATATTTTATTTGATTCATAAAAATCATATTCATATTAATTGAGATCTTTATTAAATCCTCATAAGGTAAAATATGTCCCATGAGGGAAGCATTATCAATCCCCCACTTAAAGAGTGGTGATTTAAAAGTACATATATAAAATTCCTCAAAGGGATCCATTTTTATATATAATTTTTTACTATTTTAATATGAAAACTCAACCGTCTGGTAATTTTAATCTCAAGCTCTTCTACAGTAGCAGACATTGAAATGATGAAAATCATAATGAATCTATATTTCTAATTTTTATTTTCCATCCATCTGAGGTTGGTATGTTTTGATCAACTGACTAAAGATCCATTTATCTACTAGATACCTCTCCAAAATAGAGATGTTAAATAGGGATCCATATGTTAAATAGTCATAAATACAAATCCCTAAAACCAGAAAATATTCTTCACTTATAGAAATCCAAATTCTATAACTTTGGGTATATCATGAAATGGAATATAGTTGGATGATTGTTCAATATTTCAATCACTACACAAATCAAATTCATTCTGAGAGGATTACACAAAAACCTACCAACAAATTCCATAAATATATCATCTTACATAGATGTCTAAATATTGAATTGATGAATAAAACTCAAAGACTTACGACACTCATCCTTGATTTGCTGACTAGTAAAACTTCAGGAAAAAAAATTAGAAATGTCAAATTCCATACATGGACACAAAAATTTCTACCTCATAACATAAAACATCTACCTCATTCTAAGGTAAACCACCAACTAGTAATAATGGAAATCCCCCCATCACATTCTTCCTCCTTGGTAATGAAACAATATGAAGATTCTTATAATAAATGATTCCCTCTGAATAAATATACCATTCATCGATGTTCTCCCCACATTATAAATAATTCCCCATTCATTGAAATTCATCATCAAGAATCAAATCCTAGAGAATAATCACCAAAATAGGGGAAGAAAAAAAAATCATATCAAAGAAACCTATGGATAATCCTCTTCCGCTAACAAATACTTAAGATAAAAATTAGAACTAAGGTTCCCCTAATTTGTGATTCATTCATTTCTTGGGATCATAGTTTCTTTCTCAGAGCCTCAGCAATAATGTTTCTCTTCCTAGGAGTTTAGGAAATGTTAATGTCATAATATTTCAAGTACTCCACATATTTCATCTATAAAGTATTCAATTTTTTTCAAGAAGGTATAACTCAATATTTTGTAGTTGGAGTAAATAGTAAACATTTATCTAGTAATGTAGTTCATCCAACCCATAAGTTATTGAATCACTATAGTAAGTTATATATCAATTGTGAGATAATTATTTTCATGATAATAAGGCTAATAGAAACCATAAGCCACTACACGAACAACCTCTATGATAATGAAGGCCAAACTTGAACCTGAAGCACCATGAAATACCATGTATTTATTCCCACCCTCTAGAATATTCAACACTAAAGATGAAGATAATAATCAGTCTGTTAATTATACATAATCAATCCATAAATTTGAAGAATAAAATCTAATTGAATCATATTGATTCAAAAATTCATATATGAGATCAATTTTTTTAATGTGAGTTCAAATATGGGAATCTAAGACCCTTCAGTATCATCATCCAGAGAGGAATTGATGTTTTCATAACAAAAGGAATGAACTCTATATGAAAATTCAACAAGTACACTATGAGGGTTGATTTGAAATAATTAGATGTGTTAGTATCCAAAAAATAACTACCACAACTGTTTAATAAAGAGTATAGATACATTTTATTATCGCATGTTGGGAATTAATTTCTACTGAATATACTTCCACTATGTGAAGAAATTTTGTTTTTAATCATCGTATCTAGAACCCAATTTTTATTAAAGAATATGAATACATATTAAATCATTATAATACTGATGATAGAATTGCACTATGAGGAGTGCTAAATTACTACTTAAACCACTATAAGTGACCTCATCAGTACAATAAGATATAGATATTTGGTTCCTACAGGAAACAATACATCAATTGGCCAACCTTTCCATATTAGAAACAAGTAAATGGAAATTTACCAGAAACTGTGGATGATTTAGAGAAAGTATTCTATTGAGGTCCACCCCTACTATTTTCACCATGTAACTCATCCCAACTTATCTACTGCTTAATGTAACCACTGACACTACCACTTTGAGTTGGAGGACCTCTCACCAACATTGATTTTCTAACCAAGTTACTTTATCTGTTATATCACTCTCCAAAAAATATGTGTACATAGAGATAATAAATATAAATAACAAATACCACAAATCAAATCAAATACCCATATAAATCATCTAGTAATTTAACATATGATTCAATACTACCTCGGGTAAAAACTGATCTGGTTAAACAATACAATTATTATACTGGGTACATCGCAATCGTCATGGTGAAGGTTAAAATATTACACATACATATAAAATTCCATTGATTATATTTTCAATTTCATTTTAAAAGTAATAATTATGTCTATCAACACCAATCCCTCATTATTAATTTACATAATAGTATAATCCAATTATCTCTTACTAGGAACCTCATGATTTAATTTGACATATTTTATTTTAATGGAATACATTATCTCTATAAACATGACGATTCATTCAATCTTCACCAATCAATCCTTTACCTATATAGTATTATTAATTTTCTAATAATATGGTGTTTTATAATGAATAAACAACATAAGAATTATCTCTAATATCATCTCTTCGAGGTTCCTCCCCTAGAACCCTAACTGTGATTGGTGTGGGCCCTTGGTTAAGATCTTGAACTGCATAAATTACTATATACTTGAGGTTTTCTTCAAATATGCGATTTTCTTATTAGGGATAATTTGTAGATGCATATTGAATCCTAATCAGACATCTTCTTATATCTATTGTAATAAAAAACATCAATAGATATCTATGAAAAATCAGTTAAGAGACATAAGAACACCAAATATATTAATAAAAACTCAACTTCTGAACAAAAATCTATTATTAGTGTTACTATAAAATAATGAAATCTGTTCAAAAAATAATTATTACATAATTTCTCAGCCACTTATAGTGACTAATGGCTCATTATTATGATACTTATCTAGGTATTCACTCATAACTTACCCCTTATGTCTCAAAAATATTATCCTTTATCTACTAGGGAATCCCAGACAATGTATCCACACATAAGAAGTGACTTAACCTCTATGAAAATTAATTTTTAATGATCTAACCTATATGAACCACTAAACCAGTGCATGAATAAATACTTTTAGGAACTAAATGGAATTATTTATCCCTATAGTCTTGATATTAGTGCTTTGGTATCAAATAATTAAGAGGGGATTATTATTACACAAGAATAAATCATTAAAACCAAATCATTAGAGATAATTTATAGAGAATCAGTTTTACAAATAAATCATCAATTAAAAAGTACCAAAATTGTACAAGTGAAAGTTCCAAAAATATTAATTCCACCCATTTCATCATAATAACTGTACAATACCTCATCATAAGATCTCTCTTTAACAATTGGGTCACATAATCCACTAGTTACCGCAAACTCCCATGGTCTCATTAATTATGAAAACTAATCACTACCAAGTGGTAATTCCCCTTTTCATAATACTTACATAAGAATTTATACAAATACCCAAACGAAAAAATATGATGTTACTAACATGAGCCAAATACATTCCCACCATGAATTACAATAGCAGTCCATATTAAATAAAAAACATTTGATAAATTTTAAATAAACTATATCATGGTAATATTTTAATAATTCATTACAAATAATTCCAGTAAAATAATTTCATTGGAATATATAGCTAGTAAAATGTTCATTTCCATTAGAACAATCATGAATAATGTTTTTTTCTGATTTGGAAATGAGTAAATCATTTCATAAACACATGCATGTATATCTCATTTTTTGTTATATATGTATTTTATAAGAACATGAATTCTTTAGTTTAATGGACTAGTATCCACATACATATCAATAAAATATAGATCTAAGAGTTAAAAATTCCAAATATATCAATCCCAGTGGGATTCCGTGTCCACTATAATGAAGTATTTTCATATCCTCATCATAGTTATTATCATTCTCATAATAAATCCCTTGCTATGCAGTAATAAAAAATTTATAGTGTCCATGTCCTAGAATACCCAACTAAATACCCTTATCTCCTATCTGATACTAGAAAATCAATACAGGTTTAAATCATTCATTAAAAATAAACTCATCAAACATCATTCATGTACTCCAAAATTATGTTATTAAAACATTATATTTCTTTTGTAAATCAAACTTCAAAAAAAATCATCAAAAATAATGTTTCCAAAACATTTATTTTCATAAACAATCATTCCATAAATTCCTGATAATCAACAAAGTCATTCCTCAAATAGTTCACTTTAATTTTATGTTATTTATAAAAATATATGTATTATTTCCTCACACAATACGACATATATTCTATCACAAAAACCATTCCATTTTAAAAACGTTTATTATTAGATAAAAATCACGTATTAGAAATACATTATAAATCCATTTCAAAATAAAAAATAAATAATCGTTTTACTAGATAGAAATTAAATTACGAAACCACCTACCTCAATTATGGTATCGACAATCACCTTACAAGGGAACCACACATAGAGTGAGACAAGAAGTTAGAATCAATGTAGGATGAATCCTAAAACCAAAATCACAAAATACAGATATGGATTCATCCGCCACATGGAGATATCTCTCTCTAATTGTTGAATATAGAGGAGGAAAATGAAATCCATAGTGAAATAGTTATTATACTTACTAGGAGAGATTCCACACATCAATCAGCACATCAGTCTATGAAATTTAAAGTATATAATAGGAATAATCATCTCACGGTAGCATCTAATGTTAAAAGGGTTTTATAATGTTATTGGTATAAGATAATAAAAACAAATTTAGGTTTTTGTGTGGTAGAATTACAAAACTTCTTGAACATTATTATACCATATCGACATCACATGAAATTTTTTACTTCCAAAAGAAAGAGGGTGGAGCCATGTAAAATAATTGAGTGAATAGATGCCCAACTATCTAGGTTGTGGTACTAGGTAGAATATATTTACCATTTTTTACCTCATTGTCTAGATTGTGGAGTTTTTTAGGAACACCATATTACCAACTTACCACTATTTGGCTGATGGATCTCATAGAAAATCGGGTGGAACAATTATATTGATTGCAACTATAGAATCATTAACACCATCTATCCATCCTCCCAGAAAATCTCATGTTCTCTAAAAAAACCTACTCCCAACCCCTCTAATGTAACGCCCCGACCCTAGTTACCCAGATTCGGTGCATTATTACATAACATTGGGATGATCACAAAGAAATCATGTCTCAAAAGATATAATGACCCATAATTTACATACATTGTTATTACTTCAAAATTAAAGCATACTTATTACAAAATATGACAAAACCATGAAAAGACCGTATAGGTATAGTGTCCTTAGAAACTGGGAAACATAAACAACTGGTTCATAAATCATCTACGTTGTCTCTAATTTATTTCATCATATCTAGAGTCCCTTTTTCGCATATCCTACTTAATATTCTTCTTCCTAATATGGGGAAAAGAAAACATACAAAAGGGTGAGCTCAAATGCTCAGTAAGGGTAAAAAAAAGAAATATCAAACATATCATATTTATAAGAACATAAAATTTTGAAAATCTTAACCTGCAAAAGAGATCATAACATGGGATAAATCATAGAAGTGAAATGTAATTCCAATAATCATAACTTAAGACATGAAGCTTTCTGGAATACACACATAACCATAGAAAATCATTTCTTAGTAGTCAAGACTCATTGCCAACACTATCTTAGCAAACAAAGTCCATTTCTGAACCAAGTTCACTCCTCGTTTCAGTCCTATTTCACTGAACCGGTTTAACTTGCTGTTCCAGCCATGTCTATCTCATGAGATATAAAACATTACCTAATGCATTGGAGGGAGATATAGGTCCCACCCATCTCATAATGATACCATTTTTATGTGTGCCACAAAATTATAAATCATACATCATAGCATAACCCATGTAATAAAAATGGGATTCTTAAACATCATGCCATCATAACATAATCTGTATAAGATAAAAGGACATAATCAAATTAATTCCATCATAAAATAATCAAATCAATGTAAAAATGGGGATAGAAACAGAACCCTATATTATCTTAGATGGAAAATAATTTTGATAAAACTTTTTAACTCCATTCTTGAGGAAAATATCCTTTCTACCTAAAAAACATTTTCCGTTCTTAAAATGTCATATAATTTTAAACTAAAATAAGTTGATTAAAAATAAACTTGAAAAAATGTAAAGGACGATTCATGGAAATAATTTTCTCTGAAATCATAAAAACCCATTCAAGTCGTATAAGTTAAAAAACATTCTTCTCGTACTTTGGCCGGAAAAGTCTAAAAGTACCTCGTACGAAAAATGACAAAAGATTCCTTTCATATCTTTTACTAAAAACTCATCGCAGGGTAAAATTGGATTTAATAAATTGTAGGAGGATGGAAATAATATAAAATATTAAGGAAACCTAGATGTGGATGATAAATATTCCCCAGTGACTTATGAAGTATAAACAATTTCAGATAAAAATGAGATTGTGAGATTTTCCCTTACCTTAGGTCTGATTTTCGTTGTAAGTGTCCAAACCTCCTGTATAATGATTTAAATAATGTCATTGACTTATTCCAGAATCATACTTATTTTTATGATATCATATATGGTCATATTTTTAGCTTCTTATTAGTAATATTTCATTGCTACTTGTTATTTGGGTGTTTATTACTTTATGTTCGTATGCGTGTTTTGTCGAATAAATTATTATTCCTCTTTTTAGGTTATAGACACCCCATTTCCAGAATGTTATTAGTTTAATATATATCATATTTATTAATTCAATTCATTTATATAATCATTATGCAATGAAGATCAGGTAGAACGAGTCGCATCACATCGTGGAGACGGTATTCCATACGTACGCACGAGCGATGATATCGTTCCCATGATTGTGGAATTGTATTGGAGAGTATGTAAACTATTTCATAATCAATATCACTTTAAAATAATCATATATAGTCATTATTTACACCATTATACCCATCCAAGTAAGGTGGTGGTTGAAAATAGATTACACCACGGTGTGGAGACGGTATTCCGCACGTACACACGCGCGGTGATTTCATTTTCCGTAGGATGGATAGATGGTGAAATAGCGTTGTTTCATACTTATAATAACATATCAGTATATTAGTGATACTGATGTTATTACTTCATAATGAAACAACTGATGAAGAAGAAGTAGAAGAAGAAATAAAGTTGAAGGAATCGGTAATGGGCATTACCTCTTCTTTGAAGCGCCTCATTGAGTTCTTCTCTTAGGGCACTAAAATTGGTCTTTGAAGAAGATCAGGACCTCTACTATGTTTCTAGGGATGTGGGGAAGTGAATTGGGAAGGGTTTGGCCGAGCTTGATGGCCAAAATTGGTGTGAGGAGGAGAGGGAGGAGGTTCCCTTTTATAGGGGAGGAGAGGGGCACCTTTAGAAATATAAGAAATATTAGTTTATGTTAAATCCCAACTGCACTTAAAAACGTCCAAAATGACTCATATATAAACATTAGATAATATACGGTTGTAATTTCATCAAACAATGAAATTTAGATTTTTTAGGAATTTATTTTAAACATTATCAACTTGATTTATCATTATTTATCAATTTAATTTTATTTGTGGTAAAAATATTCTAAGTTTTAAATTATTATAAATTATCACATATGTGTTGTGAATTTTCCATAATTTGACACTTTATGACATTTTAGACCATATAAATTTTAATTTATAATTTTTAAATATTTTTTTGATTTTTAAACAATTTTATAATATGTTATTTTTATAAAATAACAATAGTGTCAATTTTGACACTATTCATTTATTTGAATTTAAATAAAATATATACAGAAGATATGTTCGAACTAAAAGCTTTAATAGATTCATAAAATGTCATATGTTTCTAGAAAATTAGTGGAGAAAATTAAATAGTCCATATAATATTTATTTTAATATTTTTAAAACCATTTATCTGTTATTTTAATTAATAAAATAATTTCAACATCACTATTGTGTCATAATTAATGATAATTATTTAATCTCTAAAAATTATAAATAAATTCATATGATGTAGATAATTGTATTATATTTCAAGATATTATTCATGTTTGAAGTTTCAGTAATTGTATCACTAAATTAAAATTATTATACTTATAAGATTTAAGAAAGTGTCATGTTGTCCCTTTCTTTGGTTTTAATAATAATTAAATTATTTTCATGGAGAAAAGTCCATTAAATGAATCTAATCTGACCCTTAGGTGATATGGGTAGACTTTTAGTCATCCAATTAGATTTTGGCAGGTGTTAGGGTAATTTTATAATCTTATATTTACCCTTAATTACCCAATTTACCTTTAACTATGGTAAATAAAATTTACCGTAGTTACTATTCATAATGCCCAAAAATAAAAAGTAGCCTATTAACAAAATTTGGACCCACTGATTCCAAATATGGAATCCATTTTTCAAATTCAAAACACATAAGTTTCAGAAATTAATTTAAAATTAATCTCGTTGTTAAGAAAACTTGTTTTAGAAGTTAAAACATTGCCAAAGATTTAAATGTTTTTACCTATGAATTTAATGTGAAATTAATGCTAATGAAATATATTATATTAAATGGTAAAAATATATTATATTTAAACTTTAAAACCATTCAATATTATAATTTAACCATATAAATTATCTCAATGAAAAAATTTGTTTTTAATTAAAAAATAGCATATTTTTACTATTCATCAAAATATGAAAGTTATCAGAAAAATATCAAAAATTTATCCAAAGTAAATTTTTATATCCTGATTCAAAAGAAAAAATTTATTTTGTCAAATTGAACTTATAAAAATGTCAAAAACTAAATTTAATGTGGGTGCGCCATCAAAAGGTGGCAAAATTGCATTTTTTGAAAAATACTTATTTTACCGGAAAATTTATTTTGTTCACTTACCATGTTCTAGAAAATGTGTAAGATGAATAATAATGTTATAAAATTAAAAATGTAGTTAATAATATTCATAACAGCTAGTCCATAATAATATATCGTTGTTTAGTGAAACCCGGTATTGCGTACTACACACGCTATCGAGGAAGGTCGTGATTGCGTGTAATGCTAGCCAAGTCAGTATTGTGTGTTATGAAAGTTTCCATTGGTGTTGCGTATAACATAAGACATAAAAAACTATTTCCTCTAAAATCTCAGGGTGTTACATTCTACCCCCCTTAAAATGAATTTCATCCTCGAAATTCGTTACTTCATTACAAACAGATGAGGATACCTCTCCCTCATCATATCCTCAACTTCCCATGTAGCTTCTTCTAATTGGTGGTTCCTCCATAAAACTTTCACCAAGCAAGTGGTCTTGTTCTGTAGGACTTTTTCGATACAATTCAGAATCTCTATCGGTTGTTCTTCATAAGAATTATTTTGCTCCAGCGGTACAACTTCTGCGCTGAGTACATGTGAAGGATCATGTATGTACTTTCTCAGGAGAGATACATGGAACACATCGTGAACTTGAGATAGATTCGGTGGAAGCGCCAATCGGTAAGCTACCTTCCCAACACGATCCAAAATTTCAAAAGGATCGATATATCTAGGGCACAACTTTCCCCTCTTTCCAAATCCCATTACCCTCTTCTAGGGAGATATTCATAAAACACTTTATCACCCACTTCAAACTCTAGGTCTTTTCTTCGGTTGTCGGCATAACTTTGCGGTCGACTCCGAGCTTCTCTTATGTGTTGTTGAATAGATCTGACATTTTCTACTATCTCATCAGCAAGATCAAGTCCTAATAGCTTTCGTTCCCCAACTTCATCCCAACAAGTCGGAGTTCTGCATTTCTTTCCATAGAGGGCTTCATAAGGATCCATCAGAATACTGGAGTGAAAGAAATTATTATAATAAAATTCTACCAAAGATAGGTGTTGATCCCATAATCCTTTGAAATCCATAGAGAAAGCTCTCAACATGTATTCTAGATTTTCAATTGTCCTCTCAGACTGACCGTCTGTCTGAGGATGGTAAGCAGTGCTGAAACTCAACTCTGAATCTAGAGCATGCTGAAGACTTCACCAGAATTTCGAGGTAAACATCGGATCCCGATAAGATATAATTTAATGTTGTACTCCATGAAATCTTACCACTTCCTTTACATATATCCTAGCAAGATGATCAAGATAAAAATCTTCTCTAATAGCAATGAAGTGTGCCGACTTCGTAAGAGGATCAACTATAACCCAGATAGCATTATTTCCTTTGGATGTTTTGAAAAGTCCATTGAAAAAGTCCATAGTGATGTTTCACCATTTCCATTCTGGTATGGGTAATGGTTGTAGCATCCCCTTAGAATTTTGTCTCTCAACTTTAACTTTCTGACAAACCAAGCATCAAGGGACATATTCAGCAACATCTCTTTTCATGTCATCCCACCAGAAGTACTCTTTGAGGTCCCTATACATCTTTGTACTTCTAGGATGAATAGAAAATGAAGAACTATGAGCCTCGTCCAGTAGCTCCTTCTTTAATTCTGGGATGGGAGGAAGACAAACCCGATTCCTGAATGACGATCAATCTAGGATATGTATTGAGCTCCGCGTAGTTGGTAAAATAGGTCACCAATGCATGGGAGAGGATATTTGTTCTTGATAGTGATCTTGTTATGTTTTCGATAATCATTGCAGAGTCTCATTGATCCATATTTCTTCATAACAAAAAGAATAGGTGTTTCCCAAGGTGACACACTAGGGAATATGAATCCTTTATCAAGATTCTCTTGGAGTTGCTTCTTTAATTCCGACAACTCAATTGGGGCCATTCTATAAGGTTTCTTTGAAATAGGCAAAGCACCCGGTACGAGTTCTATTGAAAACACAACTTCGCAATTTGCTGGAAGACCTTGAAATCCCTCTGGAAATACATCATCAAACTCCCGTAAAATGGTCATATTATAAATCATGAGTTTCTCTCCAACAATTTGAGATAAATAATCTTCATTTAGTGGAATCAAGACCCATAATATGGAATAAATTTCCACTAGAAGGTTATGTTCATCCTTGCATCGATAGACGATCATAGATTGATCTGGAATATGAAATGTGACTTCCCTTCTTTGGCAATTGATATGAGCTCCATATAAAGAAATACAATCCATGCCAAGAATCACATCAAATTCCACTATAGGAATGATCACAAGATTTGCAGGAAGCACTTTCCCACAAACTTCAATTGGAGAAGAATTGTAAACTTTTGATGTGACTATTGTGCCATTATGAGTTGTCACAGCCTACTCAACATCTAATTGTTGAGGTAATATAGAGATACCCTTAGAAAATTCATTATAAATAATATAGTGGGTGGATCCAGAATCAAATAAAATGTTTTCTACTTTAGAGTGGATGGTAAGTGTACCTCTCACCACATCGTTGCCGTACTCCACATCGTCAATAGTAATTGCATGTGACTTTCCTTTGTCTTTGGCCTTAATAGTTTGTTGGCATCGATCATCATCATTAACCCATGGATTTTGTCATTGATTGGCATAATGACCCATCTCCTTGCACTTGAAACATTGAAGTGTAGTAGGTTCATTCTATGTATCCCTTGCATTGTTTGAATCATTAAACATCTTCTTCACATTATTTTGATATTCAATTTCCCGATGACCTTCTTTTCCACACTTATAACATTTTCTTGTCCCCTTAAGACAATTTCCTACATGTTTCTTTCCAGACTTTGAGCATAAGGGAGAACTATAAGGCCCCAGACTTAAACCTTACTTAAACTTGAGTTATTACAAGATTACACATTGAGGATCTTTTCAGGTTTCGAGATTTAGAGAATTAGATCATAAAACTTGCATTACATTCCACATTTAAACAAAGTGGTTACATAAAAGATATTATTAATTTTTCCCATCAACGGAAACATATTTAAATTAAAACATGGATCCTTTCTTTACATTTCCTTGTCACTATCATCATATCATGTACCCTTCCCTTGACCTGTGAAAAACATTTCAAAAACATGGGATGAGCATAAAAAACTCAGAAAGGGTTATAAAAATATGGAAAGGAAACATGAGTTCATATATACATAAGAATGAAATCATACTTTACCCATAAAACATAGGCACTTTAACATACCTCATCAAATCATGAATAAAACATAGAAATCATAAGACATAAAGGTAACTTGAGGCATTCATAACATTCTTACATAGGGAGTAACCCTCTCGGTTACGTTTGGAATACCCACCACAGTATATTACCTAAATCTCTTCAGAGAAACTTTAAAATTTCACTCCTTCACATTACCCAATGCATTAGAGAGCTATATCGGGCTCACCCGCCCTTAGTCTATCACGGAACCACCCGTTTTCATAACAATGCCCAAGAACCATAACATAAACGTATAACATAAAACATGCATAAAGGAAACATAATATTTCCACATTTCAATCACAATATAACTTTTTAGTATATTGAAATGATGAATCCATTCAAAAAGAAACCAATTCCAAAACCATTTAAAACATTTAATAAAGAGATTTTTGAATAAAAGTGTCCCATACCACCTTAAAGCTTTTAAAATTTTAAACCATTAATATCCCTATATATAAATCCTTAAAACCATTTTGAAAACATGGATATTAATAATAAAAAATAATTAGAACATTTAAAGCGATATTTTGGTTAAAGGGGTTTTACCAAAATTAGAGACACTTGAATACAATAATTGAGGAATAAAAATTAGTCAGAACTTTATAATATCATGAGAATAAATGGATTCATGATATAATATTTCAAAGGATAGTATATACACCATATAAGAGTGAATTGTTTCGTAACAACAATGAAGTATCAATTAAAATGTAAAATGTGATGAAATCTCTTATAAAGAAGGTATCCTTAAATTAAGGATAAATCAATCTCAAAATTATGTGTGATAAATATTAATACACCCAATATAAGTGGATATTAAGTGTAAAACAATAAAAGGTCATTCACACATATTCAAAATATGACATATTCAATAACTACAGGTTGAACCCAAAGAAATCAAAATTGGGTTAAAAAGTTCCGTAGGTAAAATTTGACAGCCTAACGGCATCACTTCAAAATTTAGAAAATGAGTTGATGAGAGATAAAAAGGGCATCTCACCACTTGGACATAAAATTTACATCAATAAAGATATAAAAGAACATATTCCAAAATAATATTATGTGAATTAAAAGACATAACAAAAGAAGTCTTTTAAAAAGAGGAGGGTGAAAGGTCCCCTTACCGAGTCGGGTAACTTTGGAAACGTACACCCCATGGAAGAAGGGTCATACAATGAATATGTAAATAATCATAAATGAAATTATAATACACAATGTGTACAATAATGGTCAGTACATACACAACTCAATGGAAATTGTGGCAAATGTAGCATAAATCTCACGGGAATAAAAGTGAGATGAAAAAAATCCCTTATCAAAACTCGGCAGCCTAACGGCGCCACTAAAAACATCAAAAATGGATTGATGAGAGGAAATAGGGTCTCTAATCATATGAAAATAAAAATTACAGTAAGATTAATATAAACTAACATCCCAATCACAAGAAATATGATCTTAAAAGGAATGACATAAAAGGGTGTACTTAAAAAGAAAGAGAGGAGTAGGATCACTTACCTCAAGTCCAACTTGTCTTGTTCGCTTTTTTATATTCTTGAATAATAAACTTTGGTCAATTTATAATTGCCTAAGTACCTCGTTTTAAAATTATTATTCAGTTCATATCACATATTATAATTTTATAATAATTGTTTAATAATGTTAGTTCATATCAGACGTTTTTGCTGATGTTTGGTACATGAGTCAAAAATGAACTTGTTTGAAAAATGATTGTCCATGTAGTTATAAGTAAATAATTTCCATAATAGTATTAATGGTTAAAATATCATATATATCCCATACATCTTCATTTTATACTATTCCATATCATTTGGAGATAAAAAACAAAAAACACCGTTCATGGAGACGGTAGGCCGTACGTACGCATGAACACTACTTTCATTTTTTTCTTTGTCATATTAACGGAATTAGAAATAAATGATATATATATATATATATTATAATTCCATTATAATTTATATGTTATATAGGTCACATATGTTCATTAATTTCATTCTTTATACGTTCCATGTATTGCATGTACGAGTCACATCACTTGAGGGGGCGGTAGTCCACACTTCCTCATATGAAATTATCGCATTTACACAACATGAAAAGAATAAAGGTATGGTTTAAATATAAAATACAGAAGCATATATTAAACATAAATACAATATATAAAATATAGTTACATCATAATGGCCACCTTTAATGGTGTTAAAATAATATTGAACAATCATCATTTCGTGAGACAGAAAATCGCCAACCACAGAAATAGTATGTTCTTTAACCATTAGATGAATGTGTGTGTAAGTGTAGCTCACATACTTCTTATAACAACATCCTAGTATATTTAAGATACTGGATTTGTTACAAAAGATATGATGAAAAAGAGTTTAGGGGGTTGGGGAAGAAAAATAAAACAAAAGGACACAAGTGAAGACATTACCTTAAAATCGGGTAACTCCCTTTGGATTGAGCTCAAAGGCTTCCTTGGGAAGACTTCTACCCAAAGTGAGGCTTCAAGGACTTATAGAGGGATGTGTAGAGACAAAATGTCCAGGGGTTGGCCGAGCCAAAGGCTTTGGAAGTGTGGGTACGGAGGTAGAGTTGGGGGCCTTTTATAAGAGGAGAGGAGGGGAACTCTTGGAAAGTAAAAAAATGTTACTTTATTTTAGAATGAGTTTCGGATTTTAATGGTCCCACATTGATGTGTTTCGAGGATAAGGTGATTAGGGTTCGAAATCCACCCATAAAAGAGATTTTTGACTTGTGTAGGTCATAGATGTTACATTATCTTTTCATTTTATTTAAATCCTTTATTAATGAGGTAATCGCTGCATCATCATGATTTCATAAATAATTTAATATATTTAATGTCTAAAAATTATAAAAAAATATCATAATGTAGGAAATATCTTTATATTTATAATGAATATTTATAATCAAAAATAGGACTTGTATAACCCCATGTAAAAATTGTTTTAGTAAAACATTTCATGTGTGTGTCATTTTTACTTTAACATTAAATAAAAAGGTATTTATGTCATTTTCCAACCAAAGTGGCTCCATGGGGTCCCCAAGTTTACCCATGGATTGTATTGGTCGGCCATGACACATAAAATGAGGGTAGGACATGTTTCAAGCTCATCTCATATTATTAAAACATTATTTTTACCTTAAACTACACTAATTACCTCTAATCGCGATTAAAAACTTAATAAGTTACTATTCACCAAAAAAATTATTTTAATCCCATTGAACCACATTTTACTTCTTAATGACAACCATGTATGTTGGATTCTTTAAATTCAAAACCCAAAGGTGGAAAATTTTCATTTTAACGGAAAATCAGTTTTTATAAGTACAACTTAGTGGTTTCACGATTCATCAAAAATTGATGTTTTTCATAAAATTACCAAAAGTTCACCCTAAGATAAATTTGATATTCCGAATTCAAAAATTATGTCAATATTACAAAATTCAAAACATATAAGTTGCATTAATTAATTTAATAATTAATTCCCATTGTCAAAACAATAGCGTGTTTTTATGAAACAAAATGTATCAAAAGATTAACAGTAGTTTATGTCTGATTTCAAAGTGAAATTAACTCCAATGTCCACCATTGGATTAAATGGTAAAAATATATTCCAATTTCACTTTAAAACCAATTTAAAAGATAATCTAATCATATAAATAAACTAGATTAAAAAGTGGTTTTGTATTAAAATACAACATTTTTCACTATTCATTAAAAATGAACTTTATTGGAAAGATACCAAAAATTTACACAAAGTAAATTTTGATGTCCCGATTCTAAAGAAGAATTTTATTTTGTCAAATATAACACATAAAATTGTCAAAAAGTTGATTTAAAAGAGGTTCACCATCAAAAAGGCGGTTAATCGACCTTTTAAAGAATATTAGAATGTTTACGCTTAAAATTGGATTCATTTGCATTTTTAATCCTCTAACATTTATTGTAAAAAGAAAAAATATTTGACAAACATATATAATCACTTTATAGTTAGTTCTGTTCATTCCCTCCATTACAACGGTTAGGCGTTAACTACTATTTAAAATAATATTATTTTATTATTAGAGTGCAACGTAAGATTCCCAAGAAACACGTTGTTGCGTATTGGGTACGCCATCGAGCATAGAATCCCCTTTAAAGTAATATTAATATTTTATTCACAAATATGGATAAATATAAAAATGTCATATTATTTATTTACCTGGGGTGTTACATCCTTCCCCCCTTTTGGGAATTGCGTCGTCGCAATTTTAAAATTGAGCTTGGAAACATCCTTGAAAGTCCCACATCAGAACAAGAGTCGGTAAAACAATCACTTTAAAATAAAGAAATATAAGTACAGAGGTCACCTGAGTTAACCCATACTAGGATTCCATGTAGGAAAACATGGACATGGAGGAGAAAACATAGGGTCATGTTCTGATGGAGAGTGATAGAAAACATGTTTAGGAGAAAGTTAATCACAAGAAAATCACAAACTTGTGATGGGTTAAACGGTATTCGATTCCCTAGTAGGAAAAGTTAATAGACAACATTTTTGTTTTAAGTTACTTTTTTTTGAGGAATTTATTCATAAGGAAACATAATTACTTATCATGTTTACTTTTAACTTTTCTTAGATTTCTTACACAAAATCATATTTTCTCCAAAAGACGATCATTTAGGAAGACCTGTTCACTATAATCAACTTCTAGAGAATCTCCTAATCCACAAAAGAGAACTATATACTTCCCATTTCATTAGACTTTATCCAAAACCGAAACCAAAAAGGTTATTACAAGATCAGATAATCCAGAAAAGGATAACCCTTTATAAAAAGAAAATTTATTCTTAATCTCCAAAATTTGTCAAACAACACCCAAAGTTCAACGAGGACCATTTGATAAAAAATTTGTCCATAAAATTCTTCAAAGTAACCCAAACTAAGATTGAAACCCAAATATTTGAAGGATTTAATCACAAAGTCTTCCAAGGTACAAATTAACTTTTATATGCAAATAACATCAGTTGCTCTTAAATTCTCATATTGAAAAATAATTAACCTAATCACATATCCTCCATGATAGGTTAGTCATTTCCATAGATAACCCAAAATTAACTTACTCTTGATTCCTAAAATCATCTAACTAAAAAAAATTAGTCAAACTAACCAGGGACTTCACATAGTCTAGTGGTAGGCGATAAATACCAGTCTCACTATGGTTGTGGGTTCGATTCCTGCACCTTTGTCTGATGCGACGGGTTGTCACACGGTCTACGTGTTGTCATTTTTCCAAAACTGTATAATTCTAAAATCATTCAACAAAAAGAGATAAAATCATCAAAAATAACCATAACATAATTTAACCTTAATTTTATCTCATGCCTTTAACTTCCATCGTAACATATAATAACCCAAAATTACCTCAAAAGTAAGGATCATATAAACCCAAATGGTTCTTTATAACTATGTCCACAAAAGAACAGACAACTATTCCATGAATAAAATTTTCATATATTAAACATCAGGGTTACACATACTATAAAAAGACTTCTAATGTAACCCCATCATCAAATGAGACTTAATACTCTTAAGAATTTCACCATAACTCTTGAAGCCCTTAAATGTTGACTTCCTACTCACTCAACATTCTTCATGATACATTAAACATTGCTTTACAACTTATTCTGAAATACTTCTTTCATACAAACAAAATCATGAATTATATCCTAAGATTCCAAAATAGGAAAACAAAAGATATGAAATATTCCACACCTTTGATTGGTCATTGTCAGTTTCTTCATCCTCAATCGGAACGGAATTAGGTATTGGTAAATGAGTATTTGTATGATCTTGATGATCCCATTCATGAAACTTCTTCATAGGACATGTGTTTGCATAATGACCATGCACACCACATTTAAAACATTCAATTAATCCCTCAAAAAGAACTTCTTTCCCTTTCCTCGAGTCAACTGGATGCTTCCTTTTTCCATGGAAGGTTCTTGCTTTATGACCTTAATTTCCACATCTATAGCATATTTCTGTCCCTTTGAAACATTTTCCTAGGTGTTTCATTCCACATCATTGACACATAGGTTTTTTAACACACTTACCTTTATGATTATTACCTGTAGTTCTGTAGGGATTTGTTTAATGCATATATGATGCCTTAGTGAAATCACCAAGGTTATAGGTGGTCAATCATGACTCCAGATAGTTGGTTGAGGATAGATATAAGTGTTCTCATTGCATCTCCCATATCATTCAGTTGCTTTCTCAAAAAACTGTCAATGTTTCCTTCACATCCACTGTTACTTTGGTGCCTGCTAGATCCAGCCATTTACTAAAACCAAAAAGGTCAGTGTGAGTATATCACTAAAACCATCATGTACTAATGAGGAAGATAAACACTAAGATATAATTACTCAATCACTTTATCTAAAACTAGGACTCTTTCTGAAATCATATCCATTATGGTAATTTCACTTATGCTTAAAGAGTACCCTAACCTCTAAAGTTATCTAAATCGACCTCTGATACCAACTATAAGGCCCTAGTCTTAAACCTTACTTAATCTTGAGTTATTACAAGATTACACATTGAGGATCTTTTCAGGTTTAGTGTTTTAGAGAATTAGATCATAAAACATGCATTACATTCCACATTTAAACAAAGTGGTTACATAAAAGATAGTATTCATTTTTCCCATCAATGGAAACATATTTAAAATAAAACATGGATCCTTTCTTGACATTTCCTTGACACTATCATCATATCATATACCCTTCCCATGACCTGTGAAAAACATTTCAAAAACTTGGGATGAGCATAAAAATCTCATTAAGGGTTATAAAAATATGGAAAGGAAACATGAGTTCATATATACATAAGAATGAAATCATACATTTCCCAAAAAACATAGGAACTTTAACATACCTCATCAAATCATGAATAAAACATAGAAATCATAAGACATAAAGGTAACTTGAGGCATTCATAACATTCTTACATAGGGAGTAACCCTCTTGGTTACGTTTGGAATACCCACCACAGTATATTCCCTAAATCTCTTTGGAGAGACCTTAACGTTTCACTCCTTCACGTTACCCAATGCATTGGAGAGCTATATCGGGCTCACCCGCCCTTAGTTTATCACAGAACCACCCGTTTTCATAACAATTCCCATGAACCATAACATAAACGTATCACATAAAACATGCATAAAGGAAACATAACATTTCCACATATCAATCACAATATAACATTTTACTACATTGAAATAATGAATCCATTCAAAAAGAAACAATTTCCAAAACCATTTAAAACATTTAATAAAGAAATTTTTGAATCAAAGTGTCCCATACCACCTTGAAGCTTTTAAAATTTTAAACCATTAATATCCAAATAAATTAATCCTTAAAACCATTTTGAAAACATGGATATTAATAAGAACAAATAATTAAAACATTTAAAGCGATATTTTGGTTAAAGGGGTTTTACCAAAATTAGAGACACTTGAATACAATAATTGAGGAATAACATTTAGTTAGAACTTTATAATATCATGAGAATAAATGGATTCATGATATAATATTCCAAAGGACAGTATATACACTATATAAGAGTGAATTGGTGCATAACAACAATGAAGTCTCAATAGAAATTTCAAATGTGATGAAATCCCTTATAAAGAAGGTATCCTTAAATTAAGGATAAATCAATCTCAAAATTATGTGTGACAAATATAAATACACCCAATATAAGTGGATATTAAGTTTAAAACAATAAAAGGTCATTCACACATATTCAAAAGATGATATATTCAATAACTACATGTTGAACCCAAAGAAATCCAAATTGGGTTAAAAAGTTCCCTTGGAAAAATTCGACAGCCTAACGACATCACTTTAAAATTTAGAAAATGAGTTGATGAGAGATTAAAAGGGCATCTCATCACTTGGACATAAAATTTACATCAATAAGTATATAAAATAACATATCCCAACATAATATTATGGGAATTAGAAGACATAACAAAATAAGTCTTTTAAAAAGAGGCTGGTGAAAGGTCCCCTTACCGAGTTGGGTAACTTTCGAAATGTACACCCCATGGAAGAAGGGTCATACAATGAAGATTTGAATACCAATATGTGAAATTATACTACACAAAGTGTATAATAATTGGAAGTACATACACCACTCAATGGAAATTGTGGCAAATGTAGCATAAATCTCAAGGGAATAAAAGTGAGATGAAAAAATCCCTTACGAAAACTCGGCAGCCTAACGGTGCCACTTAAAACATCCAAAATGGATTGATGAGAGGAAATAGGGTCTCTCATCTTTTGAAAATAAAAATTATAGTATGATTAATATAAAATAACATCCCAATCACAAGAAATATGAGCTTAAAAGGAATGACATAAAAGGGTGTACTTAAAAAGAAAGAGAGGAGTAGGATCCCTTATCTCAAGTCCAAATTGTCTTGTTTGTTTCTTTATATTCATGAATAATAAACTTTGGTCAATTTATAATTTCATAAGGACCTCATTTAAAAATTATTATTCAGTTCACATCACATATCATAATGTTATAATAATTGTTAAATAATGTTAGTTCATATCAGACATTTTTGCTGATGTTTGGTACATGAGTCAAAAATGAACTTGTTTGAAAAATGATTGTCCATGTAGTTATAAGTAAATAATTTACAGAATAGTATTAATGGTTAAAATAACATATATATCCAGTACATATTCATTTTATACTATTCCATATCATTTGGAGATAAAAAACGAAAAGCACCCTTCATAGAGACGGTAGGCCGTAAGTACGCATGAACGCTACTTTCATTTTTTACTTTGTCATATTAACGGAATTAAAAGTAAATGATATATATATACATATATTATAATTCCAGTATAATATATATGTTATATAGGTCACATATTTACATTAATTTCATTCTTTATACGTTCCATGTATTGCATGTACGAGTCACATCACTTGAGGGGGCGGTAGTCCACACTTCTTCATATGAAATTATCGCATTTACACAACATGAAAAGAATAAAGGTATGGTTTAAATATAAAATACAGAAGCATATATTAAACATAAATACCATATATAAAATAAAGTTACAACATAATGTCCACCTTTAAATGTGTAAAAAGAATATTGAACAATCATCGTTTCGTGAGGCAGAAAATCGCCAACCACAGAAACAGTATGTTCTTTAACCATTATACGAAGGTGTGTGTAAGTGTAGCTCGAATACTTCTTATAACAACATACTAGTATATTTAAGATACTGGAGTTGTTACAAAAGAAATGAATAAATATATTTTAGGGGGTTAGAGAAGCAAAATAAAACAAAATCACACAAGTGAAGACATTACCTTAAAATCGGGTAACTCCTTTTGGTTTGAGCTCAAAGGCTTCCTTGGGAAGACTTCTTCCCAATTTGAGGCTTCAAGGAGTTAGAGAGGGATGTGGAGAGACAAAATGGTCAGCGTTTGGCCGAGCCAAAGGCTTTGGAAGTGTGGGTAAGGAGGAAGAGGTTGGGGGCCTTTTATAAGAGGAG
Source organism: Viscum album (assembly GCA_963277665.1). Taxonomy (NCBI): domain Eukaryota; kingdom Viridiplantae; phylum Streptophyta; class Magnoliopsida; order Santalales; family Viscaceae; genus Viscum; species Viscum album. Next base: position 1,810,238,003 of record OY728159.1, on the reverse strand, counting down.
AGGAGGGGCACTCTTGGAAAGTAAAGAAATGTTACTTTATCTTAGAATGAGTTTTGGATTTTAATGGTCCCACATTGATGTGTTTCGAGGAAAAGGTGATAATGGTTCTAAATCCACCCATAAAATAGGTTTTTGACATGTGTAGGTCATAGATCTTACATTATATTTTCATTTTCTTTCAATCCTTTATTAATGAGGTAATCGCTGCATCATCATGATGTCATAAATAATTTAACATATTTAATGTATAAAAATTATAAAAAATTATCATGATGTATAAAATCTTCATATCTCTCTAATTAATATTTATAATCAAAAATCTGACTTTTATTACCCCATGTAAAAATTGTTTTAGTAAAACATCTCATGTGTGTGTCATTTTTACTGTAACATTAAAAAAAAGGTATTTATGTCATTTTCCAACCAAAGTGGCTCCATGGGGTCCCAAAGTTTACCCATGGATTTCATTGGTCGACCATGACACATCCAATGAGTGTAGGACATGTGTCAAGCTCATCTCATATTATTAAAACATTATTTTTACCTTAAACTACACTAATTACCTCTAATCGCGATTAAAAACTTAATAAGTTACTATTCACAAAAAATTATTTTAATCCCATTGAACCACATTTTACTTCTTAATGACAACCATGTATGTTGTATTTTTGAAATTCAAAACACAAAGGTGGAAAATTTTCATTTAAACAGACAATCTGTTTTTATAAGTACCACTTAGTGGTTTCACTATTCATCAAAAATTGAAGTTTTTCAGAAAATTACCAAAAGTTCATCCTAAGCTATAATTGATATTCCGAATTCAAAAATGATGCCTATTTTAGAAAATTCAAAACTTATAAGTTGCATTAATTAATTTAATAATTAATTCCCGCTGTCAAAACAATAGCGTGTTTTTATGAAACAAAATGTATCAAAAGATTGACACTAGTTTAAGTCTGATTTCAAAGTGAAATTAATTCCAATGTCCACCATTGGATTAAATGGTAAAAATATATTCTAATTTCACATTAAAACCAATTCAAAAGATAATTTAATAATATAAATAAATTAGATTAAAAAGTGGTTTGGAATTAAAATACAACATTTTTCACTATTCATTAAAAAATGAACTTTATCAGAAAGATACCAAAAATTTACACAAAGTAAATTTTGATGTCCCGATTCTAAAGAAGAATTATATTTTGTCAAATATAACACATAAAATTGTCAAAAAGTGTATTTAAAAGAGGTTCGCCATCAAAAATGCGGTTAATCGAACTTTTAAGGAATATTAGAATGTTTACGCTTAAAATTGGATTCATTTCCATTTTTAATCCTCTAACATTTATTGTAAAAAGTAAAAATATTTGACAAACATATATAATCACTTTGTAGTTAGTTCTGTTCATTCCCTCTATTACAACGACTTGGGGTTAACTACTATTTAAAATTATATTATTTTATTATTAGAGTGCAATGTATGATTCCCAAGAAACTCGTTGTTGCATATTGGGTACACCATCGAGCCTAGCATCTCCATTCAAGTAATATTAATATTTTATTCACAAATATAGATAAATATAAAAATGTAATATTCTTTAGTTACACGGGGTGTTACAAAAACTCATCTTCTTTTCAGTGTGGTCTTTAGATTTTCCTTTAAATTACATTTTCCTCTTCTTATCAAACCCATGTGACTGATGGGTTACACCAATCTCCATCTCAACCTTGAGGGCACATCGAACAATTTCCTCGTAGCTATTGATGTCCCTTATGGTTAACGCCCTTCGATGAATTGGTTTTAAGCCACTAAAGAATCGATCGATCTTACTCTCGGGTTGGATAATAATTCCAGAAGCGTACCTTGCAAGTCTTGTAAAATTTGCTTCATAGGTACCAACTGATTCATCATCCTTTTGCTTCCATTCAAGAAACCCCTTCTCCATCTTTGTTCGAAGAATACGAGTGAAATACTTATTGAAAAATAATTTCTTGAACTCTTCTCATTCCATGGACTCAATTTCATCCCTTTGCCTCGTATTCTTAATAAGATTCCACCATTGGTCAGCATCACCTTCCAAATGATACACTGTTAAGATGACTTTATCATGCTTAGAACATTGAAGAACTGAAAATATCTTTTTAGTTTTACTAATCCATTGTTTAGCCACTAATGGATCATAAGACCCACTGAATGAAGGTGGACGCTGCCTCATGAAGAATTCAATAGAATGTTGCTCCTTTCTTTGCTCGTTTGGAAGTCATGCATGATTCATAGCTTGAGAAAGTTGTGTGAGCATGGCTACAAGATTTTTCATTCCATCTCATATAACGTTTTGTTGCTCAGGGGGACAATCATTGCATTTCACATCGTATTCCGCATTAACATGGTTCCTTCGGGTTCTATCCATTGACTAAAACCTAGACATATCCTTAGGTTTCTTACTAAGTCTTTCACATCCTAGTTTCCAAAGGATGACTATACCTTTCCTCTGATACCAACTATAATGACCCATAATTTACATACATGGTTATTACATCAAAATTTAATCATACTTATTACAACATATAACCAAACCAAGAAAGGACCGTATAGGTATAGTGTCTTTAGAAACTGGCAAACATAAACAAATGGTTCATAAATCGTCTACATTGTATCCCATTTATTTCATCATATGTAGAGTCCCTTTTTTGGAATATCCTACTTAATATCCTTATTCTTGAACAGGGGAAAAGAAAACATACAAAAGGGTGAGCTCAAATTCTCAGTAAGGGTAAAAAAATAAATATAAAACATATCATATTTATAAGAACGTAACATTTTGAAAATCTTATCCTGTAAAAGAGATAATATCATGGGATAAATCATAGAAGTGAAATGTAATTCCAATAATCATAACATAAAACATGAAGCTTTGTGTAATAAACACATAATCATAGAAAATCATTTATTAGTAGTCAAGACTCATTTCGAAGACTATCTTAGCGGACAAAGTCCATTTCTGAACCGAGTTCACTCCTCGTTTCAGTCCTGTTTCACTAAACCAGTTTAACCCGCCGTTCCAGCCATGTCTATCTCTTGAGATATAAATATTTACCCAATTAATTGGAGGGAGATATAGGTCCTACCCATCTCATAATGATACCATTATTATGTGTGCCACAAAATCATAAATCATACATCATAGCATAACCCATGTAATAGAAATGGATTCTTAAACATAATGCCATCATAACATAATCCATATAAGATAAAAGGAAATCATAAAATTAATTCCATCATAACATAATAAAATCAATGTAAAAATAGGGATAGAAACATAACCCTATATTAACTTAGATGGAAAATAATTTTGATAAACCGCTTGAACTCCATTCTTGAGGAAAATATCCTCTCTTCCTCAAAAACATTTTCCTTTCATAAAATGTCATATAATTTTCAACTAAAATAAGTTTATTTTTAATAAACATGAAAAATTTTAAAGGAATATTCATGTAAATAATGTTCTCTGAAATCATAAAAATCCATTCAATCCGTATAAGTTAAAAAAACATTCTTCTTGTACTTTGGCCGGAAAAGTCAAAAAGTACCTCGTATGAAAAATGACAAAAGATTCCTTTCATTTATTTTACTAAAAACTCACAGAAAGGTAAAATTGGATTTAAAAAATTGTAGGTGGATGGAAATAATATTAAATATTGAGGAAACATGGATGTGGATGATAAATATTCCCCACTGAATTATGATGTATAAACATTCTCGGATAAAAATGAGATTGTGAGATTTTCCCTTACCTTAGGTCCGATTTGCTTTGTATGTGTCCAAAACTCCTATATAATGATTTAAATAATGTCATTGACTTATTCCAGAATCATTATTATTTTTATGATATCATATATGGTCATATTCTTAGCTTCTTATTAGTAATAGTTCATTTCTACTTGTTATTCGGATGTTTATTGCTTTATGTTCGTATGTGTGTTTTGTCAAATAAATTCTTATTACACTTTTTATATTTTAGACTCATCATTTCCAGAATGTTATTAGTGTAATATATATCATATTTATTCATTAAATTCATTTATATAATTATTATACAATGAAGATCAGGTAGAACGAGTCGCATCACATCGTGGAGACGGTATTCCGTACGTACACACGAGTGATGGTATCGTTCCCATGATTGTGGAATTGTATTGGAGTGTATGTATACTATTTCAGAATCTATATCAATTTAATATAATCATATATAGTCATTATTTACACCATTATACCCATCCAAGTAAGGTGTTGGTGGAAAATAGATTACACCACAGCGTGGATACGGTATTTCGTACGTACGCACGTGCAGTGATTTCGTTTTTCGTAGGATGGATAGATGGTGAAATATGGTTTTTTCATACTTATAATAACATATAATTATATGAGTGATACTGATATTATTACTTAATAATGAACATATTATAGAAGAATAAGTAGAAGAAGAAATAAATTTTAAAGAATCAGTAACAGACATTACCTCTTCTTTGAAGCGCCTCTTTGAGACCTCCTCTTAGGGCTCTAAAATTTGTCTTTGAAGAATACCAAGACCTCTAGGATATTTCTAGGGAAGTGGGGAAGTGAAATAGGAAGGTGTTGGCCGAGATTGAAGCCTCAAATTGGTGTGATGAGGAGAGGGAGGAGGTTCCCTTTTGTAGGGGAGGAGAGGGGCACCTTTGGAAATATAAGATATATTAGTTTATATTAAATCCCAAAAACACATAGAAACTTCCAAAATTACTCATATAAAAATATTAGATGATATAGGGTTGTAATATGATCAAACAATAAAATTTAGGCATGTTAGGAATTTATTTTAAACATTATCAGCTTGATTTATCCTTATTTATCAATTTAATTTTATTTGTGGTAATAATATTCTAAATTTTAAATTATTATAAATAATTATGTAACGCCCCGACCCTAGTTACCTAGAGTCAGTGAATTATTACATAACATTGGCATGATCCCGAGAAAGATCAAGTCTCGAAAGACCGATTAGTTTAGTAGCCTTGGAATAACTAGATACATCCATAAATTTTTACATTACATCATAAAAAAACATCTTGTCTTCATATCCCCTCATACTATCCCTGCAGGTCATTCATAAATTACTTCTTCATAATCCTGGGAAAAATAAAACATTGAAAGGGGTGAGCTTAGATGCTCAGTAAGGATAACTTTATAGCAGAAGCTTTCATAAATAAGCATAAACACTTAAGGAAATTTATAACTAAAACAAAAGCTTTTTAAACTTGAACTTCAGCATAAAATGGAAAAGGTAAAATGAAATAATGCCATTTACTTACTCACATGGATATTCTACTAGTCGAATGATCACATGCAATATCAATATCCACTTTCATAATGTTGGAATGCATAATGCTAAACATTAATTTCTTTTCAAGGCCTCGTCCCAAGACCATGGGGCTAACTGTAACCGGAACCCAACACGGAGTGCCTCTAATAACCGGACACCAACCCGGAGTGCCTCTAATAACCGGAGACCAAACCGGAGGGCTTACTTTTACTAGTCCCTAACCTGGAGGGCTTACTTTTACCAGTCCCCATCCCGGAGGGCTTACTTTAACCAGTCCCCAACCTAGAACATACTTGTCCAACACATTCATATGAAGTAAAGGTTGAAATATAACATAAACATTCTTATTGGAACTAGCATATGAAATGTCAATACTTTTACCACAAACCATGAATGGTATAAAAACAGCGCATCCACAGTCAAACATGACTCATTCGATACAATATGGAAGATTGTATTGTATCACATTAACCTCATTCAAGAATAATGAATGATGTTGACATGAATGAAAATAATCATCAAAACTATTTGAGAGAATTATCCCCCTTTTCTTGAAAACATTTAAAAGTCACACTATTTGTCAAGAAGCCATTTAAAAGTAGATTTTTGAATCAAAGTTTCCCATACCACTTTGAAACTTTTTAAAAGGAGTTTTAATTTCTAAAACTTTAATGTCCATATAAATAAATCCTTAAAACCATTTTTAAAACATGGACATTAATGAACACAATTTAGAAGAATAAGTCTTTAAAACATTTAAAAATGGTATCTTAGTTAGAGTTTCTAACCAAAAGAGAGAGACTTGAATACAAATAATTGAGGTAATCAAAACTTTGTAATATCATGAGAATAAAGGGATTCATGATATACTATGTCAAAGTACATTATATACACCACCTAAAACTGATTTGGTGTATATCGACAAAGAAGTCTCAATGGAATGTAAATTGAGATGAAATATCTCATAAAGGTTGTATCCTTAGGTTAAGGATAAATCAATGACATAATTATGTGTGAAAAATATAAATACACTCAATATGACTGGATATTTAGTGTAAATCAATCAGATGAAATTCACACATATTCTTTTAAAAACAACACCAATGAATTGGATATTTAACTCAACAAATGGAGATTGAGTTAAAATTACTCTTATCAAGTTCATACCGATCACTTGAGAATTTATCAATGGAGTGATTATGTGTATCAAAAGTATATCCATAGAAAGGGGAGTGGAAATTAAGACATAATCAAATGAATAGAGATTCCACACATAATCTTGGAGTAATATAATCAATGAAATATGCGTAAATCCAAATGAGTAGAAATTGAAATATCAAATTCCCTTATCGATTAGGTAACTTCCGAAACATACACCCATGAAAGAAGTATCATACCATGATGATGTAAATACCCATAAATTAAATTATATTACACAATGAATACGATCATGGGAAGTACACATACACCACATGCAATAATTAAGTGGTGATCAATGGAATTCTCACGGAATTAAAAGTGAGATAAGAAACCGCCTTACCACATTAATCAACTGTGTCGTATGACCAAAAGTTAATAACCACCAAATGATTTACAGAATATCATCAATATAAAGAGAATCATGATAATATATATCAAATGGTAGTACACAATACACCACTTTCAATAATTTAGTGGCGAACAATGGAAATCTCACGGAATTGAAAGTGAGATAAGAAAATCCCTTACTTTGTACTTTTTCCTTGGTAGATGGTAGGTTTACCTCCTGTATAATGGTGAAATAATTGTTATTTAATTATAAAAGAATCATTTACTTTAACATGATATCATATATGATCTTTTAACATTGATTTGTTAATAATATCTTAGAATTATCGTCATTTCGGGTGTTAACGAGTTCATTTTACATTATATTCTTTGTTATGTGAGCCATATTCGTTATTAATGGGATGTATATTATTCATATCCAGAATGATATCAAGTCCTTAGATACTATTTTTAAATCATCAAATGATAATTATACTTGAATGGATATGATGGACAATGAATCTCATCGCGTTCGTGGAGACGGTAGTCCGTACATACGCACGAGCGACAATATCATTCTTTTGATATTAAAATAATATATAATTGGATTTTATATCATATATACAGAATCATTATCATGTTATATTTATTATTTACATGAGTTAAACATCATTATTATACCCATCCAAATAATAATATATTGAATAACAATTACACCACGACGTGGAGACGGTAAGTCGTACGTACGCACGTATGGTGACATGTTATTCAAAGGATGGATAGAAAAATGAATATGGTTGCACCATATTTATAATAACATCACAGTATATATATGATACTGGATTTATTATTTTATAATGGAAATAACAAAGAAAGAGGAAGTGGAAGAAGAAAGGAACTTGAAAAGGGGTGGTGAAAACATTACCTCTTCTTCGGGTTCTTCCTTTTGATTTGATCAAAAGGGCTCCAAAGGTTGGCTTTCTGATCAAACTAAGGCCTCTAGGTTGTAGTGCAGGAAGTTGAGATAGTATTTGGGTAGGGTTTGGCCGAACCAAAGGGCTTTGAAGGTGTGAAGAAATGAGAAGGAGGAGTGCCCTTTTATAAGAGGGGTGAGGGGCACCTTTGGAAAAGCTAGAGATATTAGTTTATAATAAATTTATATTCGGTTTCCAATGGCTCCAAAGTTGACTATTCAAAGGTTAAGGTGGGGATTGATCGAAAACAACTCAACCAATAGAATTTAGACAGGTTTGGGAACTTATATTAACCTTATCTTTAAGTATTAACTCTAAGTTAATTAGTTTCACTTTTACAATGTCTCTTTGTATTTTTATATTATATGGTTAATAAACTTACCATATACATACAAGCGACCCCCAAGTGGTCCATTAAAGATAAACCTATCATGATATAAGTCTCTTGGCCGAACCTTAGTTTTTTAAGAATTTAATATCAATTAATAATATAATATTTGTTTTAAAAACTCTTTTATGTCAATTTTGACACTATTCAATAGTTGATTTTTTTGAAACTCATAACAGATTGATTACTTCAAAAAAAGTCAATTAAATCAATACTAATATATCATATTATCCTATAAAATTATTTTAATTCATTAAAAGTTTCATATTATATTTATTTGTGTATTTTTAATATCAATTATTTTGATTTGTCACTATTATAGTAATTACTGCATCATCATTGTGTCATAAATAAATTAAATTAGTTAATGTCTAAAAATTATAAATAAACTATAATTATGTAGAAAATCTTTTTATCTTTCTATGGAATATTTATAATCTAAAATCCAACATATATAACCCTCTGTAACAATTGTTTTGTTGAAAGATATATGCTTGTGTCATTTTTGTATTTATTTTAACTTAATTAAAATAAAGTGTCATTATCACTTACAAGTGGATCCATGGGGTCCCAAAATAGACCCAAAGATGCCCATGGTCGACCATGTATCAACCAATAGGGTTAAGACACGTTTTAGGGTAATTTAGTATTATTATAATATTATTTTTTAACCCTTATTTACCGGATTTACCCTTAACCATGATAAATAAAATATTTACCGCGGTAATTATTCAAAATGTCTAAAAATAAAAGTTACCTATTTACACAATTTGAACATCCTGATTCCAAATATGGAATCCATTTTTCTAAATTCAAAACACAGAAGTGGCAGAAATTAATTTAAAATTAATTCCCTCTGTCAAAACAAAAAGCGTGTTTTTAAGAGATAATAACTATCAAAAGATTGACACTTGTTTATGTTCGGTTTAATTGTAAAATTATGTCCAATGACCAAAATTATATTAAATGGTTAAAATATATTCTAAATATACTTTAAAACAACTCAAATTCATAATTTATCACTATTAATTATTTTGATTAAAAAAGTTGTTTTTAATTAAAAATTTAGTAATTTTCACTATTCATCAAAATATGAAAGTTATCCAAAAAGTACCAAAATTTCACCCTAGGCTAATTTCGATATTACGAATCCAAAAATTAAGTCCATTTTGAGAGATAAAATTTATAAAATTTCAAAAAGTAGGTATTACTATTCATAACGGCTAGTTTGACTGGTTATGGTGTGTTAAAATCTCAAAGTTGTGTACAAGGCAAGCCATTGCATTATTCGAAAGGAAACATACCGAGGAAACTTGGGCTGTTACATTCTCCCCTCCTTCAATAAATTGCGTCCTCGCAATTTTTAAAATTTTTCTTGGGAATATAATGGAAAGTCCCACATCGGCAAAAGAGCCAATAAAACTATCACTTTAAAAGAAAGAAAGAGAGGTATAAGGGTCATCCAAGATAACCCATACTGGGATTCCATGTAAGAAAACATGGATATGGATGATAAAATAAGTGTAAAGTTCTGATGGAGAGGGATTGAAATCATGATCAGGAGAAAGTTAACAATGAGAAAACCACAAACTTGTGTTGGGACAAACGACCATTAGTCTCCTAGTAGGAAAGTAAACGGACAACATTTTTGTTAAAGTTACATTACATAAGGAATATGAATTCATTTATGATATTGACTAATAACATTATGAGATATACTTACATTTTAAGTAAATTTTCATTCTTTAATAAATTTCCACCACTAACTCAATTTTTTTTAAACGATGAGTATTCAAGAAGACTTGGTCACACTGGAAGAGCTAGAATAAACTTCTATAGAATCACATGATCCATGCAGGATAAACCATATATTTACATTGTCTTTGAATATTAATCAAAACCAAAATGGTTAGTGAATGATCTAATGATCCCCCAAAAGGATATTCATTGAGATAAATATGCACTAATCTTAATTTCTAAAATTAAACCAACAATACCCCAAAGTTAAATAGATGCCATTCAATAACCAATTGTCCTTAAAATCCTTTAATATAATCCAAACAAATATTGAAACCCAAATCATAGAAGAATTTGATTATGTAGTCTCCCATGTTACATTGTATCTCCAAATGACATCAAATACTCTTAAATTCACATACTTAAAAGTAATTAACATCATCACATATTCTCTGTTATAGGTTAATAATTTCCATAAATAACCCAAATCACTATAAATCAATAATAAAAACATAGATAAAAATCCACCATTACTCTACAAATGAAACCCCATTGTATTCTATTTTCCTTGGGCATATAGTGTTTCCAACAAAGCGAACATCTTCCAAAATAACATTTATCACTTAATCACCAAATCATTTTCCTATACCAGGGGTATTCATTTGATAAGACATAGGAACCCAAATCATCTTATTATTGATCAATAAAATCATTTAACAAAAAAAATAGTCACATTAACCAGGGACTTCACGTAGTCCCGTGGTAGGCGATAAATCCCAATCGCACTTTGGTTGTGGGTTCGATTCCCACAGCTTTGTCCAATGCGACGGGTTGTCACATAGTCTACGTGTTGTCCTTTTTCAAAAACTATATTTTATAATATTACCAAAATGAGATAAATTCCTCAAAATAACATAATTTAATCAAAAATGTTATATCATACTTTGAATTTTTATCCCAAATTATAATAACTTATAATTTTCTCAAACCCCAATGATCATATAAAACCAAATGGTTATTTATACCTGTATCCACAAGCGAAGAGACAATTCTTCTTCAAATATCATTCTCACATGGCAAACTGCGGGGTTACAAATACAAGATAAAATTATTCCCAAGTACCCATCAACAAGGAGTGCTAATACTTTTTATGTTTTTCTCCAACCATTTATTTCCACATATCTTCTTCTTTGACCAAGAAAATATCCTATAGAATAGGAAATTCACTCGGGTAATGGCCAGGTCCCCTATATTTACGGCAATTGACTGTAAATGGACTCTTGGGACCATTTTTATCTTCTTCCATAGTACTCTTTATTTTTCTTCGGCAATTCTTCACTTTATGTCCTTCCTTCCCGCACGTAAAACATTTCGTTGTCCCATTGAGACACATTCCTGGGTGTCTCTTTCCACATTTCTTGCATGATGAAAATTGAGGTTTCTTTTCTCCATGGTCTCCATTGCTGGAGATCTTATCATTTATCACCTTTCTCTTCCTTGTTGAGTCTGGGAGTTGGTTAATATATATGTTGTTGATCATATTTTTGGAAAATTGATTTGGCATAAAGACGATATCTTTTACGCCTATCAACATTCCATTTTGGTGCTCATTTCCACCATCGTTCCCACCTTGTACATCATTCTCAAAGTCACTATGACTTCCTTGGAATCCAGCCATTGACTAAAACCAGAAAGCATTGTGTGAGTAATAGTAGTCGTAAAATCACTTAGAGATTAAAATGTCACTATATTCTCAATTTGAAACATATTAGGATTAACCAAGGTCATTTACTCTCATCTTATGTATATATTACTTAAATCGGTTTGTAAAGAAAATGTAAATTATCCTAAGCATATCCCCCGGGAGTGTCGTAACCAAGAGTGCAGCAAGGCCCGTTGTCGTGCACCAGTTCCCGTTCGAGTCTAGCTCAAAGCGGTGTTTTCGGGTTTTACCCCTAGGTACATCTGTGCCAGAGCCGCCTCTACCTGCTCGTATCCAGACAGGGATGTATTGCTCGGAAAACTCACAAAATCTCTACAATACCAAAATTCTCAGAAGTTCTTTTATACTAATCCTCAAAGTTCATCTTAGGTTTACGTGCTCTAATTAGAGTTTATCTAAATCTAGCTTCCAAGGTTTGTACTAAACTTCCTCTGATACCAACTGTAACGCCCCGACCCTAGTTACCTAGAGTCGGTGCATTATTACATAACATTGGCATGATCACGAGAAAGATCAAGTCTCGAAAGACCGATTAGTTTAGTAGCCTTGGAATAACTAGATACATCCATAAATTTTTACATTACATCATAAAAAAACATCTTGTCTTCATATCCCCTCATACTATCCCTGCAGGTCATTCATAAATTACTTCTTCATAATCCTGGGAAAAATAAAACATTGAAAGGGGTGAGCTCAGATGCTCAGTAAGGATAACATTATAGTAGAAGCTTTCATAAATAAGCATAAACGCTTAAGGAAATTTATAACTAAAACAAAAGCCTTTTAAACATGAACTTTAGCATAAAATGGCAAAGGTAAAATGAAATAATGCCATTTACTTACTCACATGGATATTCTACTAGACGAATGATCACATGCAATATCAATATCCACTTTCATAATGTTGGAATGCATAATTCTAAACTTTAATTTCTTTTCAAGGCCTCGTCCCAAGACCATGGGGCTAACTGTAACCGGAACCCAACCCGGAGTGCCTCTAATAACCGGACACCAACCCGGAGTGCCTTTAATAACCGGAGACCAAACCGGAGGGCTTACTTTAACCAGTCCCTAACCTGGAGGGCTTACTTTTACCAGTCCCCAACATGGAGGGCTTACTTTAACCAGTCCCCAACCTGGAACATACTTTTCCAACACATTCATATGAAGTAAAGGTTGAAATATAACATAAAAATTCTTATTGGAACTAGCATACGAAATGTCAATACTTTTACCACAAACCACGAATGGTATAAAAACAGCGCATCCACAGTCAAACATGACTCATTCGATACAATATGGAAGATTGTATTGTATCACATTAACCTCAATCAAGAATAATGAATGATGTTGACATGAATGAAAATAATCATCAAAACTATTTGAGAGAATTATCCCCCTTTTCTTGAAAACATTTAAAAGTCACACTATTTGTCAAGAAGCCATTTAAAAGTAGATTTTTGAATCAAAGTGTCCCATACCACTTTGAAACTTTTTAAAAGGAGTTTTAATTTCTAAAACATTAATGTCCATATAAATAAATCCTTAAAACCATTTTTAAAACATGGACATTAATGAGCAAGATTTAGAAGAATAGGTCTTTAAAACATTTAAAAATGGTATCTTAGTTAGAGTTTATAACCAAAAGAGAGAGACTTGAATACAAATAATTGAGGTAATCAAATCTTTGTAATATCATGAGAATAAAGGGATTCATGATATACTATGTCAAAGTACATTATATACACCACCTAAAACTGATTTGGTGTATATCAACAAAGAAGTCTCAATGGAATGTAAATTGAGATGAAATCTCTCATAAAGGTCGTATCCTTAGGTTAAGGATAAATCAACGACATAATTATGTGTGAAAAATATAAATACACTCAATATCATTGGATATTTAGTGTAAATCAATCAAATTAAATTCACACATATTCTTGTAAAAACAACACCAATGAATTGGATATTTAACTCAACAAATGGTGATTGAGTTAAAATTACTCTTATCAAGTTCATACCGATCACTTGAGAATTTATCAATGGAGTGATTATGTGTATAAAAAGTATATCCACAAAAGGGCGAGTGAAAATTAAGACATAATCAAATGAATAGAGATTACACACATAATCTTGGAGTAATATAATCAATGAAATATGCGTAAAGCCAAATGAGTGGAAATTGAAATCTCCAATTCCCTTATCGATTAGGTATCTTACGAAACATACACCCATGAAAGAAGTATCATACCATGATGATGTAAATACCCATAAATTAAAGTATATTACACAATGAATACGATCATGGGCAGTACACATACACCACATGCAATAATTAAGTGGTGATCAATGGAATTCTCACGGAATTAAAAGTGAGATAAGAAACCCCCTTACCACATTAATCAACTGAGTCGTCTGGACAAAAGTTAATAACCACCAAATTATTTACAGAATATAATGAATATAAAGAGATTCATGATAATATATATCATATGGTAGTACACAATACCCCACTTTCAATAATTTAGTGGCGAACAATGGAAATCTCACGGAATTGAAAGTGAGATAAGAAAATCCCTTTGTACTTTTTCCTTGGTCGATGGTAGGTTTACCTCCTGTATAATGGTGAAATAATTGTTATTGAATTATAAAAGAATCATTTACTTTAATATGATATCATATATGATCTTTTATCATTGATTTGTTAATAATATCTTAGAATTATCGTCATTTCGGGTGTTAACGGGTTCATTTTACTTTATATTATTTGTTATGTGAGCCATATTCGTTATTAATGGGATGTATATTATTCATATCCATAATGATATCAAGTCCTTAGATACTATTTTTAAATCATAAAATGATAATTATACTTGAATGGATATGATGGACAATGAATCTCATCGCGTTCGTGGAGACGGTAGTCCGTACATACGCACGAGCGACAATATCATTCTTTTGATATTAAAATAATATATAATTGGATTTTATATCATATATACAGAATCATTATCATGTTATATTTATTATTTACATGAGTTAAACATAATTATTATACCCATCCAAATAATAATATATTGAATAACAATTACACCACGACGTGGAGACGGTAAGCCGTACGTACGCACGTATGGTGACATGTTATTCAAAGGATGGATAGAATACTGAATATGGTTGTACCATATTTATAATAACATCACAGTATATATGTGATACTGGAGTTATTATTTTATAATGGAAATAACAAAGAAAGAGGAAGTGGAAGAAGAAAGGAACTTGAAAAGGGGTGGTGAAAACATTACCTCTTCTTCGGGTTCTTCCTTTTGATTTGATCAAAAGGGCTCCTTAGGTTGGCTTTCTGATCAAACTAAGTCCTCTAGGTTGTAGTGAGGGAAGTTGAGATAGTATTTGGGCAGGGTTTGGCCGAACCAAAGGGCTTTGAAGGTGTGAAGAAATGAGAAGGAGGAGTTCCCTATTATAAAAGGGGTGAGGGGCACCTTTGGAAAAGCTAGAGATATTAGTTTATAATAAATTCATATTAGGTTTCCAATGGCTCCTAAGTTGACTATTCAAAGGTTAAGGCGGGTATGGGTCGAAAAAAACTCAACCAATAGAATTTAGACAGGTTTGGGTACCTATATTAACCTTATCTTTAAGTATTAACTCTAAGTTAATTAGTTTCACTTTTACAATGTCTCTTTGTATTTTTATATTATATGGTTAATAAACTTACCATATACATACAAGAGACCCCCAAGTGGTCCATTAATGATACAACTATCATGATATAAAGTCTATTGGCTGAACCTTAGATTTTTAAGAATTTAATATCAATTAATAATATAATATTTGTTTTAAAAACTCTTTTATGTCAATTTTGACACTATTCAATAGTTGATTTTTGTGAAACTCATAACAGATTGATTACTTCGAAAAAAGTCAATTAAATCACTACTAATATATCATATTATCCTAGAAAATTATTTTAATTCATTAAAAGTTTCATATTATATTTATTTGGGTATTTTTAATATCAATTATTTTGATTTTTCACTATAATAGTAATTACTGCATCATCATTGTGTCATAAATAAATTAAATTATTTAATGTCTAAAAATTATAAATAAAATATAATTATGTAGTAAATACATTTAGCTTTATAAGGAATATTTATAATCTAAAATCCAACATATATAACCCTCTGTAACAATTGTTTTGTTAAAAGATATATGCTTGTGTCATTTTTGTATTTATTTTAACTTAATTAAAAGAAAGTGTCATTATCACTTACAATTGGATCCATGGGGTCCCCAAATAGACCCAAAGATGCCCATGGTCGACCATGCATCAACCAATAGGGTTAAGACACGTTTTAGGGTAATTTAGTATTATTATAATATTATTTTTTAACCCTTATTTACCGGATTTACCCTTAACCATGGTAAATAAAATATTTTCCGCAGTAATTATTCAAAATGTCTAAAAATAAAAGTTACCTATTTACACAATTTGAACATCCTGATTCCAAATATGGAATCCATTTTTCTAAATTCAAAACACAGAAGTGGCAGAAATTAATTTAAAATTAATTCCCGCCGTCAAAACAAAAAGCGTGTTTTAAAAAGATAATAACTATCAAAAGATTGACACTTGTTTATGTTCGGTTTAATTGTAAAATTATGTCCAATGACCAAAATTATATTAAATGGTAAAGATATATTCTAAATATAATTTAAAAAAACTCAAATTCATAATTTATCACTATTAATTATTTTGATTAAAAAAGTTATTTTTAATTAAAAATTTAGTAATTTTCACTATTCATCAAAATATGAAAGTTATCCAAAAAGTACCAAAATTTCACCCTAGGCTAATTTTGATATTACGAATCCAAAAATGAAGTCCATTTTGAGAGATATAATTTATAAAATTTCAAAAAGTAGGTATTACTATTTATAACGGCTAGTTTGATTGGTTATGGTGTGTTAAAATCTCGAAGTTGTGTACAATGCACGCCATTTCATTATTCGAAAGGAAACATACCGAGGAAACTTGGGGTGTTACAAATTACATATGTGTTGTGAATTTTCCTTAATTTAACAATTAATGACATTTTTGACCATATCAATTTTAATTTATTATTTTTAAAATTTTTTGTGATTTTTAAACAATTTTATAATAAGTTAATTTTATAAAATAACAATAGTGTCAATTTTGATACTATTAATTTATTTGAATTTAAATAAAATATATAAAAAATATATGTTCAAAATAAAAGCACTAATAGATTAATAAAATTTCATATGTATCTATAAAAATAGTGGAAAATATTAAATAGTTCATATAATATTTATTTTAATATTTTTTAAACCATTTATTTGATATTTTAATTAATAAAATAATTTCAACATCACTATTTTGTAATAATTAATGATCATTATTTAATCCCTAAAAATTCTAAATAAATTCATATGATGTATATAATTGTATTAGTTTTCTAGAGACTATTCATGTTCTAAGATTCATTAAGTTTATCACTGAAGTAAAATTATTATACTTATAAGATTTAAGAAAGTGACATGTTGTCACTTTCTTTGGTTTTAATAATAATTAAATTATTTTCATCGAAAAAAATCCATTAAATGAATCTAATATGACCATTCGGTGATATGGGTCGACTTTTAGTCATCCAATGGTATTTTGGAAGGTGTTTGGGTAATTTTATAATCTTATATTTACCCTTAATTACCCGATTTACCTTTAACTATGAAAATAAAATTTACCGTAGTTACTATTCATAATGACAAAAAAAAAGTAGCCTATTAAAATAATTTGGACCCACTGATTACAAATATTGAATCCATTTTTGAAAATTTAAAACACATAAGTTGCAGTAATTAATTTAAAATTAATCCCGTTGTTAAGAAAACGAGTTTTAGAAGTTAAAACATTGCCAAAGATTGAAATGTTTTTACCTATGAATTCAATGTGAAATTAATGCTAATGACATATATGATATTAAATGGTAGAAATATATTCTATTTATACTTTAAAATCATTAAATATTATAATTTAACCATATAAATTATCTCAATGAAAAAAGTTGTTTTTAATTAAAAATTAGCGTATTTTTTTCTATTCATCAAAATATGAAAGTTATCAGAAAAATATCAAAACTTTATCCAAAGTAAATTTTTATATCCTGATTCAAAAGAAGAATTTTATTTTGTCAAATTGAAATTATAAACATCTCAAAAACTAGATGTAATGTGTGTGCGCCATTAAAAGGCGACAAAACTGCATTTTTTTAAACTACTTATTTTACTCGAAAATTTTATTTTGTTCTCTTACCATGTTCTAGAGAATTTGTAAGATGAATAATAATGTTATAAAATTCACAATGTAGTTAATACTATTCATAAAGTCTAGTCCATAATAATATATCGTTGTTTAGTGAAACCTGGTATTTCGTACTACACACGCTATCGAGGAAGGTCGTGATTGCGTGTAATGCAAGCCATGTCAGTATTGTGTGTTGTGAAAGATTCCTTTGGTGTTGCGTATAACATAAGTCATAAAAAAATATTTATCATAAAATCTCAGGTTGTTACAAAAGACCCATAAGTTTAGTTTTATTGGAAACACAATTCATATATATGTTCAACTTTACACCTTGAAAATAAATACAACACGAATTTATTCCATTGGAAACATCCAAGCCTCCTAGATAATGCCTGCAATTAAATTATAACTAACTTCTTCATATCTGGGGATAATGAAACGTATTAAAGGGGTGAGCTCAAATGATCAGTATGGGTAAGAAATACATCATAAGATAACATAAATATTAAGCATGTTGAAAAATTGAAACCACATGCCTTTAACAATAATAAGCATGTATACTTTTATGGAAGGAATATGAGATGAGTAAATAATTCCATAATAAAACATAACTATGGGTATTATACTAGTCTAATAACCACATTAACCATCAATTTAATTTTCATAATGAGGGAATGTATAATGCCAGAAATTCGGAAACATTTTGTCAAGGCCTCGACCAAGACGTTTAAAAATGACTAAGGCCTCAACCAAAACCATATATCAAAATTGGAAAGGCCTCAGAAAATTCCATGTATAGTTGTCCCATGAGACCTACTGATTCATTGATCAGATATAGCGGGCTCCACCCGTCACTTACTAAGTCTAATGCATTCCTCATATGAAAAGGTTTAAACATAACATAAGCATTTGTATTAAAACTAGCATACAAATTGTCAATACTTTATCCATAAACCATGAATGGTATAAAAATAACACATCCATAGTCAAACATATCACAAAAAAATTCAATAAAATATGGATGATTGGTATCATAATAAATCAACTTCAAACAAGTTTAAAATCCATCAATGGATGTTGACATAGATGAAAATGATTTGTAAAACTCTTTGAGAGAAAAATCTCTTTTTCATGGGAACATTTAAAAGTCATAAAATTTAAAGAGGAAGACATTTAAAGACATTTTTTAATCAAATTGTCCCATACCACATTGAAACAATTCAAGGAATTAACATTAAAAAAAACATTCATGTCCATATAAATAAATCATAAATAACCATTTAGAAAACATAGAAATTAATGAGAATGATTTAGAAGAATAAATATTTGAAACATTTCAAATGATGTTTTAGTAAAAATTACCTTAAAAATAATCCCATTGAAAATTATTTTATGAATCATGGACATGGATAATAAATATGTCCCAGTAGATACTTACGTAGAAACAACCTCGGATAAAAAAGAGATTGTGAAATTAACCCTTACCAATTTGTAATCAATCGAGTCATATGAAAAATAGTCAATATCCACCAAATGAATCACAGAATATCATGAATATAAATAAAATCCGGATAATATATATCAAATGGCACTACACAACACACCACATGCAATAAATAAGTGGGGAATAATGGAAATCTCATGGAATTGAAAGTGAGATAATAAACGCCTTACCTTGCACTTTACTTTGGTCGAGGGTATGTTTAACCTTATGTATAATGACCATTTTGTGTTATTAAATTATACCAGGAAATTATTCATATTTATTATATCATACATGATTCATTTATGACTTTATACTACCCATTTAATAATGATTTTCATGTTAAATTAACATTTCAGGTAATAATCGCTTTTTTATCGTACGTATTTAAACTTGTTATTCTTGACCGTATCATTTAGGTCATGATTTAAATACATACATAATATAAACCTTGATTCATATATCATATATATTTAGAATATATATATTGATAATATATAGATATAAGAAATGGAAAACACTGTTTATGGAGAAGGTAGGTCGTACGTACGCATAAACGTTATTTATGTTTTCATATCGGATTAAACAGAAGTAAGTGAATAAGATATATGTAAGTACCTATATATATTTATAAATCTATCTCTCTCCAGGAGAATTATTATGGAATATATTAAATACTTTTTAGTAATACATATTTTTATAATCATCGATGAATATTGAACGTGGAAATGAATCTCATCGCGTCGTGGAGATGGTAATTCGTACGTATGCACGAGCGACAATATAATTTCCTTAAAGGTGTGGAATTTGATGGTATATTATTTTTACAGAGAAATTAGCATGTTTATTTCATTAGTTATATACATATTACTCATCATTATATCCATCCAAATAACATAGTATTGAATAACAAATTGCACCACGGCGTGGAGACGGTAAGCCGTACATACGCACGCATGGTGACATTATGATTAACAATATGGATAGAATAATGAATTTAGTTGGGTCATATTTATAATAACATCAAAGTATATATAAGATACTGGAGTTATTATTTTATAATGGGAACAAAATATAAAGATTAAGTGGAAGAATAAGAGAACTTGAATGAAGGTGGTGAAATCATTACCTCTTCTTTGGGTTCTTCCTTTTGATTTGATCAAATGAGATCCTTAGGATGGTTTTCAGGCCAAATTAAGTCTTCTATGATGAATTTGGGATTGTTGTTAGGTTATTTGGGTAGAGTTTTTCTGCGGAAAATGGCTTAGGAGGTGGAAATTTGATGGAAGGAGAAGTGCCATTTTATAAGTGGGGAGAGGGGAATCTTAGGAAAAACATAAAATATTATTTTCTAATAAATTCATATTCTGTTTCTAATGGCTCAAAAATGAATTATATATTTTATATAAGGTTGGGATGGGTCGAAAACCACTCATAAAATTGGTTTTAGACAGGTTTGGGTCATTATATTAACCTTATCTTTTAGATTTAACTCTTAGGTAAATAGTTTGACATTTTCCATGTCTCTTTGTATTTTTATATTATATGGTTAATAAACATAATATAAAATGACAATAGAACCCCAATTGGTTCATTAATATCATATATATTATTATATAAGTCTTTTGGATGATCCTTAAATTTTTAGGACTATTATATCAATTAATAATATAATATTTGTTTTAAAAAATATTTTATGTCAATTTTGACACTCTTTGGTATTAGTTTTTTGATAGAATAATCACTACATGATTACTTCATGAAAATAAATTTAATCAATCCTAACATTTCATATTCACCTATAAAATTTTTGTATGTCATAAAAACGTTGAAATTTTATTTATTTTAATATTTATAACAACATTTATTTGATTCATTCAGTAATAGGGTAATTACTGCTTTATCATTGTGTCATCAATAGATTTAATATTTTAATGTCAAAAAATTGTAAATAAAATACCATTATTTATTAAATCGTTTTATATTTCTAATGAATATTTATAGTAGAATTTATCTCTTGTATTACCTTATATTAAAATGGTTTAGATATTAAACACTGATTTTGACTCTTTTAACTCCTCTTTAAGTAAAATAATTATAAATGTCCTAATCTAATAAAAGTGGACCTAAAGGGTCATATTGTATTCATAAGATAGGTTTTTGTCGAATTAAACTTATACCATAGAATTAGGACATGTTTTAGGGTAATAATAATATCATTTTTAGCCTTAATTACTCTATTTACTTTTGATCGTGGTAAATAAAAGTAAAAAGTTACTATTCACTAAAAATTATTTTTACCTAATTGAACCAAATTTTACTCCTTGATATTAACCGTGTCTCTTGTATTTTATAAATTTCACTCTCAAAAGTGGTAAAATTATTTTTTATGGGAATTTGCAGATTCTTCTAGGAGATTGGTAAAAGACGGCGAAAAGTTCAATAAAATTTTTATATATCTAAAATTATTATAAACTGACACCAATGAATTATATTGAACTTATGTAGGTATTATGTATCTATTTTGATCTAAAATAAAATTAAATAAAATAACTAATTATTTAAATACATTTTCAGTTTAAAACTCTAACTCATTGTTTTACACTATCCATCAAAAATTGAATATTTTCAGAAAAATACCAAAAATCCACCCTAAGTTAATTTCGATATTATGAATTCAAAAATTAAGTCTATTTTACCAAATTAAAAACATAGAAGTTTCATTTATTAATTTAAAATTAATTCATGTTGTCAAAACCAAAAGGCGTATTTTAAGAAACAATAACTATCAAAATATTGACACTTGTTTATGTCAAATCTCAAAGAGAAATTACTTACAATGACAAGTATTGGATTAAATGGTAAAAATATAATATATTTTTACTTCCAAACCATTGAAATGTATAATTTAACACTATAAATTATTTTGATGAAAAAAGTTGTTTTCAGTTAAAATATAGTATTTTTCACTATTCACCCAAATATGAAAGTTATCAAAAAAACACCAAAAATTTATTGAAACTAAATTTTTATGTCCCAATTCTAAAGAAGAAGTTTATTTTGTCAAATTTAATATATAAAAGTTTCAAATATTGGATTCAGAAAGTTTTTACCTTTAAAAGGAGGTAAAAGTGCATTTTTTAAAAAATACTTCTTTTATATGAAAAAAATGAATTAGTTCTTACATTATGTCTAAGAAACTCATAATTTGGATTCTAAAAGTATAAGGATTATATATACTTAAAAATTCAGTTAATACTATTCATAACCGCTTTTGAAAGGCTAGTTTGGTAAGTCGGGGTGCGCTTGAATTCAGTGCTGGGTGTAGTGCTAGTTATTGAATTACATTGAAGAAATAACGTACTATGAAATCTTCGGGTGTTACATTTTTCCCTCCTTCAACAAATTGTGTCCTTCCAATTTTTAATTTTTCTTAGAAAATAAAAGGTTGAAAATAGAAAAATACTTTTGTGGAAAACTCATATCGGAATTTGGGTTAATAAAATTATGTCTTAATAAGAGGAAAAGGGAAATGAAAGGGTCACCACAAAATTATGATCTCGATTAGAAGAACATTGGTGGAAATTAAAGGCACATAATTGGAGGAAAGATGTAAATATTTATAGGGAGTGATTGAGGTCATAAATCAGAAATAAGTGTAAAATTAAGGGCCTCAAATCCATCAATCTATGATGATTTAAAATACCATCGGTTCAAAAAAACAATAGGTTTTAGGATAACACATTTTTGTTTTAAGATCCCTTCCCAAAAGTTTAAGAATTAATTTATCCATAGAATAAGAAGACAAATATATATGTATATATATACGTGACAATAATGTTTCATCCTTCAACTAATTTCTACCACAAACTCATCTTTCAATCCAAAATATTTCAAAAAAAATTCTATTTATCTTATTCATATAGGGTTCCAAAAAATGAGTTTATAATTCATTTACCAGGCCCTTAAAACTATGTTATTCAATCCAGGACATCATCTGGGTCAGTGGTAGGTGATACACCCTTGTCTCCCTTCGGTTGTGTGTTCAAGTCTCATGGCTTTGTCGGACGCAACAGGTTGCGCCCGACCTCCGGGTTTTCCTTTTTATGGCAATCCAAAAATAATCTCAAACTAGACTTATCCAAAATACATATGTCTAAACTCACAGTCCAAAATTTATAAGGTAGGTAAACACAATGTAGATCCTTTTGTCCAAGAAATCACATGTGAACACCTTCAACATGTATTCTTTTAAAACACTGCAACATCTTGATTTACCATAAAACCTTATTGATTACATTCATGCTCCCTTATTCCTTATAGAATACTGGATATACTCCTATCCAAAAATATTTTAAACTCCAACAATGATTGAATAGAGAAATCATTAATTAGTTTCAAGGTATTCAAGAATATCAAATATAATTTATCCAAATCAATCATTTATTATTCCAAAATCACTACTTCAGGGTCAGTACCATATTACTGTTTATCTTTCTCTCAACCATATAATTTCCAACAATTCAACCAGCTGTTGAGTTACTTTTCTTGGATCCACACAATCTCATGTCCTTAATGAAATAGTATTGTAGTACAATCCTCATATACTGCAGAATTGTTATAACTCGTACATCGTTGATACAACACTCAAATGACATAATTCCTTAAAAACAACCTAAGAACTCTAATCATTTCTCCTAATATGGGGTAGTATCATAACATGATTATTATCCAATAGCATCATTTGGTGCATACTCTAATGATTTTGACATTGGTTCGTGTAGTGCCTCAACTCCTTGCAGATGAATCATTGTACCTTTGAAACTTTTTTCTTACCCTTTCAGTCATGTACTTAGTGTCCTTTTTCTCCACACTTATGACAAATTCCAATTCCTTTCAGGAAAGTTCTTGGGTGTTTCTTCCTATAGTTATCACATATGTTAAAATTCTTTTTTCCCTCTTCCTTTTATCCATCTTTATCTCTTCCAACTTTATCTCTTCCATATTTTTCTTCTCTTTATTGCATTAAAAGTCATAGAACTCAAAGAATTATTTAGTTATCTTATTAACACATGATACTATTTCTTCATATGTTAAGAAAACATGAGAGATTGATTCCCTTATAAATTTTAGTTTAATACAGTGGAAGATATGATCTTTCTTACTCTTTGGATCATACGTATTGCTAGAATTCACATTCCATCTACTGGCCGCCATTTCTATACAATGGCATACACTAGGTCAATTTATTAGTTGCAATGAATAATTCCAAACTTTTTAAATACCTAACATAAATTGAATAGTTTATGGATATAATCCATAATCACACAAAAAATTGTTTGAGGAGATATATACTCATAAACCCTTGATTGTGGTTTGTAAAGAAAACGATAAATATCCTAAGCATATCCCTCGAGAGTGTTGTAACCAAGAGTGCGACAATGTCTGTTGTCGTGCAATAGTTCCCGTTCGAGTCTAGATCAAAGTAGTGTTTTCATGTTTTACCCCTATGTACATCTATGCCAGAGCCACCTCTACCTGCTCGTATCCAGACAGGGATGTATTGCTCAGAAAACTCACAAAATCTCTACAATACCAAAATTCTAGGAAGTTCTTATATAATAATCCTCAAAGTCCATCTTAGGTATAAGTGCTCTAATCAGAGATTATCTAAATCTAGCCTCCAATGTTTGTACTAAAATTATTTTGATACCAACTATAATGCCCCGTCCCTAGTTACCCAGATTCGGTTCATTATTACATAACATTGACATGATCAAAAGGAAATAATATCTTGAAAGAATGATAAGTTTAGTATTATTGGAAAAAGATTTATACCTAAGTGCAAATATACAACACGAAAATAAATACAACACAAGTTTATTCCATTGAAAACATTAAAGCCTCCTAGATAAAGCCTGCAAGTCACTCATAACTAACTTCTTCATATCCTGGGAAAATTAAACATATGAAAGGGGTGAGTTCAAATTCTCAGTAAGGGTAAGAAATACAGTGGAAGATAACTTAAATATTATGAATGATCAATAATTGAAACCACATTCCTTTAAAAATAATTAACATTATTGCTTTTATTGCATGATATGAGCTGAGTAAATAATTCTATAATAAAACATAATCGTGGGTATTCTACTAGTAGAATGGCCACATGAACCATTAATTTTATTATCATAATGAGGGAATGTATAATGCCAGACATTCTGAAACATTTTTTCAAGGCCTCGGCCAAGACGTATAAAAATGATTAAGGCCTCGGCCAAAACCATATATCAAAATTTGGAAAGGCCTCAGCCAATTCCATATCTAGTTATCTCATGAGATTTACCGATACATCGAGGAGCTATAGTGGGATCCACCCGTCACTTACTAAGTCCAATACATTCTTCATATGAAAAGGATTAAACATAACATAAACATTCGTATTAAAACTAGCATAAAAAATGTCAATACATTATCCAAAAACCGTTAAGTGTATAAAAAAAACACATCCACAGTCAAACATATCACAAAACATTCAATAAAATATGGAAGATTTGTATCATAATAAATCAACTTCATACAAGGTTAAAATCCGTCATAGGATGTTGACATTGATGAAAATGAATTGTAAAACTCTTTTAGAGAAATATCTCTTTTTTATGAAAACATTTAAATGTCACTAAATTTAAAAAGGAATACATTTAAAGACATTTTAGAATCATATTGTCCCATACCACTTTGAAACTTTTCAATGGAATTAACATTTTAAAAAAACATTTATGTTCATATAAATAAATCCTTAAAAACCATTTTCAAAGCATGGACATTAATGAAAAATATTTATAAGAATAAATATTTAAAACATTTAAAATGATGTTTCAGAAATAATTCCCTTAAAATAATCCATTAGAAACACATTTTATGAAACATGGACATGAATAATAAATATGTCCCAGAAATTACTTACGTAAAAACAACTGCTAAAAAAAAGAGATTGTGAAATTAACCCTTACCTTGATGTAATCAATCAATTCATATGAAAAATAGTAAATAACCAACAAATAAATCACATAATATCATGAATATAAATAAAGTAATGATAATATATATCAAATGTAAGTACACAATACACCACATGAAATAAATAATTGGTGAATAATGGGATTCTCACAGAATTAATAGTGAGATAAGAAACCCCTTACCCTGCACTTTACTTTGGTTGAGGGTACGTTTAAACTACTGTATAAAAACCATTATATGTTATTAGATTATTCTAGGACTATATTCATATTTATTATATCATATGTGCTTCATTTATCACTTTATACAACCCATTTAATAATGATTAGGATGTTAAATTAACATTTCGTGTAATAATCGCTTTCATTATTGTCTGTATTTTAACATTTTATTCTTGAAAGTATCATTTAGGTCCTAATTTAAATACTTCCATAATATAAACCTTGATTCATATATCATATATATTTAGAATATAAATATTTATAATAGATAGATATATGAAACGAAAAACAACGTTTATGGAGACGGTAGATCGTATATACGAATAAATGTTGTTTCTGTTTTCATATCGTATTGAATAGAAGTATGTGAATAAGATATATTTATGCACATATATATATATATAAATATATATCTCTAGTAGCATTATTATGTCATATATTACATACTTATTAATAATATATATTTTTATAATCGTCAATGAATGGTGAACGTAGAAATAAATCTCATCGCGTCGTGGAGACAGTAATTCATACGTACGGACAAGTGACAACACCATTTTATTAAAGAAGTATAATTTGATGGTATATTAATTTTATAGAGAAATTATCATTTTATTTTAATTATTTATATACATATTACTCATCATTGTATCCATCCAAATAACATAATTTTGAATAAAAAATTACACCACGGCGTGGATAGAATAATGAATATAGTTGAGTCATATTTATAACAACATAAATGTATATAGAATATACTGGAGTTATTATTTTAAAATGGGAACAACAATGAAAGAGTAAGTGGAATAATACGTGAACTTGAAAGAGGGTGGTGAAATCATTACCTCTTCTTCGGGTTCTTCCGTTTGATTTGATCAAAAGGGCTCTTAGGTTGGCTTTATGACCAAAGTAATGCCTCTATGATGAAGTTTGGATAGTTTGGAGGATATTTGGGAAGATTTTGTCCGAGCCAAATGACTTTGGCGGTGTGAATTTGAGAGAAGAGGAAGTTCCCTTTTATAAGAGGGTGAGGGGCACCTTAGGAAAAAATTAAAATATTATTTTATAAAAAATTACCTTTCTATATATAATGGCTCAAAAATTAATTATTTGAAATATATGGTGGGTATGGGTTGAAAAACACTCAAAAAATAGGTTTTTTATAGGTTTGGGTCACTATATTTACATTAAATTTTAGATTAACTCTTAGTTAAATAGTTTGACATTTACCATGTCTTATTGTATTTTTATATTATATGGTTAATAAACATATTATAAAATGGAAATAGAACCCCAATTGTTTCATTAATGTCATATATATTATTATCTAAGTCTTTTTTCAGAACCTTATATTTTTAAGACAATTATATCAATTAATAATATAATATTTTTTTAAAAAACTTTTTTATGTCAATTTTGACACTCTTTGGTATTTGTTTTCTTGATAAACTAATAACAGCATGATTTCTTCAAAAAAAATACATTTAATCAATACTAACATGTCATATTCACCTATAAAATTCTTTTATGTCATAAAAACATTGAAAATGTATTTATTTTACTATTTATAATACCATTTTTTTATTCTTTCATTAATATGGTAATTACATCCTCATCATTTTGTCGTCAATAAATTTAAATATTTAATGTCTAAAAATTATAAATAAAATACCATTATTTAGGAAATCTTTTTATATCTCTAATTAATATTTATAGTCTAATTTATCTTATGTATAAATCTATATTAAAAATGGTTTATTTATTAAACATTGATTTTATCTCTTTTAACTCTTCTTTAAATAAAATAATTATAAATGTCCTAATCTAAACCAGGTGGACCTAAAGGATCATATTTAATTCCTAAGGTTTTTTTGTTCTAATTACACTTATCCAATAGAATTAGGACTTGTGTTAGGGTAATAATAATATCATTTGTACCCTTAATTACCCTATTTACTTTTAACAGTGGTAAATAAAAGAAAAAAAGTTACTATTCACCAAAAATTATTTTTATCTTATTGAACCACATTTAACTCTTTTATATTAACAAATTCTCTTGGATTTTTGAAATTCCTCTCACAGAAGCGGTAAAATTATGTTTTATGTGAATTTCAAATTCTCATAGGAGATGGGTAAAAGACGATGAAAAGTTTAATAAAATTTTATATATCTAAAATTATTATAAACCGACTCCAATGAATCAAATTGAACATATATAGGTATTATGTATCTATTTTGACATAAAAGAAAAGAAAATAATATATATAATTATTTAAAAAAAATTGTTTTAAACTATAACTTAGTGTTTTTCACTATTCATCAAAATTTGAATGTTTTCAGAAAAATATAAAAAATTCACCAAATGATAATTTTGATTTTATGAATTAAAAAATGAAGTCTATTTTACCAAATTCAAAACGTAGAAGTTTCATTTATTAATTTAAAATTAATTCCGGTTGTCAAAACCAAAATGCGTATTGTAAGAAACAATTACTATCAAAAGATTGACACTTGTTTATGTCCAATATCAAAGTGAAATTACTTACAATGACCAGCATTTGATTAAATGGTAAAAATATAATCATTTTTTACTTCCAATCCATTAAAATGTATAATTTAACACTATAAATTATTTTGATTAAAAAAGTTGATTTTAGTTAAAATATAGTACTTTTCACTATTCACCCAAATATAATAGTTATCAGAAAAACACCAAAAATTTATTGAATCAATATTCTGATGTCTCAATTCTAAAGAAGAAATTTATTCTATCAAATTTAATATATGAAATTTTCAAATATTGGATTTAAAAAGGTTTTACCATTAAAAGGCGGTAAAATTGTATTTTTTGAAAAATACTTCTTTTATATTAAAAAAATGAATTAGTTCTTATATTATGTCTAATAAACTCATAATAAGGATTCTAAAATTATAATGATTATATATAGTTCAAAATTCAGTTAATACTATTCATAACCACTTTTGAACGGCTAGTTTGGTGAGTCGTGTTGCGCTTGAACTCGATGTTACCTGTAGTGCAAGTTATTGAATTTTTTTGATGAAATAACGTACTATGAAATTTTGGGGTGTTACATCTACAATCTCAAACAATGAGAAATAAACTATGAATTAACACAAATAACCAAATCTAAAATCATTCAGAGTGGAACTAAGAAGGAAACAACGGATCATTCCTCGAATGAGGTGTCATAATTTTATAGAAAAATTGTGAAATTTTAATGGGATATGAAGAGTAATAATTATATATTTTTTAAAAAAATAGAATAATATAAATTTTTATATGGTGGTCTTAACTAAGATTAAACCTCAAGTGTTTCTCTTTTTTTTAATTCAATAATTCCCTAAAAATGAATTTCAATGATTAGTTTATGGACATGAACAAAGAATTTTTATGATTTAAAAAGAATATAATTTTTAATATAATTTAATTAATGTATTTAATATGGACTTAGTCAATATATATTTATAAAATCTCATATCTTAGCATTGGGATATACAAGGTCATTAACAAATGAGATTTGGATAGTAACCCATTAATCTAGTTCACTTATTTATATCTGGTTACTAAAAATTTTATTTAAAAGAGATGGGGAAAAATGAAAAAATATTAGTGAGTTAAAGATTCATTAAACTAAATAAATAAAATTAAACAACAACGTTAGTACCAAAGTATATATCCTATGGGGGACTTTGGATTATCCATTTTCCATTTAAAATTTTAGATAACATTCAATAATGAATTCATTACCACTTTTATTACTACTCATTTTTATTTATGTTATGAGACATAAGACACATAGAAAACCCTTCAAATGTTTTTTATGAACCACCTCCACCATGATGAAGTTGTGAACACTGCATAATTTTGGAATTTAACTTTACAAATTCCAAATCTAAATTTTTTTGTTAATCCCTTAATCCATACAACTCCAATTTTGTGAAGTGTAGATAGATTAGATATATGATGAAATAAGTGATATAGGAGAGACTAGAAGTGAGAAAGAAATTATAGAATATTGAAAACATACCTATCCGAACCCCTGTAATCCCATTATCCTCCAGGAAGTGAAATAAATAATTTTTATAACAAAAAAATTGGAATCAATAACTATAAATTCCCCGAATGATTAATCCCAAAATTATAATTACATCACCATGGACATAAATACAGTTATTTTGAATGGAGGAATTCAGAAAAGAAGAAGATAATAGGATAAATAAAGTGTTACTATTATGAAAATGTATAAAGAAGAAAAATAATAATCATATGCTAGAGCATGGGGCAGTATAAAAATAAAAATAATATACTTTAGAAAGAAGGAGAGGTAAAATATTTAAAGTTCATTTTGATATTCAAATAGAAATGGATGAATTCCATGTTTCTTGGAAGAATTATTGGATTTTTGTCCTATACATTATCTCAATCCTTCTCCTCAATTGATATTCCCCCACAATCCTTCACATATAAATTATTTTGGATGGTCAATATGGGATAGATCCAATTATTTGTAACCATATCTCTGTATTAATTCTTTTTTGTACTTTAATTTTTAACCCACAGTTCTATCTTTAGTTTTTATGTCATAAGGGTTTGAGATTGACGATTTTCATTTTGTTTGGAATATCATATGGGATGTAATATGAATAATTATATTGGTGTGTTATAGGGAGATATCTGTTGTAGTATACATAATTTGAATTTATTCTCACACAATGACGTGGATATGGGTTAATTTAATTCTATGATGTGAATATTTAGTCTCACACAACACTTCCCCATGTGATTTCACTTACATTATAGCTTGGATTTATATTTTATGATGTGAAAACCCTTTCCTGACAATTTGTTTCATTATTGATGCTTCACCCACCCTTGTTATAAAAATAAAAACCTGACACACACTAGGTTAATCAAAAAAAATCCACTCCCCTCATAGTACATTTGTTGTGGCATTATTCCTTGGTTAGTTAATTTAATATTGGTTTATTGAACAGACAATAATTATTTAATAGCATGTAGATATGTAATGATTCATTTTTAGTATTCATCGTGGAGAATTGATTTTTTCACATTTTCTCCCCCATATTTTTTTATGATGTTTGGATTATCATGGATTTTTATTCACATATGTCCCAAGAAACTATATATTTTATAAAACATATCTCATACCAAACATTTTTAATCATATGTGTTCTTGAAAATATAACAAAACCAAATTATAAAATATTTCAATTATAAACTAATTCCAAAATAATAATAAAAACATGAAATCATGTTTTATTCCATTTTCATGTGAAAGTGTTCATTTAATAAATAAAAAAATGAATTCAGGTTCAAAATTCAATTAATAAAATATATTAACTATATTTTCAATCATTTTATATTTTTTTATACTTTATATTTTTTCCATTAGTTATTGTAATGTCAATGAAGAAGTTGAAAGTAACGGTAACTTAGGTAATGGTTCCCTATGAATGCTTATAAGAGATTGATTTTGATATATATTGGATAATGATTATAATATATAGAATCACTAACTGTGAAATTAGTAGTGCAATAATTGTGTTTGAAAAAATTAATTATATTATAGAAGATTTCTAATGGAATATAGTTCAAACTTCAAATCATTAGAAATAAAATAGTAATGTTATCTAGTATAATTTGAATGAATAGAGCTCATTGAATATTTAGTAATGTACTTATGATTAATTCCTATGTAATGTTTGTTGACCTTCAATATATATTATGATTTTATAGTGAATATTATGAAAAATTCCTTATTGTGTTTAACAATGATTATTTAGGAGTTATTGAAGGAGGTGAAGATACCTTCCATAAAATGTAAGATGATGTTATACTGGTCTTCTTGTTCTTAACTTAATGAATATACTAATGATCTAAGATGTGTCTATATGATTTTATAAAAATTAAATGATGTACAAAGGGGTAGAGGTATAATGTTTGAGAATTAAAATTTCATTCAATAGAAAAAGGGTCAATTCGGAGTTTATGGATAAACATTGAGTAGAGTGTTAATGATTACAATAAGGATCAGAAAGATATTTTTTGATAACGATATTACAGGTTATAAATAGTTGAAGAAGTAAAAAATATAATAATAAATTATATGAATCTTTGTAAAAATATTTAGTATGAAGCCCATTGGATCATGTCTATCATACCATTATCCATTTGAATAACTTTTTTAAGAAATAGTTAGTGTACATTATGTAGAAACTAATTTCATACAAACCTATTTAAAACATCATTAGATGTAAACCATAAAATTATCATTAGATAGAGTGATATTAAGTGAAGTAGTTAGAGTTGTGATTTATGAAAGATGAGTGGATTATGTGAAGAATCCTCAAAAAGTATTTTACAATTTTCAATCAATAATAGAAGTATATATGTTGAATTTATATTAAATTGAGTTCAATCAGATATGTTTTTATAAAGATTCCACAAACAATATTTTATAAAATTTCAGTCATAATATAAAACTTAATGATTTTGAAATGTTTTAAGAAAAAATTATTTTATATGAATTTAAAAAAAATTAAGATATAATATACAATAATAATTTGAGGTTTTATCAGACTCCATGTTTCTAACCAATACCCATATAAATTTTTGGTTAATACTGGCTGGGATGCATGAAAACAAACCAAAACAACATATAGATGAACCTAGAATAAAATACATGAATTTTTTGGTCCAGTTGAAACATGTGTGAATAATCATGTGGATAAAATATATAAATCTCCTCAGAAAAGATTTTATAAAACCATTTATTTGTGGTGTCAAAACAAAGATCACCAGTATGATAAATTATGGGTTTACAAAATTGAAGTATTAATTTGAAGAATATCATGAACTGGTGAATCTCCAAACATATAAATAACATATGCATTACATGGAGGAATAATGTAATAGATATATATGTTCTTAATGAATTAATTAGGTTAATGTTTTTTAGATTGAGTTATTTTGAGATTTACATAGGATCTAAAAATTCTATTACAATTATGATTAAAAGAATTTATTTCAACATTTATTATCTTTATATGGTTAAGGATGTTTAAATAAGTTCATTAATGTTTGTTTTATATAATATTGAAGTGTTTTTTTTTCATTGGAGTATCCATAAACATTCCAAAATGGTATATAATGTCTAAGAATTATCCAATGAAATTTTATTTCACCTATAAATTTAAAAATTAAGCATGAGTTTCAAGGGGCGGTATGTTTTAGTTATTGCACTGTCCAATGAATTTTCTCTATATGAATTAGTAATCACGCCATAAAAATGAAATTTTTGATACATGCAAGATAAATGAAATGATAAAGAGTTTATTAGAGGAGTAGTGGGAGTTTCGAACAACTAAAAATATTAATTGAAGAAACATTACTGGATAGATTTGTGATGTAGAAATGCGAAACGATCATAGGATTATCAATTAGAGTCATCAAATGGAGGTACTGATCAATGGTATAGAGGTTATGTCATTGGATAGAGTAGATATCAAATATGTTGTGTGTTAAGGTACACCATATAAATGAATACTAGATACAGTTTTAGGCACACATAATAAATGCTATACCATATTATGTGTGAGGTGTAATTGATAGAGTAATACAAGATAAATTAATAGGTTGACCAAATGGAGCTACCTAAAGCTGAGTATAATAGATATAGATATTGTAAATGAACTTTTTTTTAGAAGATAAGAAATTATTCTTATCATATTATGGATTAAAGTATAGGAAAATAGTTTAAATATCATGAGTGAATATCATTACCTATTAGCTAATAGAATGTCTATAATTTTAGTTTTCTAAATTTAATCACTCTATATAAAATTGAATGTATCTGTGACTCGAAATGTGGAGACATGGTGAGGATTAGGTTCTTACCCTGAGGATGAACATTGTAAAATTTCATTTCTAACGACTATTTTACATAGTCTAAACATGCATGACGGAAAGTGTTGGGGGTGAGTTTTTAAATATATTTATAAATATATATATTAAATGATAGTATAGGTTTGATAAAGATACGTAAATATAGAATTTATTTTTAATATAAACGTAAAATGTTTTTCTCTCTTAATTCACTCCCCCTCTCTTGGTTACTACACAATCCACCTATGAATATCAATTTATATCAGAGATAATGTTTCCATTGGTTAGATCAATAATTTTTCTTCTGAGTTGTGTTTAAATATTTTATAGGAATTGATTCCTTAAAAAAGATAAATAATTTTATTTATAAGAAAATATAGTTAATCTTGAGCTGATGAAAACTAAAAATATTTTAGGTTGTAGAAAAATGGAGGTTCAGACAAAAAATATGAAATACTAGAAGAGATAAGAATCATGATTGCATCAGTATTTATTATCTAAAAAAATAAGGATGATCTGTATATATTAGAAAATAAGGTTTGTGGTAATAATAAATGTGATTGAGATAAATTTGATCCTCTAAAAGAATATTTCTCTTATTATGTTTTAGTGGAAAAATTTATGATTTAAAATATGAAATAAATTATTACTGGATAATTTTCCCTATTGATGTTATTAGAATATATAATTACATAAATTTTGGTAAAATTGAATGATATATCACATCTAATGTAGGAACATGATGATTTAGAGAATTAATTCATGAATATGAACCAATATTGAAAATCACTTACTAAACTCGTTGATGTAAATGAAGAAAATATATAATCCTCCCAAGAAAATTTCACCCTTATGGAAGAATAATTGTTTAGGAGTCTGTGAAAAAATATGTGTTAGAAATATTTTTCAAGGAAAATAATTATACACTAGATGATACTCAATAATAAATTATTATGTTTATGATTTTTTTAATGGAGATCTATGAAAACCAATTAAATTAACTTCAACTTTCTTTGAGAGAGGTGAGTATTTTTCATGATGAAATGATACATATGATGTATTTTCATTATAAATATAATGTAATGATAATTGAAAATCAGAAGAACACTATAAATTTTAAAAGCGTTGATAAAGATATAAAATTGAGAGACATGGAAATTACTCAAGTTGAATCTTCACATAAAGATGAGTTAATAATCACTGAAATGTCCTCGACCAGGTATCCACTACACCGGTGCTCCGATCCGAGTCATCAAATTACCACAAGCACACCAATATGTATGCTATAGGTTTCCGACTAGTAGTGAGGGTCTAATGAGTCATGTGGGGAGACTATACTCTCTTTACCAGAGTAAGCCACTGTAGAACACAATGTAAATAGCTTAAAAAATATGAACTACGAATAAATGATCATAACAAAGAATTTCCCAAATAGGGTACAATCCACTAATCAAATAAAACCATTGAATTCCCTACTATTGGTGAAAATTGGATGTATCCAAAAATAAAAAAATGGACAAAATCCAAATGGATCCCAACTCCGAGTCTGGGTCCTTCTCTATGTACATCCCAAGCCCAACTCAACATCTCACAGTAGGGCCTCTTCCTTTGTCCTGACCAGCAACTAATAGAACTGCTTGGGTACCTAGCGGCGGCCTGAGCAGTGTGTGAGTACAAAAATAAGTAGGCCATGACTAATGGTGTCTAAAAAATATCCATTCCAATAGATAATTCATGCGAGAGTAGAATAAATGCTAACAAAGAAAGGGATAGTCCGGGTTCCATTATTTAACAAGATTCATTTAATTCATGTTTAAGAATTATCCCAATTTAATTTCTTATACCATCATCATTATATATGCCACATTGATCACATGTTACGTGGTTCAGACACAAATATAATCAACACAAGGGTCCAAGGAAATCAATTACAGTGAATAGGGGAAATAAAACAAGTCTCTATCTCACTAGGGATAGAAATATTACTTAAACTCAAATTGTCACCTTGAAGCATCAGTCTAGTGGAATGCATCAAATTACAGTAATCTCATGATCCTTACCTTAAAGCATTATTATGGGTGGAAAGTACCCATTGGGGTAATTGAGCATCACTCTTCATCCCTAACCCGTGCATTAAGGGTGGAGTTTAGAGCATCAGTCCAACTCCATCCTCATGTCAACTAAGTCTACACCTCAAAGCCTCAGTCTAGGGGGATGCAACATTTATGGGAATATAACATCAGTCCTTATCCCTAACCCATGCATTAGGGATAGAGTTTAGAGCATCAGTACAACTCAACCTATGGGCGTAGAACCTCAGTCAATACCCCACACTACCAATCCATGCACACATGCTTATTTACCAAGTCACCATAACCATACCATAACACAACCAATCATATTCAATGACATTGGATATCATAATACATAACACAATATAACATAACCAATTCCATTGGGATCAAAATTCAAAATGCATAAAAAGAAACATTGTAATTTATACTATGCCATAACTCATTAACACATTTTCATATTACAATTCAAATCTATTCAACCAAATTCCCATTACCGTGCCTTAAACCATTAGGTATATTCAAAAAACCCTATTCCTTAGCCAAATTCATCATCAAACATTCATTAACCAATTTATCCCATTTATCATTTCGCAAGCATTTACACACTTTTTCATTTGATATACAATTCTATATCACATGAAAAAACCCTTTATTTCATTCAACCATTTTGGTGTACCACCGAATTCTCATGTATTAATCTATTTCGAAAATTCTTCCATTATCTTTTTACATATCATTATAACATTTACCACCCTTCACATCATTTTGAAATTTATCCCCATTCCCTCTCATTACGCTTTTCTCGCAAAGCAATCACTAATTGTGCTTGTATCGCTAGGCTACGTTCATCATGCCTACCTGACTTGGATGCATTACCCGACTTATAATCTATTCCATTCAGGCCTTTAATCACTTCCACATATTGACCCACATTCATGTCAGCCAACAACTCCTTATGCCTTTATCACCTTCGGAATATTTATCATTATTACATTTAAAACATGATCAACCATTAAACATGTTCTAAACGGGTGTCATACTTTAATCATAAATCCTTCACTTAACCTTACGATTCTCTAGGTTCGGGATTTCCGGTGCACCCCATGGGTGACCGTAAAATGGACACAAAATCCTCAACACATCCCAAGGAGATCGTGAGGGTTCCAAGGAGACCATTTATACACCCGAATTTCCCAATCACACTTAAGTAAACAAATACACAACAAAAGATAGGAAAAACCCAACATACGTTCACAAATCTATAACAGTACTAGGGGATATAACTTGTATACCACCTAACTCAAATTCGATGATGAATGCACCCCTAATCATGGCCTTAGATTCATATTCATGAATCCCTTGAAGCCCCAACTTGAAGATTCGATCCATAATTAATGACATCCAAAATGGCCAAGATTCATTGGAGAAACACATCTAAGAAGCTTGAGTAGGAATGGTTCATTAGTAGGGTTGCTGGGGATGAGATGGAGGAAAATCCAAAGTTGGGGATTTAAATACCGAGATGGAAATTTTGTAAATTTTACAAATTTTCTGGCCGGCACGGTTTACCCTTACGGTTTTTCAAACCATGCATAGACCACGCATAAGAAACTATATGAAAACACGGATTTTTCACAGTTTCTTGGGATCCCACAAGGTTTTACCAAACCATTCTCAGACTGTGTGAAGGCTACTGTCCGAGGACACCTGGTAGGCATGATTTACTAGCATAGTTTCCCTTTACCATGCGTAGACCGTGCACCATGCACTGCTTGGTCTGGTTTCTCTTCTCTTTGTGCCCAAATCCCCCTCCCGAACATGTGAAACCATTTTCTAGCCCAAAGAAGAGTTCAAACCAAAACATAAAAAAACATACCTTAAAAGATCCAAGATCTTACAACCTCCCCACCATATAATGGCTCATCCTTGAGCCACTATTCCAAGCATCACTAACTTCCATATCAATAGATAATGCCACAAGGTCTACCGATCCACTCCCAAATTTTATATTTCTAGTTTTACATCACAAGGAAACTAAAAATTGTTGAAGGGAACATACATTCCCCTCAAAACATCCTTACCAAAACCAAAACAAAAGATGAAAAATACTTACAGATTCATTAGCGTCAACCATTCTCACCATGAGAACTTCATGGGGAAAACTAATGTCACAACACCTACCACATAACACATGGAAACATAGAACACAACATCCCATCATCATGGGGGAACCAATCAGCACCTCATCGGCCCGATCCTATGCACAACACATGACCCAAATCTCTTGGAATCATTTTTTGTTCACCCAACTCTAATGGTGACCCAATCCGGTATCAACCGGAAGAAAACACACGAACCTTCCATCCGCATATCTTGATGGTCTCACTCAAAAACTATTCATCCAAACTCAACTCAAAACTCTCTGCTACATGACCAATTAAACCATTCCAAAGCTCTCTAACTGGGCCAAATCACCCTAATGGTTACCACTTGAGTCCTTCTAACCCGAAACTTTGATCACGTCACCAACCAACCATTTATCTTGTATGGTTCTATCCACTATTTCCAGTTACATAGAACCTCCTCCATCGATGAAGGACCGCCAGAACCCAACTGAACCATCCAATTGCCTAACATGTTCAAACTTACCGGTCCCAAGCATCCATAGGAGCGTTACCCAGCCTTGGAATAAATCCACACTAACACAACCATTGGGAAGACATCCCTACCCCATCCATTCAAGGACTAAGACCATCCTGACATCACTGAGCTTAAACTTCATTTTGAAAGGTGCTTTCTGCCACAACATGAACCCAGAGGTGGGTTACTCTCACCTCCCTCATCATGTTTACCATCTCATGTTAGACCAACCTCGACTTGTTTTTCCTTGGAAACCCACCTTCAATTGATTGTATGAAAACAAATTTTCTCACCTTCCCAATGGGCTCACTAACACGATGCCTATCATTAACATCTCATGCACCCACTGAGGTCCTTCCTGAAATTTCAGTAGAGTTCCACCATCACGGCATTACCTCCCTCTAGACCATCATAGGCTTCACTCTTTCCATGACACCCCATCACATTGCCAAGGTTCACCCAGCATTCGGATGCCCTAAAAACACACAAGGAAAATTTTCCCGAGTCAAATCCCAATCCTTGTTGGAGTTATAAGACCCCAAATTCTATTTCAACAACTTGTTATCATAACAACCACACCATCCTACAACTCATAATAAACATCACAAGATTCACTTGTAACCATCCTGAGATCAAGCCAACACTAGGCTTGTTTTTCACCACATCAAGTCCCACGTTCCTCTCCAATGATCCTGACACGCAACTGACCAGTTCCTCATTGCTTCCTCTGGGCCACTAGGTCATCATGATTTCCTATTTCCCACATCCAAGGATGATTTATCACTCCCCACCATAAGAGTGTCATTACTTTTTCTCTTCATGAGGGATTCCGACCACCGCATCTTTAAACCGATCACAAACCAAACCCCAAACATAGATATGGCATCCAGCCTTTTTTCCAAAATAGGAGAGAAAATGTCACCCAGTGCCCATTCCTGGCTTCCGGTAATGGAACACAAGGAATTTGAAGACATTCAGCCCATCCCGGGGTCCTCACCCAATGCCATTGAGGGTGTACATCTCGTCATCAAACTCCACACATACTATTTCAGTGTCTGTAAACTCCATGACTTCCCTCATCCAACCAAACACCTCCATGTCTCTTGGCGAGAGCCAGAGCTTCTCAACATACCTAGGATGATGTCAAGATGTTGGGAATTCTTGTCACAAGCTGAGGTACACTCAGAATTCATCTAAGAACCCCACCACTAAATTATGTATTTCTGATGTCATGTTATAGAGCACCATGACCTTCGAGGAATATCGAGCTACCCTGCCAAACGTGCCACATCTAAACTTAACCATTACCACTCAGGTGGGATTGCCAACCGAGATCAACCATCGCTCCATATCCAAATCATTCATACAAACATGTTCAACCACATGACCACCCTTACACCGGGTGTCACTGTTGAGAAAATGTATATAATCACACTTTAGCCACCCTTATCTTTTCTGTTCAAAACAACTTCTAGAACTATCTCATAGGTCTCCTTGAAGGCTAAACAAAACCAACTCCCTTGACTAGAGTCGTAACTAGGATAATCCATTGGCCCTCTCTCTAGACCACACTTATCATGACACAATCAAAGAAAATCATGTGAATGGAAGTCATACCCCTGTTCTAACACGTACTATGCTCTACGTAACAAACAACCATATTCACTAGATTCCACACCAAAGTTGTACACATTCATCGAAAAATAGTAAATCTTCCTCCTAGAATTTGTGTCACAACTCGCAAGGTCTCTACTCGCAGGGTCACTAGGACCCCGGCACCAACCATAGGGTCCAGCATGCACTTCGGATAGTCACGAACTACGATAGTTTCCTCACTCACATTACCAGACAATGGCTCAAAACCCAAAGGCCATAGCCCAACCAAGGGTTCACTAAACACATCACGTAGAAGATATCATGAATGGAAAATCCTCACAACCCAAAACCAAAGTCTCAACTAGGGCACTCTCATTTCTCCAACCCACAATTACAATGGTCAAATCGACAACACCAAGGATACCCAAATTTTAAAACAAACATTCTCATTCCAAACTTGCCATTCACTTGACACTTTGCAGAATTGCTGACATAATTTAACCATAGTTAGAAAATATCTCACACAACCATCCATTAACAAAAAATTCTTCATAATCTATCCCAACGGTTATCATCACACCTAGAACACTACACCCTACCATAACTATTGTAGTCATTGTCCACATTGGGTAAACAACTTACTTAATCACAAGTCTTCTATCAAACATCATTTAACCCACTTATTCTGTTAGAAAATGAACCTTTCCTCCGAAAAAAATTTCCCATTTCATAACATGTTATATCATCATTTTTAACAAATATACACCTTTCATTAGAAAAAATTCATTAACAATTTTACAATCATTACGCAGACCTTTTTCTTTTGGACACCGAACCAACCCTTTTAATTTATCATAACCCAAAACATTAACACAGTCACAAAATATATTTATAAATTATATTTCATAACTATTCATTTTCATTATTTTCTTTATTCCACTTTCATTTCCCTTTTTAAGCATCATTTTTTTATTTTTATCAAGGAAGAAAAAATCATTCTACTCTCGAAGCCCCGTACACCCAGCTCATGAGTGTGCCTATAAATATGCATGCCACCAATACTTAGGTTCATAAAATGATACATTAATGCACATCCCCATGCCATTCTAGAAATCAAAAAATATCATAAATCAATCAAATCACACTACATGTGCATCTCCCAATGGTGAAATATTATCCTACTGTAACAGCACACCTCAAGAACAACAGTCCCCACCTAGGGGGACTGGGGTTTTTCCTCATACATGGGTTAGCTACTCCCAAGAACGTGCTCATTGACAAGGACCGACACTATCCTAATCTCTTTTCTACCATCCCCAAATAGTATGATAGTGAAAATAACTCCTCTAATACCACTTTGTAACGTCCTCGACCCGAAATCCACTAAACTAGTGCTCTCAGTTGGGTTGTCACATGACCTCAAGCGCGCCTCCCCATACACTAGAGGTTGTCGACTAGAAGAGAGGGTCTAATGAGTCATGTGGGGAGACTATACCCTCTTTATAAGAGTAATACACAGTAGAAAACAATGTAAATTGTGGAAAAAAATATAAACTACCAATAAACGAGCATAACCAAGAATTTCCCAAATAGGGTACACCCCAAATATCAAATACATCCATTTAATGCCATTCTAGTACTGAAAAGTGGAAGAATCACAAAATAAAACAACGGAAAAAACTCCAAATGGATCCTGACTCCATGTCTGGGTCTTTCTCCATGTCCATCCCGAGACCAACTCAACATCTCACAGTAGGGCCACTGTCATTGTCCTGACATGCAACCAATAGATCTTCTTGGGTACCCAGAAGCGGCCCGAGTAGTGTGTGAGTAAAAAACTCAGTAGGCCACCACCAATAGTATCTAAAAAATATATAGTCTAATAGATAATGCATATGAGTACTGAATAAATTGTAAGCAAGAAAAGGATAGTTCTGGGGAAATTATTTTACAAGATTCATTTAAAACATGAGTATCAATTATCCCAATTCCATTTATTATTCCATATTCATTCCATAATCCACATTTAGCACATGTTCCATGGGTTAGGAAAAAATATAATCTACACAAGGGTCCAAGGAAATCTATTAAATTCCATAGTGGAAATAAAACATGTCCTTATCTCACTTGGGATACACATATCACATCTACCAATTATCTCATGGTGGAGCATCAGTATGGGTGGAATGAATCACATTTTAGAAATCTAATAATCCTCCCCTCGAAGCATCAGTCCAGGTGGAATGAATCCATTAGGGAAATAGAGCATCAGTCCTTATCCCTAACCCGTGCATTAGGGGTGGAGTTTAGAGCATCAGTCCAACTACTTCCTCATGACAACCATGTCCTCACCTCGAAGCCTCAGTCCAGGTGGATGAGACCATTAGGGGAAT
Source organism: Viscum album (assembly GCA_963277665.1). NCBI lineage: Eukaryota > Viridiplantae > Streptophyta > Magnoliopsida > Santalales > Viscaceae > Viscum > Viscum album. The sequence continues at coordinate 1,810,194,599 of OY728159.1, read as the reverse complement.
AGGGCATCAATCCTCATCCCAAATCTAGGAATTATGGGTGGAGTTAGAGCATCATTCCAACTCAACCCGTGGGCATAGAACCTCAATCAATACCCCACACTACCAACCCATGTTCTCATGCCTATTTTTGAAGTCACCACAACCATACCATAACACAACCAAGAATATTCAATTCCATTGGATATAAAAATACATAACACAAAATAACATAAACAATGCCATTGGGAATCATCATTCACAATTCATAACAATAAAAATGGGAATTAATACTATTCTGTAACCCATTATCACATTTTCCAATTACAATTCATATCCATTCAACCAAATTCCAATTCTTGTTCTTTAACCATTATGTATATTTAGAAACCCCTATGTCTTATACAAATTCATCATTAACCATTAATTAACCCATTTAGCCCATTTAACATTTCACAAGCATTTACCCACTCGTACATTTCTTGTACAATTCTCTATCACATGAGACAAACCCTTTATTGCATTCAACCATTTAAGTGTACCACCTAATTCTCATGTATTAACACATTTCAAGAATTTTTCAATTCTCTTATTACATCCCATTATCACATTTACCACCCTTCCCATCATTTATCCATTTATCCCCATTCCCTCTCATTACGCCTATCTCACTAAGAATTCACTCATTGTGTCTTTATGACATGGATACATTCATCATGATAACCTCACTAGGCTTCATTACCAGGCTCATAATCCATTCCATTATGGCCTTTAATCATTTCTACATATTCATCCACTTTCATGTCAATCCAACCACACTTTATACCTTTTCACCCTAGGCATATTTATCATCATTCAATTTACAAATTCATTAACGATTAAACAATGTTCTACACAAGCTTCACACTGTAATACAAAATCCTTAAGATAACCTTACCATTCTCTTGGTTCGAGATTTCTATCCCACCACATGGGTGACCCTAAAATGGTCACATCATCCCCAACGCATCCCACGGGGATCATGATGGTTCCAAATAAACCATTTAGACACCCAAATCGCCCAATCGCACTGAAGGAAATCAATACACAAAAAAATATAGGTATAACCCAAACATACATGAAAAAATATAAAAAAACGATGGGATATAAATTGTAGACCACATACCTCAAATCTGGTGATGAACACACCCCTAATCGTGGCCTTAGATCTAGATTCAAGAATCCCATGAAACCCAAACCTAGAGCATCGATTCGCAACCAACAACATTCAAAGTGGCCTATAATCGAAGGAGATACACATATTGGAAGCTTGGTTAAGATTGGTTTGTCACAAGGGATAAAGTTGATGAGATGGTAGAAGATCCTGAGTTAGAGTTTTAAATCCAGAGATGGCAATTTTGTAAATTTTCCAACTTTTCTAGGTCATACAGTTTTCCTGCACAGTTTTCCAAACCTTGTGTAAACCGTGCCGAAGCTACTATCTGAAAACACCCATTTCGCACAGTTTCCTAGGATCCTTCATGGTTTTCCCAAACCGTTCTCAGACCATGTGAACGCTACTTTTCGAAGATGGCTAGTTTTCATAGTTTACCCACACAGTTTCCCTTAACCATGTGCCATACACTACATGGCTGAGATTCTATTCTCTTCATGCCCCAAGCCCCTAGGGCACCCCCACTCCCCCACCCGGACATGAGAAACACTTATCTATCCAAAATAAGAGTTCAAACCACAACATGAAAACAAAATACCGTAAAAGATCTGGGATCTTACAACCTCCCCACCTTATAACGGCTCATCTTCGAGCCGCTCTTTTGTGCATCACTAAGTTCCACATCAATGGATCAAGCCACAAGGTCTACCTATCCACTCTCAGTTTCCATGTTTCTGGTTGTACATCACAAGAACACCGAAATTGGTTGAATGGAACAGAATTTCCCCTCCAAACATCCTTACCACAACCAAAATATGTGTTGAAAACTCCTCAAGGATTCATCATCTTCAACCGTTATCACCATGAGAACTTCATGGGGAAAACATTGGTGACAACACCAAAATCATAACACATGTAAACTTAAAACAAAACATCCCATCAGCTTGGGGAACTTTTCAGCACGTCTTCAGCCCAATCCTCTGCACAAATCATGACCTAAATTTCTAGGAATCATATTCTGTTCACCCAAATATTATGGTTACCAATCCCAGTATCACCCATAAGAAAAAACAAGACCCTTATAATTACATCTTCGGAATGTCCCACTCTACAACTATTCGTCCAAGCGCAACTCAGAACTCTCAGCTACTCGACTAGTTAAACAGTTCCAAAGCTCTCTACTTGGGAAAACTCACCTGAACAGTGACCACTCCAACCCTTCCAACCAGAAACTCTGATAATGTCATCATCCAATCATTTTGTCTCGTATGGTTCTCTCCACCATTTTTGGTTACATGGTAACTCCTCCATCGATGAAGAACCACTAGAACTCAACACAACCTTCCCATTGACTAACACATTCCAACTTACTAGGCCCAGACATCCATTGGAGAATTACCCTTCCAAGACATCCATCTACACTGTCAACCCATTGGGAAGACATCCCTAAAAAATACCTTCATTGAATAAGACCATCCAGACCTCACCCTGGTTCAACTTCATTTTGAAAGGTTCTTTTCGCCACAACATGAATCTAGAGGTGGGTAAATCTCACCTCACCAATCAATTTTACCATCTTAGGTCAGAGCACCTTCAACTTGCGTGAACCAGGACACCCACCTTCCACTGATGGTATGCGACCCCTTTTTCACAATCCCATGGTGATCACTAACTTGAATCCTATCATTATCATACCACGCACCCACTGAAGTCATTCCCAAAATTCCAGTAGAGTTCCACCACCACAACATTATTTCCATCTAGAATGTCATAGGCTTTACCCTTGGCATGACACCACATAAAATGGACAAGGATCACCCAACTTCATGATGTCTTAAAACCGCACAAGTAAAATTGACCCGATTATAACACCAATATCAGTAGGAATTATAATCCCCTAACTTCTCTTGCCACAACATGATGTCATAACAAACCAAACCCTCCTATGACTCAACACAAACATCACAAGATTAACTAGGAACCACCCTGAGCTCAAGCCAACACTTGGATCATATGTCACCACATCATATCCCACATGCTCTTCAAAGGAACCTGACAAGCACCTCACCAGTTCCTCATTGCTACCTCGGTGCCACTACATTGTCTTGACATTCTCTTTCCCATATCCAAGTATGATTTATCACTCCCCACCTTAGGAGTGTCGTTACCTCCACTCTCCATGAGGGATTACAACCACCACATCATAAAACCAATCACAAAATGGACCCCAAAATTAGATATGGTAATCTGACATCTTTTCAAAAATGAGAGAACAAATGTCACCCAGTGCCCGTTCTCAGCTTCCTTGAACAAAACCAGAGGTATTTTTCGACATTCGGGTCATCCCGAGGTCCTCACCCTATGGCATTAAGGGTGTAAATATCTCCATAAAACTCCACACATACCACTTACTTGGGAATAAACTCAATGATGTCCCTCATAGAACCAAACATCTCTATGTCTCTTGGTGAGATCCAGAGCTTCTAAACATACCTAGGACAATATCAAGATGTTGGTCATGCTCTTCACTAGCTGATGTACACTAATAAGCCATCGAAGAACAACACCACCAACTTATCCATTTATGATGTTACGATATAGGGCACAATGAACTTCCAGTAATCTCTGGCTTCACTACCGAACTTCCCACCTCAACACTTAACCATCACCACTCTGGTGTGACTTCCAACCAGGTTAAAGCATCACTCCATAGCCAATCCATTCATACTATCATGTTCTCCCACATGACCAGCCTTACCTCGGCTGTCACCATCAATCAAAAGTATATAACAACACTTTATCCACCCTTATCTTTTCTGTTCTAAATAACATCATGACCTCTCTCATAGGTCGGCTTAAAGGTTGAAAAAACCAACTACCTTGACTAAATACACAACCAGGATAAGCCATTGTCCCTATCTACATAACACACTTATCAGGACATGAATGAAGCAAATCGCATGAATGGAACTCTCACTCCCCTTTAGATGCACATTTTTTACTGAATACCGAAAAAACAATCTCCTCAAGGTTCCATACCAAAGGTGTACACATTCATCGAAACTAAGAAAAATCATCCTCCTAGAATTTTAGTCACAAAACTCATGGTCTCTACTCACAAGGTCACCAAGACCAAGGCACTATCCTTAGTGTCCATCATGCACTCCAGACAGTCATGAACCCTCAGAGTTTCCTCACTCACATTACCATATAACGCCTTAGAACCCAAAGGCCATAACCCTACCAAGGGTTCCAAAAGTACACAAACTAGGACATATCATGACCAGTCATGCATCACGATCCAAACCCAAAGTCTCAACTAGGGCATACTCATTGTCCCAACCAACACTTACATGTATCAAACCGACAACACCAAGGATACCCACCTCTGAACCCAAACATTCTCATTCCAAACATTCTATTCACTCGACACTTCAAAGAATGGCTGACAGAATTTAACCGTGGTTGGAAAAGATCACACACAAACATCCTTAAACAACCCAATCTTCATACTCTATCCCAATGGTTCTCATAAAACACAGAACACTACCCCCAAGCATACCTACCACTGTTGGGGGTAACCAACTTACTTAATCAGAAGTTGTGTTTCCACCTCTGCGAACCCACTTCTCCTTTCACAACACAACCTTTCCTCTTAGGAACATTTCCCATTTCACAATATGTTAAATCAACATTTTTATGACATTTAAAACTTTCATTAGGAAAAATTCATTAACAATTTTACCATCATTACGCAACCTCTTTTTCATTGGTACACTGAACTAGCCCTTACAATTTATCATAACCCAAAACACTAACCAAGTCTCAAAATTTCTTCATACATGATATCCATTTACTCTTAATTTTTATTATTTTCATTCTTCCACTTTCATTACCACTATTAAGAATCATTTTATCCATATTGGTCAAGGAGGTAAAAAGCATTCTAATCTCCATGCCCCGCAAGTCCATACTGTGTGTGTGCCTATAAAGAATCATGCCACAGATATTTAGGTTCCTAAAATAATGCATGAGTGAACATCCCCATAACATTCCAGGAATGATAAAAAAATCATAAATCAATCAAATAACACAAAATGTTCATCAACCAATGGTGAAATATCATTCAACTATAACAACACACATCAAGAACAAAAATTCTCACTCAGGGTGACCTGGAATTTCCCTCATACATGGGTTAGATACTGCCATGAATGAGCTCGTTACCAAGGCCTAACCATGTCCTAATATCTTTTCTACCATCCCCAAATAGTAATAAATAGAAATGAACTCCTCTGATACCACTTTGTAATGTCCCCTACCTGGAAACCACTAAACTGGTTCTCCGAGCTGTGTCGTCATATGACATCAAGCGCGCCTCCCCATATTCCAGAGGTTTTTGACTAGAAGAAAGGGTCTAATGAGTCACTTGGGGAGAATATACCCTCTTTAATAGAGTAAGAAACAATAAAAAATATTGTAAATAGCGGAAAAATATGAACTATCTTTAAACGAGAATAACCAAGAATTTCCCAAACAGGGTACAACCCCAAAATAAAATACAACCATGTCAAGCCATACTAGTAGTGCAAAGTGGAATAATTAAAAAATTAATCAAATGGAAAAAAATCTAAGTAGGTCTTGACTCCGATTCTGGGTCCTTCTCCATGTACACCCCGAGACCAACTCTACTTCTCACAATAGGGCCTCTTCCCTTGTCTTGAAATGTAGCTAATATATCTACTTGGGTACCCAGCGGCGGCCCGAGAAGGGTCTGAGTAAAAAACTCAATAGGACACCATAAACAATGTCTACAGAATATCTAGTCTAACAGATAGTGCATGCGAGTACTGAATATATGGTTTGCAAGAGAGGGATAGTTCTAGTGCCATTATTTAAGAAGATTCATTAAATTCATGACTAGAAATTATCCCAATTCCATTTATTATACCAGCTTCATTACATAAGCCACATTGATCACATGTTCGATGGGTTAGGCACAAATATCATCTACATGAGGGTCCAAATAAATCAATTACACTGCATAGGGAAAATAAAACAATTCCCTATCTCACAAGAGATACACATATAACATCAACTCATATTTTCACCTTAGACAATCAGTATGGGTGGAATGCGTCATAGTATAGAAATATCATTATCCTCACCTCGAAGCATTAGTCCATGTGGAATTCAAACCATACGTGAATTAAGAATTAGTCCTCATCTGTAACCTGTGTATTAGGGGTGGAGTTTAGAGCATCAGTCCAACTCCTTCCTCATGACAACCATGTCCTCACCACAAAGCCACAATCCTGGTGGAACAACTGTTTGGGGAATAGAGCATCAGTCCTAATCCATAAATTGTGCATTAGGGGAGGAGTTTAGTGTATTATTCCAACTCGAACCGTGGGTGTAAAACCTCAGTCTATACCCTACACTACCAAGCCATGTGCATGTTTTTATTTATCAAGTCACCAAAACCATACCATATAACAACCAAGCATATTCAATGACATCAGATATCATAATACATAACACAATATAACATAACCAATTCTATTGGGAATAAACATTCACACAACGCGTAACAAGAAACATGGGAATTAATACTATGCCATAACTCATTAATATATTTTCCAATTACAATTCATTTCTATTCAATGAAATTCTCATTCGTGATCCTTAACCCAATAGGTATATTCAACAACCCCTATGCCTTATCCAAATTCATCATTAACCATTAATTAACCCATTTTTCCCATTTTTGATTTCTTAAGCACTAACCCACTTATTCATTTCATGTACAATTCTATGTCACATGACACAAAACCTTTATTGCATTCTCCCATTTAGGTGTACTACATAACTCTAATGTATTAACCCATTTCAAAAATTCATCCATTACGTTATTACATCCAATTATGACATTTAACACCCTCTAAATCATTTATCCATTTATCCCCATTCCCTCTCATTATGCTTATCTCACTAGCCATTCACTCATGGTGCCTATCTCACTAGGCTATGTTCATCATGCCTACCTGAATAGGCTTAATTACCATGCTCATAATCCATTCCATTATGGCCTTTAATCATTTCCCCATATTGACCCACTTTCATTTAAATCCAACAAATCCTTATTCCTTTATCACCCTAGGCATATTTATCATCATTCCATTTACAACATGCTCAACCATTAAACGTGTTCTACATGTGCTTCACACTTTAATCAACAATACATCACTTAACCTTCCCTTTCTCTAGGTTCAGTATTTCCATCACACCCCATGGGTGACCCTAAAATTGTCACGTCATCCTCAACGCATCCCACGAGGTTCGTGAGGGTTCCAAATTAAACCATTTAGACACCCAAATTGCCCAATCACACTCAAGGAAATCAGTACACAACAAAAGATAGGCAAAACCCCAACATACATGAACAAATTTATAACAAAACTATGGGATATAACATGTATACAACCTACCTCAAATCTGGGGATAAACACACCCCTAATCATGGCCTTAGATCCAGGTGAAATCATCCCTTGAAGCACCAACCCGGAAATTCTGTAACGACCCAAACTTTTATAAATGGAAATTCCACTTGATCTAATTAAATGTTTTAATATGTTAAATGGTTATATAACATATTAACTTATTTGGTTTAATGATTTTTGATTTTTAAAATACCGTTAAAAATTGTGACCATTGCTAATATATTCATTGAACAATGATCACATGATTAGTATAAATATTGGGATCAAAAAATCCAATTTACTTAGAAAAAGGAAGCGATGGACTCATCCAGTAGACTTTCCTCGCACAAATCCCATTTTTCAGAGCTCGGAAAGGAGGTAGAATCATTGGGATTCGCTCTTTACCAAGCCCAAACCAATCTTCAACATGTTGAGCTTGAACAGAACCGCCTATGGGAGAAGTGGAAGTTGATAGAGATTACCACCTGAGCGATTTTATCCGAGCCACCCCCAGAGTCAGTCACCAACGCACACATTACCCATTTGTATTATCTGGGTGTCATAAGGGGTTATGTAACAAGTCCTTAGAACTATGATTATTTGCATAATTTTTTTATATAATCCAGAATATAAATTCATTTTATTTATGATACATTGTAAATAGTTAATAAAGCCCAAATAGTATTTTCTATTAATATTCAAATAAGGAATCTATTTTGATAAATTAATGGATTTTGAATTAAATAATATTTTAATAAGATATTATTATTATTAAATTACTTTTTATTTTATATAAATGATCATATAAGTTTTATGAATACAATTGTAGTATTTATTATTGTTTGAAAGCAGTTTTTTGTCAAAACCCATGAATTTTCGATAAATGTATGTTTTTATTTTAAAAGTGAAAATTGAAATATTTATAAAATTATTTGGATAAAAATAATATTAATTTTAGAATAAGGACATATAAATTATCCAATGGGGAAATTTTTAAAATTTTCTTAGACAGACGAATATTTGGTTAACAATTAAATACACTTTAAATATAAAATGTGTTTTATGACATCATAACTCCCGAATAATGATGTAATTTAATACTATAAACATTATTTTCGGCAAATATATGTCTTAAAATTAAAATAATGTAATTTTAGGTTTTTTTTGATTTATTTTATAAAGACTTAGTGGACCCTTCAAGACTTATAAATAATTTTAGCATTTTAAATTGATTTCTGGGAGACTGTGACTCACCTCCACATAATAAACCCTATTATTACAAAAAGTTCGGTCATTGGCCATATAAAATTTTTTCCCACTCCCCTTTGTAAAAAACCATGGGAAAAAACCATGGGATAGTTTGTGGTTTGGATTAGTTAAATGAGTGGTTTCCCAAACCAAAATAATAAAGAATTCCATCTCTTTTCATATATAAACCTAACTAAGATCCCACTTCCACTTCACTCAAATCCCTTGGAGTTAGTCCAACCTCTTCCATACTCTCTATAGAATCCTCCCAATGCTTCTCAATCTCCCTTGAATCCTCTCTCAAGCCTCTCATAATCCTTTGGGATTACACTTTCAAGTAAAGGATTCCTTCCTTTCTAATTTTTATCCATGTTTCTTTATGTTTTAGTATACTATTACTTTAAATTAAAAAAAATTTGGTATGATTTTTCACCAACATTATTTTACCATAATTATGTTTGAAATGATTAGAGGCCTCCTTATCTCTTATTAACGCCTCCCATGTACACCTGTTACCATGCCAAAATTCAGTAAGGAAGTTTTCTCTTGTCATTCACTTTCAAGAAATTGTTTAGTATTTTGAGTATAAATTTCATTAAATTTGGTGGTAACCATATCTACATTACCCCCTTACATTCAATTTAATTTTAATATTATGAGACTCCCCTTTCCCTATCATTATCCCATTTTATGAGTTCTTATGTCACGTCATTATGATGCTGAAATTGCACTGTGATTTTCCAATCCAAAGTAAATGTGTAGTGAATACCATGCCCATCTCTCTATCAAGGGTATTCACCTTTATGAACATTAACTTATTGTGTTTTATTTTCATGTATTAATTCCACATTCCTTTATCGTTGAATAAATGATAATTTCTGATGAATCCATGTTGTATGATCTATGTGGCACACTTACTCATGAAATTAAATGTCTAATAATGGTGCGCCCTAATAGCGATCCAATGCATTGGGTAAGAATAAGTACCAGGAAACAACAAGTGGAATGAGGATTTACTCATGATAATTAATTTTCAATGAATATTTACTCATAATAATTCATGTTAAATGAGTTTTTACTCATACTCTACATGAAATGTGCCTTGGTTCCTACTAATTCCATGTTAAGTGTTGTTACCACATTTCCATGTTATGATAATCATGATATATCATGACATTAGGTTCATGTTTCTTTTATTATCCATTGATATGACTATTTCTTAACATGTATTTTATTCTTCATGTTATTCCTTTTTCACTCCCTTACTAGGCTTTATAGCTCACCCTTTTCTTATGCATGTCCTTAGGTAATCCCATGAAATGCTATGTACGAGGGAATATATTGGCCATGAAAAAGAATTTTTCAATAAAGATGTTGTGTTTAATGTTTTAAGTCGTTATGTAATGTCCCTAATCCCCAAATACACTATAACTATCAATCTAAAATATTTTATCAAGTGAAGATTTTATGTAATAAATCATGTTTATGTGTGTAAAAAAGAATTGGGTTGTTATAGTTGGAATCAAAGGATAGGTTTAGTTATTTTGGGAATTATAATTAGAAAACCCTAGTGAAATCCTTATGGATAAGACTAGGTATAATAGAAACATCCCTATGTTTTGGTGAGTATTGAGTGAGTGGTTTATCATGAAAATACATCTCTGTCTGGATACGAGCAGGTAGAGGCAACTCTGGCACAAATGTACCTAGGAGTGAAAACTCTGACAAAGAGTTACGAGCTTGACCAAGGGTATCCTGATACATGGAAATGAGCCTTGCTGCACTCTTGGTTATAACACTCCCAGTGGGATATTCTTTGATAAATTCATAATATTAGTATGAACCTTTATTAAGGGAATAAAAAAAATCCCCTATGAATAAATGTTGGGAAGTAGATCATGGATAACGTAGATTGAATAGTATAGAATAATAAGTTAATAAAATAAAAGTTATTTATAAGTCTCCCATTTCTGTCCTCGGATTAACTTATATTTATTACCCCTAACATTCCTTTTATTTAATCCAATGGTCTGTCATAGGAGGACTCTGACTAAAAACCGATTCAACTATCAATGTGATGACTATTATAATGAGATGCCCAATCCAATGGGAGTAAGAATCGTGAAATTTGTCACAATACTCTCTCATTTATCTCAATATTTGAATATAAAGATGGATCAAGAGGAAAATTCAACCCCACCCCGCCTCAACTATGAATGAATAACTCGCTATCGATAGATTCATGAGGCAAAGGCCACCTAAATTTAATGGATCATCGGATCCCTCAATTGCGAAATAATGGATCAACTCCATTGAAACGATCTTCCCCATCATTCAATGCTCATAAAAATATAATCTTCTTCAAGATGATTATTTTATGGAAGGAGATTTTTATCAATGGTGGAAAATGATCAACAATATGAAGTTTGAAGAGGTGATCAAGGCGTTAGAATTGAAGGATTTCTAGAAAATGTTTTTTCGATAAATATTTTCCTCACACCCTCCAGCTTATGATGAAAAGGGACATCCTTGGCCTCAATAAAAAATACACTGAATCCATCAGATTGTACAAGTAAAAAATCAAAATGATTGAATGATATGCTAATGTCTTTTTTGTTACCCTCGAATTAAAGGTTGGCCACTTTTTTGGTGGGATGAAACCTAGCATGTGGAATAACCTGGCGATCAGTGACTTCGAATGCTATGAGAAAATTGTCCGATGTTCTCTTAAGTTAAAAATAAAGATGATATAATCTCAAGGGTATCATGGGGATAAGAATCATAAGGTTGAATTCAATTATGGCATTCTGATGGATAAATCCATTGGTGCTATGAAAATCCTACACCTCACTTTCCAAAGGTGTGGATAGAAGCACACCAGAATTTTATTGAAGCGGATGATGAAATGCCTTTGGTGTGGAAAAGAATGGAACCTAGCTGTTAACTGCCAACATTAGAAACCAATGGCTACAACAGGGGAGGGAAAAAATCTGTTTGAACCTCTAAGTGTTGTTCATTGCTTCAACTGCAAAGAACCAGGGGTGTGTTTTTCCTCCTCTGTCGTCTTCCCCTTCCCCGCTACGGCTCGAATTCTCATCGACACTTTGCAGGAGTGGGTTCATGACATGTAGCATCTCCTATGGCAGTGTCTCCTATGGAAGCGTCTCCTATAGCAGTGTCATCTCGAACAGCTCGACAACTGTTTTCCAGCCTTCCTCATGCCCTGCCCTTCGAGGTGGGAAAAGCTCTCATGGCGGTGCGATGTCAGTCCATGGTTTGAGTTTTCCACTGCTACGGTGTGGATGCCGTTACGATTTCACCTCTTCTGGTTGCGTTGGGAAAATCTGGTCGTAGTGTTTGTGCTTGAAGGTGGCGGTGGGTTTTCGGTTCAGGTTTATAGTGGGTTTTCTTCTTTACTGTCTGTGTTTTTGGTTTCTTGTTCTGCAATTTGGATGGTATTTTGGTTTGTGGTTTGGATCTGGATACCTGTTTTGTGATTGATCTGCTCCAACGTTGCAGTTGCGGCGTGGTACCAGGTATGACTGTAGATTACATTTGGGTTTTTTGATTCCGACAATAGTGGAGCGTGAAGGATTTTTGATCCGTTTTGTGAAGATTATGTAATATGGATGGAGGAGATGAAACCGATTTTGTGTTGTTGATTACATTGAATTGGTTCATGGTTTGTTGCTATTTGTAATTTGGCCTATTCTGAGGTTCCCACTCACCCTTAAAGTGGATTAATAAGAAAATGAAAAAAAAACGGATTTAAGCAATGAACCAGGGATCCTAGAAAATTAGTTCCCTAAGACAAGGGTTTTCAGAGGCAACCAACAACCTCTAAGGAAGATGGGGAGAGATTTTTCTATCACTACCCCCAATGTGAACCCCAAAAATGAAGTGATGACAGGTACGCTATTTATTCATTCAATAATAGGGAATATACTTTTTTTTGTTATATGCATTCCTTTGTACCCTGAATGATTAGTAGAACAATCACAACACCACCACAAATCATGGAATAAATATGTCAGTGAGTATGGAAAATGGAGTAATCATTGCATCCCATGAATATAACTCCTACCATGTCAAAATTTGTGGTGTGAACATCCCGAAGAACCTCATCATACAACCTCTAGTAGAATTTGATGCAATTATCAGCATGTATTGGCATTCCTTACATAGATCCAACACAAATTACTGAGAGAGGGAAATCACTCGATACAGAGAATAGACCCCCCAATTCTATACAAGTTAAAGGAGGAAGACGAATCTTTTTTATCACCATCATCTCACGTGTGGATATTACTACCCTATGATCACGCATATATGTCTTAGATGATTGAGTATATGGAAGAAAAAATCCTTGAACACATGCCTATTGTTAGGGATTTCCCTGAAGTTTTTCCCAAGGAATTTCCTGGTCCTCCTTCTAGAAGAGATGTTGAATTTTCAATTTACCTTATACCTAGGGAATTTCCAATATCCAAGACTCCATAAAGAATGACTATTGTGGTGCTTGAGGATCTAAAGAAACAACTACAAGGGAATCTTTCTAAAGGGTTTATATGCCAAAGTGCATCACCATGGGGTTCCCCTTTCCTCTTCATCAAGAATAAGGATGGGTTAGTGCGCCTTTGAATCAATTACCATGAACTTAAAATAATCATTATAAAGAACAAGTATCCTCTGTCATGAATTGATGACTAGTTCGATCAGCTTCATATAGCACAATTCTTCTCCAAGGAGAATTTATAGTCGAGATATTATCATGTATGGGTGAAGAAGGAAGATATTCCAAAGATTGGTTTTCGTACATGATGCGGGTACTATGAATTCATAGTAATATGTTTCAGAATCACTAATACTCCATCAATATTTATGGACATGATGAATAGAGTCTTACGAGATTACCTGGACAAATTTGTGGTAATCTTTATAAATGATATTCTAATATACTACAAAACTAATGAGGATCATGAGGAGAATCTAAGAACTATACTAGAAACCTTGGGAAAGGATAATCTCTATGAAATGTACATCAAGTGTAAGTTTTGGTTGAAGGAGGACTCATTCATGGGTCATATCATCACATGAAATGGGATATCAATGGATCCCTCCATGACAACTGCAATTAAGGGATGGCTGATGCCATCATCGGTAATGAATATCCATAGCTTGTTGGGGTTAGATGGATATTAATGCTGATTCTTGAGAAATTTATCATGATTGTCCAACCCTCTTACCAAGATGACTCGAAAGTGGAAAAAAGTTTTCTTGGAGTGATGAATGCGAAGAGGCCATCAAGGATTTAAAAAGGAGGCTTATCACTATGCACATTCTCACATTACATAGGAGTGGATAACTTTTTTTGGTTTTTAGTGATTATTTAAAGAAGGTCATGGGTTGTGTGTTGATACAGAATGATAAAGTGATAGCCTAGGCCTAAAGGAAGCTGAAAATCCATGAGAAAAACTATCTCACACATGATCTAGAGTTAACGGCTGTGATATTCGCGTTGAAACTCTGGAGGAATTATATCTAGATGGAAGTGTGAGATATATACTAATCACAAGAGCCTCAAATATATATTCACACAAAAATAGCTTAATATGTGCCAACAAATATGTATAGAACTCATCAAGGATTATGAATGCTCGATCCATAACCATCCTGGTAAGGCAAACTAGGTGGAATATGCTCTAAGTAGAAAGGATCATGCATCTTTATCAATTATGAGAATTGAAAATGATCCAATGTTCTTTAATTTCTAGAGGATGGACATGGAAATCATTGAGTGAGTAACATTATCAATCCTTTCTCCAATGATTTCTCTATCGTCCCTCATGGAAAAAAATAAATGATGCTCAATGAAAGGATGTATAAATAATGAAATTGGTCAAACCTATCAAATATGGGAAATCCTTAGAGTTTGTGGTTTATAGGGATAGAATTATGATATTTGGGTCACGATTATGTGTACCATCCGATCCAGAGATAAAGAAGGAGTTTCTGGTTGGCTTGCATAGCTCAACCTTCACTATTCACCCGAGGAGCACAAAGATGTATCGACATCATAGAGAGTACTTTTTGTGGGAGAATATGAAATGGGAGATTTCTGAATATACTTTAAATTTCCTGGTATGTCAGCAAGTAAAGGTTGGGAGGAAAAAGTCTAAGGGGGGTGATTCAACAACTATCCATAACAACATGGATGTGGGGCAACATTACCATGGACTTTGTCACTGGACTTCCATGGACATGTACAATACACAATGATAACTAGGTCGTTGTGGATCATATTACAAAGACATCTCACTTTATCGTGATTTGAGAGGACTTCTCATTGGATCAACATGCATGGATTTACATCAAAGAAGTGGTAAGGCTGCATGGAGTACCATTATCTATTGTATCTGATCATGGTCTTAGATTTACCTCCATGTTCAAAAAAATTCTCCAACATGATCTAAGTACTAAACTGAAATTCAATACAGTCAATCATCCTCAAACTGATGGAAAATCTGAGTGAACATTTTAGACACCGGAAGATATGTTATGATCTTGTCCTATGGACTTCAAAGGAGGATGTGACCAATACCTTCTACTGGTTGAATTATCCTTCAATAACAGTTTCCACTTGAGCATCCAAATGGCACCATATATAGAATTTTATTAGAAAAGGTTCAGAACACCGGTGTGTTGGAATGAAGTCTGAGAGCGTAAGCTGCTAGGACTTGAAATGATTAAATAAATGGTGGAGAAGGTGAAAACCATTCAGTAACATATCAAGGAATCCAAAAGTTGACAAAAGAGTTATGCAGATAATCATCGATGAAACATTGAGATCAAAGTAGAAGACAAGGTATTTCTATATATATCTCTATGGAAGAAGGTCTTGAGGTTTGGAAAGAAAGAGAAGTTAAGTCCTAGGTACATCATCCCCTTCATGATTCTTGATAGTGTCGGGGATGTGGCCTATCAGCTAGCACTTCCACCTACAATTTCTAAAGTACATGATGTCTTTCACATATCCCTCTAAAGAAATTACATACCAGACCCTTCACATGTACTCTCTTCATAGGTAGTACAATTAGTGGATGATCATTCATATGAGGAGCAACCATTTAATCTCTTAGAATATAGTGAAATAGTTCTATGAAATAAAAAAAATCACCTCATGGAAGTGTTATGGAGAAACCACATATTTGAATAGGAAACATGAGAATCAAATTAAGTGATGAAGAAGAGTTAGCTAAATCTATTTTATTGTGGCAAAAGGAAATTTCGAGGGTGAAATTTCTTAACTGGGGAAGATTGTAATGACCATAACATTTAATAATGGAAATTTATTTTGATCTAATTAAATGTATTATTATGTGAATTGGTTATATAACATATGAATTTCTTTGGATTTATGATTTTTGATATTTAAAATACCATTAAGAATTGTGACCATTGCTAATATATCCATTGAATAGTGATTGCAGGATTATTATAAATACAGTTCTTTAACAAATCTAATTTACTTCGACAAAGGAAGCGATAGCCTCATACAGTAGACTTGACATGTACGAATACCATTTTCCGGTGCTCTAGAAAGAGTTGGCATCAATGGGATTCACACTTGACCAATCCCAAGACAATCATAAACAAGTTATGCTCGAACAGAACTTCCTGCGGGAGAAGTGAATGTTGATAGAGATTACCACCTGAGTGATGTTATTTGATCCTCCCCAAGAGTTTGTCACCATCACACACCTTACCCTCCGTTCTTTTGTGGTTGTTATAAGGGGTTTTGTGAAAAGACCTTATCACTATGATTTTGTGCAATATTGTTTTATATAATAAAGAATATACATTCATTTTATAATTGTTACTTTGTAAATAGTTTTTAAAGCACAGATAACATTTTTAGTTAATATTCAACTAATGAATCTATTTTGATAAATTAATGGGTTTTTGAATTAAAAAATATTTTAACAAAATATTTTTATTATTAAATTAATTTTTATTAATTATAAATGATTGTATAATATTTATAAATACAATTTTAATTTCTATTAAGGTTTGAAAGCTATTTTTTCCAAACCCAAGAATTTTTGATAAATGTCGATTTTTATATTTAAAGTAAAAATTTACATATTAAAAAAATATTTTGATAAAATTAATATTATTTTTTGAATATGGATGTCTAATTTATCCAATTGTGAATTTTTCATAATTTTCTGAGATAGTCGAATTTTTGGGTAAAAATTAAATCTCGTTTAAATATATAATGTGTTTTATGACATCATATGACCCAATATTGATGTAAAAATAATACTATAAACATTGTTTTTGGCTAATATATGTTTTATCATTAAAATAATGTTATTTTATGTTTGTTTTATTTATTATACAAACCCTTAGTGGAACCTATAATACTTATAAAGCATTTTATCCTTTTGAATTGATTTCCTTGAGAGTGTGACTCACCTCTGCATAAGAAACCCTATTATTTTAAGAATTTAGGACATTAGCCTTATAAAATATATTTTTCCACTCTCCTTTGGAAAAAAAATGGGAAAAGCCATGGGGCGGTTTGTGGTTTTGATTAGATTAATGTGTGGTGTCCCAAACCTAAATAATAAAAATTCCCTCTTTTTTCCTATATAAACCCACCCAATCTCCCATTTCCTCTTAACTCAATGAGAATTTACTTCTTCCAAGATCTACCCTCCTATATATAGAATCCTACCATGATTCCTTGATCTCTAAAGAATCCTCTCTCTAGCCTTTGGGATCACACTTTCAAATAAGGGATTCATTCCTTTCTTATTTTATCTACGTTTATTTCTGTTGAAATATCTAATTACTATCAATTAAAAATGTAGGGGAATGATTTTTCAAATCCCTTATATTCCCCTCCATATGTTTGAAATTATGAGAGACCTCTTTATCTCTCATTAAATCCTCCCATATATACTCTTTACCATGCCGAAATTCCGTAAGAAATTTCTCTCTTCTAATTCACTTACAAGTAATTGTTTTTTATTATGAGTCTAAATTCAATTATTTTTTGGAGAAATGTATCTATAGAACCACCTTTATTGTCCATTTAATTTAAATAAAATGAGACACACCTTTCTCTCTCATAAACAATTTTTATGAATTCTTATGTCATGTCGTTATGCTTCTGAAATTGAACCGCGATTTTCTGAGGCAAAGTTATTATGTAGTGAATACCATACCCATCTCTCTATTAAGGGTATTCACCTTTATGAACATTTAATTATTGATTATGGATTTTCATGTATTAATTCCACATTTACACATAATGGTATAAATGATGATTTTTGATGAATTCATGTTGTATGATCTATGTGGCAGACTTACGCATGAAAAGAAATGATTAAGAAGGGTGTGCCCAGATACCACTCCAATGAATTGGGTAAAAATTAGTATCTTCATATGTCAAGTACAATGAGGATTTACTCATTCTAATATAATTGAAATGTGTATTTACTCATGATAATTCAAGTTCAAAAATGGTTTACTCATACTCCACGTGCAATGATCATTGTCTCATGCTAATTCTATGTTAAGTGTTGTCACCACATTTCCATGTTATGATAAGCACACTATATCATTCATTTATGTTCATGTTTAATTTATTCTCCATTGATATTACTATTTCCTATCATGTATTTAGTTATTCATGTTATTCCTTGTTTACTCCCTTATTAGGCTTTAGAGCTCACCCTCTTCTTATGCATGTCCTCAGGTTATCCCATCCAATGCTAAGTACGAGGGAATATAGTGGTCATTTAAAGCAAGTTTTCAATAAAGATGTTGTGTTTCATGTTTTAAGTCATTATGTAATGTTCCTAATCCCCAAATACACTAGACCTCTCAATCATCAACATTGTATCATGTGAAGATTTTTTGTATTAAATCATGTTTAAGTGTGTTATAAGGAGACGGGTTGTTATATCTTCAATCTGCAACCAACGACGTCCAACACGGCCATGAATCGAGAAATAACTCATGGAATCTTGGGTTAGAATGGTTGTCACTAGGGTTTTAGGGTATTATATAGAAGAAAATCATGATTTGGGGTTTTAAAACCCAGGATGGAAATTTTGGAAATTCTCTAACTTTTTTGGGCCGCACAGTTCACCCGCACGATTTTCCAAACAGAGCGCAAACCGTGCGGAAGCTACTATCAAAAAACACCCATTTCTCATGGTTTCCTGGGATCATGCATGATTTTCTCTAACTATTCTCAGACTATGTGAAGGATACTATATGTGGATGGATAGTTCACACGGTTTACCCACACAGTATCCCTTAATTGTGCACAGACCTTGCGTCATGCACTGCTTGGCCTGGTTGCTCTTATCTTCCCACCCCGACCCCCCGGGGCACCCTGAAGCCCCCACCTAAACTTCGGAAACACTTATATATCCAAAATAAGAGGTCAAACCAAAACATAATAAGAAAATACCTCAAAAGATCCAGGATCTTACACTCTCATCCAAAATTCCAAAAGAAAGTTGTACATTGGGATAGACTCAGTATAATGAAAGGAACAATTTCAAATCATTATAAGAATTAACATCATATAAGATAAGGGAAGACATAAGTCAATATTTTGATAAATATTTTAACTCTATATAACACTAAAATATTTTATGAAATATCTGTTTCTAATAAATTCAGTTTCATCGATAGGTTTTGTTAAACACATCTCTGAGTTTTAACAAGCCGCAATATACTATTAAAATTATTATTTAGATAATAATGTTATAATATAGATATTAAAAGTTATAGTATGATTAAAAATATTCAAAATTTTAAAATCAATTATAATGGTTTTATATGGAGAAAAACATATTTATAAAAAGTAGTTAATTTTTATTAAATCCCATATATATTTTGAAAAAAAAAATTTCAAAAAAATTATTTATTTTTGTGGTCATATAATAAAATTTATTTTTTTTATGAATTAATAAATTATCATAGAAAAAAGAAACATCATTTTTTAATTCTATATGTCAAAATTATCTTTTAGTTAATTTTTTAGAATTTTATGAAAATATTTATTTCTCCATTAATAGTGAACGAATACTTATATTTATTGAAAATTCTCTTTTTATTTAAAGTATTTAAATAGGAAAAGTATATTTTTGATGTATTTTTAATGTAAAATTAATGTAATTATAGTGCTATTAATCAAATTTAATTCATTTTAATCAATTATATGTTCAATTATGAGGTAAAAACGTTTTATACTTATGATACATTTTTTTGGAAAAATTCTTCTTATGTGGCTTCTAGGGGTTTTAATTTAATTTAAATTATTATAATTTTTTGAATTTGTTTTTACAAATCTATATTCCAAATTTGGAATTTGAATAGTTCATAATATATAATAATATTAACATAATTTTTTTCATAATGTATAGTGAAAATGAAAATTTTAATTATCGCGGTTAATGTTAAAAAATGTTTACTCGGTTGATTAAACTAGAATATAGAGCTTAGTTTTCCAATAAAACAATTATAAATATAATTTTATGGAAATATATAAAATTTTAACTTAAAAATTTATATTATATGTTCTTTTTTAATCATTTTCTTAGGAAAGGAATTATCATTTTTTAATCTTTTTGGAAATTCCCAGGTATTATCGAAGTGGTTTGTTTTCCCAACTTATAAAATGACTTCTAATATGTTATCCTATACACACTTAAAACCCCCATTTTTTAATCCAATACCTTCCCAAATCCATTATATAAATCTGTATATACAAGATATGTTTCTTTCTTTGAATATTAAACCATCCTAAGAATGATTTTTTTGTAAACCTAATGGGGTTTTCAGAAGATGTGTTATAGTCCTTAACTGGGCTTCTTCATTTTATTTATTCCACTAAAAAATTGAAATAATATTAAAAAATTACGATATTATAAAATAAATATTTATTATATAAATATACTTTATTATTTTAATTGTATGACTTACATCTGTCTCCTCTTCCATCAAATGTGAAACGAAAGTCTCAATCATGTGTATGACAAACTATAACCTCTTGAACTGATGTAATTTGTTTTCCATTGGCACATCTAATATCTAGATATATTGATGAACTTGAGATAATTATATGATATATATGTGATAAATATAATTATGGAGTTATAATATCCCATATACCTTTTAACATTACATTACATAGAAATACGATAATGTCGCTTGTGTGTATGAAAGTCTTCCGCCTCGAAAAGCGATATGATTCTTTGTTCACTTATGGTTTACATGGAATGTAATAAGGATGGGTTTAAAGAAAATATGAGATTTATATGAAATTAAAATTATTACTTTATTGTAATATATAATCTATATTTCATTCATTTCATCTATTTATAAAAAAGAATCATTATTCATGCATACGTGCGACCCACTATCTCCGTGGATAATGAAATTGATTTTTTATATCTTAGATTAATAGATTACATTAAATACATATATATTTAATTTATATTATATTTATATCATGGTTAAAATTATAGTGATTATCTAACCTTGAACAAAATGTAAGGACCGATAATACCTAACCGAATCATATAGGAAAAATGAAGTACTTTTGACCTAAAACATGATTATAACAAAGAATTATTAATAAAAGGGTAATAAAATGTCATAAAAATCCATATATGGTAAGATATATATGTTTATGGTTATCAAATATTTTATCAATAAACTTATATTTTATAAATATGATTTTTAATATCTCTGATGGAATGCAATACTTATGGTAAAGGATTTCTAGTCTCTCTTCTATTTCTGGGAGATATATAGCATATTCACAACTATTTTATTTTTTTGGTGCATATATAACCAATTTGAAATTATATATCACAATTATATTTATTTTTATGATATTTTAAATTTCATTTCTTATATTTTAATTGGGATTATCATTCAATAGTTAAAATGGTTGTAAGTAATTTTTGTCTATCTTTAATTATTATAGTAGAGATGGTTTATACAAAACTAGTTTCTTTTGTGTGGTGTATATAATACCCATGAATTCCTTTTTTTATCCTTATCATGAAAAGTATGGGATAAAAATTTCTAAATACTTTTATTTATTTCATGTGACCTACGATTCAAAAGATACCAATGTTGTAATGGTTTAATGATATAATCTCATTGTTTATCAGAATTTCTTATGATATACTTTCAATTATGAGTTATTATAATTTACCACCCAATAAAATAATTAATTTTATTCTACTATGGTTATTTATCAAAATTCAAAATTTCCATTATTTTTCTACGCACTGAGTAATAAAATTTTCTAAAATGATGTTTTCCAGAAAAAACCCACATTATTTCTCCCTTAGGTCGAAAACACTTCTACATACAAGTCCATGTTTTGTAAAAAGACTTTTATATATGTTTTTACTATTCTATATTGACTGTTTAAAGGAAATTTCTCTTTTTTGTACAATAATTAAAATTAAATAATCATTTAATTTTCAAAAAATTGCATTTTTTATTTTACGAAAATGTTTAAGGAATCATTTATTAACATGTAATACATGAATGAAATTTACCACTAACATGACCACAAATATCTTTAAAAATTATATTATATGTATTAATTGTTATATTCAATGAAACTTATTTTCCAATGTTTTTTGAAATTTTATTCCGGAAAATGTAATTCTCAAAGTGAAATGGTTAATTTAATAAAAAAAATTAATTATCATTTATGAAATTTAAATTCATTAACAACAACAACCATTAGCAGTGCATATGTTTTACTTGGTAAATTATCTAAATATATCATCCTTATTCTTTATCTACATTGTTTATGAGTATAATGAATATATTTTCATGAAACTATATTCTTTTCCATGGTTTAATCTACAATGAATTAAAGAGACAATTATAAAATGTGTTTCATTTCCATTAGTTAAACTATAATGAAAGGTTTGTGAAAGTAATTTATTCTGATGGGTTCTTAGATGATGATTTTTTATGATATTGTGGTAAAAAAATTATAATTTTTATTATGTGATTTGTGGCAATTATATCTCTCTCCAATATTAGGTAAATTTTTTTATCTCATGAGAAACATATAGTAAACAAGTCGATGTGTGGGATGGTTTTGAAAATAGGTCGATGTGCTTAACCCCTATAAGAAATAGA
Source organism: Viscum album (assembly GCA_963277665.1). NCBI lineage: Eukaryota > Viridiplantae > Streptophyta > Magnoliopsida > Santalales > Viscaceae > Viscum > Viscum album. Next base: position 1,810,171,541 of record OY728159.1, on the reverse strand, counting down.
TAGGGATACCAGATCTATTACCAAATGGTAAATATGTGTTTATCCCAAGTATGTTATGATTTGATGATATTTTATGTTATCCTTGACTTATGAAATGTTTGTATACTTATTATAGTGTCCCACCTATCATTTATTGACATATGCTTCATGATAGATTTATGATGATTTATCACTCATATGTTTCATGTCTTTTGACATGCTAATTTTTTTATATCGTGGATCATGTTTATAATTAAAAATAGATTAGGTATGAACATTCTTATTATTATTCACAATATCATACTCTTATGATTATATTATGATTTCATGTAATAATTCATTTATATCAATCATGATTACCCTTATTGAGCATCTGAGATCTCCCTTCTAATGTTTCCCTTCCCTGGTTTATAACGAAATCTTTTAATAGGTTATGTCTATGAATAGTACGAAATGGGTTGATCTTTATCAGACGTGTTGAAAATATTTTATAAAATAAGATGACTAGGTTACTAATCTCCAAACACACTAACCCATTATTGTCTTTAAGGGAGTTTATTAAATGTATTGAATATTCATCTAAAAATATATCATATTTAATTATGAATTTAAGGGTCATTATACATCATATACAAGAAATGGTTTTGTTAAAATATTCAAATAGGGATTATATAAAATTTTTGAGATACAAAGGGATATGTCTATGTATATGTATAATAATATTTCTAAGTATATATATAAGGATATGTCTAATGATATATCTAAGACTATGTATAAGGATATAAAATGATATAAGAACATTTTATGGAACTTTAGTGAAGGATAATGTGACTGGTTTCTAAGTAATTACAAGCTTTTTTGTACATAAAAAGATGATTTGGATCTATAAATGTTGTAATTAAGGGTAATAACTCTAAAAAGGTCACATTTGTCGTGAATCGATCATCACCTAGTATATGATAATATGCTGGTATACACACCTAGGTTGAAACTCATGGGGGACATGTTCTTTAAATTAAAAAACTCTTTACGAACCATTATAATGAATGTGAATAATGACCATAAATGGAATAGGATAAGTCAAAAGAATTATAGATTAAAAATAAGGTGTACTGATTTATACATCCTATGAATTATTTTTCATGATAGATCAGTCTGATAAAAAATTTATAATTTTCATGATAACCATTTTTGTTTTTTTAAAGGTAATATAATAATGTTGTTATGGTGGTTATGGTTATTATAAAATATTAAAGTGTCTTATTTGAGATTAGTTATATTAATTTCCTTATATCATGACTATTCTCTATAAAGTTTTCTTCTTATCCTCATTGATTGGATATTTAATTATCATTAAACCCCCTAGGGGCTTAATGATCAATTCACAAATCAATGATTGTTCCTAGACTATTGTTGATGGGAATGTGTTAAAAAAACATCACTATCCACCCTCTTGTATAAATTCATGTTATCATGGGAATATATTGAAATTCACTACAGAAATACCCCATCATTTTTCTAGGAAGCTAATTCATGTTTAATATTCCAAACCAACCTATGATAGTCCATCAGTGCGATGATAAATACGAACTTCTTGTGGAAAAAACAAAAATTGTATGTTTCTAGATTCCAATAGAATGAGTGTTTATCTCATAGGGATGGGGAGAAACCCACAATATATTATCAGAATACTATAAGGGATTATCTCAATTAATTTTAAGAAAAAATACTTGTCTTCCACCAAATCATTAAGTTGAGTTCTCAATAGAACAAATACCTCGTGCGACACATGATTCAAAGACACCATATAGAATGGTCCTAGTTGAGTTTCACTAAATGAAGAAAACAATATAATAGAATATCAAGATGGGATTTATTCAAAGAAGGGTGTCTCATTGCGGTGCACCTATAATTTTTTAATGATGAAATATGGATCAACGTGACACTAGTGAATATTTGGAGTTTAATAATATCACAATCAAGAACTACTATCATCTACCCATATTGATGATTTTTTTTGAAAAACTATAGAGATATAAATACATTTCCATGATTTAACTCCATTTTGAAATGATAATTTATGGTTTAAGAATGAGGATATACCAAGGGAAACATTCTATAAAAGGTATGGTCACTATCAATATAGAGGGATTCCATTTTGTTTTACAAGTTCCCTCTCTATCTTCATGAATTTAATCAATAGAATTTTTAGAGATTTTAATAATTAGTTTTTGGTAGTATTTATTAATTATATGATTATATATTCAATTATAAGGTAATATCATGAATATTACTTGAGCATTGTACTGAATAACCTAAGGAAGGTGAAACTATAAGGAATATTTGAAAACATTGGTGTTTGGATAAAAAAAGATCCATTTTTGAGTCATATATTATCAAGAGTGAGTATATTAATGGATCGATCAATAAATAATGCTATTGAATAATGGTCCAAACCAACCATGGAGATTGAGATCTGTATTTTTCTTTGTTCCTTTAGATATTATCAATGGTTTGTGGAAAATTTCTCATGGTAGTTAAATCCACCCCTAGTTAACTCATAAAGGATCCAAGTTCCTTTATACATATGAATTTTATTATAATTTCAGTGAACAGAAGAGAATAGTAGTCATTATACATGTGCCTATATTACCTTATAGTGGAGTAGGGATTTTAAAATATAGTGATGATTCAAATAATGGTTAGGGAAGCATACTCATGCATAATGGTATGGTGATATACTCAATCTCAGGAAAAAAATCATTAGAAAAATTATCCATACTAGGCTATCAAGTTTTATGTGGTAATTATTTCATTAAATACATAGAGGTATTATATTTATGGATAATGGTATGATATATACTAAATGTAGTGTTTTAATGTATGTGTTCGCCTAGAGTGTTTTGAAGATTCACTGGAAAATATTGTTAGAGCTGATTAAAGATTACGAATGTAAAATTAATTACCATGCTGGGAAAGTGAATGAGGTTTTCAAAAATTTAAGTCAAAATTCCCATGTTATATTATCTATGATGAGGATAAAAAAAGATTAAAATCTTCTTGATTTTCATTGGATGAGTCCTGAAATCGAAAAGTGAGAAAATATTATCTTTTTGAAATAAGTGTTCAACCATCAATCAATGTAAAGAATAAATTGGAATATAAGGAATATGTAGAGTTTTAAAAGATTGTCAGAAATGGTCAATAATGATTATGATGGAATGATAAGGTTCAAGAACAATGTATGTTTTCCATCCATACCATATTTGAAGAATTAACTATTAATGTAAGATACTAGTTCGTAATTCTATCTTCTTCCAAGAAATACAATGATATATAGAAATTTTAAATAGTATTTATGGTGGGATGACATGAATGGTGATATTAAATATTTCATATCTCGAGGCTTTGTATATGATTAGTTTATGTGTGAGATATAATATCTATGAGAATATTATAACCATTACCAACAAAATAATGTAAATGGGAAAACATTACCATGTATTTTTTCATAAAACTCCCTAAAACATCTAAATGGGACAATGATATATTTGTTATATTCAATAACTTCACAATGTTGGCACACATCAATACTATCAGATTATATTTATACATACATCTCATTTCTATGATATAAATTAAGTATGTGGTAATATTTCACTGGGTAGCACATTCCATTCTATCTGATTTGGGTCTAAGGTGAACCATCAAAAACTGTAAAACATTTCAGAAAGATCTGGATATAAAGTTTAATTTCAACATGGAGTATCATCCTCAAGTAAATGGTAATTATTAGAGAATATTTAAAAACCTATAAGATATGTTGAGTTATTTTTATATTTATTTCAACGTTGGTTGGTATCAACACCATCCTCTAGTTGAGTTTTCATAACATAGTTACTTTTACTCAAGCATTCATATAGATCATAATGTAATCCTATATGGAAATATGTGGAGTCCTATTACATGTTTAGATGATGTTGGAGGAATAAGAATGGTGGGACTGTACTTTGTGTAAGAAATTAAAATGAATTTCATATCATTTCAGCAACAAAAAATAGAATGAAAAAGTCGACATGCAAGTTATTCTGACAATCACCATCATGATCGGGAATTTGAACTTGGTGAAAGTTTGTTTCCATAAATTAATCCAAATAAGATAGTAATCAGATTTGGGTAGATTGAAGAACTGATCCCTTTGTATATCAGTCCCTTTGAAATTCTTGATCGTATCAGGATGGTAACCTATTGATAAGTGTTTCCACTGAACCACACTAAAGTCCATGATGGGTTCCTTATATCTCTCCAAAGGAAGTGCATACCATATCGTTCAAAAGTATTTTACTCAATTTTAATACCAATGGGGTATAATATTTATTTTTATGAATGACCTTTTAGATTCTATATCATATATAGATATTTATATGAAACAAAACCACTCACATGGTCAATGATTTGCGGATAAACCACCAACCCGAGAAAGCAATAAGGGAACCTGAGGATATGGTGAGTTTTAAATATTCTCATTTTTGGTATCAATGTGAAATAATTTATAGTGGGAAATTTATTTCATGGGGGTATAATATAACATTTATAGATTTTATGAAATATATTTTCTAAAATAAATTTTATTTCTTCGCTAGCTTGTATTACACATGACACTGTGTTTAATTGAATTGAAATATACTATTAATATTATTATTCAAATATATCTAATGTAAATTACCCTTAAACTTGTAAGTATGAATATGAATAATTTTTTTTAATTATTCATAATATATTTTTATAAATAAAATATATTGATAAAAAAGTACTAAATATTTAGTAAATTCATTATATGGTCTGAAAATACTATTTAATAAAACAATATATTTTTTAAATATTATAAATATATTTTTTTCGAATTTTTGGCGATTTAATTTAATTTTTTTTTCTAAATCTATATTTTAGAATATTTTTTGAGAGAATTTTTTATAGTTTTATGAAAAGAATAATTTTTTAATGAATAGTGAAAACAAGTGAATTTTATTTCAAACTTCCTTTTCATTTAAAGTATTTAAAAAGTAAAATTATATTTTAAATTGGTTTAAAACTATAAATATGTATTTTATATTACTAATAATTTAATTTAATATAATTTTAAACAATTATATATTAAATTTTCATATAAAAAACATTAATACTAATGAAAAATTTAACTTTTGAAAAGCACTTCTTCATCATTTCTGCAAAATTAATTTTATATTAAATGCTACCATATCTATGAGTTGAGTTTGGAAAATTTTATTTCATAATTTTAATTATCATAAATAATATTTCTTATTATTTATAACTAATTATTTGATTATAATGAAAAGTGAAATTGTACAAAGTAATTATCACGGTTAAGGTCAAAAGAGGTTTACAGAAGGGTTAATAGAAAACTGAAGGCTATGATTTCCAATAAAAGTAATACAAATAATATTGAGTGGTCATATATCAAACTTATAATATCATAATTCCTAATATATGTTCATTTGGAAGTATTTTTCTTGGAATTTACTATATAATTTTGGATTCTTTTGGGATCATTCAATGTAGTTTCCAAGTGGGTTCTTTTCCCCACGTGTAAAAGAACCTCATAGATCCTCTTCTATTTACACATCAAAAAACATTTGCATAATCCAATAACATTCCAAATCCATTCCTTAAATCAATCACATCTTCCTTGAGTACAGTTTTTGTCATGACCCTTTCCTTGAGGCCTGTGTAGTGACTACAAGAAGCCCTCCTTCCATAGGCCAGGTGGTGGCGACTAGAACCAGAAAAGAATATCCTTAAAACAGGAATGAGTTTCCTTTAAACCTATAAAAACACACAACCTATGAAAATAAAAATATTAAAACTTGATGTAAATCTTCAGTAGTAAATGTGTGTACTGAAAGTTAAGGGGTCGGAATACAAGGGGAACTTAAAGATATAACTATAATAGAAAATAGTAACCAGCTCCTGGAATCGTCCACCAATGTTCCAAACCGAAGGGTAGGTATAGATCATCTCCACATCTCTCCATGTAAACTGTCACCACCGTACACCATTATTTCCTAGCTCCCTGAGCCTGAAATAAGGCTACCCATCGTCTGCCCAAGACACAACAAGGTGCGAGTGAAGTCCGTGCAGGGGTGAGTATAAAAATATCCAGTAGGGACCCCAAGACCCCCGATGGTCTCTCATAATTCCACAAAAGAATAACACAAAGAATAATCTCAATCACAAAGCACAAAGAAAAAGGCTCACCTCAATCCATGTAAATAACTCAGAGTTAAACAATTCATATGATTAGCATTAAGCTATATCATTTTATTCAGTTAGGAAGTTTCCACAACTGAACCACGAGGGAGTTGTTACATTGTCAATCTACATAGGGTTGTATATCAATGATCCATGATAGGACACTCTAAGGCTGTTCCTCATTGGGTCATGCACAGTTGATCCACACAGGGTCGCTAGAATACTGATCCAAAAAAGGGTTGATATGATGATGATCCCCACAAGGTCACTAGATACTGATCCACAAAGGGAATCTATAGGGTTTCTAGATGATGATCCACACAATATCTTTATGATTTTGATCCACATAGGGTATCTATGATGTAGATCCAAACATGGTTTCTTTTATTTTGATCCACACAGGGTCACTAGATGCGGATCCACACAGAGTTGCTACTCAGATGATAGTCAGCCAAAGGATTCCCCACACCCGGTGTGCTTGGGATCCATTGTATCTGCTTTCATGGATCTCAGTCATTTCTTAAATGCTACGATGTTCCATATAGGACTAACCCAAAGGTCCTCCATATCGTAAGGATTCTAACACAATAAACTGTGCGTCAACCAGACGCCTGGTCTATGTGTAATAAGCATTTTAGTGCAGAGGGCACATTGAGATTTGGGTACGATCCAACCTGACCATACTCCAAATTTATCCAAAATCCACGTTGAGTATTTCAAAAGTACTATCTCGCTCCAAGGATGCCAGTACCACAGATATTTTTCCAAATTAACATCTCATTCGCAAGATACGACTCTTTAAGAGAAACTGGGTCCGAAAGGGGTATGAAAGTGGTCTGAGTCTGTACTGACATAGTTGGACTGATCCAGCCTAGGAGGACCCAAACCCAATTTGGGATGACCCAACCCGACCGGGTCTGGGTCTGACCCTGCCCTACCCGGGTGGGATGGGCCACGGTGGCTCAGCCTGCCGGCTGGTGTGACCGGTGCGAGGATCTCGCGGTCTACCTCCTGAATGGCTCAATAAGTCATTCAACTCTTAATTGGCATCTCTAGTTGGCACTACGTGGCTTTCAATGGGACCCACATGGAACGGGTCCCCTCCCCCACTACGAAATCCAAGTGACTACCAGCCTCACCACGCCGTACGATGGAGCGCTGCCTCCAGCCTCCACGATCATCCAAGAGCCAGCCGCTTGTCCATCCTCGGGCCACCGGGTGAGCTCTGGTGGTATGTTTTCCCTTCCTATCGCACCAACGGGCCACCCGGGATGTCTCCATCACTCTATTCCTTCTGTTTTCATGGTTGTAATGATTTAAAAAATCATCCCCCAAAAAATGCGACAAGAAAGAAGCAGAGGAGGGTCCGAGCATTGTTCTTTTGGCCAACGCCCCCCGCGTTAGCATCATAACAAACGGGCAGCAATATATTCATCATCATCCACATAGAATTAAATAATGTCAATCCCCCTACCTCACGATTCATTGAAGACATCACGGTGGCGGAAGAAGATTCATCATTCAACGAAGCAGATGACATTCGTCGATCTTGGTTCGTTGCCGCCCATGCATCTGTCCCCCGTCAGTGGAAGGTGTAGCAGTACTTTTCCAGAGGTTCCTCACAGTTGTACCAAAATCTCACTCTAGAGCTTCAATTAAATAGACATAGGGACTAATCAAGTTTCAAAACATTAATGAGGTTCAATTATAAACCATATTTAATGTTTCAACATCATGGTTACAAAAATAAAGGTTCAAGCCATTAAATGGCTTGATGACTCAGCAGTCTCCCCACCGCCACTCAACAATTGGAGAAAAATAAAATAACAAATTTTATGTTATTTTATTATTCTTTATAAATCCCAATAAACTATCTTTTTCTACTTACCTACTGCAGTCAAGGTTTGTCCTCTCTTAAGTGAATCACAGTGCTATGGATTCAACTGTGTCCTCATATTTCAATTCTGAGCATCAGTTCAAAAGTTAGAAAATGTCTCCCATACGTTTACTAAATGTACATTGATAAAGATCAAAAATCTGTTATGGGCACCCTAGGCCTCCAAATCAAGAGACTATATTTTCGTAGACTTGTAATAACCCCAAATAATTTCAAACATTATATGGAATTTCTATGTCTTTACATTCTCCCCACTATAGGGATTTTCATCCTAAAAACCTACAACAAAACTAGGTGAACAAATGCGGGTACTGAGAAGGCATCTGGGCCTCCCGCTACCAAGTGAACTCCTGGAGGTTCATGTGCATCCAACGAACTCACAACAGAGGAATAGACCACCCACTAAGGACCAACTCTTGTAGATCCTCTACCTCCACCTGGAACTCTGTAAAGGTCGCCCCATCATCGATGTCTAGCTCACCCAACACTTAAAAAAAACAGTATATTAGAGAGGTTTATTTAGAGGGGGTTATGAACAGCGCCCTCTAAATATATTTTCTATAAAATTAGAGGGGGTTATTCAAAACCCCCTATAATCATCAATTTTGAGGGGGTTCACAATCCCCTATAAAATTTTAAGCATTTTTTAATATATTGATGGATTTTAGGGACGGTTATGTTAATACTGTCACGAATTTAATAATTAGTGACGCTATATATTTAGTTAGAGGCACTATATATTTGGATAGAGGTGCTATATATATATACATACAAACATGCAGACACACACACACAGAGACACACACACACATATATATATTTGTGTGTGTGTGTGTGAGTGTGAGTGTGTTATACATAATTTGTTTTATTTTAGAAAATATTGGGGGTTCACTACCCCTCTAATGTAAGACATTAGTGGGGGTTTGATATCCCCCTCTAATATAAGACATTAGAGGGGGTTCACAACCCCCTCTAATTTAAGAGATTAGAGGGTTTGTGAACCCCTACTATTTTCTTAAAAAATTAAAATATATATTGTATATATTGTATACATATATTAATATATTTATAAAATGTATAATATAATATATCCATATAAATATGTAATATATATATATATATATTAATTGTGTACGTATAAGTATAATATGTATATATATATGCATAATATATTAGAGTAATATATATATATATATATAATATGTGTATTCAACTAAATATAAACAATTAAAAATAAATATATAAATAAACATATTCAGTTGTGTCTGTTTGATATAAATATATTTATAAATACATATATACATAATTTTATTTAAATACATGTTAATATATGTAAATATATAATTTATAGAGGTGTGCAGAAATATATATATATATATATACATACATATATATTTATATTTATATAAATATAGATACATGTTTTTTATTTAATTTATTTAAATATATTATGCAAATAATGTTAATATTAATAAACTTATTAATATATATAAAAACCATAATATATAAATTATATGTGCAAATTTGTTCATATATATTTTTATTAATATATATGCTTATTGTAATAAACTTATTATATGTATTTAAATAATTTTTTTTAATAATGTTTATTTTGAAAAACATATTAATATATATAAATACAATAATATATAATATATACATGTATTTAGATAAATATAAACCATTACAAATAAACATATAAATAGACATTTGTGTTTGTGTGTGTTTGATATAAATGTGTTTATAAATACATACATACATAATTTTATTTAAATATATGTAAGTATATTAAATATATAATTTATAGAGGTTTGAAGAAAATATATATATACATATATTTTTATTACTATAAATATAGTTAAATGTTATTTATTTAATTTATTTAAATATTTTATGCACATAATGTTTATCTTAATAAAGTTATTAATATATATAAATACAATAATATATAAATTATAAGTGTAAATATGTTAATAATTTTTTTTATTAATATATATGATTTTTTAAATAAACTTATTATATGTATTTAAATAAATTGTTTTAATAATGTTTATTTTAATAATCTTATTAATATATATAAATACAATAATATATAATATATATGTGTATTCAAATAAATATAAATAATTAAAAATAAATATATAAATACACATTTGCGTTTGTGCATGTTTGATATAAATGTATTTATAAATACACAAACAAACACACACAGATATATATATATATATAAATTTTAAATAAATGAAAATATATGTAAATATATCATTTATAGAGGTATGTAGTAAATATATATACACACACATATATATATATATAAATATAGATACATGTTATTTATTTAATTTTTTTAAATATATTATGCAAATAGTGTTTATCTTAATAAAATTATTAATATATATAAATACAATATTATATAAATTACATGTGAAAATTTGTTAATATATATATATATTTATTTATTAAAATATATGTTTATTTTAATAAAATTATTATATATATTTAAATATATTGTTTTAATAATGTTTATTTTAATAAACTTATTAATATATATAAATACAATAATATATAAATTAGATGTGCAAATGTGTTAATGTGTATATGTTTTTAATATATATGTATATTTTAATAAACTTATTATATGTATTTAGATATATTATGAAAATAATTAATATTTTAATGAACTTATTAAAAGAGATAAGTAGAATAATATATGTTATATATAAATAAAAAGTGATTGGGGTAGTGGTTTCAGCGCTGGAGGTGTACTGGGAGAATTGTCGTTCGAATCCTGGCTAGAGCTATATTTTAAATGCCCTCCAAAACTGCAGAACATTAGGAGACTGGCGGTTGGACCGCGACACTCATAGAGGAGAACTGGGGGCAGGGTTAGACTGGGACACGCATGCGGAAGACTCACATAGCTCGGGAGACCGAGACACGAAGAAGAGGATCGAGAGAGAAAAACACAATGGGAAGACCGTAGACAGACACTGGGACAAACCGGGACACACTGGGACAGATGGGGGATAGACACTGGGATACATCGGGACAGAAGCGGGATAGACCAGGGACAGACACCGGGGGAAGACCAGGGACATACGGGGGATACACCAGGATAGATGGGGGACACACCGGGGAAAGACACTGGGGCACAGACTGGGATAGATGGGGGACACACCGGACACACTGGCGATAAACATAGAGAGTATGACTGGGACACTTGGGACAACACCGGGGACAGACACGAGAACCGGGACAGACAAACATGGGGGACACCCTAGGGACAGACAGGGGACAGACACTAGTATGCACCTAGGAAACACCCTGGACAGCGGAGGACCACACACATGGGGGACATACACAGGAGGTGGAATGGAACCGGACAAGCAGGGGTAGCGCGGTTAGGGATTTTTTTTAAAAAAATATATAAGCATTTGAGGCGGTTATGAGAAACCGCCTCTAATGCAATCGACAATTTGGGGTGGTTCAAACCACAGCTACTCCCTCTATTAGAGGAGGTTGAGGGCACAACCACCTCTAATGAAAAACATTTGTGGTGAATTTTGGACAACATTAGAGGGGGTTTAAACCCCTTCTAATGTAACCACCACTAAATTCATCACGCATTTACTAGTGCTTTCTAAAAACCGCCTCTACTTACATTGGGTGGGCACATTAGCAGTGTTTTTTCATAAATGTCGGTAATGTCTTTAAAATGGCTTATAACCCCTTCTAAATTAATAAATAACCCCTTCTACAGTGGAAATGTTTATGTAGTGCGAGTCGATAACGTGCGATGGATCATGCACATACCTCCTCAGCTATGACAGAAAGAAAACATTATGCACTCGGTTCATCTGTGGGGGAAGGGATAGACGGTATTGCACCATGCCTACTCTGTTTAGGATTTGTAAAGGTTCGATAATCCTTGGAGATAGCTTGACACCCCATCCAAACATTCATAATCCTCATCTGGGTGAGACCCGTAAGAAGACATGGTATCCTTCCTCGAACTCCAAGGATCTCTATCTCCTGTCAGTGTACGAATTCTACCTACTCGGTGTAGTCTTTATCCACTCCAAGATGATCTGCACCTTCTCCGTGACAGCATGTACCAACTATGGACCCATAAGTGCTGACTCCCCAGGGTATGTCCAACATAGAGGTGATCTACAGGTCTGCCCGTATAGGGCCTCAAATGAATCCATGTTGAAGGTGGAGTGTAACTATTGTTGTATGATAAATCCACCAGTGGAAAGTGGTCCTCCCAACTGTGGTCAAAATCAATGACACAAACACAAATCATGTCCTCAGGTGTTTATATGGTCTGCTCCATCTGACCGTCAGTCAAAGGGCGAAAGGTGGTGCTCAAGTGTAGCTGCATCGCGAATGCCTCTTGTAAGCCCTTCCACTAATGGGATGTAAAACAAGCTTCACGATCTGAGACAATCATCTATGGAAGCCCGTGATGTCTTACAATCTTTTGTACATAGAGACATCCCAATATCTCTACCGATCCCTGCCCTCATATGGGTAGAAAGTGGGCCGACATGGTGAGTTGGTAAACGATCACCCAGATTTAATCATGGACCCCGGATGTATGTGGTAGCCCTATCACGAAGTCCATGGTGATACCATCCCACTTTTACTCAAGTAACATAAGTGGTTGCGCTAAGCCTACTGGTTTGATATTATCGGCCTTTACTTCCTTATATGTGAGGCATCATGATAAAAACTCTGCCAAATCATTCTTTATCCCTGGCCACTACTACTGGTACTGGAGGTCTGGGTGTTTCTTCTCCACACTAGGTTGTACCACAAAAGTGGGTTTGTGGAACTCCCTCAAAACCTCTACTTGTAGTGTCACTGGTACCATGGTGCAACCTCTAAAGAGAACGACGTGCTCCCCACCTTCTGAAAATTAATCAGGAGACTGTCTTGAGGATATCTGAGCACGTCGGTCCTTTGAGTCAATGTCCCCACGTTGTGCCTCCCTGACGTTTTGAAGGGGTGGGGTTGTCGCTATCATAGACTAGAGATAAAATTCTCCATATCTATCCAAAAAGGATATCTTCAACGTGGCTAGCTGCCCTATCACCTCAATCAGCTATTGTAGACCAGACCACCTTCTCACTGTGTGCTACTATGTTCCCCTTTTCATGAGTGTAGACTATCTCAAATTCATAGTCTGGGAGGAACTCCATCCGTCACTGCTATCTCAGGTTCCAGATCTTCTATGAAAAGATATACCTGAGACTCTTGTGATTATAGTAAACAGTAAACTGTTCACCAATCAAGTAATGTTGCCACATATTCAGCGCAAATACCAATGTTGCTAAATCCAGATCATGGGTAGCATAATTCTTCTCATGTTTTCTTAAATTCCTTGAACCGTAGGCTATCACTGCTCGCTCCTTAATTAGAACACAACCTAGTATGGTCCCTAATGTATCGCAGTAGACTACATATGTAACACCCTATTCTGGTATCCTCGAGATGGGTGAACTCATCAATATCTTCCTCGGCTCTTGAAAAATATGACGGAAATCTCGGTCCACAAGAGAGGATTCCCCTTTTACATCAAAGCTAACAAGTGCGCCGCCACCCTAAAGAAGTCAGTTACAAGCCTTCGGTAGTATCAAACAAATACTATGAAACTCTACACCTTGATCACACTCCTGGGTGTCTCCCATTAAAGCATTGCCTATATCTTCAACAAATCCACTACAACTCTAGCCTCCCAGATAACGTGCCCTAGGAAATGGACTTCCTTTCTCAAGAACTGGAACTTTGGGAGATTTCCATAAATCTTGAGCTCTAGGAGTTTATCTAGAACTATATGTAGGTCTATGGACTACTCCTCATCCAATGCTCAGTATATGAATATTTCATCAATGAAGACCACCAAGAAGTGATCAAGGTAATGCTATAAGATCATGTCCATGATCCCCATTAACACTACCAGAGCATTGGTCGCAATGAAAGGCATCACCAAGAACTCATAATGGCCATAAAAACATATGAAGGTCATATTCGGTACATCCTCATCCTCTGCCATGTGTTGCTGATAGCCTGATTTGTTGTCTATCTTCGAAAACCATCGATCTCTTTTCAGTTGGTCGAAGATATCACCCATACTTGGGAGTGGATACTTTTTCTTCACTATCACCTGGTTCAGGCGCTGATAGTCAACAAAATGCCTCAGAATCCCATCCACCTTTTTGGAGAACAAAACCAGGGATACCGATGGAGAATCATTGGGCCTTATGAACCCATGCCCCTGAAAGTCCTTCAATTGTACCCTCAACTCACAAAACTCTATGGGATCCATCTGATATACTGGATCACATATCGGTGTCATCCCGGGGTACAGAAAAATGTATAAGTCTAACTCTATGTGAGAAGGTAGTCCGAGAACATCATCAGGAATGACATCAGCATACTGGTCTGCCACTACAGGATAAATCAGACTCCTCACATCAATAACTCTAAGGGTAAGGCTAGAAAACTGATGAGTGATCGACTGCAACCTCCTCCGAGTAAGTCCATCTTATTATTCAATGGTTTCCTTCCCTCTGGTGAAGGAAAACCTGGTCCCATCCTCACGGACACACCGCACATTGTTCCTAAAATAGTCAATCTGAGCATGGACCGTGGATATGCAGTCCATACCCAAGATGACATCATAATGCCTCAACACTGCTACTAGGAGATCCCCGCCAAAGCTCTCACCACCTAGAGTAATCTAACACTACCAGAAACTGTGTTTAATCATAGAATCCCCTCCCGTAGGAGTAACTAAATGTAATGATTGAGCTTATTGTTTTACCGGAATCGTCGAGCTATGAACAAGAGCTGTGGAAATCGAAGAGTGACTGGCAATTGTGTTTATAGGAACTGAATCTAGGGTGGAATAGAATCATATAATACCTCTAATCATCTCTGGAGCATCATGGTTTTATTCCTACACCGCATGAATCAAAACACATCTATTTCTGCATGATCCCTGAGGTTGGGGTGGACCACCTGGAGGTGGACGGGGTAGAACCTCAAATCGCAGCCCACCGCCTGCTGCATGGCCGGATCCCCTTCCACGTCCACTGCCCTGCGGGTCTCTTTATTAGAACCTTGGACACTGAATCATCAGTCCCTCGATCATCTACTGATCGTCAGTACATCAGTACGGGCAGTCTTGAGCCATCTGATCATGCCCGCTGCATGTGAAGCATAGTCTGCTTCCCGGCTGACCCCCTCTACCTCGCGAGCTCCGCACCTCCAACCCTATATCCTGGGGGATCCACTAGAGGGTCTGGACCGCATGGACCATCTACCATCTTCATACTACCTTATACATATGACTTTTCCACCTGTCTTCTGGTGGTGGCTCTCACTATCGGTGCCAGCTCAGCTAAGAATCTCTCCACCAATAATGATCAATCTAGCACTCCAACCTGCATAGGGATGTTGAGCAATATCATTGATGCTCTGATATCCCATTGGAGTCCCTACTCAAAAGTCTGGGCCATGAAGAAAGGGATTCATACCATGTCGGTGGAGTAGTATGAGAGGTAAGAGAATCTTTCCCAGTACTCGGCCAATAATAGGCTTCCCTGCTATTAGTGCAGCAGATCCTGGATACACACTGAGCATAAAGTCACTGGTAAAAATTCCACCCTGAAGATGGTCTCAAATTCCAACCAGGAGTGTGTCACCTCATCATGCATCTGGAGTGTTAGACACCACCATCTCCCTATTTTTCCTTGAAAACAACTAGTAGCTAGGATCACCATATTTTGTACTAGTGTCCCAAATAGGCATAAAACTCTAGCCATAGCCTCCATCCAGTCCTCAATTTCCTAGGGATCTGTTTCTCCTTGAGTCCTCAGAGACTCTTCCACTGAAACCCATGCAATGCGCTCAGTCAGGATTCACCTTATGCTAGTGTGGCTGGTGGAAACTACAGCCATCCAAGTGGTGGTACTGCTGGTACACCATCCAAAGGTGTCAACATAGAAATATGACCCTTCACCGAAGCCTCATCGCTCGGTGGGACGTCAACGTGAACTCTCTCTGGAATCTTGGATGGATGTCTATGTGGTGGTATCCGGAAAAGAACACATCTATGAAACGGTAAAAAAGTTATACCTGGGGAGATGACTCAAAATATATCAAAAGTAAAACATTTGCAAAACAAAGGCAATAAGTGTTTTCCTGCACTGAGTAAGAAATCAGAATTCAGGGTACGAGTATATTGATATGTCAGATGCCGCATAAAGGCAAGACTCCTCGAACAGAAAACGACACTCCAAACACCAAATACTATTTCCCCATATAAAATATCAATGTCCTAGTTCTTCAGTAGAACCGACTCATATGATACCACTTTGTCACAAACCATCCCCTGGGGCCTGGGCCGTGATTACCCCAAGCCAGCCTTCCATAGTCTAGGGTCTGGTGACTTGCACTAGAAAGGAATATCCCTATAATGGGAAGGCATTTCCTTTAAAACTGTACATACACACAACCCAAGAACACAACAAGATGAATCCAATAAGTAAAACTGCAGTAGAAAAAGTGTGTACCGAAAGTAAAGGGGCCAGAATACAATCCCAACTGAAATTTGAAACTACAATAGACAACAGTAAATAACTCCTAGAATCATCCACCAAGGTTCCTACCTGAAGGGTAGGTATATCTCATCTCCACAGCTCTCCATGTCAACCATCACCTCCCTCCACTGTTAGGTCCTTGCTCCTAGAGTCTCAGACAAGGTGGAATGTCATCTACATAGGATACAACAAGGGGTGGGCTCAGCCCATGCAGGGGTGAGTATAAAAATATCAAGTAGGAACCCTGAGACACCCAAATGTATCCTAGAATTCCACAAAGTAAAATAAAAAATCATGATCTCAATCAAAAAGAAAAAAGAAAAAGACTCAACTCAAAACAGGTAAACAACGCAGAATTCAGAAATAAAGATGATTAGCCTGATGTTATATCATTTTATTCTGTTATGGTGATTCCACAATTAAGCCATGAGGGAGTTGTTCTATTTTCAATCCACACATGGTCCTATATCTCTAATTCATAATGGGATACTCTGAGGTAGGTCCTCCTTGGGTCGTGAACTACTGATCCACATAGGGTCTCTAGAATGCAGATCCTTAGAGGGTCGTTATGGTGGTGATGCACACAGGATCTCTAAATGTTGACCCACACAAGGTCACTCTAATGTTGGTCCACATATGGTCGCTAGATGATGTTCCAAATAGGGTCCATATAATGCTGATCCACACATGGTCCCTATAATGCTGATCCACACAGGGTCGTTTTGATGCAGATCCACACATGGTCGCTTTGATGATGATCCACAAAAGGTCGCTTTGATGCTGATCCACATAGGGTCACCACAGGATTCCTTGCACCTGGTTCGCCAATGTTCCGTAGAGTATACTCCTGTGGATATAATTTTTTCCTCAAATAGTATTAAGTTCCAAAAATGAGTAACCCAAACTCCTCTATATCGTAAGGGTTCTAACTCTATAGATGGTGTGTCAATCTGACCCCCGATCTGTGAGTTATAGGCATTTAAGTGATGAGGGACCAGTTGGATTTGGGTACGATCCGACCCGGCCATACTCCAACATTCTCCAAAACCAAATTGAAGTATCTCAAAAGGACCGTCTCACTATAAGCATCTCAGTGCTATAGACAATTCATTAGACAGTCGCCTGGTTCTCAAGATACGACTCTTCAAACGAAAATGTGCCCAAAAGGGGTCCGAGTCCGGGCTGACCCGACCCGGTTCGAGTTGACCCAACCCATTCTGAGTCCAATTTGTCCTGGACCGGCCCACCGCGGCTGGGCTGGGCCATGGAGGCTTAGCCCACCAGCTAGTGTGACCAGTGCAAGGGTCACATGGCCCCCCTCTTGAACGTCTCAAAGAGTTGTTCATCTCATTATTGGTAGCACCAAGTGGCACTGCTTGGTTGTCCGCAGGACCTGCAGGGAGCAGGTCCCCTCCCTTTGCCACAGATTTGCAGTCGTGGCCATCGCCACCACGGCGTGCCACCTCCCACCTCTGTGGATGGCCAAGAGCCGGACACATGTCTTTCAGCCGTGAAACGGCCCTCTTCCAAGGCCGGTGAGTTCTGGCCGCTGCCATCACCGCTGGCAGCGGTCACTGGTGCCGCCTTGCCGACTAAACTTCTTTGGGCCTGCGAGTGAGCTCCAGTGGTCCGTTTTCCCATCCACTCATGCCTACGGGCCTACCGAGATGCCGCCGTTGTGGCGTGACTCTCGGTTTCAAGGTTCTGATGAGTTGAAAAATTGTCCCCCTGAAGAACGTGATAAGAGCGAAGAGGTGGAGGGTCTGGGCCTTGTTCTATTGGCATGCACCCTCCGTGTTAGTATCATAATAAACGAGCAGAAATAAATTCATAATCATCCAATTAGAATTAAATCTAGTTAAACCCACTACCTCAATATTCATTGGAGACATATCGCTGGTGGGAGAAGATTATGTGTTTCTTGAAGCCGCCGTCATTTGTCTATCCCGGTTCATTCCCACCCAAGCCTCCATCCTCTATTGGTGGAAGTTGTCAAAGTACATCACCAGATATTCCTCACAGTCATACCAAAATACCATGCTCTTTCTTCAATTAAATAGAATAAGGAATACACTGAGTTCCACAAAATTAATGTGGTTCATTTATAAACTGCATTTAATGTTTCTACAACATGGTCACAAAAACAAAAGGTAAATCCATTAAATGAATTGACAACTCATCGGTCCCACTATTTCCTCTCATCCATTGGAGAGAAATAAAATAACAATTTTATGTTATTTTATTATTCATTAGAAAGTCCCAATGACTATATTTTTCTTCTAACCTACTATGGTTGAGGTGAAGCCTCCTTTAAGAAAATCCTGGCACTACAGATTCAAAGTGTCCTCATATTTCAATTCCAAGCACCGGTTCAAAATTTTAAAAATTCCACCCATACGTTTACTGAACATACCTTATTAATGTTCAAAAATCCATTACGGGCTCACCGGGCCATGGAATCAAGTGCCTTAAATTTTAACATATTCGCAATAATCTCAACTATTTTAAGAAAAATTTAATGGAATTTCTAGGCCTATAATGGTTTGATTAGGAACCCTCTTAATAAGGCTTTATGTGTAAACCTAAAGGGGTTATTAGAAGAAGAGCTATAGTTTTTAACTTTTATTTTCAATTTATTTCTTCGTATTACTCCTCAAACAATTCATTATGAATTTATTTATAATGACATCATTATCGTCCATATAAAAATAGTTCATTATTTTAACTTAATTATTTAAATCATTCTCCTCTTCTATTAAATTGTAATCAAACCCATCAATCGTCTTTACGGAAGACTACCACCTCAAGAAACAATGTAATTTGTTATCCATAACCATTTAACAATTCTTTTTAAAAGGATAGGTTTAGAATTATTATAAACTATATATGCCACAATTATACTTTTGGAGTTATATTATCACATATAAATTCTTACATTATATTATATGAAAATATGATAACGTGACATGTGTGATTATAAAACTAAATCCCCATGATCCAATGTGATTCGTTCAACAATTATGATTTAAAAAAATGTAATAAGGTTATCATTAATGAAAATATTTGATATAAATAAATAATAATAATTATCTATATTGTTAATATAATAATTACCTTTATTTTATTTCATCCATCGAAAAAATGGAAATAGAATTCTTGCATATATATGACCCACAGTCTCTGTGAAAGATATAATCCAATTTCTATCTGTAAAATTAATGGATTACTAAAAGTAAATATATATCTAATTTAAAAGTTATTTATATCATATTTAATATTATTTAGTTGATATAACCATGATACAAATATAATGACTATAAATAAAAGACCAGAACAAACACAAAAAATGATGTAGTTACTACACAAAACATGATTTTAACAAAAAAAATGTATTAATAAATATGTAATAAAATATATTATATAAAAATTATATGGTATGATATATATGAGAAATGTTCTATAAAATATTTATCAAAAATATGTATTTTATAAAAGGGAGGTAGGAAATTCTATGAAGGATGTCAAGACTTAATTAAATGTATGTTTAGTATCTCTTTTATTTCTAGGATACATGTGACATATTAACAACTCTTTTCTTATGTGTGGTGTATATACTAAAACTATGAAATTATATATCATCAATCTCATACTTTGAATGACATTTAAATTTTCATTTCTTTTATTCGTTATGATTGAAAATTTATCAAGGATTTAATGGATTTTGTTTCACTTTTATTTCGGCAGGACATGTACCTTACACACCACTTGTTTCTTTTATGTGGTGTCCATTCATCACATAAAAGTATTTTATGATGATTATTATTATAATAATGGGAAGTAAATATCAATATAATGTTCTTGAGATCATGAAACATATGATTCCAAGGATATTGATGTGGTAATTGTTTAATTTTATAATCTCATTATTTATCGAGATTTTTTATGATATGTATCAATTTATGATATTTTTTGATATACCTTTAATGAAACTCAATAATTTTTTATCCACTATTAATTTATTCAAATTTTATGTTTCTCATTCATTTTCCACACATTATGTACCCTTGTTTCCATAATTATGTTTTTGAAAAATTGTCTTGATTTCTTTGTTCAGTTGAAAACCTATTTCAGTCCATGTCCATGTTTTCTAAAAATGTTTTAATAAAAGTTTTTAATATTATCCAATAATTTTTAATGATATTTTACCCATTATTTTAGTTTTTATAAAACGGTTAAAATTAATATTCATATCATTTTTCAAATATGGCCCCTTTTCATTTTATCAAAATGTTAAATGATTTTTTAAAGTGTACGAATAGAGTAAGATTTCCTTTTATCAGGACTACCCAATGTTTTAAAGCACCATTTAAAAGATTAAAGTTTTATTTTAAATAAATTTATTTCATAATTTATTAAGAATTTTTGTTTTTCAAATGTTAATATTCAATTTTAAAACATTATTTTCCTCAATAATGTTAGGATGATCTATTATGGAACATCTATTCATCAATGACAACAACTTTAGGTACTTCCTATATTTTATTGGGGGTTTGATCCAATTATACCATCCATATTCCTTTTTTGGATGGTTAATGATTATAATAAAGATATGATAATGAAATTATTTCATTTTCCATGGGTTACAATAATACGAAATGATATGATTATTGTAAAACCCATTTCGTTTTCAGGGGATATGTTATGGTGAAATTCTTATGAAACCCATTTCCTTTCTTGGGTTTATATATTATGAATATTTTATGATCTTGTAGAAAACAATTTAATTTACTTTTATTATGTATTGGGTGGGACCGATATCAACTTCTAATTCAATGGTTAATGTTTTCTCTCTCACTAGGTAATGAAGTGAAACAATCCTTTTAGTTGATCTAGTATATGATCACTACTACAAATACGCCTTTTAACATCGCTAAAAAAGGCCTTTAACAATGCCAAAAAGCGTAATTAATGCTAACGAAGATAGAGGGGGGGTCCCCTTTATCAATGCTCCAAAAAGTGCTGATAAAGACCCCTTTTATCAGTGCTAAAAAAACCGCTGTTAAAAGCGGTCTTTTATTAGCGCTAATACAAAGTGATGATAATAGACATTTTTTATCAGTGATTTTATTGGCGCTGATAAAATAGGGAAAAAATATAAAAAATATAAAAAAATACTACAAACGCAGGTGGGTTTTTACATCTCTTAAACCCCCCTTTATAAGTGCTTTCCCGCACCTCCAGCACCCGCACGCACCGCCTACACCCTTCATTAGTGCTAGCCCCTCTAAATAAACCTTGTGCGGGCGCCCCTGCCTCTACCCAGATTTGATCTCAAGACCTCCCCCCTGCGCACCTAAAGCTTTTACCACTCCACTATATTGATTTTTTCTCTTATTTATGATATATCTATTTATTTATATATATATATAGTTATATTTAGTTATATTTATTCGTATAGTAATATTTATTTTTATTAATATATATAGTTATATTAATATATATATATTTATAGTTATATTAATATATATATAGTTATATTAATATATATATAGTTATATTAATATATATATATATAGTTATTTTAATATATATAGACATATTAATATATAGTTATATAAATATTCATATATTGGTATTTTAAATAAAATTGATATTGGTTATTATTTAGATAAAGATAATATATTTTATATGTAAATATGTTTAATTATTTATATAAAAAATTTAATTTTTAGGTGTGAATATATAAAAAATATGTATATATAGTTATATATTCGATTATAAATAGCAGTGCATTATAATAAAAGATAAAATTTCATAGAGCTAATATCAATATGAATGTCATACCTTGGATTAAATTCATTCCCCACAAAAAAAAAACCAATAATACCCCCCCTAAACGAGGCTAAAAATCCACAAAATGTTAAACAATTGGGGTACCCCGACTAAAAACTCAGTTTTGGAGGCCTTCTGGGACTATTTTGGCCTTAAAAAAACCTTGACCAGGGTCCCCCCTTCTCATAGCAACGTAGATCTCATTGTAGGCTCCTATTTGATATACGGTAGCGCTCAAATGGACCCCCGGATCAAACGTTATGGCCGTTTGAAGTTTGAGTGGCGTTTTCAACATATTTTGGATCTTTTTATAATTTTTTTTTATTTTTTTAGTCTTCAAATTTTTATTAAATGACTATTACTCCATAAAAATGAGAAAATTATTAATTAAAAATATTATTTTTAATTTTTTTGTAATCCATTTTCACTAAATATCATATATATTAAGTATTATATGTGTAAATGTATATTTATACTTATCTATAATATATTTAAAAATTATATAATATATTTATATCAATATAACTATATTGATATATTTATATATTAATATATTATTTTTAAATTTTTTTTGAATTCAAACCCTTTATCAGCACTTTTAAAAAAAGCGCTATTAAGGCCCCCTTTATCTGTGCTACTCAAAAAAGCGCTGATAAAGGGGGTCCCTTTATCAGTGCTAAAAAAAGTGCCGATAAGGGGACCCCCCCCCCTTTATCAGCGCTTTTTCATTAGCATTGATAAAGGGGTGGTGTTGGCCTTTCCCAGTGTTGTGGTAGTGGAAACAAGATAATATTCTTGATTCACTATAAGAAAATGGTGATTATTCATGATCAATTATAAATTATAAAATAGGGGTTGATTCTTGGTCAAGTATGATGTTATGGTATTATATGATAACCTTGAATTATAAAATGGTTTCCATACATATTATGGAACCAAACTTATAAGACATCAAATTATGGTTCATGAATGATTTAGATGATTTCTCACTATTATGATTCGAAAATTTTGAAATGACAGTGTTTTATTTAATAGATCATATTTATGATCCAGGATTTAATCCTTATGAACATTGTATGAAATATTAAAAATATCATGCCATTATTCATGTATTATGGTTTCATATGATCATCGATTTATATCTTCCATGTGAACCTATACTGAGCATCTATGCTCACCCATTTTTATTTTTCCTTTCACAAGGTTATGAAGAATGGTTTTTGTCAGTTATGACTCTAAATAGAACCAAATGGGAAAATTATTTAAAAGATATTTTGATGACAATTCATGAAACATAATGAATGTGTAACATGTCTCCAAATACACTAACCCATTATGGTATTTTTTTTAGTTTTTTATGAAATGTATTAAATATTATTCTATAAAGATGTAATATTTACAGATGAAAAACATAGTTTATTGTACACTAAATATAATAATCTTAATGTTAGATATAGTTTTGGAAAAAACATCTGAATAATGGTGAGGGTTTAATATCCTCTATAAAATTTTAACTATGATAAAGATATCAAAAAATGTTTCCTAATAATTATCCAAATAAAATAATCTTCAGAAGAAGTATCCACCAGCCACATTACAATACAATGAATGAAGCCTAGTATTATCAGTTATTGATCGTGTTGTGGAATTTTCAAACACATAAATATCAATTATTGGAATGATATTCCATGTTATAATGAATAAATAAGGTCAATATTAATGGGGAGTATAGTGAATGAAAAATAAAACATAGGTATGTATATCAAAACATCATTAATGGAAAAAAATTACCTAATTTTTTTTAGAGATGAAGAAAATGTGGTCAAGGTGATAAAATTATATAGTTTAGTTATACCAATCCTAGTATAGGGTCTACTAATTGATAAATTCCATTAAACATAAATGAAAATTATTTTTATGTATAATATATGATTACATTTAGGTGAAAAAAAATAATGAAGAATATTACACCCAAGAATAATGTTTCCATAGATGTAATACCCTTGAAAAGATTCCACTTCTATAGAAGAAAATGAAATATCATGAATATTTGTAATCATTCCATGAATTTTGCAGAAAATGGAAGTAATCTCATAAAATGAAGGATACAATTATGGGAAAGGTATATGGGTATTATAATTGTTGAAGACATATCTAATGAATATGTAGATGTTATTGCAATGTTACCTCGAAAGAGTAACAAGAAAATAGATAATAATATTTGTAGATGATGTAATTTTTTAGGCCACACTCTATAAAATTTGATTTCAATGATATCAAGATATGATAAGTTCATAACTAAGGCTGAAAAATCTTAATAAGTGAGAAGTGTTACTATAAATAAATATCCTCACATGAATAATGTTTAACTTTCTCTAAACTTTTTCAGGGTTATATGGATATAACTGTTAGAGAAAGAAAGTGGGTTATAAGTAAAATAACATAATAGATGTTATTGTTCCCTCATAGTAGAAGTTAAAAATTCTCCACCACAATATTTTGAAATACAATGTGAGTGAATGAAACCCATTCCACCCAATAAGACCTTAATTTTTAAAGATAAGGGTAAAGGCCCAAATAAAAATGAAATGAATTTTTATGGGTTGGTAAATCTTTCTCGGCCATATTACACAATCTGATAATATAATAAAGACCCACCTTGTCACATTATATATTTAAATATTTACACAATTACAACTAAAAAGAAGATGATCATATTTAGTGGGAACCCTAAAAAATAAAGATACTTCTTGTTACTTTGGAATCCTTTTATGGTGAATTAGAATGTCATTTTTATCAAAACAATTATCCAAAAAATGGAAACTAATAGTTCAGAAAGATTAAAAAAATTCATCCATAATAATTTTTTTAATATAAGTCCATTTTCATACAATAATTGAATTACATATGTAAAATTGAAAAAAAAATTTATTGATGGAAAATATTAAATTATTTTGAAATGGAGAAGAAACCCAACTAATATTTGTGATTTAATTTATTTGATTTGTTTTATAAGATGAATGAAATATAGTAATTTGAATGAAAAACTAGTAAAAGTTTCCAAGATTTTTTTTATAATTTATAATCCCAAGGGTAAATTTCATAAAAATCAATAATTTTTGAGCTAATCACTCATGTTTTCAAAAATGATCATAGATAATGAAAACTTAGACTTAGTTAATTATGTAATTATTAAATTAAGAAAGCGACTATTTATTTCTCTATTAATGATTATATCCTATATTTTTCTAATTATAATAAAATAATATGATTATAAAATGTGTAAAAAATGTTCCTTTCTCAACCCAAAATGTTATCAATGGAGATTTAGAAATTATATCATTAAGGGGAAGTGAAATGTTTTCATTCAGTTATATTCTCAAAAGAAGGAGACATAGAATTCAGTTTCAATAAGGGGGAAGCAATGTCATTGATTTTATATTTATTCTTGCATCGAAAAAAATCCAAAGGGGGTATTAGAGTGCGTATTAGATAAAAATATTGATATCATGTATATTTTTTAAACTTTTTATTGAATATTTAATGAGTAAGTCTATGGTAAATGTTACATAGTAAAAGGATCCATAGTAATTTGTTTTATATTATGATTATAAATTATATGGGAGAATGTTTGTAATAAGAATAAGCACAATCTAGGAAACTATGATTTGAAGAACTTTGTACCAGAAGATAAGTTGATTAAAAAACTATATTAAAGAAATAAATATCAAAGGTAAAAAAACTTGTGGTATAAAAGTGATCTGATCCTGGATAAGTATAATGGATAAATCTCATGTGACATTTTGTGATTTACCTTCAATTCATTCACGAGTAATGTAATGTGACCATAACCATATATAATGATTTTTAAGATAATATTAGGAAACATTAGTATTGAAGATTAGGAAATATTCCTTATTAATGTTATGGAAGTTTCTATATGGGTTGCTAAAGGTTGTTAATAATGACTTCTTATTTTGTCAGATGATGCTATAACTATCATCAATAACCTAACATCATGAAGATATTATTTATCTAAGAGGATTTTTTATGATTTATTACCATTCTAAACATTTAAAATGGGTTGGATGTATAATGTGTGACGAGTCATTGTTCGAGAGGTAGTATAACGATTAGGTGGAATTTTTTCAAAAGAATAGATGTAAAACATTGATAATTGAATGAGGCATTAGATAAATAGTGTGTTTGATAAATACATTACAATATATAAAAATATAATGTTTTAAACAGCATAACAGTTGAAGATACAAATATATTGTGGGTGTCAGTGTATAATTTCCAATAAATAAATTATATCGAAAAAAGATCCATTGAACCATATTTTATATGATTTATATGATGTCCATCCAACATAAGGTGAGATCATTTAAACACACACATGAATAATAAGATGTGAATGTTCAATTTTTCATTGGAAAATAATATATAAAGTTCACAAGTCATATTTATATTCTATGAATGTTGATAAGATCATCTGAATATTCATCACATAGTAATTTACAATATTCTACCAGTCTGAATAGAATATATGATGATATTTGATTCAATGCAGTTACATTCCACAAAATTCTATGAAGTTTCAATGGAAATACTTCTATATTTTTTCTGGTAAAACAATAATGTTGAAGACTGTAAAATGTTTAAAGAAAAAATTATTAAATGTGACTATAGAAATGGTCAAGCTATAATTTCTAATAGAAAGATGAGGTTGTAGGAGATAGTGTGTTTCTATAAAATATGTCTATGATGTTTGAGTGAATACAAGATGGGTTCGATAGAGAGAAGCCAACATAATGGAAAGATCGAGTTGGACACACATATGTGAATCCATATTCTTAGAGGAAACTTTTTAGAATCATCATATAGAATAAATATTTGAATATCAATAGAAAAAAATTTATTAAACCATTAGTTGGAGGATTCCTTATAGTGTTCATCGACTATATAAAGTATTTTTTAACTAGAGAATTGTAATTTTTTAAAGCATGTCAGGGGGAGGTGAGTCAACAGATAGAGATATATCATATTCAATGGATAGATGGAAAATTCCCTAGAAAAATATATTCATACTGAGATAATAAGAAAATCTTTTATTTGATGATGTTCTTAGGTTCTTTAAATAAAATTTTTATATTACATAACAATGTTGATGATAATTCAATCAGTAAATCTTTATTATCTTTATATGGTTAGAGGAATATGAAGAAGTTTCTAATCAATGATTTTGATTATGGTCAAAGAAATGTTTTGTTTATAAATTTTTCATGAACATTCAAAATGGAACTATAATTTATGGGATGAATCAAGGGAAATTTTAATTGAGAGGGATTTTTTATAATAGAGTTCCAGTTTAGAGGGTTGATATTTTTGAGTTATTATACATTATCACTAAGGCATGTCTATAAAAAGGGATGTTGGAACAATACAAAGTTACATGGAAGATATGTAGTAGATAACAAAAATTACGGCTAATTTATTAAGGGGAAGTATATGTTTCCAACTAATTATACACATGGTTGAATAAAATACACTAGAATGATATTTTATGGTCATAGGTGAATCAATTAGAGGATTATGAATTGTAGTCATTAGAAATAGGCACCTATCAAATTTCCAATGTTTGTATCCCCATAAAGAGCATAAATATAGGGCGTGGTGTTTTTAGGTGAATTTGATAGAGGCATATTGGGCAGTGTTTGAGGCCCACTGAATTGAGGTATAAAGAATGTAGTGTGAGGTGCACAAGATAGAGTTATAGTAGAAAAAGGAACATTCATTAAAGATTAATTTAAACTATATACAGTGCATCATACATAGAATTTATGGACTAACTCTCAATGAAATATTAAGAAATTATTCATATAATGTTTTGGTTTGAATTATAAGAAATCAATTCAAATTCAAGGAGTTATAATAATTACCCATCTAGAGATATACGAAATCTAATTGGATATTGATCATTGAAATGACGTTATATAAATGCAAAAGAATTAATGAATCAATGATACTTGACATAGAAATGAATATTTTCCCACATTGAGGTTGAATATAGTTCAGATATACGTGATGTATTTGAATTACATTATCTACATTGCATAAAATAAATTTTTTTAAAGATTTTACGATCCCATATTATTTTAAGTATGATTGTCTAGTAATTTTTCATTAACATTTCTTTCATGTATGTGTTTCCACATCTTTAATCCTTTGAGTTCGTGTTCCATCATGGATACTAGTTGTTTGAATAAACACAGTCTTAAGGTGTGAAACAACTTGAGATAATCAGATAATATCAACATGGGGAGCCTTTTTGGGTAATTTACTTAAATTACTGAGATGTATGTTTTTATAAATTAATGGAAACTAGGAAAATGGGTTAAGTGTTCCATGATTCCTTGGTATGTTTAAAATAATTAAATGGGGTTTAGATTAATTATAAGGAAAATTGGTTGAAACCCCATCTTCATAACATTTACATGTCATGTAAATGAATTACATGTCGCGTAATGTTTGAGTAACATTGATAAAGTAATATGATGAAATGGTTTTTTAGTATATTTCAATAAAAATATTTATACATGTAATTAGATTTTATGTTAGGTAATTCCCTAACTTTATATTTTAAAGTATGTTGTTTGGTTGAATCATCATTTTAACTTGTTTTAGACTTCATTCTAGACCATTAGTAACCTTAGAGATAATTTTGGAGTTTCAATATTCATTATGAACATCTTGAAAATTCTATCAATCCCAGGTAAGTTGTTTTAGTATAGTTTCTCCCATCTCCCCTAAGTTCTCCATCATTTTTGGTGAAATCCCTTAATTTTATGAATTTTTGTTCCTGTATTGATCAGTTTTGATCGAGGAACCATTTTGTGATCATCTACACATTTTTCCTTATGAGAATTGGCCATTGGAATTTTTTTGTATCATCAATTAAAATGTATGTGGTATAAATCTTAACCATATAGCTTGATAAATTCCAACTAAATGAAATATTTTCTTTTCACCAATGTAACTTGTGATTTAATATACCAAATAAAAAATGGTATTTTTCCGTGGAGTCTTTTGATTTCAATCAGCTTCTTACCTAGATTAAGGATACTTATTTGGTGAACTAACCGGGAATATAACTGAATTGGATAATGGATTAATGATTTTTTTAGCCTGGTATGAATCCATAGTTGATTTATTGAAATAGAGTCCCTAAGATGTAAATTATGTCATATTATTGTGACTATTGAATTTTTTTATATAAATACAAGTGGAATATGGAAGACGAATGGTAAATCAAATGATTAAACACTAAGATTTAAGATGTGATATTTGTGATATCAATGTTGTATGATAAGACTTGTGTTCAGTATAGAAATGATTATATATCAGGCTTCACCCTGGAACATTAACACTTATTTGTTTTGTTGTTAATATTTTGCAAGATCAGTCCAGTGCCATGTTGTTCTGCTTATAGTAATTATGATCTTCTCCGTCCCATATTGTAATTATTATAGGGATTTGACACATATGATGTAATTCTTATCAGAAATTGGAATGGATTGTTGTGACTCTTCCATGGTCATATGTTTATGGTTTTCATGGTCCATAGACAAGCAAAAAAAAATACTCTTACATGGAATCGATGTAGGTTGTTTTACGATTGTTATATAGATTTCATTAGCAAGGTGTTAATACATGCTCATAGATATTCTTCCATGGAGCTGAAGTAGGTTGTTGTTGTGTTTAATTAATTGTCGAATTTATTAATACACATGTCTATCACTTTATTTCGTACACTTATTATAATAATTGTTTGTTTATACATAGTGGTTTCGACTTAATAAGTTATACTCACATGATATTTTAGCCCCCATTTCGTACTCAAGTAGATTACATGGAAACAGGCTTGGAAAAATGAAATGAACCTTGGGTTGATTGTTTTCTTGTGGTATGGACTATGGTTTAGAGGTGGGACTGAAATGGGCTTCAGGATGGGAGAATATTGATTATTTGTTAAAGTATTTTACTTGTATTGTTTCTACCATAACATTTAGTTACATTCTATCATCTTATTATTATTATTATTATTATTATTTGATTATTCAATTTTATTTTATTATTGGTTTCTAATTCATCTTTACTTACATTTATTTTGTTTATATTGATTATTCATAACATGATAACACTTATTACCATGGATATAAACTCCCCATTATACACTTCACACCATCGCAGCTAGTTGGAAGCCTCTGGCTTATGGGGAGGAATGATTGAGGTCATGTTACCAACCCTTTTTCGACCAAATGAGAGAGATATGGATTAGAGAAAATTACAGAGAGTGTTTCTAAAGATTGATACATCTTAACTAATAGTCGAGTATTGATTATCTTTAGGAAATGTGTAATTTATGTTGAATATAATCAGAAAAAGTTGGTCACCCCTGATCCAACCCCCTCTACCATCCCCATGGTCACTCCATGATCCACCTAGGAATCCCATTGATAAAACTAAAATAAAAATATGTAAATCTATGGTTGAATCACTCCCCCACACTTGAATTTTTTCTTTTCGTAATGGAATATCTGTTAAAAAAATATTCTCTTAGAATCTATTTTATCAAATCCTAGAAACTAAAAAAATAAATTTCAATTATTATATATCTATGTTAATATAAATACTGGCTTTCATATATCTACCCAATTCACTATAATTTTTGTTCTCTATTCACATCCCAATTTCAAACATTCATGATACATTATAAATGGATTTTTTATATTTCATTTTCCCTTTATTCCATGGATTTCAAAATATACATTCCTTTTTATTTTAATTAATTTTAATCATTAACCTGTTTATATGTTTTGGAATTAATTCATGAATTATTCATAACACATACTGGATTGTTATAGATTTTAATTACTCAAACACATTCTGTGTTAGAAATCTCCCTAGATTTGAGTTTGGAGATCAATTACTCCTTTTACTATAGTGAAAATTATTTATATGATTTCAACTTAAGATGGATACATATGGTGTAAATTTTTATTAGTGATAGACTCACCCAAATCCATGTTCCTTAATCTAGTTCAAGATTATTAAACATTAATCACGTTAAATAAGTTTCTATAAAAAATGAATTTTCAAATTTAATAAAAGGATTCAATAGTTTTGTGAAAATAAATAATGATTCTAGGTGATATAAAAAACAAGATACATACATGTGGGGGATAACATTAAAACTAATATATTAAAAAAATGATGACAAAATATAAAAATCTCAAAACCCAAAATCCGTTTGGAAATAATCTACACATTAAATTAGCTACCCTCCTTTAAAACAAAAAATTAAAAATTATGTATTGATAAAATATAAAGTGATTAACAGATAAATCCTATTTTATTTTATCTCTTTTATTTAGTTAAGATTTTTATAATTGAATTTGTACTACCAATAAAATAAAATAGAGGTCACATGAAAAATTGATTCAAAGAAAAATAAAATTACAAATGGGCGGAATGAAAATATTTTTTATTTGAAAACACCAAATGGGAACTAGATTTATTTGGATTATAATTGACAATTACTATCTAATTAACCATGTTTTTTGTGTTAATTGGGATTTTAATAGGAACAAGAATGCATTATTTCTCTATGATTCATTGAGTTGACCCTCTATAGTGGGAAACCCCAATCATATCAAAAAATGATCCTAACTTTAGAGTGATATAAATTAATTAAATATTTTAGGAGGGAGAAGGAAAAGTTGAACATGTATTAATGAATCCTCTTCTATAAGAATAGCTAATTGATGTTAAGGGTGTTAAAAATTCAATATATGACATGTTCCTTCTTCTTTTTGTACTAATATATATTTGATTACTTTTATACGAAAGCCACTCCATCATCACCAAAATTGGTGTATCTATTTCTTATTATTCTACTTCTACATTACCATCCAGGTAATACACCAATATTTATACATTAAAAATGTATTTCTGGAGAATTATGATGACTAATTTTAGAGATATATCAGGTCCCATTATAATTATAGTTATCTTCATGTCTTTTCATATGTATTACAACATGAAGGACTGTTGTAACACTTAAGAGGGGTGGTGTTTTATTCATTTCTCCAACCTATATTGAATCAGCATACCATGACTAAGGAAAGATTACTTTTTTTATCATGGTTGAGAAAAAAATAAAGTATATAGGATCTTGGAATTAACCATGGAATAGATTCCATATATGATTAAATCATTCCCTTATTGATGTCCCTAATGAGATCCTCGAATTCATCCTCTAAAAATTTGGACCGTCTCACCACTAAAATTAATTTTTTAACAATATACATGATTTAACTAATGGAATGTGTCATGAAAACAGAGGCCATTCTCTATAAATTTTTTTAAATGAAATAAAATATATAAAAAATGAAAAATAAATCTCAATTACTAAACATGATCACCAAAAATGGCACTAAATGATGAAGGCCTACTATATGGCCTGAATCAATAAAAATATAAAAATCCTCTAGTGATGCATAGGGCTTACCATGGACACATATGAAGGAGAATTCACCAGTTATCCACTATTCTAGTTCACTGATTTGTATATTTTTTATAATTAATAAAAACGTGAAAATGGGGAAATGGTTTTCATAGAATAAATAATTCCTCAAATTAAATAAATAAAATTAAACACAATGATTAGTAAGATATCACAGATTCTCAGGATGACCTCAAATTCTTCATTATCCATTTAATTATTTAAATTAAGATCAATGAATATTTAAATTCCACTTCCTTGAATACTGACCTATATTTTGGAAATAGAACCTACACACATGGTAAAACATTCCAACACATGTTAAAACACACATTATCCATGGTTAATATATTGTTTATGCTACTCAACTAAGGCATTGACCACCCCAAACCCTATCTCTAACCTATCTTGTTCTTCCATTGATCATTGCGACTCCAACATTATGAAGTGTGCAAAATCCTTTCCCCAGATTCCACATAGCAGTGCCTCGGGACAATGAACACTAAACCTAAAGTGCGCCTCCCCATATGCCAGATGATACTGAATGGAAGCGAGAGCCTACGGTGTGTTGGTAGGGAAAATATTATAATGCCCAAAAAATTTACAATATATTTATTTTTAAAATAATTTGTGTTTTTTTTCTAGATTTATTTATACAAAAAAACCTTGATAAGTAGACCCTACACAACATAATGAGTTGTATTGGGTTACACACACAACAAAATTTTATCGAACAAAATTAGATTATTAAAAAATATTTATATAATATTGTAACTTATAACCTATCCTTAAAGTGGGAGATTAGAATATAATTAACTAAAATAGGTATATATATATTTTAATTCATTGGTTTCCAATTAATTTTAATTGAAGTTATTAACTAATTGAAAATAATGGTAATGTTTTCATAAGGACAACTTTAATATTCAGAATGAAATTTTATCCTAATATATTAAATTAATTATAATTGTTGAATTATATTAATTAAATATATATATATTATATTTTCAATAAAATATTTTTGACCTTCATCGAATATATTTGATGGTCATAATATAGGATCAACCCCATTATTTCACATATAGACCTATATTTTCATAAAGGATGTTTTACCACCTATTGAGGGAGAACCTATTTAAAATAAAAAAATTCAAACATTTATATATTATATTTGCTGAAATGATATTATTATTTTATAACAGAAAATAAAATTTTACTTTGGATGAATTTTGTCCATTTTTCTGATAAGTTTCATGTTTTGATGAATTGTGATAAAATATTAAATTTTAATTGAATTCTTTTCATCTAATAATTAATAGTGTATAATTATATTATTTCTTGAATTTAAAGTATAATTAGATCAATATTAAATAATTTAATTTAATTTACTTCATTGGTATCATATTTACATAGAATATGAATATGAAAAATAAAATATTTTGTACGTTTCCCTTTAATATCCAATTATCTTATTCTATTAACGAGTTTAATTTTAAATTAATTACTAAATATTCTATGTTTTTAATCATAAAAAATAGATTCTATATTTTTAATAAATGGGTTAAAATCATGTAAATAGGTTTGCTTTATTTTTTGTCATATTAAAAAGATAATTTAGTAATATTACAATTACCACAGATCAGGGTAAATCGGGTAATTATGGGTAAAAATATTGTTATAAAATTCATAAAATAACCTTAACACTTGTCTTAATTTCATTAGATGAGTTTTTTGTTTTGGTGCAAAGAACCTTTGAGATAGTTTTATGGCCTATTTAAGCCACTTGGAAGAATTTAAGCCTTTAAAAGTGTTTTATTCTAAGGGAAGTCCAATATGTCAAACTCTTATTTTTAATATGTATTACATTTTTATTATATTATTATTTAGAGGATAAAATCAACTATAAATAGTAATTTGAAATATTAAATGTTATTCTTTATCATTATAATTTATTTTAATTGTTTCGAATGAAATTTTTAAAATAATGTCTTGCACAATGATGATATAGTGATTGCTTAATTAATATATATATAAAAAGATCAATATTAAAAAAAATTAAAATAAATAAAATTTTGCAGAATTAACGTCTTTAATGAATTTTATTGAATACTTTGACAAGTTACTAATCTTTTAGAAGTGTTTTCTGGAATTCATATTATTGTTTTATATAAAACAAAATAAATAATAGTTCCAAATTTAACATTATTGATATTTTAAAATAAATTATATTTTAATAAATTATATAATATATATAAAAATATAAAATTCAACCAAATAATTTTGATAAGTCTCAAAATTTCATCAATGACCCATTTAGGGGTATCTTGTCATTTTATAGTATTTATATTAACCCTTAAAATGTAAAATACACGATATCATGTTAAGTGTTAAAGGGGTTAAATAAGTGTTAGAACAAAAAAATAAGGATTAAAATAATAAGAATAACATGTAAAAAAATATTATTGTATTACTTGAATTCAACCCTTATCACCATAATATCTAACTCTAGTTGTTCAATTGACAATTTTCTATGAAAATGTCTTATATGTTACTTTAATCCAAGAGAGTTACAAAATATCACTCCCTTTGTATTTGATATGTTGTTTGTGTCCACATAGTGACATAAACAAGATATGAATGAAAATATCTGTCTATTTAGATCCAAATTATATTATCTTTATTATATAAATTTATTTTTAATTTTTATATGTTATATATTTACCTTAAAATTTTCTTCAATACTATAATTGTGTTTACTTAAATAAATGATAGATAATATAATTGATTTTATTAATATTAATTTTGATATATTTATGATGCGTTAATGTGTATAAATTTTTTATAGATATATTAGATATGTTGGAAATAATTATATTACAAATTCAATTTTTCAATGATATATTAAAATTAAAATTAAATTAATTGTACCAAATTTGACAATAATGGAACTTTATTAAATTAATAGTATTTTAGATTACTTAAAAATAAATGAATATTAACTAACAATAAAGGGGACAATATATGGTATAAAATTCCATCAAATATTAATTTATAGTACATTTGGGCGCCTTTGGATCTAGAATAGCCTTATTATATTTTAATATTTTTAGAGTTTCCAAAAGTGGCCATCAACACAATTATAAAAGGGCACATCCTCCCTAACATCCTCACACCATATTGATCCTTATAACATGACTAAAACCATCCCAAATAAGCTCCCAAGTTTCTTCTATACATCCGATAATTATGCCTTTGGGTAGAAATCCATCCAAGGAATCCATTAGGCACACACAAATGAAGTTAACCAAAGAAGAGGTAATATCGTTCATCAAGCTCTTTAGTTTTATTTCCATTCTCCACCCATCAACTTTTCTTATTCAATACTTATATAAAAACATCATTATCATCAATATAATAAGAATTTTTAATGATATGTTTTATACAAACCATAATACACAACTATATTTAATGAGTAATGAACATGCGTTTTATGTGTACAACGAACTGCCAGCTCATGAAATAATGATTGTTCATTTTTCCTTTTCCACCTATCATGGATAGAAATTAAAATTGAAAAATATTTCTATATATGTTATTTACGGTTCTTATTATGTATTTATTATTATGTAATTATTTTATTACACATACCCCTATTATTTCTTTTTTTTATAAATTTGACAATATCGTTTGTGGAAGTATGGACAACCGCCTCCTAAAATCAATGTGATTCATTCACACTATACATGGAATGTATAAAGGGAGGTTTTAATTATAATATGTGTCATTTATAAAATAAATATGATAATTTAATTATAATATACAGATATAAAAATGAATTATCTTTCTTTAAATATGATAAAGAAATAAACTTATCGTTCATCTGTATGTATGACCTACCATCTCCAAGAAGGGTGCATTTCAATTTTATCTCCAAATTTTATGGATTTTTATAAATACATATATAATGAAAATATATAATATTTAAATATTGTTTTATATTCTGGATATGATGAAACAATTATCTAATTAATTGGAACAAAAAAATAAAAAATCAAAACATACTTGAGAAAGTAGCCAATTAACATCTAAAATAGTGAATGTAATGAACAAATGTTAAAAAATAGGTAATAAGATAATATAA
Organism: Viscum album; assembly: GCA_963277665.1. Classification (NCBI taxonomy): domain Eukaryota; kingdom Viridiplantae; phylum Streptophyta; class Magnoliopsida; order Santalales; family Viscaceae; genus Viscum; species Viscum album. Next base: position 1,810,134,246 of record OY728159.1, on the reverse strand, counting down.
GATGATAATATATGATACAATAAATATTAATATAGTTCTATAATAAGTTAGTAACACTATTAAATTTTTTTTATTGGATGTTAATTTAAAATCTCCCAAAAGGAAACACAAGTAAATGGATTTTGTCTCAATTTACATTACACTGAGACCTTTTTGTTGTTATGAACTAATAATATTTATATATTTTATACACTAAACATTGACATATTATGTCATGAATATCCTTATTCATGTGATATAATAACTTTCCTTAAATGTTGTTACATCATTTATATTGTGACTCAAAAGTTTCAACTTGGTGTGGAACAATTTGGAATGTTTAAAGATTATTTTCCTCAAGAAAGTTTTAATGATCTTTCAATGGATTTCTATTCATCAAAATTAACAACCCTTGATGTTACTTATCATCCATTGGGGAATTATTGATAAATCTACATCTATTATTCAATATAGAAATTTGATAAAGATTATTTTTTATTATTTGAATTGATTATTTGATATGAGAAATACATTGGAATGGGTTAACGTTGGTGGGGACAGATTATAGACAGCACCTTGGTGCATTGATAATCTAATGAGAGGAAATAGTTTTCAAAAATAGTTTGTATTTTAACATATATTATAAACATATTTTGAAAGGACTCAATGTTAATGGTTAAAAATACCTTGGATATATAGATTCTGGTAATGATTTATCTCCCTCATTTAGACATACTTATTTTGTATGCATGAGATTTTGCATCAAAATATCTATAGATGCATTCTATTATGAGCTTATTGATTTAGATGGAATATGTTTTAGTTTATTACTTTTATATATTTATTATTATTTATCAATTTATTTTAATGTAAATATTTATCAGTTAATTAACTTTTCATGTTGATTTATTTATATTGATTAAATATTTATTTTGTTATACTTACCCATAATGGGCAGTTGAGCTCAAACTTATTATGTTTCATTTCCCTAGGATATAATGAGGAATCCTTCGAATGATATTCAAGGATACTATTTAATTTTATTTATTATCTGTCATTTTTTATTTCAAATTTCCCATTATATAATGGGTATCATATATGTACTCTGGATTTATAATACAGTTTAACTGATCAGTCCTTCCAGATTTGATTCCTCAAAATTCATGACAATGTAAAAAAATAATGTACCAGATCTAGGATTCATGGGTCAAGGTTTTATAGTAGGTATTAAAGAAAGTTTAGTAGAAGCCTTGGAAACTATATTTAGGAAAACAATATTAGGTAAAATAACCATAAAATAGACATTTAGGATAACTATGTAAGAACATAGAGGATTTTTTGTACGGTAGATATTACATGGGAATTCCTATGAATACATCCTTGTCTGGATAGTTCATGTGGATGGGTTCTTTTAAGGAGGTACATAGGAGTAACAACCTTGACAAGGTCTATCGAGCCTGACTCGATGTAACCTAGTACATGACAATGGTCCTTACTATGCACCTGGTATGACACTCCTGGAAGATATTCTTAAGATATTTTAAATTTACATCACCAACCATTATGAATGATTTAAATGTAAATATGTGAAAAATAAAACATTTTTTGATTATTAGATTAACTATGAATAAATTATGTTTCGAATTCCAATAGTAGTGGGATTATAGATTATTTTGCCTAATGATATGTTTTAATCTACTATATTCCGTTGTTTAGAAATTTCACCTAGAAGGGAGAATGATATAAATACTCATGGAAAAAATTGATATTTCCTTTCTGAGGAATGAAATCCTGTTAGTTTTTGAAAAGAGTGAATTGTGACCATAATAGGTCATATTAATCATGTTATCGAAAAAAAAAGATCAAATAGAGAAACCTGTTCTAAAGCAACATTCTACGATGTTGGATTGATTTATGTGATAGAGACCCCACATCATTTAGTTGGACTACAGACCCAATGTTGGATGAGTAGTCGATTAAGTGTTTAGAGATGATATTTAAGGAATTGGTATATGTTAAAAATGAAAAGGTTACACTTTCCTTGTATCATCTCAATGGAAATACATAAAATTGTAGTCCTTGATCTAGATTACTAAAGGGGGGGATGAAATAGATCCCATTGATGTGAGAACATTTAAGGTAAGATTATTTGATAACTACTTCCCTTCTGATCAACAAACTGAGATGAAGATAAATTCCACTAGATTATTTCAAAACGAGGAAGAATGTTTTGTGGTGTATGAAGCGATATTGACCTCTTTAGTAAGGTATTCTTTGAATTTCATATGCAACATAGAATATAAGACTAAATTTTTTTTCAAATGAAATAATCCATGTCTCTAAAGGCTGTTGGTGTTGTATGAATTCTATCTATAAGATGAAATATGTTTTTTTCAATAAAGATACAGAAATAATTATCTATGTCTTATGGATTCAAATTGATTCAAGAGAAGAAGATACATGAAGATAAAATAACAGATAAAGGGGAAAAGGGAAATAATGATTTTCATACATGTGATAATTGTAGAATGAATCACCATGGAAAATGATTAAAGGAGTATGATATACGTGCTAAGTGAAAGGTTACTAACAAAAATTATGTAAATGGATGAATGGGAACACTGATATTCAATGTTACAACTAAAAGGATAAAGGGAACTATAAAAACAATCACCCTAAAGTGTCATGGAAATATACCTCAGAAAAAGATGTGGGATCAAGGTTAAGCATATGTTAATAACATAACCAATTTGTAATGATTAATGTGCTTATGTATTTGGATTTTAGAAATTAGTTGTTAAAGTATTTTATTGATGATGGAATCATCAAATAAATTATGAAATATATTTTTATAGTACTGCATTACTTTTTTATCAATGATTTTAAAGCTAGTTTTTATTGGTACAGTTTACCCAGAAAATTGATTCAGTAACAATTTGATCTTTTTGAGAACACATGTTTGAGGGAATGAAAAGTTGTAATATGTTTTTGATGATTAGATAATGATTTTAGATAAAGATATGATTAGTATGGATAAAGTAAATTGTGTACTATAAAGTTCCATGGAACTGATTCTAACATTCTAGATCATAATACTTGGAAGGTTCATAAAGTTAAACATTTATCAAATGTTTTAAATTTAACTATGTATGAGTTTTTAATGATTATTTTACTACATCACCAATGTGATAAGACATATACTAGGAAAACAAGTTGTAATAGTTCAAGACATAATGATAATTTTGTTCTTATAGAAATGTATCAAATATTTATATCTATTGATATCCTTAGAGAATGATATAATTTCTCAACTCTAGGAATAATGATATTAAATTTTTTTCCTATCATCATCATTTTTTATGATGTTAATTACCTTTATTAACATCTTCGGTTAATGGTTCTGTGGTTAATGAATATGTTATTTATCACTCTCTATCAGAACATGATGGTTAGATTTTACTTCTATATCCATGTTTTCACTAATGTTGTCAAATTTGAAAGACTTGTTTTTTTGTGGCCTTCACATTTCATTATCCATCTTATAAAAATATGTTTTATTAAACCCAGTTATCATGTGGGTTTTTTAATAACTGTTATTTTAAAATACCAAACCCTAGACTACCATGATATTATTTAAATTGCTAGGATGTAATTTAATTAATGTGGGGAGAATATAACATGACAATAATTTACAGTCTTTTCATATTATAAATAAATTTTAAAAAAAATTGAGCATTATTTATACAAAAAATGATGATCATTTTACGCTACACACAATATTGAGTTGTCTTGAATTATACACAAGTCCATGTATTACCAAACAACAATATATTTTTAAAATATATTTCTTTGATATAATAAGATATAACCTAGATATTTTGTTGGAAATTATGATTAGAATTAACAAAATTACTAAAATATATGGTTAATTTCAATGGGTACCAATTAATTATCAATTAATATAGGAACTATTTCAATATACTGAGAATATTTTTATAAATTTTTTTATGCTCAAAAAGGCAATTTATCCTAATAAATTAAATTCAATACTATTAGATAATGATAATAATGAAATATAAAATGTATATACTCAATAAAAATATTTTGTATTATCATTGAATATTTTTTGTTGGCATAAGATATGAAAAAACCAATATTACACATAAAAACATATATTTTTAGAAATGATGTTTTATGGACTTTTGATGGAGCACCTATTTGAAATCCAAATTTTTTCACTTATATATATATTTTTTTGAAAAATTATACTTATTTTTTCAAATAGGAATATAAAAATTTACTCTTAATGAATATGTTTTAATTTTTATAATAGGATTCATATTTTGATGAATAATAATAAAATATTTCAATATAATTTAAAAAATAATTTTTATCTAAATAAATTATAGTGTTGAATTATATTTTTCATTTATTTTAATGAATAATTAGAGAATTTTTATATCATTTACATAATTTTGTTAATTAAAATCTATTTTACATTGAATATGAATGAAAAAAATACAATCTTTTGTACGTCTTCACTTTAAAAACCCATTTTCTCATTCCATCAAGGGGAATAATTTTAAATTAATAAAAAAACAGTTTTATTAAATTCTAAAAAATATATTCCATATTTTTAATTACTCGGTACACATTATTTAAATAAGTTTATTTTATTTTATTGAATATGAATAATAAATTTAATAATATTTTAATTACGATGGTTAAGTTTAAATCTGGTAATTAAGGGTAAATATTATATTATAAAGATTATAAAATTATCCTAAAACATGTCGTAATTTTATTAGATGATTGTTTTCTTTCAAAATCACATGTGGGATTATTTTATGGCCTCGTGGAACCACCAACATGATTTTAAGCCTTCTTTTGTATTTTATTCTATGGGAAGTCCAATATTTCACACACTTATTTTTAGTAAGTATTACATTTTTCATATTTGTTTATTTAGATGATATAATCGACTATAAATAGTAATTTGGAATATAAAATATTTTTATCTATCATGATATTTTATTTTCATTTTTAGCGATGAAATTTTTTAAAATAAAATCATTCAAAATGATGGTGTAATAATTTTTTAGTAAAGGGACATATCAAATAAATGATATTAAAAATACTAAAATAAATGATATATGGGATAATTAATATCATCCATGAATTTTGTAGATATATTTGACATGTTAGTAATGTATTATAAATATTTTTTTCGAATTTATCTAGTTATTTTGATTTTATTATAAAAGAAAATAAATAATAATACCAAAACTCACACTATTCATATTATAAAAAAAATAATATTTTATTAAATGATATAAATTATTTAAAAATATTAAATTTATCTAAATAGTTGGTATAATTCTAATAATATAATCAATTACATTTTAATGGTATTTTGTAATTTTATCGTAATTCTATTAAACCATAATGTATGAAATATATGATATCATGGTAAGAGTTAAAGGGGTAAAATAACGGTTAAAAATATATTGATTAAAATAAGAGTAAAAATATGTCCAAAAATTATTTCATAAAATCAATTAAACCGGCATCACCATTATATGTAATTGGAGTTATTTAATTGACCTGTCTCTATGAAAATAAGTTACATATTATTTAAATCAAAGATTTTTATGAAATATAAGTCTCTTAGTATTAAATATCTTTTTGATTCCACATATGGAAAACAAATTTAAAAAAAAATATATTAAGATCCTAAAGAATTATTTTTCACAATAGAAATTCACTTTTAACCTTTATAAATGATAAAATTACATTAAAATATTCTTCGGTACTAAAACAATATTTATTTAATTAATAGATAAATAAATATTTGATTTTGATATTATTAATTTTATTATATTTTGGATGAGTTAATGTGTATAATAAATTTTATAGATCTATAAGATATATTATAGATGTTATAAATTATTGTATTAAAAATACCATTTTTTAATATATTAAAGTCAAATAAGAAGAATAGTAACAATTTTGACAATAATGGTAATTTTTGAATTATTAATTTATTAAAGTATTTAAAATTAATAAAAAAATTATTTAATTTAAAAGGGGATAATATATCATCAATAATTTCTTCCCATATTAATTGATAATCAATTTTTAATTCTTTGGCTATAGAATATCATTATTATATATTCATATTTTAAGAGTTTCCAAAATGGCCTCTCACCTTAATAAAAAAAGGGAACCTCCTCCCTCACTTCCACACACCACATTGAGCCTTATAGCTCTACCAACCCTTGTAAAAATAATCTCCCAAATTCCCTATATTCAATATAGGAGTATCCCACTAGGCATAAATCTATCCATGGAATCCCTTTGGTGCCAACTAAAACGAGTAACCCAAAGAAGAGGTAACATCTTTCCTCGGGCTCTTTAGTTTTATTATCATTCTCCACCCCTAAACTCCTTATATTCGACGCTTATAAAATGAAACCAAACTCATAAATATGATGAGATGTATTTTTTATAAGGTTTATATATACACTTACACACAATACCATCTAATAGGTAATAAATATACTATTTATGTTTATGATGAACTTCTTCCTCATGAAATGATGATTGTTTGTTTTTCCTATACCACCTATCATGGTTTGTAATTATGACTAAAAGAATATTTGTGTAATTTATATATGATATTTATTATATATTAATTATTCTATAATTTTTTATAACAGATACCCTTAATCTTCCCATTTGTTGTAAATACGATAACATCATTTGTGGAAGTGTGGACAATCGCCTCCTCATAGTGATGTGATTTGTTTATGCTATAGAAGGATTGTATAAATTATTCCATTAATAATAATATTTGAAATTTATGAAATAAATATGATACTATAAATAAAATATTTGTATATATCATTTAATTTTCCTTATCTTAATAAGACAATGTAATGAAGGCATCGTTCATGCGTACGTACAACCTACCATCTCTATGGACATTGCATTCCATTTCATCTCTCCAATTTTTATGGATTACTATAAATACATATAAAATGAATATATATAATATTTAAATCATGTAATATATTTTTTACAAGATTAAATCATTATTTAATTAATAGTAACAGTAAATATCAATTCAAAACTTACTCGAGAAAATACATAATTGACACCTGAAATAGTGAAAATAACAATAAATGTTATCAAACAAACAATAAGATATTATAAGTTCATAATATATGATATAATAAATATTAATATGTTTTTTAACTTAGTTATTAACACTCTTAGAACCATTATATAAAGGCTAAGGGACAATCAATTAAGATAAAGCACAAGATAATGGATTTCATCTCAATTTACATTCTATTGAGTCTTTTTTTTGTTATCAACCAATTCAATTTTTATTGAATATATAATACTGCTGGACATATTATATCATGAATCAAATTATTCTCAAGATATTATATGTTTCATTTAATTTTATCCCATCATTGAGGTTATGATCCAAATGTTTCAATTTGGTTTGAGACACTATAGAATGTTTAATGATTATTTTCCCCAAGATTTTACTAATGATATTTTAATGGCAGTTAAATTCATTAATATTAAAAAACCTTGTTTTTACTTATCCTCCACTAAGGAATTACTAATTAATATACATCCTCTATTCAACAAGGATATTTGATCATTCATATTGATTATTATATGAAGTGATTATTCGATATGAGGAATGCTTTGGACAAGTACTACATGGCCATGACAATGTTACATATTGACCATATATGCATTGGTAGTCTCATGATATAAAATAGTTTCCCAAAACAGATAATTTTTTACCTAATATTCTAAAAATTACTGTAAAAGGTCTCAAAAATAGAGTATCAATATAATAAGAAAACATGGAATCAAATAATTAAACATATCCCTCATATAGATTTTTTTATTATTTATCCATGAGTATTTGCATTGACATATTCATGGATGAATTTTTTTGTCTTTTTATTGATTTAGATAGAATGTTTTTTAGTTTATTACATTTCTGTATTTATTATTTCTTAATTATTTGTTTTAATGGAAAATGTTATCAGTTATTTACCTTTTCATGTAGATTTTTTTCATTAATTCAATATTAATTCCATTTCACATACCCTTATTGAGGATTTCAACTCACCATTATTGAGTTTTGTTTCCCCATTTTATGAAATGGAATCCTTTAATTGAGTTTCAATGATGCTGTTTATTTATTTTTATTATGTTTTATGTCTGTATTTTAAATTTTCTAATGTATCAAGGGTACCATGTATGTAATTTATATTTCTAAGAATTCTAAAATAATTAGTCCTTATGGATTTGATTCATAGTAATTCATGCTAATATAATAAAATAATACACCAAATCTAGGCTTTTGGGTTCAGGAATTACAATTATTCTATCATAGATCATAGTGGATTAAAGCGGTAATCTATTTATAAAAAAATAATAGAAGACTTAATAAAATACACTGGGATGTTGGACTAGTAACCCTCTATATAGGATGTAGAATTGACAGACCTGTAATAGTAGAGAATTCGTAATAAGTCATCAAAGGTAAATAAAAACTGGTGGAAGATAAATATAAATATATACAAAATATGATGTTAATTATACATTATAACTATAAAATATAGTACATTGGTAATGTGGGATACATGCATAAACCACATGCTATCAAAAATAAAAAATTCCAAATTCAGTACCTACTAGCATCATAAAAATAGGCTTAATACCTTGTTCCCATAATATAACCTATTAATCAGAATCAAACCCTAGAAATTAGCAATTTCGTATTATTTACACCTAGAATCAGAAGTCTATTTGGGTACCAAAGTCATCCAAGGAATGGTTTGTGATATTCTCATTAGGCCGCCTGCAATGATTTCTAGATCAATCCACTACATGAAATATATATTGAATAGTGTTCTAATTATTATAATGAAATGAGAATAATAAATAAACATTATGGTTTGGGATCCACTTGGACACCCAACCTCCTATACCTTATTCTGCCTAAAAATATAGTCTGTAACAATGAACATGAATATAAGTGATAAGGTATGTATATGGGAAATCATAGATAGAGAATCATATATAGACTGACCCAAATATTGTGATTGGTCTTGGTGGATGCATCCCATTTACATCAATCAAGTGATTTCATAATTTAAATGTAAGGAATCATATGAAATAAGAAAAATAAAATATCCATAAAATCCAATATGGTATCCTGAGACCATCCAAGGTGATATATAGAGGAATCCTAAGGTTCAGTCTAAGAGCCTATGTAACAACCAATATAATAGAGCATATCTAAGGTGACTCATAAAGGAACCATTCGTATCACTCTTGAAATGGTGTAAGTATAATCCATTGATCCTATACTAGGTATCTCAAAAAGGGGACCATGTATAACCTAAGGCTTGGTAAACACATCTTTCCAATAATCCCATCCACTATTTTTGCCCTAGGGATTCAGTGTTAGTCATGGGTATAATAAACCACTTATAGATCATGTACCTTGCAATCCATGAGTTGCTCCGAGTAGTTAAAATTGTTCCAAATCTAATCCCAACAAGTTCATCCATGATTACCATAATTCAGAAACAATGTTATCTCCCCTCCCGCAAGTAGATAAGGTATAGAAATGATGGTCACATATCATAAATATGTCATGGAAATATCATGTTATGACAAGATTTTCAATAAAATTATTCAATACAAACAATAATGTCATAAAGAAATAAGAACAAGGCATTAAGATTAATTAGTAATGTATAAATCATAACGAATCAAGATTTAGGGACTATCTTTGTGCCGATAATTCATCTTAATTAAATTAATCTATTTAGGTAATTTATTACAAGTGAAATAGAAACCACATCATGGTTTAACAACCTAAAGAAATGCATTTATTCCATTTAATGAGGGAACTCCCCAATATGTGGCTTCTAGCAAGGAGAATAACCAAAGGATGTATTTTTATATAATCTATGGGCATAATTGGAATAGTAAACCATTTAGATTGACTTATACAACAATTTATATTGGACTCTGGTTGGTTATAACATACGGTATAGTAAATCACAACATAAAAATAAACAAAACAATAAGAAAGAATCTCGATGACCTTACTAAGGTTTGTACAAGACCACCCATCCATTTTCAACCCTTGAATATAACTATAAGAGAAGATATTGATGAATTCATAAAATTCCTTGAGAATATGGAATATTAGGTCACACCTTAAAACATTTATCATAACAGATGAGAAACATGAATTATAATGAAGTGTAGTATATATATTACCCCAATCATTCCAATGCACTCGGTAGCGATGGATTCATTGGTCCTCTTGAGGAGTAATTGTGGTCCCTAGTTTAGGAAAGGGAGAAACTCATGGGAGAGGGGGAGGAGTTCACATCTACTAGAAAGAAAATGAAGAATGGTTTTTTTAGTTTCAAATATTTTATGGGAAAATTTTGAATTTCACCCTTCCTGAAAGGGGGACATGGTTGGGTCTTACAGTTCCCCATACAGTGAAACTAGTTCTACTCAAAGGGGAACCCCACATGGGCTAGGGGAAGATAATTACTATCCATGTGCTAAACATATGAATGTCTTAAATGTTTGAAATATCACATGGGTGTTCACCTGTGGTCAGTTGGTTGCTGAAAAAACTGAACCTGTGAACCCAATTATATTTACAAACCATTCCAAAATATTGATATAAACTCAGAATCTTAGTCTGGTATGATATATTGGGGGACACCACGTAGGCCCAATATCACCCAGATATAATGACTTCGAAGCTCATGAACTGAGAAGGGCTACCATATCTGTATGAGGTGTGTTCCCTTGGTCAACTTATCAATGATCACCCATACTAAATTTCTTATTCAAATGGACATTATAAAAGGTATCATAAAAATTTTGGTGACCATCATTGCATTTCCAATCAAGAAATAATGGAGGCTGTAGAAGTCATGAAGGTTGCTGGTTCTCATCCTTCACATAGATTAAGGTGGAGTAGTGGGTGATGAAACCCGCCCTCTTCCACTTCATTCTTGTCCACCAATACTGATAGCATACATCTGGATACATCTTGGTAATACCATGATAAACATGATAACTATAGTCATGATATTACCTCATATACTATTGAAATATTTCATAAGTCACCAAAAAACACCCGTAGAATAGTAGGATCTCATTCCCATCAATAACCCAACAAGGATTTTTGTTCTAATAGATACACATACCCTCAGGACAAGGTGCATGGGATCAGAACATTTTATCAACATCATCCACTATAGAATAAGTGATGTTTGGGATAGTTCTATGAAAATAAGTTACATGTGTTGTTCTTGAACCTCTAGGTGCATATCGGAAAACAACCCCATCAACTGACTCACACGTCTTCCCTGGATGGTTTGAGCCCAAGTCATCCAACTCAAAGCTTCAATCATGATATTACCTATTCTAGGTGTATAATAATACTCAAAATCAAATGACTACATATATTTTATAGAACTCAAGTTCATCATATTCAAAACACTCTATGTGGAGATGTATCAAACAATTTTGTGATTCATTTAAAGAAAGAATCACAAAAAATAAGTATTTTGTTTAACATGGTATTTCATGAACTATGGATTCCAACTATAGTTTATTAATATTGTAGTTCTTTCCATGAGGTATTAGCTAGCATGAGCCGTATGGTAAAACCTGATCCCCCTATATCAAAACCACAACCATCCTAATTCATAAAGCATGACAATTTCCAATATGTCTACTTCCAAGATCTGGAATAATCAATATCAGATTAGAAGTTATTATTTACTATATCCCATGAAAATATTTCTCAAAATATTAGAACTTCGGAACTTCACACCCTTCTTAGTCAGCACATTAAGATTCACCTCCATGCAGGATAAGTCCCCTATGAAACACCTATAATAGCATTCAAACCCTTTGAAACTACATAAATGAAATATGTTCCTGGGTTACACCCAGGAATCAAAATCTCTCACCCTCTCTAGGTCAACAGATATCCATACCTCCAAATGATATTTCCCATGAAGTGAAATTTACTAATCTAAAAGTGGAATTTAATAATTTTCACATATAGTTTATCCTCTCTTAGTGTAATTTGTGTGATCTCAATATGGTTGGCATGGTCATTTATTTTTTCATATTACACAAATATTTTTCAAATGCATGAAACTATAAATGAATCCTACTATGGGGGAAAATTGATTCAATATAGCCATGAAAATGGCCAGTGCCTTTATAAGGCCGAACAACATAACTGAATACTCATATAATTCATACCTACTATAAAATGTTGTAAGTGGTATTTCTGAATGTCACATACATTGTTTATGGTAGGTTTCCCTAAAATAAATCTTAGCGAAAATAGAAACTCCACAAAGTTGGTTGAAGTGGTCATATATATATAGAAATGGATAAAGATTCTTTATCATAAGTTTGTTCAATTTTGTATAATGCACACACAACCTAATAGTATCATCCACCTTTTGGGTGAAAAGGATAGGCGAACCCCATGTCAATTTGCTGGGTCAGATAAAACCCTTTTCCTCTATGTCATCATGATGTTTCTTGAGTTCCTAGAGATATGTATGTTCCATTATTTTGGGTGGAATAGACATTGGTGCCACACCAAGAACTAGCTTGATGGCGAGCACCGTCTTCCTATCAAAAGTTAATATGGAGAAATCATTAAGGAATATATCCTAGAAATGGTCCACTGCATGGGGGAATTCCATAAGCTTTATACAATGATCACTTATAAAGAGACTATCCATCTATGTTTTTAATGTACATATCGAATTATTCTCAGGTACATCTAGAATAAACTAGATAACACATTCACCATTGTTGATATATGTGATTAACATGAGTGATGTTATATACACCCTTCAGTGATAGAAATTAGTATGGAAATGATAATTCACCAGCTAGTACATACCAATAAAGTCCTCGAAGACAGTCATCTTGAAGATGAAAAAACTCCACAAGAAATGTTACCCACTAATATCACTGGGTTACTTCTAATACTTGTGCCAATTTTTTGATATCAACCTTATCGGGGTATCAAGAGTCATCATTCTTATGAGAGTTTTTTATTACATGGCCCAAACATTCCATAGTTGTATCAAATAGAAAAGAGTGCAATGCACCTATAACAATATTGGAAGAAACTAAAGTGGAGGTTATGAAAAAAGTCTCTATATATGTATATGGCCCTAAACTCTGCTCCATAAGTGTTGGATGCACTTTATAAACATGGTCTTAACCATAGCCCTGAGATTATTCCTAACTATAATTCATAGGTCCACATTGTTGACAATGAATCTTTGAGGCCTAACTACCTCATCCACAACAACCACCACCTCTGCCTGATTGACAGGTAGAATACGAAATCCCATACTAAGAATGAGTAGATAACCCTGTACCCAATAGAGGTGTCGGTAAGGATCCCATATCAATAGAACTAGGAGGAAAATAATGGTATAATCACTATAAGTGATGCATCTCACCACAATCTCGACACTCGATTAGGTTCTTCATGCATTGGGTCTTCAAATGTCATGGCCTACTAAATTTGTGACACACCACTAAATGTTCAGGACGTGTCACCTAGTTTGAACTTCCCCTATGCACACACATGAAATGACACTTCCTACTACCAGAAGAATCATTACACTACCATAGAACTAAACCACCCTATCTTAGATTTCCAGCTTCCTTCAGATTCAATTCTTTAATAAGGGAATATTTCACTATATCTGTAATGTTAGTAAAATATAATAACTTCCCCAAAGAGTGAACTGCTTATACAATCCCATCCTCAAATGACCTCATAGATTTCATATAATAATTGGAAATAGTCAAAGAAAAACAATAGAGCTCAATGAAATGATTATAAAATGATAAAATGGACATAGAACTCTACTGAAGATGAAAAACAAATCACTTGAATAGTCCACGCTCAGCGTCTATGAAAAGAAGTGGCCATATAAGGCTATCTAAAATTATTTTGAGACCATACCATGATGATGCTCAGACTACGAAACAACATCATGACAATGCTTGGAAGTGTCATGAAGCATGTTGGTAGTGAGGTTGACCCTCTTATCTAGAGGCATCAAATGATGGGAAATGATTGATACCCAGGATTCTAGCCCAGAATCAGTATCCTATGGTCCACCATCCCATGAAAAAGTGGGAGGATGTTTCTAATGAAAGTCAAAGGTTTGCTCTTCCATAATAGGGGCAGGATGGGGATCACCCTAAATGGACTGCATGAACTGAATGAAACTATCACAAAACTAAGTATCTAATCATAGTGGATGATCAAATGGATGTACCTCATGTGGTACATTAGAAGTTACCATAGAGGGATCAGGGGCCCCCATCTCTGGAACATTCATGTCGCCACTCTCATGTCATATAGAATGAGGACGTTACAATGTAATAACGTGAGAATTTCGAAGCACACTCCTCATATTAATTTTTAAAATTTAGGAAAATAATACAAAGGTTCCTGAAAAAGGATTTCTTATACGAAAGTAAAAAAAATTAGTCTACTATTATATCTAGGTATAGTTGAAAAAGAAAGGTCACAGAATCCTCAAGAGGCAATACAACCTACCCACTACTATGGTTTGATTAGTGTGAAGGTCTTGTTTAACTGAATAGAGGTTTAAATATATGGAGTGTAAATTGAAAGGTACATAGGAAAACAACCTTAAATTTACATTTTACAACTTCATGTCATGGAAAACTCTTTATTTTACAACATTGATTCATTTATGTTCATTCCCATTTATTTTGTTATATATGTGATAATCTAATTAACTATCTCACCAACTCAAAATATATAATGACCCTTACCCTTTATTAACTATAATAGGAACCTAAAGTAACAATGGTTTTAGATTATTTGTCTGATATCAGGACATAAATGGTCACTAATAGTGGTTTAATTTATCGAGTTCTATTTTAAATATATTGAGTTTCTCGCCTTCAAAATTGTCCTTAGAATTAGTCAATAAACCCATCTTATGTGGAAGGATTTTTTAATTAAGGATTCACCATAAATCTATGAGGGAAACCCATTTAGATTGACATTGGACCTTTAATTGAACCAATTATGTTATTATTAAGATAACAATTAAAAACATTAACAAATAATAGAATACACACAACAGAAATCACATGCACTATAGACAATTCATTTGGAAAATTATATAAGATATTGTATAATGCATGAAATTTAAATCCTATGGTGCCTATTATGATACATACTTCGATACACCTTCATATCATCAAGACATAGTTAGGAAATCCATTATAATAATATCAACATTAAAAATAGCAAAAAAAGTGCATCACTTAAAGTTGAAATATATAAACCGTAACAAGAGTGAGAAATAACATCATTAACCCATCCAAGGAAATTTCTGATTCCCATATATGTGGGTTAGATACTCCATGATATAGGCTTATTAGAAAATCCCATAGTCCTAATATCCTATCTAATAACCAAATATTAAGACAAAATAAAAACTATAGGATTCTGTATTGTACTGTCCCTCCCTGGTTCCCAATTAGAGGATCCATGGGATGGTGGCCGGAAGTCCTCATGTGAACCTCCCAATACACCAATGGGTGTGGACTAGCAGTTAGGTCCTAAGATGCATTCATGGGGAGACTATTCCCTCATATATTAGATTACATCATAGTGGTAAACAATATAGAGGAAAATTGGATGTAGTAATAGAATACACGATGAAACTGGACTAGTAACCCACGACATCAGAAGTAGAAATAACTTATAGTTAACAATAGATTCATAATAATTAATCATTCAAGGTAAATAAAATATGTCATAAGATAAAAATAAATATATTGAAATTAAAAAGATCATTATTTCATGTTACTATACAAGATGAGTACATGGAGAACAAGGGAGATAATAATATAACACATTATAGAAAAAATATAAAATGTTCAAAAATAAGTAACTACTAGAATAATGAGCATTGGATTGGTTCCTTTATCCCACAGTCTAGCATATTAATCATAATCAAACATCGAAGGTTGGAATCTTCCAATAATATATACCTGCAACCATGAAGTCCTCTTGGGTACCAAAGGTAGCCCATGTAGGGTGCGATATTTACTCAGTAGGCCACTATCAAATGTGTCTTGATCCATTTAACTCATGAAATATGGAATAAAATTATTCCAGAAGTATTAAAGAAACACATTAAATAAATGAACAATATGGTTTGGGTTACACTTGGAAACCCAATATCCACTAACTACTATGAGCTATGATTGATGTTTGAACCAATTAACCTACATAGATGTTATAAAATACGTACATAAGAAATCCTAAATATATAATCATATATGGACCAACCCCAATCTTGTGATAGGGTTGGCAAACACATCCTTTTTACATCAATGAATAAATTTCACAAGAAAAAGAAAATATCTATGAAATCTAGTGTGGAATCCCAATCACATACATGGTGATCCATAGAATAATCCCTAGGGTTAATATAGGAGCCTTCGTAACATACAATACCACAAAGATCATCCATAATGACTCATAATGGAATCTATCATATTACTTTTGGCATGGTGTAATAATAAACCACTCATCCAATACTAGGTATCTCACATATGGGATCACGTATCAACCGAGGCATGCTATAACCATTTATCAAATGATCCCATCCATGTTTTCTCCCCTAGGGTAGCAGTGTCACTATTTTTTATTATAAACCACTCGAATATCCCATACAAGTAAATCCAAGCGTCTCTACCTATATATTAAATAATTCAAAATACAAGAATTGTGAGTCTATCCATGGCATGCTTATGTCGGATCTCGTGTTCTCTTCCATCCCACATTAAAATACAACATAGTATTCATGATCACATATCATCAACAGGGCATGGAAATATTATCTGATAACAATCCAATCAAATAATTTATTCAAGCAAAACAATCATGGAATAAATAAATAATGACAATGCATTAACCATAAGCAATGTAGATTAAATCATAAGGCATCAAGATTAAGGGACAAAATCATGGATTCTAATTTATCGTAATTCAATTAATCCATTTAGGGTATTTATAACATGTAAAAAACATAACACACAATGGTTTATCAACCTAATATAAATAATTTTGTAAATTTAAAGAGGGAACAATTCAAGAGGTGTCTCCTAATGAGAAGAACTACACCATGATGTGTTTCACCATAAGATTAGGTTAAAATAGGCATGAGAAACCATTTGAATTTATTTATTTATCAATTTAAAGGTTACATTAAATGGTTCATGTATGATGAATGATGACACACTATATAAATGTAATGAAACATAAAGAGTGGAGATAGAACACATACCTTAGGTTTGAAGAAAATCACTCATCCGTTTTCCACCCCTAAATCAAAATAGAATGTAGGATATTGAATAAATCATAAAATTCTATGAAAATATTTAATATGTTGTCACACCTAAAAAAGAAAAATAGATGACAAGAGACACAAGAAATATAAGAAACATGAGTATAGATCACCCGTCAATATTTCCAACACACCCAATGGAGAATGATTCGAAGGTCAGATGGAGGAGCAATGGCGGTCCCAAAATTAGGAAAGGGAGAAACCCAAAAAAGAGGTGGATTAGCTCATGTCCATATGATATGTAACAAGTAATAAAGGTTTTTAGTATAAAACAATTTTAGGGAAAATTTAAATTTCACCCATCCCGACATAGGTGAATGGTTTTTTACACATAGTTGGACAAAATCTGTGACAAATGTTTGGTCGATTATGATCAAATGGGAACCTTGCATTATCAATGCACATAGTTTGACTGACCACTCATAAACGAGGTGAAATTACATAATCCAAAATTTCTTCAATCTCACACAACCATGCGCCAATGGTCGCATGCTTGTATAAAAACTGTGTTGTCCCCCATAAACCCCAATTTAAACCCCACACTATTAGGGAAACCTTGAAGGCTTGGATACAATGTTCCTCTTAACCATCCAGCCAAGCCTACTTCACCAAAATTTCTGGCTCTAGGATATGAAATATCCCTGAACACCCCCGAACACCCCCAAAACCTCCAAGACTCCTCTAGGAGACATTATTATAGCCGAAAAAAGAATTTAAGCTAAAAATAAATGGTTCTCACCTTTGTCAAAAATCAATATTTTACAATGTGTATACTGAGAGGAGGCTGGGAGAAAGAAATGAAATATGGGGGAGTGTGTGGGACAATTAAAGGAGTAAATAACTAAAAAATACTTACCCAAAACCTCCCAATCCCACTGCCAACTATGAAACAAATTTCAATATTTGGAAAATTGAATATTGGGGATCATAAATTTTAAATTCCTGAAGGATTGATCCCTATATTAGTTTCATGTCCCCATATAAAACAAGAAGCTCATAGTGGAAATATAATCACAAATAGAAGAATAAAGAGAGAAGAATCAAAGGATACAATAATTATTATTTTAAAACTAAATCATATAAATTATCCAATTATATATAATAGTTAAGTTAATGGTCAATCATCCAACCAATTAAAATGTGGTTTATAAAATGAATATAATTGAAACATGGAGATTTATTGAAATGGGATGCATTCGAACTATATTGTATGTATTGTGGGATTTATCCACCAACGTCTTTAGGATTCTTCTGTTCGGCTAAAATTCCCCCGTGATCAATCATATCCCTTTTACGTCAGTTGATCAATACATGGTTTCTCCATTCATTTGATATGTTAATTTTCAATGCAATATTGAATATTTATTATTTATTATAAAAGGGGATTTTATATGTATTCCATGTTAAAAGGGTTACAGATTGATGGTTGGGCGTTATTTGGAATATCATGTGGGAGGTATAATTAAAATTGTTCTTGTTCTATTTTGGGTGTGATATGTGGTGTAGGTTGCCTTTAAATTTTATTCTCACATTGTAACTTGGATAGGAGGACATACATACATAATTATTTGAAACAAGGAGCAATAATATTATATCACTTCCCTTTGTGATTTCAACTTACATAACATCTAATATTTTCATTTAATCACATGTATACTCATTCACGACTATAGAATTCATATGTAACACTTCACCCAATGTAGTTATTCTAGCATGATCCTAATGTTGAAATTTTTTATCTCACATGGTAGCCTCAAACATGAGATTTAATCTATCATATCCTTCGATCATGATAAGGTAATCTAACATTAGGTGCTTAGTAACATGTGAATTTTTTTCATAGCACTTGGATAGGTAATAATTCTTACGTAATGGTGCCTCCTGACATAGAGTTTTGTATATCGTTTACCCCTGGTTAATATGATGTGTGACATAGCATGGGTGGATGGGGAACCACTGCATTTTATCACATGGAACTCATTTCTATTCCATTTTAACATATGAAATAAAAAAATTACATTAATTTAATTAAAAACTATCGCCCCTAAGAAATAAATTTAAAATACTAATAGTTATAAAACAAAAAATCATGTTTTTTGTTGTTTTTTATGAAAGAAATTATTTATTATATAAAACTATCATATATTTAAATTAAAAATGATAATAAAAATACTACATAAAATAAAGTAATTTATTTATAAATTTTTATTAAAATTATTGTTAATTCAAAATCATAATGGGAATTCTCATTCTTTTAAAAAGATTAATTAAATTTAATAAATATATATAAATGAAAATTTTTCAATGCAATATATATTATTCTCACAACCTTACTTTAAAGGAAATAACACCAAATAGTACATAAAAATAAAAATAGTATTATTTATATACCTTTTTAAAAAGATCAACTAAGATCAATAATAATTTAGATGTATGATTTCAAAGGATTTAAAGGATTGATAAGTATTATTAAAATGAAAAAAGAATATTCAGAATATAAAACAACTAAATTAGATTCATAGAAAAACATTATAGTTTAAAGTAGTAATTTTTATATGTGTAAAAATATGAAAGAGATTATTGGGGTTCGACAAAGGTTTAGAAACCAATGCTTTTAACTTATCATTGATATGTATCTTGAATTTACTAATGCCAACTCTTTCTCATTGACTCGATAACCCAAGGGTATTATTCTTGAACTAAATAGATGTGTTCCACGCTTTATTCTATTAGAAAAAAAATAACTGATAAAAACATGAGATTAAAACATATATGAATAATGATATATGAATGTTAAAAGGATCACATTATGTTTGAAAAAGGATATCCATGTATCTACATGGTTGGAATTATTATGTATTGGGACACATTTTGTGAGTTATGTCTAGTGACTTTATAATATCCCTTTAAGTATATAATTCCACTTGAACTACCTTATCCCCATAAAAAAATATTTTTTTAGTTAAAACAAAACAACATATTCATTTATTAATATGTACATCATAGAATGATTATGGAAACTTGAACTCCATTTGACACAATATTTAGTATAAGCATTCCAAGATTCTTTCTCAACACTATATGTCCCATGACCATTAAGATGGGAACAATTTTAATCCATAAAAGGTCCAACATCATATTATTTATATAAAACTCAAAGTAGTAGAATGAAACACATGTTTATATTTACATTAATTTTTTTAGAAATTAATGAAGAAAAATTAGTGAAACCATATCTTTTTCGACTTATTATCCATTTCATAGTGAAATACCACTAACATAGACTTGAACTAATTTAGAATATTTAATTAAAAAATATACAAGCCATATCAATCATATCATAGACCAAAAAATGACTTTTCATCGAAGAAGAACAAAACAATTATCTCAATTTTAACATAGTATAGATTAAACTCAAACATAATGAATATTATCCAAAAACAATGAAACCCAATAATTTTTTATCTCATTACTATCAAAATGGATCAATCAAATTCATTTAAAACAACAAAAACCAAAAAGGATCATCTCATCATCCAGAAAACTTATCCAAAAAAATAATTCCAGGGGATAATTGCAAAGAGCCTAAATCATAGCCTTCCCAATATCCTTCCTAAATAATAAAACCATAATATTAAAAAATTCAGTATCTATTATTCATGAAAACCCACAAAAATCAATGAAAACACTTCTTACTTTACACTATCGTTGTCTTAAGCATAAACCCTATTATAAACCAAAATCAAGAAATATCTTTGAATCATCCTTTGATTATGAAAAATTCCAGATATCCAAACTACAAGAATGAAATGTTTTTTTCATGTAGATATATAATATAAGACCTCATATATTTCCTTACCAAACAATATAATATTTTACTTCATTTATTTTTTAATGACCTGATGAACAATGATGCAATATTTCAGCTTTCTCATTATGATCATGATCAAAGCCCTCAATATTTCTCTCTTCATTAGTGTCTCAAACTCTATGACAAAATGGGTTCCCTAAAAAATAGGCTTAGGATCACTTATTATCTAATTTGAAGTCATAATTTGTAACACCCCAAGCTTCCATGATACAATTCTCTTTCAACAATGCAGTAGCTTGCATTATAAGCATGCTCGTGATTCTAACACACTACGACCAATAAAAGTAGCTGTTAAGAATAATAATAACCACTTTTTGAATTATATAATTTTTATATTTCAAAATGGACATAATTTTTAGATTTGAATGATCTAAATTATCCTATGTTTAATTTTTTGGTATTTTTCTGAGAACTTTCAATTTTCAATGAATAGTAAAAAATACATTAAAAAAACTTTTTTAATAAAAATAATTTATAGTGATAAATTAAACTATTGAGTGGTTTTAAATTATAATTAGAATATATATTTTTACCATTTTATTCAATGGTGGTCATTGTAATTAATTTCACTTTGAAATTGGACATAAACAATTGTCAATCTTTTGATAGATATTGTTTCTTAAAAACACGCTATTTGTTTGTACAACGGGAATTAACTATATAATTAATTAATGGAACTTTTATGTTTTAAATTTGGTAAAATTAACATAATTTTTTAATTTGGAATATCAAATATATCATAGGGTGAATTTTTGGTATTTTTCTGATAATGTTCATTTTTTAATGAATAGTGAAAAATGATGTATTTTAATTCAAAACTGCCTTTTCATCCAATTAATTTATATAGATATGTTGTCATTTTAATTGGTTTTAAATTATAATTTAATTCTGTTTATATAAGTTAATATAATTTTGTTTATTATAGGTAATTTCACTTTTCAATTGGATGTAAAAACAGGTCAATCATTTGATAGATTTTACTTCTTAAAAACTCGTCTTTGGTATTGACAACGAAATTTTTTATTTAAATTAATTACTGAAATTTCTGTGTTTAGAATATGGTAAAATGGATTTCATATTTGGAATCAAATGGTCCAAATTATGTAATTAATACTCTTGTTTTTGGACATTTTGAATAGTAACGACGACAATTATCTTTAATTATCATGATTAATTAGTAATCAGGTAGTGATAGGTAAGGAAATAATATAATAATAGTATAAAATGACCCGAAAATGTGTCCTAATGATATAGTTTGTGTCATGGACGATTATGGGATAGCTTGTGCCAACATAGGGACCCCATGGAATCACTTTTGTGTGATAGTGACATTTTATCATTTTATTTTTAAAGAAAGGAAAATATAACAAAAGTATGTAACACCTATGTAAAACAATTTTAATTTTGTCTACATAAATTATCTCTTAGAATATAAATATTAATTGGAAATCTAAAAATATTTTGTACATCATGGAATTTTTTGTAATATTTTGACCTTAAATAAATAAATTTATTTATGACACCATGACGATGCAGTGATTACCTCATTAATAAATGATTTAAATAAAATGAAATGATAAGGTAAAATCTAAGACTTAAACTTGTCTAAAGCATATTTAAAGGGTGTATTTAGAACCCTTTTCACCTTATCCTTGAAATATATCATTGTGGGACCTTTAAAATCCAAAAATCATTTCATAATAAAGTAACATTTCAATCCTTCCAAAAGAGCCCCTCCTCTCCTTTTATAAATGGCCCCCACCTCTACCACCTTATTCACACCGCCAAAGCCATTTGTCTTGGAGAAAATCTGCCAAAATACTATATAAACTTTCCTATCTTACTCCAATAAGCCTCACTTTAGGTAGAAGTCTTTCTAAGGATTCCTTTGGTTCAAATCAAAAAGAGTTACCCGATTTTAATATAATGTCGTATCTTATGTTCTTTTGTATTATTTTACTTATCCAACCCATTTAAACCTTTTTATTCCATTATTTTGTAAAAAAACCAGTATATTAAATATAATTTGATGTTGTTATTAGAAGGATTTGATTTACACTTACACACACCTTCTTCTAATGGTTAAAGAACATACTGTTTCTGTGGGTGGCGAATTACTGCCTCATGAAACGATGATTGTTCAATCTTCATTTAACACATTTAATGTGGCCATTAAGATGTAAATATATATTATATATGATATATATTGTATTTATGTTTTCCTCAGGCTTCTTTATCTTTCATTTATGGCATACCATTATGGTTTCCATTATAGGTAAACACGATAATTTCATTTTAGAAAGTGCAGATTACCGCCCCCTCAAAGTGATTTGAATCGTTAATGTCATATGTGGGACATATAAAGGATGGAGTTAATGAAATTATATATGATATTACACTATAATTATAATATACCTTTATATCATTATTATTTCATTCCATTAAATATGAAATAGAAATGAAAGCAGCGTTCATGCGTACGTACGGCTTACCGTCTCCATGAACAGTGCATTTCATTTCTTACCTCTAAATGTTATGTAGTATTATAAATTCATGTATATACAGGATATATATGATATATATGATATCTAAATCATGAATATAATTCTATGGATAATAGATATTTTACCACATAAACAACTTGTAATTATAAGAAATTTATTTTTGACTCAACTACCAAGGATCGACAAAACAACCGTTATTAAATTAAATGATTACATAATGTTCATAACATGATAATAAGTGATGCAAAAGGAATAATTAAATTGAAAAAGGTTCTTATGAAAATATAAATTAACTATAGTTTATTATTCAGGAGATTAAAGAACAATCGAGTCAAGTCGGACATGAGGTAAGGGACTTTGTCTCAATCTCCTTTCATTGAGGCATATTTTATTTTATACACAAAATTATTTTATGCTGTGTATAAGCCCATTTGACTTTTAGTTTTATTCAAAATTAATATTTTTATATGAAGCATTTTTACTAATCAACAAAAGGAAAATTTGTCTTACGTACACGAAGACAACAACTTCTCCGTCGCCATGACCATTATTTGAGTTTTGGCTTCCTCTAAACGCTATAACTTTTTTTAAATGAAAAATAAATACCATGATTTACTTTTATTTTATTTTTGTATTGAAAATGGTTTTGATAATTTTTTGATTATATCAATTTTCTGTATTGATATCTTGTGATTGAAATGTGGAAATGTTATGTTTCCTTTATACATGTTTTGTGTAATACTATTATGTTATGGTTCTTGGGCACTATTTATGATATGTTTAAACCTAATCATATAAGGGAAGCATTGGACAAAGTAAGTGATGGGTGGATCCCACTATAGCTCCTCGATTCATCAGTATGTCTCATGAGACAAACTAGTGTCTTGGCACGAGGCCTTGACAGAATCTTATTTGTAGTCTTGGCACGAGGCCTTGGCTACGTGGTTATGATAGTCTGGAATTATGCATTCCATCATTATGAAAGTGGTTATTGATATTTCATGTGATTATTCGGCTAGAATAATATCAATGTGAATAAGTAAATGGAATTATTTCATTTTATTTTTTCCATATTATGCTGAAGTTCAAGTTTAAAAGGATTTTGTTTTAGTTATAAATTGACTTAAATGTTTATGTTTATTTATGAAAGTTTCCACTCTATTGTTATCATTACTGAGCATCTGTGCTCACTCCTTTCTATGTTTTATTTTTCCCAGGTTGTGAAGAAATATTTTATGACGGACCTGCAGGGATAGTCTAAAGGAGATATGAGTGTGGACTATGGAGACTATGTTATTGTAGTTTTTCACTTTATGATGTAATGTAACATTTATGAATATATCTAGTGTTTCCAAGGCTACTAAACTAATCGGTCTTTCAAGATTTGATATTTTTTTATCATGCCAATGTTACATAATAATGCACAGACTCTGGGTAACTGGGTTCGAGGCGTTATAGTTGGTATCAGATGAAGTTTATTTCTATCCTTGGAAGCAATATTTAGATAAACTCTGATTAGAGAACATAGCCCTAAGATGGACTTTGAGGATTTTTATAGAATAACATCCTAAAATTTTGGTAAAGTGGAGATTTTGTGTATTTTCTGAGCAATACATCCTTGTCTAGATACGAGCAGGTAGAGATGGCTCTGACACAGATGTGCCTAGGGGAAAAACCCGAAAACATCGCTTTGTGATAGAATCGAACAGGAACTAGTGCACGACAATGGGTCTCACTGCACTCTTGGTTACGATACTCTGGGGGGATATGCTTAGGATAAATCTAATTTTCTATACAAACCATTATTAAGGGTTTATGATTATATACTTTCTCAAATAAAACATCTATTTTTATGATTATGGATTATATCCATCAATAGTTCAATTTATGTTAAGTGTTTTACAAGTATGGAATTATGTATTTTGATTCATAAACGGGTCCAGTTAATTCCATTGTTTAGAAATGGCGCCTAGTGGAATGAATGGAAACTAAATCAATGCACACACTCAATGTAGATATTTCCCTCCTGCTGAAGATAATTATAGTGGAGCTAGTGATGCCACAGGTGCTAATCAGCTAATCACTATACTGGGACAACTCACTCAGGTTATGAATAATAACCATACTCGTATGGAGAACCCTGATCCACAACGTGGAGGATCAATGTTAGATCACTTCATGAGGCAACAACAACCAACATTCAATGGGATTACAAGTCCATTAGTTGCTGTGCAGTGGATAAATCTCTTAGAGAAAATATTTCAGGCTTTAGGGAGTAGGGAAAGGGAAAAAGTTGTCATGGCAGTTTACCGCCTCACTGGAGATGCTGATCAATGGTGGTCATTGATTCAAAATAAAAATAAAGATGAAGAAGTATCAAGTATGTAATTGAGAGAGTATAAAGATATTTTCTTAGAAAAATACTTTCCTCATGACCATTGAGTGAATATGGAAAGACTATTTCTGAGTCTGAGGAAAAAGGAGGATGAGAATGTTGCAAAGTATGAGTCTAACTTTACAAGGTTAGTGAGGAATGTTGTAGATTATATACGTAACCCAAGAAGTAATATTGATCATTTCATTGATGGTTTAAAACCATTTCTCTGTCGAGCTTTAGTATCACAATCCTTCTCATCATACGAAGATATTGTCTCCTGTGCTATCAAGGCAGAAAAGCAATTCTCTAAGTCTTATGAAAACAAAGTAAAGTAAGAGAAGATGATAACAGTGGAGCAAGAGATAGATAAAGGGAAAAAAGGAAATAAGGATTTTCCATTCTGTGATAAATGTGGTAAGAAACGCCCCGGTACATGCCTAAAAGGAATGAGAGTTGTTATAAAAGTGGATAAAAAGGTCACCAGACTCGTGATTGTAAGGGAAAGAAAGAGGCTGTTAATGTTGAATGCTACAATTGTAGAGAAATGGGGAATTATTCAAATTAATTCCCTAAGCACCAAGGGAAAATATCTTCGAAAAGGAAAAGGGAGCAAGGCCAAGCTTATGTTGTTACTATAGATGAAGTTGAATAATTGTTGTATTTGTGTTTTCGAACTCAATAACTATATTATGGTTATAAGAATAATGTGATATAAAAGGATTGTAATATAGTAATTGTTGTATTTATTAAGTTTTTAATATGATGAAGTTAATCATATTTTTAGTATGTGACAATAACAAAAACTTTACTTTGTTTGGGGAATCAGATGTTACAATTGATTTTTGAATTTAGAGACCTTTTAGAGAGAGTCTGGATAGAGGTATTTTGGATAACTATAAAGGTTGGAATGGATTAAGTTGAACGTTCGATAGTATTTTTTAAGGTTAAATCATTTCTGAAGATTATTTTTGGAATATTATAATACTATAGTTTTAGGAAAAGGACAACATGCAGGTCGGGGGATAACCTGTCGTGTTGGACAAAGCTGTATTAATCGAACCCACAACCATAGTGCGATAGGCCTTTATTACCTACCACTTGCCTATAAGAAGTACCTAGTTATTAAAAAATAGTTTTCCTAATCTTAATGGAATGTGTTAATATTTGGAACCTTGTACTATTAGGATAAATATAATATTTTTGAGTTCTATTATCTTTTTGAGTGAATGATGGGTTTGTGGTAGAAATTAGTTGAATGTTGAAACTCTATTTGTCAAGTATATATATATATACCTATCTCTTATTCTATGAAGAAATTAATTATTAAACGTTAGTAAAGGGATATTAATACAAAAAAATGTTTTATCCTAATACCTTATGTTTTTTTGAACTGGTGATATTTTAAATCACCATAGATTGAAGGCTTTAAGGCCCTCAATTTTACACTTGTTTGTGATTGATGACCTCAATCAATCCCTACAAATATTTACATTTTTCCTCCAATTATGTGTCTCTAATTTCCACCAATGTTCTACTAATCAAGATCATAATTTGGTGGTGACTTTTTCATTTCCCTTTCCCTCTTATTAAGACTGAATTTTATTAACCTTATTTCTGATGTGGGGTTTCAACAAAGGTATTTTCTATTTTCAACCTTTTATTTTTGAAGAAAAATTTCAAATTTCAAGGATACAATTTATTGAAGTTGGGGAGAATGTAACACCCCAAGCTTCCACGATACGCTTCTCTTTTAATAATGTAGTAGCTTGTATTGTACGTAAGTTTGAGATTATAACACACCGCTACCAATCAAAGTAGCCATAATGAATATTAATACCCACTTTTTCAATTATATTAATTTTATATTTCAAAATGGACTTTATTTTTGGATTCGGAATATCTAAATTTTCCAATTTTTGATTTTTTGGTATTTTTCTAAGAACTTCCAATTTTCGATGAATAGTAAAAAAATACTTAAAAACATCTTTTTTAATCAAAAAAATTTATAGTGATAAATTATACTATTTAGTGGTTTTAAAGTACAATTAGAATATTTTTTTACAATATTATCCAATGGTGGTCATTATAATTAATTTCACTTTCAAATTGGACATAAAAAATTGTCAAACTTTTGATATATATTGTTTTTTAAAAACACGCTATTTGTTTGTACAACGGGAATTAACTATATAATTAATTAATGAAACTTAAATGTTTTTAACTTGTTAAAATTAACATCATTTTTGAATTTGGAATATCAAATATATAATAGAGTGATGTTTTGGTATTTTTCTGATAATGATCATTTTTAACGAATAGTGAGAAATGTTGTATTTTAATTCAAAACTACTTTTTCTATCCAATTTATTTATATAGTTAGGTTTTCACTTTAATTGGTTTTAAATTATAATTGAATTATGTTTTTATTATTTAATAAAATTTTGGTCATTGGAGGTAATTTTACTTTTCAATTGGATGTAAAAACAAGTCAGTCTTTTGATAGATTTTACTTCATAAATACCCGTCTTTGGTTTTGACAACTAGAATTATTTTTAAATTAATTACTTAAATTTCCGTTTTTAGAATTTGGTAAAATGGATTCCATATTTGGAATCATAAGGTCCAAATTATGTAATTAAGCCTCTTTTTTTAAACATTATGAATAGTAACGATGACAATTATCTTTAATTATCATGATTAATTAGTAATTAGGTAGTTAATGGTAATGAAATAATATAATAATAATATAAAATGACCCCAAAATGTGTCCTAATTCTATTGGTTGTGTCATTTCCTAACATGGTATGCCTTGTGCCAACTTAAGGACCCCATGGAATCACTTTTGTGTGATAGTGACATTTTATCATTTTATTTTTAAAGAACGGAAAATATAACAAAAGTATGTAACACCTAAGTAAAATAATTTTAATTTTTTATTCATAAATTATCTCTTAAACTATAAATAGTAATTGTAAAGACGAAAAGATTTCCTACATCAGGGTATTTTTTATAATTTTTTTATATAAAATAAATAAATTTATTTATGACACCATGATGATGCAGTGAATATCTCATTAATGAACGATTTAATGAAAATGAAAAGATAAGGTAAAATATAAAACTTAAATTTGTCTAAAGCCTATTGTATGGGTGTATTTCGAACCCTTATCACCTTATACTTTAAATATATCATTGTGGGACCTTTAAAATCTGAAAATCATTTCATAGTAAAGTAACATTTCAATCATTCCAAAAGAGCCCCTCCTCTCCTCTTATAAATGGCCCCCACCTCTACCACCTTATTCACACCTTCAAAGCCATTTGTCTCAGCCAAACTCTACCCAAATACTCTCTAAACATTCCTCTATTACTCCTAAAATCCTCACTTTGGGCTGAAGTCATCCCAAGGAAGCCTTTGGCTCAAATCAAAAAGAGTTACCCGATTTTAAGGTAATGTCTTCTCTTATGTTCTTTTGATTTATTTTGCTTCTCCAACCCCTTAAACCCTTTTTAATCCATTATTTTTTAACAACAACAGTATATTCAATATACATGGATGTTTTTAAGATAAGTATTTGATATAAACATACACACACCTTCGTCTAATGGTTAAAGAACATACTGTTTCTATGGGTGGTGAATTACTGTCTCACGAAACGATGATTGTTCAATCTTATTTAAACACCTTTCATGGTGGACATTAAAATGTTACTATATTTATATATGATATGTAATATATTTATGTTTTCATTAGACTTCTTTATTTTTCATTTATGGCATGCCTTTATGGTTTCCATTATGGGTAAACACGATAATTTTTTTTAGGAAGTGCGGACTACCGCCCCCTTAAAGTGATTTGAATCGTTAATGCCATATGTTTGATGCATAAATGATGGAGTTAATGATATTATATATGATATTATACTAGAAATATAATATACCTTTATATAATTATTATTTCGTTCCATTAAATATGAAATAGAAATGAAATCAGTGTAATGCGTACGTACGGCTTACCGTCTCCAGGAACGGTGCATTTCATTTATTACCTCTAAATGTTATGTAATATTATAAATTCATGTATATAATGGATGTATATGATATATATTATATCTACATAATGAATATAATTCTGGAGATAATGGATATTTTACAACATAAACAACTTGTAATTATATGATGTTTATTTTTGACTCAAGTACCATGGATCGAAAAAATGACTGTTATTAAATTAAATGATTACATAATGTTCATAACAAGGTAATAAGTGATGTAAAAGGAATAATTAATGTGAAAAAGGTTATTAATAAAATATAAATTAACTATAGTTTATTATTTAGGAGATTAAAGAATGATCGAGTCAAGTCTGACACGAGGCAAGAGACTTCATCTCAATCTCCTTTCATTGAGGCATATTTTATTTTATACAAAACATTCTTTTATGCGGTGCATAAACCCGTTTGACTTTTACTTTTATTCAAAATGAAAATTTTTATACAATTTTTTTTTACTAAACGACAAAAGGAATGTTTTTTCTTACGTACGCGGCGACACCGACTTCTCCACTACCGTGACCATTATTTGAGTTTTGGCTTCCTCTACAAGCCATAACTTTTTTTAAATGAAAAATAAATACCATGTTTTACTTTTCTTTTATTTTGGTTTTGAAAATGGTTTTGATAATGTTTTTATTATATCAATGTGTTGTATTGATATCTTGTGATTAAAATGTGGAAATGTTATCTTTTTTTATGCATGTTTTGTGTAATACGATTATGTTATGGTTCTTGGGCATTTTTTATGATATGTTTAATCCTTTTTATATAAGGAATGCATTGGAATTAGTAAGTGATGGGTGGAGACCGCTATAGCTCCTTTATGCATTGGTAGTTCTCATGAGACAAACTAGTGTCTTGGCATGAGGCCTTGAAAAAATATGATTTGTAGTCTGGGTATGAGGCCTTGGTTACATGTTAATGATAGTCTGGAATTATGCATTCCATCATTATGAAAGTGGTTATTGACATTTCATGTTATTATTTTACTAGTAGAATATCCATGTGAATAAGTAAGTGGAATTATTTCATTTTATTTTTTTCATATTATGTTGAAGTTTACGTTTAAAAGGCTTCTGTTTTAGTTATATATTGCCTTAAATGTTTATGATTATTTATGAAAGTTTCTGCTATATTGTTATCCTTTTTGAGAATCTGAGCTCACCCCTTTCTATGTTTTATTTTTCCTAGGATGGGAAAAAATATTTTACGACTGACCTGCAGGGATAGTCTGAAGGGGATATGAGTGTGGACTATGGAGACTATGTTTTTGTAGTTTTTCACTTTATGATGTAATGTAACATTTATGAATGTATCTAGTGTTTCCAAGGCTACTAAACTAATCAGTCTTTCGAGACATGATCTTTTGTGATCATGCCAATGTTACGTAATAACTCACCGACTCTGGGTAATTGGGGTCAGGGCGTTACATAATTAATCATACTACCAATCTCTTAAGGTATTATATATTGGTTAAATTCAACTTTTATTCATACCTTTGTTACTTATTGTCCGATAAAAATTTTCAGTGTTTGTAATAATATTCAATTATGCATCCAATAGTAGTTTTTTATTCATAATTAAATTACCACTTATTGTTATTTAAAATTCATGAAATTATATGCAATGAGAAACACCAATCAGGAAATTTATTTCAAAATATAACTTAAGATATATTTTTAAAAACCAAAAAAACATGTAACTATCCAAAAAGATTAATCATAGTGAAAATTTAATAAAATTAAGGAATTAAAATGATATATGATATTAAGAAAATGTAATAAACCATATTATATAAAAACAATCAATCAATTCCCCTATTAATCTATTTGGATCTTCTAAGAAAATATTTATATCATTATCAAATTATCATAATAAATAATAAAAATTACTTGAGGATTAAAATTAAATTTACATATAAAACTAGTTTAGTTGATATATATCAATCCTCCTTTTATTTAGATAATAAGTTTAACACTTTGAGATTTTAAAAAAACACTGTATTTGATACCATATATCACATGCCACGCCGAGCATATAAGGGAATATAGAAACCAAATACATTATGATATATTTTTTATTTTAAATAAATGAAATCTAACCTATATTTTTAAATTCATGAAACACTATGTTTTTCTTGGAATACATTCAACAATTACTTTCTTTGATATATTGTGTTTAAGGAAAGATCGAGTTTTACAAAACAATAATATATTATTATTATTATTTAACATTATAGTTGTCACATCGCCAATGAATGGAGGGTATGAATAGGATTAAATAACATATGAAAATATATATTATACACACATATATTATTTATATACTTTTTAGTAATAAAATAATAATCATTTAATATAATAGGAAATATTTTCTAAAAAACTATGTTTTATAAAAGATGGTTAAATCAAATTTTACACACAAAATTTATAAATAATTTTTATTATTATTTGATTTTTTTTAAATGTATATACCTTATATTTGAAATTATAATATCTAAATTGTCTTAGTGTTAATTGTTTTTTATTTTTATGAAGTATTTTTTTCTTTATGAATAGTGAAAATCAATAAATTTTAATATAATACATTCTTTTTCACTAATTTATTAATAATGTAAAATTATATTTTGAAATGGTTTGAAAGTAAAATTATTTCAATTAAATATAAATTAATTAAATTTATGAAATTCGTATCTTTTTTCATTCTATTTACATAAAAAACATTATAAACTTTCGATTATTTTTACAATAAAAACATGCTTCCCCGCAACGTCTGCAGGACTATTACTAAATAAAAAATTTTCACTTCTGTCAATTGAATTTTAAAAAATTGATTATATATTTAGAATAAGAGTATTTTTTAACTTATAAAAATTTCATCTTACTTTTTGAAAAAAATTAATAGTCAATGCTATAAAAATTAATTAATGTGGTTAAGGTAAAGATGGGTTACTGGTGGTTAAACTAAAATATAAGTGTTAAAATGACCTATGCACTGGAATAAAAACTATTTGAAGGAACTATTTCTACCCTGAAACATATATGTTTCTATAATAGTCTATTTTTAACCCTTTTGAAATCTTAAAATGGAGGGATCACTAGACTCTATTAAAAAATTCCCACTCTGTCCTCTCCCCTACTTATAAAAGGCCACACACTCTCCTCCCTTATTCCGACCTTCAAGCCAAATCTGTAATCAAATACATGGCCAAATAACTTCCAAACATCCATCCCCTAATCCTATATGCCTTATTTTTATCATAAAGACAATTATGTAAGGATTTAGTTGAAACCTAATGAGGATACCCAAATAATTGGTAATATTCCTCAAAGAGTGTCATTATTTTACTTCTTTCTCCACCTCATTCAATTTTAATTAAACCATGATGATAAAATAACTAAATTATCATTCATATACAAGGATTTTTTAATACTATTTTAGTTACCTAAAACCATCTCCACTTCCATTAAATTATTTATCAAATATTCTTTCATATGTATGGAGGACTACCACCTCACAAATTATTGTCTTTAGTTTTCACATTTCCACCTCCATGGATGAATATGATAATAAATATAAAGTTTATTTATTATACTTATGAAATAATTATTATTATTATTTTACTATATAATATATATAATTTTACCTTCCCTTCCATTGGGGATACAATAATATTTCTCATTTGTATAGTGGATTGTTGCCTCACGAAGCGATGTGAATCGCCTGTCGCGAACACTTCACATATAAGGTGATACAAAAAAATGTTAATTATTATATTTGATAAAATGAAAAAATTATTATTTTAATTATATATTTTTTAATTTGGGAAAGGTAAATATATATCATTTTATTTCTTTCCTTTTTACTAATGTAAACGTGATAATATCGTTCGTGTACATGTGGAATAACATCTTTACAAAGAGATCTCACTGTCATTTCATTAGCACACCGCATTGATGATATATATAATTATATAATATGGTATTTATTAAATTAGTATCATTTTGTAAGGATAACACATTACATACCACATTTCTATAATGATCGTTGAAAAATGGAAATTTTAATCATGTGTATGTATTGCCTACCGTCTCTATGATCATAATGAAATTCATTTCTCAAAACCATCATTCATGATTATATATAAATGTATAATTTATTTAAAAATATGATAAAAAGTCCATATTTTTCTCCATATATTATGAAACTCTTTAATACATTCAAGAACCGAATCGTTGAAGATAAAACATGCATAAGAAAAATAAGCTAATTAATAACAGATACAATCAAAATTATGAAGGATTGATAATTAAAAGGTGATAATATGTAATAAAAATATCACATATGATATTATTAATATTATTATGGTTCAGTTATAAGTTAATAACATGTTTAAAACCACTATACAAGGGATCAAATCACTATCAACTTAAAGGAATCATATACTTTCGGATTTTGTGTCAATTTAATTTCATTGAGGGTTATTGTAATGTTTTGAACCTAATATCATTTATATGATGTATATACATCACCATTAAAATTTATATCATAAAAAAATAATTTTTTCATGGTACTTTATGAACAATTTGAATTATATCATCTTATTCTATTTTACTAGAAAAATAACTAATGGTAAATAATTTTTAACTAAATTTACATTTATTAGGTTATATTACATCTTCATTGTTATTGATATTCCATAATTATGATCGTAATGAATGTGTACAATATATTTTGGTATTTCTAATTTTATAATATGTGTTAGCAACTGATAAACATAATCAATTCATTCATAAACATTCACATGAATGTTATAATCATCATAAAAATTTTACTTAACTATCTCATTCTAATCTATATTGTTTATAATTATATTCCCATTGAATGAAATAAGTAATTAATTTCTTAATAAAACCATTAAATTTAATTTTAATATATTTTTAATGATATTTTTAATTTAATAATTCAACTTTATCAATCATTGGTACTTAGAATTATTGAGAAAGAGTTTAAAGAAATCCAATATCATTTTTCTATTCGATCAAAAATCTTTTTTTAACAAAACAATGGGTCTTAAAAATATTTTAAAATTGATTTTAACCTTCTAAAAATGATTTATTATATAAAATTTACCCATTTTTCCTTTTTACAAACGGTTTTAAAAGAATATTTATTAATCTTTCTAAAAAAGTAACTTTTTCTAAACTTTTTACGATGAATAATGAATGTCCATTAAGGAATACAAGGAATTACTGGCCAAAATGGCCATCATTTAATTGAAGATTCATTTTCCAAGTTTACAATATTATTTTTAAAGAATATGTTTTCTTAATATTCTTAAATTATTATCATTAAAAATATTTTGGGATAAATTTTTTTCA
Organism: Viscum album; assembly: GCA_963277665.1. Lineage (NCBI taxonomy): Eukaryota > Viridiplantae > Streptophyta > Magnoliopsida > Santalales > Viscaceae > Viscum > Viscum album. Next base: position 1,810,098,542 of record OY728159.1, on the reverse strand, counting down.
AGCTCTTTTATGTTTTAAAATTTGATTTATAAAAAAGGATATTTTCCTCAATAATGTTTTTATGTATTTTCAATGGAATTTTTATTCATCAATGAAAAAAAAACGTTAATGTACATATACTCCACTATGGATATTTTTGTTTACACAATTCTTATTCTCTCTATGGCTGGTTTATGAACATATTAACTAAGTGAATTATTAACGTTCATAACTATAATTAATTTTTCATTCAATAACCTTCCCTTGATATTTTCACTTTACTATGATCATTGGACATTAAATTTACCAAATATATCCCTATTAATTTTCTTGATATGTTTATTTAATAAGCATTATATCATTTTTATATATGGTGTATTACATTTAATGTTATTTGATATATAAGGGAATATTGATTAATTAGCATCCTTTACAGAATATAGATATTTAATAAGGTGAATTGTTTGATAATTAAATTGAGTATTAGATATTTAAGGAATTCTTTGGACAGTAAACACATAGGTAGGGAACTAGTTAATGAAATCCCCTCTATGCATCTATAGTCTTATGGGATGAATCACTTGACTCTCCTTAGATTAATTGGTTTTCAACCATTTAGTTTTAAAATGTCTTATGAATGGTCGTGAAGGTAATGGTATCATATTCCAAGGAAAAACGAAATCTAATAATTAAGAATTTTATTCCTCTAGAATTTAGTTATTATTATCCATGAGGTTTGATATGAGGAAAAATCTATTGATTTATTTTATTCTTAGTTAATTGAACAAATGGATTTTATTTTCAGTTGTTAACCTTTCCATATTGATTTTTCATTCACATTATATGAAAATGATGTTATTTAAATTGAATTTGTGTTAATTTATTTACCATATTATGTTTATTATTATTATTCATTCATGATATGTTTCATTGTACATAACATTTTATTGAGTATTTTATCTCTGCCTTATTTTGTTTCTTTTCCCAAGAATTCCATGATGTTTTCTATAACTCATTTTCAAGGAAATTCCAAATAAAACAGAGTTATTCACCAAGAAAATTTATATTTTAATTTTTGTTTCAAATTTAATATGGGGATAATATATGTATCTATTTTACCATGGATAGAAAAACTATATGTTCCTTCGGGATGTGGTTCCTTTTATCTTATACCAATGTACGAAATTAGGCACTAGCTATGGGTTTCTTGTGCAGGGGTTGCTACAGTTGGTATTAAAGGAAGTTTAGTAGAAACATTGGGAACATGATTTGGGAAAAATATTAGGTAACCTAATCCTATAATGGAAATTTATTATAATTATACAAAAACTTCCAGATGTTTTTTACGGTAGATATTATATATTATTTCCTAGAAATATATCATTTTCTAGATACAACAAGTGGAGTGGTTATGAAATTGAGGTACTTAGGGGTAAAAATATGAAAAATGTGTGATGGGAATGACTCAAGTGTTACCAAATACATGACCACATGCCTTACATTTCACTAATTTTTACACTCCCAAGAGATATTCTTAGCATAATTCACATTTCCTTTACAAAAAATTATAAATTCTTTAAATAGATAATTATAATGAATGACGTAGGTCAATACTGTAACATCCCAAATAAGTAATGAATAATAGATATTTTTACTTATGTCTATTAATGATTAAGATAGTGTTATAGAGGCTTAAAATGAAAATAAATACAATCTTATGCATGGAATACACTAATATTCTTAAAAGATTGTTTTACTGCCTTTTGATGGAAAACCATTTTTGAATCTATATTTTGACAATTTTATAAACTATGTTTGTCAAAATAAACTTATTCATTATGATTGGGACATCAAAATTTACTTTGTGTGAATTTTTGGTATTTTTCTGACAATGTTCATTTTTTAATGAATAGTGAAAAATACTGCATTTTACATCAAAACTGCTTTTTAATATAATTTATTTATATGATTAGATTATCTTTTGAATTGGTCTTAATGTGTAATATGAATATATTTTTACCATTTTATCCAATGGTGGTCATTGGAATCAATTTCACTTTGAAATTAGACTTAAACTGGTGTCAATCTTTTGATACTTATTATTTTGTAAAAACATGCTATTTGCTCTGGCAGCGGGAATTAATTATGAAATTAATTAATTTGACTTATATGTATTGAATTTTGTAAAATAGACTTCATTTTTGAATTCAGAATATCAAATATAGCTTAGGGTGAATTTTTGGTAATTTTCTGAAAAACTTCAATTTTTGATGAATAGTGAAACCACTAAGTGGTAATCAAGAAAACTGATTTTTCAGTTAAATGAAAGTTTACCACTAATGTGTATTAAATTTTGAAAATCCGACATACATGGTTTTCATTAAGAAGTAAAATGTGGTTCAACGAGATTATAATAATTTTTTGGTGAATAGTAACTTATTAAGTTCTTAATCGCGATTAGTGGTAATTAGGGTAGTTTAAGGTATAAATAATGCTTTAATAATAGGAAATGACCTAGACACATGTCCCAACCTTATTGGTTGTGTCATGGCCGACCAAGACAAGCCATGGGGAAACTTGGGGACCCCATGGAGACACTTTGGTTTGGAAATGACATAAATAACTTTTTATTAAATGTTAAAGTAAAAATGACACAAACAAGAGATGTTTTACGAAAACAATTTTTACATGGGGTTATAAAGATCAGATTTTTGATTATAAATAGTCATTGGAAATATAATAATATTTCCTACATCATAGTATTTTTTTTATGCTTTTTAGATATTAAATAAATTAAATTATTTATGACATAATAATGATGCAGCGATGACATCATTATTTGACGATTTAAATAAAATGGAATGATAATGTAAAATATATGAACTACGCATGGAAAAAACCAGTTGTATGAGTGGATTTCGAAGACTTATCACCTTATCCACGAATTATATCAATGTGGGACCTTTTGAAACCGAAACACATTTTTCAAATAAAGTAATATTTCTTTACTTTCCAAAAGTGCCCCTCCTCTCCTCTTATAAAAGGCCCCCACCTCTACCTCATTTCACACACTCCACAAGACTTTGGCTCGGCCAACCCCTGCCAATTTACTCTCTCCACATCCCTCTACTCATCCTAGAGGATTCCCTTTGGGAAGAATCCTTTCAAAGGAAGCCTTTAGGCTCAAATCAAAAGGAGTTACACTTTTAAAGGTAATTCATTCTCTCATGTTCATTTGTTTTATTTTGCTTCTCCAACCCCCTAAACTCTTTTTATTTACTTCTTTTGTAACAACACCAGTATCTTCAATATACTAGGATGTTGTTATAATATTTATTTGAGCTACACTCTCACACAACTACATCAAATGGTTAAAGAACATACGGTTTCCGTGGATTGCGAAATTCTGCCTCCCAAAACGATGATTGTTCAATACTCATTTAACACCTTCAAAGGTGGCCATTATGATGTCACTATATTTATATATGATATATAATATGTTTATGTTTTCCTTAATCTTCTGTTTTTTTCATTTTGGGCATACTTTTATGGTTTCCATTGTGGGTAAACACGATATCTTCATTTTAGGAAGTGTGGACTATCGCCCCCTGAAAGTGATTTGATTCGTTAATACCATATGTGGGATGTGTAAAGGATAAAGTTAATGATATTATATATGTTATTATACTGGAATTATAATATACTCTTATATAATTATTATTCCATTCCAAAAAAAATATGAAATAGAAATGGAAGTAGCGTTCATGCGTATGTACGGCTTACCGTCTCCATGAACGGTGCATTTCATTTCTTACCTCTAAATGTGATGTAATATTATAAATACATATATATGCTGAATATATATGATGTATATGTTATCCAAATCATTAATATCATTCTGGATATAACGATCCTTTGACCAAATTAACAACATCTAAGTGTAAGAAGTCTATTTTTGACTTAAGAACCAAATACCGACAAAATGAACATTATTAACTTAAATGATTACATGATGTTCATAACATGTTATAAAAGGAATAATGAACGTGAAAAAGGTTCATAAGCAAGTAGAGATTAACTCAAGTTTATTATTCAGGAAATTAAAGAATGGTCGGGTCAAGTCGGATACGAGGTATGGGACTTCGTCTCAATCTCCTTTCATTGAGGCATATTTTATTTTATACACAACTTTCTTTTATACGGTGTATAAACCCCTTTGACTTTTACGTTTATTCAAAAGGAATCTTTTTTATACGAAGCATTTACTAAATGAAAAAAGGGAATGTTTTTGTCGTACGTATGAGGCGACAATGACTTCTCCGCCGTTGTGACCGTTATTTGAGTTTCGACTTCCTCTACAAGCCATACCTTCTTTTTAAAAGAAAAATAAATACCATGTTTTACTTTTCTTTTATTTTGGTATTGAAAATGGTTTTCATAATGTTTTTATATCAATGTGTTGTATTGATTTCTCGTGATTGAAATGTGGAAATTTTATGTTTCCTTTATGCATGTTTTATGTCATATGATTATGTTATGGTTCTTGGGTATTATTATGAAGACGGGTGGTTCCGTGATAAACTAAGGGCGGGTGAGCCCGTTATAGCTCTCCAATTCATTGGGTAACGCAAAGGAGTGAAACGTTAAGGTTTCTCCGAAGAGATTTTAGGGAATATACATTGATGGGTATTCCAAACGTAACCAAGAGGGTTACTCCCTACGTATGAATGTTATGAATGCCTCAAGTTACCTTTATGTCTTATGATTTCTATGATTTATTCATGATTTGATGAGGTATGTTAAAGTGCTTATGTTTTATGGGTAAAGTATGATTTCATTCTTATGTATATATGTACCCATGTTTCCTTTACATGTTTTTATAACCCATACTGAGCTTTTTATGCTCATCCCAAGTTTTTTTGAAATGATTTTCACAGGTCAAGGGAAAGGTACATCATATGATGATAGTGTCAAGGAGGTGTCAAGAAAGAATCCATGTTTTATTTTAAATATGTTTCCATTGATGTGAATGAAGAATACTATCTTTATGTAACCACTTTGTTTATATGTGGAATGTAATGCAAGTTTTATGATCTAATTCTCTAAAACTCTAAACCCGAAAAGATCCTCAATGTGTAATCTTGTAATAACTCAAGATTAAGTAAGGTTTAAGGCTGCGGCCTTATAGTTGGTATCAGAGGTCGGTTTAGATAACTTTAGGAGTTAGAATTCTATTAAATAATTATCCAAAAATATTTTTTTTCGAAATGATATCGCATTTAAAGATTACCATGTTGCTTCATCTAAGACATGTTTGTTCAGAATGGTTTTCCGCAGAGGAAACATGGAAGCAGTGCTAGGAAGGAATACAGAAGGAAATAACCTTCCGAATCAGCATCCAGAAATGGTCAGAATTGGAACTGAACAGTTTGTTGCAGTAATGGCGCAGTTGACTCAAGCGATAAATGGTGGTGGTATCCATGCACGAGATCAGCCAGATCAACCGCAGAGGAACATGTTAGTGGTGGAACATTTCATGAGGCAACATCCACCATAATTCAGAGGATCATCTGACCCTGTTCTAGCTGAAGGGTGGATTAAAGCACTGGAGAAGATTTTTTATGTCATGGGGTGTTCAGATAATCAAAAGGTTAGTCTTGCTATATACCGTTTGGAGGGTGAAGCAGATCAGTGGTGGTCTATGGTTAAAAATATCAGGGACGCCGATGAGATTGATGCTCTTGACTGGGATGAATTCAAAGGTATGTTTCTTGAGAAGTATTTTCCTAAGGCTATCCGACTTAGGATGGAAAAGTAATTCTAAGAATTGAGGCAAGAGGAAGACTCAGTGGCTGCCTATGAAGAAAGGTTCACTCGATTGGCAAGGTATGCTCCAAATTTTATTCGAGACCTTTATAGTAAAATCAATCGTTTTTACTCAAGATTAAAGCCAAAATATCGAAGGGCATTAGCTTCTCGAGAGTTTAAAAGTTATGAAAAGCTTGTTCGATGTGCTGAGAAGGTGGAAATGGAGTTTGTCGATGACCAAGTGTTCTATAACAACCAGCAGAAGAAGAGACCGAGGTGGGAGGAGAAAGGTAAGAATTCTTCAAAAAAGTCTGATGGTAAGAGAACTAAGTTTCCAGTTTGTGATAAATGTGGCAAAAGGCATGCTGGGGAATGTCTTCTGAATTCTGGGAAGTGCTACCGATGTGGTAAGATGGGACATAAGGCTCGTGAATGCACTGAAAAGGATCAAGGAGAAGGTAAGAATAAATTTGATTTACAGTTAGTGAAATGTTATAAGTTCAATGAGATGGGTCACTATGCAAACGAGTGTCCGACAAGGAGCTTGAGTGATGGGAAGCAGTTAGACTACAAGCAGAAAGGGGTGGTGAAATCCTTTGCAACTACTTCAGCAGATGTCGGGCCATCAAATGAAGTTGTATCAGGTACTTTGTTTGTTTTCTCAGATTATGCCAGTGTGTTGTTTGATTCGGGGTCTACACATTCTTTCATCTCTGAAACCTTTTCTAGTAAAATGGGAATACCATCTAAAAAAATGACTCCTGAACTTTCGGTAAAAACACCTAGGGGAAATGTTGAGGCAAAAAGAATTTATAAGAATCTTCCTATCCTTATCTGTGGAAAGAACCTACTTGAAAACCTTATTGTTCTACCTCTAGTAGAGTTTGATGTTATCCTGGGTATGGATTGGCTCTCTATTTACCATGCTAAGATTTACTGTAGAGCTAAAGAAGTTTCTTTTCAGAAAGACTTTCAGTTTGTTTAGAAGAATGAACCCTTACTTTTGATAACATATCAAGAGGCCGAGAAACTTGTAAAAGATGGAAATGAATGTTACCTTGCACACGTCATTGAAAATAAAGGAACTGTTCAGATTAATGATGTGCCAGTGGTAAATGAGTATCCTGATGTTTTTCCTGATGAGTTGCCTAGAATAATACCAGATCGGGAAGTTGAGTTTACTGTTGACTTAGTTCCTGATGCTAAGCCAATTTCAAAACCCCCTTATCGAATGGCACAAATTGAACTTTTAGAGTTGAAGGAGCAATTGCAAGATTTATTAGAGAAAGGTTTCATTAGACCTAGCACATCACCATGGGGTGCTCCTGTTTTGTTTGTTAAGAAAAAAGATGGTTCTATGAGACTTTGCATTGATTATAGAGCCTTGAATAATATCACTGTTAAGAACAAATATCCATTGCCTCATATCGATGATTTGTTTGATCAGCTCCAGGGAGCTCAATTTTTTTCAAAGATTGACTTGAGATCGGGGTACCCTCAGCTGAAGGTAAAGGAGGCAGATATTCCGAAGACCGCGTTCCGTACGAGATATGGCCATTATGAATTTGTATTAATGCCTTTTGGGCTAACCAATGCACCTACTGTATTCATGGACTTAATGAATAGAATTTTCCATGAGTTCTTGGATAAGTTTGTGGTGGTTTTCATTGATGATATTTTGGTGTTTTCTAAAAGTAAAGAGGAGCATGAAAGACATTTAAGGGTTATCTTGAAAACCTTAAAAGAAAAGAAACTGTATGGGAAATTCAGCAAGTGTGAGTTTTGGTTGCAACAAATTTCTTTCCTTGGTCACATTGTTTCTAAAGATGGAATAACTGTTGATCCTGCAAAAAAAAGTTGTGGAAGAATGGCCAAGACCCACAAATGTTACCGAGATTCGTAGCTTCCTTGGTTTGGCAGGATATTACTAAAGGTTTGTTAGAAATTTTTCACGGTTATCTAGTCCAATGACTAAGCTAACTCGGAAGCGTGTTAAGTTTATTTGGACAAAAGAATGTGATGATTGTTTTCAGGAATTGAAAAGAAGATTGGTGAATGCTCCAGTTTTGGAACTACCTTCTAGGAATGGTGAGTTCGTTATATACAGTGATGCTTCATTGAAAGGACATGGTTGCGTCCTAATGCAGAATGATCAGGTAATTGCTTATGCTTCCCAACAGTTGAAAACTCATGAGGTAAATTACCCTTCACATGATTTGGAATTAGCTGCTGTTGTTTTTGCTTTAAAAATTTGGAGGCATCATTTGTATGGAGTAAAGTGTGAAATATATACCGATCACAAAAGTTTAAAGTATATATTCACTCAGAAATAGTTAAACATGAGACAGAGTAGATGGCTAGAATTAATCAAGGATTATGATTGTACAATTCATTACCATCCGGGAAAAGAAAATAATGTGGCTGATGCTTTGAGTCGAAAAAGTAATGCTTCATTAACAATGTTGCATTTGGAACGTGATACTTTGGTTAACGATTTGATGAAATTTGGCATAGAAGTTGTTGGTGCAGGAAGTCCTTCTGTTTTGTTTCATGTATCAGTGAGATCTTCTCTATCAGATAGAATCAAGCAAGCACAGAAGCAAGACAGTGAGTTGCAGAAAAAGGTAGAGCTGGTTCAGAATGGTAAGTTGCCTAAATTCAACATTTATAGTGATTGTGTTTTGAGATTTGGGAAGAGATTGTGTGTGCCTTGTGATTCACAGTTGAAGAGAGATTTGTTATGTGAAGCTTATAGTTCTCCGTTTTCAGTTCATCCGGGCAGTACTAAGATGTATAGAGATCTGCGGGAGTATTACTGGTGGGATGGAATGAAAAGAGACATTACTGATTTTACTGTGAAGTGTTTGACTTGTCAGCGGGTTAAAGCAGAGTGGCAGTTACCGAAAGGGATGCTTCAGACTTTACCAGTGCTAGAGGGGAAATGGGAGAATATATCCATGGACTTTGTTGTTGGATTACCGAAGACATCTCGAGGTAATAATGCAATCTGGGTTATTGTTGATCGCTTGACCAAATCGACTCATTTTCTTGCTATACGAGATACTTTCTCTCTTGATTAACTTTCCCGTTTGTATCTTAAATAAATAGTCAGGTTACATGGAGTTCCTCTCTCCATTGTATCGGATCGTGATCCCAGGTTTACTTCTAACTTTTGGAAAGGCCTTCATAAGTCGTTGGGTACTGAATTAAATTTTAGTACAACTTTCTATCCTCAATCAGATGGGCAGTCAGAACGAACAATTCAGACATTGGAGGATATGCTACGAGCTTGTTCTATGGATTATCAGGGAAGTTGAGACCAACATCTTTCTTTGGTTGAATTTTCATATAATAACAGTTTTCATTCCAGTATACAGATGGCACCATTTCAGGCATTATATGGGAAGCGGTGTCGAACTCCAGCTTTCTGGGATGAAGTGGGTGAAAGGAAGTTGATGGGACCAGAATTGGTAGAAGAGATGGCATAAAAAGTTCAGTTGATTCAGAAACACATGAGAACAGCTCAGAGCAGGCAGAAGAGTTATGCGGATAATCGGAGGAAAGATCTATATTTCGAGGTAGGTGATCATGTTTTTCTCAAGGTTTCTCCTTGGAAAAGTTTGATGAGATTTGGTAAGAAAGGAAAGTTGAGTCCAAGGTTCATTGGACCATACAAAATTCTGGAGAGAGTTGGATCAGTTCCATACCGAGTGGCTTTACCTCCGAGTTTATCTCAGGTACACAATGTTTTTCACGTTTCGATGTTGAGAAAGTATAGGCCAGATCCATCTCATGTTTTGAGTCCAGAGGTAGTTCAGCTGGAAGAGAACCTATCTTATGAGGAACAACCGGTCCAAATTCTTGACCACAGGGAGCAAGTGTTACGGAATAAGGTGATTAAGCAGGTAAAGGTTTTGTGGAAAAACCACATGATTGAAGAGGCAACATGGGAATCTGAAAATGCAATGAGGGATAAGTACCCCCATTTATTCGATAAGTAAATAAATTGCGGGGACGCAATTTTCTAAAGGGGGGAAGGATGTAACATACCAAATAAGTAATGAATAATAGATATTTTTATCTATGTCTATTAATGATTAAGATAGTGTTATAGAGGCTTAAAATGAAAATAAATACAATCTTATGCATGGAATACACTAATATTCTTAAAAGATTGTTTTACTGCCTTTTGATGGCAAACCATTTTCGAATCTATATTTTGACAATTTTATAAACTATGTTTTTCAAAATAAACATATTCTTTATTATTGGGACATCAAAATTTACTTTGTGTGAATTTTTGGTATTTTTCTGACAATGTTCATTTTTTAATGAATAGTGAAAATACTGCATTTTACATCAAAACTGCTTTTTAATCTAATTTATTTATATGATTAGATTATATTTTGAATTGGTATTAATGTGTAATATGAATATATTTTTACCATTTTATCCAATGGTGGTCATTGGAATCAATTTCACTTTGAAATTAGACTTAAACTGGTGTCAATCTTTTGATACTTATTATTTTGTAAAAACACGCTATTTGCTCTGGCAGCGGGAATTAATTATTAAATTAATTAATTTGACTTATATGTATTGAATTTTGTAAAATAGACTTCATTTTTGAATTCGGAATATAAAATATAGCTTAGGGTGAATTTTTGGTAATTTTCTGAAAACTTCAATTTTTGATGAATAGTGAAACCACTAAGTGGTAATCAAGCAAACTGATTTTTCAGTTAAATGAAAGTTTACCACTAATGTGTATTGAATTTTGAAAATCCGACATACATGGTTGTCATTAATAAGTAAAATTTGGTTCAACGAGATTATAATAATTTTTTGGTGAATAGTAACTTATTAAGTTCTTAATCGCGATTAGTGGTAATTAGGGTAGTTTAAGGTATAAATAATGCTTTAATAATAGAAAATGACCTAGAAACATGTCCCAACCTTATTGGTTGTGTCATGGCCGACCAAGACAAGCCATGGGTCAACTTGGGGACCCCATGGAGACACTTTGGTTTGAAAATGACATAAATAAGTTTTTATTAAATGTTAAAGTAAAAATGACACAAACAAGAGATGTTTTACGAAAACAATTTTTACATGGGGTTATAAAGATCATATTTTTGATTATAAATAGTCATTGGAAAGCTAAAACGATTTCCTACATCATAGTATTTTTTTTAGGATTTTTAGACATTAAATAAATTAAATTATTTATGACATAATAATGATGCAGCGATGACATCATTATTTGACGATTTAAATAAAATGGAAAGATAATGTAAAATATTTGAACTACACATGGCCAAAACCAATTGAATGAGTGGATTTAGAAGCCTTATCACCTTACCCACGAATTATATCAATGTGGGACCTTTTGAAACCGAAACACATTTTTCAAATAAAGTAATATTTCTTTACTTTCCAAAAGTGCCCCTCATCTCCTCTTATAAAAGGACCCCACCTCTACCTCATTTCACACACTCCACAAGCCTTTGGCTCGGCCAACACCTGCCCATTTACTCTCTCCACATTCCTCTCCTCATACTAGAGTATTCCCTTTGGGAATAATCCTTTCAAAGGAATCCTTTAGGCTCAAATCAAAAGGAGTTACACTTTTAAAGGTAATTCATTCTCTCATGTTCATTTGTTTTATTTTGCTTCTCCACCCCCCTAAACTCTTTTTATTTACATCTTTTGTAACAAAACCAGTATCTTAAATATACTAGGATGTTGTTATAATATTTATTTGAGCTACACTCTCACAGAAATACATCAAATGGTTAACGAACATACGGTTTCCGTGGATGGAGAAATTCTGCCTCCCGAAACGAGGATTGTTCAATACTCATTTAACACCTTCAAAGGTGGCCATTATGATGTCACTATTTTTATATATGATATATAATATGTTTATGTTTTCCTTAAGCTTCAGTTTTTTTCATTTTGGGCATACCTTTATGGTTTCCATTGTGGGTAAACACGATATCTTCATTTTAGGAAGTGCGGACTACCGCCCCCTGAAAGTGATTTGATTCGTTAATACCATATGAGGGATGTGTAAAGGATAAAGTTAATGATATTATATATGTTATTATACTGGAATTATAATATTCTCTTATATAATTATGATTCCATTCCAAAAAAATACGAAATAGAAATGGAAGTAGCCTTCATGCGTACGTACGGCTTACCGTCTCCATGAACGGTGCATTTCATTTCTTACCTCTAAATGTGATGTAATATTATAAATAAATATATATGCTGATTATATATGATTTATATGTTATCCAAATCATTAATATCATTCTGGATATAACGAACCTTTGACCAAATTAACAACATGTAAGTGTAAGAAGTCTATTTTTGACTTAAGAACCAAATATCGACAAAATGAACATTATTAAATTAAATGATTACATGATGTTCATTACATGTTATAAAAAGAATAATGAACTTGAAAAAGGTTCATAAGCAATTAGAGATTAACTCAAGTTTATTATTCAGGAAATTAAAAAACGGTCGGGTCAAGTCGGATACGAGGTATGGGACTTCGTCTCAATCTCCTTTCATTGAGGCATATTTTATTTTATATACAACTTTCTTTTATACGGTGTATAAACCCATTTGACTTTTACGTTTATTCAAAAGGAATCTTTTTTATAAGAAGCATTTACTAAACGACAAAAGGGAATGTTTTTGTTGTACGTATGCGGCGACAACGACTTCTCCGCCGTCGTGACCGTTATTTGAGTTTCGGCTTCCTCTACAAGCCATACCTTATTTTTAAAAGAAAAATAAATACCATGTTTTAATTTTCTTTTATTTTTGTATTGAATATGGTTTTCATAATGTTTTTATATCAATGTGTTGTATTGATATCTCGTGATTGAAATGTGAAAATTTTATGTTTCCTTTATGCATGATTTATGTGATATGATTATGTTATGGTTCTTGGGAATTATTATGAAGACGGGTGGTTCCGTGATAAACTAAGGGAGGGTGAGCCCGTTATAGCTCTCCAATGCATTGGGTAACGCGAAGGAGTGAAACTTTAAGGTTTCTCCAAAGATATTTTAGGGAATATACTGTGATGGGTATTCCAAACGTAACCAAGAGGGTTACTCCCTACGTAAGAATGTTATGAATGCCTCAAGTTACCTTTATGTCTTATGATTTCTATGATTTATTCATGATTTGATGAGGTATGTTAAAGTGCTTATGTTTTATGGGTAAAGTATGATTTCATTCTTATGTATATATGTACCCATGATTCCTTTCCATGTTTTTATAACCCATACTGAGCTTTTTATGCTCATCCCAAGTTTTTTTGAAATGATTTTCACAGGTCAAGGGAAAGGTACATGATATGATGATAGTGTCAAGGAAGTGTCAAGAAAGAATCCATGTTTTATTTTAAATATGTTTCCATTGATGGGAATGAAGAATACTATCTTTATGTAACCACTTTGTTTATATGTGGAATGTAATGCAAGTTTTATGATCTAATTCTCTAAAACTCTAAACCCGAAAAGATCCTCAATGTGTAATCTTGTAATAACTCAAGATTAAGTAAGGTTTAAGTCTGGGGCCTTATAAATCCTAATATTCAGAAAAGACTTATTATGAAATAAAAATGATGATGTATTTTTTTTATACTTATTAATTAATTTTTAAATTTCTTTTAACAATGGAATTTTGGTTATAAGAATCAAGATACATCCACGAATTATATTAAATTCACAAGAACATATGTATTCATTAACATAAGAGTTTTGAAAAACATAATGTTTATCTATTTAAGTATGATTATAAGTTCAAATTATTAAACACCTATTTAAAAAAGGTAGGAATGTCATAGTATTACAGATATTTTAAGAGAAATTTATGGAAATTTAATGTTTTAGTGGAAAAGTAATTTTAGTAATAATTATTTTACATTTCATATACATATATGTATATTTATTGATAATATTTAGTGTTAATATGATCATTGATGACATTTTAATAATAGTAAAACATGATTATTATTTTTTATATAAAAAAATAAGATTTATTAATAACCCTAATAAAATAGTTATTTAATGATTAAATTAATTTCAAGGATGTCCATCAATTTTTTTTGGAAAATTATAAGAACTATATTATTGTAGTTTAGAAAAAGTAAAACACAAAAGGTGATTGACAAACGATCATTTTTTATAAGGCCATGAGGCTTAAACCCATGAACAATTGATGTCATGGTATTATCTCCCACCCCTAACAAATGAGATGTCTTGGAAGACATGTCATTTGATAAATGATTCCAAATATAAATATTTGTAATGAACAAGTGGAGTTACTTTTTGGTTAAGAGATTAATTTATAATATAATATAACATGAACTTACTGTACTGGTTTTGGAAAATAATTATAGATAGAAAAAAATACTTATCACCCTTTTATGGCTTTTAAGATCTGTTAAATTTAAATTTTAGAGATTCATTCATAAAAAATCATCATTGGATATTTATTTCTTGAAGTAAGTGATGAATTGGTAATTTATCGAACGATAACCAAAGGATGAAATTTTACTTATGAAATATAAGCATATAAAGTAATTATATTTTCTTATATTCCCACAAAGTAAAATAGTTCCTAAAATTTAATAAAAATCATTTCTAAATAAAAATATTATCCAATTAAATTCATATATGAAAAATCAAATGGTCATCTAAATCAACATATATTTATGGCTATGAGGCTATTAACATTCAATTGAGTAATCAATATATTATGGTAAATAAAATCAATTAATCTCTATAATTATTTAAACTTTTCATATAAGTCTATAATTTCACACTCATCTAATATTCTCTAACATTAAAAAATAATTATTTGATATTTAGTATGACCTTTATACTTCAGTTTCTCTGTTATTGAGGGAGTATTTATTAACACTTATTTGATGTGGACTTTTCCTAAAAATAGAATTTCCAAATATTAAACCATTTATTTCCATGATCGAGTTTAAATTGTGATGAAACAATTTATTTAAGGCAGGGATAATTTAATTACTCAAAATTTTAATTTAAGAAAATTGTATGTGATAGCGTATAGGATACATAACACCAATCATAGAAATATATATAGCATCACGTTATTTTAAGATATATTTACCATTTTAAATAAATACTATCTAGGTTATATCATTAAATGATCTCAACACTAATTTTAGATTTTGTTACATACAATAATGAATTTCCTTGATAGCTTGCATTACATATAAGACGATGTTTTACCGAACAACAATATAATGTAATCGTTATTATTTAATATAATAGTTATCACATAATAGATAAAATTTCATGTATGGATAGGATTAAATAACATATGAATATTTTTATTTTACATATTTTTATTTTACATATTATTTTTAGTTACTTATTCATTAGTAAGAGAATACGTGTCATTTATATAAGAAATATTTTCAAGAAAAAAATTATATTTCTAAAAGGATGTTTAAATTCTATTTGTAAACATAATTTAAAATTAAAATTTAAAATATTTTTTCTTTTAAAAAAAAATAATTTTTTTATAGGAATATACAAATTACCTTATGGTTAATTTTAAAAAAAAATTATAATATTTCACTTCCCGATTAATAGTGGAAATATAAATTTTAACTGAAAACTACCTTTTCATTTAAATAATTTATAATATCCAATTATAATATGAATTGTTATTAAGGTAAAAAAATTTCCATTAACATCCAATTACTCCTACTTCTTTCATAGTAGTTATTTCTAGGATGAATTTTGATAAAACAATATTTGTAATATATTGAGCATTTCACTATAAAATCTCACATTCTCATTATGGCTATGCAATTATATTTTAAAAAATTTACCTAATTATGTTAATTGAAATTAAAAAAATTGGTTTTATATTTTTAATCAACATAATTTTAAATTTATAATATGAATATCTTAATATTTGTCCAAAATGGTTAGTGAATACAATAAAAATAAAATATTGTGGTTAAGGAAAAAATCACTTCATCAGAGGGGTCAAAATATAAGGACAAGGGTATAAATGACATATAAACGTTTATAAAATCTTTTTTATGTCAGTATTTCTACCATTAAAAATCTATTGGTCGATATTTTTCAATGTTGGACCCTTTTAAAATATCAAAAACCTGGGAACACTTAATTCTCTTAAAAAATACTAAGTGGGTCCTTTCATTCACATTTAAAGGTCTACACCCCTTATCCCTTATTCACAACTTCAAAACAAAAAAATTATGAATTTCATCACCTAATACTATATGATTTAATGTTCAATAAATCCAAATGTTTATGGCTTTTGTGCAAACCAATGGAGAATACCCAATGAAGAGGTAATGTTATTCAACGAGCATCTTTATTTTGATTTTTTCTCAACCTCCTTCATTTTTTTTAACCAGGATTATATAATAACCTAAATATAATCCATATAATGGGATTACATAAAAATAATTTAATGACATACAACCACATCCACATTTATCAAATGGGTTATAGAATCATGATTCGTGTGTTCGGTGGACTACCGCCTCACTTACTGATGTTTTTCATTTAGTAGTTTCCACCTATCAATGTGTGGTTTGTTGATGGATATAAAGTATATATATAATATTTATAAAATTAGTATACCATTAGAGTAACTATATCATATATATATGTATATATATATATTTACTATCCATTTCATAGGACGGATAATAACATCATTCGTGTATACAGTTAACTACTACCTCGTGAAGTGATGTGATTCGTCTTTCAGTAATGCTTCACATGGATGGGTATAAATGTAATGTTTATTATTATATGTGATATAAATTAAATTATTAATATATTAATGAATTATTTATAATAAAAAAATATTATATAATAATTTCATTCTTTCTTTTTTAACTCACACAAATATGATAACATCATTCGTATACGTATATAATATCGCCTTCACAAACCGATGTAAATATAATTTTTTCACAACACCACATGGATGAAAATTATTAGTATATAATAATATATTGATGGTATTATTATTATTTAAGGATAAAATATTACATAACTAATTTCTATAATGATTCCTGAAAAATGAAAACATTACTCATGCTGATGTACAACCTATCATATACTTGATTGTATTGTAATTTAGTTCACAAAAATACACATTCATGATTGTTATAAAAGTATAATTGATATATAAATATGATAAATAATTCATGATTATTATCATTCAGATGATTAAAATTTATAATATGTGAAATAATTGGATCTTTAATGAAATAACATGCATGAGATAAATAGTGAAATTAACACTCAAACCATGGAAATAATGAATGATTACTAAAGAAAACGGGACAATATGTTATAAAAGGATAATATATTTTGTTATAAATATTAATATTGTTCTTTTATAGGTTAATAACATGTCTAAAATATATATAAATGATTTTAAAGCACGCCCTACCAAAAGGAATCGTAAGGTAAGATCTTTCATCTCAATTTTATTTAAAATTTCGCATAATGTATTGTGATTAACATGATTTATTTTATGTGATGTATATAATCCCCCTTTGACCTTTAATATCATAAATAAATCTTTATTATCAGTATTTTATTGTTAAATATGAATAATTTCATTTAATGGGATTTGACTAGAAAATAACCATATTGTAAAAATTTTCAAAACTCAATTTCCTTTCATTAGATTTTATTACTTCTTTGTTTTCATTGATATTATATGATTATATATATAATGAATATTGAGTGTCCATTATTATATTTACTGAATTGTATTTTTATTTATATATTATACACATAATTTATTCATTGAATAATTTTCACATCTAAATCATTATGATCAATTTGAAGGTTTATTTCACAATCTCATTCTAATCATGGTTAGTTATATTTATAGTATCACTAAATGAAAATATTTTAAAATTTGATCATAAATCCATTTCAATTTCTTCTCATCTTGTTATTCAAGATATTTTTCAAGTAATTGAACCATTTTCCACTCTTTGGTACATAAAATATTTGAGAAAATATTTTAATAAAATTTCACATTACTTTTCTCTTCAATCATGAAATACGTTTTATAAAAAAACAATGCTTTCTATAAAATATAATTTTTTTACCTTTTAAAAATTATATATTATCTTTCCAAAAAATCTAATTTTCTAACTTTTTTATCTTGAAATGTTAATATTATTTATCGCATGTATATAATTATCTACCGATGTAACCATCATTTCATTGATGGTTCT
This sequence comes from Viscum album, assembly GCA_963277665.1. Lineage (NCBI taxonomy): Eukaryota > Viridiplantae > Streptophyta > Magnoliopsida > Santalales > Viscaceae > Viscum > Viscum album. The sequence continues at coordinate 1,810,080,442 of OY728159.1, read as the reverse complement.
ATTTCAGGTTTTTGAGTTTATTTCTAAGAAAGTTTTTTCTTTTTATACTGGAAATTCATGTTTTCTATAAATTATTAACTGTGAAATAGATTTTCAAAATGTTTTAGGTTTTAAAAACTTATTTTCAAAATAGAATGACATTTTCCTCAAGAATTATTTTAATGATTTGTATGTTATTTCTATTCATAAATAAAAAATTCCTTAATTATAAATATAATACACCAGGGATGTGTCATATTAATACCATCATTAATATTCTTCAATATAGTTGATGATCAAATAAACTAAGGTATGTATAGAATTTTACTTCCCTAATTCATTTTCATTGTCAATAACATTCCCATGAAATGTTCACATTCATAAGATAAATGAAAATTAAATTTCCAATAATTATTCATATTATTTATCATCGATAGTTTTATTTTTTAAGCCATATAATATTTCTACATATGGTGTACTGCATTGAAAGTGATTTGATATCTCCAGAAACATTGGAAATTCTGTATCCTTTAATCAAAAAGGACATTTGAAAAGATGAATTGTTTATGAATTAAATAGAATATTCCATATATGAGAATTTATTTATGAATTCAATACCTAGGTTGGGGACTAGTAATTGAATTCCCCTCGATGCATCAATAGTCTCATCAGACAAATTAATTTTCTAGCCTTCGTTAAATAGGTTTTCACCTTGTACATTTTGTATTATCCTATTAATGTTATTGACGATAAATATAAGGTGTTCTTAGAAAAAATGAAGTAAAATAAATAAGAATTTTATTCATTTATAATTAAATTATAATTATTATCTATGATATTTTCTCTATAATTAAATCTATAGATGCATTTATCATAGAATATTGATTATTCCTTATCTTACCATGATGGTAAAGTTATTCAAATGGAATGTGTGTTGGTCTATTTACCTTCCAGGTTGATTATTCTTAATGATTCATTATATATTCCAATGTAGTAAACCCTTATTGAAAATTTGATCCCACCATTATTTTGATTCCTTTTTTTAGGATTTGTTAAAGTTTACTATGATGTATAAGCATTGTTACATGAGATATAATAGAGTTATTCATAAAAAATAATCATGAAATTTTTGATTCCAATGTAGTATGGGAATCAAATATATACTTTGGATTACCATGAATAATAAATTATTCAGTCCCTTTTTATGCAATTTATTATATCATATGAAAATGTAGATACGTAGGCACCAGCTTCGAAGACATGGAATCTTGGTTATTATAATCATAACAATACATCACCAATTTCTATATAAAAAATAATTGATAACAATTTTTATTTTAAAATAAATCATATAGGATTACTAGGGGAATATGATTAAAAATATTACAAGTCTATATATTTCAAAATTCTTCTAGTTTTCTAATAATTTTACAGTACTCAATTTAACACAATAAATAACCAATAATTAAAAACTACAATAATTAACCCCAAATTCAATATTATGGATATAATGATTTAATTTCTTCTAAAGTAATAAATTATTTTCCATAATTTAAAAAATAAATCATTCACAATCATAAAAAAATAATTTATTCACACAATCAATGTTTGAATTTATGTGTTCCAATGTGTTTCATAAAATTTATAATTAGAAATTTTATTTTACAGTAAGTCCAAACTATGTGATTATAAAATTAAAATTTCATTAATTCTCAAAATAAATAACCTTTTTAAAAATTATATGAAGAAATGTATTTAACGATTTATTTCCTATTCAAAATAATATTATTCAACTCTATAAAAACATAAATTGTTAAATATATATTTTTTGGAAAGATTTTCCATGAACTTATGAAATGGTTATCATCATCATAACGTCAAATTTTTATTTAAGAAGAAACACGGGAACAAGAAGAGGAATTGAAAAGGAAACAAAGCAGGATACAAGCAACAAACAACTTGACACATGGGGCCTTAGGTGGTCTAATGTAATGTAAACCAAGAGCACAACCTCTTATCAAACTAACCCCTTTGGGTTTTAGGAAATTGATCGAAGGGCAGTAGGTGATGCCGGAGCCCAGACTAACAAGTGGCGCATGGTGGTCCGCATCTCTATTCCCCTCCCGCCATGTGTGGGTCACCCTGACATTGTGTAGGAGGGTATGACATTTCCTAAACGTGTATGATAGTAAATAGGGTGTATGCCCTTTTCCAATCAGATAATTGTTACGAATCATTAATTTTACATAAGGAAAAAATGGATAGTACAAAATTATGAAATTAAGAAACCTAAAATAATACAAATGTATAATACTAAAATAAAAATAACTATTTAAAGTGAAAAATATAACAACTACTATAATTTTTCTTTCCCCCGTACATGATTTGTTTAAAGTACTCAATGCACATCAGTAAAAGGAATCATATTCAATTTCAAATATTTAATATCACATTAAAAATGATGTTGTTTGAATAAACTAAATGTTCTAGAGGTTTGGATTTAAAGTCCTCAATGCATATTATTAAAAGGAACCATATTAAATTTAAAATAATTAATATCACATAAACCAAAATAAATTCATTATGGTAGATAAAAATAATATTAATTATTCCACTCCAAATATGATAGAGGTTTGGGTTTTCCCAGTTATAATTTTGGGAATCATTTATTGACTTGGTGGATTTATATTCATTTAAATAATGTGAAATTTCATTGGATTCCAGGTAATTAAAAATGTCAAAAAACAATTTCTATGAAAAATATATCATGAAAATTTTTATTTTTAAATGAATAAAATAATGGGTTAAATGGATAAATTTTAATCTTCTAAATTTATAAATATACTCAAGTGTATAGCCATAGGGTTTTTTGATAACCCTTCATATAATAGATTCTCAAATCAAACTATTGAAGAAAAAAACCATCTCAAAGACCCCAATTTGTATTATTGATTTTGCATAAGTCATTTAATGGTCATGTATTATTAAAAACCATGAATTTTGACATTGAAACATAACACAAGAATTCATTGTGATGCAATGATGGGCCAATATCACTTTTTAAGTAGCCTTCTAAATAAACATTATTAAATCGAAATTTACTCAACAATATTCCTTAACATTATATTTCTATATGATTTTTATTAAAATAGAACATAAATAGAATTTTGATACATAAATCATTAGTTTAAAAGTATTTTCATGTCAAGGTGGATGCATAATTGGTGAAAAAATGTGTTCTTTATTTTGGGTTTCAAGGAATTATATATATTTATTATCTAACAAAGAGGGAATATTCCCTTGGAGAAATATAGATTATGTGCTGTATTTTTTCTAAATTCATGAATGAACCTTATGAAGAAGCCTCCATGGCCTAAGAAGGATCTTGTATCCTTCACAAACATAACATAATTATTTTCATAAGGTTGTGACTATGTGATGTTGAATTTGGATTTGTTAAGAATAATTACCTCTTAAAAACACTATATCCTAAAACAATCCCAAAATATTCAATGAATTTGAAATTAAAAATTTATATAACTATATTTTTCTCAATACAAGTCCTGATTAAACTCTAAATATGGATTGACAACATTCAAAATTTCATCCAAAAACAGTGGGTACATCCATAGTTACTTCTAAAAATTCTTCTAAAAACATAGAAATGATATTCATTTTACACCTTTTATAGGTTGTAGGATTTCTAAACAACTAAAATGAAACCTTCGATATGAAATTGAACTAAGAGGAAATATAAATGTGGTCTTTCATAGTGCTCATGTAAAATATGTTTTTAGAAGTAAGCTGGAAATATATCTAAAATATATAAATGTATTTTACCGATGAAAATTTCTTATATTTTCCATTATAGATGAATTCAAAAGTTTTATCCTCAGATTAATTGGAATAAATTATTAAAAATAATGTAAATTCATTATTTATCATGTACCATATTTTAAAGGAGATCATAAAAATTAATTTTTAAAATATTGAACAAACTCTTCCTAGGAACCACTTAAACAATACTTGAACTTTAAATAGTGTCCCACCCCAAGCGCCATTGAACTGCTCCATGAAACAGTAGGCCACATGACCTCAAATTCATATCAAAAAATTCTAGGGGCTTCCAAAAAGAATCTATGGACTAAGGTGTGTCTATTGGGATTCTATTCCCTCATATATCATATTGTCCCCAATGGTAAACAATGGATAATAATAGTGAAACCATAAACAATAAATAGATAGTTAAAGAAGTAATGTAATAAATGAATCATTATATTTAGAAAATTTGGTGAAAGAAATATAAATAATCAATTCAATGATAATAATTTCATGTCACATGGAGATACAAAAAATTGAAGTGTAGGGAAAATAGTGTATACAATGAATATAATGCACACTATAAAAAAACTACCATAAGAGAAAACCTATTACCCGACATCTTGATCATAGGATATGTCCTCTTCCCCAAAACCACATCCTAAATGGTAATAAAATCATACATCCATATAAACATACTTCCATTTATATATACCTATGATCATAACGACTAATCGAGAACCCAACAACCCCTGATCAAGGTGTGAGATATAATTTCAATAAGTCGGCACCCACGGTGTCTAGGACAATCCAATTCGTGAATTAAATTAGACTGCATTCTATATATAAATAAAAGTGTTGCATTTACTAATTATAAAATATAAACCTTTATATCGGTACTTAAATGGACACATGTCCCATACTAGCAACTTTGTCCTAAGTTGGAATTAAGAAAATGAGTTCTTGTGCAATCCGTAATATATATAAATTTGGAAAATTAAGAAATCAAACCCAATAAGTCATACCCCCAAGCGTGTGCTTCAACTTAGGTTATACATTACATTCCATTGTATAAGTGACCATGATAATGATAATTTCAAAATATTCATCACATATGAAATGAGAAAATAAAAAAATCCCTAAATTCATGTTGTGGAGCCTGATCTCATCCAAGGTGACCTAAATATAATCCCAATAGGTACTACATAACATACAATACAATCAATATCATTGATTTAATCCAATTAAACCCACTCAACATCCCTTTAATCACTCAAGACACTGTGACTCTTAGTTTGTAGAATGTATTTCACATAAGGGATTAGATATCACCTATGGCTTGCCACAGAAATCTTCCCAACATGTCCATTCTCAGTTTACCCCTAGGGAACCATAATCCCTCATGAGTATAAGTAAATCCAGAAATTGAAAAAGTAACAAGAAATCCAATTTATCTCCCCTGATGTTTCAAGACTATCAAACCAAGTATTGAGAGTTAGTCCATTGAATCCTTAACTCGAGAACCATGTTTACTCACATACCATAACATGTGATCCGGAACAATCCTAAGGCATAGAATTTTTTTCATGAAATTGAATGACCATCTTAAAAACACAAGCTTATCAATATATACATGTTTCAAAATTCAAAAAAAAAAATTGAATAAGGAATGAGAAATTGCACAAGCATTGGGTTTCCATACATGATCACTAAGAACCATTTAATAAGAATATGGAAATAAATACATACATAGGCACATAGCTTTAGAATTTCTATAATAACATCTATTTAAATACATTTCAATTCATCAATTCATCATGCTTGAGAAAAAAATAACATTCCCTTCAAAACAATAAAATATCTTAAGTAATAAGTATTAAATAATTAAAATTTACACAAAACATGGCATAATAGAAATGTAATAAATCATATGTCCATCAAATTTTCATAACACTAAAATATGGCTTGGTATAAACCAATATCATAATAAATTAATTTATAATTGTTGAGGACTCAAATTTAAAAGGTAATCCACACGGTTCACCAATCATCAGAACTCATTTCCCATTTTTAAGGTATTATATCAAGTCATCACACACACCCAAAGGGGATTTTCAAATTAAATCATGTGAAATTTTGTCCATAGTTTTGATGGAACACCAAATGGGTGTTGAAAGTCAAAAAGAAACCCACATTGATGGTTTTCTCCAAATTCAAGGGTCCTTATATACATGGAAACCATCTTTAAATGATTTATTAAAAAAAGACTAAGCATCATTATTAGGATCTTGTTAGCGGAACAGTGGTGTATCAATAAAAACATGATGAAAAGATGGGAAAGAGCGTAAACCCCTGTCTATATGTCTAAATGCTCCACTCATTCATTTTTGAGGCATGATTCATCTTAAATTGGAATAAATAAAAGATTTTTTGAAAATTATCTAAAATGGGGGAAATAAATTACACCAAAATAGAACATTAGATGGAAGAGGAAACTTGAAACATAATCATGGAAGAGGAAGAGCTTTCCTAGGTAATTATGTTTCTTCTTATTATAAAAGAATCTGACATTATTTGAGGTAGGTAACAAAAAACCTAGGAGGCGAAGATGAGGACCTCTATATATGGAAGGAAGCTTAAATCCCACTATAAATGGATGATGGAAGAAAGTGGTGTGTTTTAATTCAATGAAGAGGACATGAGTGGTAATTTCACTTATTTTTTCACTACACACAGTTTGGTAACACGTTTTGGCCAAACCATAGTGGAACTATGTTTAATTGTCTACTATAAGAGAATCCTCACATGGTTAGAAATGTAGTTTGACTAACTGTGTTCAAACTATTAAAGATATAATTTTCTCCAAACCTACATCATTTTCACGACCATTTACCTTGGATCACATGGTTCAAGAAAAAATATGTATCCTAGTCTATTTTCTACTTTTCAGTGCTTTAAGCGCCAAATGAGCCCTAGACATAACCAGACACTCATTTAACATATTATGAAGCATTTATTGGTTCAATTTAAGGAATAAAACCAAATATTAAATGGTACATACCATTGGGTAAATCCAGGAAGTTATAACCTCTACTCTATAAAAAAACTCATACCCAAGTTTCCCTTATGAGGGTGGTGGAACATTGTCTGAGAAAAGCATCGGCCACTATGCACTTACATTAGCCTCTCAATCCCTGGTCTCATCTTGAACATGTTTGTGATTCAAAATAACTCAAACTATTAGAATAGTCCAACCTTGGAGAACCTTTATTCTATGATCGAAAATATGTATCAGATGCTTCTCGAAGGATGCATTCACGTCCATCTCTATATCATCAAGGTCAAACGAATGACACTGATCATGATGTTATTGTCAAATATGTGATATATGTAATATTTCATGCATGTCATGGTACCTCTGAGGTAATAGAGACGAATAGGATAGCATCATGAATCTCTCCACTATCTCAAAAGGCCCAACAAACCAATGTGATAACTTTCTATATCCCATGATTAACTTTTGACCCAATCTTGGTGTAAAATCCTGAAATACCTAATGTCCAACCATAAAATATAGTGGTATGTGGTGGAAATCAGTATAATACTTCTACCTTGAATGAGCTATATCTATATGCTTCTAAATTAGCTAAACATTGACAAAAATCTCCTGAATGGGATGAATAGAATGTAGTTCTTCCTCACATAACTTTTTCCAGAATAGAGGTGAATGACAGAATATACCATAGAGGACCTCATATGGAGCCATCTGAACTATTTCGTGAAAGATGTTATTGTAGGAAAATTCAACCAATTGAATATTATTTTCCCAATAAAATCCAAAATCAATGATACATGCCACAATCATATAATCAAACATCCAAATAATCTGCTCATACTTCCCATCAATTTAAGGGTGAAATGTTGTACTCATGAGAACCTATAAACCTAGTTCCATAGACAACCCTCAAAACAATAGTGATGTAAACTAGGCATCTCTATTCGATATGATTTAAATGGGTACAAAATGGAGTCTCACTACCTGCTGGATGTAAATGATTCTTAACTCATCAATAGAGGAATATTTTTGGATCTTTAGGAAGTGTGCAACCTTGGACACCCAATTATACATCATCAATAATGAATCATAAATTTAAGAATATTGGAAATATTTTCATTAAATCAATGGAGTAATCATTGAATTTCCATTTATGAAGGGAGAGAGTCTACAGAAGTCCAGCCAGCTACCTGTGCTCTTCCTTCACCTACTGGCCAGTGGAGCACTGAGTAATAATGCCTAAAATCTTATTATTTATACCTAACCACCAATATAGATGATTCACATCTCATTACATACAGGAAGGACCAAGATTAAGTACCCAAATAGAGGATTGATATTCCCTCATCAACTCTTCATATGTATCATATGTCATCTAAACACTCTTATGGTAGATTAGGGTCTCACTATCATCCACAACCTAACCAAGAGGTGGGTTTTCTCTATGATTCCCTCCCTCATAACAAGTCCTCATAATCTGATAACTGAGGCATTTGATCCAATACTAGAAAAGAGGATTTCACTGTCATAGCTACAAAGACTAGTTTTCCATGCTAATTATGCACTTCCAAGTGAAACTGAGAAAAAAAATCCATCATTATCCACTAATTGTTAGCCACCATGACAGATTGCATTTGAGTATTCTAGATCAAGGTATTAGCCACTACATAACCCTTTCCAAGTGTATAATCAAGCTCAATGTAAAAGTACTACATGTATTACAACCAAATGTGTTGCCTCAGGTTCATGTCCCTCATAATAGAGATATATTATATACTTTAATGATCGTTGTAACCAATGAATCATTCTCGGAATAGATAGTGCCCCAACAACGCAAATCATGAACCACATAAGCTAGATCAATGTCATATGTAGAATATTTCCTCTCATGGGGCCTTAGCTTACTAGATCCGTATTCCAAAACTCAATCATCTTGTATTAGAACTACACCTTGTTAGTTTCCTGAATCATTATTGTAGACTATATAAATTATTCATGGAATATTAATAATCAGAATCTGAGCATAAGTGATTCACCATTTTATCTCCTAAAAATATTTCTTAAAAGCTTCAGACTAGAGGAACTTCACACCCTTCTTAATCAATTCAGCAATAGGTGTTGCTAAGTGGGAGAAGTCAAAAATTAATCACCTATAACAACCAAATATCCCTAAGATACTTCTTATGTAAAACACATTCTTGTGTTTTACAATTGAAATTATAGTGCTCAACTTTTCTAGGTTAACTGGTATTCATCCCTACGATATGATCTTTCTTAAAAAGTAAATCTTACTGATCTAATATTGGCATTTTTTGATATTTGTACATATTTGGTTCCCTCTTAGTGTTCTCATCATGATTTCAAGATGATCGTAAAGGTAATGTTTGGTACATGAGTAAATCATGATGTTTTCTAGGAATAATACCATGAAGGAATAAATATTTTGTTGGAAGAACCAATCCATCATATTCATGAAGACTATTAGTGCGGTCATCAGACCAAATGGCATAACCATGTAATCATACAAGTCGTACATTCTCTAGAATGTTTTATGTGATATATCCGATGGCCTCACATGAAACAGATTATATTCTTCCCTCAAATGAATCTTGTAGAAAAAAATTTCTCCTCAGAGAATGTCAAATAATTCAAATACCCATGGTAGTGGATAATGGTTCTTCACTATGAAATCGTTCAACTATATTTAATCCATTATTAACCGGATGGTACCATCTTGATTCATGGTGAAAAGGACAGGTGAACCCCATGGCGATATGATGGGTCTGATGAAACCATTAACCTTTAGGTATTTAAGCTTCTTCTTGAGTTCCTGGAGCTCGGTAGGTGACATCATATATGATAGAATGGACATTGGTGCCACACCTGGAACTAGATCTATGGTGAAATCAACCTATCTCTCACGATGTATAAAAGATAAATATTCAGGGAATATATACCTAAAAAATCCAAAAATGGAGGAAACATTTCCAACTTTATTCCCTGATCCCTCCTAAAGAGACTCAAAAAGAAATTTATCACTCTACTAAGACTAGTTTACATGGACCCAACACAATCAACCTTGATATCCCATTCAACCTTGTGTATATGTCTGTTGTCCTCATGTGATGTAAAGGAGACATGATGGGGATAGAAATCCACTTTGTCATGATAAGGCAAAATCCATTCCATAATTAGACTGCTATTGAAGCAAGTTATCTCGGGGAGAAAACAACTCTAGAAGAAAAGGAACCAACATTTCTCAAGTGAATATTCTTAACCAGGTTATTGAAATATTCTTTGACCTCTAATGGAATGTTGAGGGATATAAAACCACTAATGTACTTGATTTCAAGAACATGCCAATACAAAATAGCAGAAGAAAAGAAAGAGAGTGATGCACCTTTATTTAAAAGGACTAAAACTAAATTGAGGCTACTAGAATAGTTCCTAATACCATAGATTTCTTTGGAATCTTCTCCTTTAGTACAGAATGCACTGTGTTAATATCACCTAAACCTCATCCCTAAGACAATACCTGACTAGGATAAGTGGATCCACTCTTTTGTTGCTGATGCTCTAGGGTCCGAATACTGTGTCCATGACTATTAACACCTTGTCCCAATCAATCTGTACAATTCCATATTTCAGTCTAACTTGGATTCATTATTCTTGTACCTAATAGAGGTGTTGGTAAATACCCCATGACACTTGATGCTAGAGGAAAAGAATCATATAATCACTGAAGATGAACTATCCTTCCATAAGATCATAATTCGATCGGTTCCCTATTCATTGGGGTTTCATATGGCATGTCATACCACACTATTGGCACATGATAAAACTATCAATATAGGTTACCTAGCTAGAACTACCCCCCCATGTGCATTGTTGAAATATATCTTTTGAATACCTTAGGAAGCATTGCCTTATCTCATAATTATACCCCCTAACTCACACTGTCAGCTTATCTATGGTTTTGTTCTATAATTAGATCATGGTTCATGAACTCTTTTATTGTAGTCAAATGGAAGACATTCACCTATGAGGGGACAACATATCGAAGAAATTCCTAAAAAAAGTCACAATCCCCAACTCATCACCAGTGCGATATTGAGAAAAACATTAATTTATGATGAAATGAGATGAGTTCTCAAGCATAGTAATATATCCCTGATGATTATGTAAAAATTAAATTGAATTAGCCACCCAAAAATCTATGGGATAAACTAACTAAAGAAAACGTTCTATGTATCTACACATATCATACCTTGTTTATGCTCATACTGAGAAAAAAAATCCCACCAATTCTTGGTTGAGTCATGTTGCATGTAGGAAACATGAATGAACCTTTTCTCTAGAGGCATCTTAAGATGATCTAAGATAGACATGATGGATTCTAACCATGACTCTATGACATGAGGACTGTCATCCCCCAAGAAGGTGGGGTGATGATACTTTAGAACTTCTCATGTCAGTTCTTCTATATTATGGTAAGGATAAGGAGCACCCTAAACTGACTGCATAAACTTTAGGAATTTTTTTTAAACTGAGCATGGGAACCTAGTGGAAGAGGATCAGCGGGAGGTTCCTCGGGTGGCACTATATGAGATACAATAAGTGGCTCATGGATGAACTCCTCCAGAGAGTGATCATCACCACTCTATTGGTTTAACAAATGAGGATTTCATGGTGGCATATCACGACAATTGATATGTGCATGCCTCATAAAAGATTTATAGCAAATAGAGAATGTAAAAAAGGAAAATTAATAAATATGGTACGGTAAAATGCATCCTTGAGACACACCAAAACTTGCATCCTAAACCTATAGTCAAGTCTAGGTGATAAGAAAACACATAAGGATCACAATGAACCAGTGAAGAATAACATACAACCAATTTTTATGGTTAGGTATGTAATTTTTCATATAAGGAGGTAAATTCATTTTAAAGGTGGTTTTCACTTTATTTTTCTTATACATTTATTCCAATTTAAATTTTCATGAATTCGGTGGATCACCATTCTAATTTATAAGGGCATATGCATAATATAATTTGAAATTTGGAATCCACTTAGAAAAAAATATAACATTATTTTTCAATGTAAATTAACACATTTAATATATATATATATATATAAATATAAATATTTCAAATCATAGAAAGATGATAAAACAACTAGGAACACAAAAATCACATGAAAAATATGTAATATAGCTAGAAATAAATATTCCATGGTATTATGTTTTTTATTTCAATTCTTATAGGGCATAGTATGATGCATGTAATGTATTTCCCTCTTTTCATTGATCATAAGTAATAGAAATCATAATTTAAATAATAGAAATATGACATCATCATTAAACAAGTGCTTCACCAAATTGGGCTGTCATATCAACCATAAATGGAATAATCAAAAAATATATTTCCCTAACCAATATAATTTGGGTTTCCCCTGTATATGGGTTAGCTATGTTCAAGCATTGGGTATATTTCGAATTCTAATGTCCTAGTCTCATTTCTAATCCCAAACTGTAATTTAAATAAAAAAATACATTTGATTCCACTTTTTTAGAGTATGCACAATAGTCAACAATGGATAATTTTAGCAGAATCATAAACAATAAACTGATTGTAATGAAAGTAATGTAATAAATGAATCACTATAACAAACAACTGGTGGATACAAAATACCAATAATGGATACAATGATAATAAGGTCTTATCATGCATCTTTTCAAAAAAAAAGTGGGATTGCAGGGAAAACATGATATAAAAATCGTATATTTAATACTATAAAAAACTTATAAATGTTCAAAAACTACTACAGAACATATTGAAAATAGGCTCAGTTCTCTTCCCACAACCCCTTTCATAAAAATAATAAAATACTGTATTAGAATAATAACATATCCCTTTATATATACTTATAATCCTAAATTAAACTCGGGTAACAATCAACACCGGACTAGGTTGTGATACAAAATCTCAGTAGGCTAGAACCCACAATTTCAAGGATGATCCATTTAAGTTATTAAATTAGGTAGTTCACTATATATAAATATCTTCGGGGCAAGTTGTAATTAAATTGTAACGGGTTTCAAAATCTAATCTTGTATAAAACCACCTGGTTCGATCTAATCTGGATGTCTAAAAAGGTGTACCTATGAAAGACGTAATATGTATACAAGTTCCGAAGTAAATTATAAAACACAAGAAGGAATAACCAAAATATTTTTTCTTTTTTTGGGGGGTATAATTTACATGTAATCATGTTATTTCTCATGATAATGATAATTATAAAATTTTCATCACATATGAAATGAGAAAATCAATCCATCCATCAATTCCAAATGTGGAGTCCTAACCTATCCAAAAAAATATAAAGAGAACCCCATGGGTTTCTATGAAACATTTCATATAACCAATGTCCATGATTCTATCCAATGAAACTAATATGACATCCCTAATATCACTCAAGACATGGTGACTCTAAGTCTATACCAAGTATCTCACATTGGATATCAGGTATCACATGAGGCATGGCATAGCCATCTTGGAAAACAGGTTTGTCCTCAGTTTCTCCCCTAGGGTACCGACATCACTCATGAGTATATGTAAATCCACTCGGTGATCATTTACATGGAAATACATTTTATCACCCTTGATGTTCAAATATTATCTAACCAAGCACAATGAGTCCATTTCTAGAATCACTAAATTGGACTCATTTTCACTCCCGACCCATAGAATGTTATTCATTGAAACGAGGAACAATAATAACGAATATCATTTATATAGTTTCGTTCCCATAAATTACTATCTCAAGGCCATAAGATAACCACATTATCTGTGTTGGAATATTCAATTAAAATTCATAATTCATAATAAATGTCATATTCTTTAGGCTACCAGACATGATCACTAGGAAACATACAATTTGTATAAGAAATTAAACACAATAATTGTCACAAAGTATTAACATGCTTCTCATAATAAGTCTTCAAATAAATTTCAATGGATCAACCTGTCAAGATAGACCAAACATAACATTCCATTGAAACTAATAAAATGGCTTAATAAATGATCATTAAACAAGGAAAATACAAATGGATCATGGCATAACATAAATTTAAGTAATCATACGTCATGAGTCAGGACATCCATATAATTTTCATAACATTAAATCAACCATAAGGTGAAACCTAGAGAATAATAAAATTATTTGTAAAGTATGAGGCATCAATATAATGTGACAGCCTCATGGTTCACTAATTATATTAATTTATTTCCTATTTTCAATGAATTCTATCAAGGAAACAGACACACCCAATGATATTTTCAAATTAAAGAATAATAAATTTAATCCATTTTGGATGGAACACTCATAGGGGTTTCTTCAATTCAAGTAGAATACCCAGTATATTTTTTTTTATAAAGTCTATGTTTCTTATAGACTTGTATATTAGCATTAAATGATTAAAAAGATAAGAAAAACCATCATTGGAATGATCTAGTGAGCCGTACAATGATGCTTTACTGAAATGAAACAAAATTATGGGAAAGATCATATACCCCTAAACTGAAATTAGAAACACTGCACTCATTCATTATTGATGACTGAATCAACCTAACTTCGAGGAAATAATTTTTTTTTTCAAAGACCACCAAAAAGAGTCAAAAGTTATTATTGGAAAATAGAATTACATATGATAGAGTAAACTATAAATAAAGTCATGGAGGAGGAAGCTCTTTTTAGGTATTTCATTTTTTTTATGGAAAAGGAATCAGTCTTCATTTATAGTAGCTTGCACAAACCCAAAATGGTGGAAAGGAAAAGATCCACATGTTGTAGGAAGGGTAAATCCCATTGGAAATGGAGGGATAAGGAAGGTAGGGGAGTTTAAATTAATTAAAGAGGGTCAAAGTTGTAATTTAACCCATTTTCCACTATAAACGGTTTGGCAACACAGTTTGGCCAAATCATATGCCAACCATGCACTATTCACTATTATAATGGAAACCAAAGACAATTAGATTCACAATTTGACTAGTTGTGTGATAATTGTACAAAATATCATTGTCCCAAATCCTATAGCACTCACATAGTTGTGCACCCTAGGTTTCATGGTTTTATACAAACCATGTGTCCCAGTCTGTTTTTCTTGTTTCAGTGCTTTAGGATTCAAATGAGCCATGAACACACCCATAAACTCCATTAACCACTTAGGAATCATTATTAGAGTTATTTCATGGAATTAAACCAATACCTAAATGTTACATGACTTTGGATAAATATATAATGTTACACTTTCAATATGTAAAATTGAATAAATGTTTCGAGCTCTTAAAATTGTGTTAACTTTGTTTCTAGATTCCATTTCACGAGTTGGATTGAGTCTTACCTGCAATTACATAATTGGTATTTTCATTTTCCTCTTAAAAGATTCCATATATTAATGTTAATGGTAATATACATTCAGTATCAACCATGTTATATCAAATTTATTTCTAATTATCTATAATTATGAGGAAATACCCTTTTTAATGGTCTTTGTGATCATCATTTTCTCTTCTAGTAAGGGATATTTTAGTTTTTTAGGCAAGTGATTTTGTTTTAATGTTACTGTAAAATCACACATGTTTTTTAGGGGTATGTTGAATCCAATATATCTAAAATAAATCTATCAATAATCAACTCATAAGAATATTCAATAAAAACTTTATATTTTAAAAAATTAAATATTATTTATTGTAGTTGGAATTTTATCAATTTCAAATTTTTATAATTTAATTTAAATTTGTTTTTCAAAAATGTAGTATTTTTGAGTATATTTGTTAATAGATTTAGTTTCTCTTCCAAAATATTTACTGTAAACATCATTTTCAAACCAGAATTTGAAAAAATCAGTAATGCTATCACAATTATTTTTTGAAAAATTTGAAATAAAATAAATATGTTTAGTATCATTAATTTATTTTTTAGGTAAAATAATACCATTTTATGAAGCTATGTAATATTTATATAATTTAACAACATTTACAATGTAATAATAAAGGGTTTCTCAAATAGATTTTCAATGATATAAATGAAAAATATATGAAATTTAATGTGTTTATTTGTTATCATTTTTAATATATCTAGTATAAAAATATAATTCTGATATTTCATGGTTTAATTCAACTTTAAGGGTGTTCCCATATTCATTATGAATGAATTTTTCAGTTATAAACAGAAAATTACATTGACATTCACTTGATAAATATATCTAATATAAATAATTTTAAATCATTCCAATATTAAACTAGTGTGTCACATTGGATTGGTAGGGTGAATAGACCTATATAATATTTTTTATACATTCAGTGAAATTAAATTTAGTATCATTACTACAAATTTCTATTTTTATCATTCCCTTACGAACATTAATTTTTTCTTTTTATATTCTGAGAAAACATATGCCTAAATTTAGTTTTTCTGGAGTGATAAATCTATCATCATACAATCATAATAAATGTAAATAAGTGGTAAATGTAATGTTTTTTTATTTAAAAATATCCTAATATTATACTAGACCTTCTAGTGATCTTTTTTGGATGTGGGATTTCATTTCATAGAGGTTTTAGTTTTTTTATATGTAAGGAACCAAAAATCAATAGGTCGTGAAATTTATGGAAACACTAATATATAATATCATAACCTTGAGTTTATTTTCCATAGTTATGAATTTAATTGAATTTATTTATTCTCTTTAGATTTAGAAGAGTTAACATTTTGTATCAGAGAATAAACAATTCTCCTTGGATTAACATTTTTAGCCCCACCATAAATTTTCTATTCTATCTTCATATTGCTTTATGAAATTTTATATATTTTGGGATTTATTATACTAAAACATTGAGATATATATTTGTCTAACAATTAAAATAAATTTCAATAACTTAATTATATAATATTCTTTAAATTAAATTTTTTTGTGGAGGTTTACTTTGGGGATGTAGTAATGGTGGTTTAATAATTTTTCGGTCATCAATTAACATATTTATAATATTCAAAAGTTATAAAATGTAAATATTTTTAATATTTTACTATTAAAATTTTAATGACTCTTTTAATAATGGATTTGTTTCATAATGGATTCTAATTATTCGTATTTTAAATTTTGTTCAAAAATGTTATTAAATGACATGTATTGGTTTGACAATTTTTCTTCATTATTTCAATTTATGAAGTTTCACCAAAATATTTTGAACTTGATATATTTTAATCTATATAGTTTTATTCAAGATCCTTTGGGTTATCTGTTTAAATTGCACTCCCATTTTTAATATAAAATCTATTATATTTTCAAATTATATTAATTGTTGGTTATGAGGATAAATATCGACTCATTTTATATTTTTTGGATAATAAAATATGTATCCACTTATCAAAAAAATACAATGGTTTAGAATATTATGTTCTATGGTTTAACTATTTATTCAATGTTGGTTTAAATTTATTAAGGTTTATGTGATGTTTTGAAACACCTAATAGATTCTTTATTTGGGTTTTCAAAGTGATAAAAATTTTAAGCATCATGGTTTTTTATTTTTATTTTAAATACCTATAATCATCATGATTAGATTGGGTTTATAAAATGATAGCATATTTTTAGTTATTAATCCTATTTTATTGTTTTTAATTCCATTTTTTATAACTATAGCTTGTTTGTAAGGCTTTAGGTTATAAATTTGGCAAGAATGGTCTTCTTGAAAGCATAGAAATTGAAGATTGATGTGGATTTTAAATCCTTTTATATTAATTAAAAATTGATGTTTTTATGAAACAACACACAAATGTAACTTATATTTAATGTTAAATAGTGTTTGATTATTCACTAGTGAATTAATGGGTAGGATTAACTCTCATTTTATTATAGTGTGGTCACACAATTGAATTTTTATTTTCTTATTCCAATAACATACCACAAAACCTTTGGGATTTTATATGGCATGTGTAATTCCTCTAATACTAAAATTTTATGAATTTTCTCCATATTAGTTATGATATTCCTAGAATATTTTGTTTTTTTTATTCTACCCTAACAGATACTCCAATAATAATTATATCCACATGGACTAGCCATTAAATGAGATATTACATGAGTGTTCAATAAATTATTTAATGGGGAAAGATAAATCATAACCTTTTAAAATAAAAAAAACTCTCCATTTCACACCATTGTAAAGGTTATTGGTGTTGTAGAAGCACTAGTATGGCACAAGATAAAATTATATATTTTTTATATTTATGGAACAAACAACAATAATATGATAACTAGTAATCATTGAAAACTAATAGAGCCAATGAAACCTGACTAATAATATCCTAGACAATAAAAGATGGTATATCACATTAAATTAATAATCAATTTAGTAAAAGAAAAATACAGCAATTTTTTCATCTTTCATCAATGTATATTTTGAACAATTGAACCTCAAAAAAGTTATACAATCCATACACTAAGATGATCCAATATAAAATCCTTCAAGTGTTATCTAACATGTAAATAGATCTATAAATTATGCATAAGGAACTTTAGGTTCTAAAATTGGCAATTTATTCATCTAGCAGTAATTTTATTGAAAAAAATATCATTCATGCCTAAAGGATTATTTCTCTTACTCTATAATTCTTGAGAGGGATAATGAATTTTTATGAAATCTCTCCATTTTTTGAGAAACTATTGAGTTGTTATTTATTGAGGAAATTTTTAGCTGGAATAAATTTTGTGAAAACAATAATTTATTTCCTAACAAAATTAATTGACTGAGTAGAAAGTGATATAAATGGGAATATTTACCTAGGGTTTAATATTGACTATTTCACTAATTCACGTTTAAAATAAAAAATCCAATATAGTACACAACTAAATAATGAAAATATTATAATTATAATTACAATATCATATCACGCATCAACTAGGAAAAAATCTAGTATCATTTTACTAATGTTATTTATTTATTTATATGATATTATTAATTTTAACACTCTTGATACAAGGAAAAAAACATCCCAATAACAACTTATCCATTAATTTCTAAATATTTATTTATAAATAAAATTTATTTTCTATATAAATAAATATCATATTATTTTCAAATTTAAATAAATAAAATATTCTTAATTTTTTCAATAAAAACAAATCTTTATATTTACCTAACTAAATAAATATTTATTTAATAAGTAAATATTATTTATTACTATGAGAATAATATAAAAGATATATACATGTTCAATTTAAACTCAAATATATTTTCTAACATAAATATAGCTGGTGAATAATTATATATGATCAAAAAATCCTAAATAAATTTTATTCCTCATTCTTGAGAATATTATTTATTCCAACTATTAAATTCTAATAGAATTTTACTATGATCAATGGATAAACATAGTGTGTGACCTTATATGCCTATTTATCAATTGAATAAATTTGGTTTTCTTAATTCCATGACTGGTATTTAATGACACTTCGAGAAACCCATTGAGAAATATGTTAATGTCACAATGAAACCAAAAACATACTAAAACTCGCTATGTAATATAATCCGTTTTTTCAATATCACATCAAAATTATTCATAATCATTTAATAATCTTATAAGTTATTTATATATTTATTTGACTCCTAGAAGTGAAACCATTAATTTTTATTCCCATGAAATTTAATTTGACAAAATACCATTCAATCAGAGGTCCTGAGATATCATCTTTTAGTCTTAAAGGGTACACATTTTTTCTTTTCGTGTCCTTTAATTTCATATTACTCATGATGCACCCAATGTATATTACACCACCAAAAACATATAGAATAATGGTTTTCAATAAAAAATCAAGATTTGAAACTGGTTGTATATATTTATAATAATTTCAAGTCATTGTACAAATATAGCTGTTTTGATATAGAAAATCCAATAACATGGAATCATGTGGAATTCATATTAGTGAGTTTATCCCCATAATCTATTGACTTCAATATTACCAATTCTAAAATTCAAAAGATGAATCCTTATCCATGTATGATAATGAAGAACCTAATAGATGGAATCATATGTATCCCATAAAATAAATCCAATTAACCATTCGATATATATGTTATACAATATTATCATACCACTTTAAAGATATCATATTATCAGAGAACATCTAGGACATTTCTAATAAAGTAATATTCAAAGTATATTATCACATTATAATAATAAATATAAGATAATAAATATCAG
The DNA here is from genome assembly GCA_963277665.1 of Viscum album. Classification (NCBI taxonomy): domain Eukaryota; kingdom Viridiplantae; phylum Streptophyta; class Magnoliopsida; order Santalales; family Viscaceae; genus Viscum; species Viscum album. The sequence goes on along the minus strand of OY728159.1, from coordinate 1,810,060,323 downwards.
ATAATAAAAATATATTAATATTCATGAAATTGAATATATATGCTATCTAATGTAAAATAATTTTGTTTAATGGATGTAAATATAAAAAACTAGAACATTTATAATATCAAATTGCAACTGACTTTTAGTAAACATGTTCTCAACTGATATTCATGAATTTTATAGGAAATTCAGGTTTTAAATTTTTTTCCACGTTATCCTCATGAAAAAAGTACATACTTTGACCACAAATATCTATCAAAAATACCATTTTATAATATTCTTTTTCTGTTTATTTTTTATTGATAGTTATGATGTTAAATAATGTTTTAAAGTCACTTATATAGTTTTATGATAGTACAATGTGATTTTATATTTATCTCTTGGAACCACATCCAATACCTTGATGAAGATTAGTATAAAAACTACTTCCTTATAAATATTAAATGCCACAATAAACGCATACTCTATAGTATAATCATAACTACTATATATTTAGTGATCATTATACTCATGGAACCTCTATTTAGGTAGAATAAAAAATCAAAATTTTATTCCAGATCATCCTAATCTAACAATAAACAATCATTCGTTTATCCACTAATTATTGGCTCTCATATCCTCTATAAACCATGAATATATTATTAGTATACCACTGCCAATTTAAGATAGTCTTGACTGAATAAAATGATTATCTCATAGTTTTAATAGATATTTAACTACCATTCTCAATGTGATGATGATATCAAGACTGATTCAATGCAATAAATTTACTACTAGTCCCATAACTAATGCATATAGTATCTTGGTTGTCCTATATCTCTCCACATGAGTTAAAATGAACTTGTTTTGGAATGATTTATGTCATGTGACATAAGAAACAATACCCTCTTAGATTTTTCTATACTAAATCTCATCATAACCTTGTCAATATTTGTTTCTTGACATAACCCTATTTGCATCGTGGATTTATAACAGTGTATCTTGATCTTAAGAATGTAATATGATCTAGTTAGGTCCTTAATGGAGAAGTATGTGTTCAAATATATCCTAATAGACTATATTATAGATATTTTATTTCAATTTTGTAATTTGTCATCAAAATATAATATTATTTTAATTATCTCACCCTAACAAAACAAATTGTTGAAATAAGGCATACATTTCTTCTTTATGAATCAAAATTCACATTCATATTCATCAAAGTAAATGTTCCATGATCTGGATACTTTCTTTTACCCATTAATATATCTATATAACTTAAAAACCTAATAGACATCTTTTGGACACACAAACCCTTATTGTTGTACCACATACATATTTTCTAGAAGCATCCCATTAAGGAAATAATTTTTTATATTTATATTCAAAATTGTATTATTGTGTTAAGATATTAGACAAGAAGAATTTTGATTGATTTAAGCATAATAACTAATGGAAAATTTTTCTTTATATTATATGTTTTGATTCTATTAAAAACCTTTTTCAACTAGCATAAGATTATAGTTACATACTCTAATATCCATGTCTTGTGTCTTCTGGAATAACCATTTTCAACCAATGGGTTATACATCCATTGGGGGGTTTACCAAAATAAATAATTATATTTTTTGTGAAATCAAACTAATAATTCAATGATTTATTTCATCTAATTGTTTCTGATACACTAACTACATTCCTATCGGATAGGGGTTTATTTTTATCAATTAATAACTAATCACAATAACTAGTGACTCAAAAATCATAACCCTTTATTTCTTTATACTCTATAACAGTCAATTATAATAATTTTTTTATTTAGAGAATCATCTTCTCTAGGGAATTATGTAATAAATTCAATTGAAAAATCATGTGTATCTTGATGTTTAACTTATTCAATTTATATCATCCTCCCACAATCTCATTTTTAGGTGTTCTCACTATCCTGAAATATGGGATATATATTAATAAAAATTATTTTAGATAAGGGGTCACATAGGTAATATACATTAGATTCAATAGTATACCCTAAAAATATATATTTTGTACCTTGATGTTCTTATTTGATTCCAAAGATTGAAATAAAAAACACTTCACAACCTCAAACATGTATATGTGATAAAATATGATTAAATATATATAAAATCTCATATATAATTCATTTTTTAATTTAATTGGTTCCTTGTTTAAAATTCTTGTTTTTGTCTTCCTTTTCTCCCCGCAAAAGTATAACTGTATATATACATGACTCAATATTTATCTAAAAATTTCTAATACGGTAAATTTCCCCCATTCCATTAAAAAATTTCACTATGGTGTATAATGTGGAGTTATTTATGATACAATCTCCAAAAATCCAAGATAATCGAAGAAAACTTGGTTAAGGTACACTCTATTATGTTCTATGAAATACATATTTATTTTATTACCAAAGTAATTTTAAACATTATTCTTATATTCATTACATTATAAAAAATAATTTTAATTACCCATCATTAAGTATAAATATACATATATATTCTTAAAATTTTTTATGCTATAAGGAAATTGTTTTTCAATAAATTAGTATTTTATTTTTGAAAGTTAAATTGCACATATTTAGATAATTTTTTTGAAAAAAATAATTACATTTCTGATTGGTGATTTTTCATAATTTTATGAGATAAATGATTGTTTGGGTAAAAAGTAAAATACATTATAAATTTATATGATGTATTGTTATATCATATTGATATATAAGTTATGTAATGAATGTTTAATTGTCTTGATCAACCAAAAAATTTACTTCTTACTTAAATAATATATTATAATGTGATAAAATTAATTTTACTAAACTATGAAAAAATTCCCCAATGTAATAGATATTTAAAATTTTTAAAAATACTTATTTATAAATATGACTCCCTTAAACATCAAAATCAATAATATTTTATGGTTTTCATGTTCTAAATTTATATAATATTGAAAAAACAACTAATTGAATAATTACAATGTCACGAAAATTGTTAAGACAAATGGTTTTTTCTTTTATTAACAATGCGTTTAATGCCAAAGTTTAGAAATTAATAAACAATTCCCAAAAATTTGATATACAATCCCACCTATTATCCCAATCCTATACCCTCAAAATCCTTTGTGCATGAATTCCTATCACTATCACACTTCATACCCATTAAAAGTAGGTCTTAATGTTCCATGAAACTATTCCAAATCATTAAGAAGAAACCCCTCAAGGTAATGGGTACTCTATCCCCTCTTCTCAATTCAACATTTTTCTTTGTTATATGACTATTGATATCAAAACAATTAAATTTTCATATGTCATTAGACATCCCATACTACAAAAATATTAATATTCAAACTTAATATCTCCTTAAATCCTTCCATGAACATTTATGTACATCTATTATGATGTTGAAATTATCCCATGAATTTCTATTCCATATTTCTTTGATAACCAATCCTTTTAGAAATAAGTTTTATTCATGTTTATATATATATATATATTATTCATTTATTAGGGACATATATTTATGAAACTCAGATTCTTCAGTAGTGAGATAAATTAATGAAATATAATTTAATGATATATGATCTTTGTGAAACATAGTAATCTAGATAAATGAATGGTGTTCCCTGATAGTTAATCAATTAATTTCATAATTAATTAATATATAAAGATGACATATATATAATACATTGGTTAATAACATTTATAATATGTTATAACACACCTTAGTGATGAAACATGGTGAAATGCTTTCGAATTTATCATTTATAATGTATAGAAACATATCAATTTTATATAAAATTTACTTATGGTCAAGATATATTATTATTACTCAAATAATTATGATTATACCCTTATGTTATAGCACTTAAATCATTCATATTCATACAAATCATATTTATTATGTTACCCCTTACTAATTTTCATGGAAAAAATTTTCTAATGACATATATCCCTAGGAATTCACATTAAATGATGTGAACTGATATTTAATAATAAAGGGTCTTCCAATAAGATTAAATAAATTTTATGTTTATATTTTACATATGTATATTTTATATTACGTTCCTAGTTTATATGACATTAAACCTCAAACGACAATTCAATATTATTAATTTATTATTTAATTAAATAATTATGTATTAAAAATATGTATCATCATATATTTTAAAGCTAGTGAAACCACTATTGTGTTGATGATAGCTCATTAATTAACCTCACCATAAGAAAAATCTTTTGAATCAACTTAGTTTAAATAATTAATAATACATTTGATCACCAACAGGTGTATCTTGAACCCAATTTTATGAAATTATAGGATTAGGCTTGAAAATGATCAAACATAAAGCTTCCTTTTATTTATTTACCATGGTTTAATTACTCTTACAATGGCCCATATTTTAAAAATAAAAACAAAAAAAATCATATTCTCTATCTTTCACCATGTTCTTCCACCTTTTTTGTTGGAATTGAAAAAATTCATTGGACTTGAATCTAGTGTATATACCCTTTTTATATCCTTTATTATTATTCACTATAATCACCAAATTATTCCCTTGCTTCCACTTCTTATTTAACTAGTGAATTTGGTTAAATAGATATGGGAGAAACTTATAAATATTTGTCATATAAAAACAATAAACCAAGATGAAGAATCAAAGAGGTAGTGGGTGAAGTAGGATATTTGTGTGAAATTTATCTAGTAACATAAAACAAAGAATATCTAGTAGCATAATGTAGAAAATAATATTTAATAAATGAAGGTCAGTCACCACAGCCTCTCTAACATTGTATTAAAAGTTAACCTTGTAAATATCTTACCACTCATGACATTATCTCTTTTTATAAAGATCACATAGATATCTAATTCTGGAATTTGAATCCATTTTTGGAACTTCTTAAGTTTACAATAAAGGGATAATAAAATTAAATTCTAGATATAAAGAACATCATCTAAGTGTTTCATGTAAATAGAGAGGACTTCCCCATTCACCTCTATAATAGGATGACAATAAAATGTGATCTCAAACCCATAAATATTTCATTACTGACATAATATAAAAGACATTAACATAAAAAAATTGAGAAGTTATATTTTGTTAGGAGGTAGTATTTCTATAATATATATTTTTAGGATATCTATGTCAATGGAATTATAATATTTCTACAATAATTTAAAATAATATTTTATTATATTATCTTGATTTCCAAAAGAGAAGAGATGTAATAAATTTTATAATCTTATTACTCTCCCACAATTTTTTGATTCCCCATATCCCTAACCATTAGACATATAATATCCTACCATAAAAAAATATTGTGAAAATGATATGTATTTCCTTTCACAAATGTCAGTCCAGTGTTTAGTAAACCATAAGAACATATTTAGGTTGGCAGACCTGTCAACTTTTAGCATGTAGCTCCATGATTCATTTATTATACTTAAATATTGAAATAAAAAAATTTATTAACTCAAAATTTCCTTAAATTGTTTATTTAATAGTGTATAGACGTTAAATTTGAATCATGTCTCGTTTATTCAACCACTAATCATTGTTTATACTCTATTAAATTTTAAAGTTCCCAAAAACATGGCTTGACTGACACTTTAACGAAGGTTCTATCTTATCTCAGGGAATGGAAGTATTTATAAATTAAATTTTCCCAGTGGCATTTTATTTATATATGTGTAATTTTCTTTATTATAAACATTAAATTTTTTAAATATTATGTAGCTTTTATATAACGATTTATCTATGTATTTATAAAATAATTGATAAATTATATAATAATTTACATTATATTTCATGCCTGTTTTAATATTTAAGTTATGTAATGTATTTTTATCATCATATAAACATGCATCCACATAAAAAATCATTCAATTAAAAAAAATAAATTAAATCAATTTACCTGGTCATGAACATTCTAATTGTGGATTTATTATGGAAATGATAAACCATCCTATAACCCTTGGGGAAAACTCAATGAGAGGGGCTTGTGTTGTGTTACAATATTCACCCATATAAATTTGTATCTTCTAGGATGTTTTCACCTTTTGATTAGGTTTTTTACCACCTAATCCCCTTTTAGATTCATCTTGTACATGTTTAAAACACAAACATGTGATGGGAACAGAGGATATGGGATATATAAAAAACGATGGGATTTTTGGTCCTACATAATAAATGTGGTACATATGACTTGTAGGGAATAATATTTAATCTAATAATTTAATCAAATTAAATTAAATATAAATGAAAAATATATAATATTCAGTAATTTCTCTTGATTTGTCATATCCATTAAGAAACATTCCAATCATACATTCTAAACTCCATTTAAAATCTCTATATGTTATTAATTTAACATTTATATTGAATTATTAATTATGTATCATATTAAATAACAATTTATTTATATTAATTATTAATCATTTTTCTCTAAGAGAAATATAATATTTTCATATAAAATAGTATGAAATAAATTAATTCTATTAATTTTATATAAAAATTACTTGATACAAGACATATACTAGATGGAAAATTGTGTGTGTCAATCTACTTATTTTATATATTGTATTGTTTTTGTCATGTGTTGTTTACTCACACAATATATAAACACACATGATTTTTAAAATTTTTAAATGGGAGATTATTCTTCGTGTCAATCTATGTAGTAATCATGGTGTGTTTAATAACATGACATTCTTAAATTTCTTTATTTGTATCTTTGGATATACACATGTTGAATATACAATTTGTTTGAAAACTATTCATGGGTTTTAACCTAAAAAAGACACTAAAATAAAATTTCCAAAATTTATTCCACACTAACACCCAAAAATCGCTCTGTGTTTAGAAATACCCTATCACATGGCATCGACATCAAGATATACTCCATGTTGTTTGGTTTTTCTCATGATTATTTTATATAAATTTGAATTAACTCATAGTACATGTCTATCAATCATGTGACTTGTGTGATATAGTACAGATTTTATGGCACGTACATCAGCTACATGACATAAAATCCATTATGGTCATCTCATAATACAAGAAGGGGGAATAAAAAATTAATCCATCAGAGATAAATCATTGTTACTTAGTGTGTATGGAATTTATACATTATGTAAAAGACGTTTGACCATATATTCTTGTTAGATTTCAATCTACAGTGTGTAGATGTATTAATTTCATAATGCATACATTCACCAAATTAAAACCATTGCCTGTGGCCTCAAAAAAATTTATAATAGTTAAAAAATCTGTAACCCTAAATATTATGTAACAACCTAACCATATTTCTTATTTTATTTTATTCTTTTATTGATGTTTGATATTTTGTTTTATGTTTGAGTCATTTTTCTAGAGTTATTTATTTTCAGAGGTTTTTGGGTTTTTTATTTTTCAATACATGGTTAGTGTGCATGGTTTGGTGATAACACATGATTATTTTTATCAATTTGTGCATTTATAGTTCAATTTTTCTATATTGTTTAACTTGCATGGCCTACACAATATTTTCCCCAAAACATGTGATTGAAAGGAGAAATTTTTCGACCCTTAGGTTGTTTATGAGAAAAGGTACACATATTACAAATAGTTTAGTGGTACCATATAGAATGAATATAAAGAGGTTCTACAATTTGATATAACCATTTTTTATGGATGGCAGATGGTTTCCCAAACTATGTGGCTAACCTGTGAGGGTGCCCATCTCATACTGTAGGGCGAACATGGTAGGAATGAGATTTTGGAAAACTATCTGGCAAATCCATGGGACCCAAACATGTTCTAATAAAGATAAAATTCCTCTTCATCCTCTCCCAATGTTAAACACCAATTCAGGATTTTGTTTCCCATTTCCATTGAGATGCACTAGGGATCTCCCAAATCCCTCCTCGCTTTCCTATCATTAAACCATTGATGTTGTGCCAAGTTTCTTAAGTTAGCTCCTCTTAGTTTTCTTTATTTTTTTTCTCTTATCTAATTCCCCTCCTGGTCCTTTCTTCTTTCATGTCTTCAATTCCATTTGGATGATCCCTTGGTTTGAGGTATTATGTATGGATTATGTTTCGTGGATTATATGGTCTGAAATTGTTAGATGGACCTTGATCTCCCATCTTCTAGACTTTAATTTTGTCCACACACTGAGGAGACAGGTGATTCCATCCATTTCATTTCAGAATATTACCATTTTATGTTTGAGCATTTCTAATAAAATTTTAAAGTTTTTCTTAACAATTTCGTTTTGTTGATTCATCATTTTATAGATTTCTTATGATTTCAATTTTCAAAAAATGTATTTTTCAAATTATATTATTATTTATAACTATATATATAAATACACAAGGTATTTGGTAAATTTAAAATAGGAATTTTATGGTGGTTTATGACATATTAAAATGGTGGTATTCGTTGTTTGTGATTGTATAGATGGTTTACTTGTGAATTATAAATTATGTGTGGAATTCGGTGCCTTTTAGGATATTTTCATGTATGTGGATCCTTGTAATTAATTTTGAGGATCATAAAATACATTACTTTTAATCATTTGGTGTTTTTATTGTGTTAGAAAAGTGTATCATTGGATATGGGAATATCCATATGAGCATTGGGTGCACATGTGGATAGTCACACAATTGATGATGGATTCTTATATAAATTTAAACCTAAAATCCTATATTGAAAATAACTTTTCTTTATTTATTCTTGGATTCATTATCCATCTTATTTTAAAATGGTTCTTCTAAAAATAAATTTTTTTGTAAATGTGATGGCATGGTTGGTGCTTTATAGTATTTTGGAAATTTTTTCTAAATTCGTTTGACATATAGGAATGGTTGGATCTTTTAAATTGGTACATGTGTGATAGGTACCACTATTGTCATTACTTTTATGATATTCCACTCGTATAGTTGGTTTTGATTATTGGGAAAGCCATGAATGGTGGAATTTGTTAGTTGATTTTAATGCCAAGAATGTAATGACCTCCCCATTCTCATTTATATTATAATTGTGGGTTTCCTTAGTGTCATATAGAGGGATGTTCTATAATTTTTTATTGATTTAGTTTAGATGGATTGTCACCCCCTAGAGAGAGGATAGGATATGCGGTCTTCACTGATGGTGAGGCTAGTTTAAAGAAACCATTTTGGTTACTGACTACAATGTTGCATCATATGCTGACATGTGGGTCCAAAAAAATTATGTCCTTAAATTTACTCTACATATTCCTAGTAAATTCCCATGATTAAATATTTTTATATTATTACTTCATTTTACCACAAATTTGTAACATGTTCTAATAGTGGTTATTTGAAAACACTTGTACGTTTTCCTTTTAATTTTTGGCATTATTATCAGTGCCTTAAATTTTTCACATATTTGATGTTCCAATTTGTTTGTGTTACCTGGTATTTGGTTCCTATTTGTAATTTTGGGTTATAAACCTATTTTCAAAAAGAGAAAATTAGTACTTGATTTATATATTAGAAAATAATATATTTTCTTAAATATATTAAAAACAAGATTATATACTAAGCTATTTAATACTCACTCTCTTCTTTTTCCACTCAGTGTCGGTAGACCTGATCTATTTTTTAGTTTTATGTTCTTTTCTAGTTTCCCTATCGATAGGGTTGTTTTTTTGGATGGTGGTGACCAAGAGGTCACAAAGATATTATTTTGGTTCATGTTTTATCTTAGTAAATGTTTTGTTTTAGTCTATATTGTTTACCTTTTTCAATTGTATTTGGTGATTATTATATATTTATTGATGTTCAGTTATGATTTGTGTGTGGTTTGTACTAGTTTTTATCATCCATATTTTCATAATAATGATACAATTAATACCATTTAGATTATCTTTAGTGAATGGAAGTAGTTTCCTATCATGTATGATTCATAACACCTCTTGGGCCATGTAATGGTCTAGATCATTTTTCGGGATGGATGAAAGCCTATCATGGTTCATTAGAAAATGATATCAATGTAACCCTTTAATATTTAAGGTTTTAGGTAAACTAAAGATAAGACTGTTCAGAATCGGGGGGTTGGTATGGGAAGAGACTCATGAACTCTTAATAGTCCAGAGCCTCGAGCTACCAGGGGTATTTTGGGACTGAGGTCATTTATTTTGAATTTTGAGTTTATGATCCTTGCCTTATTAGGCTTGTGATTTTGGGTATGGAAATAGACGTGAAATAATGTGACATAGTGAGCCTCTATGAAGTATAAATCCATGTTGTTACAGAGTACATGGTTCAACATACATTTAGTTGACAGTGCTTTATCGGTTCATGGTCTGTTAAACCATGTGGTTAGGTTATTAATGGAGACATGTTCCCTATTTCTTGATTTTGATGTTACTTATCTTTTGGGATGATTTAGAATGATGTGATTCGATTTACAAATGAAATGTGATTTTACAAAAAAGAATTTTCAAAATGAAAAATATTTCAAGATTTGAATTTATTTTAAAAGTAGGGTTTGGTGTTTGATTTGGATTTGAAAAGGGTATTTATGTAATGGGAATGTGGATTTAGAGTTAAATTGTAGTCGGATTTGGAATGGAAGAAGTGATTTTGAGAGGGGGTTTGTGTTATGTTTTTTATTTATTAGTATGGTGATTTGGATTGATTTGCTTCATTTATTTTAGGTTTTATTATATATTTTCTATTGTTTTATGCTTCTTTTTATTTATAATACACCTCCAAGAAAATTCAAGAAGATATTTATTAAGTCTCTTTCATATATTGTCCCTTCCCATAATCATAATGGGGTGGGTGAGCAGTTTTTTATAGTCATTTCCAATCTTTTTTGTTTTTTTTATGTTTTTTGGAGGCTTCAATGTGGATTGAAGAATTCAAAAGTGTTTGCAGGCCCTTATGATACTCGTTTTTAACATCCGGACCCAGTTTCTACAAAACCAGTGCTCCATGGTGGTTCATTAAAAGGCTTCAAGTGCACCTCTCTACATAAAATATGTTTTTGACTCGAAGTGAGGACCCATGTTAGGTCCATAGAGAGACTATGCCCTCATATTAGAGTAAAAAAACTAGAGTAAATAGATAAGTTTCATACACAAAAAAATGCACACAGTGTAGAAGTAGTAAATAAACATAAATATGACATGTTGTGCTAATTAATTAAATTCTTTAAACTCTTATACAACTTTTCCACACACTCAACATAGGTCACCCACTAGTACACCCATACACACAAGATTATATAAAGATAGATAAAATAAAAGTAAAAGGATCTACTACTTACTCTAAGCTAGACCACAAGCCTAGTATCTAAAAACAATGAAGTTGAATCAGTTTGAACATAAGAATCCACATGAGCGGCTCCACTCTATCATGTAAATCTGGGCCACAACCCAATCCACCATGCATCTTTGGTCAACCTGAAAAGTACACATAAGTTCTAAACTCACAGATGTGAATGTACAGAGGTGAAACTATAATATCATTAGGTCATTCCAATGAAGAAACTCTAAAATTATACAATACATTTATGATCATCTAATATTCCAATCCTAGACAAGAGACAACTGGAAAGGATAGTATCACAAATTATAATGTCATAAACAAGCCCACAAAATTGTTTTTGTTTTGTGACCCCTAACATATGTTATTAGTTCCATAATATGTGACTGTGTGTATGCATGGATATATATATTTATATAAACTACCATACATATATATATATATATATATGCGATCATATATGAAATCCTATAGTAATGTAAGTAAAATCATAAAAAACTCATACCATTGTAGATCCTTGGATCCATGATCTCATCTACTGGATATCCTATTAAAAGGGCCGTGGAGATATATTTCATATAGATTATTATGTAAACCATTAATTCAATCCCCAAGTTTTAGTCCCAATTTAAAATACCTTCTTTATCCAATCCCCGAAACAACTCTAATCAAGATATGTCACCAAATGGGGATACTCATCCAAAAACTGGGGTCACCTGTACTCGCCTCTAATCACTATAACAAAGGATTCCATATACTAATTGACAATATTATAGAAAGTTAATTGTAATCAATTGTGGCCCTAAAAAATGTATAATGTGTCAGACCCCAAGAGTTGAATCCATGTTTTTATTGCAAAGTCTTCATCATCATATTGTGACAAGTAATCAAGTGTTATAACCAAATGGTTGGATCCATGTTATAAACGAGCATAGAATCCTTATCGGCCTACATTGTGTAATCAGGTCTCATAACTGAAGGGTTATATCAAATGTATCAATGACCAAAGAATCAGAATTGGACTATAATGTATAATCATGTGTCATAGCCTAAAGGGATGGATACAAGGTTTTGAAAACCAAAACATCCTCCTCGATTCCTTGGACCATCTCTTTTGGATCTTGATAAATACTTGGTTGAATTCTAAAGAACATGTCCACAGATCATGTGCAATGAAATTTAGAGAAATCCATATCCAAGGGGTAACAATGACCTTGATATTCTAAAAAATCATTATTGGGAAATAGAAATATCTAAGGAAGGAAATACCATAATAAATATGTTTTCATGTAGTAGAAATGTCCATAAAATCCTTCAAAATCAGGATCTCAGGAGTTTATATTTATAATTAATCAAATATTTTAATCAATATCCATGGAGTATATATTTCCATGGAATTCATGGGAATGAAGATCCAATGATTATAAATTTCCATGGAATCCACTATAGTGTATGGTTCAAAAGAAAGATCTCAAAATCTTATTTGGGAATCCTAAACCAAAATTAAACAAGTGGGCTCAATACCTAAATCCCAGAAGCACATCTAGGAATCCCAAAATAATAATTCTTGGAAGCTGAGTCCAAGGAAACACATCTACCCATAAAAAATAAACAGAACATCATGTTTGGGATATCACCCATCAACTACGAAACATATATAGTAATCATTGTTGGATTATTAATAATTAATAAAATATATAGACAAAGAGTGAGGGTGTTAAATGGCCTCAAACATCTAAAACATACATAGATTCTCAGGATTATAGGTTTGGTATGAGTTATAAGGTGACACCCACTACCATATCTACCCAAAACTGACATACTTACTCAGGGTCGGTAAAACATTGAGGAACTTGTTGTGTCCTTCAAGGAATAATACAAGATAGGAATCATAATTGGGATCCTAAAAACCATATTAAATAAAAATATAGATTCATCCTGCATAAGATCCTCGGATAAACACATTATTAGAGGAATTCACCATGGGATCGTTAGAGAAAACTAATGTCACCGACTCTTAGGAAATAAGGGAACATCTCAAATAAAAGATGTCTCCAAATTAACTCTACAATATTTTGCCAGGTTATATGTACCTTGGACTATCTCATATCAATTTATCAATCTCAAAATACAACTATATTCAAATAATTAAGGAACAAAATTTTTATTCAAGAAAATGATTGAAACACCACATTATAGCCCTCAAATCACCCCAGAAGTTCAACAATTGTGATCTACACAAAAAATGATCATAATGGACTCGTATTATTTTATATTTCCAAAACAATTCATAAAATAGGAAAAAACCTCAAAATAATAGTTAGGGAGGTCTACAGATCTTGTGTACCCTAGTACATGGAATGTACCCTCAAGGCCCCACCTTGGCATGTAACATAGCCTGACATAGAATTCCAAATCCCATGTATATGATGTGTTCATCACGTTAAAATCATGCACCCTACATAAGGTTCCATCCCATATACATCAAATAGCATGACCATATACTTCACCTAGTCATGTTACATTACATGGTGTACCACCCACACAGGGTCTGCCCATGCACTCTAAATGACTATGAGCCCCATCACGGGCTGTCCAAATGGGTACTCATCTGGACAAGTATGTCCTATTATATGAAGTGTATATCCTATACAAGGCTTGTACTTAAAATATATCATTTTACCCAAATTGGAATAACACAATACATGTGTTATCTAAACCACATTTTAGGTACATGTTATTCTGAAAGGGAAAACCAAAAATCATCTAAAACTATCATTTTCCCTTAAAAATGACAAATAAAACCTTTCTGGGTCCAATGGAAGATAGAATTGGACTAGTACATGAAAATAATAAATATATTTCTATGTATGTATAAACATAAAAATATACTACCTTTGGGAGGAATTTGACAAGCCTTTGCCCATTTTTGTGAACCGCCGTTATAGCCGAATGATATGGAATGTCCCGATCTCCACAGTCGTACCTCTTAATTCCTCCCTCACTCGATATCACTCTATGTATTCCTATAATATTTTCTCTCATGATTTTATTTAGGGTGAATCCTATAGGGTGTGTGTGAGATGAAAAAGGGGATAAATAAAAGATAATTTATGGAATGAAAAAAATAGGGACAAGGCTGGCCCCAATCCCTAGCCTGAGTTAATACCCTACCTAGGAAAAACTCCATTTTATGGACTCAACAACAATGATGGAATCTCAATTAAATACTCCATTATAAATATATTTCTAGGAAAACATATGGGAATAAATTAATATTTAATTAATCAATTATTAATTATTCCTCTAATATTCAAATAGCTCAAAATTACACCAAACTCTTATCATTGGTTAAAGATCCTATTCCCCAACCAAGAAAGTGGTCATAAAATTTATAATATGTCTTATGATAGTGTAAAATTACCATTTTAGCCTTTAACTGGATGAAAAAAAATTAACATTTCTTCTTAGAATTCCACTCCATAAAAACATCGATCCTAATAAGAATATTGTTATTGTACTTCAAAGTTCTTCATATAGAAGGTAACTATATTAGGTCAACTTATTATGGTAATTAAGGGTGAACTAAATTTTTAAAAATTAATATTTAAAATGTTTTACACTTGTTAAATTGATTGTTAAATTAAATTTAAACATGTAAGAACAATATATAGGAACTAAATAGTAAGTGTAGTGAAAATATAAAAGTAAAGGAAATATAATTTAATAAAGTATTAATTTTAAATTCCAAAATGATTCAAAATGTATCACACCATCAATAACATGATATGTTTTATATTTGAACCCTTGTCTTTTGTTGTAGCTAAGATACTCGAGAAAAATGCACATTTTATTTAACAGTATCCAAGACACTCATGAGTGAATATATATTCATTATAATAGGTCTTAGAAATAATCACATTACAAAGAATATAGATCGTATTTTTTATGTTTTTAGCAGGAAAAAAATCCTACCATTTAATAGTAGTCATCACCAAAGAGAATAGGAATAGTAGGATCATTTTTGGGAAAAATAATTTAAAATTGATTCTATACTCTCTAAATATGTATGGAATTAAAAAGAGATAAATAAATATTGAGTAATAGGAGATCAAAGTGAATTGTGTAAATAATATCTCAAGAGAAGGTATATTGTTAGCATAATGGAATCCAATGATTGATCACTGTTGTTTGTTCATTTTTATATTCCTATGACGTATATTTGTAGTCTATGGATGTAACTTGGTATAATTTGAATATTTATAGAGTAAAAACAGCTAATGAAAATTAAAAATTACACTTGAAACCTTCTTAAGTGTGGTTTTTGAATTCTCTTCCCAACGAAAATAGCTATCCACTTATCATAATTAGCTAGCTGGTGATTTAACTAACTATTAAAAATTATCCAGTAAGACACACCAACTATCTAGTGGGAATGCCCTACCTACATCTCATCATTCATAGATACTTGTTATCTAATGATCCACCACTGAGTGGCTAGTGGGTTTGATAGTGTTCAAGTGCCACTGGTCAGGATACTAGCTAGATGGTGGTCTTTTTCCAGATGGCCACAACTACTTCCAAGCTAGGGTCATTAAGATAGTCATCAAAATTCTTTTTAATATCATCAATAATTTTACAAATATTCTATTTTCATACACAAGTATGAACATTGATATAGACTAAATTTGAATGACTAGAATAACAAAAATTGTTGTTATCACTAAAAAAGAAGTGTAAGACAATATCCCCTCTATTTGGTGATCATGATAACATAAAAAAGAAAATATGGAGTGATAAATTCATATGAATAGTTTTTATAAAAAAAATCCATTATAATTTTAAAAATAATATCAATATTTTTTTAAAAAAATATTTTGATGATATTTTAAAGAAAGATAATTTTTACCCATAATTGAATTTAAATCCTTCATAATGGATTCTAAGGGTAATATGAATTATCCAAAGCATATCATCTAGTAGTGTAAAACTAAGTGTTTGGTAAATGTTCACTACTCATGCACAGGGTAATGATCTGGTCAATAACAAACTAGACATTTTTTTAGTTATTACCCCACGTTTTATTTATACTATAACCACATCCACTTGTTTATATCTTGACTATGATGTATTTTCCACGAAATTAACACTCACATTATATTACCAAAATAAAATGATAAATTTATCCATTTTATATTAAAATAGATCATAAAATAATACATTTCCCACCCTTGATATCAGAAATTAAAATGATCTATTTACTGTCATTTAATATTTATAAAACAATTTAAGCATTTACCCCTAAATTGATATTTAATAAAATGTTGTTGAATTTACTAATATCTAAAAAATATGATACATTTACCCCATTTATGATTCGAAAAAAATAGATCTTAAACAATGTTTTTATCTAAAATAATGCAATTAACTTTCCCTTTAATATGATAAATAATATCAACGACTAAAATAAAATTTAAAGGAAAATCCATATTTAAAAAAATTGATATTTTATGATTTTTAAAATGAAAAATGGAAAAAAATAATTATGCTTGCTTAATCATATTTTGATTTTCACAAGAGAACTATTCTTTACACACCCTTAATAAAATCGCAACACTACCAATAAAATTTCTTCTTGATAATATTAACTAATTGACAGTTTTTTTAATAAACTCTTACAATATATTACATTTTTAAATGTTTTCTCTAAATAGGTTTTCTAAAGATAAATGATATTAGTGTGTCATTTTTTATTGGATTTATATCAACACTAGTATAATCTCAATTATCACACTTGATAAGAACATGATCATGTGTAATCCCATAAAATAAAGGATTTTTTTAACTAAATAATTTGGGCAAAAAAACTCCATATGCCTATATATTCCTCTTTTATCATACAAAGATAAATATTTTTTTATTTTTACTCCATGTGAAGTGAAATTTGGTAAATATTTGACAATTCCATCATGTAATTTTCCAATATAATTGAAATCCTCCAAATATGGAATAAAAAATCCAATGTGTTTGAATAATGTTTCACTTGGATAAAAAAACCTATTTTTAGAGGATTTGAAATATCTAAAAGTTCTTTTAATGTCTTTTAAATGTAATTTTTTTGATTCTATTGACCAAATAAACAAATAAAAAACTAAACATGATGTTCATTTGAGGTTTAGTGTGGTGAATAAGGATCTCAATAATACTATGATAAATCTTGTTGATATTTATTTTATTGGATTTATCTAATGTATAATTACAATAACTACTCATAGTTTTATGTATTTCCTTTAAATGATCCATGGTGAAATTTTTATAAATGTTAATTTTTTTCCTTATTTAGATTAGAAATATATTTTCAATTTTTTTTAAAAATTTTAAACCTAGATTAAACATTAAGTCACCCAAAAAAATAATTTCATTTTTCCCATTAAATCATAAAATGCCTTACAAAGTCGATTTATAGAAAATAAAATAAAATCATAAATATAAATTTGAATAAGTAATAAATCATTATAATATTTAAAAAAACAAAATTGATTTATATATTATAGTTTTAAAATCATTTTCTAAAAACAATTTATTTATCTTTCATACCAAGCCAAAGGGGTTTGTTTTACATAATAAAAATTCTTGTTTAACAAATAGATAATTCTTAAAAAAAATTTGTCTTATAAAATGGGGTGTTTAATAAAAAACAATTTGAAGATTAAATATTTCAAAAAATATCTTTTAAAATATACATATAAAAAATAAATTTAAATATTCAGTGACTGGTAATAATAAAATAAATAATTTTAGTCTTCTGACCAAATTAATGGTTTCAGAGAAGCCAATTCCTTATTAAATATTATATCGTTATATGATTCTATATTTTTTAAAAGTTATGATACATTTCTAATCTGTATTATTTCTAAGACCCCATTTTCATCCAATAATTGGATGATTATCAGTTTAATCAAAAAGAGTCCAGTCATTAAACCTAGTGAATTGGTTCATTTGTTCATAAAATTTAACAAACAAATTTTCTTCATTAATAGAATCAACAATATTTATGGGTCCTATTTGTTAAATAAAATCATAATGTTTAGCAATATTAATGACAAATTTTCTTATTTGGGTATCATCTTCTAAATCCTAGAAAACACTCTATATGGGATGGTATTTTGATTTTTCCTATTCCTTGGGCAGAAGGATCGATGAAGGTTCTTTATAAACATAAATTTATTTAGAAGTATGTGTATTTATTAAGTTAAAATACTATATTAAAATATTGATCTTATCAATTTCAGATGTGGTTTCTAAAATTTGTCATCAAATTTTATGTGAATTTATTCATCCATGGTCTTAGAGTTTGTATTGGAGACATGTTGTTTTTTACATGAGTAAGAGTAACAAATAAAAACACCTTCATTAGATTTGGGGTAAAATTTTAATAATATATGTTCAATGATAAGAATATATAATTTACACCAAAAAAAATTAATATATCCAAAAATATAGTGTTATCTTTTACAAAGATCATAGGGGGTATTTTAAAGATGGGCATTACAAGAACACAGATCAAGTTATAGAAATTAATATTGACCACCACAACCCAAAAATATTGATGGAGTTTAAATTAATTAAATATAGATTTTTAAATACCCTAAATAGTTCGATTCTCTCATTCAATAACAATATTTTTTAGGGAATCCATTGTGTGGGAAAAAATTATTATAACATTATGAAGTACAAACATATCCATTTCATTATTATCGAACTCTCCCCCATGATATCTATGAATTTATATGATCTTATAACATTATAATGTTTTTAATTTTTTTTAAGAAATTTATATGCCTTCTTTTTATGTGCTAAGAAATAAATACATTTAAATCTTCTATAATAAAAAAAATATTAAAGTGTAATATTTACATCACATACATGAAACATATGTTGGTTTAAAATTATAATGATGAGTAAATTTAAAAATATATTAGGGGATAAATCCTCTTTCAATTAATGGTATTTTTGTGTTTATTTTTTAAATGGAATTTTTTATATAAAATTATATTTTTGAAATTCAGTTTAGGAAAAATTTGTTCAAGGTGATTTAAATTGAGGTATGAAATTTTGCCAATGTATAATAGTGAAAATTTCCCTTATTCTATAGTAATGGATCGATATAATGTCCATTCATAAATTTATATTTTTTTTATGAAAGATATTATAAATTGATAACAAAAACAATTCAAATTTGATACACTAAAAATAAAATATTTCCATTCAAATCAATTATAATAAGAAAAAAAGTAAATAGATATTTTAAAATAATTTCCTCAAAATTGAATAATAATTAGTAAATTATTTTTTAATACATTATTGAATAATACATTTTGTATAATGATGGGATTTAAAAAACAAATTGTACTTAAACTGACGATCTTACACCACGAGTCATCACTAAAACATCCATGGCCACCATCAGAATTCCTAAAAAGGCTAAACATAATATGTTCATCACTTATGTATCTTGATCTCCCACCATAAAAGGATCATATGGATCCATCAGATTTGATCTCGGGATATTTTCCCTATAAAATAACCAAGAAAAAAAGACTTTGGAACCCAAATTTTGTTTCCTCATTGGTTAGAAAATAAATATTTCGGCACCTTTATTTTTTCCTGTAAAATATATTCAAAGAGAAGATTTAGAGGAGATATAAATAATTTTTTGTCTCCAATAACATGAATTTTAACAAAAAAAATTCCTATATAATATTTTTTTATATAAAATTATTTAACTAGATATCTTCAAAAAGCCCTCTTATAAATGTGGTATTTTTAGAGGTGACAACATGATTTTTACATACAAACCCAAAATCAATAAAGTTTCACTAGGAACCCATAATCATATTTAAATTATCATTACCTTGGGTGTTCATTGAATAATAATTTTAATGATATTTAATTTTATTTACTATTTTTTCAACATTTTGTTGCTCTGTTAGTTTCAATAATAATTCAGTTATTTATTTTTAGAGTCAATACATTTAAAAAAATAATGATTATATTTATATGTTCATTGAATTTTTGGTGAGTATATAAAATTGTTATTTTAATTGATTTATATATTATCTTGGATCCCCATAACATTTTTTATTTCATTAAAATGAATAAAAACAAGAGAAAAAATATTTTACCTCATTAAATACCTCAGTTTAATCTATAAGTCATTTTTTTCCTTCTTCCCTTGTTTCATTTCATGAGACGGAGTCAACGCATGCACTCCATATTGAAATATTGATGTATTTATTCTTATACTTATTCTCATTTATATAATTTTTTAATTTTTTCTACTCCACTTAGATGTGTCCCTTTTTTCATTCAAATTAAATTACTTTTACATTTTATCATATATTTCTGTTCTTTGTATGATTAATATAATTCTTCTTTGTCGGGAATTATTTCATCATTTTATCTTGGATCAAAATATTATCACCAAAATTTGGATAATAAACATTGATTTTATTAAAAAAGATAGTTGTATCTTCCATGATATCTTTGGATTTGATTTCAACTTACCATTTCATGACAATCTCTTAGTTCAAGAAAAATCTATAAGTTCACTAACGGGTACAATCATGATGTCCTTTCTTCTAAAATTATCATAACATTGGGTGAAAAACACATAAAAAACCTCAATGCATCATATTCACAATCATTTATATATAATTATGCTAAATAATATATTTTTTACCATTTAAAATTTCAGTAAAGTGATTAAAAATATTAGTAATTTATTCATAGGGTGTATTAAAAAACTATGAAAATTTTGATGATACATTTCAATTTTAGTATACCAAATATTATTATTTCTTTTATGTGTTACATCATGAAATTTTTAGATTTCATGAGTAGTTGTAAATAAATAAATTAAATTAAATTCATTTTGATCAAAACCAAAATGAATATCAAAAATGGATTTTTCATTAAGTTCAATAGTCTCAATATCATTGGGTGTCCTTTGGGCCGCAGAATCATTAGAGAGTGTATAAAAATTCATAACAATTTTCCAAAATGAATATAATTTAATTATAATAAATGTAGGCATGTGAGATATCAAATTACTATAGCTCGAGCCCCAATTGAAAATAGATCAACCCATTGAGTGTATTTCAGGAGTATGTTGGGTGTTAGAGGTAGTATATATCTATTATAAGCATTCTTATAAACGATTTAATATCTACAAATCAAGGATGGGTATGATACCAATTGTTGGATTTAGTGGGATTGAAAGAGGATGTGAATTTCCTATTATGAAATTAAAAATAAAAAGTTAAAAAGTTTATGAAATTAAATGATATTTTAAAATTTAATGATTAAGAGAAACATGTATGAATTAAAATATTATATAAAATGGATATAAAAAATTAAGGAAATATGATTTGATAAAATAGTTCTACTAAAACTCAAGTTGAGACCCTTTATCAAAAACTCTCAATATCATTAGAGGTTTTAGATTAAAACCCATGAATTTTGTAATACCCAAAATATCTAAGAAGAAATTCAATTATATTTATTAGTATATGAGACACATGATATAGAATACACTTAGTTTTTAATTTGTTTTATCAAGAAACCCATTACCAAGAATATAAACTTCCATTTTATATAGTTTTCATACAAAACCAAATTCCCTTGAATTGATGGTAGTGAAAAACCATGTGAATAAAAAGAAAATGAGATTTTTTAGGGAAAACTCGTTAAAATATATTATCAAATCTCTCAATATGGTTGGAATAAAAAATATATAAATAGAGAAGAATAAATGGAGTTTAAATTGAATAGAAGAAACAACATCACTAGGAAAGTTATAATATTTTATTAATGTTATTAAGCGATCGATAAAAATATTTTTTACTTTTTCCATTATTATTATATTATATTTAAGGGATATTATTACCTCTAGGTTTAATCAGAGGAGTTATGGGGTAAAAATAGTCCTTGAAAATAGAAAGAGGACATTAAAGACCATCATAAATGCAACATTTGTCCTCTCTATCTAATATCAGCATGTGGATTATTTGCTCTGCCAGCTAGATGTTATGTTATCCAACATATATCAATTGGAAAATAAAATTGGAGGACCTATAACTACCATTATGTAGACACAATCATACGGGTTCTCATTATTGGGTATCTTTTTAGATTTGATAAGGGCATGGTCCAACTTGTCATGCCACCATCTTCTTGATAGGTTTTCTCTTGATATACATTATTTTTTCCTTGTGATAGTCTTCAAAGAATACCCCCAAACTACCTATAATACCATTAATTTATCATTCATCTTTATATCTCCAAACTCAATAAAAAACACTAATGTGCACTGAGTTGAAATAATTAGAAAAATAAATTATGTGTGTGGTTCTTAAAAAAGATGGGTACACCAATTTTTGGAACTTTTCATTAATCAATACATTAAAGACATTATCTAATAAATGTTACATATATGAAAAATCAATATGTGTAAGACATATATATTAATATTCAGTTATTCGAATATATAAATAATTTAATCTATACATGACTTCGTTCTAGGACACTGTGTTCATGATTTGAGTATTTGAATTTGTGTTATCATATTGAATTAATTTTCATTTCATTTTAGCAAGGAAAATAAATTTATTAGTTATTTGGTTTTTCTTACAACTAAAAATTGGAAATTTTTGGGATGAAATTAAATGAATAACTCCCCCAATACCAAACTATTAATAATTTTGAGTCATTTTAACTATAAAATTAATAGAAATATCACCCAGAGACACATATATCATTCTTATATCAATAGGGGTTATCCATTAAAATATGTATTTAATTTTTATTCAATTACTTATTTTGTAAGATAAAAGATATAGTATATCCTTTAAATCCTTTATTGGTACTCATAAAAACTATATCTGGGAATTGTTATCACCCCAATATTTTCTATTTATATGTTGTTTTTACTAGATGATTTGAAACAGATTTAAGAATATATTTTCTTACTCTTCCAATTTTCTATAGGGGGAATTTTTTAGTAGTAAAACCACTATTTGGGAGTTCCCATTATGAAAAAAGTAATTTTTAAATTATAATCTGATCTTCATGGACCCTATAATGTTTTGTTTTTACTCTAAAAAATATAATTCTTTATCATAGGAGATTTTATTGCCTCTTATAAGTTCCAGAAATATAGTTACATGGTAAATTAGTGTAGATTTATTTTATATAGAATCATTTAATATAGGATATCCTAAGAAACTATAATGATATTCTCGGTTTTATATATTAAATTAATTTAGGTTTCTATAACGTTCCTTGATTCTTAAATGTTATGGGTACTCAAATATTGGTGTTTTTAATTATTCTAGCATATTATTATTATATTAGGTTATTAATTAGTGTTTTCAAAAAACAAATACACTTCTAACAATTTAAACTCTCTATCCCTCTCTCTCTCTCTATTTGCATTACTCTATTATGAAAATTTCAATAAAGCATACATTCAAGTGATTATAATACAATGTGTCTATATCTTTGTGTGTGATTTATAGATTAAAAAATGAATGTTTTATAAAATTTATAGTTATAAATTATGGATTAAAAATAAAAATTTTGGGATTTTTAATTTGTTTAAAAATAATCATAATGAAAATATATGGTATTTGAAACCAAAAACGACGTAATTTTAATTAGTATGGTATTTTATATATTTAAATAAAATTATAAAAAATCATAATTATGTAAAAATCAGAGAGAAAAGTTAATAAAATTAATGGTAATTTATGGGAAGAAATATAGGAAATAAAACAAAAAGTCCATGGAAATAGTTCAAATTAAATACATAAATAATTCCTTTTCTAAGTAATAGTACGATTTTCATTACATGTAATGTGTTATAGCGGCACACCCATGATCACTATCATGGAGGCCAAATAGTTGAATTCTATTTTCTATTTATAATTTTTTATGTTACATTATTTGAATAGATTTAAATTTCTATAATTTTATTTTCATTATTGAGTAAAATAGTGTGATCTTAAAAAGGGAATAATCAATAATATTATGGATTTATATAATAAAATTATTTTATATTCTATATTTCTAATAATAATCCAAGAACTAATATTATTAAAGTAGAAGATATTTTTTGCTACAATCATAGTAAAAATTCTATTTTTTCATATAATATATTAAGAGTATAAAAACATACAAGTAAAATATTGTAATTAAATATGTATGATTATAATTTCCTAAAATGAAATAAAATATCTTCAAATAGTATATAAAAACAATTTAAATAAATATTATGGTTTTATTTTCACCAAACCTCATCTAATAAAAATAATAAATTAATCTCATCAATTTAATTTATCATAAGAAAATAATATTATAGAGATGTAAATAGAGTATCCGATATAAAAAAATATTTTATATAAATGAAATTAATCAAGAATTCGATATTGTATGTCATAAAAGTATAAATACCAGAGAGGAGATCATCGAGGAACTCCTAAGGATTATTCATCAAAGATTTCATCCTACCATGGATGTGTATCTTGGTGTCACAAAATTTATATATTTATTCTTGACTTGAAAAATCATGTATCATATTATAGAATATAGTATAGGTTTTCCTCCCATTAGTCTCTATGTCGAATATTTAATGAAATAAAAAAGACCAGACAATACATATATAAAAGGGACTGGAAGTTCACATGATGTTAAAAAAAGATCTATAAGTGTTTTCGTGGATGGAATTTGTGTGTCATAGGTTAAATTCTATGACAGACATCCAATGAATTTAGTAATATCCCCCATATATAATTCTCGAATTGAATTACATCAATACCACATGAAATTTTAGTTCAATTTAGATGAAACAAAAAAATTAGAATAATAAAACATTTTTTTGCCTTGGATAAATTAAGGAGTCTCGAAGATATTTAAACACCTTAATTAGTATTAAGAAAATATCAAACGTAGCATCATTCCCCTCTAAACCATTTAAATTGAAAAAAAAATATGCATGATTAGACAAGATTCATACTATTTATATCAAACTCATCACTGTATAAATGAATCAATGTTTTAAATTATTTTGAGGCCACCACAAACCAAATAATAAACTATGAGTAAATTTCTTTCACTATCAATTCATTATGAAATTTCTAGTGGTGTGATTTAAATATGAACATGAACCAACCTCCGTCCAATTTAATACATGGTTGAAAAATAAATTCTAAGCATAAAATAGTCATATAGAAGTCATTTCCTTGAATTTACATCATACATTCAATCACTATATTTTTATCCATCATATATTTCGTTCAGATATAGTGAAAACAAAACCACAAACATAAAAATCTAGAAATTTCCAATCTCATAAAAACCACACCAACTTCAACCTCTACATTTCAAACTAATATTTATAATAATAAATAATTCATCATCAATGATCTAGTTTTTAGATCTATATTTATGGTGGATACTAAAAAAACGTATTGATTTGAGCTCCACCGCCATCCTTGAAATAAAAAAACTTATCGTCCCAACTACTTTCCAATCAATATATTATAAAAACCCCAAATTATCAATGAAAATAGTTATTCTTTCTCACTCAATATAACTTGAAACACAACTATAAAATAGTCATTTTTCAACCGTACATGAATATCCATTAAAATATGGGAGGAGGAAACCTAGATGTACCCCCATGTGACAGGATATGGGAGAACCCCTAAAACACATTAGGATCAATTCCACTCCATAATATCCAAAATCACTATCATAAAAAAATTGTGAAGATTATGGGAATGAAAAACTAGGATATTCATGATGTTGTAGTAAATCATGGTAAATAAGTACCAAGAATAAATTTAATTAAAACATGGTAAATAAAAAACCAAAACACATCACCGAGGACCAAAATATTTCAATGAAGGACTGATTCTAGTCATAGAATGAGAAAATCAACAATAAAGAGACCCATAAATGAAGAACCATTATAAATAAAAATCAAAATTTCAAATTAATATATGAAAGAGATATAAACGTGAATCTCTATTGTGCATCTATATCTTTAAATTTACCAAATGAAATGGTGGTATTGAGTATTTTTTTCAGATAATATCACCCCCATTACCCTTTATGTGAATCTAACAATAAATATCCTTTCATGGGATCAAGTTTGATGGTTATGGGTGAACTAGTTTAGCTACGCCACACTTATTTTGATGCAAGATCCAAATTAATTCCCCTTTATAATAATTTTCATCTCATTTATCAAATTTGATTCATCAAAAAATATCTTGGGATGCTTGATTATACTTTATGAAAGTATTATTAGCCTACTCGCCAAGCTATTGTGGGACAACGTATAGGTCAAAGTCATCTATTTCCAACAAATAATGTGTTTTCATTTTGAATACATTTTTAAAGGTCATGAAAATATTCAAATATGAATACAATATTATTCATACATTGATAATTTAATATACTTAAATTATTCCTTAATATCTACAGAGTTTTATTCACCAAAAAATACATCAATTATAAAATTGATTTTAAAGCATTACTTGAGATACTAAATTCGTTATATAAGAAATATTTATTATAATTATTATAAAAAATACATAATATAAATTTAATGATATATTGGAATTAAAATGAAAAAATTGGTTATATTCAAAATATTGTAAGAATGTATAATATATAATATATAACACAAAGATATTTTGTGAAATTGTTTTTTCAAATAAATTTTGTCTTTTTTATATTTTGTGTGGTATCGAACACTAGTTTTTTATTAAATTACAATTTAAACTTAGTTTTATCTTAATTTAAATAAAACAATATATTTTTCTTGTGTTACACATAATACTGATGTTATCTTGTGTTTCATGAAACACCGAGATTTAAAAAAACGTGATATAATTGAAATATAATTATTTAAACATGACCATTTTAAAATAGTTGTTAAACATAAAGATATTTATAAAAATAATTAATTTTTAAATATTATTAAAATAGTTTATATATATATATATATCATAGTGAAAAATAAAGAACATAATTTTTAGTAATGTCTTTATATGTTTTAAAAATACTCTTTTCAAAAAAAAATATTTATTTTTTTGGAAAATAAGAAAATTAATTATTAAGAATTTTAAATAATATATTTTATGAAGTAATAATAATTTCTAAATTCACCCTCTCAACATTATATTAGGTTTATAGTTTTGGTTTTTTCTAAACTGTTTCATTTTATGATCAATAGTGAAAATATAGAATTTCAATTGAAAACTACATTTTGTTCCAATAATTTATAATGTTAAATTATATTTTGAATTGGTTTTAAAGTATTATTTAGAAAATAACACATCTATTAATCCAATTTATATCATTATAATCACTTTCATATTTATATAATATATAAAATCATTGTAAAATGTTAAACGGGATCTCTTTATAAACCTGCTTTTGGGTCACATCTACTGGATTAATTTTAAAATAATTTTCATAATTATATGAATGGATTTTTCAAAATTTGGATTAAATAGTTTAAATAATAATAATTTATAATTTATAATATGTTTAACTTATTTTTTGACCAAAATTAATAGAGAAACATTAAAAATTATTTAACGTGGTTAAGGTAAGCATGGGTTTACATGGGGTTCAGCTAGAATGATAATAGTAGAAATTACAAAAAATATTGTTTTATAGTTATTTAATGAGTTTACATCAACATTTTACATCAAGGTAACTTAAATTTGTGAATTTATGTCCACATGCCTTTGAATATTACCCTCATAATAATTTTAGTAAATAAAAAAGACAAAAAACTATGTTTTTTTTAATTTTAATATACGTAAATATTTGTGATAGTAGAAAATAGGATATGTTAGGTTATATATATTATTTTTAAATAAAAATTATTTTTTATAATGATAATTTACAATAAATTTTCTTATATGAAATAATTATTATAAAATTTTAAGAAACACCAACACCGGAGTTATTTAGTGAATAATTAAATACAATAAGGGATTATAAAAATAATATATGTGATGTAAATTGAATGAATTTTGGTATTAAGATAAATTTTTAGATTAATATATCATGGTAAAAAAGTGTGAGTGTAATAGATTCAAATTATCTCATTTTATTGACATTTTTTAAAAATTAAATTAAATAAATAATTTCAACATTTACATTAATTTTATTTTATAGTAAATGATATTTTATTAAATGACTCAAAATAAAAAAAATGTATTTGACCAATTTTTCTATAAATGAAAATAAATATAAACGATGTTCTATTAATCTCTTTTTTTATTTTATAATGACTATAATGTTTACTAAATAGTAAAATCATGTTAGTAGAGTTGAGGTTAAAATAGTGTTTTTGTATGTTACAAGCACTTCCGTAATGTTATTTTAATATACATGTTTTTTATTTGATATGTTGGATTCAATATTTATAATTAGTGGGAAAGAATTATCTAATATTTTTCACTTTATTTTATTCTTAAAATAATTATTAATTATGTTGGAAAACTCGTTACTGTAAAAAAAAACAAAATGGTAAAAGTAAAAAAAATATAATTTAAGGAACCAAATGTTTAAAACTTGTTCTTTATAATGTTTTGTAGGTGTTTCTTGTCCATTTAATCCATTAACCCCTTTAATTACCAACTTTGGATGAACTTGATGTAATATTGACATTCCAATAGTGAATACTTTTTTATATTTATAAAAATACCACTCCCTATATACTATAAAAGGGAACTCACTCCCATCAAATCATTACACCTATTAAGTTATTTGGTTTTAAAAATACCTACCCAAATCACTTAACAACTTCCCTCAGATTAACTATAAGTTTTATTTTGTGAATAAATCCAATATATGAAGGATTTAGTGAAAACTAAGGAGGCAACCTAAAGAAGAGTTAATGTTATCCAACGAGTTTTTTATTTTATTTCTTCTTGTACCCCCTTATATTATTATTATACATTGATTATATAATAAGATAAGTATCATAAATATAATTATATTTTTTATGTTATGATAATGGCCAAAAATAATCTACTCCTTGATATAATGGTTTAAAAAATAATTCTTTGTGTGTACGGTGGACTATTGCCTCATGAGTCAATGTATTTGTTTCTTCCTTACCACCTCTCAAGGATAGACATAATGATGTACTTATTTATATAATAAATGTTATAAATAGTATGTAATTAATATTCTTTAATTATAATATCACACATAGCATCACGCTCTCCATCTTTTCGAGTATGATAATGTTATTTTGGTATAAGGTAGACTACTACCTCGTGAAGAAATGTGATTCATTCATGAATCGCATGGAATATATTAAAGAAGGTTTTAATATAAATATATATAATATATGACAAAAAAATTATTATTTAATGATAATATATATTTATATATCTTTAACTTTTCATTCTTTTTTAACAATAAGAAAAATGAAAAAATGATCATATGTATGTACACCTTACCATCTGAATGAAAAATGTATTTTATTTCCGATCACAAAATTTAAGGGATTAATATGAATATATATATAATTAATCTATATGATATTTATATCATGTTTTTAATTGTTTTTATGATGAATCCTTTTTCAATGTAGGACGACCAAAAATAATAAGTCAAAACATAAAATAAAAACATAGCAGTTATTGTAAGACCCAAATCTCTTTGATGAATTTTATTTTTCAAATAAACTAACATCCCTTGATATATTTAATTAAAATAAACTCAAATTAAATATTTTTCTATATACATCCCTTTTTTATCTTTTACAACGCACAACACAGGGTTACCTTGCATGAAACATGAGACTGTCGGTTAACTAAACCACAATATATTATTAATAATAGCCATGTCTGAAAATTATAAAACTATAAATTAAACATTTACATAGGAATATTAATAAGTATTTTTAAATATTACATACAATTTTTTTAAATGAATAAAAAATCTAGATAATAAAATATATAATTTTCAGTAATGTCTTTATATGTACCAAAAATATTATTTTCCAAATGAAATGATTTTTGTTTCTTTGATAAAGAATTATAAAATTAATGTTTGAAAATTATACAAATTAAAATCATATTTTAATTTATAATGTCAAAAATTATCTTGTAGTGATTGTTTTTGAATTTTCAGAAAAGTTTCATTTTTAATGAATAGTGTAGAATTTTGAGTTTTAGTTGAAAACATCACATTAATATAATTTAATTATAATATAAAATAATATTTTAAACATAATTTAAAGAGTAATTATTTAAATTATACATATATGTTTTAAATTTATTCCATTGGAATAAATTTAAAACTTAAATAGAATATAAACACATTGTAATCTTTTGATCATTTTCGCTTTAAAAATATCTTTTTTGACAAGTTTGTGGGATTAAATGGAAATTTATTTTTTTCACTTGTATGAATGGAATGTAGAAAATGGATTAAATATTTGAAAAAAGAATAATTTATAATGTAAAATAGGTCCAACATATTTTTTAACCAAATTTATTATTGAGAATAGTTAATTTAATTCACCTCGATTAAGAAAAAAATGAGTTTCTCAATGGAATAAACATTAATCACATGGGTTAAATAACATTGAAACATTTCCAAGACCCAATTTATGGGCATATATATACCATATAACTTATATTATTGGGATTTTTAAATTATCTAAGCCACATTCTATGGAAAACACATCAGTGGAATTCACTATTTTCAAAAATTACAAGAGTATCACTCACCTCACTTATAAAAATGCACCCCTATCCTCCTCTATTGAAAAAATAAAAAACATTTGGTTTGGATAATGCTTAAACAAGTAAATTCTATTAATACCTATTGAAATATTATATTCCTTATTTTGGGAATAAATTAAACCAATGAAGGCCTTTTGTGGAATCAAAATGGGGAGACCCGAAGTAGAGGTATCATTTGTCAACAATCATTTTTGTTTTTTTCTTCCCCAAAACCATTAAATTTGTTATATAATATTTATATATTAACCTAAATATATTCCATATCAATAATTTTTTATGTTATTTATAGGACCAACAACTACACAAACTTTCATTAAATGTGTTATGAAATCAACAGTCGGTGGCCGCCTTATAGAGTGATGATGTTCATTTGCACATTACCACCATTCATGGTTGTGAATAAATATGGTAATTATATATTTATAAAATATATATGATATTAATTATGTTATTTTTCTTATTTTCTTACTCCATAACACATGAATTCATTCATTCCATTTAGTGGGAATACGATAACAATATTCTTGTGTATAACAGCTTCTAGGCTCGCGAAGCGATGTGAATCGTTCAAACATTACATATAATGTATTAGGGGTAATTTTATTAAAAATATAAGATATATAAGCTCTAAAAAATATAAAAAATGATAATATATATTTTTATCATTTACGTTTCTTCCATTCAAAAAAACAAGAAAATATAAAAAATATTAATGAATATGTACGACCAACAGTCTGCTTGACTTTTGAATTTTTTTTCATATCAACCAATTTTATGAATACTATAAAAAAATATACAATGAAAATATGTTATATTTTTTTAATTTTTTAAATTAATAATATTATTAAATAATTATATAAGTAATAGGACCATAAATATATCAAATCACAACTTATAAGACAAACAAAGCGATGATTACCCTGAATAAAACATTAACATGGAATTTTCACTAAATTAGTGAAAATAATTTTTATGAAATTCATATATCACGTGAGAGAGATGAATATTTTTTATATATTTATAAATATAAATTATTTATTATACAGTAATTTCTAATGATTTTAATAGTTTTCGAGACATAAAGTAACTCAATTTCCATCTAAATTTTATTTTTTGTGTGACGCAATCCATGTTCACAACATAATTTTTTTATGTCATGTGCATCTGATCCATGAATGTATTTTTTTAATATAAAAAAATATTTTTTTCTTAAATATATATTTTAGGATATCTCTTTCATGGGTTTTACGATTCATGAATTACCAAATTGGTAAGGGAATATTATTTTAATTTTCCTTCATTGAGACATTTTATGTTATACACCTATATTATTTTATGAGGTGTATATACTGACCCTTTGACTTGTTATACCTTGAATTCCCTTATTTTCATGAAATTTTAACCATCATGTAATTATATTATTTCATGTGGATTACGATTCAATGTTACTAAAGTGGTTAGAGTTTATTTTTATAATCTCACCATTTATCATTAATCTTTATGAGAATGATTCAATTGATGAAATAATAAGATCTATATCTCAATAATTATCAGGAATTTTCTTCTCCTTTATTTATTCCTTATAACATGAATTAATGGTATGTTTTTTCCACTCATTGGTACATTATATAATCAATACTTTTTTAAGAAAATATTACTTTATTTCTCTCTTCAGTCAGAAATCAATTTTCTTCTAAAACCATGTTTGCTCAAAATGTTTTAAATTTTCTAAAACATAATACTGGTTTTTTAAATGGATTTTTTATCCATACAATAATTTTATGAAAAAAATTTATTTTTAAATTAATCTTAATGTCCTTTTAATAAACAATGTATGTTTGGATATACCGAATTGTAAATGAAATCTAAATTTTAAGTGTACCAAATGCATAGAATTATTTCCCAAATAACCAATCATTCTATAATTGATTAATTTATTTATTTTTCAATGTTATCCGAAAAGTAAACTTATTTGAAAATTTTATATGTTTTAAAAAGTATTTTTCCTAGCAGGAAGGATGTTTTCCTTAATTAATGATTTAAATAACCATTCAGAATTTTTTCCCTTATATGATTTCATCTATTGATGTTACCTATGAATTTCTAGGAATATCACAAAAAGGTAAAATTATTATTCTTTCTTTAAATTTTTTTAATTTTATGATAATTTATTTACGAAATCTATTTCTATTACATTAGTTATACCATGATAAAATTATTTCGAAACCCACTTATTTTTATAGTTCATCATACGATAATGTGATTATAAATCCTGTATCTTATCCAAAGATTATGATATGGTGAAATTTTTATGATACCCATTTTTTTTATTAAGTAATGATATGATGAATTTTTATGATCTTTTGGAGCACAAAAGTATTTTTTTCATTACTTGGCAGCTTGGGACCTATATCTCCCTATAATACATTGGTTAAATATTTATATATCTCATCAGATATAAATAAATGGAATGGGCTATGAACTAGGTAT
Source organism: Viscum album (assembly GCA_963277665.1). NCBI lineage: Eukaryota > Viridiplantae > Streptophyta > Magnoliopsida > Santalales > Viscaceae > Viscum > Viscum album. The sequence continues at coordinate 1,810,026,743 of OY728159.1, read as the reverse complement.
AGTAATAAAATGATGGGACTTGGATTAAACCTTTTACAGTAAAATGTGGTAAGAACCAGGATTGATCATAGTACAAAAAAGGACTTTGTTTGCAATGATGGTAATAATAGGGAACCTAAACCAATAATGAAATGATTTTATATGCATATGTGAACCCCAAAATTCCACGCCTTATGTAAATGTTATTATGTCATGGATCATGTTATTTTATTTCTTTATTATACATGTCATATGAAATAGAAATATTTATGACATGATTCAAGATTATGATCTTTGATATATAGGGTATTCTTATAAGTTGTTCTGATTGTATTCTAATACCCATATTCTCATGTTATATTTATGCACCTCACTTGTTTACCCTTACTAGGAACATAAACTTGTTGATTATTATTTTTCATTTCCATAGATTATGAAGATATGTATTACATATTATATTTCTGATAAGGTGTCTAATTGTAAAGAATATTTTGGGAGACTACATATATCAATTATGGAGAAGTGTTTATGTTTCCATGTTTCGAAAGATAATAATCTATTATGGTCCACATGCATGTGTTTAGGTATTGTAATAAATATTACATAAAAAATGATTTAATTCCTATGTATGTTAACCATGGGTCATAATATTTGGTATAATATGATAGGTTTAGTTAACCTTGGAAAACTAGAATGGGAAAAGATTATGAAATCAGTAAATAAATTTTTAAATAGAATTTTAAAGATGAGTTAATGTATAAGAAAATGTCCAAAAATTTTGGTCAATGATATATTTATTAGTTTCAAAGAAATTAAATCTATATATAGTTAAAAATGTGGATGTGGCTCCAACACATATTTACATTGGGGAAATAACCACAAAATACCATATTGACTGAGACTCGATCATGAACTGGTGCACAATAATATGCCTTATTGGGACACCTCGTTTGACACCCCTAAGGGATATTCATTGGAAATTCACAAAACTTTTATGAATAATAATGACTGATTTGAATATAAAATTAATATGCCTAAAATCAGATAAATATATGGTCAGAAATATTAAATAAGGTTTCCTGATTTAGACATCATAATAGTTATTTTAGTGATTATGGGGTTCCTAACTATGATTGTTATTTTTTACTCTATTATTTTTGGTTTTAGTCAATGGATTGTACTTGATGATCTATGTTAATGATGATTGAGACAGAAAATGTAATTATTTTCCTCATATGTATCTATAGGTTATAAGAACTGGAATGAAAAATAATTATTTTCTTCCCACACAACAATCTCAAGATACGATCCATGATGAACTTACAAATGATCAAAGGAGTAAACAATACTCTCTGTAGTCCTTCATGAGGTAATATCCACCATCCATTATTAGAATAACTAATCTATTGTTTTTAGAAAATGGATTTGAACACCTAAAAATTTATTTTTCATTCTCTAGTATTTGGATCTCGAATAATTCATTTTAGATGTCTACAATTTTGTTGTTGAAGTAGATAAATGGTGGACTCTAATCAAGAAAACAAGTCAATATGATGAAATAGACTCAATGGATTGTGATGATTTCAATAGCTGATTTTTCAATAAGTACATTACTATTATTATTCATACGAATATGGAGAATGAATTTCATAAGTTAATGAAAATTCATGATGAATCTATTGGTGCTTTTGAGGATAATTTTACAATACATTTGTGTTATAGTTAAATTTTTTATCATCCCACATGAATGTAAGGTTCATGGATTCTTCGGTGGCTCAAAACTAAAACATCATATTCTTCTATACATGTTTTTAGATTTTCCTTTGACCCAATATTAATTTTCTTATCAAAACAATAGGATAGATGCGTAAATACAACCTCTATCAAAATAGTAGGATAGATACGTAAGGTTCATGGATTCTTCAGTGGCTCAAAACCAAGTCCTTGAAGGGTGTTATCCATCAGATACATCATTATGTATGAATACATATTTCCATGTGCTATCAAGGATGAAATAGAGGTTGTATTTACGTATCTATCCTATTGTTTTGATATGAAAATGAATATTGGGTCAATGGAAAATCTAAAAAAATGTATAGAATAATATGATTTTTTAATCATGCTCATGGTATGGAAATAAGAATGGAGTTAATTATCTTAAGGGGACTACTAAATTTTTTTAATTATAAAAGGTGAGTTCATTGGGAAATGGATTGGTGAAGTGGTGTGAATAAGTTGGATTAAAATGAAAATAGAGGTGGATAGATAGTCATAGAATGCACCACCCCGACTTTAGTGCATCAAGTGTTAACAGAATATGAATTATGTTAAAAATTCCCCAAAACAAATGGTTAATGACGATGGTCAATGTTAGTATCCACTTAAGATAAGGGACAATGGGAAATATCATATGATCCATATTTCTGATCAGGGGTGTATTGATGATGTGGTTAAAGGTAATCATATGATCCACACTAGAACAGTTAATTTATTATTTGAATCTATATATACCCATTCTATTGTATCTCATGAATTTTTTATGGGTATAAAGATTCCCCCTAAATTCTTAGTTGTGGAATTAGTTGTAAAAACTCGTAATGGTGTGATGATCACATCTGAAGTCTATAATTTCCCTCCAGTTGACATTGGTGGGAATGTGCTTCCTATAAATCATTTCATTATTCCTATAGTTATAATTCATGTCATATTATGTATATATTGGTATTATAAAAATAAATTCCCCACCAATTTTCAATGAAGGTATGTCACATTTTACAGTTCAAACCAACAAATGATCATCTGTTAATGTAACAATTAGTATAAACATCCTATAGAGATCAAATATAGTGTACATGGCTTAATTACCATTTAGAATGGGTGTTTATCAAAAATGGATAGAGAGATAGTTGACATTGATGATATTGTAATTATATATGATTTTATTTCTTTCTTTCTAGAGAAGATTCTTGGTCTTCTCCAAAATGTAATGTAAATTTCTTATTAGAACTTATACCTAGTTTAACTTCAATTTCAAAGACTCCCTATTGAATTTTCTCGATTGAGTTAGAAAAATTTATGAAGAAACTCCATAGAAACCTTGAAAATGGATTTTTTATACCATGTATGACACCCTACGGTGAAAATGTACATTTTGTTAAAAATAAATAGAGTTTAATGAAACTATTAATTCATTATCCAGATATAAAGAAGACCAAAATCAAGAACAATTATCCACTTTATTTGATTTATTACTTGTTTAATAAACTATGTGAACTAAATTATTTTCCATTATTGTCCTTTGTTATGGATATCATCAAATGAGGTTCAAACAATTTTATGTACTAAAAAATTATTGCCTATAATATATGAAAATTATGAATATATTGATACACTTTAGTCTTACTAATTCCCCTTTTATCCACAAGGATTTACTGAATAGAGAATTTAGATATTAACATGATTAGTTTTGAGTAGTCTTTATATATGACATTATTATCAACTCAAAGAGAATAGAATAGAATGAAGACCACATGAGAATTTGACTTAATACCCTATGAAGGAGAAAAATATAGAAATTATAAAATGATTTATTTTTTGTTGAAAAATTATTTTTTAGGTCACATAATCTCAAAAGATTGTATATCTATAGATACAAAAAAGACATTGTCTATTTAATATTGTCCTAGATCAACCATGGTCACCAAATCCATAGATTTCCTAGTTTACCTGGAAATTAGCGACCCTTTTTTAGAATTTATCACTTATATCTAATCTTATTACCATGTTAACTCATATTGGATCCATGTTCCTCTAGATAGATGAATGTACGGAAAGTATCATTTAACTAAAGAGATGAATTTTCAATGCTCTTATGATTACATTACCCAGTAGTGGATAAACATTTCTAATCAATAGTGATGCATTGAAGAATTTATTGGTATGTTTTATTTTTAAAAATGGAATGTTTATATCTTATATCTCATGAAAACTAAATATTCCGGATAAAAATTAACCATATCATGATTCAGAGTTTGCTGTGGTAATTTTTTCAATAAAGATATGGAGGCCCTATCATTTTGGAGTAAGGAGTGATATATATACTAATCACAAATGATTAAAGTATACATTCACCAAAAATTGGTTAAATATCATCTATATGAGATGGTTACTTTTTTTTAAATATTATGACTATTTAATACATTACTACACATGGAAAGTAAACAAGATGGAGGCAGCTTTGAGTCGAAGGGATCATGCCAGCCTATCTGTGATGAGCATTACAAGTGATCCAATATTTATCGATCAATAAAGAATAGATCTATACATCCTAATAAAGGGAAAAAATAAAATCTTTATCAATTGAATTTTTAACAATAAATGCATGTTATGATTAAATTGGTGTAGAAGGAAAACGTAGATATGAAAAATTTGGTTACAAATGATCTAGAATTTACCTTGATCATGATGGAAAGATAAGGTTCAAGAACGGTGTATACAATCCTTCTATAATATATTTGATTAATGATTTTTTTTGAATCATAGATTACATCATTCTTTATTCCACCTTGAAGTATGAAGATGTAAAGATATTTGAAAGAATATTTCTAGTGAGATGGCATGAAGAGATATATCGCAAAGTTTGTATCATGGTTTTTCAATTTTCAGAAAGTTAATGGTGAAAGAATATATTATAAAGTTTTGTTGCATCCATTTCCCATACCATAATAGAAATGGGAAAAATAACCTTTTATTTTGTCATTGGGCTCCCAAAAATATCTAAAGGGAGTAATTATTTATGGATTATAGTCGGTCGACTTAATAACTCATCACACATCATTGATTTTAAAGAATAATTTTCTATAGATCAACCAAATAGGATATATATTAATGAAGTGTTGAGGTTAAATGGAGTACCAAATTACATTTTATTTTATTGTGGTCATAGTTTAACCTCAATGTTTTGCAGAAGTTGTAACATTCCAAGAAAATAAACAATAAAACTTTTTCATAATTATAAATATCTTTGAATTAAATATTAATTTTACTGTAATGGGGGTTCTATGATTGATGGAATACCCAATATGCAACAACGGGTTTCTTTGAAATCTTATTGTGCACAATAATAATATTATAATTTTATTTTAAATGGTAGTTAATGCCTAGTATTTTTATTGTGGGGAATTAAAAAAACTAACTACTATATGCTTATACATGTTTTTTAAATGTTTTTAAATTTATCCAATAAATTTTAGAGGCATAAAAAGTGAATGAATCAAATTTTAATCATAATTTACTTTAAAATGATGATTTACGACCTTTTGATGGAAAACCCAATTTAAATATAGTTTTGGTAACTTTTATATGTTTTATTTTACCAAATAAAATTATTCTTTAAAATCAGGACATCAAAATTCACTTTGGGTAAAATTTTGGTATTTTACCGATAAAATTCAATTTTAGATGAATAGTGGAAAATACTGTATTTTAATTCAAAATTGCCTTTTAATATAATTTATTTATGTTGTTAGATTATGTTTTTAATTGATTTTAAAGTTTAATTAGATTATATTTTTACCATTTAATCCAATTTTTTTCATTGGATGAAATTTCACATTGAAATTGAACATAAAAAATTGTTAATCTATTGATAGTTTTTTCTTAAAAACATGATTTTTATTTTGATTGCTAGAACTAATTTTAAATAAATTTCTATCACTAATGTGTTTTGAATTTGGTAAATATATTCAAAATTTTTAATCAGGAGGCCCAAATTGTGTAAATAGGTAACTTTTATTTTTAGACATTATGAATATTTACTTTAGTAAATATTTTATTTACCATTGTTAAAAGAAAAATCAGGTAATTAAGGGTAAACAAATAATATTATAAAAATATTAAATTACCCTAACATGTTTTATAATCCAATTTTTAGATAAATATCTGACCATTTTCATCCTAGGGTTGATTTTGGGACCCAATGGGGCTACATGGTAGTGATAATGGCACTTTATTTTAATTAACTTAAAGTAAAGGCAAAAATGACATAAAACAATATCATTTAGTAAATCAATTTTTACATGGGATTATATAAGTTATCTCATAGACTATAAATATTAATTTTAATGATAAAAGTATTTTCTTTATCATGGAAATTTTTTATAATTTTTAGACATCAAATAAATTAAATTATTTATGAAACAATAATGTTGTAGTGTATACCTCATTAATAAATATTCTAAATAAATAAGATTATAATGATTAAAATAATATCCAAAACCTATACAACTCTAATTGGATGATTTTATTTCGACAATGAGTCATCTTATATTCGTCTTTAATATGTTTGGGACATTTAGAAACTGGTAATCATTATATAATAAAATAATATTTTCTCACTTTCCTAAAGAGCCCCTCTTCACCCTTATAAAAATCCATCATCTCTAACCCATTATTCAACCCTATCAAGCCTCGTGGATCATCCAAAATCTACCCAATTAATCACCATAAGTCCTTATCTTCCTCCTAGAAGCCTTTTCCAAGGCATTAGGCAATTAATGTAAACCATTTAGTTCAAACCAAAAGAAGATACCCGATTTGGAGGTAATGTCTTCTCCTAAGTTCTTTTGTTTTATTTTCCTTATCCAAACCCCTAAAATCTTTCTATTTCTTTCTTTTATAACCAAACTAGTTTCCTCAGTATATGATGTTGTTTTTATGAGAATTATTCATACTATACTTACAAAAACCTACGTTTAATGGGTGAAGAACATACTATTTATGCAGACGACGAACTAACGCCTCACAAAATGATGATTGTTAAATTATCTCCTACCACCTATTATGGTGGCCATTAACATGGAACTGTATTTATATGTGATATAAATCATATTTTTATTGTTTCTATGCTTCTATTTTTTTCATTTATAGAACAGCTTTATGGTTTCCATAGTGGGTAAATAAGATAATCTCATTTGAGGAAGTGCGGACTACAACCCCTCAAAGTGATATTACTCGTTAATTACATATTTGGGATGTAAAAAATATTTATATAATTATATTATATATGATATAATATTGTAATTATAATATACCTATGTATCATTATGTTTTAATTCTATTAATATAATAAATAGAAAAGAAAGTAGCGTTCATGTGAACGTACGACTTACCATCTCCATGAATGGTGAATTTCAATTCATACTTCCAAATTTTATTTACTATTATAAATACATATTTATACTAGATATATAAGATATATATGATATCTAAATCATTAATATCCTTGTGTATGTAATGTAATTTTGACAACATATAAAACTTGTAAAAATAAGAAGTCCATTTTTGACTCATGTATCAAATATCGAAAAAATGAATGTTTTTAACTTAAATGATTTCCTGATGTTTATAACATGGTAATATGTGATATAAAAGAATAATTTACTTGAAAAGGGTTCTTAATAAATTATAAATTAACTTTTTTTTATTATTCAGGAGATTAAAGAATCAATGAGTCAAGTCGGACACAAGGTAAGGGAACTTCTTAACCCAATTTCCATTCTTTGGGTTGATCTTCTCTTTCTTGTTTATGTCGTTCTTTGATTATGAGAGAAATGAATTTTTATATCTTATCTTGTATTTATACTTCTTTTAAGTGTTCTTATATTGAATACACATAATTGATCTATTTTATTGAAAAAATGGTCTTTGTAAGGGACTTCATCTCAATCTCCTTTCATTGATGAATATTTTGTTTCAATACCCAAATTTCTTTCATATGTAGAATAAACACCTTTGCCTTTTCATTTCATTAAAATGGAAACTTTTTCTAAAAATCATTTTACTAAGCAAAAAAAATATTATGTCTTTTTAACGTAAGTGGTGATAATGACCTTCTCACCACCACGAGTATTATTTGATCTTTGCCTTCCGTAAAAAGCCATTGTGTTTTTTAATGAAAAATAAATACTATATACCATTTTACATATTTTGGTATTGAAAATTATTTTGAGAAAGAATTTATTATTTCAATATCTTGGAATTATATATTGTGATTGAAATGTGGAAAAGTTATCTTTCTATTATGCTTGTTTTTTATGTTAAGGTTCTTGGGAATTGTTTACGTATACTAGTGGTTCTGTGGTAAACCTAGGGTGGGTGAGATCGAGATAGCTCTCCAATGCATTGGGTAACGTGATGGAGGTAAAGGTGAATGTTTCTCCTAACAGATTTAAGGAAAATACTATGATGGGTATTCCAACAAAACTCCCTGTGTATCTGTGATAGCTACAGTGTAAGTATGATATGGATGCCACAAGTTACCTTTATTATTTATGAATTAAATGTGTTATTCATAAATCCAATGATTTCAGGAGGTATTTTAAAGAGATTATGTTATGTATGTATTGATGAACTAATGTTTTATTTCATTGTTTTATAACCCTTACTGGTCCTTTTATGCTCATACCATGTTTGGAAATTCTTTTCATAGGACTTAAAGATGAATATGGTCAAGGATGGGATCAAGGGAATGTCTTGGTGTCTAAAACATAAAACATGATATTACTATTTTTTTCAAGAGTTTTAATTTTATGAAAGAATGGAAACTGATTAGACGTTTTTACTTTGTAATTTTTGAGATGTAATGTAATAGTTATGGCCTAACTCTCTAAAAATATAAACCTAAAAATATCCTCAATGTGAAATTTTCATTAAATTCATGATTATGTAATGTTTTAAGGCTGAGTTTTTATAGTTGGTATTAGAGGTCAGTTTAGAAAACTTTAGAAGTTATAATATTATCAATTTAATCTTCATAAATTAATTTTAGGTAAAATTGAAATTATATAGCATTTATAGATTACTAGTTGCTTTGCCTAGGATATTTATGTGTTTAGAATGTTTTTCTGTAGAGGAAATAGGGAAAATATGATGGGATGACATCAAGATGAAGACAACCTTCCCAATCAGCAACCTGAGATGGTCGGAATTGGAACTGAATAGTTTGTTGTAGTGATGAAACAATTGACTCAAGCGGTAAATGGTGGTGGTATACATGCAATAGATCTGCCAGACCAACCAAAGAGGAACATTTTTAGTAGTGGATTATTTCATAAGGCAATATCCCCCATCATTCAGATGATCATCAGACCATGTGCTAACAGAAGGGTGGATTAAGGCACTAGAGAAGATTTTTTATGTCATAGGGTGTTTAGAAAATCAAAAGGATAGTCTTTATATTTACCATTTTGATAGTGAAGCTGATCAATGGTGGTCGATGGTTAAAAATGTTAGGTATAGTAATGAGATTAATGCTCTTGATTAGTATGAATTCAAAGGTATGTTTCTTGAGAAATATTTTCCTCAGGTGTTTTGTCTTAGTATTTAAAAAAAATTCCTAGAATTGAGATAGGATGATGACTCAGTGACAGCTAATGAAGAAAAATTCACTCGACTGGCAAGGTATACTCCAAATTTCATATGAGATCTTAATAGTAAAATCAACCATTTTACTTAGGTTTAAATCCAACGTATCGAAGGGCTTTAGCTCATCATGAGTTCAAATGTTCTGAAAAACTTGTTTGATGTGTGGAGAAAGTGGAAATGGAGTTTGTCGATGGTCATGTTTTCTTTGAAAAACAACAGAATAAGTGTTCATGGTGGCAGGTGAAAGGAAATAACTCTTCAAAAAAGTCTGATGGTAAGAAACATAATTTTATAGTTTGTGAAAATTGTGGTAAAAAGCTTGTTGGGGAATGTCATGTTAATTCTGGTAAGTGTTACCGATGTGGTAAAATGGGACATAAGGCATTGAATTGCACTAAAAAAGAGTAGGGTAATGGTAAGACAAAATCTGATTTACTTTCAGTAAAATGTTTTAAGCGCAATGAAATTGGTAATTATGCAAATGAGTGTCCAACTAAGAACTCAACTGAGGTAAAGCAACTAGAATACAAGAAGAAATGGGTGATGAAATATTTTGCAGCTACATCAGCTATTGATGGTCCATCAAATAAAGTAGTATCACGTACACGATTTATTTTTTCAGATTGTTACAATGTGTTTTTGGATTCGAGGTCTACACATTCTTTCATTTCTGATATGTTTTCTTGTAAATTAGGAATTCCATATCATGATTTGATTTCTAAACATATGTTAAAAACACTGGGTGGAAGTTTTATGACAAAATGAAATCATAAGAACCTTCCTTTAATTTTGTGTGGGAAGAATCTACTTGCAAACATTTCAATTTTGTCTATAGTAGAGTTCGATATTATTTTGGGTATGGATTAGATTTCTGTTTATCATGATAATATTGACTGCAGAGCTAAAGAGGTTTCTTTTCAAAAATAATTTCAGTTTGGGTACAATAATGAACCTTTACTTTTGATAACATATCAGGAAGCTGCGAAACAAGTAAATAATGTAAATGAATGTTACCTTACACATATTCTTGAAAAAACTAAACTATTTTGATTAATGATGTTCCAGTGGTAACTGTGTACATTGATGTTTTTCTTGATGAGTTGCCTGGTAGTATACCTAATTGGAAATATGAATTTACTGTTGACTTAGTTCCTTATGCTAATCCAATTTCAAAACCCCATTATGGAATAGCTCAAATTATCCTTTTAGCGATAAAGAAGCAATTACAGGAGTTATTAGATAATGGTTTCATTCGACCCCACACATCACCATTGGGTGACTCTGTCTTCTTTTCTAAAAATAAATATGGTTCATTGAGACTTCTCATTGATTATAGAGCATTGAATAACATCACTGTTAATAACAAGTATCCTTTTCCTCATATCGATGATTTATTTGATCGACTCCAGAGAGCATAGTATTTTTTGAATATTGACTTGAGGTTGGGGTACCATCAGATGAATGTAATGGAATTTTTCATTCCGAAGATCGTGTTTCGTACTATATATGGCCATTATGAATTTGTAGTTATGCCTTTTGGGTTAACCAATGCACCTACTGTATACAAGGATTTTATGAATAGAAATTTTTGTGAATTTTTGGATCAGTTTGTGGTTGTATTCATTGATGATATTTTGGTTTATTCTAAAAGTAAATTAAAGCATGAAATTCATTTAAGGGTTTTATTTCAAGCATTAAAATAAATTAAATTTTATGGGAAATTCCACAAGTGTGAGTTTTGGTTAAAACAAATTTCTTTTCTTGGTCACATTGTTTCATCAAGTGGCATAACTGTTTATCCTACAAAAACAAGAGTTGTTTAAGAATGGAAAAGACCCACAAATATAACTGAGATTTATAGTTTTCTTGGTTTGGAAGGTTATTACTGTAGGTTTTTTTAGAATTTTTAACAGTTATCTATCCCACTGACTATGTTAACATAAAAAGGTGTTATGTTCGTTTGGACAAAATAATGTGATGATTGTTTTCAGGAATTGAAAAGAAGATTGGTGAATGCTTTAGTTTTGGCACTACCTTCCAGAAATGGTGTGTTTTTTATTTACAGTGATGTTTCATTGAGAAGACATGGTGGTGTCCTTATACAGAATGATCAGGTAATTACTTATGCTTTACGTTAGTGGAAACCTCATGAGTTAAATTACCATACACATGATTTGGAATTTTTTCTTTTTCTTTTTTTCTTTAAAAATTTGGTGAAATCAACTGCATGGAGTAAAATGTAAAATATATACTGATAAAAAACGATTAAAGTATATATTCACTCATAATGAATTGAACATGAGACACAAGATATGGCTAGAATTAATCAAGGATTATGATTTCATGATCCAACACCATCAGGAAAAAACAAATAAATTGGTTTATGATTTGAGTCGAAAATGTAATCCTTCATTAACCATGATACGTTTTGAACGATATCCTTTGATTTTTGATTTGATAAACGTTTTCATAGAAGTTATTGGTGTAGGAAATTCTTCTATTTTGTTTTAGGTGTCAGTGAAATAATCTCTCTTAGACATAATTAAGCAAACGTAGAAGGAAGACAGTGAGTTGAAGAAAAAGTTAGAGTTGGTTCAGAAGGGTATGGTGCCTGCTTTAAACATTGATAATGATTGTATTTTGAGATTTAGAAAAGATATTATGTGTGACTTGTGATTCACAATTGATGAACGAGTTGTTATGTGAAGCTCATAGTTCCCCATTTTCAGTTCATCCTAGAAGTACTAAGATGTACAGAGATCTTCGGTAGTATTACTGGTGGGATGGAATGAAAAGAGATATTGCTAATTTTACTATGAAGTGTTTGACTTGTCAATAGTTTAAAGCAAAGCGGTAGTTTTTGAAAGGGATGCTTAATTCATTACAAGTACTATAGTGGAAATGGGAAAATATATCCATGGACTTCATTGTGGGATTGCTGAAGACATCTCGAGGTAATAATGCAATATGGGTTATTGTTGATCGATTGACTAAATATTCTCATTTACTTTCTATTCAAGATAATTTGTATCTAGATCAACTTTCTCAGTTGTATGTTAAAGAGATAGTCAGGTTTCATGGAGTTCCCCTCTCCATTGTATCTGATCGTGATCCCAGGTTTACTTCCAACAATTGGAAAGGCCTTCATAAGTCGTTTTGTACTGAATTAAATTTTAGTACAACATTTCATCCAAAATATGATGGGAAGTCAGAACAAAAAATTCATACCTTGGAGGATATGTAACATGCTTGTTCACTGGATTACCATGGAAGTTGGGAACATCATCTTTCTTTGGTTGAATTTTCATATAATAACAGTTTTCATTCCATTAAACAGATGGCTATATTTGAGGCATTATATGGAAAGCAGTGTCGAACACCATATTTTTGGAGTGAATTAGGGTAAAGGAAGCCTATGGGACCAGAATTAGTATAAGAGATGGTAGAAAAGGTTTATTTGATTCAAAATCACATGAAATAACTCATAGTAGGAAGAAAAGTTATGTGGATAACCAGAGGAAGGATCATTCTTTTGAAGTAGGTGATCATGTCTTTCTCAATGTTTCTCCAATGAAAAGTGTGATGTGTTTTACTAAGAAATTAATGTTGAGTCCGAGGTTCATTGGACCTTATGAAATACTAGATAAATTTGTATTAGTTACATATAGAGCTACATTACCACCAAGTTTATCCTATGTACAAAATGTTTTTCATGATTCAATGTTGAGAAAATATATGTCAGATCCATCTCATGTTTTAAGTAGAGAGGTAGTTTAGTTGGAAGAGAATCTTTCTTATCAGGAATAACCAGTATGGATTCCTGACCATAGAGAGAAAGTGTTGTGGAATAAGTTAATTCACTAGGTAATGGGTTTTTATAAAAACCAAATGGTTGAAGAGGAAACATGGGAATCTGAAAATTCAATGAGGTATAAATAACCCCGTTTTTTTGATAAGTGAATATAAATTGTGAGGATGCAATTTCCAAAAGGGGGGAAAGATGTAACATCCCATGTAAAAATAGAATAATAAATTTTCATATTTATTAATATTTGTGAATTAAATATTAATTTTTCTTTATAGGGGTTTCTATGTTCGATGGCGTACCCGATACGCAACAACAGGTTTCTTTGAAATCTTATGTTTCATAATAATAATATAATATTATTATTTTAAATGATAGTAAACACCTAGTAGTTGTATTAGATGGAATGAACAGAACTAACTACAATATGATTATTCATGTTTTTAAAATGTTTTTTACATTTATCGAATAAAAGTTAGTGGCATAAAATGTGAATGAATCTAATTTCAAGAATAAATTACTTTAAAATGATTATTTACCTCATTTTGATGGAAAACCTTCTTCAAATATAGTTTTAGTCACTTTAATGTGTTTTATTTTAACAGATATTAATATTATATAGAATCAATAAATCAAAATTCCTTTTGGGTAAAATTTTGGTATTTTACTGATAAAATTCAAATTTTGATGAATAGTGAAAAAACTATATCTTAATTCAAAACTTCCTTTTAATACAATGTATTTATATAGTCATATTATCTTGTTAATTATTTTTAATGTTTTATTAGATTACCTTTTAACTATTTAATCTACTTTTGGTCATTGGAAGTAATTTCACATTGAAATTTGACATAAATAAATGTCAATCTTTTGATAGTTATTTCTTAAAAACTCATTTTTTTATTGTGGGAATTTATTTTAAATTATTTTCTACCACTTATGTGTGTTTAATTTGAAAAATATATTCCATGTTTGTAATCAGGAGGTCCAAATAATGTAAATAGGTAAATTTTTTAGACATTTTGAATATTTACTTTTGTAAATATTTTATTTACTATGGATAAAAGATAAATCTGGTAATTAAGGGTAAAAAAATAATATTATAATTATATTGAATTACCCTAACATGTATCCTAATACAATTGGTTGATATATATCCGACCATGGGAATCCTTGGGTCGACTTTGGGACCCCATGGGGCCACTTGGGAGTGATAATGACACTTTATTTTAATTAACTTAATGTAAAAGCAAAAATGACATAAAAAAATATATTTTAGTAAATAAATTGTTACATGGAGTTATATAATTTATATTTTAGACTATAAATATGAATTTTAAATCTAAAAATATTTCTAACCTAATGGTAATTTTTTATAATTTTTAGATATTAAATAAATTAAATTATTTATGACACAATAATGATGAAGTGCTTACCTCATAATAAATGTTTTAAATAAATAAGATTATAAAGATTAAAATAATATTCAAAACCTATCCAATTATTATTTTATGATTTTCTTTCTAACATGAATCATCTTATCTTTGAATTTTACATGTTTTGGACATTTAGAAACCTAAAATCATTATATAATAAAATAATATTTTCACAATATCCTAATGAGCCCCTCCACCCCTTATAAAAAGACCTCATCACTTACCCATTACTCACACCTCTCAATCCCCATTTCTTGTCCATCCTATTCCCAATTAAGCTCTCTACATCCTTATATTTCTCTTAGAAGCCTTCCCTTAGGAAGAAGGCAATTCATGTAAACATTTTGGTTCAAACCAAAAGATGATACCCAATTTAAAGGTAATGTGTTCTCCTAAGTTCTTTTGTTTTATTTTCCTTATCTAACTCCCTAAAACTTTTTTATTCCTTTTTTAACAACAGAAGTATCCTAAATATACTATGTTGTTTTTATGAGAAGTATTCGAACTATACTTACACACACCTCCGTCTAATGGTTAAAGAACATACTGTTTTTGTGGACGATGAACTAACACCTCATGAAATGATAATTGTTCAATTATCTCATACCACTGCTTATATTGGCCATTAAGATGGAAATATATTTATTTTTGATATATATTATATGTATATTGTGTCTATTTTTTGTATTTTTCATTTATTGAAAACGTTTATGTTTTCCACAGTGGGTAAATATGATAATCTCATTTGAGGAAGTACGGACTACCACCCCCTTAAAGTGATATAACTCGTTAAATCCATATGCAGGACATATAAAGGATGGAAATAATTATATTATATATGATATTATACTATAATTATATTATTCCTATGTATAATTATGTTTTAATTCCATGAAAATAATAAATAGAAATGAAATAAGCATTCATGCATACGTACGACTAACCGTATCCATGAACGGTGCATTTCATTTCATACCTCCAAAAGTTTTGTACTGTTATAAATACATATATATAATGGGTATATATGATATCTAAATCATTAATATCATTTAGGAGATAATTTAATATTGAACACATAGACAACATGTAAATATAAGAAGTTCATTTTTGTCTAAAGTACCAAATATCGACAAAACGTCCGTTATTAAACTAAATGACTTCATAATGTTTATAAATGGTAATATGTGATATAAAAGGAATAATAAACTTTAAAAAAATTCATAAGAAAGTATAAATTATCTTTATTATATTATTTAGGAGATTAAATAATGAACGAGTCATGTCGGACATGAGGTAAGGGATCATCTTAACCCAACATCCATTCTTTGGGTTGATCCTATCTTTCTTGTTTATATATTTCTTTGATTATGTGAGAAATGAATTTTTATATATTATGATGTATTTATAAATTCTTTAAGTGTGCTTATATTTAATACACATAATCAATCTATCTTATTTACAAATTGATCTTTGTAAGGGACTTCGTCTCAATCTCATTTCATTAAGGCATATTTTGATATAATACATGACTTTATTTTATACAATGTATAAACACCTTTGACCTTTTCATTTCATTTAAAGGTAATATTTTCCTACAAAGAATTTTACTAAATGACAAAAAAGAATATTTATTTTTAACGTAAGCAGTGAAAATGACCTTTCTATCACCATGAGTATTATTTGATCTTTGGCTTCCTTAACAAGACGTAGTGTTTTTTTATAGAAAAATAAATACTATATAACCATTTTTCTTATTTGGGTATTGAAAATGGTTTTGTTAAAGAATTAAATATTTCAATATCATGAAATGATATATTTTTATTGAAATTTTGAAGTTTTATCTTTACATTATTCTTGTTTTATGTGTTATGGTTCTTGGGAATTGTTTACGTATATGGGTGGTTCTGTGACAAACTTAGGGTGGGTGAGCCTGAGATAGCTCTCCAATGCATTGTGTATCATGACAGAGGTAAATATGAATTTGCCTCCTAAGAGATTTGGGGAATATATTGTGATGGGTATTCCAATTTAACTCCCTATGTAACTGTGATAGCTACAATATAAGTATTATATGGATGCCACAACTTACCTTGATGATTTATGAATTCAGTGTGTTATTAATAAATCTTACGATTTCATGAGTTATGTTAAAGAGCTTATGTTATGTATGTATTGATGAACTAAATTTTTCTTTCTTTGTTTTATCACCATTACTGAGCTTTATGATCATCCAAAGTTTCAAAATGTTTTTCACACGACATAAAGATGAATAGGGTCATGGATGGGATCAAGGGAATGTTATGTTTTCTAAAACATGGAACTGGATGGGACTCTTTTTTTCAAGAGTTTTTATTTTATGAAAAAAAATGGAAACTGAGAAGAAGTGTCTACATTGTAATTTTTGGGTTGTAATGTAATACTTATGTCCTACCTCTCTAAAACACTAAACCTGAAAAGATGCTCAGTGTGAATTATTTATTTAATTCATGATTATTTAATGTTTTAAGGCCAGGTATTTATATACATATTCATCAAATCTCATGACATGGATTTGAGTTTTAGAACATTCCATCATTCTCATACTAATGGTTTGTTTGAAAGAACAGTTCATAACCTAGAATATATGTTGATATGTTGTTATTTGGAATTCAAAGGTTACTGGGATTTGCATTTTACACTAATTGAGATTTCTTACAATAATATATTGCACTCAATAATTCAAATACCTCCATATGAATCCCTATGTGGAAAGAAATATAAAATTCCATCATGATGAATGGATATTGAATAATAAACCTATAGGCACATCAGATTGCTAATGAAATTGTAGAGAAGCTTACAGTCATTCATTTTCACATAAAGGTATCTCATAGTTGATAGAATAGTTTTGATGAGAATTGTCGGTGTAATTTATAATTTATGTTAGAGATAATGTGTTCTTAATAATATCTCTATGGAAGAAGGTTGTGAGATTCAGGATAAAATGGAAATTATGCCTTATATATATAGAGTTCCCTTTAGAATTATTGATTGTTTTTTGATCGAAGTATATCATATGGTACACCTAACAATCCTATATCAAGTCCATGATGTGTTCCATAGATCTCTCATAAGGAATTATATACCAGACCCTTCACATTTTCTAATATGAGAGGTTATAGAGATAGGTCAGGATCTTTCATATTAGAAATAACTGCTGGAGATTCATGATCGTGTAGAAAATTTCTATGAAATAATACCACTCATTTAGTCAATTTTTTTGTGGTCTAAACACCAATTTAAAAAACAGAAATGGGAATTTTGGGATATGTTGACGCAGAATTTTTCTTATATGTTTGTTTCTGAGTCACTAATTTGGAGGTTGAAATTCATTTTAAGGGCGGTACAATGTAACGCCCCAATTATTTTATGAAATAATTTTTTTGGAATAAATTATGTTCATTTGATGGGTTTAATTACATGAAACACTAATCAATAATGTGTTTTACAAAACCTCTAGTTATCTTCCACTACACACATCACTTGGTTAGCATGAATGGCACATGACACAATGTTTTAACAAAATAATAATATATTATTTATATTATTCAAAAATGACTATTATACAACTATCCAAAAATATAAATATAAATATTAATAAATAATTTTTAAATTTAAAGTATTATTATATTATATTTTGAAAACATATTAATAATAAAATACATAATTTTATGTAATTTAATCATCTATTCAAAAATTAATGATTTTTTTAAAAAATAATTTATATTAATTTTGTGAACAATGATAACATTAATTTTTTAAACATTTAAAACTATAATTTTGATAAATTAAACTTACTTTTTAAATTAATAGTGTCAAAATTATCTTCCTGTAATTTTTTTTGGATTTTTCTGAAATCATTCATTATTTTAATGAATTGTGTAAAATACTGAGATTTAATTAAACACTTCCATTTCGTACATTTTAATTATAAAGATAAACTTTATATTAAATTATTTTAAAATAATTTATAGTTCTAATAAAAATATGTTAAATCAATTTAAGTTATTTTAAACAATTTCATATTGAAATTCGATATAAAACATTATAAACTTTTAAACATTTTTTTCTTAAAAGCATTCTTTCTCAACACATCTATGGGAGAATTTTTAATCTATTTTTCCCAATTATTTGAATAGAATTTTAAAAAAAGGAATGAAAATTTAGAATAAGAATTTTATTTATTTATAATAAGGTTAACTTAATTTTTTACCAAATTTATTGTTGAATACATTAAAAATTAATTAGTCTGATTAAGGGAAAAATTAGTTTACCATGGGACAAAATGTAAATATTAAGGGTCATAATGACCTAGAAAATTTAAAACAATCTATTTAATAATATTTTTCAACCTTTTTAATTCAATTATCTATATTGGTATATTATTAGGGACACACAACAAGGAATAAACATGGGTGGAATTCTCTCTTTTCCAAAATACTAGAGTGGCACACACCTCACATATAAATGGCCACCAACTCTCCTCACTAATCGACACTTTCATAACCCTTTGTTTTCAAAAATACCATCCCAAATAACTTCTCCACATAACTCCTATAATAATATATGACATTATTTCTACTTAATTACATCCATGTGTGGCCTTTTATACAAACCAAAAGTGTATACCCAAAGAAGAGGTAATGTTCATCAATGAATGATTTTGTTTTATATCTTCATATATCCCATTAAATAATTTTTATCTAATTATTATATAATAAATTAAGTATATTCAATATACATATATGGTATTATGATATATTTATAACCTATAACTATACAAAAATCCATCAAATAGGTTACAAAATCATTATTTCTATGTTTGGCGGACTACGACCTCGCAAACTAATGTTATTCAATTTTCTATTACCACCTAAATTGGTTGCACATAATGATATACATATTATTTATATATAATATATTTTATATTTATAATATTATTATGATTCTTTAATAACCATATAATGCATACCTTCATGATTTATATTTTTTGGGAATATGTTAATATCATTCGTGCGTAGGAAATTCTATTGTCTTACAACGCGATGTGATTCATTCATTATTTACATGGAATGTATTAAAGATGAGTTTAATAAAAAATTATGATTTATATAATCAAAAAATATAATCAAATTATAATATATATATTTATATATATATATAATTTAGGTTTATTTCTTTCAAAACAACAGTATATTGGAAACATTAATCATGTGTATGTACGACCAATCATCTCCATGAATAGTGTGTTTCTTTTCTAACCACCAAAATTTATAAATTACTATAAATACATATACAGTGAATATATATGGTATTCATGTAATTATATACATTTTATATATTATTAACTCATTATCTAGGTAATTTGACCAAATATATAACAAATTAAAACTTATACAAAAAACAATGTAGTTACTACCCAAAATGTTACATTAACATGGAATTATAAAAAATGGGTAATAAAATTTCATAATAAAATAAGATATAGTATGATATATATGAATGTGGTTTTTTTGATTTATTATAAACTTATATTTATAATTCAAGAAATTTTAATTAGTATGACGGATGTCAAGACATATGGTTTTGGAATTTTTATCTCACTTTAATTTTTTGTGATACATAAGCCATTATAACAACCAATTTATTTTATGTGGTGTGTATACTACCCTTTAAGGTATATAATTATTCTTATACTAATAATTACTTTGATTAACATGACTATTTTAGTATTTTTATTGAATAAGGCTTACAGTTCAAGAACTACCAAATAAATAGTGGGGTTTTGTCTCAATAATAGTTCTTTGTGATGCATGTTATGTTATATAGCTATATTCATTCATGAGGTGTATATATATTCCCAATGAAAATTTATATCATTAATATCCTTCACTATAATATATTTTAAGTATTATGTAAATTTATCATTTCATTTTGATTATGATTCAATGTTACTAAAGTGGTATGATTTTATTACTCCAATCAAATCATTTCTCAGGATTGTTTATGAGGATACATCCATTGATAAAATATTATTATCCAAAACTCAATAATTATCATTAATTTTATATACAATCGTTATCTATGTCATCTTTAAGTAATGTAACTCCTTTTCAACTCATTGTTAAATAGTTAATTAAGAATAGGCTTTCAATAAATTCAAACAACATTTCTTACTTCGATCAGATATTATTTTTCTTCTTAAAACAAGCTTTTAAAAAAAAGTTTTACTATCCTCCAATGAATTTTAAAAATACATTTTTACCAAATTTTTAATTTTAGAAAATATAGAAAGGAATTTTCATATAGTTTCCTATAATAATTCCCATTTGGATTTTATTAAAATGTTAAAAGAATAATAAATTTAACTGTATAGAATGAATGGAATTATCTTACACTATGAATGATCATTACATAAATGATTACATTATATATTTTCAAAGTAATTTTAAAACTATATGGTTTTCAAAAGAAATTATCATTTAAAAATATTTTTTCAATGAAAATTGTTTATTTTCCACAAAAAATGTTTTAAATTATCTTTCAATGTAATTTTTTGTATAAGATTTCATTTTTTGATGTTACTTATGCCGTACTACGGACATAATCCAATGATTTCATTCTAATTATTTGTATGAATGGATTATTTTTCTGATTAAATGTTGGTTGTGAAGACCATTTCTATACCACGAGTTATAGTATGATAAAATGCATCTAAAACCTACTTCATTTCATGGGTTTTGAGATGATGAAGTCATTATGAAACCTATATATTATACATATGATATGATGTGATGAAAATTGTAAGATACACATTTCATTTTATGGGTAATGATTTGTTAAATTTTTATGATCTTGTGGAACACAAAAGTATGATAATATTATATAATATGTGAGAACTATATCCACCTCTAATTAATTTGTTAAAGATTAATATATCTCAAGAGTTAAACATGGATAGAATGGGAAGTGAATCTGTTATAGTAATACCCTGTTGGAATGGGTAGTGAACTCGGTACAGTAATACATGGACAAAACTAATAGTGAACTCATTACGGTAAAGGACTTTGTCCACTATGATGATCCTAACAGTGAGCATTGACAATATGAAAAAAAATTCGATGCATAGATGTATACTAACAATTCCATGTCATATGAAAATGTTTTTCTCTCATGGATCATGTTCCACGATTCTGTAATATTCATGTCTTATGAATTTCCATCCTTTATGCCATAATTCATGATTATGGTCTTTGATATGCGAGGTATTCCTTTCATTTTTTATGACCATGATCTCATGCCCTTATGATACTATTATGCTTTTATATCTCCCTTGTTTCCCCTTATTGATCATATAATCTCACCCATTACTATGTGTCCTTTACCAAGATTATGAATATATGTATTATAAATTATACACATAATAGGGGTTAAAGTTATGAAGAATAAAGTGATAGATGAGATAACCCGATATAGACCAGGGGTTATGATTCCGTGTTTCCAAAGATACAAAAATATAAAGGTCATCGTGCATTTTTTTATGTAATGTAATTAATATTATGAAAAATTGATGTAATACCATTGTGTATTTATCCTAGGTCACTATAGTTATTTTCTAAAACATGAACTTAACATGGAGCTAATAATAATAAAAGTAATAAATATAGGATCGAAATGTATATATAGATTTCTCAATTACAAGAGGGTGTGAATTATAGTTTTAAAAAAATCATTTTTATCCTTAAAAAATCTATGTTCGACAATGTTAAACAAGATGGATTCACAAACCCTTTTTATTTCATAACAAATAATGTATCTTCCTTAGGATAAAGATACTTTATAAACGTTTACTTATTGAAATATTATACCTTAAAGTGTATATAATCTTATTTATATCATAGTATAAAAGTATAATAACGTGTAATAAATTTGCACTTCATATCATTAACAAAATGAAGTGGAATTAAAACATGTAACATGACAACACATGTAAGAAATTTTTTAACCCCAAGAGAAGGGTATGAAACAATCCTGGATAAACATCACATGATTTATACATTAAAGAAGGTTTTTTTACCCACACCAGGGTAAGCCATCGATACGAATATTGGTATCTATCTTTATATCCCTACAAACCTCGATCTCTAAGGTGATCGACACCTCTATCTTCCAATCCCCTAAAGACCTCGATTGATTAAAAAAAATCAGAATCTAACTAGGAAGGTTGAACTAGATTTTCTTAGCTTGATCATGTTGTTAACAGAATTCAAACCAGGAAGATTGAGCAGATATATCACAACACATAGGAGTTCCACACAATTATTGTTTAAAAAAATTGAAATGGCTGGTTATTTTTCGGGAAAAATTCCAACGGTTGACTTCCACATCCATCAGTAATATTTTCTGTTAAATTTTGAAGGGACCTATACATGTGTTACTCAGCTAACAGTTTGTTAAAAACAGATTGTACGAAATCATTTACTGTTAGAAAACATGTGAAACAATATCATGTGTAAGAAGAAATAAAATATAAGAAAAATATTTTTACAAATTTAATAAAAATAGGATTTGATTAAATTGAAACAATATGTAAAGAAAGTAATGTAACTTTAACAAATATGAATAATCAAATTCTAAGGACAACTAAAATCAGAGTCTATGATATATTAACTATAATATTCTGAAATAATAGATAATTAGATTATAAAATCATAAGAAATCACAGTCTAATTTCTATAGAAATCAGAGTCTGATTTTTAGAGAAATCAGGGATTGATTTCAAGAGAAATCAGAGTATGATTTTAGGAGAAATAAAAGTCGGATTTTAGGAGAAATCATAGTGTGATTTAAGATGAAATCGTAGTTTGAATTTCAGAGAAATATAAGTCTAATATCAACATAAATCATATTATGATATCAGAAGAAATTAGAGTCTCATTTTAGAAGAAAATGGAGTCTCATTTCAGAAGAAATCAGAGTCTCATTTCAAAATAAATCAGAGTCTGATTGAAGAATAAATCAGGGTTTGATTTCAAAAAAAGGAGTCTTTTTCCATATTAATCAAGATTCTGATTTTAAAAGAAACAGGAGTATGATATCCATAGAAATCATATTCAAAATTATAGGAAAAACATATTCTAAGGAACTGCAAGGTTCTAAGTTAGATAAGGATCCGATTTTTGTCTTTATGAAAAAAATGCTTAGACATGGTTTAAGAAGATATTATATAAGGTACAAAAGATCATAAGTAATGTAAAAAAAAGTCAAATAGAATGAAAACATTCATTAGGAGAATATTTCTTAGAGAAATATAATTTACCTTAAGAAAATGTGTTTGTGATTTTAGAAACATAATGGTAGGGAAAATTATTACAGAAACTTATTGACTAAAAAATCTCCCTCTTTTTTGTAAATCACTAAAAAATTCTAAACAAATAATTTAAGGTATTTTGGTTTTCATTTGTGAACCTTAAAATAAATACTTATCTCTCTTTATTTATGACCATTGATGAATATGACTAACTCTCCCTTTGGTTTTTAAATCCCTAAGGATCATATTCTTTACTTTCTTAGAGAAAGACCTCTTTCTTACTTAATAATTTCTTCTTTAAGTAATATCTCCATTACTTTTTCATTCTCCTCCTTTACCTTAATATTATTTTTTATCATTATTTTATCCCCCTTTGTGATTTTCAAAAATGAATTAAGTTACAGAGAAAAACATATACCTAAAAGGTTTGGAATATACCAAACAAAACAATAGAAAGATAAAAATTTTCATTAAGATGAAAAATTTTGTTATAATGAAAAACACAACAAAAGTTTAGTGTTTTATAGAAAATAAATCATCCTTACATTTCTCCTTTGGTATAATCTTTTTCAAGGTTTCATTCAGCTTCATCAATTATTTATGATTGTATTGAAACTTCTTGATCAACTGCACCTGATTCTGATTTTTCTATTTTTTATATTTGATTCTATATTCGTAAGACATAAAAATGTCTCTTTTACACTTTATAACTTCTTATTGATCTCTGAGTTTTTCCAAAATCTCCTCCCTGAGTTCCCTTTCAATTTTTTGATTCAGAGAAATTGAACATAGTTTCCTATTGAGATCTTTATCATCTTGTTGAGACTATCTTTCCCTTCCTTTAGATATTTATAAAAACTTTTTAAAAGTTTATTTATTATATCATTGGACATATCAAAAGAATTTTTACTAAATCCGTGAAGTCATAAAATATTTTAATATCATCTATCACTTTCTTAGACCACATAGTTATTTCTTTGAAAGATCCCCTATGAGAATTATAACCGATATGAAAATATTGAACTTAGTTTCAAGATTGATAAAATTTTCTTAAAGAATATTTGATGAATATAATTTTTGTTTGACTATTTCTTGAAGTATTTGACATGTGGAATCAATGATTGGAAAGAGTGGAATGAAATTCATAAGATTCTTCAACAAATGAACTAAAAAATCATGTCCTAAAGAATATGAAGATTCTGATAAATATTATTTTTCTAGAGAGGGGAAATTATATTGATCATATTCCTTCATCTTTGATGTTCTAAAAATATCCTTCTTTTAGTTTGCAACAACAACCTTCTTTGGAAAATCAAAAACGACATGTTTACCTTTATTCACCTTAGTGAATTATCTTTCAAATTTCTGAGTTTCATGCTCACCAACAGAAACATGAACTATTTTATCATCATCAACATCAATTATTTATTAGACATACCATCAACATGTTGAAAAATATCATAATTAATACTATCATTATCTGTAGGAGATTTATTGACCTCATCCTACTAATCAACATCTTTCTAAACCTCATCCTGAGAATCAACTTCTTTCAAAAAAAATTCCCTTACATTGGCAATTTAGCTTGGGATGTTTTTATAGATAGATTGTTAGAAGGGCTCTCCATATCTTGATATTCTTCCACCATTATTGTCACTTCTTCATGTTCCTCTTCCTCTTCTTATTCTTCTTCTTCTTACAATATTTATTCTTCTTCAACTATGAGTTCAATAATTGAAATATCATTATTTATCTTATCTGTTACTAGAGTCTCAATTGGAAATGATTCATGCAAGATAAATTCCGGTACCCAAATTTCTTCATAATCCTTCTCTACATCTCAAAGAAAATATTATGTAATTTCAGAATAAAACTTTTTCTTCTTCAACTTATTCTCTTTATCTTTCTTACCAATATCTTCATCTTCATGAATCATTAAGGCCTTAGCGTTAGTATGATCTAACCCAAAAAATACCTCTCCTTAATTATTCTTATTCTTGATATCTCTCCATTTAGTAATAATTCATCTGAAAAAGACTTTTTTTTATTAGACTTTGGTGAAGCATATACTATTTCAGTAGCTGGTACTTTCTCCTGAGGTTCCATTTCATTACCTTTTGTTTTCATAGGGGTTTTCTTTGAGGTTTCTCTAACTACTCCTTTCTTTGAAGTAGCTTGATTATCATTATCAGAAAGATCAAATAAATCTCATGTATTAACACTAAACCAATATTCATCCTTTTCAAGGTCTCATCACTTAACAACATTATCCTAAAAAATTTGGCCTTAGAGTTGAATGGTATTTTGAAAGAGTCTAGAAATTAGACAATAATCTTTGACAAGATCATTGGATATATAATGATTTGATATTTTATTATTCCATTATTAATTTTTTAGGTCATTAAAAGAATGTACTTTACAAGGTATATCTTTCATAGATTCACCAAGAAATCCATCATGAAGATATCACATATTTTTTAGGATTCCTTATCACTATTTCTCCAAATCAGAAAATATTGAATCTAAAGAGCTAGAAATATATGTCTTGAAGAAAGTTGAGATATATTTAGTGTCTTTACACTCTTAAGCCCAAGGAACTTAACAGAAATAACAATCATAAAAGATCCATCATCATCAGGAAACTTGTGTGAGGAATCGATTTCTTATCCATCCTACGGAATATCCAAGATACTAGTAGCCATGTTGAAAGACTATGAATTAGTATATACATAACTCTTGAATGAAAACATTTTTCTCCCTCCTTGTTTATAAAAAATTAATTGTATCCTAGAATAATATAAAAAGATCATCATATACCAGATCTTGATTCCACACTTTAGCTACACATATACATTCCCATCCATTTTTTTGATTTTTGAAACCAAAGAATCATATTTGACAATGATATTTGGGTCCAACAACCTTTCTCTGAATGTTATCCAATCCTTGAGTTCTTTATTGAAGGCCATCATAGTCAATGAGAAATCTTCAAGAGACATTCATATTTGAACAGAATTGGAAAACTGAATAAAACAATTTGAAGATTAGTGGGGATTCAACACAAAAAATCTGAGAAACCCAACGTGCGATGTGAATAAGGGGTTCCTTTATATAGTATTCATGGTGATGATTCATAATCTTGAATAAATCCAATGGTTTAAATTTACATTATATTATTTGATGGTTGAAATCAATTTCATAGAAGGATATATTGAATCTGAAATTTTGTTGTTTTAATGAAAAATTCAGATTTATGGAAATTGAATTTTATAAGGGTTTCTTAAAACAAGATTAAAATACCAACATAAAGAAATGAAATTGATATTATTTAGATAAAAAGTGTACCTTCCGGATTTATCAGAAATATTTTTTAGTATTGATAAGGTTACTCTTATAAAACATATGTTCTAAAAAATTTAGAGAAAGAAGACATTTTAGGTTTGGAATGTTTTCTGGAAAATAAGATATAAAAGAATAAATATACGTACTACCCCTTTGAAAAGAATTGTGTTAATGTTAGGAGATGGTTTCAATAAAAAGATAATATGGATGATCACCTTACAATTATAATTCCTAACTTATGTTTAATGTATTCAAATATATCAGAGAGTAAATGTTTTGTAAATATTTTAGCAATGTGATCTTTCATTCCAATAAATTGAGGAATGATATATTTTTTACATGTGTGATCCCAAAAAAGTGATTATTAATGTCTATGTTTTTTGCATGAGAGTGATGTTTTGGGTATTTTATTAGGTCTATAGAACTATTATTATCACATACTATTTGGATTTTGGTAAAACATATGATATAGTCTATGAGTGTGTGTTGAAACCACAAAACCTGAGCACAACAATTTCTAGTTGCCACATATTCAGCTTCAGTAATGGAAATTGATGTTAGTTGTTGTTTCATTCATGACCATAAAACTAATGAATCAACAAATAAATGACCATGTTCTGTATTAACTTTTTTTATCCATTATACATTCACCAAATTCACCATCAAAAAATAATTTTAAAACAAAATAATTTTCATATGAATAGAAAACTCCTAAATCCATGGTTCCCTTTAAATTGAAAAAAATTCTTTTCATTTCATGTAAATGGGATTCTATTGGATTATATTGATATCGTTCACATAAAAATATAGAAAACATTAAGTCTGGAAGACTAGATGTTAAGTATAATTCAGTTCATAACATTCCTCTAAAAGATTATTGATCTAAAGGTTTCTCAGCATCCTCAAGACAAAGAGTGTTTGAGGTACCAATTGGATTAATTATACTTTTAGTTTTTTCATATCCATAATTCTTAAGAATATCTTTAATATAAATTTTTTGAGATATAAATGTTCATTCTTGTTTTTGAAAAAAATTTTACACAAATAAAAAATGTTAACTCACCTATCATACTCATTTCAAACACATATTTTATAAGATTCAAAAATTAATCAGTTAATGAATGCTATATTGATCCAAATATATTTTCATCAACATAAATTTTAAGAAACCAAAAAAATAACATTTTTTTATAAAAAGAGTTGGATCAGTTGTTCCCTTAACATAATTTTTTTGTAACCAACATCTTATAATTCTATCCTACAAGGCTCTAGGTGAATGTTTAAGTCTATATATAACTTTGGTATGTTTGTAAACATGTTTAGGATGATTTTTATCTTCAAAATGAGGAGGTTGTTCAACATAATATTCCTCTTGAACATATCCACTAATGAAAGAACACAACATGTACATTTGAGAAAGTTTGAAATCGAAAAATGGTGCAAAGGATATTTGAATATTTATAGATTCTCATCTAGCTACTGGAGCATAGGTTTCATTGTAGTATATTAATTCTTGTTGAATATAGGCTTTAGCAACTATTGTTTCTTTATTTTTTACAAAGATTCCATTTTCATCACACTTATTTTTTAAGACCCACTTTACACCAATTACAGAATTTTCTATAAGTATTTCCACCATGGTTTAGACATTGTTCCTTTTGAATTCATTTAGTTCATCTTGCATTGGTTTAATACAATCATCGTCACCTAAAGATTAATCAGTGATTTCAGGTTCTAATTGGGAAGGAAATTATAAATGTTATACTTCATTTCTTAAAGATCTTATATTCCAAACTTGTTGACTTACATCACCCAATGATACTATCGCTAGGTTAATTATTAAGAAAAATCTGATTTCGGTTCTGCGAAACCTGTTCATCAACAAAAGGCAATAAATATTCTTAGTTAAATACATTAGAAACATTTTCTTGAGTATTTTCCTTATTAGAAAAATCATCCATCAAAGGTTGATAATCATTTTTCAAAAACACATCAGAATATTGATGTTGTGATTGTTTAAAAATAAAAGGGTCATCTTCACCGAATTTAACATGTACTATTTCCTTAACAGTATAATAATTTTTTTAAAAACTCTATAATCCTTATAATTGGTGCAATATCATAGGAAAATTCCTTTATCAAATTTTGGTGTGAATTTATGTAAGTTAAATTTAGTATTAAATATGAATACATTGCATCAATATGATTTTAAGTAAGAATCCACAGGTTTTCAACTTGCCCATAACTCATATGGTGTTTTATTAAGGATAAGGTATGCTTTAATCAAGATTTAGAGTATAGAATGCAGTACTTAAAGCTTCAGCCCAAAAATGTTTTGCAATAGAATTTTCACTCAACATGGTTCTGTTTATCTTTTTATGATTTTAGTTTCTTATTTCTACAACACCATTTTGTTGAGGAGTTCTTGGGAATGAGAGGTTTTGAGTAATGCCTTTGTTACTACGAAAAGTTTCAAAATATAAATTTTAAAATTCTCCACCATGATCAATATGAATAGTTATCAATGGATTATTTTTATTATTATTAACACTGGTTCAAAAAATTTTAAAATAATAAAAGTTGTAAGATTTATTTTCTAGAAAATAGATCCTGGTAAATCTAGTGTAATCATCAAATAAAACAAATACATATTATTTGCATCCAATACTTTTAATTTTTTTTGGTCTAAAAAAATACATATGCACTAGATTTAATGCGTAATACGTTGAGAATTCTCTAATTTATTTAGTGACTAACATAGGTTTCTTTCTATATTGACAAGGATCGGTTTATTTTAAAGAATCAAATATAAGCTCCGGTAGAAATGGGTATTCATATTCGACCCACAAATTATGATCCCAATTCTCATACTCATAATTACCATGCATCCAACGGTCCTAGACAAGTTGGATAGACTTTCCCCAAATTGATTTATCTTGAGAGTCTATAATCCACCCAAGATTCTCAAACACAAATAAATCAGGCTCCAAATCCAACTCTTCCTAGTTCAATACATCATATGGAACTGGGTTGCACTTTTTCAACTGAGATAGGTCAAACATGTCATCAATAAATGTCAAATAAAAGTAAAATATAATCTATATTCCACCTTACCGACCCACTTTATGAGCTCGAATGGTTCGATATACCCCAGTGTTAGCTACCCTTATTTTCCCAAACTGTGATGACCCCAACAAGTTGCCACTTTAAAGAACACCCTATCACCCATAGACAACTCTAGATCATTAAATCTCTAATCAACATGATATGCTTGGTGACTTTGTGCAATAAATTTTTTTTCTTGATTAGTGTGGCCTTCATAGATGTCTCTTTCACTATGCTTGTCCCCAACAACAAGGTCTCACCTACCTTATCCCAACAGAAGGGTGACCGGCATGGATGTCCATAGGGAACCTCAAAAGGATACATTCAAATCGAGGATTGTTAATTATTGTTATATGAAAACATATCCAATCAAAAATGTTTATCACATTATCCAAAAAAATCCAATATGCATTCCTTATGTATGTACTCCAAAATTTAATTCTCTCATTCCATTTGACCATCCATTTGAGGATGGTATGCCATACTCAATTCGACCCATGCCCCCATTACCATTTAGAGGCCTACCCAAAACCATGAAGTAAAATGGAGGTCCCCATCTGAGAAGATTAACAATGGAACAACATGAATCCTCACTAACTCATGAACATACAACTGACCCAACTCATCTACCTCTGTTGAATCAATGTTTTGAATGAAATGGTATAATTTGTTCATACAATCAATCACTACGGAAATGGAATTATTTCCCTAGGGTGTACGAGGTAATCCAATAATAAAATCCAAAGAGATCTCACCCAAACTACATGTAGTAATAGGTAGTGGATTAAGAAAACATGTAGTATTTTGGTGCTCTACATTAAACTACTAACATTTATAACACCATGATATGAATTTATCTACATAACACCTCATTTCTAGACACCTGAACTATAAAAACACATCAAAATACCTCTTAGAAGAACCATGATATATTAACCACTATGACTGTTGAGTATCCTATATCACCACATTTCTCAATGATAATTAAAACATAAATAAAACCTTAAAGCATAAAACTCCATCAGGAGATAGTGACCACTCACAACTTGTCATGCCAACATGGAGAAACATCACAAACTGCTGGAGAAAATCATCATTCGTCTGATCCTAGAAAATAAACTCTAGATAAAAAGGATTTATTTGAACATTGGACAAAAACACACCTCAACTATGCTTCTTGGTCTCCATGTGAATCTGAGAGAAGATCCCCATCAACTTCCACACGTCACTGGACATTTCCTTCACCTACAATAGCACCTTCCAACTCATAGCATCATCCACAATGTTACCATTTTCTTGGGTATAACCTATATCAATGTCAAACCCCTTAAAAACTCAACCCAATAATGATTCCTCAAATTCACATCTTTATGGTAGAAAATATAGTTCATGCTTTTATGATCTGAATAAACAAAAAATTTCTCCATTAAAATTTAATGATTCCACATATTTAGGGCATGAATCTCCACTGCTAACTCTAGGTCATGGTTTGGGTAATTATTTTCATGTGGTTGGAGTTAGTGAGATAAATACACAACAACATAGTCATTCGGCAAAAGAATACACAAAAGACCCATACCTGAGGCATCATAATAAACCATATAACACTTTCTAGTTTCTATCAACATCAAAATTGGGTTGGTGGTCAACCAAAACATTATCTCTACAAAAGATACTTGGCACTCTAAAATCAACTCAAACTTCACCATTTTTTAGGTGAGCACTATCATCGAGGAAAAATCCAAGATATGTCTTAAATAAATTGCCTATAATACCCTACCAGGCCTACAATGCTTCTAATCTTAAACACATTCATCAACTTCTCCCATGACTTGACTCCACTGATTTTCTCAGGGTCCACCGAGAACCATTTTTTTGACCTAAAAAAACCTAGAAAATTAACTTATTTGATCCAGAAGGTACACTTATAAAAAATGGCAAAGAGAAGATGGTCCCGAAGAGTGCCCAAAATGATCCACAAATTCCACTTATGCTCCTCCTCATATTCAGATTAAACTAGATTGTCATCTATGAATAACATAATAAAGGAATGGAGATACTAGTGGAACACCCTTTTCAAAATAACTATAAAGACTGATGAAGAATTTTCTAACCCGAAAGGCATGAAAAAATACACAAGATGGTCATATCATTTTTGCAACACTTTTTAATGAATGTCTGCCTCTCTCACTCAGACATGGGGATAACCAAATTGCAGGTGAATTTTGGAAAACCACCTCACCCTCTAAAGATGAGAAACAACTCATAAATATGAGGAAAACTATACTTTTTCTTGATCATTAACTTATCCTCTTTCCAAAAATCAATATAAAAAACAGTGACATCCATCATCCTTCTTCATAAACATGACTGAGATGAACCATGGAGGGACACTCGGTCAAATTGATCCTTTGGATTCCAAATCAACCAGATATACCATTAATTCCCACAAAAGGGTGGGTAATATGGGATGAGGAATGATATATCAACTGTGTTGTTGGAGCCAAATCAATGGCGAACTCCACATCATGTTCCAGAGGAAAACCTGAAAATTATCATTCAAAACCCCTCGAGAATAATTCAACATAATATGAAATCCACCATGAGTAGAACCACCATTATTCTCTAATATTAGAAATGATATCTAAAAAATGATTTTAGAAATTCTGGATTTGGAGGTCCAGCATGTCCGGATCAAGGATCTCATTCACCCTGAAAAACATTGGTGCTTTTATCACATGCCAAAAAGCTCACTCACTTCCTATAACAATAAATGTTGACCTAAAATGCACTATCCAATACATAATGAGGATCACATTGAAGAGTTACATTTATAATATTAGAAAATATTATTCTATCTGGACCCCTAACACGGTGACTGCACAAAATGGACACCTAAGAAGCTTCTCTAGAATCTTAATAATCAGAGTTTCCATCTCTATCACATATCACATAAGATAAATTGGTAATTTTAACACATCCACAAGACTGGTATAAATTAACAAAACATATGCACTAGTGTCAATCAAAACAATATCCAAAGAAGATACAAAAAAATGTTCATTGAACTATCATAGATCCTACACCTGATCCTACTGGAACCTCATCCACAACATGAAGATGGTTCATCTCAGCCTAATCTTGAGACTGTAAACTAGAATATGATTATAACATAAAATAGCTCTGAATAAAATAAGATCTAGGCCTACTTTGATGACCTCCATTACGATAACTTATTGTCCTGGATACCTCTAACTAGGTCGACATTCTTCTAGAAGCTACAGAACACACATCACTCTGATAAGAATTTGGGGCCCAATAAACATGCTACAAGTGGCCCATATCTCCAAATCGAAGGAAAGATTCATGAGAATCAATAAATAAATGTCATGTGTTCCCTACCTTCCTGTGCTAATGAAACAAATATGAACCAACATTGGAATACAAAAATGAATAATGTTGGGAAGGATGATCAGAGCTACCGAATACCTTCTTCCCTTACTCACTGTGCTTCCTCTTCTTTTCTAAAAAACTACCACTTCCCACTACAGACACATCTCCATGGAAACTAGGCTATTCATTATGATCAATATCCAAAATCATGGAATGATAGACCATATAAGAATATGCCTTCATTTTATACAACAAGACCCGAGATCTGACTTATGATCGCAACACCCTCTTAATCATTTTTTCAATAATATTCTCAATAGAAGTGATATTGGGTGTGTACTAGACTATCATAGTAAATTTGTTAGCATACTCAATCGCAATCTAGTATCCATGGGTAAGATCCATAATCTCCCATTATCTGGTGTATGATAGGCCCTCTTGAAAATGACCACAAATTATTTCCTACCCATATGGTCATCTTTTCTATCTTTCATCACTCAGTCCCACTACATACAACTAGGTCCATAAAACATGAATGAGGCACATTATACCTTGAAAACCTAAAAATTATCCAGGAAATAAAACCATTATAAGGTGATCGCCTTAAACCTTACTTAATCTTGAGTTATTACAAGATTACACATTGAGGATCTTTTCCGTTTTAGAGTTTTAGAGAATTAGATCATAAAACTTGAATTACATTCCACATTTAAACAAAGTGGTTACATAAAAGATAGTATTAATTTTTCCCATTAATGGAAACATATTTAAAATAAAACATGGATACTTTCTTGACATTTCATTGACACTATCATCATATCATGTACCCTTCCCTTGACCTATGAAAAACATTTCAAAAATTTGGGATGAGCATAAAAAGCTCAGTAAGGGTTATAAAAATATGGAAAGGAAACATGAGTTCATATATACATAATAATGAAATCATACTTTACCCATAAAGCATAGGCACTTTAACATACCTCATCAAATCATGAATAAAACAAAGAAATAATAAGACATAAAGGTAACTTGAGGCATTCATAACATTCTTACGTCGAGAGTAACCCTCTTGGTTACGTTTGGAATACCTACCACAGTATATTCCCTAAATATCTTTGGAGAAACCTTAATGTTTCACTTCTTCGCGTTACCCAATGCATTGGAGAGCTATATCGGGCTCACCCGCCCTTAGTTTATCACGGAACCACCCGTTTTCATAACAATGCCCAAGAACCACAACATAAACGTATCACATAAAACATGCATAAAGGAAACAAAACATTTTCACATTTCAATCAAAATATAACATTTTAGTATATTGAAATGATGAATCCATTCAAAAATAAACCATTTCCAAAACCATTTAAAACATTTAATAAAGAGATTTTTGAATTAAGGTGTCCTATACCACCTTGAAGATTTTAAAATTTTAAACCATGAATATCCATATAAATAAATCCTTAAAACCATTTTGAAAACATGGATATTAATAAGAACAAATAATTAAAACATTTAAAGCGATATTTTGGTTAAAGGGGTTTTACCAAAAATAGAGACACTTGAATACAATAACGGAGGAATAACATTTAGTGAGAAATTTATAATATCATGAGAATAAATGGATTCATGATATAATATTCCAAAGGACAGTATATACACCATATAAGAGTGAATTGGTGCATAACAACAATGAAGTCTCAATAGAAATGTCAAATGTGATGAAATCCTTTATAAAGAAGGTATCCTTAAATTATGGATAAATAAATCTCAAAATTATGTGTGAAAAATATAAATACACCCAATATAAGTGGATATTAAGTTTAAAACAATAAAAGGTCATTCACACATATTCAAAAGATGACATATTCAATAACTACATGTTGAACCCAAAGAAATCTAAATTGGGTTAAAAAGTTCCCTTGGTAAAATTCGACAGCCTAACGGCATCACTTAAAAATTCAGAAAATGAGTTGATGAGAGATAAAAAGGGCATATCATTGCTTGGACATAAAATTTACATCAATAAGGATATAAAAGAAAATATCCCAACATAATAGTATGTGAACTAAAAGACATAACAAAAGAAGTCTTTTAAAAAGAGGAGGGTGAAAGGTCCCCTTACCGAGTTGGGTAACTTTTGAAACGTACACGCCATGGAAGAAAGGTCATACAATGAAGATGTGAATACCCATAAATGAAATTATACTACACAAATTTTATAATAATGTGCAGTACATACACCACTCAAAGGAAATTGTGGCAAATGTAGCATAAATCTCACGGGAATAAAAGTGAGATGAAAAAATCCCTTACGAAAACTCGACAGCCCAACGAGGCTAATTAAAACATACAAAATGATGAGAGGAAATAGGGTCTCTCACCATATGAACATAAAAATTACATTAATATTAATATAAAAGAACTTCCCAATCACAAGAAATATGGGCTTAAAAGGAATGACATAAAAGGGTGTACTTAAAAAGAAAGAGAGGAGTAGGATCCCTTACCTCAAGTCCAACTTGTCTTGTTCGTATCTTTATATTCCTGAATAATAAACTTTGGTCAATTTATAATTTCCTAAGGAACTCCTTTAAAAATTATTATTCAATTTATATCACATATTATAATGTTATAATAATTGTTTAATAATGTTAATTCATATCAGACGTTTTTGCCGATGTTTGGTACATGAGTCAAAAATGAACTTGTTTGAAAAATGATTGTCCATGTAGTTATAAGTAAATAATTCCCAGAATAGTATTAATGGTAAATATATCATATATATCCAGTACATATTCATTTTATACTATTCCATATCATTTTGAGATAAAAAAACGAAATGCGCTGTTCATAGAGACGGTAGGCCGTACGTACGCATGAATGCTACTTTCATTTTTTTCTTTGTCATATTAACGGAATTAACAATAAATTATATATTTATATATATATTATAATTCAAGTATAATATATATGTTATATAGGTCACATATGTTCATTAATTTCATTCTTTATACGTTCCATGTATTGCATGTACGAGTCACATCACTTGAGGGGGCGGTAGTCAGACTTCCTCATATAAAATTATCGCATTTATACAACATGAAAAGAATAAAGTTATGGTTTAAATATAAAATAAAGAGGCTTATATTAAACATAAATACCATATATAAAATACAGTGACATCATAATGGCCACCTTTAAAGGTGTTAAAATAATATTGAACAATCATCGTTTCGTGAGGCAGAAAATCGCCAACCACAGAAACAGTATGTTCTTTAACCATTAGATGAAGGTGTGTGTATGTGTAGCTCTAATACATCTTATAAAAACATCCTATTATGTTGTATATACTGGAGTTGTTACAAAATAAATTAATAAAAAGAGTTTAGGGGGTTGTAGAAGCAAAATAAAACAAAAGGACACAAGTGAAGACATTACCTTAAAATCGGGTAACTCCCTTTGGTTTGAGCTCAAAGGCTTCATCGAGAAGACTTCATCCCAAAGTGAGGCTTCAAGGAGTTAGAGAGGGATTTCTAGAGAAAAAATGGGCAGGGTTTGGCCGAGACAAAGGCTTTGGAAGTGTGGGTAAAGAGGTAGACGTGGGGGCCTTTCATAAGAGAAGAGGAGGGGCACTCTTGAAAAGTAAAGAAATGTTACTTTATTTTAGAATGAGTTTCAGATTTTAATGGTCCCACATTGATGTTTTTAGAGGATAAGGTGATAAGGGTTTGAAATCCACCCATCCAATAGGTTCTGGACATGTGTAGTTCATAGATGTTAAATTATCTTTTCATTTTATTTAAATCCTTTATTAATGAGGTAATCGATGCATCATCATGATGTCATAAATAATTTAATATATTTAATGTCTAATAATTATAAAAAAAATATAATGATGTATAAAATATTTTTAGATTTTTAATGAATATTTATAATCAAAAATCTGACTTGTATAACCCCATGTAAAAATTATTTTAGTAAAACACCTCATGTGTGTGTCAGTTTTACATTAACATTAAATAAAAAGGTATTTATGTCATTTTCCAACCAAAGTGGCTCCATGGGGTCCCCAAGTTGACCCATGGATTTTATTGGTCTTCCATGACACATCCAATGAGGTTAGGACATGTGTCAAGCTCATATCATATTATTAAAACATTATTTTTACCTTAAACTACACTAATTACCTCTAATCGTGATTAAAAACTTAATAAGTTATTATTCGTCAAAAAATTATTTTAATCCCATTGAACCAAATTTTTCATCTTAATGACAACCATGTATGTAGGATTTTCAAAATTCAAAACACAATGATGGCAAATATTCATTTAAACAGAAAATAAGTTTTTATAAGTACCACTTAGTGGTTTCACTATTCATCAAAAATTGAAGTTTTTCAAAAAATTACCAAAAGTTCACCCTAATCTATATTTGATATTCCGAATTCAAAAATGATGTCTATTTTAAAAAATTCAAAACATATAAGTTGCATTAATTAATTTAATAATTAATTCCCACTGTCAAAATAATAGCATGTTTTTATGAAACAAAATGTATCAAAAGATTGATAGTAGTTTAAGTCTGATTTCAAAGTGAAATTAATTCCAATGTCCACCATTGGATTGAATGGTAAAAATATATTCTAATTTAACTTTAAACCCAATTCAAAAGATAATCTAATCATATAAATAAATTATATTAAAAAGTGGTTTTGAATTAAAATACAACATTTTTCACTATTCACTAAAAAAATGAACTTTATCAGAAAGATACCAAAAATTTACACAAAGTAAATTTTGATGTCCCGATTCTAAAGAAGAATTTTATTTTTTCAAATATAACACATAAAATTGTCAAAAAGTGGATTTAATAGAGGGTCGCCATCAAAAAGGCGGTTAATCGACCTTTTAAAGAATATTAGAATTTTTACGCTTAAAATTGGATTCATTTTCATTTTTAATCCTCTAACATTTATTGTAAAAATTTAAAATATTTGACAAACATATATAATCACTTTGTAGTTAGTTCTGTTCATTCCCTCCATTACAATGGCTAGGCGTTAACTACTATTTAAAATAATATTATTTTATTATTAGAGTGCAACGTAAGATTCCCAAGAAACTCGTTGTTGCG
The DNA here is from genome assembly GCA_963277665.1 of Viscum album. Classification (NCBI taxonomy): domain Eukaryota; kingdom Viridiplantae; phylum Streptophyta; class Magnoliopsida; order Santalales; family Viscaceae; genus Viscum; species Viscum album. The sequence goes on along the minus strand of OY728159.1, from coordinate 1,809,987,778 downwards.
TATTGGGTACGCCATCGAGCATAGAATCCCCTTTAAAGTAATATTAATATTTTATTCACAAATATGGATAAATATGAAAATTTCATATTCTTTATTTACATGGGGTGTTGCATCCTTCCCCCCTTTTTGGAATTGCGTCCTCGCAGTTTTAAAATTGAGCTTGGAAACATCCTTGAAGGTCCCACATCGGAACAAGAGTCGGTAAAACAATAACTTTAAAATAAAGAAAGATAAGTACAGTGGTCACCCAAGTTAACCCATACTAGGATTCCATGTAGGAAAACATGGACATGGAGGGGAAAACATAGGGTCATGTTCTGATGGAGAGTGATAGAAAACATGTTTAGGAGAAAGTTAACCACAAGAAAATCACAAACTTGTGATGGGTTAAACAGTATTCGATTCCCCATTAGGAAAAGTTAATAGACAACATTTTTTTTAAGTTAATTTTTATTGAGGAATTTATTCATAAGGAAACATAATTACTTATCATGTTGACTTTCAACTTTTATTAGATTTCTTACACAAACTCATATTTTCTCCAAAAGACAATCATTTAGGAAGACTTGTTCACTATAATCAACTTCTAGAGAATCACCTAATCCGCAAAAGAGAACTATATACTTCCCATGTCTTTAGACTTTAACCAAAACCGAATCCAAAAAGGTTAGTACAAGATCAGATAATCCAGAGATGGATAACCCTTTATAAAAAGAAAATCTATTCTTAATCTCCATAATTTGTCCAACAACACCCAAAGTTCAACGAGGACCGTTCGATAAACAAATTGTCCATAAAATTCTTAAAATTAAACCAAACTAAGATTGAAACCCACATATTTGAAGGATTTAATCACAAATTCTTCCAAGGTACAAATTAACTTTTATCTCCAAATGACATCAGTTGCTCTTAAATTCTCATATTGAAAAATAATTAACCTAATACCATATCCTCCATGATAGGTTAATCATTTCCATAGATAACCCAAAATTAACCTACTATTGATTCCTAAAATCATGTAACAAAAAAAATTATTCAAACTAACCAGGGACTTCACGTAGTCCAGTGGTAGGTGATAAATACCAGTCGCACTTCGGTTGTGGGTTTGATTCTCGCAGCTTTGTCCGACGCGGCGGGTTGTCACATGGTCTGTGTGTTGTCCTTTTTCCAAAACTATATATTTCTCAAATAATTCCCCAAAAAGAGATAAAATCATCAAAAATAACCACAACATAATTTAACCTTAATTTTTTCTCATGCCTTTCACTTCCATCATAACATATAGTAACACATAATTACCTCAAAAGTAAGGATCATATAAACCCAAATGGTTATTTATAACTATGTCCACAAAAGAACAGATAACTATTCCTTGGATAAAATTTTCATATATTAAACATCAGTGTTACACATACTTTAAAAAGTCTTCTAATGTAACCCCATCATCAAAAGAGAGTTAATACTCTTAAGAATTTCACTATAACACTTGAAGCCCTTAAATGTTGACTTCTTACTCACTCAACATTCTTCATGATCCATTAACCATTCCTTTCTAACTAATTCTGAAATACTTAATTCCTACAAACAAAATCAGGAATTATATCATAAGATTTCAAAACAAGAAAACAAATGATATGAAATAATCCATACCTTTGATTGGTCATTTTCAGTTTCTTCATCCTCAATCGGAATGGCATTAGGTATTGGTAAACGAGTATTTGTACGATCTTGGTGATCCCATTCACGAAACTTCTTCATAGGACATGTGTTTGCATAATGACCATGCACACCACATTTAAAACATTCAATTGATCCCTTAGAAAGAACTTCTTTCCCTTTCCTCGAGTCAACTGGATGCTTCCTTTTTCCATGGCAGGTTCTTGCTTTATGACCTTCATTTCCACATCTATAGCATATTTCTGTCCCTTTGAAACATTTTCCTAGGTGTTTCTTTCCACATCTTTGACACATAGGTTTTTGAACACACGTACCTTTATGATTATTACCTATAGTTCCGTAGGGATTTGTTTCACGCATATATGATGCCTTAGAGAAATAACCAAGGATTAGGTGGTCAATCATGACTCCATATAGTTGGTTAAGGATATACACAAGAGTTCTCATTGCAGCTCCCATATCATTCAGTTGCTTTCTCAAAAAACTGTCAAAGATTCCTTCACATCCACTGTAACTCTGGTGCCTGCTAGATCCAGCCATTTACTAAAACCAAAAAGGTCAGTGTGAGTATATAAACAAAACCATCATGTACTAATGAGGAAGATAAACACTAAGATATACTTACTCATTCACTTTATCTAAAACTAGGACTCTTTCTGAAATCCTAACCATTATGGTAATGTCACTTATGATTAAAGAGTACCCTAACCTCTAAAGATATCTAAACTGACCACTAATACCAACTATAAGGCCCTAGCCTTAAACCTTACTTAATCTTGAGTTATTATAAGATTACACATTGAGGATATTTTCAGGTTTAGAGTTTTAGAGAATTAGATCATAAAACTTGCATTACATTCCACATTTAAACAATGTGGTTACATAAAAGATAGTATTAATTTTTCCCATCAATGGAAACATATTTAAAATAAAACCTGGATCCATTCTTGACATTTCCTTGACACTATCATCATATCATGTACCCTTCCCTTGACCTGTGAATAACATTTCAAAAACATGGGATGAGCATAAAAAGCTCAGTAAGGGTTATAAAAATTTGGAAAGGAAACCTGATTTCATATATACATAAGAATGAAATCATACTTTACCCATAAAACATAGGCACTTTATCATACTCATCAAATCATGAATAAAACATAGAAATCATAAGACATAAAGGTAACTTGAGGCATTCATAACATTCTTACGTAGGGAGTAACCCTCTTGGTTACGTTTGGAATACACACCACAGTATATTCCCTAAATCTCTTCGGAGAAACCTTAACGTATCACTCCTTCGCATTACCCAATGCATTGGAGAGCTATATCGGGCTCACCCACCCTTAGTTTATCACGGAACCACCCGTTTTCATAACAATGCCAAAGAACCATAACATAAACGTTTCACATAAATCATGCATAAAGTAAACATAAACTTTTCACATTTCAATCACAATATAACATTTTAGTATATTAAAATGATGAATCCATTAAGAAAGAAACCATTTTCAAAACCATTTAAAACATTTAATAAAGAGATTTTTGAATCAAAGTGTCCCATACCACCTTGAAGCTTTTCAAATTTTAAACCAATAATATCCATATAAATAAATCCTTAAAACCATTTTGAAAACATGGATCTTAATAAGAACAAATAATTAAAACATTTAAATCGAAATTTTGGTTAAATGGGTTTTACCAAAATTAGAGACACTTGAATACAATAATTGAGGAATAACATTTAGTCAGAACTTTATAATATCATGAGAATAAATGGATTCATGATATAATATTCCAAAGGACAGTATATACACCATATAAGAGTTAATTGGTTCATAACAACAATGATGTCTCAATAGAAATGTCAAATGTGATGAAATCCCTTATAAAGAAGGTATCCTTAAATTAAGGATAAATCAATCTCAAAATTATGTGTGAAAAAAATAAATACACCAAATATAAGTGGATATTAAGTGTAAAACAATAAAAGTTAATTCACACATATTCAAAAGATGACATATTCAATAACTACATGTTGAACCTAAAGAAATTGAAATTGGGTTAAAAAGTTCCCTTGGTAAAATTCGACAGCCTAATGGCATCACTTAAAAATTCATAAAATTAGTTGATGAGAGATAAAAAGGGAATCTCATCACTTGGAAATAAAATTTACATCAATACGGATATAAAATAATATATCCCAACATAATAGTATGTGAATTAAAAGACATAACAAAATAAGTCTTTTAAAAATAGGAGGGTGAAAGGTCCCCTTACCGAGGTGGGTAACTTTTGAAACGTACACCCCATGGAAGAAGGGTCATTCAATGAAGATGTGAATACCCATAAATGAAATTATCCTACAAAATGTGTATAATAATGGGCAGTACATACACCACTCAAAGGAAATTGTGGAAAATGTATCATAAATCTCACGGGAATTAAAGTGAGATGAAAAAATCCTTTACGAAAACTCGGCAGCCTAACGGCGGCACTTAAAACATCCAAAATGGATTGATGAGAGAAAATAGGGTCTCTCATCATATGAACATAAAACATACAGTAATAGTAATATAAAATAACATCCCAATCACAAGAAATATGATCTTAAAAGGAATGACATAAAAGGGTGTACTTAAAAAGAAAGAGAGGAGTAGGATCCCTTACCTCAAGTCCAACTTGTTTTGTTCGTTTCTTTATATTCTTGAATAATAAATTTTGGTCAATTTATAATTTCCTAAGTACCTCATTTAAAAATTATTATTCAGTTCATATCACATATTATAATGTTATAATAATTGTTTAATAATGTTAGTTCATATCAGACGTTTTTGTCGATGTTTGGTACATGAGTCAAAAATGAACTTGTTGGAAAAATGATTGTCCATGTAGTTATATGTAAATAATTTCCAGAATATTATTAATGGTTAAAATATCATATATATCCAGTATATATTCATTTTATACTATTCCAAATCATTTGGAGATAAAAAACAAAAAGCACCGTTCATGGAGACGGTAGGCCGTATGTACGCATGAACACTACTTTCATTTTTTTCTTTGTCATATTAACGGAATTAAAAATAAATGATATATATATATATATATTATAATTACAGTATAATATATATGTTATATAGGTTACATATGTTCATTAATTTCATTCTTTATACGTTCCATGTATTGCATGTACGATTCACATCACTTGAGAGGGCGATAGTCCACACTTCCTCATATGAAATTATCGCATTTACACAACATGAAAAGAATAAAGGTAAGGTTTAAATATAAAATACAGAAGCATATATTAAACATAAATACCATATATAAAATACAGTGACATCATAATGTCCACCTTTAAAGTTGTTAAAAGAATATTGAACAATCATCGTTTCATGAGGCAGAAAATCGCCAACCACAGAAACAGTATGTTCTTTAACCATTAGACGAAGGTGTGTGTAATTGTAGCTCAAATACTTCTTATAACAACATCCTAGTATATGTAATATACTGTATTTGTTAAAAAAAAAAATTAATAAAAAGATTTTATGGGGTTGGAGAAGCAAAATAGAACAAAAGGACACAAGTGAAGACATTACCTTAAAATCGGGTAACTCCCTTTGGTTTGAGATCAAAGGCTTCATTGGGAAGACATCTGCCCAAAGTGAGGCTTCAAAGAGTTATAGATGGATGTAGAGAGACACAATGGTCAGGGGTTGGCCGAACCAAAGGCTTTGGACGTGTGGGTAAGGAGGTACAGGTGGGGGCCTTTTATAAGAGGAGAGGAGGGGCACTCTTGGAATGTAAAGAAATGTTACTTTATTTTAGAATGCGTTTCAGATTTTAATGTTCCCACATTTATGTGTTTCGAGGATACGGTGATAAGGGTTAGAAAGCCACCCATCCAATAGGTTTTGGACATGTGTAGGTCACGGATTTTACATTACCTTTTCATTTTATTTAAATCCTTTATTAATGAGGTAATCGCTGCATCATCATGATGTCATAAATAATTTAATATATTTAATGTCTAAAAATTATAAAAAAATATCATGATGTAGGAAATATTTTTATCTTTCTGATGAATATTTATAATGAAAAATATGACTTGTATAACCCCATGTATATTTTTTTTTAGTAAAACATTTCATGTGTGTGTCATTTTTTACATTAACATTAAATAAAAAGGTATTTATGTCATTTTCAAACCAAAGTGGCTCCATGGGGTCCCCAAGTTGACCCATGGATTTTATTGGTCGGCCATGACACATCCAATGAGGGTAGTATATGTTTCAAGCTCATCTCATATTATTAAAACATTATTTTTACCTTAAACTACAGTAATTACCTCTAATCGCGGTTAAAAACTTAATAAGTTACTATTCACCAAAAAATTATTTTAATCCCATTGAACCACATTTTACTTCTTAATGAAAACAAGTTATGTCATATTTTTGAAATTCAAAACACAAATATGGAAAAATTTCATTTAAACGGAAAATCAATTTTTATAAGTACCACTTAGTGGTTTCACTATTCATCAAAAATTGAAGTTTTTTAGAAAATTACCAAAAGTTCACCCTAAGCTATATTTGATATTCCAAATTCAAAAATGATGCCTATTTCTCAAAATTCAAAACATATAAGTTGCATTAATTAATTTAATAATTAAATCCTGCTGTCAAAACAATAGCGTGTTTTTATGAAACAAAATGTATCAAAAGATTGACACTAGTTTAAGTCTGATTTCAAAGTGAAATTAATTCCTATATCCACCATTGGATTAAATGGTAAAAATATATTCTAATTTAACTTTAAAACCTATTAAAAATATAATATAATCATATAAATAAATTAGATTAAAAAGTGGTTTTGAATTAAAATACAACATTTTTCACTATTCATTAAAAAATGAACTTTATCAGAAAGATACCAAAAACTTACAAAAAGTAAATTTTGATGTCATGATTCTAAAGAAGAATTTTATTTTGTCAAATATAACACATAAAATTGTCAAAAAGTGGATTTAAAATAGGTTCGCCATTAAAAAGGAAGTTAATCGACCTTTTAAAGAATATCAGAATGTTTCGCTTAAAATTGGATTCATTTGCATTTTTAATCCTCTAACATTTATTGTAAAAAGTAAAAATATTTGAAAAACATATATAATCACTTTTTAGTTAGTTATGTTCATTCTCTCTATTACAACGGCTAGGCATTAACTACTATTTAAAATAATATTACTATTTTATTAGTGTGTAACGTAAGATTCCCAAGAAACTCGTTGTTGCGTATTCGGTACGCCATCGAGCATAGCATCCACTTTAAAGTAATATTAATATTTTATTCACAAATATGGATAAATATAATAATGTCATATTATTTATTTACCTGGGGTGTTACAACCATATCTTCATATTCTTAATACACTCCTTTGTATCTTGAGGTTTTTCATTGCCCCCGAAAGAATAAGATTTGTTCTTGAAAACTCTTGATATTTTTCCTTCCTAGGACATGGTTCTGCTTTTGTAATTAGACTAGGACAAGGATCTTTTACCTATACCATGGCTTGAATGGCATAAACCATATATTTCACTAATCTCTGATCAATTAATGAGGGATAACTCTCCATGTCCTCTCCTTGTGGTTTCATAGGGATTCTTCAGGGATGCATTTTTCAACAAGAATCAATACACATAATAAGAACTATCAATACAACCATTTGGAAAAAATTTCTGTAATAAAAAAAATTCCATGATTCCGTAAATCCAAAAAAAATAAAACACATCCTAATAACATGAAAACCAAACCACCCCACCTCCATATGATTTATGTATACAATATTTATCTCGTACATCTCATCTAGAGGAGAATTCAAACAAAACCCCAACATCCCATGGAGACTCAAGATCATTCATGAGATGTGCTGAACAAACACCTTTATTACAACTAGAACCTCAACCCATGATAGTTATACCTCTATTATATCCAGAAACATTCCAAAATAATTCAACTTGAAAAGAGTGTAACCTCATATGATACCATTTTTTCACGAACCAGTCAAGGTTCCATCAAACCCAACACATGACCTAGTCTGTGACATGAATGGAAGGGCATTCCCATTCCCCTCATGTTGGAAAAAAGTTTATTGGATTCAAAAATACATAATGATAATGATTTCACCCATTTTCATAAGTATAAATAGCTAAAAAATAAAGAGTATATAACTGAATTACCATAACCAAACCTGACATAACAATTTTTCATATTCAATGTGTACAACTTTAACCAAAGACCAAATGTTCTATAATAAGGAGGGTAACAACAAAATTATCCCAAAAAGAACTGTTCAAAATGATGGGCATCACCCTCATGACACCACCACCAACACCTATAGAACACAACCACTAGAAACCTGGACCAACTTTACAATACATATTTCCTTTACCAGAGCTAAAGATAACCAAGTCTTTATAAACCCAAAGGTGTATGCATGGTATGATAAAATGCCTCGTAGGATTCCACAGAACAAAATAGATTCTATACTAAAAAATATATATGAAAAATTAAATTTAATGTTTTATATAAGGAATTCTAAAACATTTTTAATAGAAAATTATTTAATTAAAAACATGCTTTTCCATTGGAGTTACTAGAAAAGTGCCATGTGTGACGATGATATGAATTTTATGACAAAAGAGAACTACATTATAGGAAATCCCAAAAGTCACTAGATTAATGGGAAAATAGGTACCACACATCTTGAAGAAACATGGTATAGAAACCACACTGAACATTATCCTCACTCACATGCCACTAGGGAGGAATCTATCCAAAATTCTAGTGGGCTCCAGCCATTATATTTTAGTTAGTGTTGTATTGTAAATCCTTTTAAAATGAATTGGTCATTCTCCATGCTGATCCAATTAGAATAGTAGTCCTAATCTTCCCACCTAGTCACATAGGATTCCCTTTGTTCTCAATTTTCACATTGCACATCACATAAATCACTACTACACATACACATTACATGAAATATGAAAATATTTAATAAATCACCATTTCCATACCCAAAACCACTTTATTATCGAAAAACACATCAAGATATATTTTTCACCACATGTACACCATATTAAAATGCTCTTAGACTTTATAAAACAAACTTACGAGGCATAATATGGGTTCACTCATGAAACACACCAAATTTCCATAGAAAAAAACATTTTTTCAACACAAATGTGCCTTAAATTCTTTCAAAAAAAATTTCTCACCACATGAAAAATACATAGAATTTAAACAATAAGAAATGAAATAATATAAAAATCACCGAATAATTTTTAGGTAAGGAACCACCTACTTTAAGTGAAGAAGATTCCAAAAAATGGTTCAAAACCACAACCAAACCTCATGTGATTCTTGAATAGTTTTCGAGAAACCCCACCAAAATCACCTCAAAATAGAGGCTCATGGGAGAAATAGGGGAGAGGGAGAGTCACCTATGGTGAATAATCCTTAGTGAGGAGGGTTTTGGGTGGTTATGGTTAAAAATTTAAAGGGAAAAAAAATTAAAAATCCAATTTTTAAGGACCAAGACAAGTAACATGGTTTCTGCACATAGTTTACCAAAACATAAGGCAACCCTGCGTCCCTCACTATTCAAGAGGAGTATGTTGCATGGTTATCCCAAATAGTTTCCAAACTGTGATCCAACTGTCTAAAAACAACACTTAGTAACATGATACCCTAGTTAAGGAGACATGATCTTCCAAACCATGAAGCAATCATGTGACACCTTCTATTAACCAATAATTTCCATTTTTTTCCAAATACACAATTCAATCTCAAAGGTAAACTTCCTTGACCAAAAATAAAAGGAAAAATACCTTAAAATTAAATCATGAGTGTGACATTATCTTTCAGACTCAAATCATTAGTTACTCTATTTTCATTACCTGAATGTTACTAAATTATGAAATCCTAATTCTTTATCAATTCTATCCATATCCTATATTAAACCCCATAATATTGTGTGAAATAATTTTTTTTAAAGTTAATATCTTTAGTATTCTTGATTTCACACCACAATGAATATAGGTTGTGTTATATGAATGTACTATGTTTGGATTGTGTTATAGATAACACCATGTTAGGTATTTTTAACATACAACACATAGATTGGATTTCAATAAATAAAACACAAAATTTGGATTTTTTATAAACAATATTTAGTTCCATGGATATCTTGTGTTGCTTTCAAGAATGAGTTTTACCAAAATATAATATATTATTATTATTATTAAAATTTTATTATAGTTATCACCTAGAAATTGATATTGTAGATATGAATAACATTAACTACATTATGAAACTATGGATCACACAAATTTATAAAATTAATTCTTTGGATTCATATTAATTAGAAATTAAAATAAAAATTAATTGGATATAAAAGATATGTTTATAAAAAAACTATTTTTATGTAAATAAATGAATTTAATCTATGTAAATTAACTTAGTCACTATTACATAGAGAAATTAATGAAATTTGTTTGTTGGTGGACTTGTGTGAAAATATTTTTTTAACATTTTTATAACTTTCATTTACAAAAAATAAAAGTTAATTTTTCAAATATTAATTTAAAAATATACTTTGGGTGAGTATTTCGCATTATTTTGAAAAGTTTATTTTTTTAATGAACACTTAAAAACAATCCATTTTAATGGAAAAATGTATTTTATTATAATTTATTTACATAAATAAATTATATATTAATTTTTTCTAAAGTATAATTAGTTAAATAATACATAAATAATTCAAATTTAGGTCATTGGAATAATTTTAACATTTATTTTGGATAAAATACATTTCAATCTTTTGAACATTTTTCATTAAAAACTTGTTGTTCCGTTCCATATGCAGGATTAATGTTAAATAAAAATATTACACTTTTGTGATTGGAATTTTTAATAATGGATTAAATTTTTTATTAATATTAATTTTTAATGTTCAATATGTTAAACTAATTTTATGAATAAAAAAAGTTAATGATGTTAAAATTAATTTCAGTGATTAATGTAAAAAACAAGATTACTTAGTGGTTAACATTAAACTAATGAAGAAATATTAACATAGAAACTTTTTCAAACACCAATTGGATGTCTATATATATACCTTATCACCTATTTAATAGTAAATTTTTCATTATTGGAGGCATATTTTTTCTGAAATCCCTCTCAATAGTGTTTACCTTTGTGGTATTTATAAGATTGCCGCTCACCACGCTCACAAAAGGGAATTCACTCTTCCCATTTCATCACACCTTTCACTAGTTTTCATTCATCCAAACAAAAAATATTACAAATACCATAATTCATCCTCTAAAAATATAATACCCACTATTGTTATAAATAAAACAAAGGAATTTCATAGGTGAAAACGAAAATAAGTTACCCGAAAAAGAGGTGATGTTCTTTAACGAGCACTTCATTTTTATTTCATTCTCCTACCCGTGAATTATTTCTATATTAGAATTATGCAATAAACACAATATATTAAATATAATTATATTAATTATGTTATTTTTATGACTTAAAACTTCACACACTTCCATAAAATGTGATACTCATTCCTCATTCATGTGTACGTTGAACTACCGCATCACATACCAATGTCGATCGTTCTTTCATTACCACCTCTCAATGTTTTTAATAATGATTGAAATAATATTTTTATATAAAATAAAAATAATATTTATGTTTTTTACTATTATTTAATTATTAAAAATCACATACCTTAGTTATTTCCATTTTTTGGTAATACATTAACATCTTTTTTTGATGTGGGGACTACTGTATCCTCAAAATGATGTGATTCATTCATGCAATACATAAAAAATATTAAAGTTGATTTTAATAATAATATGAGATATATATGATGTGGAAATTATATTTAAATAAAAATATATATTTTACTATGTATTAGATTCATGTTTTTCAATATGACATGAAAATGGAAATAAAGATCATGTGTACATACGACCTACTATCTCCATGAACGTTGGGGTTTTTTCTACATTTAGCTTTTATGAATCCACATAAATACATATATAATTAATATATATGATATTTATATCATTTTTAACATTATTTAGTTGATTTAATAATTTTCAGTGTAATAGAAACATTAATAAAAGTTCAGATCATATATGAAAAACAAATATGTTTAACCAAAAACATAACTTTAAGGTGGAATTTTTAATAAGTGGGTAATATAGTGTCATGATAAAATGATATATAGTATTAAATATTTTAATATTTTTATTTTATGGATTAATAATAAACTTATATTTATTATACAATATTTGTGAACAAGTACAATGATAGTCAATACATAGGGTAAGGGGATTTCTAGTCTAACTTTTATTTATGTGAGACTTATGCAATATTCACAACTCGTTTCTTTTGTCTGGTGTATATAATTTCCCTATGAAATGTTATACCATTTATTTAATTTAATTAATTATATTAAATTTTTTAATTTATGTTATTATTTTATAGGGTTCATGATTTAAAAGTTACTCAAATTTTAAGAGGATTTCTGTAACACTTTTATTTTTATTCAAGAAGTGTTCTATGTAAAACATGTATTTATTTGATATGGTGTTTATACATCCCTTGAATTAATTTTTTTTATTCTTTTAATTGTATTGATTTTCATATATATATATATATATATATCTATATATATATATTTTATGATCCATTATTGATGTTGTTTTAGGTTAAAAATTCACAAAATATGTAAGGGATTTCCACATCACTTTTATTTTATGTGAAACACAAGCCTTATTCACCACCTATTTATTTTTCTAGTGTGTAAACTTCCCATGAATGTCTTAAATGATTATTTTTCTAAGAATATTTTTTATTTACAGATCTATTTGGAGATATATCATTAATGGGGTTTATTGTTTAATAATTTCCAAATCAGTAATGGAATTTTGTCTCAATTTTTCTTTCTTTGAGAAACATGTTATGTTCTACAACTATATTCCTTTATAAGGTGTATATATTGATACATTGAAATGATATATAATGAATATAATTCTTTTCATTGTATTTTAATCTTTATGTAATGTTACTATTTTATGTGTATTATGATTAAAGGTCACCAAATTGGTAAACATTTATTGTTACAATCTCATCATTTACCAGGATTATTTATAACTATGATTCCATTGATGAAATATTATGATACATATCTCAATAATTCTCACAAATTATCATATATATGGTTATTCATGATATCATCAGGTAATGGTACAATTTTGCCAGAATTTTTTACATTATATAATCAAGAAAAAAATTAGTAAAATATGACTTTATTTCTCTCTTCAATAAAAAATTTGTTTTCTTAGAAAACCATATTTTCTAAATAATTAACTAAAATGTTTTACTATAATAAAATAAAATTTTAACCACTTTTTAATTTTTAGAAAATTGTATTTAAATTAATTTCTAGTTAATTTTCCAAAATAATTCATGTTTGGTTCTTACCAAGATTTGGAACTAATCGTCATCTTATGTGTACACCTCTTCCATGACCGATCATTTATTCAAAGAATACATTAAATATTTTCAAATTTAGTTTCAAAGAAAATGGTTTCAAAAATTCTTTATATTTTTACAATATTTTTTCAAATCAAGAATAATAATTTCCTCAATAAAATTTTTAAATTAATTTTCAAAATACTAATTTATAAATTTTTGATTTCATTTTCAGTGTAAAGGATTTTGAAAATTTTTTATGACATTTTTTTTCAATGGAATGCTATTTTCTTTATAAATTTTCCAAATAATATTTCAAAATAACACTACATCTATGAAGACATAATTTTATAGATTTTATCTTTATTGGGGATATGATTCAATCCCACCATTATTATTCTTTATTTTAATGGTTTATATTGAAGATGAAATGTTTTTATGAATGTCATTTATCTTATATGGGTTATACCCTAATAAAATGTCTATGGAACTCTATATCATTCATGGGTTATTCTATAAATAAATTATTATTAAACCTACCACTTTTCCATAGGTTATTATATGATGAAACTTTTATAATAAATATTTTATTTCATGGATTATGATATGATCCTTATAAAAAACATATCTTTTTATGTGTAATTATATGCTTGATGTTTTATTATATTATGGAACACATATGTTTGATTTCGTTATGTGATGACTGAGACTTATATTATACTCCAATACTTTGGTTATGTATTTATATCTCACATGATAGATATGACTGGAATGAGGAGTGAGTTCAGTTCAGTAATACAGGGCTAGAATGGGAATTGAACATAGTTTATATGTATAATGCTAGAACGAGGAGTAAACCTAGTTTAGTAAAGGAAATTTTCTACTATGTTTGGATTGGTAGTGAACCATTCCAAAAAATAAGGTTTTTAGAGTGAACCCATTCTATTAATATGTCCTTGTAAATAATACTTGACTAATATAGAAAGAATTTTATAAGTTTAGTTATCTTCCATAGTTCCATGTGTTATGTTGATGTTATGATATCATGGATGATGATCTTTATTGCCTTATCGTTCATATCTCAGGATATTAAAATATTTATTCCATGATTTATATATATGATATTTATTATGTAAAATATTCTTTTCAGTTGATGTTCTCATATTCTCATGATATGAATATGCATCTCCCTTGTTTATCCTTATTAGGAATTTGAGCTCACTCTTTATTATGTTCATTTACCCATGTTATGAATAATGTTTTTATGTAGGAGTACTAAATTGGAAGATCTTTTTTGGAAACATTGAAGATATTTCACAATGTTATAATATTGTGTTCCATGTTTCCAAATACACTAAACTATTATGGTCATCAGGCGCGTACTTTTGTAATGTATTGAATATTAATCTAAATTTATTTATTATCCATGTATGTTAATACTAAGTATCAATTGATTGTATCAAAAGAACTGGTTAGTTAACATTTGTAAACTATAATTAGAAAACATTATTGAGATACCAAGGGATATTTAAATGGTATTTTTAGAGATATCTTTATGGTTAAGTATAAGAAAGAATCAATGTATAAGATAATATACTATTATTTTGGTAAAGGATATAATAAGTTTTTTCATAGAAATATATAACTTTCTTGATAATTCATGTGGATGTGACTCTAACATAATTGTCCCTATGAGTAAAAACCCCAAAAACACTATTTTGAGATAGACTCCATCAGGAACTGTTGCACAACAATGGTTCTTGATACACACCACACTTGACACTAACCTAGGACATGATTTGGAAATATAATAAATCATTATGAACCATTACGAAGGATTCAAATAGATGATTACTATGAATAACCAATTATGAACCAAAATCTTCATTGATTAAAAAGGAGGTGTTATGTATTATAAAAAATATAACTAATTTTTCATGATTATGTTGTTTTAATCTATGATAAGTGATTATAAATAGATGATTTCCTTTTTTAGTCAATGGATATAACCCATATTAACTATAGTAATGATATATATGTGATCCTCCTAATATATATACCATTTCTGTATTTTTAAGTTTGCCACTCACCTCCCTTCTAAAAGGGCATTCACTCTCCCCAATTCTTCACACCTCTCAATAATTTTTTATCCTCAAAATAATACCGTAATAAATTACCCAAATACCTCCTATAATCCTAGTTACATCAAGTTATTAATAAATAAAACTAATGAATTCCTTTGGTGCAAACCAAAAATAGTTACCCGAAAAAGATATAATGTTCTACAATGACGAATTTGTTTTATTTCATTATCCACCCATTATATTATTTTTATATATTTATTAAATAATATATTAAGTTTATTAAATATATTTATATTGTTTTATTTTAATGTCACATCCTACAACATCACTCACTATCATAAAATGGGATACAAATTCATCGTTCTTATGTACGGTGGACTAACGCCTCACGAACCGATGTCATTCGTTCCCTCATTAACACCTCTCATGTTTTGGAATAATGAAGTACATATTATTTTTTATGAAATATATGATATTTTTTATGAATTGATTCTTATTGAATTTTTATATAACAAATACCATCATGCTTTCTGTTTTGTGGGAATATGATAACTTGGTTTGTGGACTAGTGGACTACAACCTCCCTAAAGCGATGTGATTCCTTCACACTTTACATAGAATGTATTTAGAATGGTTTTAATAAAAGTTATATATATTATTTAAAAAGTATATTGAAATTTTACTATATATGTATATATGTGTGTATATGTATATGTATGTCATTTACTTTTATTTATTTCAATATGACAAGGAAATGGACATAGTGCTCATAGTACGTATGGCTGACCATCTCAATGAATGGTGTATTTCATTTTATGCCTTTAAATATTATGAATCACTATAAATAAATATGTATTAAATTTATATAATATTTAGTTCATTGTTTATATATTATGGAAATTACTAAATATTGATCAATGTAAGATCACCAAAATTAACAAGTTAGAACATATATGAAAAACAAATCTGTTGTTATCTGGAACATAACTTTAATAAGGGACTGTTAATAAACAAGAAATATAAGTTCCTTATATAATTATATATGGTATAATATATATGAATTTGGTTATTTTGTTAGTTTATAATAAACATATATTTATTATATAATATATTCGAACAAGTAAGATGAGAGTTAAGACTTAAGGTAAAGGGATTTCTAGTCGCAATTTTATTTCTATGAGTCATATACCATACTAACTACTCATTTATTTTATGTGGTGTATATAATTCTCCATGAAATTTTTTATAATTAATTTAATTTATTTCATGATATTAAATGTTTCAATTTATTTTTTTCTTTCACAGGGTTCACGATTCCAATTTTACTCAAGTAGTTAGGTGATTTCCATCCCACGTTTATTCTTCTGCAAGACACATGTCATATTCACCACATATTTATTTTATGTGGTGTATATAATACTGATGAATGTATTTTATGATTACTATACTGACATTAATCAGGATTTATATATCCATTTTAGGATCCCTCTTTCACTAGTTTTGTGGTTGAAAAGATAACAAATATGTAAGGTATTTACATATAACTTTTATTTTATGTGACACACAAGCCCTGTTCACAACCAATTTATTTAATCTAGTGTATATACATATCATTATTCTATTTTATGATTCATATACCAAGAATTATTATAATTTATATATCCATTTTGGTATCTTTATTTCAGTGGGATTGAGGTTTAATAATTACCATATGTGTAATGGATTTTTTTCTCAATTTTTCTTGTTTGAAACACATGTTATGATGTTCACTTATATTATTTTATGAGGTTTATATAATTACCCATTGACATTTTATATCATGAATATTCTATTTTTCGTGTTTTTTTATGTTTCATTTTATCTTATTCATTCATGGTGCTTATGATTCAAGGTTACCAAAGTGGTAACAATTTATTTTAATAATATTATCATTTATCAATATTCTTTTGGAGTATGATTTCATTGATGAAATTTTATGATCAATATCTCAATAATTATCATGAATTTTATTATCCTGTGAGTTTCTATGATACAAAGTAATGGTACCATTTTCCCACTCTTTGGTATATAAGATAATTAAGAAAAGGATCTAATGACAATTTGACTTTATTTCTCTCTTAAGTTGGAAATATATTTTCTTCCAAAACCATGTTTCCCAAAAATATTCTCAATATTTTTTTAGTAGCATACATGGATGTTTTTAAAAAATTAATATTTACCCATATTTGAATTTTGACAAGAATTTTTTTAAAGGAATATTAATTTTCTTTTAGAAAATATTTCCATTTTGTATCTTCCCGAAATGTGAAAGGAATCTTTATTTTATGTGTACTTTACCCCCCGTGACTGATCATTTATTGAATTTTTCCTTTATAAGTTTTCAAGTTTTTTTTCAAATAATCTAATTTCAAATTTTTTTAATTTTTTAACAAGATTTTTTCAAAACAAAAAGAAATATTTCCTCAAAAAATGTTTTAAATAAATTTTAAATGATTTATTTATATGTTTCTAATGTTTTTTAGCGAAAAGGATTCTTAAAGTGATTTATGGAAGTGATTTAAAATGAAAGGTTATTTTCCTTATTAATTGTGACTAGTGATATTTGGAAATCCTTAACTATATAAGTTATCATTGTTTATTATAGTTTGTTCGATACATTGGATATGATCCATGGTTACCATTATTATTCATTCTTTGAATGGTTTGTGTTTAAGATGGTAGGTTTTTTATGAAATTTATTACTCCTCAACATGTTATTACATAATAAAATGATTATAAAACCTCATACCATTCATGTAATATTCTCTGGTGAAATGATCATGAATAATTTCTCTTGTACAAAGTTTATAATATGATTAAATGATTATCATACCCATTTCATTTCATAGGTTATGATGTGTTTTTTATAAAATACATCTCTTTTAATGGGACATGATATGATTAATATTTTGTTATATTGTGGTATAAAAATTATGATTTCATAATGTGATGGTTTGGACCTATATATTCCTCCAATGCATTAGGTAAATTTTTATATATCGTGAGATAGACAAGATATGAATGAGGAATGAACTAGGTTCCATAAGTTAGGGTTGAAATGGAATGTGAACTTGGTTTAGTAATATAGGGCTGGAACAGGGAGTGATCCAGATTCTGTAAATGTTTTTTTACACTATGATGGTATTGGTAGTGAACTTTTATAACTAATATTGTTTTGGTAGTGAACCCATTCCACTAAGATGGCCCTGATAGTAAGCCTTAGCCACTATGGAAATAATTTTATATGTTTCTGTGTCTGCCACAATTCTATATATTATACTCTTGTTATTCTCTCATGCATTATTATTTTGATTCTCTTATTATTCATTTCCCCATGATTTTCCAACGATTATTACATGATTCATTTATATGATATTTTATATGAAGAGTATGATTTTTAGTTGATTTACTCAAATATTAATACCCTTATGCTCATGTTATGCTTTTGTATCTTCTTTATTTATCCTTACTGATCATATAAGATAACCCATTCATGTATTTCCATTCCCTAGGTTATGATTAACGTTTTTAAGTTGGATTACTAAATAGGAAGATATTCTGTGTAAAAAATTGGCGATCTTTCACCATGTTATAAGACTGTGTTCCATGTTTCCAAATACACTAAACTAATATGGTCCTTGGGAAAGTACATTTGTAATATTTAGAGGATTCATCTAAAATGATGTCCTATCAATGCATTTTATGATTTGGTTTCTATATATATATATATATATAT
Source organism: Viscum album (assembly GCA_963277665.1). Classification (NCBI taxonomy): domain Eukaryota; kingdom Viridiplantae; phylum Streptophyta; class Magnoliopsida; order Santalales; family Viscaceae; genus Viscum; species Viscum album. The sequence continues at coordinate 1,809,968,695 of OY728159.1, read as the reverse complement.
ATCTTGTTATAATATTTTTGAGTGAATATGTCACGACCTGTCTTAGTGGGGCCCTTTCCGTAACTGCCAAAGCCCAACTCAAATAGGCCAGGGGCTGTTGACTAGCACCAAGTAGAAAAATAACTAACAACTGAGGCATTTCTTATGTACCTATACACATTCTCACATCTCTAAGACCAAATAATTATGAAATTTATAATCCCAAAAGTAACCAATGAATTATTAAATTAATATCCCACAACCAGAGTATGAGATGAAGTAAAGTAAATGTGTCCAAAAACAAGACCACTACAATGAATCTGTAACCAAAAGAACAACTTATATGTAATGGTACTGGGATTGCAATCTGAAAGGAATAGGAACACACCATAGTCTCTTTAGTCCCAGAATACTCCTTCCAGTTCTGGTCTACCTAGGATCGATCATGTGCACAATACATGGCACATGCTGGCAAATCCTGTGAAGGGGTCAATATAAAAATACAGAGTAGGACATCGCAAAACCAAAATCAATATAACATGTAAAGTACAGTATTCTCAACCTAGGTAGATGTCTACAACACATATAACAAGAATATCTAGATATACTCAAAAAAAGACACAAATTCTATAAGTAATCCACAACCATAGTATACCAACATTAGGAATCCATTTCAAAGATTCCATATTGAACTCATCAGGGAGAACACACTCCTCATTCTGATAGAACTGATGACATCCATATAAGAGGTTCTTCTCTTCTGGTCTTTCCAGGAAAATGATATATTGATAGTCTGAAGATAATATGATACATAGATGAAGATCACAACCAGATATATGTGGTGATACCAACAACTCAACCAGAATTAACCCGCTTAGTTAAGGATCAGAGCCCATGTAGGGTTGGTCACACTGATACCATGAACTCTCCATAGGGAATGAATATAAATATATTATTCCACTTCATAACTCTCAGAGGGATTCTAGAAACTCTATCTAAGAGGTCTTACGGATGAGATAATAGTTCTTGGAGTAATAAATAACACGAACCAAACACCAGAAAAATGATAAAGGATAAAAACCCTAACAAACCATTTCCAAGATACGAAGGGAACTGAAAAAAATCCATGTAGGAAGTGGGTACAAAACATGTAGTAGGGGAACACACTGTGTCCCTTGACCCCAGGTACTCCACATGTAGAACAGATCAGGTCATTTCAACTTGTGTCTTGTATAAGAGTACATGGTGAGATAATGGGTTACATGCTATTTTCCTACATCCAAGATCCTCTCACACACTCTATCTATGTGCTAGTACAATGACCCAACCATCTTATATGTTCTGGTGTACCAGTACATGAGGTAGCCCATGTACCAGTATATGGGGTAGCCCGTGTACGTGGTTTAGTACATTCCATCTGGGGGAGTACTTACCATGTAAGAAACCTATGCACGTCACCCCATGTCCATGTAATTCCCAGGGTACACATCATGTCACCCAAAGGTACTACATGTCGTGTATTTAAGGACTACGTTCCATGTGGAATGGGTTATCCCAAAAACCCATCTTCTTCCTCTACACACCGTAGATGATTCTCGAGCATATGTTTCATTGATCTCTATTCCCTGATACTGATGATCTGATGTCATTTGGCCATCTTATTACCGAATCTACAAGTTTTAGGGCTCATTTTTCTAATAAAATGAGATCATTTTCATTCTTTGTTACCACTGATGAACATGAAATCAAAAACCACCATTGTTTGATCTGTTCCCTCAACCACCATCAAACCTCCTTTGAATCATTCCAATTCCCAATCTATGATTTCAAATCGTTTCTCCATAAATCAAATGTAGAGTTGTCCATTATTCAAGAAAAGTGAAACTATGTGGAAGGATGAAAAATACCAAGGAGAATAGTGGATCGTGGGAAAAAATTACAGGTCAAATCTAGAGGGATGAACCTCGATTTATTATAATGTTGATCTTGGTTCCTAATCGTTAGAAAGATAAATTAATTTAATAATGTTCCAGATCAAGCTCCCAACAAACCCCCACAAAATAAGTCATCCCACATAATGACCAATATGCGGACAAATCTATTTGTTGATTGATCTGAATTCATCATTGAAATCAAGAATGGAAAAATCAAAAAAATCAAACATGCACCCTATATCTCTTTAGATCGGTCACTGATGAATAATTATCATTGTGTAATTTCGTTTGGTGAGATCCATCGAATCGGTTGTGCATTGATCATCCATCCATGATCCATCATCATTTTTTCAAGATAATTCATCAGTGGTTCTCTATAGTGGCACTCATAGGATTTTAAGGTTATGAGGATAACATTGGATCTCAAAATAATAAAACATTTAAAGAGTATTAGGTTTCTATGACAACATAATGAATTAATATAATTTTTTAAAATTAATTAATTCATTTTATTCTCATGATATCTTTTCCTCAAACAATCTATGCTGACCATTTTTAGGTAAGACCTATGGTGAAATTTATATTTTGAACTCAATGGTTCCATCAAATTTTTTATGCAAGCATCTATTTAGATGTTATTCTACTTTTTTATGAGAATTGTGCACGAGTTCTATTTAATGTTTTAATATATTTCAACCATTTATTCCAAACACATCGGGCCTCATAATTGCACCAAATCTTTGTACCTTGTCTAAAAATTAATAAATATATTTATTAAAAATAATACAAGAAGATATGGGTCATTATATTCTCCCCACCTTAGGTATTTACATCCACGAAATCTAAAAAACGGATACCCAAAAATGTTGTGGGTACTGATTAAGAATATGATCCTCCTTCTCCCAGGTGCTATGCTAGATATTACTATATTGCAATAGGACACACAACAAAGGGATCAATCACCCATGAAGGAACATCTCCTTTCAATCCTCGATCTCCACTATCTAATTAGAAAGTGTATCTACATCCTCGATGTCTAGCTCGCCTCAGTTGATAACGCGTGATGTGTCATGCACATACCTCCTCACCTATAACCCTTGAAAGACATCATGTACCTGGTCTAACTACGGATGTAGAGCTATGTGGTACACCACCTCACTAACTCTACATAGTATTTATAAATGGATAATGAACCTCATATATAGATTGTCACGTCATCTAAATATCCTTAATCCCTATCGAGGTAAAACCCGAATGAAAAGTTAGTCTCATTCCATGAATTCCAATGGCCACTTCCGCCAATCAGCATAAGGCTTATGATAAATCTCTGTAGTCTTTATCATTTGTTGGATGGTCTGAACCTTCTCTGTAGTAGCTTTCACCAACTCTGAACCCATGAGTATTGACTCTCATGGATCTGTCTAGAAAAGTGGTGACCTGCAGGGTTTCCCATAAAAACCATCAAATGGTTCCATACGGATGGTGGAGTGTTAGTTATTATTTTTCGAAAACACCACCAGTGGTTGGTGACCCTACCAAATATAGCCATGGTTTATGGTTCATGTATTTCTACTCATGTGTTCTCAACTAGAGTAAACCATAGGTATTCACTGCATGTCTATGAATCAGAACACAAGAAAGACTTGTTCATGATGCATAATAGAACACTATGTAGTCAATGCCTTCTTTTGAAAATATCCAGATGGTAGTGCTCTCCAATCTCTACCTCAAATGATTAAAATAAACCTAGAACCTTCCTAACCACATGAATGGATTCCCCTTTTATGTTTAATATTTCATGGGTGCCAGTATCATGGAGAAATCATGTAAGAATCTTCGATAAAAGCCTTCTAAAACCAGGATGTTGCACACGTTTATCACACTCTTAGGTGGCTCCCATCCTGGCACTTCCTCAACCTTGTCCAAGTCCATTTCTACTCCATCATCTGAGATAAAAAGTCCAAGAAATCAGAATGTATGAGTCTAGAACTATCACTTTGTGAGATTCTAGTAATTCTGTTTCTCTTGGAGTACATCCAGAACCATCCTTAAGTTTCTCATGTGCTCTTCCTCAGAAGCCAAGTTCATGAGGATATCATCAATTATGACCACTATAAACCAGTCTATGTAAGGCCTAAATATTAGGTTCATCTATCCAATAAAATCATTTAGGGTGTTCTTCATTCCAAATAGCATCACCATGTACTCATAGTAACCATAGAGCCGCCAGGATGTCATCTTTGGTATATCCTCATCTCGTACTTGCAACTATTGATAACCTGATCTGAGGTCAAACATTGAGAACCATTGTAACCCTATTGAATGATCAAATAGGTATTAGAACCTTGATTGTGGATACCTTTTACTCAATGTCACCTGATTCAAGCATCTGTTGTTCAAACAATACACCAAGCTGTCATATGTCATCTTGGATAAAAAACTGGGGCTGCCCAGGTTGAAAACCTAGGTCTCACAATTCTCTATGATTGTAAGTCCTCCAGCAGAACCCACAAATTATAATGATTTCTAGGATTCATCTGATATGATGGTGTATATATAGGTGTCATCCCAGGGTGTATATCGACGTAGAAGTCTGTCTATTAGTGGGGAGGTAATCCTGGAACATCCTAAGGAATGATTTCCTCATACTACACCTCTAATGCATGAAACTAGGACTCTCAAAAGTCATTACACCAAGGGTTATAAAATCCATATGACCAGTATTCAGATGAAAAGTCATTCGTATGACTCCATCCTACTCATTCTGGGTTTCCATTTCTTTGAAAATGGAAAACCTGGTTCTTTCGCTATATACACACTAACCCATCACCTAAAATCTTCAATATGGGTATAAAATGTAGATAAAAAATTTATACCAAGAATAATCTTGTAATTCCTTGATGATACTACTAAGAGATTACAATAGAAACTATTGCCTCAAAGATTTAGGTCACACTATTGACATAAGATTGTGATTTTTGGGTCTTTTCGAGTAAGATTCTACAAGCGTAAGTGTCGATTCAACGGTTAAACCACAATATCTAAGTCTCATGATAAATATGTGGTAATAAAAAAATTTATAGCACATAATTCTATCAATAATATAGATAAATAATAAAATAAATATATTTTAGCTCAAAACATTCCTGGAGCCCCTTGGTCATAATACAAAACTGCTAGCAGTTATCCCCGCCCATGTCCTCCAGCTCCCTGAGTCAAACATGGACCACTTGGGGGTGATGGTGGTAACAAGTCAAAGCATCAACAACCAACTTCTTCTCTCCCAACTACTCTATCACATCTTCCACACTATGGATCCTCCTTATCATATCGAAGTCTATATTCCTCATTGGTCTATCCATATTCTCTCTGAAAGCATTACGGTGGGTCAAACAATCTCGATCGATATGTCCCCAACCATCCCATGCATTGAATCACATCCCTCAAGGCTGACTAGACCCTCCTCGTGGGCCCAAAATAGTAGACCCCCTTTCCCAGGACCACCTCCTAAAACATCTCCCACATCTTGGTCCGTAAGATTGACATCAACTACCTGATCTTAAGGCCTATATTATTGTTTTCCCACCACATACTATCACGGGTTATATCTTCTTTTCCAAGAAGATTTCAACCACCAAAGCCCACTTAAGATCCCAAACATAAGTAGGAATAAATAGAGTGATAACACTGGCTTGGATATCTCTACACAGATCTCGTTCAAAGGTATGATCCCTAAATTACTAATATTGAACCATATCTATCATATTATTTGAAAGTTTAGTAAACCTAGAAGAATAATAATCCACTATCATGTTTCACTAATAGAGCTAATGAATCTCATAGATAGTCTCATCCCTTAGTGTAACTGGTGAAAACTAATATTTGTAGAGGTGCTCAAAAGTTTTCCAAAAAATAGTTGCCTCATAGTGATTCTAGGTAAGAAAAACTCCACCATATTGCATCCAATTCATGAAGAAGGTTCGCTCTTAAGACCACCATCAGGTATGATGGTGTTCTGACTAGATAGAAAACTTGGTTTCTGGCCTCCAGTCTGTCCACACCCTCCTATTTATTTGGATATCCTCCGAACCTGAGTGGCCTATCCTTCTAAAACTCATGAAGGTTACTCTACATGTTCACCTCATCTTCATATATTGTGGATTCCACTTTCTACTCTATAGGTTGTGGTATGGCTGGTGCACAACCTGAAGTATATATCTTGAGAATTATTTATATATTGAAGTGTCTCCTCGGAGGGGGTCATCCTCGTGATCAAGGTACAGAATACTAGATGGTATGTGTCGAGAAAGCATCCATAAAATAAATAAGTTGTACCATGATCAATGATTTTATCTCGATAGATGACTCAATATGAACATGAAAAAAACTCATTCCCATATGATATAGGTACCATAATTTTCACTAAAAATAGTGTTCTTTTGTAACAAGTTGAAAATTATGTCATCAGAGTCCTGTTGTATAAATACGTAGGTCGTCGCACCAACACTAGTGTGTCTGGCTTAAAATACAAAATCAAGTCACTTAACACTATTTCCCCAAACTTATCACACCGAATCTCAATCCTAAAGTATAAAAGGCCCAATATGATACCACTCTTTAATGACCCGTCCTGGAAGGGCCCTGGCAAAAACTCTCCTAGCCCGCCTCCAATAGGCTAGGGGATGGCGACTAGCACCGAGTAGGAATATTACTAACATGGGAGGAATTTCATATATACCATTACACACACACATATCCATGAGAAAAAATTGATGAAATATTGAATCCACTATGTATCAAATACATGCATAGATCTATATCCCACAACCAGAATACAGTAAAAAGTAAAATAGACATGGCCCAAAATCAACCTACCATAAAGAGTCAATTTACACAAGTCCAACTTATATATAAGGGAATTTGAACTACAATCTGAAAGCTGATGTAACACACCTCGGTCTGTCTGATCTCCGAAAACAGAATCTGGTCCTGGTCTACCTATGACTCCATCAAATGTTCTTTCATCTACACAAAACACGACACGTGCAGCAAAATCTCATGCATGGGTGAGCATAACAATACTCAATATGACACCATGAAACCACAATGATATATAACAAGGATTGTATAGTTATCTCTACACATGTATTTGTCCACAAGACATATAATAATAATATCTATATAGACTCAATCCTATACACATCGTTTAGTTGTAATCCACATACATTTTATACCATCCTTAGGATTTAAGTTAGATGATTCCATGACACACTCATCCAGGGGAACATATTCATGATTATAATAGCACAGATAACTTCCATCAGAGAGGTGGTGCTCATCGGGTCTCACCATGAGAAATATACACTGATAATCTAAATATAATATGATAAATAGATAAAAATAATAACTAGGGACATAGGGCGATACCAAAAACTCAATTTGGATTAACCCACTAAGTATATGATTGACGCCCTCATAGTGTTGGTCATGCCAATCTCAAGAACTAAACCTAGGGCATGAAGATGAATATAGGATCACACTCCATGGATCTCAGGGGTGCGGGGGTCCAAGAACTCTATCTAGGATTTCCTGCTGAAGGGATTGTAGTCCTAGGAGTAAGAACAAATCAAACCAATCTTCAGGGAAACAATAATGTGGAAAAACCCTAATGAAACATTTTCAAGATAGGGATGAAATGGAAATCAAGCCATGTTGTAAGGGTGTACATGGCGTGTAGTAGGGGAAACCATCGTGTCCCTTAACCTTGGGTAATACACATATATAACGACTCGTTAAATTTCAACCTATGTCCAGTAGAAGAGATCATGCCAAGATAATGGGTTAAAAGTTAGGTCCCTACATCCAAGATCCACCAGTGCACTTCGGCTTTGTGCTAGTACAAGGCGTTAGCAAATGTATTAGTGCTCGTGTAGCAGTACAGGGGGTATCCAATGTACATTTTCTAGGCCATTCCATGTTAGGAGTACACATCATGTAAGAAACCTATGTACTCCACCCTGCATCCCTGTACTTCCCAAGGTACACGCGAAGTCACCCAATGGGACTATAAGAAATGTAGATAATGACTACACACTGTGTATATCAGGTTTTAAAAAAATGCATCTTCTTCCTCCCCCGCCTTGGCCATTTCTCCGACCATCATTTCATTGATCATCATGCCATGAAACTTGATATCTCATTTTGTTTGGCAATCCTATCTCTAAATCAACCAGATTCAGGCCTTTAATTAGCAAAAAAAATTAGATAATATATATTCTTTGTTACCACTTAATAATGTGAAATGGGAACCCACTATCATTCGATCCACTTATGCAACCACCATTGCACCATGTTCGAGTCATAAAAATGCTAGATCTACAATTTCGGATCATTTCACTAATAATTGGATGTGAAAGGATCAACCATTCAAGAATATTCTAATCATGGGGAAGAAGGATAAATACCTTGAAGAATGGTGAATTAGAGGAAAAAAGAACAAACCAAATTTAAAGGTCCAAACCTAGATCATTATTCATTTCGATCATGGTTTTTCTCTATTATAGCGATAAATGAATCCAACAAATTTTAGGATAAAACTCTTAATAAACCCTAAAAAATAACCCATCCCACATAACGATTGATCTGCGAGCTAATTTGTTCATTTAATGGACCATATTCATTGTAGAAATAAAAAAGGGTAAAAATAAAAAAATCAAACACATTCCCTACCTCAATTCAGATTGGTCACTGATGAAAACTAAACATTTTGTCACTATCATTGGTGAAATCCATTGAATCGGTTACACGCGTATCATTGATCCACGATTCCTCATTTTTTGTTCGAGATAATTATTTAAGGGTTCAATCTAGTGGATCTATAGATATTCTAGTGTTATGAAGATAACCCTAGATCTCAACATAAGGATAAATTTAAAGAGGATTAGGTCATTGCATTTAAAAAATGATTTTCAATTTTTTTATCAAATTCTTTAATTTGTTTTATGCCAATGATAAATATTTTAATCATGACTAGTAGTGACCAATGTTTTGTATTTCCTAAGGTAAATCCTTCATTATAAACTCAATGGTACCCTTAAATTTACTATATGAGAACATGTTTTGAAGCTATTATACTTTTTCGAGAAAACAAAATCCACATACTACTTAATATTTTAATATATTTCAATCAATTATTTTGGACATATCAGGTCTCAGAATCACACACCGTCTCAGGACCCTGTCTCAAAATTAATCCATATAATATTAAAAAATATGAATGAAAATTCATTCACATTACAAATATATAAATAAAAAAATTATTATTACTATATATTTTTCATATTACTATATATAAATGAAGTCTCCAAATTTTAAGATCAAACACTATATCCTCTAGTTCTAGGTCTTGTGTAAGATAATATTTCTCAGGAGGTTTTAATTGATGTGGTGCATAACAAATTACCTAATAATTATACATTAAATCAAAAATCACTCTTTTTTAATGAAGAATCCCTATAGATAATAAGGTAATAATTTCTAGATGGGAGGTAAAAAATTGTTGTGTTCACTAATCTTGTTTTCAATTCCCAGATATATTCATCACATTCCTTTTTCATATGAAACTAACTTTATTTTATGTTAACAATGTTATTGGGATATAAAACTATGAAATGATTTCAAATTCTTACTGGTAAAATCAAATAAACCTAATATAACTATGAATCATATCCACATTTATAGGTCTTGTCCATTCAACAACAACATTAGTTTTAGCAAGATCAATAGTTAATCAATCATTATATATGAAATGTACAATTAATGAAATTTGGGTAAACAGAAATCAGATTATCTAAATTATTCATATATCTTATTTTTATTTAGGGGTTATAAAATAATCCATAAAAATATATTTCATTATCATTATAACTTTTATAATAAAACAAAATATCTTCAAGAAACAAAAAAACAAATTTATCCCACTATTTATTGAGAAATTTATTCATATTATCTATGAATATAGATGGAGCATTCACAAACTCAAAGGTCATGACTGAAAACTCATAATTCATATACCTAGTATGAAGGATTTTGTTAGGGATTCTATCCTACATCAACATCAGCTAATGGTGCATAGACCTGAGATCAACATTTGAAAAATATTGAGTTCCCTGGAGTTTCTCAAACATGTTTTAAATAAGAATAAATAGATACTTATTCATAATAGTAAATTATTAATTTATTTATAATTAATAAAAAGTCACATGGCACCATATTTATTTTTAACAAATAAATTAATAGAACCCCATAGTGTGGTCTTAGGATGAATAAAACTATTACAAGAAACTTCTATAAATACTTTTTAAATTCTATATATTATACTTGATCTATTCTAAAACAGGGTTCTAAAATAGGCCTGAGATTAGGCACTGTGTCAATAGTAAATCAAACTTCTTGATCAGATATAACACTGATAAAGTCCATAAAAAAAATATCGAAATATTGTCTTAATACAATAAAATAATAATTTTTACAGATCCCTTGTCGTAAAATAAATGAGAAAGATAAATTTTCATTATCATCTTTTAATAGCTTCACATAATATATATATGTTATTAAATGTATGAATTCATTCTTATATTATTATAGAAACTCATGATGGAAGATAACATCATTTGTTCTATAGTTTTTCTTAGCATGATAAACTAAAATTCAATAAATTCCTACAATAACATCAACTTATAAAATGGTAAAGGAAAGGAGGTTTGTAGGGAAACACCATTAATAACAGATAACAGAATATATTTTAAATTCTTGTTCCCTTAATACTACCCCAAGATGTCTTTACAAAATACCTAAAATCATTTATTGATGTGGATGTTTCATTTTACCAAAACATTTCATATAAAATGAAACAATGGGTAGACCATAAATTAAACAAGATATTATCATAATCTAAATAAAAAAGTAACATAAATTTTACAACTTCATTTAATAGCATAACTTATATCGATGTTTTTGAAAAGTATTTCACCACACCATTCTACATATATTTTATATTTTCCCATCATTCATTCTCTTACTCGGACACACATCAATATAATTACACATCTGATTACATTTAAAAATAATTATTGTATACATATAAAATTGGTTTTACTACAAAATATATTATTTTATTTATAATCATGTGCCATTATTCCAAAATATAACCCATAAAAAACAATTCCCAAATTTCACAAGACATTAACCAAGTTGGTTTTTACCACACCAATCACAAATTGAATACTATATTTTATTAACATTAGATTTTATTGATAGATCCTTCCCCATTTAATTTCACCTAGACTACTTTTTTCATTTTTATAGAACAATTGGTCTTCAACAAACTCAATATATACCTTCCCCATATAGAAAAGAAGTTTTTCATAATTTTTTAATTTTTGAGATTATTATTCTCTTATGTATCTTTTCTTCAATATTGAGTAATATCAATTAATTTTACTATCAAGATCCTAAATATAATTTTATATGTACCTTTCTAATAAGATGATGTTTTTTCATACATAGAAACCATATCCTCCATATTATATTTTAATTAAAATAATTTATTTTCTATCCTATGTTGAATATCCTTAGAAAAATATTTATAAAGGAAAATATTTTTAAATTCTTACCATTACAAAGAGTCAATATCTTCCATATCTCTAATATTCTTAATCAATATAAAACCATTGGTAAAATTCACCTTTAAAATAGTAAATTTTAATAGTTTCATTTCGATTATTTGAATCACCCATGGCATTGAATATGTTTTATTGTGCTTTAATCTATCCTTTAGTTTCCAAGGTTTTAAAAGACCTTACTTTGTTCATTTAAATTTATTTAAACAAGATTGGCATGTATTATATATTTATGAATTCTCACAAAAAACATATAATTAAATTATTAATTTATAAATCATTATAAATAAAGTATTAACGTAAATCTGAAAATAAAGGAATGATGAACTTGGTATAAAATAATAGGAATCAACATAGACATTTTAAACCATGCATGATACAACAAAAAGTCACTTACATAAGATGATGAAAATAATATATTAAAAACTAATAAATGTTTATTATTTGATTATAAATAAATATTATATAGGAAAATTTAAATTATTAATGTTCTAAAACAGTTTCTTAAGAATTTTTTGTCAATTATACAGGAGGATAACAATCTTTCATAGAAGTCAGAGTAAAAATATATAAGGTGTTCCTTGTTCAACTTTTTTTTATAAGTTAAAATGATTCCTCATTAAATAGGGTTCTAAAATACTTTTTATTTTATCCTATTATGGTATTATATTTAATTTCCTCTTTATTTTCTACTGAATTACATATTCAAATATATTACATTTTCTTTAATGAATTTTTTCATCAAAATCAATTATGAGGTTATGAATAAATATCAACCTCTCCAAATAGTCCCTTTTTTCTTCCATTTCTATATTCAATGAACCCACTAAATTTCTCATTTATTATATTCAACATTAAAATTCTTTCATTTTTTAGTCAAGTTTAAATTTATCCTTTCAAATTTTTAAATATAATAACTATCACTATATTAAATTATAGATTTAAATAAATGTATTTTTAAATTCATTACAATATTGTTTCCATTCTTGATCATATATTTTATCTTCGACTCATAATTCCATTTGGAAACCATTTATGTAATTTTTTTTAGTCTTTTTTATATTTAGAAAATAAATAATTTTTTAAATTCTTCATGAATGTTTCAGAAAAAACATATTTTTTAAATTTTCACATAGCCTTAGAAATATTTTATAATAAAACCTTTGCAATTTTATTTCATATTTCACTTTAACTCAAAAGGATGTAACTAATATAGAAACATGTTTCATAAATCAACATTTAAATTTATTTATAAAATAATATTTTTGGGTTATAAAACTTTTTCATCAACCAATTTTAGTCATGAATCCATTTCATGTGTATCTATTTTGAAATTTTATGAAACCCAATTTATTTTAATATGTTCTTTATGTGTTATCAATGATTTATTCAACATGGAACATATATATATATATTGATAGTTTTTATTTTATAGGTGTGTCATGTATAACACTCTAATGCATTGGGTAAATCCTTAAATACGATGATGGAATAATTGGAATTAGGTAACGATATCCAATATTATATACAAAATAGGTTGTGATTCATTTTCCACCATGAGAAACAAATTCTGATGACTAATCCATTATAGAAAACATGTAGTGATGACTAATCCACTAAGGGAAACAATAAGTTATAAAAAACCACAATGTTTTGATTACTAAGATATTTTTTGTGCAAAATTTCTAAGTTATGTGCCTATATTATAATCTATGGATCGGGATTATTTTCTCATGATTTCACACACATATTTCACGGTATGTGTTCAATCATTTGAGATTACAAGTCCTTCTATTATGACTTATGGAAAACTATTCATACTCTGAGTTCTTTTAATAATTTATTTGTTCATCCTCATTTATTATGATAATATTTTAATCTAACTGTAACTAATATGTTGATATGTGATCCCTTCCTAAGTGTTTTATCTCACTGATTTATTATGTTTCCATTCTTTTGGTTATGAAGATGAGTATAAACTATGTGGAGATTAAAAGGGGGTCTTGGGTGTTTATAGTTTTTAGAAATGTTCACAAGTATTATAATACGAGTTTCCTATGTAGCTATTCCTCAATAAAAAAATCCTTTGGTTAATGAGATTATGTAATTATTTCTAAGATTTAATGTTTATCTTTTCTAAATTATATAAGATAAAAAAAAGTTTATCTTGATCGTATAACTTTTAATCAAAGACTATGTGTAAAGATTTTATTTTAAGCACCATAAATGTGATTTTAGGTCTAGGGTTAATCACTTCTACTTTGATAGTGATGAATATAACTACCAAATAAATAAGTTAAATTAATGATAATCTTACTGATTTTAAGGGATAATCCAACTCATACAATCCTTGAAAAAATTATCTAATTGACTGTACTCAATAATAATGTTATATCATCTAAGAAATGATTATTCAACTACAGAAATATCATATAAATAATCAAAACCAATGAAAAATACTAATTATTGGAAATTTTAGATACAAATCAATGATTCTATTTAATTTATAAGTAACCCTCTAACAAGATTTCCCATTTAAATACCCTATATTCTATATAAAAACTCTCTTTATATAAAAAATATCACAAGAAAGTGAAATAGCATAATGTAATATGTTTTGAAATATCATTACTCTTGACTATAAAAAGAATAGGTAACCTATTTTGAAAAACCTTGGATTCATAGGGCTTATATATTTACCTTCAATACAATTTTTCACCACATAATATCATTCATTTTGATCATGAAACTTTTTTAATTTCCATGTATAATCAATAGAATGTTATGTCCTCTTTTTTCGATTCTATTCACTGAATTTATTTTCATAATCCTTTATAATTTAGATAGATTTTAATGGTTCTATAATTGTGTATAGTAGACTTAAAACTCAGTTTTGATTTTTTATATTTTCTTAATCATTTAATAGTTTTCCAGTTCTTCTTTAAAAATAATTTAGCATGTTGAACTATGAAATATGTTTGAGTGACTCCTTGATTTAATTATTTCATTACATATTTATAAAAAATTTAATGTTTGGATATATCCTATGGGTTATCCTAAAATACCATTATAGGATAAATATAATGACTATTCTTATTCTGAGACACATAATCAATATCAAGCTATAATTTCTCTAAGAACCATGTGATAAATTTTTTTAAATGAATATCCCATTTGTTTCCCCCCTCTATGACTCACATATAATCCAATATTTTTTTATCTAAAACCATTTTTTCATAAATACCACATTTATGGTAAGAGTAGAAACTTGGACCATAGGAAATCTAATTTAATTATACAAATACAGATCCAAAATAAAAAACCAAAAAATTTTAATTTAAAATTCAAATATATAATACCCAAGTTAATGGGATGATAGAGAAATCAGGTTAGTAGTATCTAAATATGTGTTCCTTGATCTTCATTCCATTTTAATATCATCTAAGCCAATTAGAGCCACATAGGCCACTAGAAATATTTAATTACATCATTATACACATTTTCATCTTGTTCAACAAAATTAAATAGATTAAAAAATAGTTTTCTCTGACTAAACATAAATCCTCGAAGAAGTTAAGAAAAAAATATGCATCACTAGAGTTCTACATAACCACTAATGTCTTCAATGTTATAATTGGATCACCCATAACATAGGCATTGTCATTACTGAAATGGATTCGCATACTATGCTCAGTGATTAAAAAATGTCGCATTTTGACCACACGAGTATTATACCATGATAGAATTCCCCACCTTAAACGTAGAAAAACAACCAAATTTCCATAGACGTATATCTAACCTAGAAAAATATTAGATAATAGACTATCATAATATGTAAAAAATAATATTTCTCAGGACTGATTCCCACCACACTATATAGAAACCATATTAGAAGGGGTATGATGATAAAAAATATACCAAAGATAATATATAGAAAAAACAAAACCAAAATATGAAATATGAAATTTAAAAATAATCCCTTATATAATCCATATCTAGATAGAAATGGTTTTAAATTTCATCTAGAAACTATTAGATTAATGGGACACAAAAACCCCTCATTTGTGCTAAATTGTCTTCCACCATGACTTCCAGAGACACCCGAAATGGCATGAGAACTATCATTATTTTATATACACCATTAAGGTCATACAACTTAACCAAGATATGAAATATGGTATATAATGGTGGATGAGAAATTAAATCTATAACTGAACATGGACATGGGGAAAATATTAATCAAGGAGCTAAACATAGAGAATTTACAACTACAAAACCAAAATAGAAAACAAAAATATAAAACAAGTGTACATAAGAAGATAACAGGCTTATAAACATCATAATTATGAATAAATAAGTGTTTTCATGAATGAATAGGTTCGAAACCCTGAGAACTAAGAAGGTTACCATGGACATTAATCTATGTTAGGGAATAATATACATTCTACACTATTTTTTATTTTCAAAAAACATTCATTTTAATCTCCTTTTATCCCATGTTCAAGTTCAACCGATATACATATCCATGTTTAGTAATCACATTCTCCTCATATTTGAACTAATAAAATTCATAGTTATTATTATATTTTACGAGATAAATTTTATAAAAATACTTCCTATGTTTTTTAAAAAATAAAGCACACAATCTCAATCATCCTAATCTTTTTTACTATTCTATGAAATATATATTTTTATCATATTTGAAGAAATATTGTCTTAAAAATTGAGTCTCATTAGTAGTAGAATAATTTATCATTAATAGGGCTTAAATATTTGATTTTATCAAAATGGGAATGTCTCCCTTAGATTTTATTTTAAAATTATATGGTTTTTTTCCCGTCACTTCTCTTATTTCGTTAATCATGAATAGAAAAACTAGGTCTTCTTAAATATTTCATCTCCTTTTAATCATCCTATTATACTCTTGGATTAATCTTCTTAGGATATTCTAGTATGGAATTACTCAAATTATACTAAAAATATTTGTCACTATTATAAATCATATCAATCTATATGAATGTATCATTCTTAAATGAAATTATTTTATTTTATTAGAGATACTTTAGTGTTGAATACTAAATGATAATTTTTCTTTAATTTCTGAAACAATATCCAAAATATTTTACTATAATTTATATGGGAAAAATTCATGATCCTCTAAATCCAAAAGATTAAGATTTATAAAATTATTATCTATAATTTTAGTAATATAAAATTAAATAATATCTTGTTAAACATTGAAAAAACTGAACTTGATCTCATTGAGTCCGTCCCAAAACACATCAGTGATTTATTAGTATTTTATAAAATTATTTTAATGACAATGTAATTCATTTTTAACTTCTGATTCAAATATTCTCATGAATTCTCTAACACCATGGTACAAATTAATATTACATTTAAGAAATTAGGTATTATTTAAACGTTTTTTTCTTTTCTCGTGCTCTATAGAAATGTTTTTAAATAACAACTCTATATGTTTTACTATCTCCTATAATTTTTTTTAAAATTAAGATACCACTATTTTCCTTTGATTCCATCAATTCATATTTTGAATAACTTTAACACTTAAATTAGTTCCATTACATGTATATTAAATATAAATATTACTAAAATGTTACTTTATAATTAATGGAAGGATTAAAAAAATTAAAGGAATAAAAAATATATAGCACATGAAACCGTGTGATATATTTGGAGAAGAATATATGAACATAAAATATTCCTAATAAAATCTGGCTATAGTCTAGAAATATTATTTTACACCATGGATGATTGTTTCATCAAATAAATATAAAAAATAGTTTAAATATAGATCCAAATCAAAAATATATTATCATTGTTCCTTTAAAACCTTTTGATAAATAAAGAACCACCTAGAAAATTAAATTTTATGTTCACAAAAATAACACTTTTTTGGTTTCATAAAATTATTGAGGAGGCATATTTCATGATATATATTAGGAAACATTCTATAATACCACATGTTATACCTAGTTGAGATATTACAAATAACTATGATGGGGGGAGTTGTTGGTTAAAGTCCAATTTGAATTTATTCTCCAATTTGAAACTCACCTCACTTTTTATTTGTTAGATAATGAATCATGTGAAAAATAATGGGATGGTGATGATAATGACCATAGATAGATAAAAATAATGAAAATCACATGACATGAGAAATTATAAGATTCAAACAATCTGATTATTGAGTTCTTATATCCTAGGAATCTGATTATTGATCTCATGATATCTACTTCAATGTGTTATTATAAATAATGAAAAGTATATTTTCTAAAGATTCAATATTTTATTATAATCCCATATATACAAGGGAAATATATTATCATCACAAATATAACCATCATGTGTGATCTTCATGTGTATTCTTAAAGTGTCTATATGTTAATGCTTTTTGTGTGTAATGTTTTTCAATCATGTATGTCCCAATTGGATGGATCTATCATTCTTAATGATCTCACAATGATAAGATCATGGAATGAATCAATATATATAATTAAATTCTATCTTGAATGATCTATTTATAGTTTTATTTTATATTTTTGTATCTTATTCAGTGATCCTGATTCATCAATGTTTTTGGATTTTTTCTCTTTCATATATGAGGCTTGTCTATTTAGTTTGTATTAAAATTCATCTATCTTGTTATTGAGATATTACAATATAGATTCTCAATCCATTCAACCAAATAGGTCACATATATTCAAGATATTATATAATTCTCTTAGTCCATGGGGTAATATAGTCTAAATAATGGTTTAGTGAATTTGGTCAAAGATATATACAATAGTGATAGCTATATATATCATCTTATATCTAAATTTTTATGTGTAAAATTTCTCACATTACCATATATTTAATGAGAACCACCTTTTAATATCCTCATACATTCCACAATTCTCTTTATCTACAAAAAAAAAAATTGGCGACCACCATAGGAATAATTATTTTTAGTGTTGAATAAAGGGATTTTCATTCTAACTATAAAATTGTATGATGTGTATTATTGATTCAATTGTGTCATGTAAAGACAACTATAACCAATTTTCATCTCCATCAAGATGATATTCCCTATTAGTAATATCTATAATAATAATCATCTACACTATGAATGTTTTTTATCACATGACATTGAAGTTAGAAAAACCATGTCCATTTTCTATAACACATGTATAATATATTCTTCTTTTTAACTAATACACTAATTTTTCTATGAATTTATAGAATGACCCATGATATTCCATACATAATTCATATCATATTTATGGTTCCATTAGTTCATAGTTATTTTTTAAAATAAATCATGAAACCATGTTGATGATCTTTCCTATTTTATAGTTAAATACAAATAATGAAACATTAACTAAACCATAAACTCTAATAATCATGATTTTAAATAATATGGGAATATTATAATGGTCTATGAAATTTTTATAACATATTGGTACTATTTATAATCCTCATTACATGTCTGCCCTGTAAGGATCCATGAGATTCATTATGGGTTTTTTCTTCAACACTTAGTGTGTTTTTAACTCCTTCACTAACTATATTTTTTCTACTATGTACTATGGAGTATTTTTATCTTCTAATTAATCCTTATGGAATTTCACTCATGTTTCAATATCCTTTTTTATTAAATTTTTACCAATATCTATTACACACTTTAATTTCCATAATAATTATATAGGATTTCCACAAGATTCAATTTTAATGTTGATCATAATCCAATAGCTACTTTAAATTCCATCAAAGTGATAAAAAAAATGATATGTCAATCTCTATGGAATCTTAAGTATATATTCTGAAAAAGAACCCTTTAGAAAATTCCACAAAAACATATGTATTTGAAATATATTAGTGCATTACGAAGTCTTTATTGATTAATTGATCCTTGGAAAAATTATTTAAGATATTTAGTCACCACACCATCTACTTGGGTATTATTTTTGAGAGATATTAATCTTTTAGTGAGTGATAATGTTTTCTATTTATGGAAACTAATTTATTGAATCCTCTTCCTTGAGGATGATTTAAGATAAAAAAAAGGTAAAGGATGCTTTCCAAAATCATCTTCGTCATTCTATTATATCATATAAACTACATCAAAATTCATCTCATAAGTGATGTAAAAACTAAAAATATCTTCTTTTCAATGTGGTTATTTCATTCTTGTCATATTATTATGATCTCCTTCAAAATTTATCATGAATTCTTATTTATTCAATATTTCATGTATGTAGGGTATTTAATTAGTGATACCTCACTTAGATATCATAAAATATTATTAAATATAAAAAACTAAATCGAATATGAAAAAAATAAATGGAAATTTCTCATGAGAAAATAATTATTTTCAATATATTTTAAATCCAATATGCTTCTATATTGATCACAAATCCAACAAGAATTGCATTCATCTAATATTTATGGAATGTATAGAAAAATAAATAACATATTAATTAAACTCACCCACTTTCATTAATTAATAGATAAAATTTAAATTAAATTCAATATGCTTTAAGTTGATCTCCATATATGTTATTCTAAAATAATTTATTTTGACATAAAAGACATATAAAAATATAGATTTATGTATTCTGATATCATATAATTAAATTATATAATATATACCATAGGAAATAATATACTATATATTTTTATATAATATAGACTTTTAGTGTATATAACATTTAATCTCCCTCTGTCACCGATGTCCCCCAATCATTATTTTCATTTCATAAAAAATGTGAAATTTTACTCGATGTCTTTTGGAAAAATTATCCTGTAAACTCTTTTTAATCATATATAAAAAAAATTATACAAAAATAAAATACTTATATATAATGTTATTTATGACCAAATGGGCTTTTATAATGTTGAAAATGGTTTAGAATTCATAATTAATTACCATATGAAAATTTAAGTCTATGGAAAAGAATCATTATTAATCAACAAACAAATAGATCTAGAATAATATTCAATAGGAACATGTATCTATATATATATATTTCTACTTGATGTATCTCCAAACATCATATGTATACTCACATAATTTCATCACCAAATAAAGATACTATATCTAGGAGACATAGATTATGTCAATTTCATATAGAAAAGTAATATGTTCTTTATTCTCCAAGGTAGATTAAGTAACTTAGATTAATTAATTTCAAGTAATTAATCCACTTGGGTAATAAAATCATATTAAACTACTCTATAAAAATATACTAATTCCCATGATCTTACTAAATCAATAGTCAGATGATGTATATTATGCAGAGGAGACTAAATATAATCTTCATTAAATAAAATTCACTACATGATCTATAAAATACCCAACCACTGCTTTATTAAATAAATATATAAGACTTACATAAGAATGATATCAAATCAATAATGTTTATATATAAGTTAATTTATAAACATTAGGTATAAGTGATTAAAATAAATTGAACAAATCAATAATACTAATCAAACATATGTTTTATAATCCATGTTATACTAAAATAATTTTAATCTCTACTAAGAGTAATACTTATGTCTGATATGTGATTTTTCTATCTATAGATGATATCATATTGACTCTAATATTAACATATAATAAAAAAACCTAAATTTCATGATGATAATTGATTAGGTACAACTAAAAGATTTTATTTTAAGGGGTTTTTATCATTTAACAATCATGTGATAAAAACAGAACATATGAACAATATAATTTTTAATAAATATTATGGATGGTCTCGTAATTTATTTTATAATCTAGTGATTCTGTATCTAAAAATTACAGATTTATTCCACTTACAAACCCAATATTTGGCATTTTTGAATTTTTTTATATATTTTGATTGTATACTTTGGAAGGTTCAAAACACATTAAAATGTGATTGGAACACCCATTGAGTGATGTAGGAATTTGAGGTGTATATAAGGTGATGACAAAGGTATTTGTAGGTGTGAGAAATCATGGCATGGGCATGGAATGCATATTTATAAGTAAATTTTTAGCACTATCAGTTATTATCCCCCTATCGACTGATCAATAAATAAATACAAGACATGATAATAATGTCATACACGGTAAAATCTTACACATGGAATATAATTTGATGTTACTATCATTGTATTAATATATATATAATTAAATCGATAATTTTCATTGGACATGAAAAATATAAAAAATAGCACATGTGAGTGAATGATGATGTGAATATTTTCATTAATGGTAAAAAATTGAAGAATAATCCAAAAATTTACATCATATGATAAAAAATGTGATTCATACAAAAAATATACTAAATTCATCCCTATATATATCTAACACTTAAAACCTCACATATCTATCATTTTCATTATGATAATGGTTTTTTAAAAATATATTATATTCCTAATGTTTTCTATCCATGTATTAAATATTTATATTTCCCCTATAAATAATTTATCTACTGAAATAGATCTTTCTAAAAATATGTTTGGTTTTTTTATGGCCAGAGTTCCTTAGATTGAATGATTTAGTTTTCATTATCAAAATATTTCTTTATATTTTTTTTAATGCTATGAACATCCCATTTTTTAGTAAAAAACATATTTAGTCAAATATATTCATTGTTATTATCATACGTACTAATTTATTAAAATTATAATGTAAAATCATCCATGTTTAGTTTAAAAAACACTTTTACCCGACAACTATTCCATTATGGAATAAAAAAATCTAAATAAATATCTATAATCATCTTTGTCAATTTTAAAGATATCATCACTGAACCTATTACAATGAGATCTTCCTGACCTCCAAAGTCAAATAATGCATCATTTTTCATTCATTAAAATTTAATAATAATCTACTATCATTTTACTAATAACTTATTGGTAATGAGATATTACTCTCAAAGAAGAAGATATAATGGATGTGTATATAACAATGAGTATATGATGGACTCAATTATATAAGAATAAAGAATAACTTTCATGTCTTTCCTTTATTTATTATTAAATAGATATTAATACATTGAAAGAAAACACAGTTTAATACCAGTAAATACCCTTTCATGAAGTTTCCATTGTTAAACTACTTTATGAATCTATAGATATGGGTATATTTGATTTTTTTATGAATTTTTTTTAATATATCTACAAAAATTTTCCAAACTATTATATAAGTTTCTTCTTCAATGTAATTTGTTGAGAATAATTTCCCTAACTAAAATGTAATAGGATATAATGAAAAATATTATTTCATTGATTAATATCTTATTTATATATTATAGAAATAATAAACCCATTTTCGGATTAGATCACTTGTATAATCACAATAATAAAAGTATTTAATGTATTATAATGAAGAAAAACCTGTCACAAAAACATTCACATGGGTGGGAAAAAACTAAAAAATGGGTATTGGGGTGCTAGAATAATTCCAGCCAATGGCATCTTCCGAATATCTTGTATAAAAAAATGCATATTTGTTCTTATTGAAACAAAACTCTTTAACAAAATCATCTAAAACAATATTCCAACTCCAATAAGATCATTTAAATGTTTAAATTGTTTATTATAAGTTTCATTCTTTTGATTCACTATTCGGATAATCCACACATTTTAGTTATATCATAAAAATATGTTGGATTGATTTTTAGTATGAAAAGTTGTTTTTCATCTATTTTTTATATTTCATAATGATATAAATTTTCTATGGAATGAAAAATAAAAATATATATTATTGTGGCTACTAAAATACTTTTCAAAGAAAATTCTATGAAAAAAATGTTATGGTATGGAGTGAACTGATAGATTTAAATTAATTTCAAAATAGAAACCAAAAAGGATTTAAAGACCTGAAATTTTATATATTTTCAAATAATTTTCTTAATCCACCATTTTCATTCAAATTGCACCATGGGATGTGTGTATCATAGTATATACCAAAGTTATATTATAGTTTTACAACAAAATTGAAATTGAAATTTATAATTGAAGAAAACACAATACAACACTTTATTTTTATAGAGTTAGTAGAACTGAATATAAAAATGTTATTTTATATAGATATAACTGATACATGTTTTTTGACAAGTCATTTTATAAACGTAAATTAATGAAGAAAGGATAAAAAAATTAAAAATTAATATAATAAGAAATAATAAAAATAATAAAAATATTGAATATTGACCATATGTTGTTGCTCAATAATGAAAACATGATCTTTTAATAAAACTAATTTTTAATAGAGATTTAGTAGTTTACTATAAGTAATCATAATTGTAAACGAATTGATAGAATGAATCTATCACATTTTATAAATTTATCACTCCATTATTCTTTCTGAAAACATTAATTGTTTCTATGTTATTAGATTAAATATCTATACTCCCATAGTTTATAAATATTGATCCCGAGATTGGAACATTCAATAAAGTTCACAACCCATGAACTCATTTTATAATATGTTGATTCCTCTTTATTGTTTTGAGAATAAACCGAGTAATGTGTTAGTGGATTTTCATCAAGTATTATTAGATGACAATTTATTTACTCAATTACATAGTTTATATTAACATATTAGAATATATATTCCCACTAGATGTTTTCTCATTATGATTCATAACAAGGTGTTGGATATATAATACATTATATATTGACAGAATTAATGTAATGATAGCTTTACTACACTTTTGATCATATGTTCTCTATGGTTCATTAATGTGATTGATTTGTCTCCCAAAACAACTTAGAATTTTATTAGCATCCAAGAAAATGGGTATTGAAATATTTACATTTAGTCATAGTGTTTTTACCTTGATTCAACACATAATAATCCATTGATACATTGACTATATCTTATATTAATCTCAAATTCATCTATATCGATGTGTTGGGTTGATATTTTTTTGCAAAACAATTACTAATATATTTTTGTCTGTCATATTCTCTCCCACGTGATTCTTTATCTTTTCACATGAATTTAGATTTACCATATTTTAGTTGAGTTTTCCAATATATTTAAATTAAAAAAACAAAAAAAATTATATTAACATGATGGTAAACATTTTATTTTAATCCTAACAATAAGTATATCAAAATATCTTGGTGAAACCCCTAAATTATTAAAACATGGGATTACAAAGGTCAATGCATCACATTGAGTTTATAACTTTAACCTCTAATGCATAGATAATTAGTCATGATCTAATGTAAAGTTATAATAGGGTTTCAATTCACCATAATGATACCTTAATATCTAATACACATTCTTGTATTCCCTTTATTGAATACCTACAGAATATACAATATAAACATGAAACATATATAGGATGGATTAAAAAATATATTAATTTTATACTTATCAAAAAATATATACCTGAATCACAGATCAAATATAAATTGAATTTCTATATTCAATACCCATAATCTTTTAATACACGTTCACCACCAATAATGCCTTATATTTAGGTTTTTTCTTCAATTACAATTTTCTTTTGAAATAACCCATATACTTCTTATGCTTTTTAACCCAAAAGTTGACCAATCGTGTACCAAACATGATTTATGTTCATGGATATAATTTTAAATATCTCGACCTCTAATAATTTACCATAAGGAATACATATATAATTAAATGACCAGACCCTCAAGAGCCCTGTCTGGGGTAATGCTATGCTTAAAGTGCCATCCCAAGCCCTTATCCAATAATTCAATAACTAGTGACTAGAAAAAAGTAATAATAACTCACAAAATGGAATGCCATTGTCTATAAAAACTTGTTACAAAAGAATATGTCCAATGCACAAGAATATACATATTAAAAATGTATAAAATATTAACAATAAAATGAAATGTAAACAATGAAATGTATGAGACATAAATTACTAGAAGTCCAAAAGGGTAAAATAAGAAGAACATAAATATATTTCTTAATACTCTAAATCACAATAATCTGGAAAGATCGTAGATTCTATGACTACTCTATGATCACTTTCTTGTAGTACTATACACTATTTTTATCACAAATTATAATTATTTATAATACACCACCATGTTTCATTTCTAATTATATCAAAATTGGTCATGCTATCTCCATATCCACCTAGACCTCTCTGAACTAGTGGATTGTCTACATCGACACAACATTTTTTGGCCCAATTTACATGTACAGGAATGTATAAATACACATATTGGGATTACCTAAAACCCTAAAGCATCACAAAGAAAAAACATCAACTCAACTGCGGTTATGAGAGGTTCCCAGTAGGAGGATAAAGGGAAAAACTGAACACCAATTTGTCTCAAAACTCCAGATATTGAGGAGTAACTAGAATAATTTTAGGATAGAGTATACAAAATATTATAAAACACTAGAATAATCATGGAAACAAATTAATCATACCCATCTTATCTCCATTCATTGAAATCCACTTCACATGAAAAACTAGTGGTGCTCAAATTATTGATGTGTCCAAAGAGCTTAAATTTGATTGCTATCTATAACATCACATATCAATTGAAACATTTAGGGTACCAAATAATCATAAGGCATATATAATTATATACAAAAAATTCCAATAGTTACACCCTATCCAAAATCCAAAAATGAGAGCATACTCTTCCATAGAGATATCACATCTAGTAGAGGAGAATCAGTATGTCTGATATATCAATACATAAATGATATTATAAACTCAAACAATCAACCAACATAACCTCACAAGATCTATAGTGTTGGATTCATGCTTTAATGATGGTCTCTTTTGTCAATGGAGTTCCAACCCTAGTGGAAGACCAACACCCCATTAAGACTATGTACGGGGTAGTACCGACTATGAAAATAGAGGACTTGTTCCAAAAAATGTGTTGGGAGTATTAAATCAACCAGAATACAGGATATGTGGGATCTATTTCTTGATTAATCCCTCTATCAGGGAAGTATGGACCCCAACACTACTAAGACGTTCACACTCAAACCCCGAAATTGGATAAACATCCCTAAAGTGGGAATCCCACTCACACTATATTATGACATATTTTAAATATTGAATCAAAAGGACCCCATAACATTATAAGTTGAATTATTCTCATGATAATCTAATAACATATCTAAATCCAAACCGGAGTGAAGTGTGAGGGCCATCAAATAACTCTAGCAAAGTTTCAAGACATATTCCTAGAGTGAATAGTATAAGACCTTCACGAAGACTCATTCCCATGTTGTGGCTACCTACTCAACTTGTTAATGTCAAACTATATGGCGTGTGGAGAATTTCCAAAGGCATTTAAGATCCATGGGGAAGCATAGTATATACCCCATCATCCGTTGTTATATCTCAAAATGGGTACATTGTGTGTATCCTTAGTGTACATTGCATATATGTCACTTAGGTTCACTAGGCATGTCCCATATATAGTCCAATTAATAATGATAAAGGATAAATTATGGTTGGGTTGGTATGGAATATATTTGATAATTTTATCTTCCTAAAACCATGGTCTCCAAAACAACTAAATTTCATGGTGTTCATTTATCCAAACTATAATTTGTGAAGTCGGCATTTTTTCAGAAACCTCATATTCCTCCTAAGAATATTAATTTGTCTCATATACAACTATTTATCCAGTGAAAATCCTTTCTGGTTCTTTAACCATTTATTCTAAGGTATTACTATTTTTGAATACCAGTTTCCATAAAAAATACTAAAAAATATCTCATCATTATTCGCAAGATTCACTTGATTCATATAACCAAATCTATTTATAAGTACTCTCTTTCCATCATCATTCTACCATATTGAATCAACCGTGTTTTTCCATAAAATTAACATTATCCATGACAAATTCTAACCATCGATATATGTATCTGATTATAATTGTTTGAGGAATTATATCATTTTAATTTAATGAATAACTAGTTAAAATTTAATGTTAAATGATGAAAGTATGAATAATAGTGGAATAAATCCATGAAACCATAGGCTAAAATAATTTAAAATGGTAACATGAAATCCAGAAATCTATCTTTAGGAATAATATAATAAGTAAGTGATATTATAAAATAAAATAATAAATAAATAACATCACCTAATTAAGTAGAAAACGTGAAGTGTCCAACCAATAACAAAACATGTATTAGAATTATGGAAATATAATAAATGTTCATAAAAAATAAGGGTTTCGGTGTATAAAAAACTCAAACATCATTACAACATGTTCTATTATTCAATTATATTGTCATATTTGTATGATCCTCTCATCGATGTCATTGTAGATCTAATCCCGATTCTTAGTGTTGTCGAATTTTTTAATTTTGATACAAAATCTCATTCATTTATTAACCACCCTCTTCTCAATTTTTTCCAAATATATAAGTGGTTAAAATTATGGAAGATCTATAACATTATTTTCATAATAATTTTTTAATTAATACTCTTGCAACAGTGAACACCAAAAAATTCTGATGTGAACAATACTAGTGATGAGACGATAGTAAAACCCACATTCTGAGATTATTCATTGCCTTGGTTTCCCATTAAGATACCTGATTAATGATATATCATAATTTTATAAAAAAATATATGGAAATATATACTAAACAATGTAATTTTTTAAAAAAT
Organism: Viscum album; assembly: GCA_963277665.1. Lineage (NCBI taxonomy): Eukaryota > Viridiplantae > Streptophyta > Magnoliopsida > Santalales > Viscaceae > Viscum > Viscum album. Next base: position 1,809,940,474 of record OY728159.1, on the reverse strand, counting down.
TATATCAGAATCACCGTGACACTCACTTTTCTACACAAACTCAATATGGGGTAAACACCATAATTAGGAACCCTCAAAACTAACAAATTGTTTTCATCTAATTTCATCTGCATGGGTAATACTTCTATTATAACCATGGGATGGTCTCAAATATTTAAAATTTAAAATTTAACTATGACTCACTTAGATATATCCATTTTCACTACATCCCCTCCAAATTAAAACTTTTTATCCTCAAAAAGAAAGAAAATAAAAACTCTTCGAAAAAATGTTCAAATAGAAAAATCATATGGAGGAACCCCATCGTCACATGAAATTAATTCAATTGTGAAGTTTAAAAATCTATTAATATGTGGGACATAGTTGGAATATGGTGAAACTTTCCATTCTACTCATGAAGACACTAGTTCTTGTCTACCTTGAAATCAAAGCTAAACCGAGACACACATCTATTCTAAATGAGTCTTTAATTGACTCAAAACCCAAAATGAATTCTTATTTGAAATTCATTCAAAACATAGAAGGAAAAAAAACCCAAACCATCAACACCTATCAAAGAAGGTTCCATCCTCAAGGTCATAATTAGTGAGAGTGCTTCACTCTCAACATGTAAATCATTGTTTAGATGGTCATTGGATGAGAACATCCCATCCATGCCGCACTCCAAAAAATAGCTCTATAGAAATATTCCCACACTTATGCTTGAAGTTTTTCAATGTATAATGATTTCATGAACATATCTTAGTTTCTATATGTCCTTATAATTGAAAATAATTTTAACAATTATTACTAACTTGTGTCATAGGGGCAATGTGTGACATACTCTTGAACCTATACAAGAACAATTGAGTGAAACTCTACTTTCCACTACAATATATAAAATATTATTACCCACTATTTAAAATAACTTGGATGAGTTGTCATCACTCAATTGGGAAATCAATCTAAAATCACACCATACATAGCAACATATCTAATAAATAGCTCAATATCAAAACACTTCCTATCAGATGGTCCAATCCTCCATAATATGAAGTGGGAAATGATGACCATTTATATGAATCTTATTTTTATACTCTGTAAATAAATAAATAACTGACCGAATCAACCAATATAAAAAACATCCCAAGAAACCTTCCCCTAATATACATTCTAAGAGTAATAATGGGTTGAGTACACCCAAAAGATCCATAGGACACTCCACACTAACAATCATTCAATTTAAGGGAAGTATCCACTCAAGATGTTCCTTACGATAGTTAGAAAAACCATCAAGCATAGAACTACCTTCCATAAGATATTTTTTTGTCATTCATTTATTCTTATAAGAAAACCCTTAATATCTACTCAATGATAATCTTTTAGTTTCACTAAATTGAAAATTCATTATCATCATTGTGAGTCACTCTCAAAAAAGGTAAGACTATGAGGCCACCACCATTGATAAATGGTGATAAAGCCACCCCATCTTGGATACACACTATGTACTTTAAACAATCTCCTCAATAACCCCTATAATAACAAGACACAGAGTTATATTCTATAATTTTTTATCACTTTTAATCTACAACACTACACAGTTCTCATAAACCACCATGTGCTTATCGACACAATTTCCATCTTTACCCAATTAATCATGGCCCATACCATTAGAATTTTCCAAAAAATGGTCCTCTAATAGTAATGATATGGAAATTACATAATTTTTTTTAATTTTTTTCCTCATTAAATTAATAAAATTATTGATTTATTCTTTCCCTACATCACCCCCACAAAATCTTCATTATCTTACTCTATAATATTATAACATCAACTTAATAAACAAATTAAATTCATTCATCATCCTTTAAAAAAAGGTGAACCATGAATTACCCTTTCAATTCTTCCTCACACTTCTCCATATATAAGGAAAAATTGTTCTCACCTATGAACATAATGTACCAAGATTTGTTAATCATCATCTAGTTTACCATACATAACTACCAAGAGGTTTCCCTGCTTTCCTCTATTTAAAGTGGTTTAACACACTAATAAAGAAAATCCCTTCATCATCTACCAAAATTTCATCCCTACACAAAAATATAAATAGAGCAAAACTAAATTATTGAGGTGTTTATTAGTACACCCCCTCTTACCAAATCAATCACTGAAAATACATATTTCAATAATTGGGAATGATTTACTCCCCATGAGATGTGATAAAATTAGGTTCCCTATATGAGGAAACATTATTGATGACTTGACCATATTTTTGAATTTCTACTAGAATCTTCTTCAATTGAACATATGAAAAATTATAGATTATTTATTCCAAAATCATCTAGTATGAGATTCAATGACAAATGGTCCTAAATTGTACCCAAAAATTCTTCTTTCAATACCCAACCATAACCATCTAGTGCTTTTATAATCCTTTAGTTCAAAACATATGTACATTATACATAATAAAAACTAGCTAATATTTGTGTTCATTAAACTATATAAATGTTTTATAATAATCTAAAAACTCTCATACCACTGAATCATCACATGAAAATTATAAATATTCAATGACATCTAAAACAAGGGATTGTATAGTCCAATCGATAATATCAATCATAGAGGTATGGCACCATCACTGATCTAGCTAAGCTCGGGGTGAAAATATTATATGCTTCTACAAACAAGGTGATGCTCTGCTAAAACTCACTCAAGGAACTCTATCAAAGGTTTTATATTATAGGAACAAGGAAGCAAATTGATCACTTCTATATAGTCACCAAATTAAATTTTATTCTCGAAAGGTTCTACATCTGATCATTTATGAGAAACCCCACACATTGTATTAGATCTTGGATACTTCTCAAACATAATCATGTGTCTCTATGGTTGTCTTAGTAACCTCCAATAAATCATTACACACAAATAGTGATCAAACTGATGCCAAGTTAGAGCATTACCACTATGAGTTCTTGAAAATAAATATCATAACATAATGACTAATGGTTCTATGAGGTTGTATCAATAAATTAATCTATATTCATTATTTATAAATTTTAATCCAAATGTAAATTAATTTCTCAAACATTATTCAATCCATCTATAACCCAAGTATAATTCTCCCCAAGAAAACTCTAAAATCCTATTTTCAAACACATGGAGTGTAACCCTTTTACTTGTATTCTTATCCATCCAAATAGAGATGATAAAGAAAATATTTTCATTTAATTTACGTTGAATATAAGTGTTTTAAATCCCACCAAAGTTTTACTTTATGATAAATTGCCTCATTTTATGATATTGGTTATATTTCGAGCTTAATATTAAAAATGGCCAATTATATATTTTTAACTATTTTAAATTAATTACGTATTTTGGACATAACATTTTATAAACTAATTTAAACTGAAACATTCTTTCTTATCCAGATTCTATATGTCATGGGATTCATTTAATCCTTCTTGTCCAAAAGCTGAATTGGCTATATGGAAGCTCAAAAGAATCTCACAAGTTGGACATTGAAAACTATTTACAGATCTGATGAGTTTTGGTATGGGGTCTATAACTCATTTATAATGGGTCAAATTTCTCTGAAATTTGGTGGATAGACAGCAAAGAAATTTTTGGAAAATAATTCATGAAGTCTAAAACATGTGAATTGGCCGTCTTATTATCAATTAAAGCATTCTAATAAGAAGATTTTTTATTAGAGAGTATGACTGGATAGAATAAAATTTGAGAGTAAAATGAGAATAAATCTAGAAATACTTGTCCAAATACAGTGTGATTTTGAGGGAAAACGTCCAAGATAATTGTGAACAACATTTAATAAATGTGAAATGCGTGAAGATTTCATTTAATGGGGATAAAACGTTTCATCCGTTGGGAGACATACTCTGTCTATAAATGGAGGGGAGATCCTCCCTCTCAAAGCATCCCATTTTCCATCCCATTCCTTCGAGGACACCAAGGAGGAGAAAATTTCAAATTTAACCTTTTTTTATTTTATTATATATAGGTTTGTACTATCATATTCTTCCACATTCTTCATGATTACCCTTACCATAGTGGGGAAAAAATTTGGAGTGATTGGGGAATGGTTGGTTTCCTATTTTTTAATTCTTGTGTTGTTGAATATAATTGAATAAAAAAATTTCATCATCAATATTGTTTTCAATTTCATATAGTGGATTTTTTTATCTAGTGCAATCATTCTTGATGTTTAATTATGTTTTTTCCCTTGGTAAAATAATCATTATCTCCCTCTACATATTTCTGGTTTATATACAATGGAATAGACTAGTGATTAGTGGTGAAGTACTTGACGATTGTTAGTACTTATAAAAGGGGTAATGGATTTTCTTTATTTTTTGGGATAAAAAGACCCGATTGGGAATTTACCAAGTCAATTGATGATATTCAATACATCTCTTTTTCATATGGATGGAGAGATGAACAAACTGAGATCTTGGTAAGGTTTTCTCCCGCCATCATAATTTGATAAAGGAAGTGATATAAAATGATTGTGGAAACTCACTTTAATCAACATAGAAGAAGATGTTAGAATTAAATTGAACAAGGATATTATTACAATTGGGAAACCAATCCCAACCTAACCACTATATTAATATCAATGTTTTTAATCCTTTGAATTTTGAATTTCCATTCAATCATTTCATATTGATTTAATCTAAAAACACCATTTTTATCCTCATTTAAAAGTGAAAAACAGTTTTCTGTTAACTTTTCATAACAATACTTCCTAAGGTTAATCATTAGACGAGACTAGAGAATAAATAAAACTTTTTTTCCAAGACCAACGATAGGCGCGTGTCAAACTTGACGTCATTGCTAGGGAGGAAGTGCAACAAAAAAATGTTTTCAAAATTGAATGACCTATAACTACAAAGAACCATTAATTGAATTTGATCCTGAAATTGAATGAATATTACCCCAACTAAGAAAAATAAACCCACAAGAAATCTTTGAAGAAATTGATCTCTCATATTCAAGTGAAACTCTTAGTGTTCACTCCAAACCTGAAATCATGGCTAGAAATCCCAACCAAACCCTACGTGATCTATGTAAACCTCAAATTTCCATTAAAAACAACCAACTAATTGCACCCACTAAACCAAATGATTTTGAATTATGTTTCAATATGATTTCTATTCTTTTAAAGTTACACAGTCTTACTGGAGATAATCCATATTGGCACATGCAAGAATTCAGATAAACTTGCTCATGCTTCAGGCCAAGAGGAGAACCTGAAGAGCAATTTCAGTGGACGAAATTCCCCTTATCACTCAAAAGAGTGGTTAAATAATGGTTGTACAATCTAAATTTATGGGATATTGGTGATTAGGATGGCCTAAAAAAGATGTTTCATGAAAATATTTTTTCCAACATATAGGAGCACTGCCATCAAGAAGGAGATTTACATTATATGACAATAAACTGTAGAAACCATCTACGAGTACTAGGAGCATTTCAAGGAGATATATTACAGATTCCTTCATCAAGAAATAGAAGAAAACAAATTCTTTGTTTTCTAATATGATGGAATTCTGGATAATGATTGAAATATTCTAGATGCCTCCTCTGGGGGATCCCTGATTAACTCGTCGCCTGCTGATATCAAAGTAATAATTGAGAAGATTGCTCAAAACTCACAAAAATTTGGTATAAGAGGGTTAGGAACAAGAGGAATCCATGTGGGGAGAACATCTAATTCAACAGAATTAATTAGTAGAGAGATGGGTTAAGTCACTAGGTTTGTGCGAAAGATGGCTGTGAAACAAGTTATGGAACAAAAAGAAATAAATCATGTATGAGGTTTATGCTCTTCAAATTATCATTAAACTGACTGGTGTCTAGAAGTGAAGGGATCCAAATATTGTGATACTACCTATCAGCAAAGGAAATTCTAACCAAATCCACCATGATATCCCAAAAACCAACTAGTATATGGATTCCAACATACCCATAATAGACCTCATTTTCAACAGTAATTCCAGAACTCCCCTCCATTCCAATAGTCCTATAAATAACCCGTTCAAAAACAAAAACAATTTCATCCACCACCATTCCACGTAATGACATATGGGAAACTGTCAACTAGTGCCCAACCGTCAAGTGATAACCAACATCTATAGTCAGATGTTGAGGGGCATAAAGAAAATGTGAAAGACTTATCCTACCTATTATAAAATGTTTTGTAAATTCTTAAAAAATCCAAGGAATATTCCATCACAAACAATTAAAAATACTGAAGATAATGTCAATGAAATCATAATAAATAGTGGAAAATAAATCCCACCTCCAACCAACCTTGAACATGAAATAATACCATCTATTATGGAGGGAGAATTATGTTGAAAATTTATTAAATCTTGTGAAAATACACCAATAAGGAGAAAGGGAAGATTAGGAGGAGAAGGATAGGCCACGGAATAAGAGACAAAAACTCCAATGAAAAGGAAACAAAGGGAGAAGAAATACCATCCCCCACCATTTCCAATAGGGATGATTGAGTCAATGAAATTTCATGATAAAACACTTCAAAAAGAAATTATATACACTTTTTAGAAAGTGGAAATCAATATCCCCCGACTTGATGTTGTCAAAAAACTTCCAAGGTATACAAAATTTTTGAAAGAACTTTTCACCAAAAATAGAAGACATCATGGTAACGAAAGAATCAAATGGGGGGAGAAGTGTCTCAGCCCATATCACACCCCAGATTACAACCAAATGTCAAGATCTTGGGATGTTTTCCATTCCATGCACTATTGCTTCATTAAATTTCTCTAATTATTTGTGTGATCTTGATGGTTCTGTTATTGTATTGCCTCACTCTATTTACACTTCTTTACGTATGGTAGCCTTAAAGCCCACAAGAGTGGTCGTCCGACTTGCAAACTGATCCATAGTTTTCCCAGCTGAGTTCTAGAGGATATCCTAGTGAATGTCAAAGATCTATTATTCCCAGCTGACTTCTATGTGATATATATGGAAGATGATAGGAACCTGTCACACTCACCCATCATTTTGGGGAGACCATTCTTGAAGACAAAAAAACATCATCAATGTCCATGAAGGTACTCTTACAAGTGAATTTGGAGATGGCAATGTCCACTTCAACATTTTTAAATCCCTGAGGTACCCATCAGATGATCACTCCCTATTTTCACTCTCCCATGATGTTAGTACTGAACACATTGAAGTATCAGTTATGTTCCATGAATTCTTAGAATTAAGAGATATTTTTTCTATTAATGAACATGTGAATGCCCAAAACACTGGATATTCTGACTTAACGTGGGAAGATGAGGTAAAATATGATTTCTTTGATGATTTTTAGATTGATGAGGAATATGATTTTGTTTCTTTTATACAAGAGGTATACCCTTTGGATGTGGGGAATGTTAGCTTAATTTCATCCCTTGAGAATCCTCTTGAACTTGAATTAAAACCTCTCTCCAATGATTTGAAATATGTTTACCTTATGAAAGGATAGAAATTACCAGTGACAATTGAAAATAATCTATCTAAAATTTAGGAAAAATATTTGATTGATAATCTGAGATGGAATGTCCAGAAAATAGGGTTCATCTTAGGTGATATCCCCAGAATAAACCCAAAAATATGATCACATAGAATTTTTATTGAGGGTGATTCCAAACCTGTTTGACAGCCCTAAAGGAGGCCAAATCCCACCTTGATGGAGGTTGTGAAAAGGGGATTGAGAAGATCATGGAAGCATGGATCATCTATCCCATTTCATATTCATAGTGGGATATCCTTATTCATGTCGTTCCTAAAAAAATCACCTGACCACTGTATAGAATGAAAGGATTGAGTTAATCCATATGAAAATTCAAAACTGCTATAAAGTATGCATTGATTTTAGGAAATTGAACCAGGTCACTTGGAAATATCATTTTCCCATCCCCTTCATTGACCATATGTTAGAGAGATTGGCTGGGAGAACTCATTATTTTTTTGGATGGATTTTCAAGTTACTTCCAGGTATCCATTGTTCCCGAGGATCAAGAGAAGTAGACATTTACATGTCCCTTTGTCATTGTTTAAAATAAAAGAATTCCATTTGGATTATGTAATTCTCCAGGTACATTTCACAAGATCATTGCATGTATATTTTTCGATCAAATTAAAAATTCCTTAGATGTTTTCCAAGGTGATTTCACAGTGTTTTGAGATTCTTTTGATCATTTTCTAAGAAACTTCAAAAATGTTTTGAAACCCTACATTAAAAAACATCTTGTTTTAAATTTTTTATAAGTGTCTTTTCATGGTTAAAAGAAAAATTTTACATGGTCATGTCATATCCCAAAATAGAATTTAAGTGGAGAAATCAAAAATTGATGTGATAAATTCATTGCCTTACCCTACATGCATGAAACATGTTAGATCATTTTTAGGACATGCGGGATTATACATGGGGTTTATCAATGATTTTAGTAAGATTTATTTACCTATATCTGGAATACATTTAAAAGATAATGATTTTGATTTTAATGGTCTGTGTGGGGAATCTATTGGTGGGTTGAAGAAGAGATTGATTTCACCACCCGTGATACAGCCGCCAAATTGGGAAGAACCATTTGAGCAACATTGAGATGTCTCCAACCAAGTAGTTAGAATAGTCATTTATAATAAAATTGAGGGAAGACCACAAGTTATTTAATACGCCTCAAGAACCTTATATACGGCCCAATTCAATTACACAACCATAGAAAATGTGTTCTTAGTAGTTGTTTTTGCTTTAGAAATATTTAGATCATATATTCTTGGAACTAAAATCATTGTCATTTCTGATCATGCAGTTCAGAGGTACATGATGAAGAAATATGATGCTACATCGAGGATAGTGAGATGGTTGAAACTGATACAGCATTTCAATATAGAAATCGAGGACAATAATGGATCTGATAACCAAGTGGATGATTGCTTAAGTGGACTGCCAAACACGGCTGAAATTTAAATTCTAGAAAGAGACCCACTGAATGATCAAATTCCAGGAGAGAAATTGTATTTGATTGGATTTGAAGTGCCTCGGTATGATGACATTGTCAATTATGAGGTAACATATTAGATCCCGTCTCATTTCAATTCTCACTAAATACAAAAACAAAAAGCTATATCTAGGCATTACAATTGGGATGATCCATTCCATTGGAATATTTTGTAATGATCAAGTAATAAAAAGATGTTTCCCTAAAAGTGATGTTATATTTTTGTTTGAGTTTTGTCACAATTTAGTTTGTAGAGGCCACATTGGACCTCAAAGGACAACAAGGAAGGTTTTAGAAACAGGAATTTATTGGCCCACCATTTTTAACAATGCTCATGAATTTTTCAAAATATGTGATTAATGTCTGTTTTCAAGAAATATTTCAATGCGAAAAGAAATGCTTCAAAAGAGACTAATTTTTTGTGAAATTTTTGATGTTTGGGGGATAGATTTTATGGGACCTTTCCCAATGTCATTTGGAATTTCTTATATCTTGCTTGCAGTTGATTATGTTTCAAAATTGGGGGAAGCAAAGGACACTAGGACTCATGATGGTAATTATGTTTTTGATTTGGTTAGGGATAACATATTTTTTAGGTTTGGAGTGCCTAGAGCAATGATCAGTGATCATGGAACCCAATTTTATAGTTGGATAATGGATACTTTTATGTAAAAGTATAGGGTGCATCATAAAACATCAACTCCCTATTATCCACAGACTAATGGGCAAGTTAAAATTTCCAATGGAGAAATCAATGGAATTTTAGAAAACACTGTAAATCCCAAAAGGAAGGATTGGAGCCAAAGGTGGGAACATACCTTATGGGATTACAGAACGTCCTAAAAAACCCCAGTCGGAATGACTCCATATTGGCTGAATTATGGGTAAAGGTGCCACCGACCAATGTAATTAGAGCATAAGGTGTATTGGGTTGTGAGGAAAATGAATTTGGACCTTGAATGTTCTTGGAAGGAAAGAAGATTGAAGTTTCAAGAGATAGAGTTAATTAAAAGGGAAGCATTACCAAGATCTATGATTTATAAAGAAAGAACAGGAGTGACCCATGACAAGGTGATCTAACCGAAAGACTTCTATCCTGGAGAAAAATTGTTGTTATTCAACTCAAGATCCAAGATGATTCCAGGTAAAATTTGTTCCAAATGGGAAGGTCCATTTATAGTTACTCATGTATATCCTTTTGGTGTTGTGCAGATTAAAAAGGTTGGAGAGAAGGATCCATTCATTGTTAATGGTCAGAGGTTGAAGAAATTCCTTGGGACCCTGCCATCGGATCTAGTAAAGAAGATCACACTCCACCAACCTATTTATAAATAAAATCCATCAGGCTGTACCACTCATTTAAATTTTATTTCATGATTTGATTCATTTTCAAATATTATTACATGTTTAAATCCATTGGAATTCTCTAAGTACACTGCATCATTTAAGTGTGGGAGAGGGATCCTTTATAGTGTAGGATTTTCATTTGATATTCGGTTTACTTTTTTTATAAAATATTTTGTTAGTTTTTATAATTTTTTTGTGTTAGTTTTTTTTTGGCGTGTTTTTTGAAATATTTGAACTAAAATGATTTTAATTTCTATTTTAAAATCCATGTAATTGAGTTAAGCAATATATTCCATGAAACTGAGTGTAAATGAATATAGAAATGGCTTTGTTTCAAGTGAAAATATTTTAGAATTTCATGAAAAGTACTCTGAATTTAAAATCCCGTGCTACATCTCACTGTCTTTATTTTTTAAATTACTTTCTTGTGAGTCTTATTTACCATTTTTTCATATTCTTTATATTCACCTCAATTTATGAGAGAACTAGACCATGCTTACTTTAACTAGAATTTGATTTATTCCTATAATAACTTGAGGTTTTTAGGTACATGTGTTATTAATAATTTAGGAATCTATATAGTTTTAATCCCCCTTTTCAATATAATCATTTTTATAATGGACAACCTTTTACAGTAATCTGTGTTTCCCTTAGAATCCATGAACAGCCTGTTAGGTTAGCCACATTACAAGACAATTTTCCCAATCCAACCTTCTTTTGAAATGAAATTTCATGATCTTGTTGAACTTAAGTGTGGGGGAAGATGTCTTGTGGTGTACTACCCCATTTGGTGATACTTTCAGTGAAATATAAAATATTGAAGAGATAATGTTTCTACTGAAGATTTCATTTTTTTGAAAGTTGTTCCTTATCTATAGCATTCATGATAAAAGATTTTGTTCCTTTCAGGGGCTTCCAATTTAAAAAAAAAGTTGTACATATCTGGAGATTTCAAGGAAAACTATGTTTGAGAGGAAATGTTTGTGGGTAAAATGCTAAATGACATGAACATTCCTTGAGTTCTCATGTTGTTGAAGTTTATTTTCTACAACGGGTAATAGAATGAGACCATTATTGAGTGAAAATTAGAATCATGCAATTTTGCTTCAAAAAGTACCAAGCCCTCCTTTTTTGGACTCAAAATTTATAACATATAAATCCTACCAACCAAAATCCATAGAACAGCCCTAAAATTCTTTAGGAGAAACACGCGTCCTTCACTCACATCGGGTAAATATGTATGAATTTATCAATTCTGTGGTGAATATTTCGTGATTTTGGATGAGAAAATCCTTGTTGATCATTTTCAATTGTGACATGAGAGAAAATTCATGCGAGGTTGGTGTTTCTTGTGAATCGGATAAGAAAAGAAATGGAAATATATTAAATAATATAAAATGGAGAACTTTAAATAATTGTTTTGGATGTGTCATGATATCTTTTTGTTTCGTGATATGGATATGGTAGATCTAATGGGTATGTGTTTTGGATTTTATTTGATTTGATTTTGATGTTTACTTGTCCACGAGTCCAAGTGCTAAGTGTAGGGGAATTGATAGAGAAAATATTTTCAATTAGTTTACATTTAATATCACTATTTTAAATCCCACCAAAATGTTACTTTATGATAAATTTCCTCATTTTATGATATTGATGATATTTTGAGCTTAATAGTAAAAAATGGATCATTTTGGAGTTTTGCCTATTTGAAATTTTTTCTATGTTTAAACCATAAAATTTTCTACATTAATTAAAACTGAAAAATTATTTTATTTCCCAATTCTTCATATCTGGGGATTCATTTAAACCTTCTTGACCGAAAGCTGAATCGACCATATTGAAGCTCAAAAGAAGCTCACAATTTGGACATTGAAAACTATTTACAGATCTGCTGAGTTTTGGTGTGGGGTATATAACATGTGTATGGTGGGCCCACATACTGTGAAATTATGTGGATAGATGACCAAGACGTTTTGGAACCACTTTTATGAATGATAGACTGTGTTAATTGGTCATTTTGATAGACATTAAATCATTCTAATCCAGAGTTTTTCGATTTAGAGAGTATGGCTGGATAGAATAAGTTGTGGGAGTAAAACTCACATAACTCTCGAAATACTTGTCCAAATATGTGGAGATTTTGAGGGGAGACGTCAAAGAAAATTATTAACAAGATTATTTAAGGGTGAAACATGTGATGATTTCATTTAATGGGGATAAAATGTGTAATATTTTGGGGGACAAATTCTGGAAATAAAAAGAGGAGTGCTCCTTCCTCTCAAAGCATCCCATTTTCCATCCCATTCCTTCGAGGACACCAAGGAGGAGAACTTTTTGGATTTCTATTTTATTTATTTCCTTTAGCATAGTTTTTTAATCCTTTGTTCTTTCCTATTTATCTTGATTACCATTACCAAGGTGGGGTAAACATTTTGAGTGATTAGGGAATGGTTGGTTTTCTATTTTGCAATGATTTAGTTTTTAGACCTAATTGAATGAAATTTCATTTTTCTTTGAAGTAGTTTTCAATTTTATATAGCGGATTTTATTATCAAGTGAAATTATTCTTGAATTTTAATTCTATTATTGAATTTTTCCTTGGTAAAATAATCATTATCTCCCTCCTCTGATTTCGGGTTTATATACGATGGAATAGACTAGGGATTAGTGGTGAAGTACTCGACGGTCGTCAGTATATGTAAAAGTGTTAATGTATGTTATTGATTGTTTGGGATAAATAGGACCCGATAGGGTATTTCCCATGTTAATTTAGGAAATTAAATAAAACTCTTTTCTACATGGAAGGATAGTTGACGCAATAGAAATCATGATATGGTTTTCTCTCACCATCTTAATTTCACCAAGAAGTGGGAGGAAATGATTGTGAAAACTCACATTAATCAACATAGAAGAAGATGTTTGAATTAAATTGAACAAGGATAACATTAAAATTGGGAACCCAGCCTCAACCTAATAACACTTTTGATATCATAGTTTTTAATCCTTTGAATTTCTAATTTCCATTCAATAAATTTCTTATCGATTTATTTAAAAAACAAACCTTTTTTGGCCTTGTTTAAAAGTAAAAATAAAATTTTGTGCAATCCTCTTTAAGATACCTCCTAGGGTTAATCACTAAAATAGACTATAGAATAAATAAAAAGTATTTTTCTACTCCCTACGATAGGCATGCGTCATGGTACAACCACCTACTCTATTTAAAATATCAACACCTAGTAAAAGAGGGAGATAAAAACTACCTTGGATCATTGGTTAAGTTCATCTCTCAAGAGAGTCATGGAAAAAAATTTCCACATCACACACTAAATAATAAACACAGGTCTATCTACTGGCATGATTTAATCTTTGTTCATAATCTAGATATTATTAAGAAGTCACATTTTTTGATACGTTAATACCACAAGGGTTAGAGAATATTTGTATGAAATTATAGAAGTATTATATGGAAAATCATGACTAAATAATGTTCAATGTTGATTCCAACAATAATTTTAACCTCAAATGATTTATTAGATATTTGGGTCATCTATCAATTATCAATTTATTTTATAATGTATACATCGGTCATTTCACATATTCTATTCACCCGATTCTAATAAAAAACTCAACACCCCCTTAAAATTGTTTACATAATGTTCCCTAACTAGTCCATACATTAATACTAACTCTCAAAAACATCCCTACTTAAAACCATCATTGATACCCCTCTAACATAACCACACCTATTGGGGGCCTACATGAGCTAGTAGTTAACTAAGATCAATACTCCAAGCCCACATCCTTCTGGACTAGGGCTTGTTACTATCAATGACTAGGCATTACTAAAATAATTTCGGGCCTTAACATCTAACATGTCCTGGATATTAGTGTAAAATGGATATAAATATTCTTGGATGACAGTAGATTGAGATCATTGAGGAATGTTTCATTGCAACATTCCTTAATATTAGATTCTACCACACTATATCATTAATAAAATGGATTTCGAAGGAATCTTCTTTAGAGTACGATGGAGACTCATTTATCTTGGATTTTACAGTGTAGGGAGTATCCTTTGTAAGATCATTGTAAAAAAGATAGTAAAAAAATTATTTTTTTTATGAACCAAAAAAATTCATTTAATGCATGTTAAATAATTTTTAATGTAATATCAATTTTTATGAAGGATTGGATTGTTTTGGAATTGTTGGAGTTAATAATCCCATCCAACGAGAACTCCTTTTTATAGTCATGGAATCAACCATTTAGATAAGTAAACATAACTCCAAGAATTAGGTTAATACATTTCCTGGGAAAGAATGTATTTCTAATTTAAGTGAACTCCATAATATCCCACGTGATCCAATATGTGTACTAAATCACACTCTATTGTAAATGGACTTGTCCGCTAGAAAACAGAAATATCCATTGCCATCGTATTTTCAATATATTATTCAAAAATATTCTTCCCTTATTTGGAAACAAAAAATAAAACAATTTATATATTCCCAAAAAAAATTAAAATCCAAAAATCCCCCATAATTATAAAATATATAAAATCGCCTTTTGAATATTAATAATCCTATCATCTTATAAACAACATAGATAAATAAATTAAACTCTCGATTTACTCATTTATATAGTAGATTCAAATTAAACTAGAATACATAAACATGTGGACACTATATTGAACATTTAACTCGTGTTATCTTCGGTATTAATCCAACACAATTACATTAACATTTCTTTGTTCTTTATCTACACCAAGGCACCATTTTTGAAATGTTTCACTTTTCCCTACATGATTTTTTGAGATCCAAATTAGTAATATACTTTGAGAAAACCACTACAATATTCACATAGGTAAAATAAGAATTATTCCAATGTCTAAAAACTTTTTTAATATCAGTGGTTCATTAAGATTTTTTAACTGACCCTCTTTTAATCGTGTCCAATAAACAAAATATTCTTAGGATGTCAAATTCATATGGTGGTTTGATAAAAAATATGATATAATTTCTTAAATTAGTCTTATACATTAAAATTTATCACATGTTAAGTTGAGTTCCCATCATTGGTGATTTTTTTTGGAAATGACATTAATCCCACCTTGAAGGATTTTTTTAAACTAACACCCTTGAAGGTCTATTTTTATGTGGTTCTAAAAAATTTTTTTTTGATCTAACAAAGTTAGTAGTTATAATAACATATAGGTTTAATTTTCATTATATGTCTATTTTCAAGATAAATCATTCAGGATTTCCCATTATACATATTTATTATTTCATATTTATCATTTATTATCTGTCAAAATGTATTGTAATTGAAGATATTGGCATATGGTACAACATT
Source organism: Viscum album (assembly GCA_963277665.1). Taxonomy (NCBI): domain Eukaryota; kingdom Viridiplantae; phylum Streptophyta; class Magnoliopsida; order Santalales; family Viscaceae; genus Viscum; species Viscum album. The sequence goes on along the minus strand of OY728159.1, from coordinate 1,809,924,758 downwards.
ATATTTGATCAAAGGGATCTAATCCATTCCACATTTTTCTAGTGGGTTCTAACACTACAAAATTTCAATCCATTAGGGATTTTGTTATACAATTGTTTTCTTTTATTCCAAATATTTCACGCCACCTCCAATGGTAAAAACACAATCACTCATTAAAGGGTAACCCTAAATATTATTATTATTTCATACATAAAAATCCCATTAAGAACCCATGGGTTTCCAATATAACATACAATTTAATCCATATAATTGTTTAGATACATGAGTACTACTTTAATCACATCCTTTTGTATATAACCAAGATTACATATATAGAATCTCAATATTCCAATAAAATAATAAATATAGGGTATTTTACCATTAATTTTATACAAAACATATACAATAAACCATCCATAATAAATTTGACCATCTAATCTACCTGGATTGAGTAGAATCATACTCCTTGAAGCATATAGTGTAGAAACTGGTGAGCAATCATATTTTTCAAAAAACATTGTGAAATTATAAATATAATGAAATTGAGAATGTATTGTAAATTTTTATTCCTAATAGTTTATACTAAAATAATAATAATTTCTTTACAAATTTATTTCATAAAAAAATTTCTATAAATAATATACTTATCCTCAAATGAGTACTTTATATAAATTTTGGATGTTAGTATGTAATCAACATCTAAAAAAATAAACACACCATTGATAATTTGGAATCTACTATAATCTCATTAATATTCATTGTTACTAAACATAGATTTCAAATTATTATTTCATTTAATTTATCATTGCAATATTTTGGATCATTTTTTAATCCATATAGGGACCTATTAATTTATATACCATCCTTTATTTTCTAGGAATTTTGAATCCTTTCAATTATTCCCAATATATTTTATTATCTAATTGTACATTTAATAATTATGTTTTAATTTCCATTTTGAGAATTTTCAAATTATATATGGAAGCTAAAGTAAGAATATCCCTATTTTAATAAATACTTCCCTTGAGATCATATGTATCAATATAACAAATTTCTTACTTTTGGGAAAATACCTTTCCTACAAATATAGATTTATATTTTTCATTTCTTTCCTCAAAAATATATATTCTTATAGATAACCAATTACATCCTATTTTTTGTGAACCTTGCAGAGTATTAACTGGGATCCAATTATTTTTCCAGATTATGAAGTCTATTTCATAATTTATCCCTTCTTTCCAAATAGATTCCTTAAAATTTGATGTAACTTCTCTGAATTTTTTTACACTATACTCTATATTGAAAAAAAATTATGTTTTGCTACAATACTATCATTAGTTCCTTCCCTAAAAAATATATATAAATAATGTTAGTATATCTTATGTATGCTATTTCATTTTCTTTTAAGAACATCCTAAATCATATCTCCTTGATATACTTTATTAATTGAGCAAGAATCCAATATTTGGACTATCTTAAGAAAATAGGTAAACATGAATTCATTAAATAATAAAATCACATGATTCAATAACTATGTTTACAGTTATTAAATTAATGAATTATTAATAATGAATCTATAATCTATTGAATTCACTATTTATCGGAACAAAATATGCAATTTACACCTATTTTAACTAACTATTCACTCATAGGTTTATATAATCTTAAAATTGTGTTTCAACATGAAACCTTTAAATAATATAGGTTTGGTTTTATATACTTGCATAACTCATACGGAGTTATATCCTTCCCTTTTGTGGGAACCCCACTTAGCGTGTGGCATAATGATTATAATTCCTTAACCAGAAATCCACATGAGATATCTAAGACAGAAATCATCAAATTAAAGTTTTCCATTAATGTTATATTCTTTATCCTGGCTACACCAATTTTTAAATCTATAGCGAGTTTTCACTTCATTTAAGATATCGAGGGATTATAATAGTGGAAGACTATATAATTGTCCTCTCTTACTAGATCAATGGAATTTAATTATTGGATTATATTTATTTTCAACCACATTTTTATAGATAATGAATTTATCTATAACATAATCGTTAGCATGTAATAGATAAAAATGAAGAAAAATATATAATTATAATAAATATAGGTGAAAAAAATATATTACCTATTGAGGGTGTATCATAAAAGTTATATACATCACTTTGTATTAATTATAGATAAATTATATTTCTTCATAAAGTTGGAAATGCTTTTCAAACAATTTTTTCATGAATTTCACACAATTATGATCAATTTTATCCATTCAAGTTAATATTTCTATTTTTGACTTGTCATGCATTTTATTATATTTTAATTTTAAAAAATTATTATTTCATAAATTAAAACTCAATCATTTTAGTTGAAAAAATAATTGTATTAAATTTTAATACTACATCAAATAGGTGAACCTTTCCAAAAAGGATCCTAATCATGGATGGAACAAAGATTATTTATTCAAATACAATATTAAATCCATGATTTTTTAATAAGCTCTATAATAATGAGTTTATTTGAATATGATGAACATAAAATACATCATTTAAGGTATGTTTTTTTGTAAGTAAAACTCAAGATCAACTATACCCTTCCCTTATATTTTTTAACTTCCATATTTTACCATTTAGAGTGATGTGCCATATTTTACTGATTCACTATTATTGAATAGATTTTCATTGTTACAAAAGTTTCATGTAGACCAATAATCAATCCACTAAGAATAGCTCTTTGTAGGCACACTAGCATCGATGGTCATAGATGAGAAGTGATCCTTATGAGTATTTTTGTTTATATATTACTTCTTATATATATGGATGTCCTATATGTATTTTCTTATAATACCACATAATTATAATGGTCATTTCTACTTCTTTAATTTAGTTTTTTCTTCTGAAGAATTGTTTATAAATTCTCTCCTTTTGAGGAATGAGATTAACCCACTCTCTCTACCATGAGAACCTTGGAATTATCATCCTTAGGATCATTTTCATCCATTTTTTTATATTAAATAATAATTTTTAATTTTTAGATAAACTAATTGAAGGAAATGTCTTAATTATTTTGTTTTAAATAATGATTATCATTCATTCAAGAAGGGGTTATTTTATCAATGATGGATGTGGAAACAATAGAATCATCCCAGATCATTTTCTTTTACTTTCTATATTGTATTATATGTTTAATTGAATTGAATTTATCTACGATATATCTATTATATATTATATTTTACGAAATGATATTTCTTGTAATTTCATTCTTATTTTGTCCTCTATGATATAAATTTCATCCAATCCATCACATTTCTCATTTTTAGTTGGAAAATGTTAACACACGTTAAAGAGTTCATTGAATAATATACAGAGTATGTGTCCTTGAAACTTCATACCATCATTATTTAATTTTTCCCCTTTACTATAAACACTATGATTCTCAACATTGAATGTGGTGGCCTTTGATGTTAAGATCACTTTCTCTACATTGATTTTATCAAGAAGAAAATTAATTCCCTTTTGAAACATATTTAAATTACTATCATGGAATCTCACCACCATAATCAAATTGTTAATCATCTATATATACCTTTTTATTGTAATATTCTCAAAATATATTTGTAGATATTAGTAAATAATGAATATGGATATTCTTGGATGATAGTAGAAGGATTTCACGGATTCACATTATGTTATCAATCCCCTTAATATTATATTTTCCCCAAATAAATCATTAATACAATGAGTTGTCAATAAGTCTTCATAGAGATATAATGTTGGATCATTACTCTACACTTGTCCTATATGGAGTCTATCACATTAAAGAAAATTACTAAAAAATAGTAATAAAATGTTTCTGTTTTTATACACTAACAAAATTATTGTGTTAAATTAGGATTTAATTTTATATGAATATCAATTTATAATAAGTATTTGAGTTCATTGGAATGGTTTTAATTAATCTTACCATCTAATAGGGACTCGTTTTAATATGCATGGAAGCAACGATTCATATAATGCATCATACCCCCTTGAAATTTGGTTTATACCTTTCAATGAAAGGCATGCCATTTCTAGTTTAAATCATATATTTCAAGTCACAACTGATCAAATACATAGACTATAACACACCAAAAAGTTAATGTGCATCTCCTCTAGTGACTTGAAATATCTATTCCATCCCATTTTCAATATTTTATTATAACATAGACTACCCATTTTTTAAAAAACATAGATAATGAAATTATCTATTTTAAAAAACACATTAAAATCCTAAATTACATAAAAATATATCTAAAATATATTTTATATTCCTATGTAAAAGAGGAATATATATAAATAATCAAAAAAATCAAATTCAAGAGACATAAAGCACTAAAACATCCCACAATAAAAAAATGATAACTAAAATACATCTAATGGGACCCTGAACCATTATAATATGAGAAGATAACCTATTAAATGAGTACTATGGGATCACTCTCAAGAAGAAACATTTAATAAATCCATCACAAATAACTACTCTCCATAATACATTTCCCTGAATAAATAAAAATCATCTTGGAACATGCCATGAAAAGTCAACTTCCACCCAACTAATATCTAAAAATATGCATAATCGGCATCGACACAACATGAATATTTCCATGACTTACTAATATTATAGTATAATCTCACTGAGTAGAAAATAGTGAAATTGAAATGATGTATAAATAAATAGTTCATCTCAAATCTGGGTATGAGAGGTTCTGAAAAGGAAGATATATGGGGAAAATAGAACATTAATCAGTTTAAATCTCCAAATACTAATTTGTAATAGAAAGAATGACAATAAATAATAAACCAGATATGTCCAAATAATATCAGTCTTAAGAACATATATTATTTTTATTCATCTCATCTTCAACATTAAAATCCACATCGAACATGCAATTTTTGGTTCTCAGAACATAAAAAGCGTCTACAAATCCTATAGTAGATAGAAATACATAACACCACATCTAAATGAAAATATCTAATGTGTTGGGGAAATAAAATTATTTTAAAATTATATATGCCTTCATCTACTATTAGTCACATTTCCACTGAAAATCATAAACGATACATTTCCCATCCTAGAATCATGCCTTTCAGATGGGGGAGAATCACTACTTCTAGTATATAAATACATAACCACTAATCTGAAGCTCAAACTATCAACATTAATTACCTCAAGAGATCAATAGTGTGAGACCCATGTCTTGATGATGTACTCCTCAATTGAGGGAGTAATGACCCCAGTGGAGTACCCAATCCCCATCAGAGCGGTAAAAGGAGTATTACAAGATCCGAATATAGAGAACTCATTACCTGGATACATTTTTGGGGAGTGATAGATCTACCATAATATATGATAAGGGAGACTCATTCCCTTACCAGCCCCATTAATAGTGGATTACCGACCTCAAAACTACTCTAATGATCACACATATAACCCGAAATTATATAACATTCAGTTAATATTTAAAACCACTCACATCATCACATTCCACATCTCTAAATTATAAATGGAGGTCCCATCATATCCCATATAGAATATTAAATATGAAGGAATTTCTATATGTCCAAATCCAAACGTAATGGAATATTTTAGGTCAATGAACAGTTCTAGTAAAGGAAAATAGTGTAAGGCCATGGCTTTTTGGTAAGGTATGAATCATTTATTTTTTATTTTAAATCATTTTGTTTATCAATGTAATTTTTACTAAAGGATTAAGGTATGGTTGAAAATCATCTACATATTTTATGGATCCTGGTGCTCTGGTTAACAGAAAAATAGGTAGATGTGAAGGATTGACACATGGTTACTACTAATAATTTAGCTAAACCATGCATCCCAAAAAGGATAATCCTGGTTTTCTTTACCAAGATAGGGAGGCCTAATGTCCATGAAAGTGATATAAAAGATTTCACATATCTTGTGCATGGGATTCACATGGTTATTCAAATTGTGTGCCTAATCCATGTATTCTATGGGTCATGGGACAATATTTGTGCATGGTTAGAATATTGCTTCTGAAATAGTTCCTCCTAATAGGTTAAAAAGGATTCAATATTTCTATACATTTCTAGTTTTTATACAAATTTTATAAAAACTCAAACTATGCTACTCAATTAATTAAAATCTGTTATTGGAATGTTTATGTTCAAACCCATATAGATGTTCAATTAGTTTGATTCAGTTATTAATAGAATTGATTTTATCATATTAAAGATTTAGGTGAAGATTAAAATTGGATCCATTAACACAAATAATGTCGAATGAAGATGAATCATATTGACTGTTTGGTTTCAAATTTTATTTGAAAGAGTATTAGGGTTTGATAGTTTAAGGGTTTGGGTGTAATTGAATTTTTTATAAATAAAATTGATTAATCTATTTCTGGTGTCAGATTTGAGATGGGGTAGATCATATGGTCCAAGTATTCCATAAATGACATGGAAGGCACTCAATTCCCTAAACATTGGTAATTTTGGGTCATGACTAATCTAGTTTGCCTCAATACAATTTTTAAACCTAGTCACCAGGAATATTACCATGGTCATTCCTTGATTTTGGGTCCCTAATTTCACAATTTTAAATGATTAATTTACATTCAAATCTAAATGGTCATGTTGAAAGTAAAATAAAGGGATTTGGAAATTTTTCAATAAACTATAGTAGTCCAAAATACATGAATAATGAACATGGAATAAATCCAACGAAATTTTACCTTCTCAGCTACATAACCCTAGCATAAGGTGAGTTTATCCCCTATTCCTAGTGATGATAAAATAAGAGGATTGGTGTAAATAAAAAATTATTATGGAGATGAAACAAGTGAGGACCCTGCACAACACAACCTTTCTCTCCATGATTTACTTTCTGGGATCTCCCTCACAATAGTATCCTTACCCTCTTTTTATAGAATTGAGATGGGATCGTGATGTAATTAATGTCATTAAGGATAGGTCCATAGTTTTTCATATGTGGGTCCCATGTCCTAAAGTATGTAAAAACATCAAGACGCACCAAATATATCTATTTTTTCCTCTAATAAACATTACACATTTTATAGTTATAACACGATCTGTAAGTCATGCACCACATTAACCAAATTCACATCATGCATCATTCTAGGTCATCATCCCACGTTTCATGAAATGATACATATGTGTCACACTATCCCATATGTCCTCATCAATTTTGGATGATTTCCTACACTTTAAGACTTGAATCACTTTCATGACATGGACCAGTTCAGGATGAGCATTGATTACATGAAGTGTTAATTCATTTTATGCTCTAGTAGCATTGTTTCACCTTGTTTCATTAGGTTCGTGCCCAAGAATTGTTCCATGACCATTAGAAATTGTAGGGAACCTTATTATTATGGAATTATTTTTTCGTTAATCTCTATTAACTCAACATTCATAATCTGTTTAATCTTGTAAAATATGAAAAAAAACAACATAAACATTATATTGATTTAAAAAATAAATTATCAAAATCATTACATTTCAATATCCAGAATATATACAATAAGTAACCTTATCAAATACACTCACAAATTAATTCATACATGTCCTCAACCATGAATATCAACATATTGTAATGGATGCCTACTATACCAAGATTTAAATTCAATTTCAAAAAAATTCAAAAAATATAAAATTAAATGTTCGAGAATAAAATGAAGAAAACTGATCAATGCCACATTTTTTAATCAATACAGATAAACCAACAATCATACTTTTCTGATTTTGAAATAACCATATCTTTTCAATTATGCATTTAAAATTTTCAATTCATTATTATTATGCATTCCATTTAAAATTTACCTCACCTAAATTTTTATAGTCGTCATCATGGTATGAATGAATATAGTGATGCACATACCTCAGAACTTGTCACCTAACATTAGATGTTAAGTAATATTTCATCTCCACAATATATATAAAAAATAAAAAATAATATGACAGATTCACCATTTAGGATCAAAAGAATCTGAGGGTTAGGTTGGGTAATTAATGATGTAAATCATGTAAGGATTAAAAAGGTGATTTTTAATTAAATAACATTACATTCTAATCGAGAAAAACATAATGAATGTATCATCTTCCCCTAGTATCACAAATATGACTTATAAAGAGATGAAATTAAATAAGTGAAACAACCTCTTTTATTATTATTATTTTCTTTTATCAAAATATTGTGTTTGGAAATGTTCTCACATCCACCACCCAAACTCAAATAATATACTAACAAAAGTTTATGTAATTGTTATCACAAAAACATTTATCTAGAAGTGCTTCTTTTTAAATTTCAATAGACCCAAAAAATTTGTATTTCGTCTCATTTTTATTTTTCAAGAGGGTGTATAGTAAATAAAATGAATTTTACTTCCCCAAATATTATGAAATTTACCCCCCAAACATATTTTTTACTAAATATGCATCCCTTCCACCAGTCACTAACTCTCCCGCTCTAATTTTTGATAATGTGGAAACATATTTAGTGTAATGTGCGAAGGATATGATGGAATTTTAACATGGATATTCCCTAGAAAGGATGTTCATGGATTCTATGGGAATTAAAATGGATTAATGTAAGGTGGGTCTTGGGGTAAGGGGTAAAAAATGATACCTCAGTCATATTAAAATTGATTTTTTTTAGTCATACCTTTGATAAAATTCAAAGAATGTTCAACAAGATAACATTCCTATGTTTCAAATTAAAACGTACTATAAAAAAATTGTAAATATTTGGCTAATAGGATGTCTCGAGAATGATACAATATATTGGGTCAATTACCTATGATGACACATATGAATTATAAAATCAGTTAATAAAAATGTCATAAATTCCAATTATGGACAAATATTGGATGAAAATAATTTGAGATGATTAACCTTATCCTAAATCATGATTTTTCACATCCTATTCCACATTATTAACATTATTAATAATTTCAAAAAAATTTCATACAAATTTATTAATAAATAAATGTAAAATTCATGGAATGATATTCTTCCCAAGAATTTTATTTCCTTATTTATATTGAGAAATGAATGAATCAAGTGTGTGCCTGAAATTGCAGTTAAAATATATAAATAAATTAAATATGGGGAATATAGTATAAAAAACTGAATTGAAACTCTTACAAAAATATTGAATGATTTTTAAGGATAATTCATATGTTCTTGTGACATTTAATTTATGTTGTTTATTATTCTTGCAACATATTATTGTTATTTCTTCTATTTGCTGCCAGCCTAGATCTTGACACAATCATAAATTTAAAATGAAAAAGGTAAAACTATAGGCCATTATTAATTAATTTTGAAATATTTTCAGTGAGATCATGGGTTCCTAAAAAAGGAAAATAAAAAAAACTCAGGTATCCTCTTGGAAGAGATTTTGTTTACTATATTTGGTTAGACCTCAACTTCTTTAACATCAGATCTTGTATTATATGATTGAAAACATTGTACATGGTAAGCGACTATAAATGGTCCCAGCTTTTTCCTATCAACATAGTATTGTCTCTATCCTTCCTCTCAAAATAGTGTAATGATTCATGATGGAAGTACATGCCTAATCTCCATTGGGTTGGTCTACTCTTTATTGATAAATACTGATGAACTAAATTGAAGTACATATACCATCCATGATTGATTTCCTTTCTCAAATTTAGGGGAGTCAGATTCACCTTCAATTTTTGTGATCATTGTACTCATATTCTCTTATTTTTCAGTTGATTATCCTATTTCATAACATCATCTAACTCCGGAACGTTTATACTTTCAGTGACACTCCAAAATTTGGGTTTTTTCTTATCCAAACTCATTTTCCACTTGCACATCATAGTTATTAATTTTCTACATGATGTTTAACCATACATTATAACAACCAAATATCAGATAGAGTTCTCTACTATGTAATTTTTTCTACATAGCCCTAGTTGATAAAAATGGACTCCCCATAGTGAGTGTATTTTTCTCCAATTTTTATCTGTTTTATAGAAGTCGATATGAAAGATAATGTTTCCATAATTGATTATATGATCTTTTATACATATTTATTGGAATTTTAATTTTTTGTAAACTAATTAAATATGTACTCTTGTATGATTCTATCCCTTTATCCCCAAACTCTAAAATTTTTTGTATGGAATGATCTCAACACTTGTACCTAAGTCACAAAAATATTACCCACATTTGTTGGCTCTAATAAAGATGGGATTGGAAAGCTACCTAGATCAAATTTTCTAATAGTAGGGTCATTTTATTCCACCGTAAGAAATTCTCATGTGAGTGTAGTAGTAGTAATTTCTTCCATCTTCTTCTTGTTGTTTACCTAATCTTTTTGGAATTTTTCATATGTCGCAATGTTCACGAGAGTCTCTATAAAAGTAATATTGATGTGAAATTTTTTAAATTGTTCTATACATTTTCATTTTGTGTGTTATTATATATTTATGGAATTCATTTTGGAAATTTTATTCATTTCTTTAACTATGGTGGCTTTTCTTCATCTTCTTAATATACTTGTTAGTTTCTATTACTAACTTCTTTCTCAATTTCATTTGCTAGTTGGGGTCCTATAAATCTTATTCCACTTTCCTGTGTTTGTTTCCTAGTTCTATGTTATAAATATTTTAAATTTACACATGGGAAATACTATAAGTATTCCTATAAGTTTTCATCTAGGTCTCTCACTGAGCTAATCAGTAATGTAAATAACCTGATGCTCCTGATTCCTTAATGAGCCATTTTTGGCTAATGATTATTCTTTTTTTCATTGAGTACAACCCTAGTTTTGGTAATGAATTTAGCCATTGTCTCTTCTAACACATGGACTTAGATTATCAGTGTGGTCCCTTGGGTACTTGTTGTTACTTCCCTTGTAGACATTTTTGGTATCTTTTTCCATGTCTTTGTTGAGCCTACCAACCCTAAAATTGATTACCACCATTTTAATCAACCTAATTTTTGTCTCTTATATACATAACAAGGGGGTTTTATCAAATGTCCCATCAAGATGTCCATGTTCGTAGATAATGATTCCAGATATGCCATCATCAATTCATTGTTGTCGGTTGGGTAAAAACTATTTCATTTCATCCCTTCTCCTTACCACTGAAGACTATTTTTTAGGATTTTTATCCAAAAATTTGTAGATCTCATTAGAGACTTATTAAAAAATAATCCACCGAATACAACCTCAATAATTGACTAGATTCTCTAGGACAAACCCTTATAGAAATTTTTGATTAGTAGACATTGCTTTGTACCATGATTGGGAAATTTATGAGTCATATATTTAAAACATTTTGATTCCGAATACATAGATTTGTCCTCGTATTGGAAAATGTTTAGAATGTTTTCTCATATACCCATTGAATTATAAGGTGTAAATAAAAATGTGAGGATGTTACTGACTATATCATCCCATTTAGTGATGAAATGATTATGAATTCATTGAATCGAATCTTGAGCCATAATATGTAATAAAAATAGGAAAATATAGAGTTTGACAGCATCACATGAAATATTCTAGAATTGGAATGTATCATATAGCTTGAGGAAGTTTTCTAGATGTGTATTCAGATCTTAATGTGGTTATAAAATAAATTACAGGTTTTTTGAGATCATTCGTATTATTTCATTCTTGATCTTGAAGTGTTGTTAATGAACATGTGGTTTTAGGATTCTTAGTTCCAATCCTTTATTTTATGGTCTCCTAAAGTCTACAAGATTCTGCAGAGCATGATCTTTTTTAATGACTCCTCTAGTATTAAAAGGTTTCTCAATATTTTCCACAATTATATATTCTTTTTATTCCTTAATATTTTCTCGAGTTTAGGATTGATGTTAAAAACCTCTTTACATTTTTACCGTGTGTTGTTTTCGTGAATTTTAAATTGAAATATCTAACATCCACGATATGAAAAAAACTAGTGTAAATAGAGATATCCAAAAAAATTAAGAAATAAAAACATTTATTGAAATTCAAATTAGATATAGAATCAATTTTGACAAGCCCAAGGGGTTTCCTTATTTCCATACATGTCTAATAAAAATACAAAATTAATAAAAATTGAAACTATTATACTCAAATAATTAAATTGTTGTATAGGAATATTCATGGTGAATGTATAGAGATAGTGAATTAGTTTGATTATATTTTCAGAAGAATTTATTTTTTCTTATTAACAAAAATGGTGAATAATCATTTTAGATTTATTAACTTGAATAAAGCATAATGAAGATGAAGGAGATTGATTTTTTGGTTTGAAATCAGATGTAAAAGTTCATTAGTGTTTGATATTTTTAGGGTTTGTGTACTATTGTATTTATTTTAAAAAATTGATTAATCCATTTTTGGTGTTAGAGTTGATGATTAGATACATACAATTTTCATTGTATCCTTTAATTGATGTTTCAATCCATTATTTCCCTTCGTGGAGTAAATTTATAGTTTTCCCAATTATAGTTTGTCTTTATAGCATTTTCAAACCCGGTCACCCTGAATGGGGAAATAGTAATGCCCTGATTCAGGGTAACCAATTTCAAAATTTATAATGATTATAATAGATTCAAATACCAATGATCATGATAACCATAAAATAAATATATATTTAAATTGAATTATTTAACTATAGAAATCCAAAATACATGAATTAGGAAAGAGGAATAAATCCAACATCACCATCACCCTTTTGCTATATAACCCTAGCATAAGGTGAGTTTACCCCCTCATTCTAGTGATGAGAGAGAATATGAATAGATTAATGGAAAATAAATAATAATTAAAATTGAGATAAAATAGGCGAGGACCTTTTACATCACATCTTCTCGCTCTAAGCTTTGGTTTTCGGGATCTCACTCATAATAGTAGCCTATCCCTCTATTTATATAGTCTAGATGGAATTGTGTAGCGTTGAATGTCTATTTGGATGTGTCAAATGTTGATCATTAGTGATACCTAGGTATTAAAATACATCCCACATAAAAATACACAAAATCAAGACGTTTTTTTCCATCCAGAAAAATATAAATCATGTAGTGATTACAAGACATGTAAATCATGAACCTTGTGTACCAAAACCATGAAATTAATTTCTCTAGGTAATCATCACATGTGTCATGGTGTGACACATATATTTAATTTCATGACACTTGTAAAATTAAGTTATTTCTGAATTCTTCCACTTCACAACTTGCATCACTCTCACTACATGCACAGGTTCAAGGCATGTGTTGATTGCACGACATGTAAAGTTAGTATTCAACGTCAAAAGCCTCATTTCAACATGGATCTTTAGATTTTTTACATGGAATTGTTTCAAAATCATAATAATTTTTGGAGAATATTCCTCTCATGTAATTATTTACCATATTATCTCCTCTTACTCAGCATTCATAATCTGTAATATCCTGAAAAATATTAGAAAACAACAAGGAAATAGAATGGAATTAAAAAATAAATTTTAAAAATCAATGAATTTTAATAAATATTTTTTATAATTAGTTAACTTATCACGACTAAACCATGTTCCCCCTTTAAAAAAGTTTAAATTATAATTTCCACATTGATTATTTTAAAACTGAAAATATACTTCTCCACCCCCCCCCCCCCATTATATAAATCAAGCCTTGCATTCAGAGCTCTATCTTGTCCTCCTCAATGGATTTTAAAGAACTCTTAATCTGTACAGATGATCATGTTTCATCATACATGTTGGATCCCACTCATAAAGTCTATGAGTATTATTACTTTCATTATTCATTTTATTCAGCGTATGAGATGTTATTTTCATGTAATCTAATATTCCCTATTTTCAGGGATTTTTTCAATTTCTTCAATTTTTTTCATTGTATCCTAAATCTAAAGATGATATCCAAAGAGGAGTCTCCTATTTTTATAATGTGTGTGGTATTATACATTTCCCTATAAGTCTATTTTTTATATCATGTTTTGTTCTTCAATAGGATTAACCTTCCATGTGTTTCCTTAAAAATGTGTAATTCCTTATAATAATTTTAGCCCTTGAATTAGATACTCTTATAAACCCCTGATATCATCCGTGATTGTGAACTAGACTCAAAACATCTTTTTGGGTGTGTCTATTGAATGCACATGTCACTTATACCATTTTTTTATATGACCAATCCAACCCATATTGAGGGTTTTCCTTGCCTCCTTAATGAAATGGCATGATTTATTAATCAAAACATGAACAAAAATACCATATCACATGGGACTTTGTGATTTTTGATGTCAGATAATGGCTAAATTAGATTAAATGAAATGTTAAATGGTATCAATGTATTATATGGTACCTTCAAAATATAGATCTATTAAAATGAAAAAAAATTAAATGAATGTTTAAACAGATTATAAATATCTTTTAATTTATTATAACCATTATATAATATTATAGGATGAACTACCTTGGGAATGTCTTGGATTCTCCACATAGGGTTACCTTGAAAACCAAACGGATGCCACCCGATTCATGTATGTGTTTTCAAAGAGTTAGTACCCATATTGGTTTTGGGAATTCTCTTAAATTGATGCCTACCCAAACATGTTTCCAATGAATCATCTATTACTCTCTCCAAAAATTATAATTCATTCGATTATCTCCTATTATTACACTTAAAGTATTTGGATAGAGTTGACCATGGATTTTTTTCATTACGCTCTAATCATGTCTCTCATCAGTATTCTTAAGACGTTTTCCTAGGACTCCATATGAATTTTAGTTTTTGGAGTGCAATTCTAATCGTATAACCCTAGATTAGACTCATTCACTAACTAAAAACATCACCACTGATAGATTTCAGTTGATATATCCTTTTTATGTTAATGATTTACCTTTATGATACTACACTTGGACACCTTAGTTATTTTCCTTGAGTCATACATTATACCTTTAATTATATTTATTTATATGTTGAAACATGTATAGAGACATTTTGGATTAGGATGAAGTAGGTAGGGTCTGACATGAGTCCCCTAGGAACATCATCCATACATGATTCAACTTATTTTATTATAGTCATTTATTGTATTACTTACAAACTATTCATTTTATATTCATGGAATGTGTAGTATTAGACATTATTGGCGTTGGACTTCTAAGTTTTACTCAAAGATATTTCAGGATATTTATCAGTACCTAGATAGACTTCTGGGATGTAGGTAGGGATAAAGGTAAGCAGACAGCTATAGACACCTTATTTATTCTGTACTATGATATAATATAGGAGTAGAGTAGTAATCTAGTTCTTGTGATTCCATTAGAGTTTACCCTTGAGTATGTTGCTTTTTTATAGCATATAAATTTTTTGAATCTTCAATATGTTCCCTTACTCCATTTTTTATGGAATCATAACATCCTCATTGTTTTATATATGACATTGTCTACTATCATGTGGATTATTATTACGACTGCTGTAATTGATTCCATTTTTTATTTTCCTGATTATGTTTCCTACTTTGATTTATTATTTACCACTTTGTCCACTTTGAAAATGAGCATATAGTCTCCCCACCATACCACATGAGACCCTCATTACTAGATTGAAACCTCTACTATATGGGGAGGCACACTTATGGTGATTTGGACACTAAGTTAGGTAATCATTAGTAAATCAGGAACGAGAAGACACAAAGTTGTATCATAGGGTTAGTTTATTTTCCTCACTATTTTGGGATTGTAGAATAGAGACTAGGATATGTTAGAATTTGGTAATCAACCTATACATATGAGTACTAAACTGCCGTATGAGAAAAAATCTCTTTTTCTGGGGATGTGAATTATTTTTCATTATTTCTCTTATTATGGTTGTATAATATCATTATGGAGTAAGGAACATAATTTAAAAAAAATTAAGAAATTTTATTTTTCCCCTTGCCCTGCTAAAGCATTGTTGGAGTTCGGGGCATATGAGACCCTAGATCACTAATGACCTAAATAAGTGTTGATCTTTTGGATGAATATGCCATTTTTAGATATTTTGAAGAACCATTCATCTAGTGTCTAGTGATAGATAATCAACAAAACATCTAGGTTTTAATGAAGTATCAATGGTTCGTTTTGAGAAATGGAGATAAAGTATTACCTATCATACATGCTGAGGAGGTGGATAAGGTTGTAGAAGATAGGATTTTAATGTACAGTTCTAGCAGAACTGGCCTGCTCAAGGTAGGTATGTTTTGGATCAGGTCTATAGAGATGGACACATATATCAAGTATAGTAAACAACCAAAGATAATATTATTGATACATATACATTTTATGGAATGATTTTAGTGTCCTATAATTTCATATCTACATTAGTTAATACTGGCTCTTCCCACTAATTTAAATCTATTCCTATCATGGGGAGTCAGGGTCTTAGAATTCAGTATTGATTTAGAGTAATAACACTTAACACCCCACTGGAAAAATGATAAGAAATTGTGTGCTTGTGTAAGGAGTGTTCCTGTAGATAGGTGCCTATAATTTTTTATAAAACCTTTTCATTCTCGAGATAATGAGCTTTGACAACATTCTTTCGATGGACTGGTTTGTACCATGTTGTTCCTATATTGACTTCTATCACTGGTGGGTGTCATTCACAACACATGAGGGAGGTAATTGTATTTAAAATGGAGAATGAGATGTCTAGGTATGTTGATCTAGACCTAAGCATCACAGTCATCGTAGAGTAACATCCCAAATTATAGTTCTTTTATAGATGATAATGGAATTTGTTAGAAATATTTATCTTCAGGGGTGGATCATTTTATGTATGTCTTCCCTGAAGGATTATCTATTCTACCTCCTGAGAGAGAAGTATAATTTTTCAATGAGGTGGTTTTAAGTGAAGCATTGGTATATATTTTTTCTTATAGGATGACCCATATTGAGCTTCAAAAACACAAATGGCAGTTAGATGACCTGGAAGCTGAGGGGTTTATAAGAATATGTACTTCACCTTGGGGTTCACTCATTCCTTCCACAAATACAGCAGATGGAACTCTTAGGCTATGTGTGTATTATAGTAAATTGACCCAGCTCACTATTATTAATTGATAAATGATCCTGTATATAGATAATAACTCTATCATGCTTCATGGAGGCATGTTCTACTTGAATATTTATTTGAGGTTGGGGTATCATTAGGTAGGATCAAAACCCTCAAACTTTCCATTTAAAATCTTACGAATTGGGTATGGTTTTTATGAGTATATGGTAATAATGATTAGTCTAATGAACACACCAACTATTTTCATGCCTCTAATGAATTTTTTTTTATCCCATACCTATATTATTTAATTTTAATATTTTTTATGATATCTTGGTGTACTCACAGACATGGAATTATGTTTCCAAACACTTTGATGTAATATCGAGTATGGAAAGGGAGCGTAGATTGTATTCCAATATAACAAAACTGTACCTTTTTATTAATAAATCTCAATTCATGGGTCACATCATATCAAAATTGGTAGTTTTGGGGGTCTATATATGGTTAGAGCCATAGTTTCCACAGATCTACAAAAAAATGTCTTTAACATTCAATTTTTTTAGGAAATATTGATTTTATTTTTATTTTATCAATGATTTCTTTTTTATTTTAGAAACCCTTATAGCCATGACCAAGAAGTGTTTCAAATTTTTATGGTATGAAGTTTTTATGAAGGACTTTTAGGGTTTTAAAAGGAACACTGACCACAACATCGATCCTTATTTTACATGATTATTATAGATGATATAATGTCTATTATAACACATCATGGATCAATTTGGGTGCCAATTTGAAGCAAGTTGATCAATTCATGTTGGATGGTTCACTCCAATTGGGGCCTCATGAGTGTAATTAACCAATGCATAATCTCCAAATTTCTATAGTTGTACTTGCATTGTGTTTTGGAGGCATTAGTTATTGGGATTGCAGTTTTTTGTTTACATGAACCATAATAGCCTCTAATACATCTTCACTCACAATGAATTGAATCTCACATAGTATATATCAGTTGAATACATACAGTCTTTTGAATTTAATCTTGTCTAAATTCCCAAAAAGGAAACACAAGTGATGATTCTCTATGATGGAAGACTCATACACAAGTTATTTAGGAGGCCATAAGTGAGTGGAAGTTGATGTATCTTCTTTCTGATATGAATATTTAGATCCAGGAATGTCACATGAAGTATATTATTATAGCTTTATCATTCATCTATTCACTTATTGTTCAAGTTAAGATGAGACACCAACCTGATCTCCAAGGCCAAGTCCAAAGGGAGAGTATCTCTGCTAAGGATCCACCACATGGATGGGTCATTGATGTTTATGATATGTTTTCCATTTAATAAAGTTTCTAGGAACCAATAAATATGAAAGAGGAACTGATTTAATAATATAATACCTCTAAATAGTTTATACACCTATGAATCACAATGATATTCCATAAATTATTCCAGTAGTATTGGTATCATTTTATAAAGAGGATGATAGAAGGTTTTGATACACGATATTCCACATGTTAACCAGTAAAGGGAGAGAAATAGTGTCCTACTTGAATTTTATAATCATTGACTATTCCATAATGGAAAATGGGATTATGTCACCGTGGATTTAATTATTGTCTTATCGAAGAAACCTCACGATTCTGATGTATTGTCAGTTATTATGGATAGGCTGATAAATTTCTCCCACTTCCTACCTCTTAAGTAGAGTTTCATGATGGGCATGATTGGGATACACTATATTTGAGAGATTATATGAATTCAAAATAAGTATACCATCGTATCAGATAGGGATAATCATTATACATCACGACTTTGTAATGGGTTGTGTAAGGCTCAGGGTTCACAAGTGCTTCTATGAACATCTAATCACCCTCATACTGACAGTCAGTATGATCATATGATATATATTTTAAAATATATTTTGGAAAAAAAGTTCATCCGTTGTGTAGGTTCTTGAGTGAAAACATTACCACTTACTAGTCTTTTGGAGACTCCCCTCATTAATACTCCTTTTCAAGCACCGTCAGTAACATTTAATCCCTCTCAATAAGACTATGAGTCCTCTTACTTACTTTATTTTATTTTCAAAATCATATTTTTTCTCATTTTTTATAATATTCACTATATTTTTATTCGTGATTTCATGCATTCTAACAAAAAATTGAAGTTGATAGTGGATGAGGAATCATCTATCAATATAAGGTATGTTCTCTAGTACTTTTCACTAAAAACATTGTGGTTTATATCATGAACCAAATCAATGCATGGTAGATCTTAATTGTGTTCCCTTAAAAACGTGTAATTACTTATTAAAATTTTAGACCTTGTATGAGATAATCCCATAGACCACTCATATCATTGACAGTTGTGACGTCGACCCAAACCACCCTTTTGGTCTATGTATTTTGAATACTATTAACAATTATATATTTTTTATGTCACCAAAACTCCTACTAACATAGGTTTGACTTGAAACCATAATAAAATGAATATATTAATCAATAAAATTATAATCAAAAAGACCACGTCACTTAGCCCATAGTTAATTGTGATGTATGCTCATTAATAAATTTTATTACATGATATATAAAATAGTATCAATGTATTTCAGGGTCCTCATTAAATGGAATGATAGGTTCATGAATAAATGAAATTAAATGAAAGTATCAATTTCATATACATCAATTGTATTTTATTATGACCATTAAATATTGGGATAGTATAATGTATATTGGGAATGTATTAGATTCCCCCACGTGGGTTTTCCTTGAAAACCCCTAGGATTCCACAAGATTCAGGGATATTTTTTCCAAGAGTTGATACCTCTTATTGATTCAGTACTTATATAACATTGATGATGGATTGGACATGATTCGATGGACTCATTCGTGACTCTCCCTCCAAAAATTAGAATTCCATGGATTATCTCTAGGGATTCAAGTTTGTGTCTTAGGATAGGGATCACCTAGGATTATTTTCCTTGTTCTCTAATAAAGTCTAGAATAAGGCTAACTAAGACATATTCCTTGGGATAGAAAACTTTTTTATTTTTTCAAGAAAATTTTTAAGGAATACCCATTAATTCATCTCATACACTTATTTCCAACATAAAAATTGTAGCATTGAGTTGGTCTGACCTTTTGAGGTCAAAGATTTAATCTTATGATAATATGCATGGACGCCTTGCATATATGCCTTAGGTTCTATAGAATAGATTCAAATATATATATATATATATGATGACATGTGCATAGAGAAAATCTGGCACAGGTTGAAGCAAATTGGGTTAGGTGGGTATCCCATAAGAACCCGAGCTGGAAAGGTTTCATGTTTTTTCCTTTCATTTATCATATTTCCTACACATTTTTCATTTTATATTCATCTAAAATATAGTATTATACATTATTGGTGGTGGGATATATATTTTTACTCACTCCTTATTTGATCTTATGATCATAAGCTGGACAGACTTCTTTGATGCAGGTATGGATAATGGGAAGCACCAAACTATGGGCGTTTCATTTTTTTTCTACAATTTGATAGAGTATGAGAGTATAAGACCAAGCTACTGCTTGTGGTACCCTTTCAGTTTATCCTTGGGTATTATTGAGTTTTTAATAATGTAATGTATATAAATATTTTTCATATTACCCTTACACATAATTTTATTATAAAATCATGACATCAACATTATATTGTATATGAAATTATCTATCATGACATGTACCAATTGGTATTAGGTCGTGACTGCCATAATTCTACCTCTAATTGGCCAGCAGATGGTGACTAGCTCTAGGTAGGAATAGCTGACACATAGGAGGCCATAGGATAATGTAAATGTTTAAATTCCTACATATCTAAGCCTATAAATTTTTAAAATGTAAAAAATTGATAACCATGAATTAATATATCTAAAATACCACCATCAGAGTATGACAACAAGTAATGGAATGAAAAGTTACTAATTACATGCCGAAAAAAGAAACTGAATACATGTCCTATCTGAATCAATAGAAGAGTACTACTATCAATGTAACATTAGGAACAAACCTTGGCTTGTATAGATCACAAATAACTACCTTATCTAGGTCCCTATATTACTCTATCAAAGATAGATTATCTGCATAAGATACAACACATGTAGGAAAATCCCAGGAAGGGGGGATTATAAAAATACATAGCAGAACACCCAAAAATCACTAAGCATATGAAACTAATATTAACAGTTTGATCATGATAAGAATATGTCAACAACACATATAACAAGAATTTCAAGATATACTCATAGTAGGAACACATTCCCAAGTAAGTTAATAACCATAATTCCATAATGGATTCCTTACCAAAGGTTTCATATAACAATAGTTCATTAGAACACAATCCATGATCTATATATCATTGATGACATTTATCTAAGAGTCTGTTCACATCAGGTATCAGCACCAAAATATAATGCTTGAAGTCTGAATAGATCGATACATAGATGAGGACCACTCCTTGAGCCATGGGAGATACCAAAAACCCATTATGGATTAACCCGCTATGAATGGAATTGAATAACGCATAGTGATGGTCATGATAATACCATCAACCCCACTTAGGGTAATGATAATGATAGGGGATCTTACTCTAGCCCTCACTGAATGAATTAATCTACTCTATATAAGACTAATGTTTCTACGAGCGGATTACCATCACATATATAGGACATGACTCTATAAAAACCCTCATGAGAAGCATTAATGGAACATATCCTACTGAATCTTGTGCAATATGAAGAGGTAAAGTGAACCAATAAATTGTTTAATAATTACATGGAATGTATTGTAATTACTCATTGTTTTCCTTTAGCATCATGTTCTACCAATGTATCACATACTGTGACCTTGTATATGTATGAGTAAATGACATGCCTAAACTTGTGTACTCCCAACAGTGTTCATATATGGTCTTCCATACTCATGTATGGGTAGCTATGTTCATGTCTCAGTACATGGCATATTTTAGACCATGTACTCTGGGCCAAGTTCATGTAACTTTTGACATACATGATGAGTTTGCAAGTTAAACCACACATTGTGTGATAGGGGTTGCACACCATGTAATCCATAACTCTACATAAAACCCTATAATAATAGTCGAGTCCCCATATTCATTGTGTGTTCCAAAAATACACATGGGTTAGTTTTGAATTTCATAAAACCTATAGGTTTTTTGAATCGATTCCAAATTCATCATCACTGCCACTAAATATGCTGCATATCTCACCTATGGATTTTTCATCTTGTTCAACCAAGCTCGATCATCAACTGAGATCTAATTTTTGGTATGTTCACTCTAGAATCATACGAAATATTTTCCATAATTGAATTCCCAAAGGCATGCATGTATATTCATAATACTTTTTAACCATCATCATATCTCAATAATGTCATCATTCTAAACTTGTTTATGTGACAATAATCGGTTCCTCCAATAAATGTGTGTGTAAGGATATTTTATACTATATTTTTTTAACCAATGACCAAAATGAATTCTAATGAGGTCTAAAAGATAATAGTGGGAGAAATACAAGAAAACACAATAGGGGAATTAACATTGGCCCTATTATGGTTAGACTCGATTCATTTCTATTACAACGAGGAATTAGGATCCAAACCAAATAAATAATTTCTCTCTAATTACCCATAAATAAACTCATACACACAACCAGATTGATATAAGAATCAGTCCATTGGTCGATTTATTTGTGATCATCAAAGTATATGAAAATGGGGATAAATATACATAAAATAACATCCTATATTATGAGGGATGGATCGCTAAAAAATAATTAATCCACATCATTGTCATTTGTGAGATCCTCGAACATTCATGGCCTAATGATCATCAAACTCGATCTGATATTATGGCATCTATTAAGATCTCCTCAACACTTCTATGAAATATATCAACTCAATTTATTTGGTCATGCAGATAACTGAGAGAATGGGCCACAAAAAAATATAAATAGATATTTTTGGGTTAGGATTTTAATTAAATAATTAAATAATAATAATAATAATTTTTTTATTTAATGGCCCACAAAGGCCCTAAAGAATAATTTCCAATACCAAAATAGATTATATTGCGGCTTGGGTCAAACCTATAAACTAAAATCATTGATGTTCTTATATTTATTATATTAGACTGTATTTATTATTTATTCCACTTTTTCATGAGAACTATCCTCCCATGAAATTAACTATATGTAATATATTTTAAAAAATAATTTTTTCCTCCCCAAGCCTCATAATCAGACACTATCTCTATGCCATGTCTAAAAAATATGACTATATATATTCATAAAAATTAAATGGAAAAACCAAGATATTACATTCTTCCCACCTTAGGGACTTACATCCTAGAAAGAAAAACAAGAGACTAAAAAAAGAGATGTGGGTATGGAGCATGCATCTGGGTCTCCCACTCCCAAGTTCTCTCCTGAAGATTTGTGTTCTCCACTAGACATGAAATAAGGGATTTGAGTTCAAATGAATGATATTATAAAATTAATCCTCTATATCTAGAAGGTACTCAATAAATGTGTCCTCATCCTTGATGTCCAGCTCTCCCTAGTCGATAGCATGTAAGGGGTCAAGCAAGTACCTCTTCAATTGTGATAGATGGAACATGTTGTGTGCCTATCCTAATAATGGTGGAAGAGATATGAACTAAGACACCTTAAAAACTCTAAATTATATCTAGAAAGTGTGATGAATCTTTTACATTGCTTTTTTCCACAACCAAATCTCCACAGCCCTTGTTGAGGTGGTACACTCTGAAACACATTATATCCCTCCTTGAACTCGAAAGGCCCCTATCATCAATCTTAATAAGACTTATAATATATATTTACAACCCTTCATAAATTCCTAGATGATCTACACCTTTCTGATCTTAACCCACACTAACTCTAAGCCCATGAGTGTTAATATTCTTGGGTTGATATGGTATAATGGTGACCTACAGGGTCACTCGTACAAATCCTAGAATGGTTCCATAATAATGTTGGAATCGTAGGTATTATTGTGAACATAATTCCCCAAGGGTATGTGATACTTCCAACTACTATAAAAATCTAACATGAAAGCCCACAACATGTCCTCTTAGACCTGAATGTTCCACTAATTCCGGTCATTAGTCTAGTAGTGATAGTTTATTATCAATTGAAATTGAGTCCTAAATGCTTCATGAAATATGGTCCATGCTTGATATGTGAAGTGATCATTATGACAAGAAATAATTTTTTGAGGGGACTCTAGAGAGTTGGAATGACTCATGTACATAAAATAATCTCAATCTCTCAACTAATCTTAGATCTAGAATAGATATGAAGTGGGTAGACTCTGTGAGTTGGTATATGATAACACATATATAATCATTCCCTATAAACATATGTGGTAACCATGTCATGAAGTCCAAATATATATCATCATACTTCTAGTGTATCACCTCAAGGGGTTGATCTAAACCCACTAGAACCTAATTCTTAGCCTACACTTTCCCACATGTAAGGCATAGAGAGACAAAATATCTAACTCCCTTCATTATCCTCATCCCCTAGAACAACCAGCAAAGGTACAAGTACAATTTTTCCACACCATGATATAACACTATGGGTGAAGTATGAAACTACCTCTTCACATGCTCGGTCATTGAAATTGTGGAAATCCTCCATCATCTAAAAATAATACTGTGATATCCACTTTCAGAAAATACACTAAGAGCATGTCCAGGGGATATTTAAGTTTGTAAAGTCTCACACATAGTATCCCCAATTTGGGCTCTATGAATGAGTATAAAAGATTATGGGTAACAACCAATTACTAGATATAATATAATCCACCCACATCCTCAATGTATAATTAAGAAATGTCCAAAAACCCTAATGCCTCTCTCAGAAACTGCAAATAAGATATCCTATTCATGGAATCATCTACCATGTTCACCATCCTAGGAGTATAGAAAATCTCAAAGTCATAGTCCAAGAAGATATCTCTCTTTTTCCTCTATCTCAAGTTAGGATACTTCTGAGAGTTGATATACATGAATCTCTTATGGTCATAATTTAGGAAATATTGATCACCCATAAAGAAGTATTGTCAAATCTTCAATGTGAAGACTGTTTCTCCTAGCTCAAAATTAGGGGTCAAGTAGTTCTAATCATGTAGTCTCAACTGATGTGAACAATATGTAATTACTTCATACCTATTAATTATAAAATAACCAAGACCATTTCCTATTACATCACAAATCACTACATACTTGATACTTTCCTTTGTCAATCTCAAGATGCGAGTTCCCTCCAATATCATTCTCAACTCACGAAAATTTTACTACAACCTATTTTTATAAATGAATGGATCCCCATATATAGTAAAATATATCGATGGATTTTTTATAACATAAAAATTGGGTAAAATATATGATGATAGTACTCCAAATTAAGGAATCTCCCCATCTTTATCACACTCTTGGGTGGCTCCCAAGTGGGCACTGCCTCGACCTTCAACAGATCCATTGCTACACCATCTGTTGAGACATAATGACATAAGAAGAGGAAAATATGAATATGTAACTAGAACTTTAATAGATTACACTAAATCTAGTCCTCTCACTGTACAACTAGGATTGTCCTCAAGTATCTCGCATGCTCCTCCTTGTACACTATGTTCACTACGATATCGTCAATGAAGACAACCAAAAAATGGTATATGAAAGGGTAAAAGATCCAATCCATAAGTATCGTGAACACTATTGTTGAATTCTTCATTTTTAATAGAATTACCAAGTACTCATAGTGACCATATTAACATCTGAATTTCATCTTCTGTATATCCTCATCTAGTAATCTTAGTTGGTGATAACCTAATCTGAGGTCAATCTTTGATAATCATCAAGCCCCTCTCAATTGGTCAAAGAGTACATCAATCCTCAGCGGCAGATTCCTATTCTTTACAATATCCTAGTTTTAGAAATGGTAATCCACACACAATCTCAAGCTCTCATCCAACTTCTTGGTGCAAAAAATTGGACTACCTAGGCTGAAACATTGGTTCATACAAAGCCCTTCCTTAGAATGTCCTCTAACTGAACCCTCAACTCATGATGCACCATGGGATCCATCTATATATTGATATACATATCAAGGTCATATCAGTGTTTAGATCAATTAAAAAAATCTATCTCTTGGTAGAGAGTTAATTCAAGAACATCCTTGGGAAATTATTCGTTGTACTCTTCCACCATTGTAGTAAACTATTAGATCATAGTATCTACTATTCCAAGAATCATTCAAGCCAACTGATGGGAAATTAGCTATAGTATTTTATAATTGAGTCCATCCTTCTTCACTAAATGAAAACATCCTCCCATCACTATGGGAACAATTCATTGTCTTCCTAAGAATTTATATCTGAGTATAAACTACAGATAAAAAATACATATCTATGATGATATCATAAGGACTGATTGTTTTTATAAAGACATACCAATCAATACTCTCATATCCAAGAGTAATTTCACACCATCAGATGAATTGGGTGAACAATAAGTCGCCTCCAACATAAGTCTCCAATCATAAGGGTCAAGCTAAGGGCCCTACCAGAATCTCTAGGTCTCTAATCAGGGTAGTGGAAATAATGGGGTTTCTCTAACATATCTTTATCAATAATATAAATAATGTATAAAATACATAGATCATATGTATAATCATCAATGGAGACTATAGGACATAATCCTTGACCACGTGTAGTCACCCTCTCCACTAACCACCAGCTCCATGAGCTAGGTGGGAACCACCATGGGGTGTTGGTTCTATAAAGTCAAAACATATACCAACTCGAGCTCATTTACCATTCCCACTACCCTAGGGACCCACAAACTTCTTCCACTACCTCTTCATAGGTGGTCTATCCATTTCATCTCTTTTATCCACATTTAGAGTCATAAAATCATGTGAAATATTTCATCGACCATCAAAATATTAAAACCCCCTCTCTCTAGGATAAGTAGATCCATCATGTGAAACCTCAACCACAGAACTTCTATCATAGGGCTTCCATCATAAAACATCTCCCACATCCAAGTCTGTATCTATGTCATCAAATACCTTCCACCAAAGTTTATAATCATGTGTACCCAATACTAGCACCAATTGTCTACATCTTCTCATCTAGGACAAACTATGTCAAATGTGTATACCCAAGAACCCCAACCTATGTAGGAATTCATAGAGGAATCATTTTGTCTTGAATTCCTCCATTTAGTCCTCTTTTTAAGGATTGAGCCCAAATAAACCAATCATGAACCATATCAATCGAGTACCTAGATAGTTTGGTGAACATCAATGAAAACTCAACCACAATCATACTGCCATGTTTAAGCTATATAAGCTCTTGGATGTGTAAAACCCTCATCCTAGCTAGAGATTACTTCTATCTAAAAAGGTGATAAGAATATGACCATGAAATAGTCACCTCATAATATAATTGGGTCAATAAGACCTATCATTTTCCATCAGATTCATGAAAAGGCTAGCTTCTAGGAATATCATATGGTATGCATGTGTCCTGAAAATATGGAAGAATCAGGTCACTACCCCAAAACAGCACTCAATCATCAATAATTCTGGATTTCCTTAGAACCTAAGGGGTTACTACAACTAAAATTCATGAATCATGCTCTACCAGAATGCCTCATCCACTAGTACTGCTTGTACCATATGCTGCTCAATATGCAATGGTAAAAATAGTGCAACACTAGGATGTAATTCCTCTTGACCATGCCCCTGTCTCAAAATATCATCACCGAGGGGACCATCCTCATGATATTACTACTGAAACTTATTTGTTAAATTTCATGGTGGAATCCAAAAATCGACATGATCTACCACGTTCTATGAGTATATCTACATATCTAACTCAAGAAGGACATGTAAACCACAAATTATTTTTATATGGTTCATTTACCAATGATTTCCTTAAAACTAGTGTCTATATATACCGAATCAAAAATTAGGTTTCTATAATCCTTTTCAATGGATATGTCAGCCTCTACACCAAAATTAGAGTCCCGAAACTATGAGATGAACTCAAAACATTTAACATCATTTCCCCAAATAAATATAACATACACTGGTCCTAAGCTATAGCATGTTCTTTAATACAACTCCATCACGACCTATCCAAATGGGGAATGTACCGTGACTTTACCAATCCCGAATCCAATATGTTACGGGTTATTGACCGGCACCAAGTAGGCATATCACACACATGGGAGGAATTTTCCTAAAGTACATGTTCTGATGCACACATCTCTAAACCCATACAATGATATAATATAAAACAAATGATATCCATGGATGAATACATCTAAAATCCCTCCATTAGAGTATGAAAACATGTATTGGAAATAAGAAGTGCCCAATATAATCCTACCAATGAAACTGAAAATATGTCCTACCAAAATCAATATAAGTCAAATACTATCAAGGTAACCACATGAACACAACTCAATTTTTCCATATCACTAAAATCTTTTGAGTACTAGTTCCTCTAGGATTCCATCGAATGGTTGGTTGTTAGCATAAGACATGACACATGTGGTAAATTCCCATATATGGGTGAGTATAGCAATACCCTATATGGAACCCTAAAGTCCATAAGCATATAGAATCAAGAATTATATTCATCTCATCTTAGGAATATGCCTATAAGACATATAACAAGAATATCCAAATATACTCCTTGTTGAAAAAAATTATTAAGTAAGGTCACAACTATAATTCCATCTTGGAATCCTACTTGAAGGTTCCATATAACACATCTCTTGGAGAACACATGAGTCAGATATCACCGATGACATCTGTCTGGGAGTTCTTTCTCATCAATTATCTCCATAATAATCACACTATAGTTTTCTAAAGAAAATGATTCCTAGATGAGGATCATTATTTGATCCATGGAGGAAACCAATAACCCAATCATGGTTATCCCACTATGTATGAGATCAACTCCAGTGGAGTGTTGTTCACAATAATACCCAAAACCCCACCTATAGAAATTATGATGATAGAGGGTCTCACTCCAGGACTTATGTATGGATTATAAAAACTCTATCCATGACTAATGTTCCTTATAAGGGATAAACATCCTATTCATAGTATGTGGTTCTATAATAAACACATAAGGAAAGGATCAAGGGAATGCACCTTAATGAAACTTTCCCAAGATGAAGAGGAAAATGCCTCAAATATATCTTTGAATAAGTACACATTTTGTATTATTAGAACACAGTGTGTCCCTTTAGCACTAGTTTCTTCCCATGTATTACAGCCCATTCCCATGTCTGTGTCAATGTGCATGGTGTGGTCGAACGAGTGTAATCATAACAGTTCCTGTGCATGGCTGGCCATGCCCATGTATGGATATCCATGTCCATGCCCCATTACACAGCATGTGTGAGACCGTTTACTCGTATACATGGTCATATACCATCGAAGTTGCACTCCAAGTCACCAAATCACCATGTCCAGTAACATGTTGTGTAATAGGGGTAGCAAATTATGTGATACTTAAATCCACATGGAACCCTAGTTCCCTAGCTAGGGCTATATATATGGTGTGTGTTCCCAAAATTCACATCGTGTAGTTCATAATTTCATGGAACAGACATGTTTTTCAAATGGATTCCAAATATATAATCACCACCACCAAATCCACCATAAATCTCACCCATGGATTGCACATCTTGGCCAACTAAGATCAATCATCACTAGAGATCCAATTTATGGTTGTTCTATTAAATTGGGAATTTTTTCGAATCTCCACTTCCATCATACATCCATAAAATGTGAAAATATGTTCCTAATCCATCATCATGTCACTACAGCTCAATCTCATCCTTGTTCCAAACCCATGACTCTGATAACAATCCATTTCACTACGAAACGAGTGTGAAATGATTTTTTATCTAGTACATATCAAATCAACTTGAAAAATGTATTTCGGTGTTGTACAAATGAAGAAAGGAGAGAGAAATCCCAGAAAACATAATTAATGAATGCACCTCATTTATGTTTCAAGGGGCCTCCGTTTTTTTGTTAGAATGATGAATGAATATACAAAACAAATAAACAATTTCATCATAATTAATAGAAAATAAACTCATACCTGCAATAAAATTTATCCTCAAATCAATTCATTGGACAATTGATTCATGTTCATAATAGGATAAGATAATAGATATAAATCCACATAAAAATTCCCTACTTCATGATGTATTGATCACTGATCAAGACAAAATTTGCATCATTTTCATTGTTTAGATCCTCGAACTCTGATGGTGTAATGATCCTCAATCCTGGTCAAGCCCAATATCATCCACTAAGATCTATTCAAATGGTTCACTTAAATTTATCCTCTCAATTTTTATAGATATATAGATAAACCTTAAAATGGTCCATGGTATTATCTAAATAGATATCATTATGTTAGAATTGTAATTAAATATTTAAATAAAAATAATTATAATTTTAATAATTATTCTTCCTTAAAGGTGTTGAAGACCAGCGTAAGATGGAAAAATAGATTTTAGCCCACCTTTGTTAAAATCAATGATGTAAACTCAATATTGGTCTCATATTTCTAAAATAATACTCTATTTATGATTTATTCCCATTTTTTAGGAAAATTGATCAGCTATGAAATTTTTTTAAGGTAAAGCTTTAGTCAAAGACCAAAGCACAATTTATTAAAAAGAAAAGGATTACAAAATATGGAAGGATGGGATTTTTTTACAATATCTATCAAACAAGTATAATAAGTCATCAGGCAGCATGTCCAGCCAAGTCATGCTCTGATGAACTCCTTTGTTATCAAGAGCATCTGCAACAGAATTCGCTTCACGGTAGGCATCGGTAGCTATGTAATCAATCCCATGGAGCGAGTTCAGACAATTCATCCAAAGAGTGGTGAGTGGACATGCAAGATGAATGATGCAATTCCAAATGGCATGAATGATAGTAGTAGAGTCACTTTCAATCCAGAGATATTCCCAACCTCTTTGAAGTGAAAAATAGATTGCATGGATAACACCTAGAATTTCTGCCTCTAGAGATGAAGAATGACCAGATGCAGCATAGAAGCAAACCTGACACAGTCCAACTGAGTCTCTGAAGATGGCACCACAACCGGCAGGACCTAGATAGCCTTTAGAAACACCATCAACGTTCACTTTGATACATCCCGGCATCGGTGATTATCGGAATACATCAAAAGGATGTTTGGTCTCTGGGAAAATTCCAGGTACACGGAGATGGCGAAGGATCTCATAGTTGCCAACCGAGTTGTTGCAACAGTCTTTTTGAATTGAAGCAGGTTCATGAATCACAATAAGAATCCGAGATTTTCTTGCATTGAGACTGAATGAGTGATTATTATGAATAAGATCATTTCTAATGTACCAAATCTCATGCAGGAGTTCCTCCACTACTGCAAGAAAAAGATTTTTAACCTGTAGAGAGGCTTCATATCTAATTCATTTTTTAAAAAACAAACAAATAGAGTTAGATAGGGGCCATCTGCAATTAAATAAATTAACAACATAATTCCATAAGTCATAGGCCACCTCACTTGAAAAAAAGAGATGATCAGCATCCTCCATGTGTTGGTTACGCAAGTGACATTTAGAGCATAGTTGTATGTTAAATGTTTGCAAACAAGCTTTAGTAGGAAATATATTATGAGAAATGCGCCAAATGAGGGTGAGCCTAGAAGGTTTGATCCAAGGATTGTGAAATTGAATAACCTATTGAAAGTTATATTAATTTGATGAAAAGTTATGATTATAGAAGTTTTTATATTCTAGGATGCCATTAGGATAAGGTTCCCAAACAAGAAAGTCACCATTAATAGAAAAATGGTGATTTTTAATAATCTGCGCAACATTTTCAGGGAGGACATGTCTATTAAAATGTAAGAAATCCTTTATGGAATGACTAGTATCTTCAGGAATGATATTAGATGGTAACAAAGATATCAAGGGGTTACCACACCAATTGTCACACCAAAAATTGATGGAAGAGTTAGCACTAACCATCCATCTAGAATTTTCCATGATCTTGTGATACAAATCCCTAGTAGAAGTCCAGATTGAAGAGTTGATATAATTAAGATTCCCATTTATAAGTTTAGTGTGGAATATATGATTCAGGTATTTGAAAGCATTAGGAGTAAAATTAATAATACTCCAATTAATACAGGCCTGAAGAGCATTATTGAAAAGCTTTAATTTTTTTATACCAATGCCACCTTTGTCAAGAGGTTTACAACATGATTTCCAAGGGATAGTGACAAGTTTCCTTTCAAGAATACTACCCTTCATGATGAAAATTTTAATATAAGTATTAATTTTTCTGAAGATGTCGGCAGGCCATTTATAAATCAAAAGAGAGTAGACCATTTTAGAGACAACGGTCGATTTGACCAGACATATTCTTCCAGCCATGGAGAGAGATTTCCCTTTCCAAGTAGAGAGTTGGTTTATTATTTGATCAATGATATTAACAAAGTATATAGCTTTAGGATGACCCCAAAATATTGGGACACCCAAGTAAGTGAAAGGTAAGAGGACTTCTTTAATTCCATGGTGGGTATTAATGCTAGATTTTCTTCTGACAGGAAAGCTCTTTCCAAAAAAAATATACGATTCATTCCAGGAAATCACATGTCTAGAGACTTCCTCGTAGTGATGAAGAGCTTGCTTGAGTACATGAATGTTCTTTTGATACCCTTTAAGAAATAGGATGATATCATCAGCATATAAAAGATGGGTAGGGGTATTAAGGTTTCTTTCAACTTGTATAGGCTTAAGCTGGCCCTAAGCAACCAGATTATTGAGAAGTATGCTTAAGTAATCTTTAGAAATAACAAAGAGGATGACAGAAAGAGGGTCGCCCTGCTTGATGCCTTTAGAGCATTTAAAAAAACCTCTAGGGATGCCATTAATCAGGATAGAAACAAAATCAGACCGAAATAATGTTTTCAGTCTTCCAATGAAAGAATCATGAAAACCAATGTTTTTTAAGAATTTGAAGATAAAGTTCCTGTCTATGGTGTCAAAAGTATAAGGCCTCGGCCTTATACCATACTTAATATTGAATTAAATGAATAATTCACATTGAGAATCTTCTCAGTTTTAGAGTTTTAGAGAATTAGGACATAACTATTACATCTCAAAAGATTACAAAGTAGACACTTCTACTAATTTTCCATAAAATAAAATTTCTTAAAAAGAAACATGTCTAGTTCCATGTTTTAGATAGCATGACATTCTCTTGAACCCATCCTTGACCCAATTCCACATTAAGTCCTGCGAAAAAAATTTCAAAAAAACTTGGGGTGAGCATAAAAAGCTTAGTAAGGGATACACAAAGAATGAAAACTATTAGTTTTTCAAAACAACAAGTAAACCATGTATACTTTATCAATGTAATACCTTTCACCTTTAGGAAGTAGTAAAAACTCTTCACTAAATAAAATATCATTACTTACCCTTTTGTAACCAAAATATTGCCATAAAACCCATATAAAGATAACATAACATATAAAGGTAACTTGGGACTTAAACATACTTAAATGGAATTACCATACGGTCTACTTCTACACATATCACTTAATGGAATAGCCATACGGCCGAATTCCATACCCAACGCATTGGAGGTTATAACGTAACCACCCATCCTGGTATTCACGGCACCACCTGTCATATGGTTCATCACGTAACCACCCGTCAAATGTCCAAGTACCATTATAAAATCATAAGACGTAAAACAAATATAATGGAAAGAAAACATTTCCACACTTTGATCACAATATATAACATAAATATATTGACATAACAAATCCATTATAAAAAAAATCAATAAAAAAATACCTTAAAGAGTATATGGTATTTATTTAATTTTAAAAACATTACGGCCTGTTGAGGAAGCTAAAGACCAAATAATAATCGCGACATCGGAAAAGGTCGTTGTCACCGCGTATGTTAAAAGAAACATTCCTTTTTGTCATTTTGTAAAATGCTTCATAGAAAAAGATTCATTTTTTATAAAATTAAAATTCAAAGGGTTTTATACACCGTATAAAAGAATGTTGTGTATAATACGAAATATGCCTCAATGAATGGAGATTGAGAAGAAGTCCCTTACCTCGGGTCTGACATGACTCGATCATTCTTTAACGTCTTGAATAATAAACTTGAGTTAATTTTTACATTCTTAAGAAACCTTTTCAAGTTCATTATTACTTTTATATCACTTATTACCATGTTCTAAACATTATGTAATCCTTAAAGTTAATAATGTTTGTTTTGTCGACATTTGGTTCTTAAGTCGAAAGTGGACTTCTTACAATTACATGTTGTTCGTGTGGTCAAAGGTTCATTATATCCAGAATGATATTAATGATTTGGATATCATATATATAATATATCTCTAGCATATACATGTATTTATAATATTACATAATCATTCAGAGGTAAGAAATGAAATGCACCATTCATGGAGACGGTAAGCCGTACGTACGCATGAACGCTACGTTCATTTCTATGTCATATTAATGGAATTAAAACTAAATGATAGGTATGTATATTTTAATTTCATAATTATATTTATAATTTATATGTAACATACATCATATATAATAACTTTAAATCCAACCTTTATACGTCCCACATATGGCATTAACGAATCAAATCACTTTGAGAGGGCGGTAGTCCGCACTTCCTAAAATGAAGATATCGCGTATACCCGTAATGGAAGCCATAAAGGTGTGACATAAATGAAAAATACATAATCTTAAGGAATAAATAAACATATTATATATCATATATAAATATAGTGACATCTTAATGGCCACCTTTGAAGGTGTTGGAATAATATTGAACAATCATCGTTTCGTGAGGCAGAAATTCGCCATCCACAGAAACAGTATGTTCTCTAACCATTAGATGCAGGTGTGTGTAAGTGTAGCTCGAATTATTATTTTAAAAACATCCTATTATATTGAAGATACTATAGTTGTTACAAAATAAATGAAGAAAATGTGTTTAGGGGGTTGGAGATACAAAATAAAACAAAAGAACACAAGAGAAAACACTACCTTTAAAACAGGTAACTCTTTTTGATTTGAGCTCAAAGGCTTCTTGGGAAGACTTCTACCCAAAGTGAGGCTTCAAGTAGTAAGAGAGGGATGTGGAGAGACAAAATGTTTAGGGTTTGGCCGAGCCAAAGGATTTGGAAGTGTTGGTAAGGTGGTAGATGTGGGGGCCTTTTATAAGAGGATAGGAGGGGCACTCTTGGAAAGTTAAGAAACGATACATTATTATAAAATGATTTTTGGATAAAAAGGGTCCCACAATTATATATTTAGAGGATAAGGTGATAAAAGTTCGAAATCCACCCATCCAATAGGTTTTTGACATGTGTAGGTCTTAGATTTTACATTATCTTTTCATTTTATTTAAATCATTAAATAATGAGGAAATCACTGCATCATCATGGTGTCCTAAATAATTTAATTTATTTAATGTCTAAAAATTATTAAAAAAATATCATGATGTAGGAAATTATTTTTATATTTCTAATTAATATTTATAGTCAAAACGATGACTTGTATAACCCCACTTAAAAACTGTTTTAGTAAAACAACTCATGTTTGTGACATTATAATTTTAACTTTAAATAAAAATATATTAACTTCATTTTCCTTCCAAAGTGGCTCCATGGGGTCCCCAAGTTGACCCATGGATTGTCTTGTTAGGGCATGACACATCCAATAAGGGTAGGACATGTGTCAAGTTCATTTCATATTATTAAAACATTATTCTCACCTTAAATTACACTAATTGCCTTTAATCGCGATTAAAAACATAAAAGTTACTATTCACCAAAAAATTATTTTAATCCCATTGAACCACATTGTACTTCTTAATGAAAATCATGGATGTCGGATTTTTGAAATTCAAAACATAGAGGTGGTAAAATTTCATTTAAACGAAAAATCAATTTTTTTAAGTACCACTTAGTGGTTTCACTATTCATCAAAAATTGATGTTTTTCATAAAAATACCAGAACTTCACCCTAAGATATATTTGATATTATAAATTCAGAAATTATGTCTATTTTAAAAAATTCAAAACATATAAGTTTCATTAATTAATTTATTAATTAATTCCCGCTGTCAGAGCAAATAGCGTGTTTTTATGAAACAATAAGTATCAAAAGATTGACACTAGTTTAAATCCAATTTCAAAGTTAAATTAATTCCAATGACCAATATTGGATTAAATGGTAAAAATATATTATAATTAAACTCTAAAAACAATTCAAAATATAATCTAATCATATTAATAGACGAGATTAAAAAGAGGTTCTAAATTAAAATACAACATTTTTCACTATTCATTAAAAAATGAACTTTATCGGAAAAATTCCAAAAATTCACACAAAGTAAAATTTGATGTCCTGATTCTAAAAAAGAATTTTATTTGGTCCAATAGAATGTATATGAGTGACCAAAACTATATTTAATGATGGTTTGCCATCAAAAGGCGATAAGTGGACCTTTAGTGAAAATTAGAGTATATATGCATAAAATTGCATTCTTTCCATATCTTAAGCCTTTATCTTTTATTGGATAAATGTAAAAACATTTAAAAACAAATATAATAATATTTTAGTTATTTCTATCCATTCCTGCCAATACAACGTCTATGTGTTAACTACCATTTAAAATAATATTATTTCATTACTAGTGTGCAACATAAGATTTCAATGAAACTCTTTGTTGCGTATCGGGTACGCTATCGAACATAGCAACCCCTTTAAAGTAAAATTAATATTTAATTTTGAAATATTAATAAATATGAAAATTCTTTATTCTTTATTTCCCTAGGATGTTACATTCGTCCCCCCTTTTGGGAATTGCGTCCTCGCAATTTTATTCACTTATGAAAATAAGTGGGGGTATTTATCCCTCATAGAATTTTCAGATTCCAACGATGCCTCTTCAACCATATGGTTTTTCCACAGTACCATTACCTGTTGAATTACCTTATTTCGTAACACCTGCTCTATTCAGTTAAGAATCTGGATTGGTTGTTCTTTATAAGAGATATTCTCTTCCAACTGAACTACTTCTGGGCTCAAAACATGAGATGGATCTGGCATATAATTTCTCAACATCGAAACATGAAAAACATTGTGTACCTGAGATAAACTCAGAGGTAAAGCCACTCGGTAAGAAACTGATCCAACTCTCTCCAGAATTTCCTATGGTCCAACGAACCTTGGACTAAGCTTTCCTTTCTTACCAAATCGCATCACACTTTTCCATGGTGAGACTCTGAGAAAAACATGATCACCTACCTCAAAAGAGAGATCCTTCCTCCTATTGTCCACATAACTCTTCTGTCTGCTCTGAGCTGTTCTCATGTGTTTTTGAATGAACTGACCTTTTTCTGCCATCTCATCTACCAATTCTGGTCCCATCAGCTTCCTTTCATCCACTTCATCCCAAAAAGATGGAGTTCGACACCGCTTCCCATATAATGCCTCAAATGGTGCCATCTATATACTGGAATGAAAACTGTTATTATAAGAAAACTCAACCAAAGAAAGATGTTGGTCCCAACATCCCTGATAATCCATCGAACAAGCTCGTAGCATATCCTCCAAAGTCTGTATTGTTCATTCTGACTGCCCATCTGATTGTGGATAAAAAGTTGTACTAATATTTAATTCAGTACCCAATGACTTCTGAAGGCCTTTCCAAAAGTTATAAGTAAACCTGGGATTATGATCAGATACAATGGAGAGGGGAACTCCATGAAACCTGACTATATCTTTAAGATACAATCGTGAAAGTTGATCTAGATAGAAAGTATCTCCAATAGGAAGGAAATGAGCAGATTTAGTCAAGTGATCAATAATAACCTAGATTGCATTATTACCTCGAGATGTCCTTGGTAATCCCACAACAATGTCCATGGATATATTTTCATATTTCCACTCTGGAATTGGTAAAGGCTGAAGCATCCCATTCGGTAACTACCACTCTACTTTAACCTATGGACAAGTCAAACACTTCATAGTAAAATCTGCAATATCTCTTTTCATTCCATCCCACCAGTAATACTCCCGCAGATCTCTGTACATCATAGTACTGCCAGGATGAACTAAAAATGGAGAACTATGAGCTTCACATAACAACTCTCTCTTCAACTGTGAATCACAAGGTGCACACAATCTCTTCCCAAATCTCAAAACACAATCATTATCAATGTTGAATTCAAGAAACTTACCCTTCTGAACCAGCTCTACCTTTTTCTACAACTCACTGTCTTGATTCTATGCTTGCTTGATTCTGTCTGATAGAGAAGATTTCACTGATACCTGAAACAAAACAGAAGGACTTCCTGCACAAACA
The DNA here is from genome assembly GCA_963277665.1 of Viscum album. NCBI lineage: Eukaryota > Viridiplantae > Streptophyta > Magnoliopsida > Santalales > Viscaceae > Viscum > Viscum album. The sequence continues at coordinate 1,809,886,207 of OY728159.1, read as the reverse complement.
ACTTCCATGCCAAATTTCATCAAATCAAAAACCAAAGGATCTCGTTCCAAATGTAGCATGGTTAATGAAGCATTACTTTTTTGACTCAAAGCATTAGACACATTATTTTCTTTTCCCATATGGTAATGAATTGTACAATCATAATCATTGATTAATTCCATCCATCTCCTCTGTCTCATGTTCAATTATTTCTGAGTTAATATATACTTTAAACTTTTGTGATCAGTATATATTTAACACTTTACTCCATACAAATTATGCCTCCAAATTTTTAGAGCAAAAACAATAGCAGCTAATTCCAAGTCATGTGTATGGTAATTTACCTCATGAGTTTTCAACTGATGTGAAGCATATGCAATTACTAGATCATTATGCATAAGGACACAACCAAGTCCCTTCAACAAAGCATCACTGTATATAACAAACTCACCATTCCTGGAAGGTAGTGCCAAAACTGGAGGATTCACCGATCTACTTTTCAATTCCTTCAGCAGTAACCCGAGTCAACTGAGCCATCACTGCAAAAAATTGTTTAGTTCTAATTCTGAAAATCTCAGGATACTAATTTGAAAGTTCATTTCCCTCTGTATGCCTTCCCAGAAAAGTTGTTCTGTTTCATCTATGAAAAACAATTCTTAACACAGAAATATCTTAGGCGAAGCAACATGGTAATCTTTAAATGCTATATCATTTCAATTTGACCATAAAAAAATATTTTTGGATAATCATTTAATAGAATTCTCACCCCTAAAGTTATCTAAACTGACCTATGATACCAACTATAAGGCCCCAGCCTTAAACATTACTTAATATTGAATTAAATGAATAATTCACATTGAGGATCTTTTCAGGTTTAGAGTTTTAGATAATTAGGACATAACTATTACATCTCAAAAGATTAGAAAGTAGACAATTCAACTATGTTTCCATAAAATAAAAACACTTAAAAAGAAACATGTCTAGTTCCATGTTTTAGATAGCATAACTTTCCCTTGAACCCATCCTTGACCCAATTCCACATTAGGTCCTGTGAAAAACATTTGAAAAATACTTGGGGTGAGCATAAAAAGCTCAGTAAGGGATACACAAAGAATGAAAACTGTTAGTTTTTCAAAACAACAGGTAAACCATGTATAATTTATCGAAGTAATACCTTTCACCTTTAGGAAGTAGTAAAAACTCTTCACTGAATAAAATATCATTACTTACCCTTTTGTAACCAAAATATTACCATAAAACCCATATAAAGATCACATAACATATAAAGGTAACTTGGGACATAAACATACATAAATTGAATAACCATACGGTCGACTTCCACACATATCACTTAATGGAATAGCCATGTGGCCGACTTCCATACCCAATGCATTGGAGGTTATAATGTAACCACTCGTCCTGGTATTCACGGCACCACCCGTCATATGGTTCATCATGTAACCACCCGTAAAATGTCTAAGTACCATTATAAAATCATAATACATAAAACAAATATAATGGAAAGAAAACAGACCCACACATTGATCACTATATATCTCATAAATATATTGACATAACAAATACATTATAAAAACCACTTTCAATTCCAAAATACATAAAAGAGTATATGATATTTATTTCAATTTAAAAACATTACGACTTGTTGAGGAAGACAAAGACCGAATAATACTCGCGGCGGCGGAAAATGTAGTTGTCACCGCGTACGTTAAAAGAAACATTCCTTTTTGTCATTTTGTAAAACGCTTTGTAGAAAAAGATTCCTTTTGTATAAAATTAAAAGTAAAAGGGGTTTATACGCCATATAAAAGAAAGTTGTGTATAAAATGAAATATGCCTCAACGAAAGGAAATTGAGACGAAGTCCCTTACCTCGGGTCCGACTTGACTCGATCGTTCTTTAACGTCCTGAATAATAAAATTGAGTTAATTTCGACTTTCTTAAGAACCCTTTTCAAGTTCATTATTTCATTTATATCACTTATTACCGTGTTCTAAACATTATGTAATCATTTAAGTTAATATTTTTTGTTTTGTCGATATTTTTTTCTTAAGTCGAAAGTGGACTTCTTACAATTACATGTTGTTCGTGTGGTCAAAGGTTCATTATATCAAGAATGATATTCATGATTTGGATATCATATATATCCAGAATATACACGTATTTATAATATTACATATTCATTTAGAGGTAAGAAATGAAATGCACCATTCATGGAAACAGTAAGCCATACGTACGCATGAACACTACTTTCATTTCTATGTCATATTAATGGAATTAAAACTAAATGAGAGGTATGCATATTTTAATTCCAGAATTATATTCATCATTTATATGTAACATACATCATATATAATAACTTTAAATCCATCCTTTATTTGTCCCACATGTGGCATTAACGAATCAAATCACTTTGAGGGCGCGGTAGTCCGCACTTCCTAAAATGAAGATATCGCGTATACCCATAATGGAAGCCATAAAGGTGTGACATAAATGAAAAATAAAGAAGCTTAAGGAAGAAATAAACATATTATATATCATATATAAATATATTTACATCTTAATGGCCACCTTTGAAGGTGTTGGAAGAATATTGAACAATCATCGTTTCATGAGGCAGAAATTGGCCATCCACAGAAACAGTATGTTCTATAACCATTAGATGTATGTGTGTGTAATTTTAGCTCGAATTCTTCTTATAATAACATCCTAGTATATTTAAGATACTGGAGTTGTTACAAAATAAATGAATAAAATGAGTTTAGGGGGTTGGAGAAGCAAAATAAAACAAAAGAACAAAAGAGAAAACACTACCTTTAAAATGGGTAACTCTTTTTGATTTGAGCTCAAAGGCTTCCTTGGGAAGACTTCTTCCCATAGTGAGGCTTCAAGGAGTAATAGAAGGATGTGGAGAGACAAAATTTATGGGGTTTGACCGAGCCAAAGGCTTTGGAAGTGTGGGTAAGGTGGTAGAGTTGGGGGCCTTTTATAAGAGGAGAGGAGGGGCACTCTCGGAAAGTTAAGAAAATATACTTTATTATAAAATGATCTTCAGATAAAAAGGGTCCCACAATTATATATTTAGAGGATAAGGTGATAAGAGTTATAAATCCACCCATCCATCAGGTTTTTGACATGTGTAGGTCTTATATTTTACATTATCTTTTCATTTTATTTAAATCGTTAAATTATGAGGTAATCGATGCATCATCATGGTGTCATAAATAATTTAAATTATTTAATGTCTAAAAATTATAAAAAAAATATCATGATGTATGAAATCTTATTAGATTTTTAATTAATATTTATAGTCAAACATATGACTTGTATAACCCAACTTAAAAATTGTTTTAGTAAAACAACTCATGTTTGTGACATTTTTATTTTAACTTAAAATGAAAAGATATTAATGTCATTTTCCTTCCAAAGGGGCTCCATGGGGTCCCCAAGTTGACCCACAGATTTTCTTGGTCGGCCATGACACATCCAATAAGGGTATGACATGTGTGAAGTTCATTTCATATTATTAAAACATTATTCTTACCTTAAATTACACTAATTGCCTCTAACCGCGATTAAAAACTTAAAAGTTACTATTCACCAAAAAATTATTTTAATCCCATTGAACCTCATTTTACTTCTTAATGAAAACCATGTGTGTCAGGATTTTGAAATTTAAAACACAGAGGTGGTAAAATTTCATTTAAATGAAAAAATTAGTTTTGTAAGTATCACTTAGTGGTTTCACTATTCATCAAAAATTGATGTTTTTCAGAAAAATACAGAAACATCACCCTAAGCTATATTTGATATTCTGAATTCAGAAATGATTTCTATTTTACCAAATAGAAAACATATATGTTTCATTAATTAATTTAATAATTAATTCCTGCTGTCAATAAAAATAGTGTGTTTTTATGAAACAATAAGTATCAAAAGATTGACACTAGTTTAAGTCCAATTTCAAAGTAAAATTAATTCCAACGACCACTATTGGATTAAATGGTAAAAATATATTCTAATTAAACTCTAAAACCAAATCAAAATATTATCTAACCATATAAATAAATTATATTAAAAAGAGGTTTTGAATTAAAATACAACATTTTTCACTATTCATTCAAAAAATGAACTTTATCAGAAAATACAAAAAATTCACACAAAGTAAAATTTGATGTCCCAATTCTAAAGAAGAATTTTATTTGGTCCACTAGAATGTATAAAAGTGACCAAAACTATATTTAATGACGGTTCTCCATCAAAAGGCCATAAGTGGACCTTTAGTGAAAATTAGAGTATATGTGCCTAAAATTGAATTCCTTCCGTATTTTAAGCCTTTATCTTTTATTGGATAAATGTAAAAACATTTAAAAAACATATATAATCATATTTTAGTTATTTCCATCCATTCCCTCCAATACAACGACTATGTGTTAACTACCATTTAAAATAATATTATTTCATTACCAGTGTGCAACGTAAGATTTCAATGAAACTCTTTGTTGCGTACCGGGTACGCTATCGAACATAGCAACCCATTTAAAGAAAAATTAATATTTAATTCATAAATACTAATAAATATGAAAATTCTTTATTCTTTATTTACCTAGGATGTTTCAAAAATCCTTTTTGATATCAAGTTTGATGGCCACACACCCCCCTCTAGTGTTTTTGTTTAGACTATTGGTACATTCGGAGTCAAGACAAATACAGTACTGAATGGACCTTCCCTTAATAAAACCAAACTGATTCCATGAGGAAATTTTATTGAAAATATGTTTCAGGCTATTCGTAATAATTTTGGTAATGATCTTATAAATAGTGTTTATGAGATCAATAGTCCTGAATTGATGGATCTCTGAGGCATTTTCAAACTTGGGTATTAAAGATAGGAATTGAGCATTGATACCATAAGGTAGATATCCATGAATGAAAATGGTATTAACAAGGTTACAAACATCATTGTGGATAATGTCCCAATGCTTTTGGAAGAAGCCATTATTGAACCCATCTGGACCAGGCGCACTATCTGGATTAAGTCCAAAGACAGTATCCTTAATTTCATGATCAAGAGGGGTGATTAAAAGAGATTCATTGTCTCTTTCATCCACCATTAAGGGAATAATATCATATATGAGATCAATGTCTAACTCCAAGACAATAAAAATGTTGTAAAAATATGAGATAACATGATCCGTTATTGATTCTTCAGAATCAATGATCAGGTCATTATGGATAAGCATAGAAAGGGGACGATTTTCATTTCTAATTCTTTAAAGGAAATTATAAAATTTAGAATTGTGATCACCATCAGCAAGCCATTTAGTCCTAAACATTTGCTTACGAATATTATCCTTAAAAGTGAGTAGGGAATTTAGTTTACGGGAGATATTTTCTTCTAATTGAGGGTCTATTTTGAAATCCGAATTAGTGCTTTGAATTTGGACTTAGCTGAGTTCACTTTCAAGAGAAGAAATATCTAGATCAATTTGAGATTTTGTAGATTTACACAATTCTTTAAGGGCCTGTTTTAAAATTTTCAACTTGAACATGCAGGCAAAAGGATCCTTATGGTGTTTCATAGAGTTCCAAGTGTTACAAATAAAAGTGACATAATCAGGATTCAAAGACCAAGCATTATTAAATTTTAAAGGAAGAACAAGCCTATGGGCATTCATAAGGAGGCTTACTAGAATCGGATGATGGTCAGAATTAAGTCTAGGCAGTGTTATACTAGATATATTATCCCAAATATCAAGGACCTTAATGTTAACAAAAGCCCTATCGAGCATACTGGAAACAATTTTTTTGTTGTGTTTTCCGTACCAAGTATATTTACCACCAGTTAGAGAGAATTCAAAAAGGTTACAGTCCTCAATAGACGCCCTGAATTCCCTTGGGGATATAGAAAGATGTGAGGGATGAATTTTTTCACAAGAGTTGAGAATGGAATTGAAATCTCCCATAACAACCCAAGGGTCCTGAATGATGTTGGCCATATCAAAAAGATCATGCCATAAAACCCTTATATCTTGATATCTATTATTGGCATAAACCAAAGTGCAAAAGGTATGCCGACCATTACACAAGAAATCACAGGTAAGTTGTTGCTTATTATTTTTAAAGAAGTTGATATTTTATATGGTATTGTGATAAAATATCCACATAGAGTCAGTTTGAGGACCATTTTTGAAAGAGCCTAGAAAACTGTAATTAAGGGCACCAAATCTCATGAAGTTCATTTTGAAGTTGACTTTAGGTTCTGAAATGGAAAAGAGATGAGGCTTGTGAGTGTTCAGAAACCTCATAAGAGTTGCGGAGGTATTATTGTTGGCCAATCCTTGGCAATTCCAATAGAGAAAATTCATTACTATTTGCGTTTTGGGTTAGAACCCTTCTTTTTTTATATTTTCCAGATCCTTTCTTCCCTTGTGATCGTGTAACCATAGGGGAGGAAGGAAGATTTTGTTTGGCCTCATGAGTTTCAGAACATGGAGAGGCATCAATTTTCAAATTATAAATTTAAATAGGTTTAGAAACTGGAGTGCCAGTAATGGCAGGACTGACCAGAGAAGGGACATTCACTGCTACTAGAGCAGGAGTTTAATAGGGATCTTAAATTTTCTACGATCCTGATGATTATTATTAAATATTGATTTTCTACTTCTATATATTGATTTCAAGAATATGTTTTTTATTATTTATTTACTATTTAACATTAAGTTTCACTCTATGAAATAGGGTATAGTATCTCCATAGTACCACCTTATGTCCTTGCTACTAGTTAGCAGTCTCTAGCATGTATGGAGGCACACTTGAGTCCATGTTTACATATGGTCAATTTACTCATATGTGAACCAATATCGGTATGTCATACATGGTGTGTTCTAAAGGTACATTGTGTATACACCTCAATAAGAGTTTTTCTCATGTAATGGTTCTCTACACGTTGGGTTTATATTGAACTACACTAAATGTGGAGAATATTTAATTATATTTATTATCCACTGGGGGTATATAGAGTGTACAATGACTGCCCAAATCTTGTTCCATCAAGGGTACACTAAGTATTACCACGGTGAAAATAGTGTGTAGGCCACCTTGGTTTCACGAGTGTGTACCCTCTATAAATATTACCCAGGATAGCTAAGGGTTGCACAGAATGTGGTTTGGGCCACAATACATGTGACACATTACTTTTCCATAAACCATAGCCATTGAAACATCTGTATTATATATTATTTTTCTTATAAACACCTCATTTTACTGTACATATTTATCCAAAAGCACCATCTATCACCCATTTTTTTTTAAACCACCAATAACTTGAAAAGTTAATTAACATTTTTTATACCAGATACATGGTTTCCACGATAATTTCAATCCAGAAGTATTTCCATTTTATCACGATCCTAAAATCTTCCATCACCTAAGTTTCAATCATCTTGTTTTCATCATCCATGTCAGACACTAAATATAAATATATGGGATTGTTTTTAATTACGCAACAATATTTGTCTTTGGAATTGGTAAAATTACGGACCAAATATTGAAGTTTGGTGATGAAGATTCACCTAAAAGTGGAATAAATCCATGCAATCACAAGAGTAATTTGTTAATATTTTCATAGTGAAATATATTCATCTATATAAGGGTAGAAATAATTATTAAATTTATATTAGATATTCCAAGAATATATGATTAAATATTCAGAATTACATTAGGAAATCACTAGTTTATAGGGCCATGAAATACACAAACATTGATTCAATTTAATGAAAATTATATCATGTTTAAAAAAAATAATAGTTGGGCAATTCCATAATTAATAAAATCTTTACCTCATTGTGTAATGGTCAACCATTTCATTATGTTATCATAGTCACATGATATTCTCATTGATGTCATTGTAGATATGATCTTGATTATTTCATTTTCAAACATTTTTGATGAGATCCAACTCTCATTCTTTTCATAATCTCAATCATCTCTTGGGTTTCCAACAATTCAAGTGGATAACCCTACAGGGGATTCAAAATTGGGGTTTTATAGATAAATTTTAGTTTTTCAACAATTAATAACAAATTAATTATATAATTGAATTATTTAATTAATATTACTATTATAGTGAACACTCAATAGTATCAATGGGAACAATATTTGTGTCATGCCTTCTGTAAAAACCTTATTCTATATTTTATTGTGGAATTTTTTCACAATATGAGACTCTGTTTAAGAGAATATAATCATTTTTATCCAAAATACATGAATGTGGAATGTAAATAATATAATGCTTTTATTATATTATTTTTGAGACTTTATGAAACTCTATTTTCTAGAGTGTCTCTATCCAGGGTGTATCATGATCTAAATCAATTGAACCATCATCAAATTTTTCTAAATCCATATGTAATGGGTATCATTAACATTAAATTACAAAGAAGTTCATGAGACCTTTAAAATAAAAATTGAGTTAAGTCCCACCTAGGTAAAACCCATGAAACTGAAATAATATTTCATAACAGATAATAATTTTATATTATATAAACTAAATTTCAATATCATTCACAATGGAAAATACATTTATCTCATTTCATAAGAAAATGTTATCATATTTTCTATGTTTTTTTGATATAATAGTTGGTTCTACTTCTATAACTTCTTATTGAACAATCTCATATTTTAATTCATGAAGTTATTCAAACATAAAGGAAATCCATTCCAACTTGTTTCAGATAAATACCTATATAAATATTTTTTTCCCATGAAATATATTAAACTGATCTAAATAACATTTTATTATGATGGATTATAAAATTAGCAACTCATTCTTTATTTGGGATATATAATAAATATATTATTCTCAAACTTAACAAAAACATTATGCTTCAGATAAGATTCCCTTCCCTAAAAAGTATGAAATTAGGTTATAAAATTTCATATGATTCATTTCTTATATGGTATATATAATTAACTTAAATTAAATAAAATTTAATGGTAAATTTTAGTCTCAAAATAATAAACTTGAAAGTATGTTAAAATACACTAACTCATCATTTATTGATACATGTATAAAAAATATTGACTCCTTATTTCTTATACACCATAACATTATAATGTTCCCATATGAGTAAAATATAAAACAATTCCACAATATCTCATATATTCAATAAATTATTTACTCAAGTATTTCCATACCTTATTCATATTTAAGTGTTTTTTTACTTTTTACAAGATGTTTTTTTACTTAATTATTGAATATATTTAATAACTCAAAAGTTTTAAACATCTTCTTCATGAAAAAAACATAATCATATCGACTGATTGTTTTTATAAAATCCACTAAGTATATATAATAACTATTAGATTCTATGCTCATTTAACCATATATATTATAATATATTAAACCACATATCTCATTATCCCTTCCTCATTTCCCACTAGGGTGGTTATGTTTATAATTTCTAAAAAATTTGATTTTCATGTATCATATTATCCATAATCAATTGATTATAATAATAATCATTTAAATATTTATTTAAATACATTTTTAGTTTATGTGACATTGATGAAAATGATAATGGAAAATAGTATTAGAAAAACTAGAATAAACATTTATATTTTCTATTTTTTAAAGTTAGATATTTCACATCAATAATATATAATCCATGAATCAAATTATTGTCACCATAAAACATTTTACTCTTCTATATATAATAATTTTAAAAAAAATTACGATTAAAAATAACTTATTTCTAATGAAATAAACTTAAATATCATTTATGAGAGAAATATTTAAAAAAATGATATGATCAATTTTTATCTAAAACCCATGAGTCAAAATAAGAAAAACGATTTTTATAAATTTTAGATCATTATACCCATGACCCATCTCATTAGGAATATGAACACATATCATGTAATATAAATAATTTAAAAGTTTATAAAACCAATAAAAAATAGATATTGGGGACATGAATTTTTTATTTAATTCCATTATAATATAAATCATTATATATTTATCGAGTTACTGTCACATTTTCCCTAAGTTTGAAAAAAGGGGTATATTAATATAATCCCATTAAATTGATGAACTATTAAATGATATCTATTATTGAGCTAAAATAAAAATTTTATTATGAATTGATTCCACTTTATCATTCACATTAAGATATTTTTTTACATTGAAAATCATGTAAATTATATAATATATAAATGTTGGCTAACTATTTAGGAAACAAATTTCCAAACATTTATCAAATAAAACATTCTAACTATATTCATTATGGTACCTATATGTTATGGTTAACCATATTATTGACTCCAAAATATTACATTTGGTTGTAGTTACCATGATTTTATAGTTATCTATATCTTTCAATTTTTATAGATATTAACTTGTTTAAGGGTCCTTACATCAAATATAATTTATTTTCAAAATAGATGTAGAGTACTGGCAGACCACAAGTTTTCTGCAATAAATTTGTGCTATCATTAACTATTTTTTCCTTTAATTATTTGTATTTTTATAATTTCATTTTAATAATTACTATATTTGAAATATAGGATTTTATTTTTAATGTTTACAAAAATAAATGGAAAAGAAAATTTAATTTAAAAAGACAACAATAATTTCGAAATACTGGTGTTTTTCATCAGGTGAATTATAATTGATTCCATAGTTTCTACCTATTACACTAAATTACCTCACTCAATAAGTGATTCCAATATCATTAATACACTAATGTTTTTCTTATTTCTGTATATGATAATACTATGTTACCCAAGGTTCCTTGGTAATTATAGCCTCTCATTTATCTTCACTAATGAATAGGGTTTGTACGATGTTTTATTGAGATAATCAAGTCACATAAATAAAAAATCCATAATTGTGTTCAAATAATATCTCCATTCGGTATCCTCTATAGTTATAGTGATAGAATCAATCATTGGGGGCATTATTTCTAAATACAGAGATGTAGTAATGCAATGGTCATGATAAATTAAGTAATAATCACTACCTTAACATCCTCACCATCAATAATCTCAATTTATTATAAGTAAATATAATTTAAAATAAAATATATAATTTAAAAAAGATCATTTCATTACCCATAAATCACCCAAAAGAATTATATAATCATGGATTGATAGAGTTTTATAAGAATAAGAATTGTAAAAATAAGAGAAAGGTAATAATAGAATGAAATATATTATATATAAAAAATATATTGGTTTGAGAAAATTATCCTCAGTGTTCCCCATTCCCTTTTATATATATAGTACTGACCAATAAAAATCAAATAAATACTTTTACAAAAACTCATACCAACCCTATTTGTGGATCAACGTTTTCTCATTTAACAACTCTGTGGATATCTTAATTGCAACTCCCCCAAAGACCATTATATTCTTCAAAAGAATCATCTTGTGGTGTATACTGAAGGTGATAGTATTCCATGAAATTTTATAAACTCATTAAATTCATATTATAGAAAGGAAATCATATTTATCTATTACTTTATATAAAAATGGGAATGAAAATGTGATTTTCATGCCATTTCATTCTTTATCATATGATATGATGTAAGAAGAACATAATTTATAAATGGATAGATATTTAATTCCATTACATTTATATATTCATATCAATCATATCCTTTGATTTAAGGGAATAATAATACATGAAATATGATCTCATGTAACTACCTCTCTCAATTGCATTTTATGATTGAAGATAAATCTTAATGCTTTCCATTAAAAAATTTTATAATATATATGATGGATATATCATGTGGAAATATTTATATAATAAAATTTATAATATTTATCATTTCAATAGATTAAAGACACTCAATTTATCATTTAACAATATAATGAGATTTAACGTGTATGTGATTCACTCATTCAAGAGATATACATGAATTGGACAAAGGTGCATTTACATAGGCATTATAACACATGAGTAATGAAAAAAGCCTAAGGAAAAGACTTCATAAAATATTTAAAACCTCTATTTATTGCGATGGAGGTGGGATTTAATGTTTTTATACGGCTCCTAAATACCCATTTTCTCATATTCATTAATATTTTCATTTTAGTAACTGGAATTCTATAAAGGAAGGAGACTCCCAAGCATATTCCATATGATTCCAGCCGACCAATGGATACATCTAGATGTTAGAGGCTGTAATCTACCACTCTCATGACCATAATCATAGACATCCAAGTATTTTCAACATGATAGAATTCCTTGATATTAAAAGGTCTATCATTTTCAGTAGATCTTTATCTTCCAATTTTTACATTTTTCATATTTTATAATAACATATTATGTCTCTACAGGATTCAATCACTTTTTGTATTATATTATGTGTTAATAAACATATATGAATTCCTTTTGTGGTATTAGATAATTCCATGTACTTGGATATGTGAAAAAATTATCATAAATGAATAAAACCATATCATATTGAATGTTGAATAAGAATCGTTAAAGTAGAACAAACTGATTATTATGTGGATTTTATATTGCTGCATGTGAAATCAAATAATGTATGTTGTGGCTTAATTGAAAAATATGGGATTTTTTTTTATTGTACAATATATTTTTATATTTTAAAAATAATTTCTATGTTGTTTCTAGAAAATAGTTCATTATATCTTCAAAACAACATGGTTAAAATTTTTCAAAACTATATATGATATTGTGGGTAGTGATGGGAATATTAGTCATAATATACAAATAATTTTAATATATTATTTGGTCGTATTTAATGAGACAATTGTTAGTTAAATACTATGTTTAGTATCTTTTAAGAGTTCTGGTCAATCGATCAACCAATAAAATATACAATAAATCATTCTATAATATAGGAAAGAAAATATCATTTTACAATATATTTAATAATAAATTCAACTAATTATATATAAATTTTTTATAATTAATTATGAAAGGTTTTTAGGGGATATTTTATAATTTATAAAGTGTATATAAATTATTTAATTATTAATTATTCATATTTAATTGATTATTATTTATGACATACTTATGAATAAATATTACATAATATTAACTTTAAATATTTTAAATAATTTTTATAAAATTATATGGAATACATTATGATTTTAAATTAAAGTGACTATTTTATAATCATAATTGGAAATTTATAAAATGTTTATAAATTAATGAATAATGAAATTTATAATGTGTTTATATTTAATAAGTTTACTAATTCATTAAAATTATTAAATGAAAGATATGAAAATAATATTTACTTATCATGAAATAATTTTAACCCCGCCAAAAAAATGTATTAATGACTGATATGATGATAGTTTAAATAGTGTTTAAATATGAAATACTTTTTATTTTTTAAATAGTTTACATAATTATGTTATGAACTTTTTTCTGTTCATATAAATATAATATATTTAATTTAAAATTTTATATAATTATAAATATTAAAATTTTAAATTATATAATGAGTTTAAAAAGTTTTTATTAAAAAAATTATGGAATTCCATAACAAATATAACTGAAATTATAAAAAAAATTGATTTTAATGAATGAAATGTTCATAATTTGTAATCTCTATTTTAAATATATGAAATTTAATTAATTTATAGGTTATCCCCTTATTTATTAATAGTTAAAAATTTATTATATGTTATGAATATGTCCATGATTTAGAATGAATTATTTAAAATTCTTTATATAAATTTCCATTCACATCATTATATGCATGGTATGTAAACATATTATTTAGTTTTCATTTATATTAGCCTTTAATAATAATTTAATTTAGGGCTATGAATTTTTTTATTAAACAGAATTTATTTATATTACATTTTATAGTTATAATGAGTTGGATTATCTCTTTAGTGAAGTATCCATGAGTAGAGGGAATTTAGTCAGACTTCCCACCTTCCTAGAGGATTCTTCCTTGTTCTATTATGGTGGGAGTTGTCTATATGTGGCTCTGGAATTTCTCACGAGGGTATTTTTAATCTTATATAATTATGATCCTTTACATTATGATTTTTTGTATCATATTAATGTTATGCACTCTTATATGTATATATATATATATATATATTTGGCTTTAATATTTTGTTGATTCAAAAATAATTTGAGTTGTGTAAAAGGTTATGCATCAATATAGATTTGAAAAATTTATTTAGTAGAGTAAATAGTATTCCAAAATATAATCATAAAAGCATTTATACAAAAATGGAATAACACGAGATAAGATAGTGGGATTAAATCTCTTTAAAATATTAAATTTATTTTTTCTTGAAATTTAACACTTTTCAAAACCTTGATAATTTAGTATGGGTGTCCTAAAAAGTTAAGTTCCCATGAATTATTATTGTAATGAAAGAATTAATTAGGTGGCCCTAATATTTAATATCCTTGTTCATGGATTTTGATTTAGGTTAAAATGATCTGGAAAACCATGATGGTTATAATACTATATAAATAGAGTTTTTTTATCTACATAATTGATTATATAATGATTTTATCACTTGACTATCCATGGGTTGTATATAATGTTATTCACATGTATTTCCTATAAAATATTGTCGCGTCTTATTTACATGATTAATTTTTTTGATTCTTGACCAAATATATATTTTTTCCTACTAATGTATTTTATGTATTGTAAACGGGATATCATTATAGTGGGATTCTATTAAAAAAATACCTCTTATGTATTAATGGAATATAAAACCCATCTGATGAAAGATTCCAGTGAAGATAAATTTCATCATTATCATCAAACATAGTTTTGAGTTTAATCCTTAAGAAGAAAAATCATTTGGTAATCAACTACAAAGAAGGGTAATATAATAAGTGTTGTTAATTAAGAAAAAATCTACATGTAAGGAAAAAAACTTCTTGGGTATCCTAGTGTCGAAATTATATAATAGGGGTATGAATATTTTTATATAAATCCAAAAATTATTTAGATAAGGTTTATAAGTAATTAGGTGGAAATTGAACAAAGTTATTTCAGTCCCCACTCATATATTCAATATGATTGCATATTCTAAATGAATATGGGAGAATATGTATTTCTTATTACGATTTTTCTCATTAAATAATTCATCATAGTGGCCTTTAAGGAAATATTCCAAAAAGATAGATAATTAAATAGAAGTTTACCCAATGTTAAAAAGAGTTGAGAATATTTGAACTTGGTATGTAATGTATTGGTTCTAGTTCAATATAGATAGTGGATGCGGGTAAAATTTCAAATAAGATGAAAAAAACATAGTTAGAGGGTCTATCAATGTTTCTTCTTATATCCAATAAAGATCTTTAAAACATAAAGTTCAAATCAGGAGTAGTAAGGATTATGTAATGTGGATTTATTTCGAATACCCAAAAGATATTATAAAACTCTATATAATTACCTTATCATGTATTTATATTATAGAAATTTATTATTTTTATTTTAACGGTATATGATATTGAGTGTGTACTTTAAAAATGTTATCAACTAATATGATATCAAAATCAAGGGAAGAATTCTTAGGATTATAGTTTTCATTCAATTGATAAAGAAAAAAGGTTCAACATTATGGATTTTAATGTATTGTAATTTATCAATCCTAGATGAACATTAGTAAAGTATGTGTGTCTTTATCATATATCTCTAATATATGATTGGAGAATTTTTTTTCATTTAGAAAGAGTTATGTAATAAAATGGGATGGTCAGTTATATAGTAATGATTTATGATTCATCAAATATATTTACATGTTTAAAAAAGAGAAAATTATAAAAATGTTAATCATGATAAATTTTTTATCTAGAAACTTGTTAAAATATAAGGGAAGGTGTTTACATCATCCATTGGTACCATATTTCAATAAATAATATATATTTTTTAGAAATTATAAAAATATATAAAATACCATATTTGATATAGAAATAAAAAATTTATTATTAAATATATTTCATATGAAAACAAGATTTTTGGTATCTTACCATTATATTTTGAATAAAATAAAATTCCTAGAATAATTTTGGAAGTATGTTTGAACTTATATAAGTTAACATTTATCACATAATAGATCACATAATTCAAAGGTAAGTGATTCTAATTTATTATCATATATATTGTAGGAAAATTTAAGAGTTTAATTTAGTTACCATGAGAGTGTTAATATCAATTTTTTCTAATTGACTATGACATTAAAAAAATGAGAATTTCACTCATCATAATGATGTTTATAATGTTCTAGAAAACAATAATGTAAATAGTTACATCACTTCATTGATAAATTATGATGTAATTGGGTTCCAAGTATGAAGATGTTAAACATAGAAATATTTATATGTAGAATAAAATTATTTGACATCATAACATTTGATATTGTATAATTAGGGATTTTTATTATGTTCAAGGAATTGATCATTCATAATATGACTCTTAAATCCCATTACTATTCCTACTAAATTTTTTTATATATGTAACTATATAAATACATTAGTTAGAGAATTTTACTATATGGTTAAATTTTGATTTGGGAGGTATTACCAATAGATGAAATAAAGTAAAAACCCTAGAAAGTGTAGAAAACATACAAATAATCTAATAATTTATCATATATAATGTGATAAAGATGTTTTTATGTTGGTTTTTGTTAAATAATAATAAAAGGGTTTTAAGAATTTAAAATGTATTATATAAAAACAATATCAACATGATCATTCATTCACATTAGTTGTATATTTGTAAACATTGATATACATTTAATGAAGTGTAAGTATAATTGGCTTCTCAAGTAAAACATTGAGTTTTCCTTATTAAATCTTTTTCATAATGGAGTATGGGTTGTGGTGAAATTTTTATAGTTTGAATGGTTAAGATTATTGAATAAGATATGAAATATGCTCATGAGTAAAAAACAAACATTTTTTTGTGTGTGTATTAGATGTACCACTATGTATATCAGATAGAGTTCCATAAACTATGTATGAAGTATACTAGGTGTGTGTGGATCATATCAGGTCTCCGTTACCTACTGTTGGTGAAATTCCTAGAATGAGATCCTTCTTACTTTAATAAATTTTTTTATGCAACCCATTGTGAATCAGAAAATCTGGTAGTGTTTTGATATGTTTTAAATCATGTAATTGGATGGAACATAACCTAGATAGTTTTTATCCTATCATATGAAGAGTATAAAATTTTTTCTTTTGGTTAAGATAGACCTAAAAGTGTGTAGACACACCCATACTGTACATACACATGTTTGTTGGGATTGGAGGCATGTAATGTGATCATCCATAAATGTTAATGACATATTATATATTTTTCAACCAATTCATTCTATATATAAATAGTTGATAATATATGAGTTATGTATATGGGACTAAAATAAACCACGTAATATGGTCACTCAATGTCTCAAACAATGGGAATATAAGAGAGTGTGTACTAGCATGATATGGGGCTGATGGAAATAAGTATATAGATACATGTGATTTATAGAGATAATTCTAGATCCTTTTATATCTTAGGAAGCATTGATGATTAACTAGATTACACATATTTTATATACTAATATATATAGTTATTCATATTTTTTATACTTATAAATAATTTTGGGGAGACACATTTTGGTTGACTAAATGGGAAATGAACATGACTCATATATATAATCAAAAAATGTTTTAGAGTTTAATCGTAAAGGGTTTTGGTTTGGTATTTAAAATTTATCATGTATGATTTGATATGAATTGATGTTATATATATTTTAAAAAATGGATTCCAATAGATATCTAAAAGATATATGGATATGGATTCACAAATTATCATATATGATTAGATATAATATGGAATGGATCTATGTCATAATATTTAGTGAAATCTAGAGATTTAATGTGGTAATTTTTCTTATTATTCGCTAAATATGTTAATTTTTTTTATATAAAGAAAATGATATTTAAAAAATGGATAATATATTAAGGGAATAAAAATGTTATTTTCATGTCATTTCTATCTTTATTGAATAGTAAAATAGAAGGCAATCATATGGAAGGAATGAAATAATATTTCAAACTATTTCATTTATATCATTATTTCAATTGTATCCAAGGATTGAAGGTAATCATAATACATGAAATATGATATCAGGTAACTAAATTCCTTAATTATATTTTATAATGGATTTTAAATCATATGACCAATTATGGGAAATTCATATGGTGAGATGGTTATATATTATGGTAGTCTTCGTGTTGGTGGAATGATAATAATTATCATTTGAATGGATTTATTCCACATAATCAATCATTCAACCATGGAAAGAGTTTATTTCATAATGCGTTCACTCAAGCATGATATATACATTAGTTTCCAAGAGTTGAATTTTCACATGAATTATAACACATGAGTAAAAATGAATTCTTATATGAGTATCTTCAAATGATCTTTAAGGACATATTTCCATGTTATTATAGTGGGTGTGTATGTTCATCCAAGGCTCTCATATTCCTGAAGCTCTCATATTCTTTCTTATTTACACCTAAGGAACTAGAATGTTGTGAGGTAAATAGAGTCTCACACATGAAATGTGTGATTCAAGTCAACCAACTAATACCTTTTGAGGTGGGAGGGATTCATAAACCACTCTAAGAATCATCAAAAATACATATGATGACATTTGTGATAATTTGGTGTAATGAGTTCAAAATTTATTCCATTTATAGTAGATACAAATTTATATTTATTATGTTTTCATATTTTCTATTCATGGGTGACCTCGATATATGATTAGATGGGTTATTCTAGTTTTATTAAGTTTTAATAAAATCATATGTATCCATTCATATAATTCACATCATCAATCTCGACTCTCCATACCCCATTGAGAAAAATTAGGAAACTAGGTTTCACTACTTGATAGCGTGGTTGAAATAGGTTTTATATAAAAAACTCATATTTTTCCAATAATGTATTATTAAATACTTTTTATTAATGAAACTTGAAAGAATTTTTTGGTGAAGGATAAAATAATTTAGATGAGTTCTAAGAATATATAATCAGGTGCTTATATTTTATGTGATGTGTGTTGTCCTGTAATGAAAAGTTGGGATACTAATCTTTGATATATTAGTAATACATTGTATTGTACCAAGGTAACAATGGAATGGAATTCACATGGATGTATATGTATTGTAATGGTAGAATAGTAAATAGATATTCTATATTTTTATGTCTACTATATTATTATGGTTACTGAATACTAAAATCAGGGATATAGGAGACCACTTCAGTGCCTTTGTTCTTGTGTTCTGATAAAACACTGCTATATTTCATGTGTAGTGAAGATGATACATCTATAGTTTCAATATTAATCTATATAATGTTGTGTTATTGGATCTAGGGTGGTTCTATGAATATTTCGTGTATATATGATAAATTTCATTACTTCATCTATAAAGGATGGACAGCTACTTGGACAAGTTTTTTTAAAAAAAATTAAAGTTTTGTTTTCTTGGGTACATGAGTAAGAGTAATAAAATGGGATAAATTTGCGCATGGAAATGAGATTGAATTATTTCTTAAGTTTGTATATGTTATGATTATCTATTGTGTGATAATATAAGATGAAGGGTTCATAGAAAACTGTTATAGATGGTGAATTCAGAAAAACTAAACTGTGTTTTTGATGTATAATAGACTAATCCTAAACTAGAAAATGGATATTAAGCTATAATGTTTCTAGATAGATTATTCTCAAGTGAGTCAAAACTTTGG
Organism: Viscum album; assembly: GCA_963277665.1. NCBI lineage: Eukaryota > Viridiplantae > Streptophyta > Magnoliopsida > Santalales > Viscaceae > Viscum > Viscum album. The sequence goes on along the minus strand of OY728159.1, from coordinate 1,809,866,432 downwards.
AATTTTATGATCTTCTTTAATCAATCGATTTTTTTCATCTTTTCAATATCAAATAAATAAGATCATGGAATCAATATTTCTAAAATAAAATAACAAATATATTTTGAGTTATTTCAACTAAATCAATTATTATAATATTTTATTTAAATCAATAAAATAAAATAAATTTATAAATTTATTCAATATCAAACCAAAAAATAAAATTTAAAAAATGTATTTGATTTTATAAATAAATAAATAAGAAATATTAGTCAATAAATTCACATGAAAATGATAAATAATTCGATTTTATTAATTCCCCCATTCTTAATACTTTTACTCTAGGAAAATCATAATAAATGATTTTCTAACACATGAGTAAATAAAATATAAAATATTGGTATTTTCTAAAAAATATTCCTTTAAAAATATTTAAAATCCTAGGATCATAATTTACATATCAAAAAATAGTATATAACTTCAAGAAAATTTAAAAAAAAATAGGGGCATAGATCAAAATCACTTGAACAGTCTCACATTTTTGAAAATTTATTGTTCAAATACATTATTCAACATGTCAAAACACTATATGAGAGAAACTATTTGGTACAGTTGGAATATAATATGTTCTTTTATGGTATATTCAAATTAGATTATTATTTCATGTTTCATCATGGTCTACTTGTAAAACCTGTGAGCATTCAATGGATTATTGACAGCACATATTACCATTCAACTTTATTTTCAATGTAATTCAAATAATTTTCTGCCCAAATCTTATATACACCCCATGAATCATATTAAAAATTTCCTATAACAAATTTCATAACCAATTTTTGTCAATTTTAATGTAGTAAAATCATTTCAATATAGACAACACATTTCACCTTTCTAAATGAAATTCCTAATTATTTTAAATCTATAACAATTTTGATTTTTTTGGTAAACAATGTATTGTATAATTTCTTTAAGAATTTTATTTCAATTAATACAATTCAAAAGAATAACTTAGTAAATTTAATAAAAAATATGCCCATAATAATTCAAACATCCATATAATTAATTAGATACTATTTTTCAAAAATTTCTCTGAACATAAATTCATCATTTTTTTATTTATTAATTCAATTTTTCATGGTCTAATTTCGCATATACACATTTATTAATTTGTTTTATTTCTATACATATAGTATTTTATGACTTATAGTGTAGTAATTTTTATTATTATTCTATAAATATATATCAATTTGTAAATTATTCATCATTCATTAGTAAATGTAAATTTTCGAAATAATTTAAATAATAATTATTTATTTCATTATGATTTAAAAAAATGAGGCAATATTGGGATCTTTAACATGATTTTTATAAGGAAAATCCTTAGAGTGTAAATAAGAAAAATAAATTATTAAATATGTAGTTAAAAAATTTACTATAGTATTACGTCATCATTTTATCTTTATAGAATACCTTACTCATAAATACACATCATCCAGACCATCTATTTTTTATATAGTCATAACTAAAACACAAAAAATAAATAAATCAAACCACTATTATTTTATTTACATATAATATTATATATATATATATATATATCCTTTTCAATTTTAAATTCTTTTTATTTTGTGTACATACTATTCTTTTTTATACATAGTTTATTTTATCATTTTTATAAGAATGGGATGGACAAATAAAATTCATGAATAATGAATCCTGAACCATTTTATTGTGTCCAAAAAAAATGATACACTTTACATTATCCAAAACAAATTTATTCCCACCCAAGTGAAACATGATCAATCCCCCCACAATAAAAATTTTTAAAATATAATTATTTATAAAAATAAGACTTAGGTATATAAAGAAATATATGGATTAATATAAAGATCACCTCTAATAAAATTCATGATATCTTAGGACTAAAAATAAAAATAAACGTATATTTCGTTATAATATAGATCATGGGATTAAAATTTTAACATCTGTCTCAATCATTTTTCAAATAATTTTTTGATCTAAAATGTGTTTGGAAAAAGAATCCTTGAATGGTATAGATCACTAAAAAATGTCAATTTATTTTAGGAAATAGAGGGTATAGTAAATTTTTTTTAGAAAACAATTCAACAAACATACATGAAAGAAATATTAACATGACATAGTAACTAATGATCATGGTTTTACATTATAAGTCACAATTTATGATTATTAAAAATTAAAATCAAAGGAATTCAATGCATGTCAGTAATTATATGAGAATTAGTTTTCCAAAATAAGATAAAGTCACTCACAAGTGATATGTAATTTAATATTTTATTGAGTATTTTTTTAACCGTAATGAATTGTTGAAAAGTATAACAAAGAAAAAAATATTTATTTATAAAAAAATATCTATAGATATATTTTTATGTTAATATTAAAAAGTAAAACTATAAACACAAAAAAACATGATAAAAAAATGGTTACTAAAAATTAGATTTCACTTTTTCCCATTCTCAAATATCATTATTTACATCATCTATATCAATTATAGTTATATATATTTTCATATATATATATATATATATATAATTTGAAATAAAAGAGTACAATGGAAATATTCCACTCGGATACATTATTTCTCAATTGATATATTTTGAGGAAGGTTATTCCTCTTATTATATTCAATTAATTTACAATAATATATATAATTTATTGTTCTCATGGAGATAATAGTGAATACTAACAAATATTAGCCATTTATTAAAAAATAAAATCAAAAAACTAAAAAAAAATATTTAATGTATAAAATTATTAAAAATTTTGTAAACCCCCAAAAGGTAATGTAGTTTGACTATCCATAGATAGAAAATATCAGGTTATCAAAAATATAAGGGTAGATTGGAATTTTTTATTTAAAAAACTATCATATTCATTCCATTGTATGTCCTTGTATTATCAATATAGACGGTCCTTTATTAAAATAATTTTTAATTATCCTTCAATACATGGACATAATTTTGGTGGAATGGGGGTTTGGATATGATTTAGGGTTATTTTATCATCTCTACATATTTAGGACTTATGAATTCCATAGTATATTAGAACTCTATACAAGTTAGTAGGATTCCTTATTTATTTTCAGTATATAAATTTCTATATTACTTATTTTTAGATACAAATATCATATCATACTTACAAAAAAATTAATATCTTTACAAAAATGACATTAACCCTATTGGTATATTCAACATATTATCCAAATAAATGAAATAGTGTTGATAAATCTATACTGTTAAAATAAGGTAAATTATTTCTCAATTTATGTTCAGTAGAATTAGAATAAAATGAATTCAAATTAATGTTATCTCAATCAATTTTATCTTCTTGTATCTCTATTTATTTTCTTAAATCATCTTGGAATATTTTAATGTTTTATTTTATAGGTGGATCTCAAAATCAGTCCTTGAAACATACTATATCCAGTGTGTTTTTATTTTCATTAAATTCTTTATCCTAGGCCTACAATCATTCAATATAATATTCACTCTAAAATTGATATATTTTAATAGGAAGTAATGGTTAATAATAATCAAATTGAAATAAATTCATGGTTTCATTTACTCCCTATAATAGTTTATTTATAAATCACTCTCCTCATGAATATCATAATAAATGATCTTGTTATATTCTATGGTTTATAATCATCATGATTTTACTATACCTTTATTATACTAAGTAATATATTCTATAATTCTTATTCTTATTGTTCCTTTAATATTTTATATAAAAAATAATTTATTTTATAGGTAATTTTTACCCATTATTCCATCTTCTATTCCACCCAGTTGTTTAGGATTAATTATTTTTGGCCCATTTTTATCTCTTATAATAATTTATCAGTGATTCTTTATATTTTAAAATTTTAGTACGGGGGAAATTTGTATAAATATTTTAATTACTTGATCTCTTCCTATAAAAATTATTTCACTAGTTATTAGAACTAATCCCAGTAGGGCACTAATTTAAGTATATTTTTACAACAATTTTATAATTTAATTTGGGTAAATGTGTTGTGTTTTAATGTATTCCAATATTTATAACAATTTATTGCATGAAATTAATCATTTTAGGGACATAATTTCGTATACCATCATGGAAATATGGGATATATCTCAACAAAATAAAATAGAAAATTAAATTTTATAAAAGAAGAAAAGAAAAATAAACTAAATTCTCCTAAAATAAAATGAATAATGAGTTATAGAAAAGGCTTCAAAAGAAACAAAACCTAATTTTGTTTTCAGAAACTTTTCAAAGGGTCATTGAATTAAACATAAATTATTTTTCAAATTGATTCACCCTTGTGGATTGTCAGGGGTTATATCAATAGAAGGCATGTTTTTACTCACTATATTTTTCACACATTAATATATATTTTTATATTGATAAATAAAGCCTTAAAAATAAAGGTTTTTATTTTTAATATTAATAAAAATAATGAGAAATTTAAATTAATAAAAAAACAATAATGATTTTGATGAACATTGTTTATCCACAAGGTGAATAATAATTGACCCCCTCATCATTATCTCTTATACTAGAATACACTACACAATTGTATTTCATTTTCCTCATTATAGAATATGGTTGGAACACTTCTTAATTGTGAGGTTATATATATAATGACCCGCGCTATTATATATTATTATCCACCCTAATTCTAGTATTTTTTTCAATAATTTCTATATGTAAAATTAGAGTTAAAAAGGAAATGGATAGTTCAAAAGGTAGATGGAATTAAAGAAAAGGCGAGTGGTGAATCATGGGATTGGGTACTCGATGGTCCTAAACTATGTACCAAATACGGTGTTAACTGGTGCTGGGATTTTGTTAAATTCACTGAGTACCCAATGGACTTGTACCACGTACATTGTATGAACTTGACTAGAATGCATTTTAAAATGGGTATTTTTTCTTTTCAATCCAAAAAATTTACCCAAAACACTTTGGGTCTTGGTATTTTATCACTTGTCATTAATTCCATATTCTTTTTAGTGATATATTCCTCTAATAAATCCTAAAAAAATAACTATCTTTAATTTATGGTTCAACAATATTTTGGGTATTTTTCGGAGCTCATTATCAGTTTGAAGTTGGTGTGTATCTCCAATAATGGAAATTTATCCCTCCTTTATGTTGATGGTATCATATTAAAATCATACAAAAATTCCTTAGTTCAAGTGAAATATTATATCTATATTAGATTATATTCTTCTTACCTAGTGTGGGGGTTGAGTCTAAAAAACTAAATGTTAGTGTCTTTTTCTTTATTTTTCCCTTATTCCTTTCTGGAATTAAGAAATCATTAATATATTTCATATACGGTTGGATTTATAATTCATATAGAAAAATAACTTCTCCATATTTACCTTAAGTAATTATCTTTTCGGTGATAGGTAGGTTAACCCCTTCTTCATCTCATACTCAATGAGATTTATCATGGAAATATTTTAGGATCAAGTGATCATAACGTTTAATAAATTCCTTATCTAATAAATCATATTATTAAATATTTTATGAATGAAAATTAATAGTCTATAATGATTTAATTTTTATATTTCGCTATTAATATTTATGATTATGATATTATTTTATTTATTCTATGGTGTACACCAATATGAAATTCCTATATATTAATTCATATCTATATTTATTGTAAAATTGGGTAAAAATGATAAATGATGTTGTACATAACGGTATTAAGAATATTATTACTTTATATTAAGAATTTGTTTTCTAATTGTAACACCCCATGATTTTTTGGAATGTCTTTTTGATTTAATTTAGTATTTTCAATATTCATAATATCATGAAACACTAAATATATATTCTGTTATATAAATTCCCTAAGTTTTTATTCTATTTCATGTAAAGAAAAAGTTATTATTTGACTATAAAAAAATTATATTAGCTTTTGGTACATTAAAAACTATTTTCTTGTGTGTTACACATAATTATTAGTTCCTTTGATAGATTTCATTCAACTCAAGTCTGTGTTTTAACAAGCTATAATATAGTATTAATGTGGTTATTAAAATATAATTATAGTCAACACCTATCCATTAGAATGGAATTTATTAATATGATTAAATAAATTATGAAAAAATTATTTAAACATGTATATAAAATGAATAATATTGTTATTAATTAATTATATAATAATTTAATAACTATTCAAAAGTAATGGAAATATTTTTCTAGTAAACATTTTTTTATGTAAAAACACAAATTTATCTCAAAAAATTAAACAATTCCTTTTGATGAATTATTTTAATATATTTTTTTATAAATTCAATCAATGTTTTTTTAAAATCATTATATTTTTTTGATAGAGGTAATATAAGAATAAATAAAACTTTTATTAATAAAAGGAAGTATTTTTTAAAATTTAATTTTACCATCTTTTAATGGGGAACCTATTTTAAATATAATTTTTTAAACATTAATAATATTTATTTGATAAAATAAAATTCATTTTTTAATTAGGAATATAAAAATTTACTCTGTTTGAATTTTAGTTATTTTTTTAAGAATATTAACTTTTTTTAATGGTAAAAACACTGAATTTGAATTGAATACATGTTTTTCATATAATTTATTTATATACATAAATTAAAAATTAAATTTCATTTAGAGTGTAATTAGTAAAATTATAAAACAAAAAATCTAATTTTGGCCATTGGAATAAATTTAACACAAAAATTTAAGAGAAAAATATTCGAATCTTTTAAAATTTTTTAATTTAAAATCTTGTTTTCTAATCATATCTGTGGGATTAATTTTAAATTAATTACTACAACTCCTATGATTAGAAATAGAAATAATGGGATAAATATTTTTAATAAGAATAATTTATAATTTCTATTAATGTTATATTATTTTTTTGAACAAAAAAATATAATTGAAAGCAATTAAAATATATTACAACGAATATGGTAAAAATGAGTTTACCTGGTGGTTTAACTTTAACTTAAGGGGATAAATACCCTAGAAACATAGCCAAAATCCATTGTTTTAAAATATTTTTACCATATAATCCATTTTATAAAAAATTAACCATTATTGTGGTCATATTATGTAATGGATACCTCTAAATGGTGTTTACCCATTTATATTTACAAGGACACCACTCCTCCACTACAAAAGGAAACTCACCCCACTCCCATCAATTCCTCACATTACTCAATGCCTTTAAATCATCCAAAAAATTCCCAAATAAGCTCCACAATCTCCTCCTCTCAACCTATAATCCTCACTTTGGGCATAAATCTAACCATGGAATCCCTTTGGTGAAAACCAAAAGGGGTTACCCAAATAATGTGTAAAATTATTTATCAAACACTTTTGTTTATTTATTTCAATCTCTCTTGAATTATTATTATTTCATGATTATATAATAAATAATTATTATTTATATAATAAGATTTTTTTATTTAATGGGTTAATCCTATAATAAAATACACATCCATCAAATGGGATACACAATCATCATTAGTGTGTACGGTGGACTACCTTCTCACGAACTGCTGTCGTTCGTTCTTCTATTACCACCAATTAAGGATTGTAATATTGATGTACTTACATTTTTTATGATTTATATTATATTTATGATTTCATTATTCTTATTTAATAATTATATAGCCCATACCTTCATGATTTCCATTTTTTCGGAATATGATATCTTCGTTTTTGGATATGTGGACTACCGCCACAAGAAAGCACTGTTATTCGTTCACACATTACATGGAATTTATTAATGATGGTTTGATTAAATTTATATGATATATATGAAATAATAATTATAATTTTGTTATAAAAAATCTGTACTCAAATTTCATTTACATTAATTATTTAAATCAAACAAGAAAATGGAAAAAAATTCATGCATACGTACGGCCTACTGTCTCTATGAACGATGTATTTCATTTAATATTTATATATTTTATAAATAATTATATATATAAATATAATGAAAATATAAGATATTTATATGATGTTTGAAATTCTAGGAATATATTAATCATAATCTATGTAATAGTATCAATAATAACAAGTCAAAATATATACCAAAAGTTGAACGGTTACTACCTGAAACGTAACTCTAATAGGAAATTGTTAATTAATGGGTCATATAAAGTCATAATAAAATAATATTTAATATTTAATATAATAATATTTATAATTTATTATATTTATAATGGCTTTAAACTTTTTATACAAGAGTTATTAATGAGTATGAATAATGTCAAGGCTTAAGGTTAGGATCTTCTTGCCTCACTTTTATTTATGTGAGATATATGCTATATTTACCACTTATTTATATTATGTGGTATATATAATGGCCTATGATATATTTTATAATTAACATAATATATATAATTATATTAAAATTAAAACTTTATTTTATTATTTTATAGATATAATTATTCAAAAATTACTTAAGTAGTAAGGGGATTTATAGTCTCACTTTTATTTCTTGTGAGACTTCTTCCTGGTTCATGACTCATTTCTTTTTTATGGTGTATATTATTCCAATTAAAATATAATATTATTAATATCCTTAAAATTATTTGTATTTGCGTAACAATTTTGCAATATATCTTTTATTGGGTTTATGGTTGAGAAGTTACAAATTGATAAAGTAATTTTTTTTCTCAATTTTCCTTATTTGCAAGACATGTTGTGTTATGAACCAATATTATTTTACATTGATTATATACTAATATTTTATGTATTGTATCGTGAATATTTTTAATTTAATGATATTTTAATATTCATATATTTTTATTCTTTTATGGGTATTAAGATTCAAATTTACCAAAGCCGTAAGAGTTTATTACTATATTGTCATCATTTATCAGGATTTGGTTGGATTAATCTTCCATTGACGAAATATTATGATTCACATCTACAGTATTCTAATTAATTTAATTATAATATGTTTATTCATATTATATACATGTAATATTACCAAATTTACACTCTTTGGTACTTAATATAGTTTAAAAAATGTTTAATGAAAATCCGAATGCATTTCTCTCTTATATAAAAAAAATATTATTCAAAAAACCAAGATTGATAAAAATGTTTTCAAAAAAAAATTCAACTGGTATTTTATGGTAATTTTCATGTAAAATTATTTTTAAAGTGTTTTGTGTCTTAAAAATTGTTTTCAAAACTATTTTTCAAATATTCCTTCATATTTTTTAATGGAAAAATGTTTTACGTTTAAAAATTGTTCTAAATTATTTTTAAATATTCCATTATTAGTTTTAAAGGAATACAGTTTTAAAAAACATTATGTTAAGAATTTTTTTAATTGATTTTCAAAGCTTTTTTAAAAACAATTTTAAGGAAAAGGGTTTTTAAAAAAGTTTTCTGGTTAAAAGGTATAGCGACCCAATATTATTTTCAATTGAAATTAATTTCTTATAAATATGTCATAATAATATGTAATCATAACATAATTAAATAATAAGTTTTATGTGACCTTTAAACATATGTTTGTCACTTTTGTGATGCAAATTTTGAAAATCTGGCACACACGGTTGTGATCAGTAAGTTATTTTGTGTCTAATAAGAAAAAGTTATATTTTGGTGAATAGTAACCTACCTTTATGAATATTAACATACCACTATGAATATTGATATACCCTAATTAATATTAACCTTACCTATGATAGTATATAAATAATATTTATGTGGAAGTACAATATATATATATATATATATGTTTTGGAATATGTAAATAAATGTTTTAAAGTTGTTGTTTTTTGAATAAATTATGAATTTAATTACAAATTATCTTAATCATATTTAGAAAATAATTTTTGAATAATGGACTTCATTTTTTTATTTTACACATTGAAAAATTATTAAGGTCAAATTTTTTTATTTTTCTGAAATACTCGAATTTTTTTATGAATAGTGAAATACAGTAAAATTCCATATATACAAATTATCAGTTAAATACACTATTTTTGACATCATAGAAGGTGTAACCCAACTTGGTTCTAACTCACATGAATTTATTACTATTATTGGAAATGTAATCATCACTATTATTTGTCTTTAAGGGAATTAACAAACTAATTATTAAACATTTATTAAAACCCTCTTATCCTCCACTATAAAACCCCCCTCACTCCCTCTTCTATTCACTCCTCTAAGCCTTGAATATCCTCAATGTTCTTCCCAAATAACCTTCCACAGTCACTCCCCACGTTTATGAATCTCCTTTTCTTACCAAAATACCAAAATCCCATCCCTTAATGAGGTTCTCAAAGAGGTTATTTCAAGAGGTAAAGCACCTTTCTTTTTCATCTAGTTTCATTTCAATTTAATTTTTTTTGTTATAAACTCCCCACATCCTCTGTCCAAATGACCATTATAGATCCAATATCATCTATTTAATGTAATTATATCATGTGAATTGAATAACCATCATCAATATCATTACTCTCTATCTCTCTTATTGTATAAATGAAATCAACATCCATGAGGTTTCAATTTATAACATTCGTGGACGACGAAGTTTCATTCTTCAATTTCTCCTTCATTACTATTAATGAACCCATTTTTATGTTTTAACCAGACTATAATATATGTGTTATAACCTAATTAATATTCATGAACCAGTATATGTACATATTATTAAATAATATGACAAACCAAGTTTCTAATAATCCAAATATAGAAGAAAAAAAATCTAAGTGAATGTCTTAAATATTTCCTCTAATTATTCATCCTATTTTCATGTAACCAAATGATATAAATGACAATTAAAACTTATGTATGTTCATAAATAATATTTAATTTCAATTTTTTATATTTACATCCATTCCACATGAACTCCATTATGTAAGAACAAGTGAACTGATTATGGAAGTAATGAAAACAGACACTCTAAAACGAAAAAATTCAATATAATAACTTACCACGAAAATAATAAAAGATCAAAATATAAATATGATAAATTAAATTAAGTTCTAATAGGTTTTGAAATAAGTTATTAATAAGTCTAATTTCATATTCTAGGATCTTGTTTTCAAGAGCGGAACACATTCAGATTTAACGTATGGGTTTTCTCACCCGAACCTCCATTTTAATTCGGGTTACTTTTATTATCCAATTAACTCAATGAAATTATTGGTTATTATTATTTAATCCTCATAAAATCTATGTGAATGTTCTATATATTTTTACCACCCATAAACCTTCCTAATTTTATGGATAGTTACACATTTTAAAATGAACTTTCAAAATTTATTCCAAAATACAAGCCTAATCCAAGGGAATTTCTTACATTCTATCCTATTTTTAGAGGAACTATATAATATATTTTTTTAAACCATTAAATTTTTAAAATAACTCATTTTATTATACTATCTAACAAAACTTCAGGTTTTATTCAAAGATTTTTCAAAAATAACTCTTCGTTTCAAAGTAAAAGAGTTTTTATTTCAAGAATTGCTTAATGATTTTATAAGAGTATTTTCATCTGATTCAACACTCTTGGTGATTATTATGTATTTTTTGGTTTAATAATTTATGATTTCATATAACATATTTTTTTGAATGGTTAATTACTAATTTTATTTTGGGTGGTCTATCTTAAAACCATTCACCATATTACATGGAATGGTTATTGTTTTATGTTTAATGATTGGGGAATGTTAGTTACATTTCATATGATAGTTTAAATATTAATGTATATGGTGTTTATGTGTATCCCCGCTCATATTAGTAATTCATTGGACTTATTATGTGATGTTTGGGTCACTCTATAGCCCCTCGATTCATCAGTAGGTCTCATGAGATGAAAAGATGTGGAATTGGTTGAGACCTTTCTTAATTGGATATATGGTTTTGGCTGAGGCCTTAATCATTTTTAGATGTCTTGGCTGAGGACATGAAAACAAATTTCAGAACGTCCAACATAAGAACATTCCTCTTTATGAATCTAGTAATTTAAATTTCAAGTAGTTCTTCGACTAGTATAATATCCACGATTATGTTTTATTATGGCATTATTTTCTCAACTCATATTACATCTATAATGTGTTTATGTTTATTATTTATAAAGGTGCATTTTTTCAATTATTCACCTAGAATAATGTTTATGTTTATGTTATATTATATTTTATTTCTTACTCTAACTAATCATTTGATATCAACCATTTCTTATGTTTCATTTTCCAGGATATGAAGAAGTTAGTTATAAGTGACTTGCGGGAATAATTTAGGAGCCATGGATGTTTTTAAAGGAATAAATTAGTGTTGTATTTCCCTTCATGATTTAATGTTAAACATATATACATATCTTGTTTCCAAAATCTATTAAACTTCTTGGTCCATTGGGATACATTATCCTTGTTTATTTACAATGTAATAAAATATTGCATCTGCTCTAGGCAACCAAGGTCGGGTCCTTATAGTTTGTATCAAAGGAAGGTTAGTAGAAAACATGGAAACTAGATTTAGAAAATGTTTATTAGGAAAAAAGTCCCTAAGATAGTATTTGAGGATACCCATACAATAACATAATTATTATTATTTTTAAGGAATAGATTATGTTGATCTTTCTAGAAAATACATTCCAATCTTGATATAAATAGGTAGAGGTGGATCTAGCACAGATTTTCCTAGGACTGAAATCTCCAACAAGGAGTTTTAGGCATGACCTGGGGTATCCTAGTACCCAACAATGGGCATTACTTCACTGTTGGTATTGACACTCCCACTGTATATGGTTAAGAAAATTCAAAAAATATTTACAAGACTTTATGAAGGATTTAAATGTAAATTTTTCCTCAATGAAACCATTTTTTTGATTAAGGGATTAACCATGGATAGTATCTCAATTTATGCTAAGTATTTTGTTGAGTTAAAATTATACATTATGATTCATAACCAAATTTTGTGTATTCCATCAACTAGAAATGGTGCCTAGTAGAATAAATGGAAACCTCATGAACACTCGTATACCATGTAAGGATTTCCCTCCGACGCAAGATAATGACGTAGTCTTTGGTGTTGCGACTGGTGCAGAGCATCTTATAACTATACTAGGACAACTTACTTAGGTTATAAACTATAAATTTACCCATATGAAGCATCTATATCCTCTGTAAAGAAGATATTTTTTAGACCCTGTTATGTAACAACAACCTCTATAATCTAATAGAACTACCAACCCATTTGTTGTTGAATAATAGATAAGTTCCCTAGAGAAGATATTTCTCGCTTTGGGACGTAATGAAAAAGAGAAAGTCATTATCGAATTTTATTGCCTATCAGAATATGTGGATCAGTGGTGGTAATTAATCTAAAACAAAAAGGATGAGTAAGAGATAGAATAGATGGAATAGAGTGGCTTTATGGAATTCTTCCCGGAGAAATAATTTCCTTGTGAATTGAGAGCTGATTTGGAAAGGAAGTTTCTGAATTTTAAGAAAAAGGAAGATGATATTGTTGCAAAGTCTAAATCTATCTTCATAAAGTTAGAAAGTCATGTTTTGGACTACATAAGAAATCCAAGGATCAAGATTGATTGATTCCTTCATGGACTAAATTCATCCCTCTAGTGGGCTCTGGTCTCCCATAGTTTTTCATCATATAAATATATAGTTTCATATCCTATCAATATGGAAAATGAATTATCCCAATATTACAACTTTAAGGTAAGGAAAGAGAATAAGAGGTATGCTGATAACTATGGAAAAGGAAATAAAGAAAAAGGAATATGGGAAGAGTTGAATTTTCAACCTGTGATAATTGGGGAAGGTAACACCCTGGTGCCTGCTTAAATGAAAAAGGAGTATGCTACAAATGTGGACTCAGATGACATCTTTTTGTTGATTTTAATGGGAATACAAAAGCTAATAATGTTCGATTCAATAATTTCTAGGAGATGAGACACTATTCTAAAAATTGTCCTAAGCATCAAGGAAGCATGCCACAGAAAAGGCCAAGGGGGTAGGGACAAGCTTATGCAATCACAACTACTGATATTGAAGTTCCAAATGAAGTGGTGGCAGGTACTTTAATTGTTTCATCAAACATAGCCAATGCATTATTTAATTTTGGATCATCACATTCATTTATATCTTCCCAGTTTTCCAAGAAAATAAACATGTCCAATTTGATTTAATAAAGGAGTTATCAGTAAAAACTCCTAGTGGATGTATCATTTCAACAAAGGCATGTCGATCAGTCCCCCTCATGTCACATAAACATTCTTTAGTTTATAAACATATCATCATACCAATGATTTACTTGGATATAATTCTAGCTATTAATTTTTTATAAAATTATGATTCTATGATCTATTGCAAGAAGAGAGAAGTTACATTTTCTTAGAATGGTGTAGAATCCCTTAACTTTAGAGAAGAAACCTCACCATCTAATTCTTATCTCGATCCACCCCAGAAGCTCTAATGAATTCAATTATTATGGTAGAAGTAAATTCAATAAATTTGGATGAGTAAATGAATGTTCAAATTAAAGATGTACCTATTGTGAAAGAATATATTGACATCTTTCCAGAGGATTTACTTGGACATCCTCCAGAGTGAGAAGTTTAGTTTTCCATTGACTTAATTCCTAGTTAAAATCCCATATCAAATACCCCTTATAGAATGACCACTATAGAGTTAGTTTAATAAATGAAACAACTAGATTAATTGAGTGATAAAGGATTTATGCTCCATATATTTTCTATATGGGGATCCCCTGTTCATTTTGTTAAGAAGAAAGATGGGTCTAAAAGGTTTTGCATTGTCTACATGGAGATCAATGATATAAAAATAAAAATAAAGTACCCTATACCTTGAATTGATGATTTATTTTATCAACTTCATAGAGCCGAATATTTTTTCAAGATTGATTTTTGATCTGGATATCATCAGTTTCTTGTGAGGAAGCAATACATTCCAAAAACATAATTCTGAACCAGGTACGGGAATTACAAGTTTACAGTAATGCCTTTTTCACTAACTAATGCACCATCTATTTTCGTGGAACTAATAAATGGAGTTTTCAAGGAATATCTTGATGACTTTGTGGTGGTGTTTGTTGGTGATATCTGGGAATACTCTAAAAGATGTGAAGATCATTAAAATCACATGTGCACTATTTTAAAGACTCTTAGAAGAAATGAATTATATGGAATGTTTAAAAAGTTTGATTTTTAGATTAAATATGTTTCCTTTATGGGGCCACATTATCTCTTAGGATGGAATATCTATAGATCACTTAATGACAATGGCTGTGCAAGAATGGCCTACTCCAACAAACACAACTAAGGTGCGTAGTTTTATTAGTCTATCATGTTATTATCAACATTTTGTTTAGAACAACACTCGTATAGCCAACCCAATGACCAAGCTTACATGAAAATGGGTTAAGTTCGTATTGAAAAAGTAACATGAAAAATATTTTAATGAATCTAATAGAACACTAGTGAATTCTCCAATATTGACTCTACCATCATGGAATGATGGATTTGTGAACTTTAGTGATGCATCAAAGAAAGGATTTGGTTGTATCCTTATGTAGAATGAAAGTGTGATTTCCTATACATCTTAGAAGCTAATAATTAATGAAAAAAACTATCCAACTCAAGATCTAGAGTTAGCTACGGTAATCTTTGCTCTGAAGATTTGGATACATTACGTCTATGGCAAAAATGTGAGATATATATAGATCATAAGAGTTTGAAATATATTTTCTCATAGAAGGAACTCAACATGAGACAATAGAGATGGATTGAGATGCTGAAGGATTTTGATTTCACAATACACTACCACCTAGGGAAGAAAAATAAGGTGGAAAATGCTTTGAGTAAAATGGACCATGGAATTCTGAAAAAGATGAGAGTTTAAATGTATCATTTGTTCACAGTTCTAGTAAAGTTGGATGTATGAATTATTAAGGAAGCTAACACATCACTAATGTTTCTAATGGTTTTTAATCATCTTTAATAGAAAGGATAAAATGTTCTTAAGGTAATAATGGAGAGTTTCAAAATAAAATTAAAGCATTAAATGATGGGAAGTTGTCTGACTTTGTATATAAAGGTGTCATTTTGAAATTCGGAAAGAGAATTTCTATTCCAACTATTCTTGAGATAAATAGGGAACTATTGGATGATTCTCATCACTCTAATTTATCTATATAATTAGGTATCACAATGATGAATAGAAATATAAGGTAACATTTTTGGTGTGAAAACTTGAAGAGGGAAATCATTGATTATGGGTCGAGATGTTTGGTTAGTCAACAGGTGAAGGCTAGAAGACAACATCTTGGAAGATTCATGCAACACCTTCCTATTCCTATGTGGAAATGGGATGACATTACAATGGACTTTGTCATGGGGCTAACCAAATACTCCAATATATAATGATGTGATATGGTTTATTGTTGACCATCATACAAAATCATCACATTTTCTTGCTATAATAGAAGATTTACCACTTGAATGTTTAACAATACTATATATTAATGATGTTGTAAGACTCCATGGTTTACCCTTATCATTTTTTTTCTAATCTTCATTTGAGCACTACCTACCGCCCACAAACTGATAGACAATCAAAACTAACTATTCAAACTTTTTAAGACATGTTGGGGACTTGTTCACATTACTTTCAGGATATGTGGGATCATTATTTACCTCTCATTAAATTTTCCTGTAATAATAGATTCCATTCGAGTATTCATATGGAACCATAGGAAGTTTTATATGGAAAGAGATGACGTACACTAACTTGTTTGGATGAGGTTGGTGAAATAAAACACGTAGGCCCAGAACATGTTAAGGAAACAACAGAAAAGGTAGAGATTATCCAAACCCATATAAAAATAGATCAAAGTTGGATAAAGTTCAATGATAATAACCAATGGAATGATTTTTACTTTCAAGAAAGAGATCAGGTTTTCTTAATGGTATCTCCATTGAAAAGTATTATACAATTCAGTAAGAAGGGGAAATTAAGTCCCATGTACATCAGACCATTTGAAATTATGGATTGAATTGGAGCTGCAACTTACCATCTTGAAAATCCACCATATCTCTCCAAAGATCACAATGTGTTCCACATATCAATTTTAATGAAGTACATACCGGACCCAACGCATGTACTCACCTAAGAAAAAATATAACTTGAGCTCGATCTGTCTTAATGTAAAGAACCTATCAAGATTATTGATTCCAGAGAACATGTATTAAGATATTGGATTAATTTTCTAGTATAGGTAATTTGGAGGAACCATAAGATTGATGAATCAACATGGGATCCTAGGGAGATTTTGCTGAAGACATACTCGAATCTTTTTAGGTAACAATTTGTGAGTTTCGAGGACAAAATTGTTGTAAGGAGGGGAGAATATGGTGACCCAATATTTTTTTCAATGGAAATTACTTTTTTAAAAATATATCATAATCACATGAAATCACAATATAATGAACTACTAAGTGTTTTTTG
Organism: Viscum album; assembly: GCA_963277665.1. Taxonomy (NCBI): domain Eukaryota; kingdom Viridiplantae; phylum Streptophyta; class Magnoliopsida; order Santalales; family Viscaceae; genus Viscum; species Viscum album. The sequence continues at coordinate 1,809,848,922 of OY728159.1, read as the reverse complement.
ACCTTTAAACATACGTTTTTCACTTTTGTGATCTGAATTTTGAAAATCTAACACACACGGTTACAATCAGTAGGTTATTTGGAGTATGATAAGAAAACCTTATTTTCTAGTGAATAATAACCTAACCTTATGAATAGTATCATTAAATTAGGAATAGTAAAATACCCTAATGAATAGTAACCTTACCTATGATTGTATATAAATAATATTCAAGTGTAAGTACGATATACCTATGTATTGGAATATGTAAATATATGTTTTAAAGCTACTGTTTTTAGAATAAATTCTGATTTTAATTACATATTAAATTAATCATATTTAGAAAAATATTTTTTGAAAAATGATATTAATTCTTTTTGGATTCTACACATAGAAAAATGGTTCGGGTAAATTTTTTGTTATTTTTTTAAAATAGATGAAATTTTGATGAATAGTAAAATACGGTAAAATACTGTATATACAAATTATCAGTTAAATATACTATTTATAACATTATAAGTGATGTAAGACCACTTGGTTAAACTCACATAATTTTATTTCTATTATTTGTCATGGAATCAACACTATTATTTCCCTTGAGGGAAATTAATAAACTAATGATTAGAAAATTATAAAAACTTGCATCTCCTCCACTTTAAACCCCCCCTCCCCCCACACTCTCTTCTCTTCACTCCTATAAGCCTTGAATCACCACAATGATCTAACGAAATAACCTTCCCTAGTCACTCCCCAATTCTAGGAAGCTCTTGGTCTTACAAAAAGAGAAATTTACCGTCCCTTAAGGAGGTTCTCAAAGAGGTTATTCCATGAGGTAAACGCGTTTATTTTTCATCTAGTTTCATTTCAATTTATGTTTTTTATTATCCTATCCTCACCTCCTCTGTCCAAATGACCATGATAGATCTAGTATCATATATATATTAAAATTATATCATGTTAATGGAAGAACAATCATCAATATCCTAACTCTCTCTCTCTCTCTCTCTTTCTCTCTTATTTTATAAATGAAATCAACGTCTATGAGGTTCCAATTTATAACCTTCATGGATAACGAAGTTTAGTTCATCAATTTATCCTTTATTACTGGTCATGAACACATTTATATGGTTTAACTAGACTATAATATATGTATTATAACCTAATTAATATTTCTGAATTAGTATACGTACATATTATTAAATCGTATGACTAAACTAGTTCTTAATAATCAAAATACGTCTAAAATAATCTAAGTGGATGTCATAAAGAATTCATACAATGATTCATATTCTTTATAAGTAACCAAATAATATAAATGAACATTAAAACATATGGATATTAATAAATAATTTCTAATTTAAATTATAGATATTTAAATCAATTCCACATGAACTCCATTACATAAGAACAAGTGAACCGATTATGAAAATAATGAAAAAAACACTCTGGAATGACGAAATTTAATATATTTACTTATCACTAAAGGCATAAATGAACTGAAAATAATTATGATAAACTAAATAAAAGACTAATAGGTTCTAAGAAAAGTTATAAAAATGTGTAATTTCATATTCTAGGAGCATAAGTTCATGAATGGAACACATTCAGACTTGAGGTAAGGGTTTTCTCACCTGAACCTCCATTTTCCTTCAGGTTACTTTTATTGTCAAATTACCTCAATTAAATTCTTGTATATTATTATTTAATCCTAATAAAAAATTTTTGAGTGTTTTGTATATGTTTTCCAACCAGAACCATCCTTATTTTATGGATAGTCACACGTTTTAAAAATAACTTCCCAAATTATTTCAAAAATACAAGCCCAATTCAAGGGAATTTCTCGAAATATTACCTATTTTCAAGGGAACTCTATAATATATTTTTTGGAAACCATTTCCTTTATAAAATCACTCAATTTATTATATTATCTTACATAACTTCTGGTTTTATACAAAGGTTTTCTAAAATAACTCTTTTTTTCATAGTAAAATAGTATTTAACTTAAGAATTTCTTAATGACTTTATAAGAGTATTTTGGTCTGATTCACCCTCATGTGGAATATTATATATTATTGTCTTTAATAATTTCTGATTTAATCTACCATATTTTATTTAATGGTTTATGTCTAATATTATTATGGATGTTCTATCCTAAAACTATTCACCATATTACTCGGAATGGTTAGTGTTTTATGTTTAATAAATGGGAAAAGTTAGTTACATTTCATATGATATTTTCAATATGAACATAAATGTTGTTTATGTTTATCCCCACTAATATTAGGAATGAATTGGAATTATTATATGATTGATGGGTACCTCTATATCTCATCGATGAGTCGGTAGGTCTCATGAGACAAATAGACGTGGAATTGGTTGAGGCCTTTCCCAATTTGATAAACGGTTTTGGCTGAGGCCTTAATCATTTTTAGACATCTTGGCCGAGGATTTGAAAAATTGTATCAAAATTTTTGGAATGTGCACTTAGATCCTTATAAAGCTACTAATTTAACTATCATGTTTTTATTTGGTTAGTAGAATATCAATGATTATGTTTTATTATGTCTTTATTTACTCAACTAATATTTCTGTCATATTGTGTTAAAGTATATTATTTATGAAGGTGTGGGTTTTCAATTATTCACCTTGCCTAATGTTTATTTTTATGTTATATTCTTCTATATTTATTACTCTTACTAAGCATTTGGGCTCAACCCTTTCTTATTTTTCATTTTCCAAGGATATGAAGAAGTTAGTTATGAGTGACTTGCATGCATAATCTATGAGGCTTGGATGTTTCTAATGGAATAAATTAGTCAAGTATTTCCCTTCATGATGTAATTCTAAACTTATATATGTATCTTATTTAAAAATTCCACTAAACTACAGGGTCCTTCTGGATATATATTCCTTTTTTATATGCCAATATAGTAAAATAATGAACCGACTCTCTGAACCTGGGGTTGGGTCCTTAAAAAAAGTGTTTTAGATGATTTTAACATCATAATTTATATGTTTTTCAAAGGGGTTTTCAATGAAAATAATTTTGAAAAAGTTTTCATGTTTGTAAAATTGATTTTCATTGAAGGAATATTTTCTTAGTAAATATTTCAAGTGATCATTCAAAATCATTTTAGTCTAAGATGTCATCCTTTGATATAGTTTATTCTTTACTAGGGATATTATCCAATGACACCAATCTTTTTTTTTTGAATGGTTAACTTTTATGATACCATTTTTTTATCCAAACTTCTATTCATCCAATGGTTATTTAATGATAAAACACTTACAAAACTAGCTTTCATTTACTAGTTATTCTGTGATGAAATGATTATGAAACTAGTCCTTTTTTCATACATTGTAATGTGATAAAATTATTATGGTACCTATTTTATTTCAAGGGTTATGATATGATTTTTATAAATTCTATCTATTTTTATGGGTCATGATGTGATGAATGTTTTATTAACTTCTCCCACACATATAAATGATTTTATTATGATACTGGCAGAACCTATATCTCGCTAAAATACATTTGGTAAATATTTATATCTAATGAGATATACATTAATGGAAGGGAGTGTGAACTTGGTTTAATAAAGGACTTTATCTACAAATAAGGTCTTTAGAGTAAACCTTGACTACTATAATTGTCTTGGGAGTGAACCTTGACAAAAAAAATTTGGAATTTAGAGTTAACTCTGAGTACTAAGATATTTTTGGGAGTGAACACATTACACTATAAGTAATGGTCCCCAACCGGGGATGGTGGTGCTTCCTGCCCAGTAGGTGTATCCTCTGAGAAGTGACGTGAAATATTTTTTAAATAAGCCTTGAATTATGAGGAATGATTTTATATGCTTACATGTATGCCACAAATTATATCTCTGGTTACTATATTACGATTTCACAACATATGATATTGATTCTATTATGATTCATGTTTTATGAACTGCCAATATTTATTCCATGATTTATGTTTATGTTCTTTTATATACAGAGTATGACTTTCCAATGTTATTATCAAGTTACCATGCCTCTATACTTATGGTATAATTATGTATCTACTTTAATTCCTCTAACTGAGCATCTAATATCACACTTTCAAATGATTCCTTTCCTTAGGTTATGAAAAAGTTTTTGAGATAGAGTTCTAAAGGGGAAGATATTTTTTGGAATCATTGAAGATCTTTCACCAAATTTGAATATTTTTTTGATGTTCCCAAATACAATAAAATATTACAGTCCTAAGTCGTATATTTTTTATAATGTGATCATTACTCATCCAAAAGAAGGTAATATCCAAGTATGTTAATCTTCAGTCACCATACATGGTATCAAATGAATATATTATTCAAACATTAGAAACTAGGATGAGAAACCTTTATTGAGATCCATAGGGATATTTATAAGGAAATTTCTAAGGATGTATCCATGGATAGGCCTAAGGTGTCATAGATTTAAAATAATGTGTCATAATTTAGACATCCAATAAGTTATTTATCATGATTATGTGGTTTTCCACTACAATAACTGCTACTCAAACCATGATTTATTGTTTCATTCAATGGCGGGAACCAGATGGAACATAGTTAACATTAAATGTGACAGAAAAGAATGATGAGAAGACAAATGGAATGATCACTATAGTAAATGATATTGTGATCATACATAATTAGTATTCATGGAATATTATTAACAAAATTTAATTTGACTGACACTTAGTCTCAAAAAATAATTGAAGGAAGGGGTTCACTAATATTATAGGTAATGGAGACCATGGAGGAAAAAAGATTCAGTTTCCTTTGTGTTGAGAATGTGGAAAGAATTTCCCAAGTGAATGTCTTAGTGGAATAGGAAGATTTTTTTACTACCAAAAAGAGGGACACAAAGAAAGTAAATATTGAGGGAAAATGAAAAGAATGGTTAATGAATTAAATGATAATAACAACCTCCATAAGACATCATCTATAGTTTAATGATTTAAATATTGAATTAATGGGTGTTATGAATATCGATGTACTAAGTGGAAAGATCCCAAATAGAATAAGGAAGGTGGTATGAATAATGATTATATTATTGATGATGAAGAGACTACAGGTGAAATATGATTGGATAGAGTTATTAAGTAATAAGATGAGGTATCATTGTTAATTGATTGAGGATGAAGTGGAATAATAAAAAAAAATATGTATTTGGATTCAAGAATTATGAATTCTGAAATATATAAGGATTTTTATGTTTTTGTTTTTCTCTATATATTTGGAATAATATATTGAATGGTTATGATAGACTATATATGTGAATTAAGGGCATGGTGATATTCTTGGAAAATACAAGACTAAGGAAAATATAACCCATAATATATTCTTAATTTTCAGATAATGATATTTGGACAAAGATATATTGTATATGAATAAGTATTTTGGATGGAACTGATCTCATTTGGAATTGTTTAAGGATTTGTTGAAAAAAAAAATTATGCTACCACATATTGTTTTTTTTTACATTTTTCATGTTAAATAATATATCCAATAATCATTGGAATAATTAAAATGCTTGTTTTCAATAAGTATTTTTGTTAATTACCTTGTCTTAAAAGAATAAATGATGAAGGTATTCACATGCTTGGTATATGCCAAACAAGGGATACTTTGTGATATATGGGGGTTTAATTATAATATTATTTTCACAAATTTAGTGACTATATTCTTATATATTTTGACTTTTATCTTTTGGAAGGGTTATAAAGTAAATCATTTATGGAATTGTTTATGTTAAACTTCAGACGATGTTTTAGAGATTTATGAATTATCTACCCATATGAGGATTTATGCATATTGAATAAATGTTTCTAAACATTTCATTGTCATAATGATATATGGAATAATCTATTATTCTATTTATGTATCACTTTATATGATAATTCTTCAAGAATAAAATATTTACCATCATTTCTTGGAAAAAGATATCAAGTAGAAATTGATCAAGGGATAACAAACGATGAGGTTCTCCTAAAATCATGTAAGTATATCATTAAATGAATACTCTTCATCATTAGGAAAATGTGTATTGAAATAAAATTTGGTCCAATTATAAATATTTTTTATGATATCAATGACCTTTTTTAAGCCACTTTGGCCATATTCTCTATCAATCTCCATCAGATTGTGATAGTTATATTTTTATTCTATGACCATGTGTTCACTTTCCACATATATTCTCCTATGTGGAAACCAATATATGATTTACTTTGGGAAAATATCATATTTGCAACTTTACCATTTTAAAAAATGTTTTAGTATTAATTTTTATGATGTTTGTTTCTTTAAAAATAACTATAAATTAATAATCCTTTGACAACCCAGATAAATTTTAAAGGAAGATTCATTTTAAAGAGAGATAGAATGTAACACACTAATATTTTTGTGAAATATTTTTCTAATTAATTTAATCTTTTAAATATTCTAATTTTCACACAATACTAGGTATAGCTTGTGTAATATAAAATCACTAATCTAGTCTTATGTTTCACGAAACACCACGTTACAATTTAACTAAACTAAAAACATAGATTATATTTTAATACAGAAAAAACTATTTTTGTATTTTTTACACACAATGATGTGTTCCATCAATATATTTTGTTACATGAAAGGATGAGTTTTAATAAAATACAATATACTATTTTTATTGTTATTAACATATTATTATATTTAGCCCCAAGGTGTTGGAATGTAATTTTTGAATAAGATTAATTAAATTGTGAAAATATTATTTAGACATATATATAATATTAATCTAATAGTTATAAATTAGTTATATTAGAAAGTATGAACTATTTGAAAATAAATAAATTCCATTTCAACGAAACAAGTTTTTATATACAAATATAGTTTTATCTCAACAAATTAAAAAAATATTATGAATGTTAATATTAAAATTTATATATTATATATTCATTCAAACTTTATTACACTCATCCAATAGATTTCATATGTATAATAAACGAATAAATCCATTTTTATGAAGAAAAATAAGTATTTTTCTAAAAGGTAATTTTACCACATTATAATGGAGAACCTATTTTAAATATAATTTTTTAAAATGTGATTATTATTATTTTATGAAATAAAATTCATTTTTTAAATTGAAATATCAAAATTTACACTAATTGTTTTTTGGTTATTTTTCAGAGAAGTTTCACTTTATGATGAATAGTGAAAACACAGAATTTTAATTGAGATGTAATTTTTAATATAATTTATTAATATAGTTAAATTATATTTTAAATTATTTTTATAGTACAACTATTTATATTATACAATAATAAATTAAATTTAGGTAATTGGAACCAATTTCTCAATTAAATTGGATATAAAAACTTTTGAACTATTTGACCCTTTTAATTTAAAAAACCTTCTCTTTCGTCACTTCTATAGGATTAATTTTAAAATTAATTTTTTCCTCTTATATTTTTTCAATTTAAAAAAATTGTTTAAATATTTATAATCATAATAATTTATTATTTATAGTAATTTTAACTTATTTTTTAAATAATAAAATATTATTAAATGAAATTAAAATTAAAAATGGTGATTTTGGAAAAAAGGGTTTACTTAGTTGTTAAACTTTAACATTATAATCCCAATAAAAGATAAACATGCATAGAAGAATTTTTATCAAAATATATAAACCATAATAACAATTTTATATAAAATAAACTATTTTTTTAGTCGCATGATGTAAGGGATACCTCTCAACAGTGTTAACTTTTTGAAGTAATAAGAATGTCACTTATCCAATATAATAAAATGGAACCCCCCCCCACATAACTACACATCTCAGTATATTTTTTATTAAAAAACTTAGAAAAATAATTTTCAAAATTCCCTCCTCTAAACCTATAAGAATTATTTTTTCTATAAATCCAACCACGGAATTCCATTAGGTGAAAACCAACAGGAGTTACCCATATAATAGGTAACATCCTTCAACAAACACTTTTGTTTTATTTCATTTTACACCACCTATATTCTTCATATTACATGATTATATAATAATATAACTATCGTATATATACTAATGTGTTTTTATGCTAATGTTTTTACCTATACTCATACACATATCCATTAAATGAGATACACAATCATAGTTTGTGTGTGTGACAGACTATCACCTTGTGAACTAATATCGTTATTTCTTACACTAACACATCTTATGGTTGAAAGTAATGATATAACTACAGTTTTTATTTTATATATAAGATATTTATAATTTAATTATCCTTATTTAATTATTATATTAAATATACCTTTAGGTTTTTTATTATTTACAAATACGATAACTTCATTTGTGGGTGTGTGGACTACTACATCCTCAAAGCAATGTGATTCGTTCACACCTTACATGGAATGTATTAAGGATTGATTTAATGAATTTATATGATAAATATGAAATGAAAATTATAATGGGATAATATATATATATATATATCATTTACATTAATTCTCTCAATATGAAAACAAAATAGAAACAACGTTTATGCATACGTACGACCAACCGTCTACATGAATGGTGTATTTCATTTTTATATTTCAATATTTTATATATTATTTAAAATAAAAATATAATTAATATATTTTATATTTATATGATTTTTTTTTATTTAAATAAATAAATCATATAACATTAAAGAATATCAATAAGAAAATTTCAAAATATATATGAAAAACATAGCGGTTATTACCTGAAACATAGCTTTGATATTAAATTATTAATAAAAAGGAATATATAGTCAAAATAAAATAATATTTGGTAGAAAGTATAATAATTGTATTGTTTGATAGATTTATAATAAACTTATAATTATTATACCGTAATATTGAATATGTATGAAGAAATTCAATACTTAAGGTATGGATTTTCTCGTCTAACTTTGATTTATTTGAGATATATGGTATATTCCGAAATAATTGTTTTTTTGTGGTGTATATACATAAATGTGAAATGTTATATTTTGAAACAAATTTATTTAATTAAATTTAATGTATCAATTTATGTTATTCTATCACATATCTCATTAATCAAAATATACTCAAGTAGTTAGGTGGTTTTTATTCTCACTCTAATTTATGCAAGACGTATGTCTTATTCACCACTAATTTCTTTTTTGTTGTGTATATAATGATAAAAAACATATTGTATTATTATTAGTCATAAACTTATTGTTATTTACATATCCATTTTATAATCAGTCTTTCATGGGGTTAATGGTTTAGAATTTACCAAATAGGTAAGGTAATTTTGTGTCAATTTTCCTTCTTTTTGACAAATGTTATGTTATGCACCTATATTATTCTACAAGGTGTATATACAACCATTTTATATGTTATTTAATTAATCTAATTATTTCAATGAAATTTATTCATATTTTAATTTTATTATTTCATAGTGAGTATTATTCAATGTTAAAAAGTAATTAGAGGTTATTGCTACAATCTCATCATTTATTAGTATTTTTTAGAATTATGTTTCAAGTAATGAAATTTGATGATCCATATCTCAAGAATTATGTTGATTTTTATTCTAATATTTTTATTCTGGTTATATCCATGTAATTTTACCGTATTTCCACTCTTTGTTACTTAATATAATAAAGAAAATGTTTTTATGAAAATATTATTGTATTTCCCTCTTCGATCGAAAATCTGTTTTATTCAAAAATACATTTTTCAGAAAAATGTATTCAAAAATGTATTTAGAATATATTTTATGATAATTATCAAATGAAAATGGATTTTTAGTTTTTTATTTTTTTAAAAAATGTTCTTTAAACTTTTTTCAGTATTTCATTATATGTTTTCAAATATATTTTAAAATAACATGTTTTTAAAAATATTTTTAGGGAATCCTTTATATTTTTTCAAGGAAAATGGTTATAAAAAGAATTATGATTAAAATGTGTTTTAAATTATTTAAACTATTCTTTTATAATTTTTTGTAGAAAAATTGACTAAATAAATTTTATGTCTAATTTTTTTTTTAATTTTTAAAGAATCCTTTATATGTTTTTCAAATCTGTTTTTAATGAATATTATTTATAAAAATTTTCTACTTTTTAAAAGTAATTTTAAAAGAATTATTATTTCCATAACAAATGTTTCAAGTGATCATTAAAAATACTTTTCCATCATGATTTAATCCTTTGATATAGTGTATGTTTTAATGAGGATATGATCCAATGATTACATTCATATTCTTTATTTGAATGGATTATGATTAAGATGAATAGTTGTTTATGAAACCTATATCCCTTTAAGGGGTTATATCTACATAAAACACCTATGAAACCCACATATTTTAATAGGTTATTATATACTTAAATGATTATGAAACCTTTACCTCTTCCATATAAAAATATATGACATAATTTTTATGATATCCATTTTATTTCATGGGTTATGATATGATATTTATGAAACTGATCTCTTATTATGGGTCATGATATGATGAATGTTTTATTTTCTTATGTCACATGTATGTTTGATTTCATTATTATATGGTTGGGACCTATATATCCCTCTAATATATTGGGTAAATATTTATATCTCATGACATAGATATGGCTAGAATGAGGAGTGAATATGGTTCAGTAAAGGACTTTGTCTATTAATATGGTATTATGAGTGACTACTAAGACGGTATTGGGAGTGAGCCTTGACTAATAAGATGGTATTATAAGTGAACCTTGACTAATAAGATGGATTGGGGAATGAACTCATTCGACTATAAGGAAAGGGATACAACTGGGGATGTTGGTGTGTCCCTCTTAGTAGGTGTATCCCCCATTCAATTCCCTGATATGTTTTTAAAATGATCCATAACTTCTAGGGAATGATTTTATATTATTATGTGTATGAAAAAAAATCAATTTATTACTAATATATTATTATTTCATGACCTATGATATTTATTTCATTGTGATTAAAGTATTATGTACTTGCAATATTTATTCAATGATTCATGTTTATGTTCATCAATATGAAAGTATGATTTTACAATGTTATGATCATGTTCTCATAAACTTATTTATATGCTAGGATTATGTATCTACTTTATTTACACTTACATAGAATCTAATCTCACCCTTTCTTATGTTCCCTTTCCATAGGTTATTAAGAAATGTTATCAGTTTTAGTACTAAATGGAATGATCTTTTTGGAAAACCTTAAAGACCGTTCACCACGTTAGAAGGTTATGTTCCATGTTTTCAAAGAAACTAAACTATTTAAGCACTTGGGAATTTATTTTTGTAATTTTCTGAATATTTATCTAAAATTAGTTAATATACTTGTGTGTTAAGCCTGGGATGCTATAGTAATCAATCCATGTGGTATATTTTTTTTATTTTTATACTATGTGAGGCTTATTTGGGATGTGTTTATTTGTTTTATATGATATTTATAAGGTATACATGTTTTAATAAATTGGTGAATTTTGTTGGATTGGGATGTAATACCATATCATGGTATACCCTTTCCCATAATTCTTAATAGATGGGATAAGAAATCACACTGACTATACATACATGATTCTTTTTCCTTTGGATTCTTCATTGAACCTGGACATGATATACTCTCTCTCACACACACAAACACAGATAAATATATATATATATATATATATGTGGGGGTGTATATATATGTGTGTTAATGCATCTTTGTATGTGTGTTCATGTTTATGAATATTATATATATATGTGTTCACTTAATACCTATATTTGAAGTTAGTATGGTGTTTTGTTTAACATTCAAAGTCAATTCGGAAAAGAGGTTTGTTAGTTTTGGACCCTCATAGGATTGGGAGTTTTATATTATAATAGATATCCAAGTTAAATATATTTTTAAGAATTTTGTTTTTTTTATTTTCTCTATCATGGTGTTGATTTCTTATAGGATTGAGCTTATGACAAGTGGTTAAAGGGTGTATAGTGACCACCTACTAGGTATGATATCCTCACACCTGTCATAGTCACCTATAGGATGAGTGTATAACTATTATTTCAATTCCAATGATATGTAAACATTAAGATCATGACTGCTATATCTACTTGAATTTTTAGAGAATGGGAAGGGTCATTTAATCACTTAGTGGATCAGGGCAGTGGGAATATAGGGGTTGTCCATTATCATCTATATGAGATATTTCACCTTTGGTACTCTCTATTTAGGTATTTAGGGAGGGTTTGGTTTACCTTACATGTTTATATGGATTTTTCTTATCTTACACATATTTTTTTGACTACATAAAATTTTAGATCTTTATGGCATGGTATTCTAGTTTAAAATTATTTTCATGCACATTGAATGGTTTTATTATTTATTTATTTGTATTCATTAATTGACAAAAAAATTTGTTTATATCATGTGTATATCATCCATAACAATTTTACATGTGGGCCATTTCACGCTATTATATCACATTAAAAAGTAAATCATCTCCTATATATAAATTATTCATCCCTTGTTTTTAATTCTAACCTATGGTGATCTGTAGGTGTGCCTAGGCGGTTCTGATGATGTGATCATTGAATTGTTTACATATTTGGGTCACATTGTGTAACACCCGATACTTTTATGTTATATAAATCATCAAAGGAATCTTTTTCTACACACAACACTTTCTTGGATTGCTTTACACGAAATCGCGACCTTCCTCGATAGCTTGCGTCGTACGCAATACCGAGTTTCACTAAACAAAAATATACTATTAAAATATTATTAAAACTAGCTATTATGAATAGTAATAACCACTTTTTGAAATTATTTTTTTCAAAAAGGACTTCATTTTTGGATTTGTAATATTTAAATTAGCCTAGGGTGAAATTTTGGTATTTTTCTGAAAACTTTCAATTTTTAATTAATAGTGAAACCACTAAGTGGTAGTTAAAAAAACTGACTTTTTCATAAAACATAATTTTACCGCTTCTGTGAGTGGAATTTCGAAAATCCGAGAGACACGGTTAATATCAAGGACTAAAATGTGGTTCAATGAGATGAAAATAATTTTTTGGTGAATAGTAACTTTTTACTTTTTTTACCACAGTTAAAAGTAAATAGGGTAATTAAGGGTAAAAATGATATTTTATTACCCTAACACATGTCCTAATTCTATTGGACAAGTGTAATTCGACCAAAAAAAACCTTAGGAATAAAATATGACCATTTAGGCCCACTTGAATTAGATTAGGACATTTATTATTAATTTATTTAAAGAAGGGTTAAAATAGTTAAAATCAAAGTTTAATAACTAAATAATTTTTAATATAAGGTTATACATAAGATAAATTCGACTATAAATATTCATTAGAAAGATAAAAAGCTTTCCTACATAATTATATTTTATTTGTAATTTTTAGACTTTAAATAATTTAATTTATTTATGACACAATGATGATGCAGTAATTACCATAATAGTGAAAAATTAGAATAATTGATATTATAAATACCTAAATAAGTATAATTTGAGACTTTTATGAATTAAACTAATTTTATAGGTTAATATGACATGTTAGTATTGATTTAATTGACTTTGGTCGAAGTAATAATTCTGTTACTTGTTTCAAAAAAATCAATTATTGAATAGTGTCAAAATTGACATAAAATAGTTTTTAAAACAAATATTATATTATTAATTGTTATTTTATTCCTAAAAATCTATGGTTTGGAAACATGACTTAGATAAGTTTATATATATTAATAAAACACAACTTGGGGGGTCTATTAGATGTATATGGTAAGTTTATTAACTATATAATATAAAAATACAAAGTGACATGGTAAATGTCAATCTAATTAACTAAGAGTTAAAACTAAAAGATAAGGTTAATATAATGACCTAAACTTATCTAAATTCTATTGGATGAGAGGATTTCGACCCATCCCCACCTTATCTTATAAATAACTCAATTTTGAGCTATTTAAAACCTAACTTGACTTTATAATAAAATAATATTTTTAGTTATTCCAAAGGTTCCCCTCTCCTCCCTTATATAAGGGAACCTACTCCCTCACTTCCTCACACCACTTTGAGCCTTCAAGCTCGGCCAACCCCTGCCACTTTATCCTATACACTTCCCTAGAGACATCCTAGAGGTCCTGGTCTTCTTCAAATACCAATTTTAGTGCTCTAAAAGAAGGTCTCAAAGAAGCACTTCAAAGAAGAGGTAATGTCTGTTACCGATTCTTTCATCTTTATTTTTTCTTCCACTTCGTCCTCTTTAGTTGCTTCATTATGAAGTAATAACACAAGTATAACTCATATACTTATATGTTATTATAAGTACGAAACAACCCTATTTCACCATCTATCCATCCTACGGAAAAAGAAATCAACGCGCGTGCGTACGTACGGAATACCGTCTCCACGCCGTGGTGTAATCTATTTTCCACTACCACTTTACTTGGATGGGTATAATGGTGTAAATAATGACTATATATTACTATTATAAAGTGATATTTATTCTGAAATAGTATACATACACTCCAATACAATTCCATGATCATAGGAATGATATCATCACTCGTGCGTACGTACGAAATACCGTCTCCAGGATGTGAGGCGACTCGTTCTACATGATCTTCATTTCATAATGATTATATAAATGAATTGAATGAATGAATATGATATGTGTTACACTAATACCATTCAGGAAATGAGTTATCTATAACCTAAAGAGAAGAATAAGAATTTATTCAACAAAACATGCATAAGAACAAAAAGTTATAAACACACGAATAACAAGTTGCAATGAAATATTACTACTAAGAAGCTAAGAATATGACCATATATGATATCATAAAAATAGGTATGATTCTGGAATAAGCCAATAACATCATTTAAATAATTATACAGGAGGTTTGGACACGTACAAAGCATATCAGACCTAAGGTAAGGGAAAATATCACAGTCTCATTTTAATACGAGATTGTTTATACTTTGAAATTTACTGGGGTGTATTTTATCATTCACATCCATGTTTCCTCAATATGTAATATTTATATCCTTATAAAATAGTTTATATCCAATTTTACCCTTCGGTGAGTTTTTAGTAAAATATATGAAAGGAATATTTTTTCGTTTTTCATACGAGGTACTTTTTGACTTTTCCAACAAAAGTACGAAGAATGCTTTTTTAACTTATACGACAAGAATGGATTTTTAAAACATTATTTCCAAGAAGCTTCCTTTACAAGTTTTCAAGTTTATTTTTAATCAAATTCTTTTAGTTTAGAATTTTATGACATGTTAAGAAAGGAAAAGTGTTTTTGAAGCAGAAAGTATATTTTCCTCAAGAATGGAGTTCAAGTGTTTTATCAAAATTATTTTCCGTCTAAGATAATAAAGGGGTCTGTTTTTATCCCTATTATTACATTGATTTGATTATGTTGTGATGGAATTATATTTTTATGAATTCCTTTATCTTATATGAATTGTTTTACGATGTCACGATGTTTAAGATTCCCATTTTTATTACATGGTTTATGCTATGATGTATGGTTTTCTGATTTTGTGGCACACATAAGAATGGTATCATTATGCGATGGTTGGGACCTATATATCACAACAATTCATTGGGTAAATATTTTATATCTCATGAGATAGACATGGCTGGAACGGTAGGTTATACCGGTTCAGTGAAACAGGACTGAAACGAGGAGTGAACTCGGTTTAGAAAGGGACTTTTTCCACTAAGATAGTCTGGGCAATGAGTCTTGACTAATAAGAAATGATTCTCTATGATTATATGTGTATGACACAAAGTTTCATGTTTTAAGTTATGATTATTGGGATTACATTTCACTTCTATGATTTATCCCATGTTATGATATTATGATATCTTTTGCAAGTTAAGATTTCCAAAAGTTATGTTCTTATGTATATGATGTGATTGATATTTCTTTTGTTTACCCTTACTGAGCATTTGAGCTAACCCTTTTTTATGTTTTATTTCCCCAAGTCAGGAATAAGGTTATTAAGTAGGATATTCCAAAAAAGGACTCTAGATATGATGAAATAAATGGAAGGCAATGTAGATGCTTTATGAGCCAGTTGTTTATGTTTCCCAGTTTCTAAAGACACTATACCTATACGGTCCTTTCTTGGTTTTGTTATATGTTGTAATAAGTGTGCTTCAATTATGAAGTAATAAAAATGTATGTAAATTATGGGTCGTTATACATTGATTGTGAAATTATATTATATCCCAATCGTTTCTTTTTAGGTAGGGATTATAGAGTATCTAGGAGTTGGGACTTTTAGGACTTGATTTGTATTCCATAATTATGCTCGAGGTACATAATTATAATAGAATGTTGATTTATCAATTATAATTAGGGATCAATTTTTATTTTTTTCGTGATTTAGTCATATATTTTTACTTCTCATTGGTAATTTAAATAATTTTTATCGTGGGATAATTTAGAAATAATTTCATATTGTAAGCATATCAATGATTGATAATTCATTAGGTTATTTGACCAAATTAGTTATTCATATTATATAAAAAATTTATAATTAATAGTTTTGTATTTTATATATATTTATTATTAAATACTTCATTAATATATATTTATAATTTATTTCATATTTGATTTTTCTATATTATGTTTTTGACAGAAATATTATTTCATGTTATACCTGAAGATTTACATTATTTTTTTATAAATTAATGATTAAGTATGTGTGTTTGTTCAATAAAGGGATTCATATAATGTTTTAAAAGGAGAAAATTTTTATGGATATAATTAAGAAATAAATTATCTGATCCTCTCTTGATGTATAATATTATCTTAACTATGATTAAAAAACTTCACTACATGATTTTGAATGATATTTTTAAGTATGGTTTAAAATTTATAAAATATAAATATGGGTTTAAATGGTGTTTTTATTCATTTTAAAACATAAAATATGTTTTATGTCTTGAAAATTTTGTTTTAAAAATAAATTTTTTTCTAAAAATGAAAGAATGAATGACGAAGAATGTTTTTAACCTTTTCAGTATAACCCTTTAATTTGGATGATATGTTATAGATATAAAGAACATAGAGTAATATCTATTTGGTCCTTCGTTAATAATTTGGGATTTTGTATTGAATTATAATCTATAGGTTTTTAATTATTTTTTCATGTTACACATTTTTTGTATAATGTGTGATTCCAATTTGTGATTTTTTCATTTCCCATGTTAGTCACATAATCTATGAATTCTTGGTTGGTTTCTTTCTATTTTTTCTATATCCATTTTCTATTTGGAAATTGAAGGGTTATCCATTAATGGTTAGGTTAATTAAAATATTTTTTAACATGATTTATAGTTTAACTAAATGTTTCTAATTGTCTCATGTATTTGAGTTAGTTTAAAATTAATGAATACTATTATTTGATTTTCATCTTGATTTAATGGACTTATAATGGGTTTAAATCATAGAGTTTGGTTACAATTAAAATAATTTATTTACACTAATAAACATTGAAATTTATAATCAAAGTGGATTTTATAATTCATTTTTAAATAAATTAATATAAAATAGATTTTTATTTGAAATTGTACTATTAATTTATTTTTTCATGTTTTTTTAAAAGTAAAATTGTATTGTGAATATATTAAAAAAAATTGGTTCTTCAGTCAACTATGGGTATATTAATAGGTATTTAAAACATTCATTGAATGATTTTTATCAAAAAAAATAATTGGGCATGAATTGGTTGTTTACCTTATCAAGTTTTCACTTAGTTTTTATATACATCATTGGATTTAAATTATGGGAAGTGTAGTTTATATGTTTATTAATGATGTGACAGGTGAAAGATTGTATAGATGTTTTATTTTGTTTGAGGAGTTCTATAATTATATGTTGCGGTTCTAGGATTCCA
Source organism: Viscum album (assembly GCA_963277665.1). NCBI lineage: Eukaryota > Viridiplantae > Streptophyta > Magnoliopsida > Santalales > Viscaceae > Viscum > Viscum album. The sequence continues at coordinate 1,809,831,003 of OY728159.1, read as the reverse complement.
TCGAGTACCCAATATCCTTTTATTGTGTTCTCGGTGAATGTGTTAGTGAATTAGATTCTACAAGTCAACTTCAAAATAGTTTTATGTTAAAGAATGGTGGGGCTTAAATAGTTTTTTCAAACTCATTTTAATGAATAAATTTTGAATTTCTTATAATAATTCTCCCATCTATATATTTTATGAGGGGTTCTCATTTCCCATTTCTTTTTCTTTTTTTAACACCTCAATTGAGGAATATATGATGTTTTAAAAAACACCAACTCTTTAGTGATCCTATTTATTCCTCCCCTCCAATTCTTTTCCATATTTTCATCTATTTTATCTCCTTTAAATAAGATAGTTAACATTATTATTTAATGATGCCTAGTTAAATGTTTCACATAACAAAGGGATTTTTATTCCCATTTATGGTTAAGGAAAACCATATGATTCATCTTTGTGAAAAATGTCTTGTATGATTTTTCTATGGATTATATAGTTCCATTTTTGGCATCAAAAAAATAAAAATTATTTTTTCCTTAAAATTATTGAGCCATGGGAATTTTTAAAATGGGGGATTAAAATTCAATTTTTTATTCTTGGAAATAAATAATTCAGTATTTATTTCAATAAAATAAATGTTTTATAAAATAATACATTTATTTTTAAAATAACATGACGTATTAAATAAAACATTTATATTATACAACTATTTATTACAAAGTGTATTAAAATATTAAAAACTTATTTAGTGAAAGGATGCATAATTTTACCTTTTGGTTATGTTTTAAAGGGTATCTATGTTACATTGTATGCCTTGTTTTCTTTTTTATGATTATGAAAGTTTACTAAATCCATGCTTATTAATGAGGTAATATATAATTTATATATTGTTATAATTTATTAACTTTCTTCTACAGGATGTGTTTTTAGAATTAGTATACATATATATATAATAGAATATAACATATTTATTTTAGATTGATTTATATTTTCTAATTTTTTTCACTTTTATGAAAATATTTTTTAATAGTAATGTTTTCCATAGAGGTATTTTGAGTATTGAGTTGCATTTACACAATTTTATTTTTGAAGTTATTTGTTTTTGTTTTCATAAAATCCCCTAAAAATTGTGACAAATACATGTTTTTTTGTTTTTTAATGTATTTTAAATTCTTTTTTAATCATTTCTTATATAATAACATTATATATTTAATAATTTTTTATTTGAACAAGTTAGATTAATTTTTTGGAAGTGATATTTTATAAACTTCTTTAAAATATTTTTTAGGGAATTAATATTTATATGGGTTGTTATACCTTAAATTTTATTTTATTTAAAAATCATGTTTTTAGAACATTGAATTTTTTTACTATTTTATAAATTACCTAATAAAAGTTTCTTCCATTTTTAGATGAAACATAGTCTCATACAGAGTACGGTTGAGTTTTAAGAATAATATCAATGTGTTTTTTGGTAAAATAGAGTAGTTTTTAGAATTTCTCAAAATATTAATTTGTGAACGTGGATTTCATTTTGATGAACGTAGTGTAAAAAAAATTACAATATAAATTTCATAATTCATGATTATCCTAAACATATTTCAAATCATTACATTTTTCTTTTATGATATTTTAAAGTTTTAAGGAAAAAATTACTAGAAAATTAAAATGTGTATCTTTAATCGGTTTAAAAAGCCTTCAGTTGTTTATAACACTCATAATATGCTAAGTGGCCTAATTATACAATTGTATATTTTAATTACCATTTATTTTTAAACAAATATTATATAGAAATTAAACATTGTGATGTGAAAGTAATATTCATATTACATTTTTATAATTATTAATTTCAAAAAAATGGAATGATTTTTTGTTCTTAATTGTAATTTAGGTGTTTTGATAATTTATCTCTATTTGTTCATGTTTGGAAATGTAATAATTTGATATAATGGTATCATGATTCAACTATTATATGATAACTAACAATATTAACTAGAAATAAATAAAATTTATCTTTATGTAATTACTCCATACGTCATAATGGGATACATAAATGAAATTAGAATAACTCGACTATTTTGAGTTTTATTTTTATCAAGTGATCATCTCTCTTTCCAATATTTTCATCAGTATTTTGTTTGATCTATATTATTATTTAACATATTTTATATAAGTGATTACTCTGCTATATATCAAGAATTAATCATAAATAAATTAGCAAAACTAAAACACTATTTAAGAGTTGAATTGATTGTGACATTATGTCTATATTATATAGATACATTTAAATTCATGTGGTTTTATATATCTATATTGTAGGAATCCTAATATAATTATAAAAGGATAATATCTCAATAATTTTTTTATTATATATCGTGGTAGGATATTGTCCATGTGGGATCTTTGTTATGACCATTCCACTAAAATTGGTAGAAGTTAGTTTGTCCTCTCTATCTAGGAATATCTAACAATGGGGAGTCACTGCCTTCATTTTTTTCATATTAATAACCTCGAAAAAATAACATCATTATTTAGTGATCAGTTTTTTTCCCTGATACTCATTGAGGCTGATGGGATTATTTTGAAGAAAAAATGTGTTAAGTGTCCTTATACATAGTTCCCAGTATAGACTTGGGTATAATTTATTATAAAAATGGTTTTCTTATAAATATATGCCAAATATTGTATACTAAAATCTTTAGGGGTCAAGATTTTAACCATTCTGAATTATTATCCCATACTTTTGGAGCTTTATTCCACCTCAAAACCCTCTCATGTGAGCCATCCTTCCTCCTTGGTTAATCTATTATAAAATATTCCTAATTCATCATTTTTCTCTTAGTGTATATTAGTATCCCCTATAATTCTTCATTATTCATTTTCTAACATGCGATAATGAACTCAAACTATTCTCTTATTACTCTATGACATGTGATATACTATATTTAATTTTTATTTCATTATATATACCTAGTACAGGTTTTGAATCTATGTGATGAAATATTAATTGAGTTTTTTCTATTATAGTTCCCTTATATCTATTTCATTGAGAAACATTCCTTAGTATTTCTCATGTAGGGTTGGATAAATCATTATTATATCAATATATATTCATAATTTAGACCTTGACCAATAATTATTAAATATTATAGGTATTTTAACCCCATATTTATCTCATTTACAATTATAGTTATCCTAGAAATGGTTTAGAGCTAGTAGGACGTAATGGTAATTTTATGGATCATATAATAAATTACTTCCCAAATGGATTAGTAAAATAAATGATAAATTTTAGGTGTGTAAATATTTTTATTACTAAGTTAGCATGTAATTTAAAGGATTTGATATAATACATGCCATTATATAACCTTTAATATCATGTTGGTTATTTCATTATTGTTTACTATGATGGTAAATGGGGGTAAACATTGTTTATGATACCATAAATTATCGTTTATAGTATGTTTTCAACTTATATTTATGCTTTATCTTTGAAGATTTCCATATATACTATGATTCTAACTTATATCTATGTGGGGGATGTTTTTTATGTGTATATGTTATTTTATATTATAATGAGTAAGTATCCACGTGGTTAGGAATATGTATTGTTTTGGGATGGTAATGCAATGCCTTGGAACGGTATAACTTATTCATGAAGGGAAGGGATCAAAATTCATTGTCACTCTATATATAGGATTCCCTTTCAATGTGGTCATTAGGAATATAAATTTCACATAACAATTAGTTTATACGTGTTTGTGAATACATATACATGTGTATGGTATATATAGTTTTACTCACTTCATCATTTTGAGGATGGATTGATGCTATATTCTATATTCTAAATTGATGATTGAACTATTTATTTTAGGCATACACCCTCCTAGTTTAGGGAGTTTTTTATAATCACGTATATCCATGTTAAATGAGTAATTAATATTTATTTTTATTTTTATTCATATTTCCCATTTACTTGTATTGATTCCATGTACACTATAGTTTATGCCAGGTAGTAAGGTATGGGTAGTGGAATCTTACTATTAAGGATATGCTCACAAAATATACAGAGACCAATGGGATGTGTGTAGTTCAATTATATGTAATCTAGGGACAAGTAGTGTTTTAGATCATTGGATATGGTTCTACATGAATTTTAGATCAAGGTTGGTATTTAGTAACCACATTGTGGATGAATTGTGTATGGGAATATGGGTTTTCCAATATCATCTCTATAAGTGATATCTTGTTTAGGACTTTTATTTTAGTGTTTTAAGGACTTATTTATTCCATACATGTTTATATAGAGTTTTTTTTTCAAGTTTCAAAATTAATTTTTAGACCGTGTTATTTTTTAGTAAATTTTTGTATATAAATTTTTGTTCATTGTATTTTCATGAATTTTGAATGGTTTTAAAATTTACCTGTTTTTATTTATTATCTATATAAACAGATGATGTGTTATATGAAAAGATATTTTATCCCCATTTGGGGTTCATGTATAGAAATTATATAATTTAAATATGGTAAACCATCTACCACCCATATTTATTCCATTCCTTAGTGTTTATGTTGCCCTATAGTGATCATAAATTATTCTAGATGTGTTGTAAAGATTTTATCCATGCACTATTTGGGTATCCAGGTCACAATCCTTAAAAATATCACTAAAATAAATTTGAAACAATCATATTCCATTTAAATTTCGATTCAATAACTTCCACATGTATGATATGAAAATTGAATATTGAATTTTTATAATGCCAAGACAAAGAGGGAGTGTTGTAGTGTTGGAGAGTATTTGAATTCAAATATCAACCTTTATAGCCTCAAAATATATTTCATCATAAGAATAAAATAAAATAGAATCTAAATTTATAAACATAGAACCATTAAAAATTATATTCACCCTAAGACCACACATAATGGATTATCACTCTATAATTATAGATTTGGTGAGTTGAAAATGAAATTAATTTTGAATAGAATGAAATTAAAAGAAAAAGAAAAAGAAAACAAGAAAAATGAAAATGGTCATGGGTTCTCATAATAGTCCCTTTGGTGTTTCCCTTTATTTATAGGATATCTATCCACATTATGAATCAATAAAATAATTATAGAAAATAAAATTCAAACCAATATTATGTTTGATTCATTCATTGACCATTTTCCCTGCACATGTATATATTATCCTTATCTACTTTTTCCATCTTTAGAGGTTGTTATGGAATCAACTCATATTTTATACTTCCTTTGATAAAAAATGACCCTCAATACATCTATGAGAATAATTTCTTTATTTCATTCTACTGATTCAAGGATTATTTGAAAAAGGATTCAGATAAGAATTCATTATTTTGATGCTTGTTTTATATGACTGGATCATCTTTATTGGTGATGTGTGAAATCCCTTAGCTATTGAGGATTACATAACTAATTTCTGTACTAATAATATATTGTATTGTGCTTGGGGTTTGAGTGATCCATGTTGTGTTACACCTACTAGATTGACTAATAAGATTGAATTAATATGTTTTGAAATTGGCTAAACCTAGGAAACATTATAATAGTATTCACATAGATAGCGAGGTTTTTAAATATAAAATTTATAATGGATTGTTTAGGATTTGTATGTACAGATTATTTATCAATATAATGAGTGTTGGAACCATGACTCTCGTAGGACACAACATATGCTTTACTTGGATGCTGTTCTTAGATGTAGCAATGTTTTAGGTGTCTTAAACATGTTATATCTATAAATTAAATATGTACCATCATACTGGTGTGTTGGTGGTGTTAGGGTAGTTTTGTAAATATATCATGGATTTATATTTCAAGTTATTACCTCACCTATTTATGGTGGATGGCTATAATGATGGGATTCAATGTATCTTTTGAAGATGGTTTTTCTTGGGTGGATGAGTTTGTGTGGGGAATTAGGTTATATAAGGTTTCAAAACGATATGATAAAGTGTGATGATAATGTATATGATCTGATGATCTTGAGTGTCACAATCCATGTTGATCTAATAATTCAAATTTTTTATCACCATTGACAATGGACCTAATCAATTGTAAAATAGAAAGAGATTCGACCAAACCAAATCTAGATAAGTGATGTTGGTTTTCAGAGTATCTAGATCATTATGTTAGGTGTATTATTACATGGGATTTTAGTGGTATTTTCTTGTCAATCATTTATTGTATCCTAAAAATATCTAATACATAAAAATGTATTTTTATAATACTATGAATAAAATTTTTAAAAAATCCTTTTTTTCTAATTAATCAAAAAAAATTATTTCAATTATGAAATATAACTCAATTTTATAAATTTCCTTCAAATGTCAACTATAATTAAATTTTTGATCATCTCCTAAATTGTATAAATAATGGAAACTATTTTACATGAAATACACATAATAAATGTGAATAATTTTTATTTTATTAGTGTTTTACATTAGATAATCTATGGGCACAAAACTTTTTGGACTATCTATACTATATGATTTGGGTTTTGATATGTTTTTACTTTATAAGGAATAAAGAACTTTACAATTTTGAGAGTTTTAAAGGCCTAAATAAATCTATATTTCTTCTTATGTATCAAAAAAAAATGAATAATTATAATGATTTAATTTAATTATCTCATGTTGTTGACCATATTAAAAAGTTATAACCAAATTAATCTAAAATAATTATACAATAAAATAATTATGTAATGTGCCTACAGAAATAAAAATTATTTATATTGTCCAAGATATATCCATATGAATAACTTGAAAACAATTTATAATACAATTTTTTTGTATCAAATTAAAATCATAGGAAACATAAATTTTACATAAGAGAATATATAGTATAATTGGTAGATAAATCGTGATTTTCTAGATCATATTATATTCCTTTAGCATGTGGGAATCTTGACCCAAAGTCCCACTATTCATATATCATTACTAAAGATTAATTTAAAATTCAATATAATTTTGACTCAAAATATGTATGAACAATAATAATAATCTTCTACTTCAGAATTATAAAATAACTTATTATTTTTTATTAAATAAATTATACCATTTAAAAAACTATCCATGGAAATCCTCAAATATAGGGCATAATATTTATAAGATGTAATTTAAAAAATTTAAATTATAATATAATTTTCAAAATATTAAAATCTATATTCAGGAGTATTTACATAGATAAATAAATTTGTAAATGAATAATTATTTTTTATCCTGAGATATAAATATTTAAAAATAATATAGAATCTTCTATAATCAATAATTTATTTATTAATTTAAAAAAAACTAGAATAGTACACAAAAATAATCAAGATGCATTATGGGGGTATAAAACTATGTTACCTAAATGAATCCCCTCTAACTGAGTCCCTCCCACTTAGGGGACATAGAAATTATATCCGGAGTGCATAAGATGTTCTTCCCATTAGTCAACAAGGAGGATAGATAATAAGCATCATTATTACCCTCACCCCATGTGTGGAGATTGTTTGGGTTGTTACAAATGAGGCTAAGACATTTTTGAATAATGTTAGAGATAGACAGTGAAATTGATACCTTACTTATCAATGAGTTATTAACGATAATTGACTTACTCTCCACTACACCAATGGTGATGTTGCTCGGCTTGGAAAAGTGGAGGTTGGTAAGAATCACCAAAGCTCCATCTTTCATGGAGTTACCACTTCTGTAGTGGGATGTGAATGAAACTATAACCAAGCCCCCAGAGTCATTAATCACACAAGCACCCCTCATGATTCTGATGGAACACAAACCAACCATTCCTAGATTAGGCACCATGGGGTGAGGAAAAGAACTTACCTAGTTCCCCTGACACTTGTTTCAAGTGGAATGATGGATTTGGTTATCTATATTAAGAAACCATAGAGTTGAAGCTTTATTATAGTCTTTAAAAAGATGAACCAAATTAGGCAAAGTGTTCCTGACCCCTGCGATCATATTTCTCTGGGTAATATTAACCTCTTTATACTTAGCTTTATTTTGAGCATTCTAAATGCACCAACAACCTCCAACAAGAACCAAAGGACGAGCCATTATTTTGGAGGCTTTATTATCTAGAGCATGGAACCTTATTTCAATAAACGGAGTGTCTGAAATCTCTCCAAAGATAGTGCCAATAATGTTCGTGAAGATCGACCACACTACAAAAGCCCAATCGCCTTCAATGAATAAAATTTCGAAAGTCACCTATCGACTCCCTCGGTAGCAAGAACATCTGGAGTCGATAAAAATTAAAATCCTTTTAAAGTTATCATAAGTTGGTAATGTATGGTTTTAGATTCTCCATAAAAGAAAATTATAATTGGCTAAGATTTTCTCCTAATGGGTCCCTCCGCAAACATTTGTTTGATCTGTGGGCATCATTGACTTTCATAAATCCTTAATGGAGAAGGTTATTGAACTGTAAGTAGTGACAAAACACTTGTTAGGATTTTTACTAATATCAATCAGATCAAATGTATCCAACTTAATACTATTTAGTATAGCTATAATAAGCAACGGATGCATTCCTGCATGATGGAAGTAGATATTGGTAACAGGGCATCATGGATACTCAATCTTATAACCTACGAAGTTATAGTTCTAAAACGATATCTCCCCTCTCCCCAAAATCTATATAGTGTAATACTAAGGGGTCGAGATGAGATAATCAATCATGGTCCATATGGAGAAAGAGTGTCCAACCAGTTTCTCTCGAACTCTACATATTTAGACTCCATGAACCTACCCCACAGAGATCGTGATTCAATAAATTCCCATGAAATCTTTTAATTCATGCCACAAAGTGCTCTATAGATGTTCCATACATTGAAACCCCCCTCATAAATAGTTTTTTATAATATTTCCTATGAATCCTAACGATGTTATCCATAATAATGAACATCCTAGAAAAACAAAACTAGGATCTTGTCAATGTTAGATGTCAGTACCTTCAAGACCTTGACAGTAGAGTGTGCATGAACTAGAGTTTAGGTAAATATAATATTCACTAAATAAATACATCATATACACTATATGAACCTATTCTTAAAGGTTTTGAAATGGCCAGAAATTTTGGAAAAAAATATGGTTGAAGTGTTGGAAGAGAAGTCTTACAGAGGAATAGGGGATCCTAGGTATTCCATGGGAAAAGAACCATGCCTTATAGTCAATTTCATAATAAGATCCAAAAAATTTCATTGTAATTTAACATATATCACTTGAGAATATTGACATATTATTTAAAAAACACTGTGATTCAATACACATGGAAATAAGTGAATATAGAAAAATATTCTCTAGAATCTATTTTTGTTCTAGTAGAAGGGGCCAGAAACATTATTAATCATCGAATTCTTCTACTACATTATAAAAAATTGATTTTTTCTGTATGTATCTTTCCCATCATATCCCAATGATTATTTTCTTCTTTTATTGTGGATTTTAAAAGGGCTTTAATTAAAATTTAATATTTTTAGTTTCAAATAAATTTTTCAAAATAATATTTTTTTTCACATTGTCTCATATTGTGATATCTTATATTGTATTATGTGATATAGGTGAAATATATATCACTATCTAGGGGAATAAAAATATCTAATATCATTGTTCATCTTACCACAGTTAATGAAATCATATATCCCTTGTTTCGATGAAGTGTATTTCAATTATCATGTTGTTTTATTTTGTAATTTTTGATGTAAATCATATCAAGGGGTATGATATACATATATTTTTTCATGTGATAGAAAAAATAAAGGATTTGAATGATCACATATTGAATGCTACATGTATGTCATTATATATGTTATAACTGAATATTTTTATTTAAGAAAAATAGAAAATGATATCTTATATCACTATCTAGAAACATCTTATATAATGGTATGGATTTTTTTATTTCATCCAATAACATATGAAATTAAAAATATCCACATATTACTGTATGTGGTATAATTTTTTCCATAAAGTTTTCGCAATTCCCTAAATACTTATAGACGAACCTGGGTTAAATTAAAGTTGTGATTGTAAGGATGTATTACAAAATAAGTGATATTTAATTTAAATTAGTCTTTAGGAATTAAATATGGATATAATAAACCTTGGAATATGTTTAGAGATTTTTTGGGGAGTTTAGTAGCTATTTTTATAAATAAAAAATCATAATATTTAATTTTATACTACTTTATTTTGTAATCATTTTGAATAAATGTTATTTGATAAGGAAATACTACACTATATTATTAAATTATTGTTTCATTATATAATAGAAATTTATGAATTACTCCTTGACACATAATTGGTTTGTCTTTTGTAATTATAAATTAAAAAAAATATTTATTTGTTTATATATTGATAATTTCATCCCTATCTATATTTTTACATTTGATTATATTTCCAAATTAAACTAAATATGTAATAAAATAATATTATTATTTTTCCTATTTAATTAATTATCATATTAAATTTTTATTTTATTTTTTACTTTATTGATGGACTTTATTCATTAATAAAATTATTTTATGTATTACATTTGTTCTAAAATTTAATTTCCCATTGTTCTTTGAAATTTAACTTTTTTTATAAAATGTAAAAATGTATCTTGAAAGTATTATAAAATTATTATTTTTCTTCTAAAGTCTCACAAAATTTTATAAAGTCTTAATATGCTTTCTAAAATCTTATAATGTTTTCTAAATTCTTAAAAAGTTAATAAAGTGTAATGGTGTTTTATTAAATCATATAACGTTTCCTAAAGTATTACGAAGTTTTTTTTTCATTATGTATAATTTTTATGTGTTTTTCTATAATTATTACATGGTTTTAAATGGCTTAAAAACTCATAATATTATAATATTGTATAATTTCTTTTGATAATATTGATTGTCTTACAAAAATGTATTATAATCCTTATGAAATGGAGTTTTGAAAAGGTCATAAATTTTATGATGTATAAATTCTTACCAAGTCTAAATTAATGGGAATTTCTAATTCCTTATGAACTATTATATTGTATTAAAAGATGAGATGATTGTTTACTTTTTCATTTTTAGCAGTTGATCCATAATTATTTATTTGCTTTATTTGTAATGGTTGTTTTAATTGATATTATGGGATTCAAATTTGAAATTTAAATTTTGATGGAATTTTTGTAAGGTTTTTTATCATGGAATATCTATGTTCTTAAAGGTTATTTAGTTATATTTTTTATTGGAAGTTATTATAAGAATTTTTATATCCAGATTTAGGGTTTAATTATGAGGTTCATTATTTTAATTAATTATAAAATAGGTAAATTAATAAAATGAAAATATTTTATATTTCAAAAAATATATTTTATGAGATATTTCATGGATTATTCAAATTATCTTGAATAATTATACCAGATAGAATATTATGGATTTTAATTTTTCAATAGTTTAAAATTATTCAGGATTTTTTTAATCTGAAGAACAATTCTAAAGTAATTCATTATTTCAAGGATAGTAATTTAAAAAATTTACAAATTATTTATTATATTTTAGCAGAATCTATATTTTGTTAATGAGTGTTGGTAACATTATTATTATTCTTTGTGAATTATTCTAAATGTTTCCAAGTGTATTGATTTTCTAGTTTTTATATATAAATGGAATAGAAGTTACAAGAGATATAGCGATACACTAAGAAAATAATACAAGATATAATAGTAGGAAATTTATTCATGAAATATAAGTATTAAATGATATTAAAGAAATGGCCTAATAACTTTAACAATCACTACTACATTTCAGTAAAAATATTTTAAGTAATTTTTGAATTCAGGTCGTGCTACTAGAACTAATTTACCTTATCTCTACTTGATTGTTTTTTTAAATTTTTTACTTTATTTCACAATCTATTTTAATGAGTTTTAAAGGCTTATTAATGTGTGTGTTTACCTAATAAGAGCTTGTTATGACTAGTTATACCTCTAAATAGTTTTTTTTATAATTTTATTATAAGTCCCAATTAATTTTTTAGGTTTTATTGTTATTATACTTCCACTTGAAATTTTTTTATAATAATGTTGTGAGTTACCATTAAAATTTAAGACAATTAATTGATACCATGTCTATTAAGGATTATATGGGTGTGAAGAGTAGTTTTAGTATCCCATTTTGATCTGATCTAATATAAAAAAAATATTTTTTCCCATTACATAATTCTTTTACTATAATTGTATTTTAAATTTTAAACTATTTTATTCCTTCCCCTCTAGAAATTCCAGCCAGGTTTCAATTTCATAAAAAAATTGGTTTTAGATCCTTGTCCCATTTAGAGTATGAGCTCCATTATCTTATATTGAGACCACAATTTGTATTAGTTCATTAGATCTATAGATTTTTTTTTCTCTTACACTCTCCCTAAGCTTAATAGTATAAGGAAAAGACTATTTTACATGGTATTATAAGTTTCAAATTGTAACACCCCAAGCTTCTACGGTACGCTTCTCTTTGAATAATGTGATAGTGTGTGTTATATGCAACACTGAGTTCTAACACACCATAACCAATCAAACTAGCCGTTATGAATAGTAATACCTACTTTTTGAAATTATATATTTTTTATATTTCAAAATGGACATTATTTTTGGATTCGGAATATCGAATTTAGCCTAAGGTGAAATTTTGGTACTTTTCGGATAACTTTAATATTTTGATGAATAGTGAAAATTACTAAATTTTAATTAAAAACAACTTTTTTAATCAAAATAATTAATAGTGATAAGTTATGGATTTGAGTGGTATTAAAGTATATTTATAATATAGTTTTACCATTTAATATAATGTTGGTCATTGGACATAATTTTACAATTAAACCGAACATAAACAAGTGTCAATCTTTTGATAGTTATTATCTCTTAAAAACACGCTTTTTGTTTTGACAGCGGGAATTAATTTTAAATTAATTTCTGCTACTTCTGTGTTTCAAATTTAGAAAAATGGATTCCATATTTGGAATCAGGATGTTCAAATTGTGTAAATAGGTAACTTTTATTTTTAGACATTTTGAATAATTGTTGCGCTAAATATTTTATTTACCATGGTTAAGGGTAAATCCGCTAAATAAGGGTTAAAAAATAATATTATAATAATACTAAATTGCCTTAAAACGTGTCCTAGACTTATTGGTTGATAACTTTTCGACCATAGGCATATTTGGGTCTATTTTGGGACCACATGGTGCCACTTGTAGGTGATAGGGACATTTTATTTTAATTAGGTTAAAATGAATACAAAAATGACACAAGCATATATCTTTTAGCAAAACAATTTTTACATAGGTTTATATATGTTGGATTTTAGATTATAAATATTCATTAGAAATATAAAAATATTTCCTACATAATTATATTTTATTTATAATTTTTAGACAGTAAATAATTTAATTTATTTATGACACAATGATGATGAATTAATTACTATAATAGTGAAAAATTAAAATAATTGATATTATAAATACCCAAATAAATATAATATGAAACTTTTAATGAATTAAACAAATTTTATAGGATAATATGATATATTAGGATTGATTTATTTGACTTTTTTCGAAGTAATCATTCTGTTATGAGTTTCACAAAAATCAACTATTGAATAGTGTCAAAATTGACATAAAAGAGTTCTTAAAACAAATATTATATTATTAATTGATATCAAATTCCTAAAAATCTAAGGTTCGTCCAAGAGACTTATATCATGATATTTTCATCATTAATGGACCACTTAGAGGTCGCTTGAATGTATATAGTAAGTCTATTAACTATATATTATAAAAATACAAAGTGACATGGTAAATGTCAAACTAATTAACTAAAAGATAAAACTAAAAGATAAGGTTAATATAAGTACCCAAACCTGTCTAAATTCTATTGGTTGAGTGGTTTTCGACCTATCCCCACCTTAACCTTTGATTAATCAACTTTGGAGCCATTGGAAACTGAATATGAATTTATTATAAACTAATATCTCTTGATTTTCCAAAGGTGCCCCTCACCCCTCTTATAAAAGGGAACTCCTCCTTCTCATTTATTCACACCTTCAAAGCCTTTTGGTTCGGGAAACCTCTGCCCAAATACTCTCCCAACTTCCCTCACTACAACCTGGAGGCCTTAGTTTGATCAAAAATCCAACCTAAGGATCCCTTTTGATCAAATCAAAAGGAAGAACCTGAAGGAGAGGTAATGTTTTCACCACCCCTTTTCAAGTTCCTTTCTTCTTCCACTACTTCTTTCTTTGTTATTACCATTCTAAAATAATAAATCCAGTATCTTATATATACTGTGATGTTATTATAAATATCGTACAACCATATTCAGTAGTCTATCCACCCATTGAATAGCATGTCACCATACGTGCGTACGTACGGCTTACCGTCTCCACGTCGTGGTGTAATTGTTATTCAATATATTATTATTTGGATGGGTATAATAATGATGTGTAACTCATGTAAATAATAAATATAACATGTTAATGATTCTGTATATATGATATACCATCCATTTATATATTATTTTAATATCAAAAGAATGATATTGTCGCTCGTGCATACGTACGAACTACCGTCTCCACGAACGCGATGAGATTCATTCTCCATCGTTCTATTAAAGTATAATTATCATTTGATGATTTAAAAATGATGTTTAAGGACTTTATATCATTCTGTATACGAAAAATATACAACCTATCCATGACAAACATGGATTATGTAAGAAAACATATAAAAGAAAACGAGTAGGTTAACACACGAAACGACGATAATTCAAAAATATTATTAACAAATCAATGTTAAAAGATCATATATGATATCATATTAATATATATGATTCTTGTATAATTTTAAAAAAAATTATTTCACCATTATACAGGATGTTAACCTACCCCAACCAAGGAAAAGTACAAGGTAAGGGTTATTTCACAATCTCTTCATTATCCGAGGTTGTTTATACGTAATAATCTACTGGGATCTCTTTATCATCCACATCCATGTTTCTTAAAACTGTATTCCAAAACATTTTTACTATTCACAAGAATATGGGTTAAAGTCATTTATACCATTTTTTGACTTTTTTATAAGAGGTTTATAAAGGAATCTTTCCGTCGTTTTCCAAACAAGGTGCTTTTTAACCTCTTCGACAAAATTTAGGTAAGAATGTTTTTTTTAACTTATACGGCGGGTGCGGCTATTTTCCACCGTTATAAAATCATCAAAGCTTCCCTTACAAGATTATAAGAATATTTTCAACGAAAATGTTTTATTTTATATGGATTTTAAATGATTTCAAAATAAAAGAGATATTTCTCTAAAAAGAGTTTTGATTTCATCTATGTCAACATCCTTTGTTGGATTTTACGCTTATGTGAAGTTTATTTATTATGATACAAAACTTATATGTTGTATTGAAGGTTTTGTGATATGTTTGACTATGAATGTGCTATTTTTATACCATTCATGGTTTATGGTGAAAGTATTGACATTTCGTATCCTAGTTTTAATACGAATGTTTATGTTATGTTTAAACCTTTTCATATG
Organism: Viscum album; assembly: GCA_963277665.1. Classification (NCBI taxonomy): domain Eukaryota; kingdom Viridiplantae; phylum Streptophyta; class Magnoliopsida; order Santalales; family Viscaceae; genus Viscum; species Viscum album. Next base: position 1,809,815,440 of record OY728159.1, on the reverse strand, counting down.
GGAATGCATTGGACTTAATATGTGACGGGTGGAGCCAGCTATAGCTCCTCGATGCATCGGTAGGTCTCATGAGACAAACTAGTGTCTTGGCACAAGGCCTTGACAAAATCTTATTTGTAGTCCTGGCACGAGGCCTTGGCTATGTGGTTATGATAGTCTGGCATTATGCATTCCATCATTATGAAAGTGGTTATTGATTTTGCAAGTGATTATTCGATTAGTAGAATATCCATGTGAATAATTAAATGGAATTATTTCATTTGATTTATGCCATACTATGTTGAAAGTTCAAGTTTGAAAGGCTTTTGTTTTAGTTATACATTTTCTTAAATGTTTATTCTTATTTATGAAAGTTTCCGCTATATTGTTATCCTTACTGGGCATTTGAGCTCACCCCTTTTCTATGTTTTATTTTTCCCAGGAAGTGAAGAAGTAAATTATGAATGACCTGCAGGGATATTATGTGGGGATATGAGTGTGTATTATGGAGAAAATATGTTGTTGTAGTAGTTTTTCACTTTATGATGTAATGTAAGACTTATGAATATATCTAGTGTTTCCAAGGCTACTAAACCAATCAGTCTTTCGAGATTTGATCTTTCTTGTGATCATGACAATGTTATGTAATAATGCACTGACTCAGGGTAACTAGGGTCGGGGCGTTACAGTTCGTATCAGAGGAAGTTTAGTACAAACCTTGGAAGCTAGATTTAGATAAACTCTGATTAGAGTACGTAGACCTAAGACGAACTTTGAGGATTAGTATAGAAGAACTTCCTAGAATTTTGGTATTGTAGAGATTTTGTGAGTTTTCCAAGAAATACGTCCCTATCTGGATACGTGCAGGTATAGGCGGCTCTAACACAGATGTAACAAGGGGTAAAACCCGAAAACACCGCTTTGAGCGAGACTCGAACAGGAACTGGTGCACGACAACGGGCCTTGCTGCATTCCTGGTTACGACACTCCCGGGGGATATGTTTAGGATAACTCTCATTTTCATTACAAATCATTATGAAGGGTTTATGAGTATATACTTACTCAAAGAAAACATTTTTATGATTATGGATTATATCCATAAATAGTTCAATTTATGTTAAGTGTTTTATAAGTATGGGATTATGTATTTTGATTCATAAACTGATCTAGTTTATGCCATTGTTTAGAAATGGAACCTAGTGGAAGAAATGGAAACCGTATCAATGCACGCACTCCATGTAGGGATTTCCCTCCTTCTCAAGATAGATATAGTGGAGCTGGTGATACAACTGGTGTCGATCAGCTAATCACCATACTGGGACAACTCACTCAGGTTATGAATAATAACATTACCCGTATGGTACACCCCGATCCATAGCATGGAGGATCATTGTTAGATCGATTCATGAGGCAAAACCACCAACGTTCAATGGGATTACAAATCTCGTAGTAGCTGAGCAATGGATAAATTCCCTAGAGAAAATATTTCAGGCTATGGGGAGCAGTGAAAGGGAAAAAGTTATCATGGCAGTTTACCACCTCACTGGAGATGCTGATCAATGGTGGTCATTGATTCAAAACATGAAGGAAGATGATGAAGTATCAAATATGGAATGGAGGGAGTTCAAAGATCTGTTTTTAGAAAAATACTTTCCTCACGACCATCGAGCAGATATGGAAAGGCGATTTCTGAGTCTGAGACAGAAGGAGGATGAGAATGTCGCAAAGTATGAGGCTACTTTTACAAGGTTAGAAAGGTATGCTGGAGATTATATACATAACCCAAGAAGTAATATTGATCATTTCTTTGATGGGTTAAAACCATTTCTTTGTCGAGCATTAGTCTCACAATCCTTTTCGTCGTACGAAGACATTGTCTCATGTGCTATCAAGACCGAAAAGGAATTATCTATGTCTTATGACTTTAAAGAAAAACAAGAGAAGAAGAGACCTGCTAATCAATCAGGGAATGGAAATAAGGGGAAGAAGGGAAAGGTTGAATATCCATCCTGTGGTAAATGCGGGAAGAAACATCCTAGTACTTGCTTGAAGGGAATGAGAGTCTGTTACAAGTGTGGTGAAAAAGGCCACCAAGCTCGTGATTGTAAGGGAAAGAAGGAAGCTACCAACGTTCAGTGCTACAATTGCAGGGAGATGGGGCATTATGCAAATGAATGTCCTAAGCTTCAGGAGAACTTACCTCAGAAAAGGCCAAGGGATCAAGGCCAGGGTTATGCTATCACTGCTGCTGAGGTAGAAGCTCCGAAAGACGTGGTGGCAGGTAATTTAATGGTTTCCTCAAGTTTAGCAAATGAATTATTTGATTCTGGATCATCGCATTGTTTCATATCATCCCAGTTTACTAAGAAAATTAGATATTTCCAATTTGATTTAAGAAGGGATTTGTCAGTTAATACCCCTATGGGAAGTATCAGTGCAACAAAGTTTTGTGAATCAGTCCCCATTAGAGCACATAAATGTTCTTTATCTGCTAATCTCATCGTCATAACTATGATTGATTTTGATATAATCCTCGGTATGGAATGGCTTTCGGACTATGATGTGAAGATTTATTGTAAGAAGAAAGAGGTTATGATTCTTTATAATAATGATAAGGAACACCTTATCTTTAGAGCAGAATCGTCACCACCTAATTCTTATTTAGATCCACCCCCATTAGCTCAACTTAATTCAATTATTGGGGAGGAAGAGAATGAAATGATTGTGGGTGAGGAAAGGAATGTTCAAATAGAGGATGTACCTGTTGTGAAAGAATATGTAGATGTATTTCCGGAAGATTTACCTGGACATCCTCCAGAATGAGAAGTTGAGTTTTCAATTGATTTAATTTCTGGATCAAGGCATATATCGAAGACCCCTTTTAGAATGGCCACTGTAGAGTTAGTCGAACTAAAGAAACAACTAGAGGAGTTGAGTAATAAAGGATTTATTCGCCCTAGTGTTTCTCCATGGGAATCCCCTGTTCTTTTTGTTAAAAATAAAGATGGATCTATGAGTTTATGTATCGACTACAGGGAGATCAAGGCTATAACGATAAAGAACAAGTATCCCCTACCTCATATTGATGATTTATTTGACCAACTGCATGGAGCTCAATACTTTTCAAAGATTGACCTTCGATCTGGATACCATCAGTTGTGTGTGAAGAAGGAAGACATTCTGAAGACAGCATTTCGAACCAGGTACAGGCATTACGAGTTTACTGTAATTCCTTTTGGATTGACTAATTCACCCTCTGTATTCATGGATCTGATGAATAGAGTTTTTAAGGAGTATATCAATGAATTTGTGGTGGTATTTATTGATGATATCTTGGTAAACTCTAAAACCTACGAAGATCAGGAAAATCACTTGCGCATTATCTTGAAGACTTTGAGGAGGCATGAATTATATGGAATGTTTAGCAAGTGTGAATTCTGGCTCCATGAGATTTCTTTTCTTGGCCATATTGTCTCTAAAGATGGAATCTCTGTTGATCCTTCTAAGACCATGGAAATCCAAGAAGGTCCAGCACCTACGAGTATAACTGATGTACGTAGTTTTATTGGTTTGGCAGGTTATTATCAACGTTTCGTCCATAATTTTGCCCGATTGGCTAACCCATTAACGAAGCTCACACGTAAAGGGGTTAAATTTGTTTGGACAAAAGAGTGTGAAGAATGTTTCGAAGAACTGAAGAGAAGATTATTCAATGGTCCTATATTGAGTCTACCATCGGGGAATGATGGGTTCGTTATTTATAGTGATGCATCAAAGAAAGGACTTTGTTGTGTCCTTATGCAGGATGATAGAGTTATTGCCTATGCATCACGACAGTTGAAAATTCTTGAACAAAACTATCCTACTCATGATCTCGAGTTAGCACCTGTGATCTTTGCTTTGAAGATATGGAGGCACTACCTCTATGGTGAAAAATGTGAGATTTATACTGATCACAAGAGTTTGAAGCATATTTTCTCACAAAAATAACTCAACATGAGGCAAAGGAGATGGATTGAATTACTCAATGATTATGATTGTACGATACACTACCACCCGGGGAAAGAAAACAAGGTGGCAGATGCTTTGAGCAGAAAATACCTTGCAGTTTTGAACAATATGAGAATTGAAAGGGATCCAATTTTCATGGATCTAGTGAAGATGGACATGGGAATAACCAGGGATGGCGAAACATCAATTCTTTTTCAAATGGTTGCCAAACCATCTTTACTAGAAAGGATTAAGAGTTCTCAGACCGATGATGAAGAATTTAAAAAGAATATTAATGCTGTGAATGATGGGAGAGTGAGAGAATTTGTGTATGAATATGGAATTTTGAAATTCGGTAAGAGACTTTGTGTTCCCGATTTACCTGATCTAAAAAGGGAATTGCTGGATGATGCTCATAGTTCCAATTTCTCTATACACCCTGGGATCACCAAAATGTATAGAGATTTGAAGGAAAATTTTTGGTGGGACAACATGAAGAGGGAGATTGCTGATTTTGTATCAAGATGTATGGTTTTTTAACAAGTGAAAGCTAGAAGGCAACAGCCTGGAGGAGTCATGCAACCTCTTCCCATACTGGAGTGGAAATGGGACAATATTACGATGGACTTTGTCATGGGGCTACCAAAGACTCCTAGAAGGAATGATGCAATATGGTTTATTGTTGATCATCTTACCAAGTCGTCATATTTTCTTTCTATAAGAGAAGATCTACCCCTGGAACGTCTAGCAAGACTATATATTAATGAAGTTGTGAGACTTCATGGAGTACCCATATCAATTGTTTCTGATCGTGATCCCCATTTTACTTCAAGATTTTGGAAAAGTCTTCAGAAATCCCTGGATACTGAACTTCATTTGAGCACTGCTTACCACCCTCAGACAGACGGACAATCAGAATGGACTATTCAGACCATAGAAGACATGTTGAGATCTTTCACACTTGACTTTCAGGGTATGTAGGATCAATATTTACCTCTGGTATAATTTTCCTATAACAATAGCTTCCATTCGAGTATTCAGATGGCACCATATGAAGCGTTATACGGAAAGAGATGTCGTACACCAACCTGTTGGGATGACGTTGGTGAAAGAAAACTTGTAGGCCCAGAACTGGTGGAGGAAACGATGGAAAAGGTGAAGGTAATCCAAAATCACATCAAAGCAGCTCAAAGTAGGCAGAAGAGCTATGCCGATAATCGAAGGAAGGATTTGGAATTTCAAGTTAGTGATCATGTTTTCTTGAAGTTATCTCCATGGAAGGGAGTCATATGTTTTGGTATGAAGGTAAATTGAGTCCCAGGTACATCGGACCCTTCAAAATTCTAGAACGAATTGGGGTTGTAGCTTACCGATTGGCAATGCCGCCAAGTCTCTCCAAAGTTCATGATGTGTTCCACGTATCTCTGTTGAGGAAATACATGCCTGACCCAATGCATGTACTCACCTATGAAGAATTAGAACTGGAACCCAATCTGTCTTATTGTGAAGAGCCCATCAAGATTCTTGATACGAGAGAACAAGTGCTGAGAAACCGGACGACGCGTCTGGTAAAAGTTTTGTGGAGAAACCATAAGATGGAGGAGGCAACGTGGGAACCCGAGGAACTTATGATGAAGAACCACCGGAGTCTTTTCATGTGATAAGTATTCTAAAAATTTCGAGGATGAAATTATTTGAAGGAGGGGAGAATGTAACACCCCAAGCTTCTACAGTACGCTTCTCTTTGAATAATGTGATAGCGTGTGTTGTACGCAACACCGAGTTCTAACACACCATAACCAATCAAACTAGCTGTTATGAATAGTAATACCTACTTTTTGAAATTATATATATTTTATATTTCAAAATGGACTTCATTTTTGGATTCGGAATATTGAATTTAGCCTAACGTGAAATTTTGGTACTTTTCGGATAACTTTAATATTTTGATGAATAGTGAAAATTACTAAATTTTAATTAAAAACAACTTTTTTAATCAAAATAATTAATAGTGATAAATTATGAATTTGAGTGGTTTTAAAGTATATTTAGAATATATTTTTACCATTAAATATAATGTTGGTCATTGGACATAATTTTACAATTAAACCCAACATAAACAAGTGTCAATCTTTTGATAGTTATTATCTCTTAAAAACACGCTTTTTGTTTTGACAGCGGGAATTAATTTTAAATTAATTTCTGCCACTTCTGCGTTCTGAATTTAGAAAAATGGATTCCATATTTGGAATCAGGATGTTCAAATTGTGTAAATAGTTAACTTTTATTTTTAGACATTTTGAATAATTACTGCAGTAAATATTTTATTTACCATGGTTAAGGGTAAATCCGGTAAATAAGGGTTAAAAAAATAATATTATAATAATACTAACTTACCCTAAAACGTGTCCTAACCTTATTGGTTGATAAATATTCGACCATAGGCATCTTTGGGTCGATTTTGGGACCCCATGGTGTCACTTGTAGGTGATAGGGACATTTTATTTTAATTAGGTTAAAATGAATACAAAAATGACACAAGCATATATCTTTTAGAAAAACAATTTTTACATAGGGTTATATATGTTGGATTTCAGATTATAAATATTAATTAGAAAGATAAAAAGATTTCCTAAATAATGATATTTTATTTATAATTTTTAGAGAGTAAATAATTTAATTTATTTATGACACAATGATGATGATTTAATTACTATAATAGTAAAAAATTAAAATAATTAATATTATAAATACCAAAATAAATATAATATGAAACTTTTAATGAATTAAACTAATTTTATAGGATAATAAGATATATTAGGATTGATTTATTTGACTTTTTCGAAGTAATAAATCTGTTATGAGTTTCACAAAAATCAACTATGGAATAGTGTCAAAATTGACATAAAAGAGTTCTTAAAACAAATATTATATTATTAATTGATATTAAATTCTTAAAAATCTAAGGTTCGGCCAAGAGACTTTTATAATGACAGGTTCATCATTAATGGACTACTTATGGGTCGCTTGGATGATTATAGTAAGTTTATTAACTATATATTATAAAAATACAAAGTGACATGGTAAATGTCAAACTAATTAACTAAGAGTTAAAACTAAAAGATAAGGTTAATATAAGTACCCAAACCTGTCTAAATTCTATTGGTTGAGTGGTTTTCGACCTATCCCCACCTTAACCTTTTATTAATCAACTTTGGAGCCATTGGAAACCGAATATGAATTTATTATAAACTAATATCTCTAGCTTTTCCAAAGGTGCCCCTCACCCCTCTTATAAAAGGGAACTCCCCCTTCTCATTTCTTCACACCTTCAAAGCCTTTTGGTTCGGCCAAACTCTGCCCAAATACTCTCCCAAATTCCCTCAATACAACCTAGAGGCCTTAGTTGGATCAGAAATCCAACCTAAAGAGCCCTTTTGATCAAATCAAAAGGAAGAACCCGAAGAAGATGTAATGTTTTCACCACCCCTTTTCAAGTTCCTTTCTTCTTCCACTTCTTCTTTATTTGTTATTACCATTATAAAAAAATAACTCCAGTATCTTATATATACTGTGATGTTATTTTAAATATGGTACAACCATATTCATTATTCTATCCACCCTTTGAATAGCATGTCACCATATGTGCGTACGTACGGCTTATCGTCTCCACGTCGTGGTGTAATTGTTATTCAATATATTATTATTTGGATGGGTATAATAATGATGTGTAACTCATGTAAATAATATATATAACATGTTAATGATTCTGTATATATGATATACCATCCATTTATATATTATTTTAATATCAAAAGAATGATATTGTCGCTCCTGCGTACGTACGGACTATCGTCTCCACGAACGTGATGAGATTCATTCTCCATCGTATCCATTAAAGAATAATTATCATTTGATGATTTAAAAATGATGTTTAAGGACATGATATAATTCTGTATATGAAAAATATACAACCTATCCATGACAAACATGGCTTATGTAACAAAACATATAAAAGAAAACGAGTAAGTTAACACCCGAAACGATGATAATTCAAAGATATTATTAACAAATCAATGTTAAAAGATCATATATGATATCATATTAATATATATGATTCTTTTATAATTTAATAAAAATTATATCACCATTGTAAAGGAGGTTAAACTACCCCAACCAAGGAAAATTACAAGGTAAGGGTTATTTCACAATCTCTTCATTATCCGAGGTTGTTTATACGTAATAATATACTGGGATCTCTTTATCATCCACATCCATGTTTCTTAAAAATGTATTTCAAAAATTTTACTATTCACACGAATATGGGTTAAAGTCATTTATACCCTTGTTTGACTTTTTTTAAGAGGTTTATAAAGGAATCTTTCCATCGTTTTCCAAACAAGGTGGTTTTTAACCTTTTCGACAAAATTAAGGTAAGAATGTTTTTTTTAACTTATATGGCGGGTGCGGCTAGTTTCTGCCATTATAAAGTCGTCAAATCTTCCCTTACAAGCTTATAAAAATATTTTCAATGAAAATGTTTTATTATATATGGATATTAAATGATTTTAAAATAAAAGATATATTTCTCTAAAAAGAGTTTTGATTTCATCTATGTCAACATCCTTTGTTGGATGTTACGCTTATGTGAAGTTTATTTATTATGATACAAAACTTATATGTTGTATTGAAGGTTTTGTGATATGTTTGACTATGGATGTGCTATTTTTATACCATTCATGGTTTATGGTGAAAGTATTGACATTTCTCATGCTAGTTTTAATACGAATGATTATGTTATGTTTAAACCTTTTCATATGGGAATGCATTGGACTTAATATGTGACGGGTGGAGCCCGCTATAGCTCCTCGATGCATCGGTAGGTCTCATGAGACAAAATAGTGTCTTGGCACATGGCCTTGACAAAATCTTATTTTTAGCCTTAGCACGAGGCTTTGGCTATGTGGTTATGATAGTCTGGCATTATTCATTCCATCATTATGAAAGTGGTTATTGATTTTGCATGTGATTATTCGATTAGTAGAATATCCATGTGAATAAGTAAATGGAATTATTTCATTTTATTTTTGTCATACTATGTTGAAAGTTTAAGTTTGAAAGGCTTTTTTTTAGTTATACATTGCCTTAAATGTTTATTCTTATTTATGAAGGTTTCTGCTATATTGTTATCCTTACTGGGCATTTGAGCTCACCCCTTTTGTATGTTTTATTTTTACCAGGAAGTGAAGAAGTAAATTATGAATGACCTACAGGGATATTATGTGGGGATATGAGTGTGGATTTTGGAGACAATATGTTGTTGTAATAGTTTTTCATTTTATGATGTAATGTAAGACTTATGAATATATCTAGTGTTTCCAAGGCTACTAAACCAATCGGTCTTTCGAGATTTGATCTTTCTTGTGATCATGCCAATGTTATGTAATTATGCACCGAATCTAGGTAACTAGGGTCGGGGCGTTACACAAATGATATTTAGATTCCTAAAAAACCCCTTTATTATACAGAAATGAGTATGTATACTAGAAAGAATGAATGTAAGCCTCATTTAAGAAAGAAAAAATTAAATATTTGACTATAATAGTAAACCATATAAATTACCTAAGATAGACCCTTATTATATAATAAGTCAAAATATAGCTATATATGTTCTTAATTATAAATGATGAATATTATTTATTATAATTTTAGTAGAAGTAATTTTATTCATGTGTAGTAATGTAAAAATTAATAGGATATTTGTGTAATTTTCTGAGTTACTCACATTATTGCAGAAAAAAAGTACTAGGCTAGGAATATTGTTGTCTAAGTAACAAGATGTCAAATTGGGATAAAATTAAACTATCAATAAAATGTTCCATAAATACATAGCCATTTTTTATAACTTGTGAACACATGGAGAGTTATTAGAAAATACTACTATGGTTGAAAGGTTTAGTATATATCTAATAAAGACGTAGAATACCAATAATTATTCCATTATTGAATGAAATAACTTCAATGAATATTATCAATATGGACTCATTGATTCACTTTTTCATTATTAACAAAATTTTTAGAACGTTTATGAAGAATCAAAAACCCTAAAAATGGTTTATCCTTCAAATATATTAATATTTTTTCATCTACATCGACTAATTCTAATATATTCATAATTGAAAAAAGACGAATCGACTCGATATATGACTAGTATTCTTAAAATAATTAAAATAAAGAAAGGATTCAAAAACTGATTTAGAACATATTATATAATATTTGATCAAAATGGATATAAGAAAGGTAATACTATGTAACACCATAGGGTTTTAAAAATAAATTGTAATGCATAAAACATTGTTTTATGTACATAGTTATAAACTATTAGCTAAATATAATTATTCCTCTTCTATGATTTGAATTTCAAAAAACGGTCACATTTGGTTGTGATCTATAAGTTAATGGGAGTCTGATAAAAATAAATTGTTTTTTTGGTGAATATTAGCATAACCTTATGAATAATAAAATGAATCATAAAATTACCCTTATGAATAGTAAATCAATTTTTTGTGTTTATATGATAACGATATCTAGATTAATTTTTCAATGTTATGTAAAATCAGTCGTAGTTTTAAAATTCTTATTATTAGAATAAAATATTTTTTTATTTAAAAATTAAATTAATAATATTTAGAAAACTATTTTAAAAAAATGGAGTTCATTTTTGAATTATAAACACCAAAAAATGGTTAGGCCATTTTTTCAGACCTTTCTAAGATAGTTCAATTTTTGGTGAATAGTAAAAATACAGTTTCAGGTTTTTAGTGTGTTTGATGACATTGTAAGGATGTAATAATGATGTAATCATTCTGGTTGACTCTTGAGGATTAAAATATGATACTTAGTTTCCCAATTGTCGAATACCATGGGAAAAACCATGGTAAAGGCCATGGTTTCTCAAATAGCACTAATGAGGTATCCTTTAAAAATAAATAACAAATCTATCACTTTCACTATAAATATCACTCACACCCTATCTTCTTCTTACACCTCTCAAGATGTTACCATTGTCTAAAATCATTCAAATACCCTTCCTAACACTCTTCCCTACTTCCAAGAACTTCTGGTCGCACCAAAAGGACAAAAACAAGGGCCTTTAGGAGGATCTCATGGACAATAGATTAAGAGGTTAATATCCTCTTACATTTTATTGTGATTTCTTTTCAATTATTTTATTTTATTATTCTCTATTCACCTCCACTTATCCAAGATGCATGAATACTCCAGTATTATATATATTATATATTACTAACTTTTTTATTGAAAAATTAATCATCATTCTTCCTCTTTTCTTCTTCTTATTCTAAAAATAAAAAACATTTTCCATGATACGTCGATTTGCAGACATTGTGGATGACGTGTTTTAAATTTCCATTACTTACATCAAATATATTTGTGAAACCATTTTAATGGTTAATTTTTTTGAAATTTTATTATATCACCTCTCTTATGTTATATAATTAACCTATACACATAATATTAAAGGTATATGATGAAATAGGATCGTGATTATCAAAGAACTGGAAAAATGATCTAAACTAATATCACTAATGACATATCTAATGATTCATCATAATACCATATAAAATTTTATTTAAGGAATCATTTAATATTATTAAATCTTATTAAAACCATTTTATTCCACTTTCGAGGTATCTCATCCATTTAATAAGAAAATCTTTTACAAACCAACCATGGAAATCATGTAAAGAATGAACCCAAAATAAGAGAAATAAAAATATATAATTAATAAATGAGTTGAATGATGTTATAAAAATGTCATATTAGGTGTTATAAACATTATTATTCTTCATCATAATATTTATAACACCCCTTAAACCATTATACAGTTTGTTTAAACAATTTTTATGTAAGATTAACCTAAAGTAAGGGAATTCATAACCCAAATTCCATTCTCTGGTTAACCTTCTATTTTATTAATTATATTGTACTAAGATTATTTATTTATTTAATTTAGTTCATACTATGTTTTATTATATGTATTTACAGTGTATACAAATATTAATTTCATTATATCTATTCTCACTTCAATTATATGATATTTGTATGCGACTTTGCTTTAAAAATATTCTTTTAAATTTTTATTTTACAAAATTCAAAAGAAATGATTTTATAAAATTATACATTTTTTATAATTATTTTCTGGTTCTTGTGATTTTTTTATGAATAATGGTGGGACCTTTATCTTCTTCCAATGCATTGGTTATGTGTAACTTACATTTCGACTGTATGGTTATTCCAATCGTAACTATGATGGTTACACCATAAGGTAGCGATCAGGGTTACATTATAAGGTAGCTGTGAGGGTTACAAATCATAATGGGGCCACAAAGGTTAAAATATATGTACATAATGACCCAAGATACATATTATGGTTTTACATATGTTCCTTAGTGTTTTATTGAAATCTTGTGTTTCAAAATGTAAGTATATATGTGTTAGAAGTATGTATTTATGTAAATGATTTCATATAATTATAAGTATTCATGGACTATTGGTTTCATTCCTTATTTTTATATTACTTACTAAAATTTTTATGCCCATACCAAATTTTAAATGTTTTTCATAGGTTATAAGGATGTGTAATAGAATGAAGGATGTCATGTTAAATGTAATGAAGATTTGATAAGGAAATTATATTGTTGTTTTGTGAAAAAATTTTAATGTTTTAGATGAAATGGGTATTGTTTTAATAGTACCCACATTTTTTGGATATGGGTTGATATGTGTAACTTATTTACTAAATTTATAAAAATATAAAATGAAAATATCATTATGATTCTAAAGAAGTGAAATTTCATTGAAATAGCTAGATGATGTATTATTTACGGTTGGGTCCTTTAGTTGGTATCATATCATTATTTAGAAAACATTAAAGGTAATGGTGAGATTAATAAAATACCAAAAATTATTTTTACCTTATATTTATGTTTAAATGATATAGAATTTAATAATTTCCATGCTACTTCATCTATGATATGTCTGTTCATAATGGTTTTCCATATAAGAAATAGAGAAGATGAAGTTTTAAAGAACCGATAGGCTAATATCTCTCTGAATCCACAACTGGGAATGGTGGGAATTTGAATATAGAATCTTGGTATAGAAATGGATTAGCTGACATAGACAAAAAATGGCAGTGGAACCCATTCAAGAGAAAAAACAGAGCTACTAGAAAGGGACATGACGACAGTGGAACATTTTTTGAGGCAACACCCTCCTGCTTTCAGTGGATCTTCTAACCCATTAGTGGTTGAAGGATGGATTAAAGACCTTGAAAAGATATTTCATGTTATTGGATGTCTAGATAATCCATAGTTTTCTCATTACATTTATCTTTTTGAATGTGAAGCTGATTAGTGGTGGTCAATGGTCAGGAATATCCGAGATAGTGAGGAGATTGAAGCCATAGAGTGGGATGATTTTAAAAAACTTTTCCCTGAAAAATATTTTCCTAAGGTGGATCAACATTGGATAGAGAAGTACTTACTTGAATTGAGTAAAAAGCAGGAATATTCCGTGGTTATGTATGAAGAAAACTTCACCTGACTAGAAAAGTGTGCTACAAATATCTATTGAGATATCAATAGAAAAATCAATTGATTTTACTTAGGATTGAATCCATGATACTAAAGAGAATTTACCTCTTGAGATTCTAAGTGTTATGATAAACTTTTATAATGTCCTAAGAGTGTATAAATGGAGTTCATTGATGATCACATGTACTTATAGAACATATAGAAGAAGAGGTCCTGATGGTAAGTCCTGGCTAAGAATCAATCAAAGCAATATGGTGGTATGAAATTTTATTTTCCAGCTTGTGGAAAGTTTCAAAAAAAGAACCTTGGGGAAATCTTTACTGAAACTATGAAGTGTTTTCGATGTGGTATGTTTGGAAATATATCCCATGATTATAATTAAAATGATATTAATATCAATTATGATAAATAAAAATAACGTTTTTCAAATGTGGTGAGATGGGTCATTATGAAAATGTATGCCTAAAGAAACATCTAAGTGATGGAAAGAAGCCAAACAATAATTATAAATGCCTAGGGAGATCCTTTGTGACAACGTTAGAATATATCGGGCTATCCATTAACATTTTATTAGGTACTTTTTTTATTTTCCAAAAGTTTTATAATGTCTTGTTTGATACATGGTGTAAAATTTTCTTCTTTCTGAGACATTTTCTGGTAAATTTTAATTATAACCTCAATAAAAGAAACTAGAACTTATTGTTAAAACATTAGGGGAAAATGTTACTGCAAAATGGAATATTAAGAATCATCCTATTATTATGTGTGAAAAAAATACCTGTAAACCCTTTTTCCATAGTAGAGTTTTATGTCATTTTGGGTATGGATTAGCTTTCTAATTATAATTCTAAAATTGGATATAGATCTAAAGATGATTATTTCATAATGAGTTTTAGTTTGTATAAAATAAAGAATCCAATATAATTGATAACATATCAGGATGGTATGAAACCATTGAAAGATGGAAATTAATGTTATCATTTTCATATTGTTAAAAAAGGAAATTTTTAGATTAATGAAGTGCCGGTGGTAAATTAATACTTAGATTTTTTTTTGGCGAGTTACATAGTGTTATATATAATCAAAAGGTTAAATTCAAAATTGACTTAGTTCCTAATGCTAATCCAATTTCATATCCCCCTTATTGAATGGCTGAAATGGAACTTATTGAATGAAAAATTAGTTGAAAGAGTTTCTTAATAAAGGCTTCATTCATCCTAGAATTTCACCATAGGGAGATTCGTTTTTTTCATTAAAAATAAATATGATTCCATGAGACTTTCCACTGATTATTGAGCTTTGAAAATCATTACTGTTAAGAATAAGTACCCTTTTCCTCACATCAATGACTTGTTTGATTAGCTCTAGAGAACACAATATTTTTCAAGATTGCCTTCAAATCTGAGTACCATTAGCTGAATGTGAATATAGATGTCATTCCAAAAATAGATTTTCATATTGGAAGGAAGAATTATTATATTTTTATTCAATTTAGGTTAAATAATTAACAAGGTGTATTCCTGGATCTTATTAATAGAATATTTCATGAGTTATTGGATATGATTGTGGTTG
Organism: Viscum album; assembly: GCA_963277665.1. Taxonomy (NCBI): domain Eukaryota; kingdom Viridiplantae; phylum Streptophyta; class Magnoliopsida; order Santalales; family Viscaceae; genus Viscum; species Viscum album. Next base: position 1,809,800,282 of record OY728159.1, on the reverse strand, counting down.
TGTTTATTAAATAAATTTTGGTATATTATAGAAGTGAATATGAGAATGAAATAAATGTAAGGGGTGTTTTCAAAACCATAAAAAGAAAAAAAAAACTGTATGGAAAATTAATAACATGTGAATTTTGGTTGCAAAAAATTTCTTTCCTTGGTCACATCGGTTCTCATGATGTTATAATTGTTGATCCTTCTAAAAAAAAGTTGTTGAGGAATGGCCAAGACCCACAACTTTCACCAAGATTCACGGTATTCTTGGTTGGTTCAGCTATTACCAGAGGTTTGCGGAAACCATTGCATGGTTATCTAGTACACTGACTGTGTTAACTACAAAAAGAGTTAAATTATTCTTGACAAAATAGTGTGATGATTGTTTTTAGGAATTAAAAATAAGATTGGTGAATTATCCAGTTCTGACCCTACCTTTCAACAATGAAGAGTTTTTCATCTACAATGATTCTTCATTAAAGGTACATGGTGGTGTTTTGATGAAGAATGATTGGGTAATTGCTTATGATTTAAGAAAACTAAAACCTAATGAGTTAAATTATCCCAAACATGATTTGAAATTAACATATGTGGTTTTCCCTTTAAAAATATAGAGGCAACATTTATACGGAGCCAAATGTAAAATATATACTAACCAAAAAATATTGAAGTATATATTCACTCAGAAATATTTAAAAATGAGTCATAAAAGATGTATTTAATTAATAAAAGATTATGACTTCGTGATCAATTACCATATTAGAAAAGCAGACAAAGCGGTAGATGCCTTAAATCTAAAACGTCATACATCATAAACCGTGTTATGGCAGGAAGAAGACCCTTAGATTAATGACGTGATGAATTTTGGTTTGGAAGTTGTTGGTGAATGAAATTCCTCTTTTTTGTATCATGTTTTAGTACAATAATATTTGTCAGATAGAATTATTCTAGCAGAGAAAAAATAATGGGAGTTATAGAAAATGGTAGAATTGGATAAAAGGGGTAAGTTTCAATAATTTAACATTCATAAAGATTGTGTTTTGAGATTTAGAAAGAGATTGTGGGTGCCTTTTGATTCTCATCTAAAGATAGAATTTTTGTGTGAATCTCATAGTTCTTTTTTTTATTTCATCATGGAAGTATAAAAAAATATAGAGACCTTCGAGAGTATTACAGGTGGGATGGAATGAAAAAGGATATTGCATATTTTACCATGAAATCCTAGAATTGTCGAAAGGTTAAAGAAGAGCGGTGGTTACCAAAGGGGATGATTCAGTCATTACCAGTACCATAGTGGAAATGTGAAAATATATCCACGGACTTCGTTGTAGGACTACTAATGACTTCTCGAGGATACAATTCAATTAAGGTTATTGTTGATCGGCTGACTATATCTACTCATTTCCTTATTATTTGAGATATTATGTCTTTAGATCATGGTTTTAAACTCTACCACAAAGATATTGTCTAGTTATATTTATTTATTCTTTCCATTGTATCTGAACATGATCCCTTGTTCACTTATAATTTTTGGAAAGGCCTTCAGAATTAAATGGGAACAAAATTAAATTCCAGTACATATTTTCTACCTCGTTAAGATGGGAATTCATAAAAAAATATTCAAACATTGAAGGATATGCTTCGAGCATATTTAATAGATTACCAGGGATGTTGGAATCAACATATTTCTTTAATTGATTTTTCTTATAATAACAGTTTTTATTCTAGTATACAAATGAAACATTTTTAAGAATTATATGGGAAGAAGTGTCGAACTAAATATTTTTGTGATGAAGTTAGGTAAATTATGTTTATAAGACTATCATTCTTATAGAAAGTGGCAGATAAAGTATATATGATCCTGCAACACATGAAGATAGCTCGGATATGGAAGAAAATTTAGGCACACAACATAAGGAAAGACTTTTCCCTTCAGTTAAGTGGTTATTTTTTATTGGAATCTCTTCATAAAAAATTTTTATGCATTTTATTAAGAAAGGGAAGCTAAGTCAACAGTTCATTTGAGCATATAATATCTTAGAGAATGTTGGAATATTTTCTTATTGAGAAGCTTTTCCTCATAGTTTATCTCAGGTACATAATTTTTTCATGTTTCGATGTTTGGAAAGTATGTCCCAGATTCATCTCATGTTTTGAGATAAGAACCAATTAACTTGGAAGAGAACCTTTATTATAAATAGAAACCTGTTCATATTCTTGATAGAAGAGAAAAATTATTTTAGAATAAGTTAGTCCACCAAGTAACAATTTTTTGGTGGAACCACATGGTTTAAGAAGAAACATGGGAATCTAAAAATGCTATGATGTGAAGGTACCCTTACTTGTTTAATAAGTAAACAAAATTTTTAGGACGCAATTTCTAGAAGTTGGGGAGAATGTAACATCTCAAGGTTTTAAAAATAAATTGAAATTAATGATACAATTTTTAAGTAGATCGTTTTAAACAAGCTGTTAAACATAATTTTTCCTCCTCTATGATTATAATTTCAAAAAATAGTTATCTCTAGTTGTTATTTGTAAGTTATTTGGAGTATGAATGAACCAATTTTTTTGAGTGAATAGAAACATACCCTTATGAATTATAGAAATAATTGTAATATGACTATTATGAATTGTAAATCATTCTACTATATTATATTCTTAAGGTTATAAGATAATGATATCTTGATAAATTTTCATGGTGATATAAAATCAGTTATATTTATAATATTTTTATTTTTTGAATAAAATATGATTTAATTTAAGAAATAAATTATTCATATATAAAAAATCATTAAAAAAATTCATTTAATTTTTTAATTATACACATTGAAAAATGGGTAAGGAGTGTTTGTTTTGGATTTTTGTGAGATATTTGAATTTTCTGTGAATAATAATAATACAGTTTTAATCTTTCATTGTGTTTGATGACATCATAATGAAATAATAATAATGTAATAATTTTGGTCAAGTAATGAGGATTAAAATATTATATGAGGTGTCCCAAGTTACCAATACCATGAAAAAAACAATGTGACCTCCCATGGTTTTGAAAATACAACAAATGATCTGTCCAATAAAATTAATTTAAAATATCATTACTTTCCCTATAAAAACCACCATCACCCCCTCTAACTCTAACACCTATCAATTTTATATAATTTTATAAATTATTCCCAATAACCATTCCAAGGATTGTGCCAACTTCTAAGACATACTGGCCTCACCAAAAGGCCAAAATCAAGGGCCTTAAGGAGGATCTCAAGGAGAAGAGATCAAGGTGTAAAGATCCACTTTCATTTTCTTGTGTTATTTTTTGAATTCTTTTATTGTACTATACTATCTTCAACTACCCATATCGAAGGGATATTAAATCTCTATTATTATATATATGATGTATTTTTATCAATTTAATTGAAAAATTCATCATCATTATTCCTCTCCTCTTCCTCTAATTCTAAAAAGTATCGTTTGTCATGTGTTGATTTACTGACATCATGGATGATGTGTCTTCAATTTACATTACATCCTTCAAAGATAGTTTTAAAACCATTTTAATTGTTTAAATTTTTTTTAAATTGTATTATATTACCTCTCTTGGGTTTTGAAACTAATTTATACTCATAATATTTACAATATATTAATAAGCAAGGTTGTGATTATTGAAGAACCGCCAAAATGATCTAAACAAATTTCACAAAAGATTTATCTAATGATCCATACTCATAACATATAATAAAAATGATTAAGGGAATAATTTAAAATTATTGATACATAATAACACCATTTTGATTCCACTTCTAGAGTTTTTCTTCAATTCAATGAGTAAATATTATACGAACCAACCATGAAAAACATGTAAAGAACTCACCTAAAACAATAGAAATATCAAATTATTATTAAAAATGGGATTAATGATGTTATAAAATGATCATATAAGGTGTTATAAACATGATTATGAATCTTTATAATATTTTTAACACCATTTTTACCTTTTACATTAGGTTTAATCTTGTTCAAAATAAGACAAATCTGAGGTAAGGGAATTCTTAAACTAATTTGGATTCTTTGGTTTAACCTTCTATTTCATTAATTATGTGGTATTAATTTTATTTTTGTAATAAATTTAGTTCATATTATGTTTTATTATGTGTATTTATAGTTTATACACATATCCCTTTCAATCTATCAATTCTCACTTCAATTATATGATATTTGAAAGGGGATTTTCATTAAAAATACTCTTTTAATATTCTATTTTACAAAAATCAAAAGCAATGATTTAATGAATTTAATGAATTTAATCATGTTTTATGATTAGTTTATAGTTCTTGGGAATTTTTTATGAAATTTGGGACCTATATATAGCTAAATGTTTTGGGTATGTGTAAGTTGGAGTTTGTTTGAATGGTTACTCCAATTGTAATTCTGATGGTTACACCATAAGGTAGCTGTGAGGGATACATTTTAAGATAGTCATGAGGGTTATAATTCATAAGGTAGTTACAATGGATAAGATATAAGTAATTAATACCCCAAGACACCTGTTATGGTTTTATATATTTTCATTAATGTTTTATGGAAATATCATGTTTCCCAAAGTATGTATATATTGGTGAGAAGTATATATTAGTGAAAATGATATCATATGTTTATAAGTATTCATGGAATAATGGTTTCATTTATAATTTTTATATTCTTTACTGAGTTTTTTCTGTAGATACCCTGTTTTTAAATTTTTTTCATAGGTTATAACGTTGTTTAAGAGAAATAAAGAAGTAATGTTAGATGTTGTGAAGATTTATCAAAGAATTCATGTTTTTGTTTTGTGCTAAACAATTTCTGTTTTGGAAGAAATGGATATATTTTTATGTTACCTTTTAATGCTTATGGGTTGATATGTATGAGTGATGTCCTTACTATCAAAAAATATTAACCAAATAGATTTTTGGGATGGTAACGATGTTTTTTTTGTTGAAATAACTATATTATGTATTGCTTATGGCCATGTTCTTATATGCTAACTCAAAATATGATAAATTAGATGTTAATTTTTTTTAATATTGAAATTAATGTCATTTAATGTTATATTTTATATTATTATATATTGAAAAAAATAAAAAACAACCAAAACAACAGAAAAAAAATTTATTTTAGGGTTCAGTATCACTGAATAATCAAATTCCAGGGAGGAATCTAGAACCCACAATTAATCATCTAACTTGTGCATCAGGGAATCTATGAATGGGGTTTTTTTATTCATATTGTTCAAATATTTATAATAAGGTTCATAACCCAAGTATTATTGAGTTTAATGATGAAAATGTAAAAATATAAAGAGATGTCACTAGAGTCTCTAAGCTATATCAATAACTCAATACAATAATAATAAGAAACTTTCTAAGGAAAACAATTTGATTTCAAAATATAATGAGAAGGTATATAACACTTATTACACCAGTAATGGAAATGGTTTTAAATTCTCATGGGGTGATTGGAAGTTTAATGTAAAGATCAAGATTTAGATTTAAAGTTTGAAGGTAATATTTTAAACTTTTGATCAAGAAAGATAATATTATGACTATATGATTAATATGAAAAAAGTGAAAAATAAATAAAAATAAAGTTGGTTATGATAGAATACTAGTATAAATTTACTAAAATTTCATTGAAAAAATATCATAATCTAGTATCTCAACTACTATGTGTTTTGGTTGTAGAATGCAAGGACATTATTCTATTTAATTAACTATTATATTTTTAAAATATTAATGAAATCATAAATCATGAATATCTATATCATTATCATCTAGGGTGCCTCTTAAACCTTCTTTAATTTGATATACATACCTAAAAAATATTTTTATAAACCTACTGCACCCAAAGTTGCATTAGTACTAAAACCTTATATCAATTTAACTTTCAAAAATATTCCATAAAAAATCAAGAATTATTTATGGTTTATTAATAGTGGTGGTCTAGGAATATGATAATGTACAATTAAAAATTCATTTCATATAACAAATATTATGGAGGCACTGTCACTTTTTTAGAAAATTCAAAATATAAGGTGAAAGGCTGTTGTAAAGTTGGATTATCTAATTTTGATAATATTAATTAATTTATACATGTTTATGAATAATATAATTACATTATTGGTATTTCTAAATAATGTGTAGATTAAATGAATGATAAATTTTAAAAATAAAAATGACCTTTCATAGAGGAGGTTCTATATTTTATCATTATAACCACAATGAGAAAATCTATTTTATAGTCCTTACTAAGAAAACTATTATACATGTATAGTGTTTTACTATTGTAAATATAGATAGTATTATTCATAATAGGAGGCCCGATCATTTTAATTTCAGTTTTCATTATAAAAATTAAATTAATCAAAGAGTAATACATATAACAAATCTCTAGATAGAAATGGTCTATTTTTGTGATGAAAGTATTAACAGAAAATAACCAAATGAGTAATTTAGAATGATCAAACAAATAAACACTAAATCATAACATTTTTTGGGTTCTCTAAGTCTATTTAAACTTACTAAAATTTATGTTCATAGTTGTAGGATTTGTTTTGTTATGGTAGATAATTATAATAGATTTTTATGGATTTAAATTCATTCACACAAAAATAATACTTTATAAAAAAAATTAATTATTATAATTTTGTTTAAAAGGATATAATTTTATTAATTCTATATTTTTTGATTAATAGATTAAGAATATTTTAATACATAATTTTTTTTAGAAAACAAAAAATAATGGTTACTCTCATAAACTCTATTCCCCTAGAACACCTCATCAAAATTGAGTTATATAAATAAATAGCTGAACATAGAATAAATGGTTGTTACTATGCTGAATTATTATAATTTACAAAAATATTTATGGGTTAAATATATTAATATATGATGTTATTTTTCCAATATAATAGTCATTAGTCCAATTTGAAATCAATATCTTTATGTATTATGAAATGAAGAGATACCTAAGGTTATGTATTTTAATTTGTTCTTGTAAAGTATTAATCCATAAGAAAAAATTTAAAAATATAATATTTTGTTAAATTAAATTATGGAATGTTTTTAGGATATTAGAGTATTAGTAAACCATATCCTATTTATAAAAAACCTAAAATTATTAAATAATCTCTTAATTATTAGTTTAGTCAAAAATATTTAATGGTTAAATCATATTGTAGAATATTTTATGTAGATTAATAATTAGAAAAGATAAAAATATATATTTGAATGTAGAGGTTGAGTGTGGTAAACATAATTATCAAATAACATGGAAAATTCTTAAAGATTAACTTATATAGAGAGTTAATGGAAACATTCATTTTATAGTTATCACTATAAATTCATTAATAAATCTATATTATAACTCTTATTTTATTTATGATTATATTAAAAATTATATTTTAGATGCTTTAAAATAGAATAAAAAATTCTTAATCATGATGATTATGACCAGTTGTCTAGAGGTAATTTTTGGGAATTGAATATTCTTCCAAATTATTCAAGATTATATGAACAAATTGATATTCATAAATAATATTGAAAAATATAGATATATTTTAATAAATAAATATAAATTATTTTTAAATTTTATTTCCATGAATAAGTTATTAATTATTATAAAACAATTTTACTAGATTCTTGAATAAAATCTATTCAAATTTTATTAACATATACTACTCATCATGGGGTTATAATTTATCAAAGGGATGTTTAAATTAATTTTCTTAATGGTTTTATTTATAAGTATGTTTATGTTAAAAACACATAGTTTTAAACATGAAAATATAATTATCATTTTTAAAACGTTTAATGTCTCTTTATAGAAAAATAAAATCACCTAAATCATGTTATAAAATATTGTCTCTTTATCTTTTATAATATGTTTTTATTAATTTAATTTTTTACCCTAATATTTTTATTAAAAAATATTACCAAGATATTTGTATTTTTAAGTTATATGTTGATGATATTGTTTTTTGGATCATTTAATTTATTTATTTTAAATTTTTTAGACTAAATAAATAGTGTATTTGAAATGAGTCTTATGGGGGAATTAAAAAAAATCTATGACCTAAGATATTTCAATGAAATGATGGAATATTTCTTAATCCATTTACGTATGATAATGAAAATTTTAAAATATTTATAATTTATTATATTCAATGTTTAAGGACACTTATATTTATTTCTTATAATTTAGATATATATTTTTAGAGAATTTTTTGATATTAATTTGTTTGGAGGAATTATTAGAAGTACGGGGTATTTAACTTCTTCAATATTGTATTTAATTTTTTTATGTGTGTGTTCTGTATTTAATGATTACCCTAAATAAAGTCTCTTTTAAGTTGATAATAGTTTTAATAAATATGTTAATGGTTATATTAATCTTGGTTTACATTATAATGGAAGTTCCACTTTTGAATTAAATATTTATTTTGATTCTGATTTTGGAGGTTGGAAAATTGATAGAAAATTACAAGTGGAATGTCTCATATTTTAGGAAGGTGTTTATTTCCTTTGAGTTCAAATAAAGGATTATCCATTTATTTATCAATAACTTAATATGAGTATATATAAATGTAAATCTTTTGTGATCACTCATTAGGGAATAAATAAACATTATATGATATTGATGTTTATTTTGAAAAACAATGATATTATGTGTGACAATCCATTTAAAATTACTCTTTAAATTAATCCATTATAACATTATATAAAAAACCAATTAAATTTAGATGTCACATTATTTTAGATCATGTTCATAATGTATTTTTTTTAATGTGTTTCTACTGATGCATAGTAATCATATAATTTCACTAAATATTTGTATTTAGATAAGTTTATAAAGCTTAAGTTCGACTATAGTATAATGGAAGTATGATTAGAATATTCTAAAATCATAGGGAATTTGAATAAAATATTATCTTTTTCCAACTATTTTTATAGGACCTATATAGTTTATTTTATTACTCTCATTGAGTAATTCAAAAATTAATTTACTCACAACTATATAAATTTTTAGTAGAAAAAGATGAAATTTTTTGGAAGATTTATCTAATTTAAAATTTAAGTATATTCACATTGGTATAATTATTTTAAAAATTAATCAATTTAAGGGGGTTATTTATTATTTATTACTTTTATATTATTCTAAAATATTTTTTAAATATATCTTTATAAATTAGTATAACTCCCTAAGATTTTAATTTCATTCATTACAAACTAATAAGTTAAGTAGACAGTTTCAAACAAAAAAATCGAACTAAAAAAAACACTTACACTTTGAAATATTATTATTGAATTTAAAAATTTTAAAATAGTGGTAAAATTAGTGGTTATAAAAGGATGTAAACATAAAATCAAATCTATGAAGAAAAGGTAAAAATGGAATTGGGTAGCAGAAGTATCCCTTATGAAACCCATTTTTATGAAATGGAAAGGTGGTGGATTCAATAGTTTATTACATAGAACTAGACCAAGATAAACTCTAATAATAATGGTTTTAGTGTAATTTTATACAAGAGATGTTTAATATTGTGTAAATTTCAAATAGATCCATGAAACCAAAATCACCACATATAACTTCCACTAGAGCATAACGTATTCTTAGATCTTACATATATGTATATATACATTTAATAAATAATTTAGTATATTATTCATCACATTTATTTTATACATTTTATATTTTTACATTAAAAAAATTTATTTACTAATTCATAGATAAAATTTATGAGTTAATTTTATGTATTTTTTATTAAATTATCTTTCATGTGATTTATTTAATGAAATTAAATATATTAATATTCATTTTTTATTTCAATAATATAAAATTAATATTACTTTTTATTTGTATTAAATGAGAATAAGAAGATTTAAAATTTTAAAAATTTATTTTCTGATGAAAACAATTTTCGTTGAATTTTTATATATTTTATTTAAAAGTTTAATTATAAAATTGAAGAGTTTTTATTTTAGTAAATTAATTTAATTTTTTTAATAAAAATTATACAATTATCATAGGATTAAGTTTTTTCAATTTTATAAACTAATTAATTTTTAGGTGAATAATGAAATTAAATACTACATTGGCTAAAACCCATCAATTTTATGACACTATCATAATACAAGAAAGAATTGAATGTTTTGAAAAAAAATTATATTAATAATATATATATTTATAATCAAAATAAATCATCTAAAAATACTATTTTTCATTTGTAAAACTCATTTTTATCATTTTGGAAATGTAAGTAATATTTTAAATTAAAAACAATTTTATTCATCTTTGTTAAAAAATAGTTTCCATCACTTATAGAAATTAAATATAAAAAATTGATACCATATTTTTTATCAATTATTTTATTTTATTTAATAAATAAAATTAATTTCTTTTAATATATTATTATTCCTATGATTAAATTTAATGACTATGATAATGGTTAAATGGTTATTTGTACAGAATTGTTTTATTAATGATGTGTAATTTTTATCTAATAATTAAAATTTATATATATTACATAATGAATACTGTGTACTTTTTAAACATATATATGAATATATTATTACTCAATTAGTTTTTCATTGATTTTATATAAGATTAATAACACTTAATGGTAAAATATCATTTTTCTACAAAAACAGTTTATTATTTAAATTCTACTTATTGATTTAAATGTTCGTTTTATTAAATACATAGATTAAATTGTATTAAATAGGGGTTAAATATAGTTTTATAACAAAAAAATATTATCTAATAAGGTTTATCTTATATTTTTTAGTATAACCTAAATTACTTAGTTAAAAATTAGTTATAACGGTAAAAACCAAAACGGTAAAGTAGAAAAATATAATTGTAACTAACTTAAAACTTGTTTAAAATGTGTTAAAATTCATGGTCAGTGATTGATTGACCCACACACCTCTATACTCAATTATGTACCCCTTTTGGAGCCGTATACCTATTATTATTTTCATATAATCATTGATATGTAATGGGAATTTACAAAAAAAAATCATTTTCTTCTACTTATAGAAAGGGATTCCCATCACCCCTTCAAAAACACTTGTTGTTTTTTATAATCTTGAAACTATATTAAATTTAGCTATCCTAGAGGTCACATTAATATATATATTCCACTAATATAAAGATGTTATCTCAATTCCATAATTTTAAAGGAGATTATCTAATGAATGTCTAAGATCTCCATGTGAGTAATTACCACTCTTTATTCTTCTCTTATTAATATTATTTTACCACATCAATTATTATCTATACATGGATTTATACTAACATATGTAATATAAATATGTATAATTTTATTATTCTAATTTTATATCACTATTCTACATCCCTACAAAAACATTTGAGAAATAAATATTTCATTACGTGTTTTGCGGACTACGACCTCTCTGAATGGTGGGTCCTATTTTTTCATAAAATTGTTACATAAAACATTAAAATTAATAATTTAAAGAAAAATAATTCATTTTTAAAATGAATTACAATATAAAATTATTAATAATTTTTGTTTTTATACCCCCTCTCATTCTATGTAAAATAAATGTGATGACCATGTATGTGAAAAGTACCACCTCTAAGGAATTTCATATTTCATTTTCTAATTACCTCTGAAAATAGATGAATTTAAAAATAAATATAAATTTCAAACATGATATTTATTAAAATATTAATATTCTAGAATTATAATATTTTTAAATATAAAATTAACATTTATAATAAGTGGTTATAATAAATTTACCCTCATTAAATGAACAAAATTATGCACCATTCTGAGTTATTATCGATTTTATAAACTTATGTAACTATATAAATTATATTATAAATGAATAATAAATGATATAAACATCAATAATTTAACATATTTTGAAGTTTTTTATATAATCTTTGAAAATGGATGACATACTATGATATTTTCGGATAAATTGTTTAGAAAATATCAAGAATCCAAGATGAATGAAAACTATATAGTAAATAAATAACATATGGTAATGTATAGACCTTATCATATGAAATATATATGAATAATGATCTAAATAGGTATTTTATAAACTTAATTTTATTTTCAACCATGTTAATAACACATATTGAATGAATTAGTACCTAAGGTCACGATTTTTGTGTCTCAATTTTGTTTCATAGAGATGGGATTCATTCTCACAAATTACTCCTTTTATGGTGTATGTATTGGAAAATTATTTCATTTTGTCAAAAATTTCATTAAATAAATGGGATTTATATATCAATATGCTGATCTACCTTCCATGAATTGTTTATTGAATATATTTTTATTTATAAGGGTTTATATTTAACATTCTCTTTATCTCTAGTAAATTGAAACTTTTGTTTAAAATATTCTTCATTAAAGAATTTTTTCACAATAAATGTATGAATTTGTTAATAATAATTTTAATTAAATTTAAAAATTATTTTTCACCTCTATCTATAGTTATCCTTCCTAGTAATTTTCTCGTTTGTATTTAGAAATCTAATTCTGTGTTGTCTCAGGTGACCTTCATATTTCCCATATCCCCTTTTCAAGAGAATAATTTATTATCTTATTATATTATTTGGGATTAAAAAAATATCTTTAAAACATAAAAATAAGTCTTGTGAATGGACCTCATTATATTTTTGATGGGTGTTATATTTACTTTTTTCCCATTTCCACTATGTTCGTATAATGCACTTCATCTATATTCAACATATATCTTCCTTAAATATATTATTAGTTTACATTGTCTTCCTTTGTTTGGAAAAATAAAATTTTTATGTTCAATATTAAATTATCTCTTTTAAGTAACTCTATTTAATAAAAATTTCATATTTCATAATTCGTGGCTTTTACTATCAGTAATACACATTGGGTGTGAAATTGTTTTCATTTTTTAAGATAAGTTTCAAATCTAGAACTTCATGATATTTCCTTTTGATAATAGAGTTTTTAAATAGTATTAAGAATGTTTGGACACCTCAAAATGGTTTTTTGGATACGGTTTTAGGGTTAAATAGAGTCCAAGAGTAGTGGGAAGGCACCAGGTAAAGGTCATGTTATTGCGGCTCTAGCCTGCAACCATCAACCAATCAGTGGCTATGAAAGAGGTACTACAATACAAAAGGGGTACACTAGCTAGTTGGGCTACTTTCATTAGCAATTTGATGGAGTATAGGTGTGGCATAAGCCACTACATAAATCCATTAGGCCATCGGTGGCTCCACCAACTTGTTAGTGGGGATTTTAAGGGGAATAATTTCAATTATACTCCCTTTTTTAGATTGAAAGCCCCTCTTTTCCCATTTTTTATATTATACATACCAGTGAGACTCCACCTCCCTTATCTTGATATACACTTCCTCTTAAGTTTGTTTTGGTGGTAATTCCAAGAAAAACATGCTATGTTCCTTCAAATGTTGATCTACATTCCTCTTCTCTTTATACTTCTATAGTTTTTTATTTCCCTAATTAGGTATTTGAGAGAAAATTGCACCAAAGGATGGTAGAATCATCCTTTCATGATGGGGAATCTTTATATACCTGTTAATTGATATCCTTAAACAGTTTTTTCATCACATTTCCCATTTATTTGTTGTAGGTGAGTAACCATATGAGATTAATAAGGATTATAAGTTAAATTAAATGTTTTATATTATGGTTAAGATTTTGGATTACAAGTCTTTAGCTCTAAATAATTTCCAGAGATTACCATGGTCCTCTGGAGGAGGGTCAGTCTCGGTTTAGGGTTGGTAGGTGTACTTGGTGAGTAGTTTTCCCTTATTAATAATTTTTTTATGTTAGTTAACTTATTATAAGTTCTTATGGATTGTAATTTTTTTATGAATATTTATTTCTTATTATTTGGATGTGCATTTTTGTCAAGGTTGGTCAGTATATTACTTGTTGGTCTTAGATGAGTCTGATATCTAGGTTGTTTGGATTTGAATTAATTTATGATTCTACAAATGATATAGGTGATCCATTAAAATTGACCCATCTTTTACCTTACATTCCAATGGTGCATTATGAGGTCATGCTAGCTTGTACATTTATATACATAGTTTAAATTAAATGTTTTGGAATAGCTTCACTATATCTCGAATGCACATTAATATGATTTTTTTGGAAATTCAATTCGATCCCATGTTGGGTTACTTAGTAATAAATATAATATTTTTTTTGGAAAAAAGGACTAGGAAATGATACCTTGAATTGGTATTTTTTTGAAATTGGAATTATGGAATGGGTTTGATGACATGGGTTTTGTATTTAAGAATTGGTGTTTTGGGAATTCCTTTTTAAAATGATTCTTGGTTGTGGTATATGAAAAGGAATTTCAATTTGAAAATTGAATAGGGTTCAAAAATGTAATAGTTAAATTAGTGATGGACTAAGTACCATTTTTTGTACAGTAAGATGGGAATAGAGTTTTTTTTGAAAAAGTTGTATTAAAGTGAATTTTTATCCACTAGGATGTGGTTTTACTAGAAAAAATATAATCATATAGTGTTTTTTTCTCGTTAAACCAAGGGATATCATGGACCATGAATATACTTGGTTATGCTATATAGAGTTGGGGTAAACATTTCCCTTGGGCTGTTTTGGTTTTTGGTTGATTGTTAAAACTAGGGTGAACACTGCCCTTGATTGGATGACGGATCTTAGATATACCAAAAAGGACATGTACCTTTGGCCAATGTTGGTTTATGGATAAAACTAGGATTAACCTTACACTTATGTAGATTTTAATACCCCAAGGATGCGTATATTAGCTCATGAGTGTTGGATGATGTTAAGGGATAGGTATATTAAAATCAATGGGGGATAGGATGGCATGATTATTGTAACATGCTAAAAGACACACTAGTAATAGATATATATTTTTATACCATTCCTGAGGTGAATATGGAATACGTGTTTGTTTTTTTATATATTTCATTATAAAAAATATTAAAAGTTTTTATTTTGAATTTTTGATATAGAGAAATTCTACATAGACTTTATAAATATTAGTTATTTTAGGGGCATTTTAGGTAGTGTCCTACTGGGTTTTACTCACACCCTGCTCGGGCCATTATAGAACTTGGCTACTCTAGAAGATACTACTTGATTTTAGGTGTATGTTAATAGTAGGGGATCAATTCTCCTTTAATTTTTGGGAGGCTTGAATGGATCAAGGAAGCTGGAATCATGGTATGACTCAAAACCATGTTCAGAGTATTCTTTGTTTTGGGATATTTTTATACATATTCCTATTATGTATGGTGTATAATTAATTTGTTATAGAATTATAAATTTTGTACTCTGGTCAGCCATTTCATACTTTTCTGTTTATCATTTTATCAATTGGATGTATAAGACCTCTATTATTTCCATTATTGATATAATATGATATACAAGCAAAGTCACCCCTTTGTAGTAGCATAGACTCACACTACTAGTTGGAAGTCTCTAGAGTACATGGAATCATGTGTGAGGAAATGAAAAATTGAATCAATCTAATCACCATTAGTGGTTTGGGGCAGTATAATGATACCAAGTTTTATCAGATCTTTTTTCTTGTGTTTTACACTTTTTTCAAGGTATACAAGAGGATTATAATGTATAGGGACATGGTGTTGAACTTGTTCCATGTGACTAGACAACCAAAGTATAAGGGAAGTTCATGTCACCATAAATGGATATTTTTCATATATTTTTGGTATATTTTATCTAATTTCACCTCTGTAACACCCCGAGATTTTATGAAAAATATTTTTTTTAATTTCATTGATGTCTTCTGTTGTATGATACACCAAGATTATATTGCACTATACGCAACACCGTATTAGCTTGTAGTATACGCAATCCTAACTTGGATTTAATGACACGCAATTGCGACCTTCCTCGATAGCGTGTGTAGTAAGCAATACCGAGTTTTACAAAACAATGGTATATTATTATAATATTATAATGAACTAGCCGTTCTAAATAGTATTAAATAAATTTTCAATTTTATATCATTATTATTCATCTTACACATTTTCTAGAACATGGTATAAGAAAAAAATAAATTTTTCAGGTAAAATAAGTATTTTCAAAAAATGCAGTTTTACCGCCTTTTGATGTCGCACTCACTTTAAATCTAGTTTTTGACATGTTTATAAGTTCAATTTTACAAAATAAAATTATTATTTGAAATCATTATATAAAATTTTACCTTCGATAAATTTTTCATTTTATTCTGATAACTTTCATATTTTAATGAATAGTAAAAACACGCTATATTTTAATTAAAAACAACTTTTTTCATCATAATAACTTATGTGATTAAATTATAATATTTAATGGTTTTAAAGTATAAATAGAATATTTTATTTACCATTTAATATAATGTATGTCATTAGCCTTGATTTCACATTGAATTCGTAGGTTAAATAAATTCAATCTTTTGCAATGTTTTAAACAAAAACATGTTTTCTTTCGACAACGAGATTAATTTTAATTTAATTTCTGAAACTTCTAAGAATTGAATTTGGAAAAATGGATTCCATATTTGGAATCAGTGGGTCCAAATTATATTAATAGACTACATTTTATTTTTGGGATTTATGAATAATAACAACGGTAAATTTTATTTACCATAGTAAAAGGTAAATTGGGTAATTAAGGGTAAATATAATATTATAAAATTATCCTAATACTTGTCTTAATGCAATTGGATGGTTATAATTTTTCCTAAGTCTTATTTGGGTCGAAATGGAATCCATTATAACCCACTTGGAGGTGATTAAGACCATTAGTTTATTTTATTTAAAGGAAAGTGAAATATGTCTCACTCAACTTTAATAATTAAAGTATTTTTAATATATGTTTATACAGAATATAAATTCTTATATAAATACTCATTTGAAATATAAAATGTTTTTCTTTTCCATGATAATTTATTTGTAATTTTTAAGAGTTATTTAATTACCTTATTATCTTAAACATTAATGACGCAGAAATTATTTATTTAGTGAAAAATCAATAATATAGTTTTTATTGAAATAGTAATACATATCAAAAGGCCCAGAAATCTGAAAAAAAAACTTATTATTAGTGTATATATATACCCCATTCATCCACTGGCTGATGTGTTGACCATTTAGATCCTTATTAAGGCGATTATGACACTTATATTATTTTATTTTAAATGATGCCAAAGTTGTCGCTTTCATAGTTTAATAAATATAAAAATATAAATATTGTAATTTTAAGATGATAAATTCTAGTAAAAGTATTATTGTGAAAGTAAATATATTTATCTACATCATAGGATTTTATTTTTAATTTTTATTCAACAAATAAGTATATTAGAGAATTATACAAAAATGTTGTAGTCATTTTATTAAGAGATAAACCAAATAAATGGTTTTAAAAATAATAAAATAAATATTATATGAACTATTTAATGTGATACACTAATTTTCTATATAAATATGACCTTTTATGAATCTATTTAAGCTTTTAGTTCGAACATATTTTCTGTAAATATTTTATTTAAATTCAAATAAATGAATAGTGTCAAAATTGACACTATTGTTATTTTATAAAAATAACATATTATAAAATTGTTTAAAAATCACAAAAATATTTAAAAATTCAAAATTTAAATTTATGAGGTCTAAAATGTTATAAAGTATCCAATTATTGATAATTCACAACAGATATGTAATTATTTGTTGTAATTTAAAATATAGAATGTTATTACCACAAATAAAATTAAATTTATTAAATAAGGATAAATCAAGTTGATAATGTTTAAAATAAATTCCTAACATGTCTAAATTTTATTGGTTGATGATATTACAACCCTATCTCATCTAATATTATGATATGAGTCTTTTTCGAAGTTTTTATGTGGGTTTGGGATTTAATATAAACTTATATTTCTTATATTTCCAATGGTGCCCCTCTCCTCCCTTATAAAAGGGCACCTCCTCCCTCTCCTCCTCGCACCAATTTGAGCCTTACATCTCGGCCAAACCCTGCTCATTTCACTTACCCACTTCCCTAGAAACATCATAGAGGTTCTTGTCTTCTTCAAAGACCAATTTTAGTGCCCTAAGTGCAGGTCTCAAAGAGGCGCTTCAAAGAAGAGGTAATGTTCATTACCGATTCTTTCAACATTATTTCTTCTTCTACTTCTTCTTCTTTAGTTGTTTCATTATGAAGTAATAAAATCATTATCCCTCATATACTGATATGTTATTATAATTATGAAACAACTCTATTTCACCATCTATCCATCCTACGGAAAACGGAATCACCGCATGTGCGTATGTACGGAATACCATCTCCACGCCGTGGTGTAATCTATTTTCTACCACCACCTTACTTGGATGGGTATAATGGTGTAAATAATGAATATATATGATTATTTTAAAGTGATATTGATTCTTAAATAGTATACATACACTCCAATACAATTCCATGGGAATGATATCATCGTCCGTGCGTACGTACAGATTACCGTCTCCACGACGCGATGAGATTCATTTTCCATGTTAAAAATTGAGAATGATTATAAAGTATATATAATAAGTAATAATGAAATATATGAAATAATAATTCTACTGTATTTAAGTAAATATATATGTTTGTCATATAATTAATTCCATTCAATTCAATAAGGAAACGAAAACAGCGTTCATGCGTGTGTACGGCCTACCGTCTCCATGAATGGCGTATTTATTTTCATTTATCGATCTATTATATATATGTATATACTGAATATATATTTTATAGAAATCATGTTTTACATTCTGAACATAAGTAATCATGATCTAAGTAATCATATGAATAATTACAAGTTAAAACATGAACGACAAATGAAACGATTTTACCCAAAACGCTACTTTTACACGAATTTACAAAAGAACGCGTAATATAAAGTCATAAGTGAACCATATATGATATAATAACAATGAATATGATTCTGTAATAAGTTAATGATTTTATTTAAATCATTATACAGGATTTTTGGATATGTACGAAGCATATCAGAACTATGGTAAGGGATAATTTTTCAAATCTCATTTTTATCCGAGATTGATTTTTTGTAAGTATTTACTAGGGTTATTGCTATCATCCATGTCCATGTTTTATAAAAGTGTATTCATTTATGTTTAATGTCCTTTTTACCCATTTTTATTTTTATCCCATGGTATGGAAGAAATATTTCTTTTATTTACCCTACAATGTACTTTTTGACTTTTCCGAAAAAAGTACGAGAAGAATGTTTTTTTAACATATACGGCATGAAAGGATTTTTACGGCTTTATAAAGCTTTATCTTCATGAAGCTTCCTCCAAAAGATTTCATGACAATTTTCAACAGAACCCTTTCTTTTAAAATTCCATGACATTTTTTGAAAAGAAAATGATTTTGATGAAAAAAGGATATTTTCCTCAAGAATTCATTTCAAGTGTTTTATCAAAACAATTTTCATCTAAGATGACATTATTTCACATGTGTATGTTTCAAGTATCATGTCTCTATGATTTACATGGATTCACTTTTCTAATGATGAAATGATATCAAATTTTTTTGTATGGATTACGTTATGATGGAATGATGTTTATGAAACCCATTTTATTCTTGGGTTATGATGAATGATTTATGTTTATATTTTGGCACACGAAAGAATGATTTCAATATGAGATAGGTGGGACCTATATCTCCCTCAACTTCATTGGGTAAAGATTTATATCTCATGAGATAGAAATGGCTGGAATGGTAAGTTAATCCGGTTCTGTGTTACAGGACTGAAACGAGGAGTGAACTCGATTCAGAAAGGGACTTTGTCCACTAAGATGGTCTTGAAAGCAATGTCTTGGCTACTATGGAAATCATAAGAAGTGCTGAATGGTTTCCATAATTACATTTTTTATTCCCATGCTAGTTTATCATGATTAATGTTCCTTTATGATCTATGTTTTATGTACTTCCATTATTTATGTCTTTTCTCAAGATTTTGATGTTTAGATTTTATGTTCATGTTTTTGCATTCAAATTTTTATGGATTATTTTGTGTTCTCTATGCTTACCCTTACTGAGTATTTGAGCTCACCCTTTATATGTTTTCTTTTCCCTAGGATTTAAAGAAAGTTTTATGTTAAGAAAACAAAAGGGGAAGATCTTTATGGTAGATGTTGAAGAACTTTCACCAAGATTAGAATATTACATTACAAGTTTCCAAAGACACTAAACTATTACGGTCCTTGAGTTTTGGTTTTTGTTATGTATTAAAAATTCCGCAAAAGTAATGTATTGTCCATGTACGTCGAGATTTGGGTCTCTACAATTGGTATCAGAGGAAAGGATTGGTTAACCTTTGGAAACTAGGATGCGAAAACGTTAGTGAGATCCCTAGAGATATTTCTAAGGTATGTCTAGGGTTGTCCCTAAGGATAAGAATACGTATAGGATATAGTCCTAGAACTATGGTAACGATCATAGAATTTAACCTATGATGTTAGATATTGAGGGTACTCCTCCTTTACTATGTTTTTTCCCTAGAATTTTTTTTACCTCTCACACTATTCTCTTTGGGTTTTAGAAAATGGCTGGAAACATGATGATTCGCAATAATGGAGGATATGACGGACAATGGAATAATATTCTTCATGAGAAACCAAATGAAACGGGATTTGGAGTCCAAACATAGTTATTATGCCTAATCAAAAATATCATTATATGATCAATAATCTCAACTTTGGTAGGTTTCCCAACTCATATAATAAGAGAAAGATGGAGTTTCATGACGATCATAGAGGAAAGAAAGTTCAATTTCCCTCATGTAAATCATGTGGGAAGAGGCATCAAGGAGAATGTTTCAAAGGAACTAGAAGTTGCTTTGGTTGTGGAAAAGAAGGAAACAAAGACAGTAAGTGCAATGGAAAAGGTTCAGTTAACACCATGGACAAGGATAATGGTATTGCTATGACATCAAAAATGATTAGATGTTTTAAATGTGTAATGTATGGGCATTATGCAAACCAATTCCCCAAGGTAAAATCTCATGAAGAGAATCAGCATGGTCATATGAGTAGTATTTATGTGGATGATGATGAAGAGACTACAAATGAAATATGAAGTGAAAGAAATGATGAAGCTCAGTCAGTGGTTCAAGAAGTTAGTGGAATGATTGTATGTTTATAATGAATAATGTATGGTACTATGGAATAAAGAATCATCTCAGGATTGTTACACTATTGTTTTTTCTAAAGTATTTGAAAGTATATGTTGAATGGTACCGGTAACCATGAAAGGTTATTCAGATATTTTTGGAAAGTAGATGATATGAACATAATGAAAGGATAACAAGATAATGAGATGTTTGATTGTATTCATGAGATGATGACTGATATAAGGACAAAGTGATATTATGGTTTGAGTATATAGAATTTTTGAGATTTTGGTATGTGGAATGTGTTAAAATTTAACAACATTCATGTTTTCACTAAGGTTCAATGGGTATTCATTCTTTAATATAATACATGATTAAGGTATTCACATGTTTGTAATTTGACCCACAATATATATCTTATGATATATTTCGGATAAATGATGGCATTCACATGATTGTTATGTGACATTTCATGTAATCATTTTCTTTATACTAGGACCTTGGACTGAAGTATTTTAGATAAGCCTAAGGATTAGAATGGATTATGTTGGACATAATTTAGTATTGTTTAAGGATAGAACTTTTTTTGATATTATTGATGGGATGTTATAGTAATGTAGTTTTAGAAAAAGGACAACCTGCAGGACGGGCGACAGCCCATCGCGTCGGACAAGGCTGTGGCAATCGGACCCACAATTGAAGTGCAACTGGCCTTTATTGCCTACCACTGGCCTACAGCAAGTCCCTGGTTAGTAGAAACTAGATTTATTTTATTAAGTGATATGATATATAAAATATAAGTTCATTTTTGTAATCGTATATCATTAACCACACCATAGATGGACTTATGTATATTTGATAACTTTTTCTAACCTTTTGTTTGAAACATATAGAATGACCAATCATTCTATCACATGATCTGCTAACTCTTCATGAATAACAAATTCAAATTCATTTCATTAATATATGAAGTGGAAATTGTTCAAAGCACGAACAATAGTGAGATTGTACCAAATTCAAGCAAGTATTTCTTCTAATTCAATACTTTCAAAAATGATATTGAAAACCAAACATGTTTTCCTACTTCTCTTATATCTGATGAATCAGATGGTACCTTAGATCATCACAAATCTATGGCTTTCTGATTTTTGGCTTTTTCATGGCCATGTTCTCTACCACTCTCCATCAGAACTTGATGGTTATATTTTTCTTCCATATCCATATTTTCATCTATGGAAACCCAGTGATGAGTTACTTTGGGTAACCGTAACCTTTCATACTTTAGTTTTTAAATATTGGTTTTGGTATTCCATTTAACGATGTGGGATTCTATTAAATAATCTTTCGAGTAGTAAACCATTTATAACCCCGACGAATTTTGAGGGTGAAATTTATTTTAAGGGGGGAAGAAAGTAACACCCCGAAATTTTATGAAAAATATTCTTTTTAATTTAATTGATGTCTTCTATTGTATGCTAAACCAATATTATCTTTCACTATATGCAACACCGTATTAGCTTGTAGTATACGCAACCGTAACTTGGCTTTCATTACACGCAATCGCGACCTTCCTCGATAGCGTTTGTAGTACGCAATACCGAGTTTCACAAAAAAATGATATATTATTATAACATTATTATGAACCAGAAGTTATGAATAGTATTAGCTAAATTTTGAATTTTATAACATTATTATTCATCTTATTCATTTTCTAGAACATGGTATAAGAACAAAATAAATGTTTCGGGTAAAATAAGTATTTTTCAAGAAATGCAGTGTTGCCGCCTTTTGATGGAGCACCCACTTTAAATCTAGTTTTTGAAATGCTTATAAGTTCAATTTTACAAAATAAAATTATTATTTGGAATCAGGATATTAAATTTTAACTTGGATAAATTTTTCATATTATTCTGATAACTTTCAAATTTTAATGAATAGTAAAAACACGATGTATTTTAATTAAAAACAACTTTTTTCATCATAATAACTTATGTAGTTAAATTATAATATTGAATTGTTTTAAAGTATAAATAGAATATATTTTTCCCATTTAATATAATGTATGTCATTATCCTTGATTTTACACTGAATTCGTAGATTAAATAAATTCAACCTTTTGCAATGTTTCAAACAAAAACCCGTTTTCTTTCGACAACGGAATTAATTTCAATTTAATCTCTAAAAATTATGTGTATTGAATTTCGAAAAATGGATTCCATATTTGGAATCATTGGGTCTAAATTATATTAATAGACTACTTTTTATTTTTGGGCTTTATGAATAGTAACAACAGTAAAGTTTATTTACCATAGTAAAAGGTAAATTGGGTAATTAAGGGTAAATATAATATTACAAAATTATCCTAATACTTGTCTTAATACAATTGGATTATTATAACTTTTCCTAAGTCATATTTGGGTCGAAATGTAATCCATTAGAACCCACTTAGAGGTGATTAAGACCATTAGTTTATTTTATTTAAAAGAAAGTGAAATATGTCTCACTCAACTTTAATAATTTAAGTATTTTTAAAAAAATGTTTATACAGAATATAAATTCTGTTATAAATACTCATTTTAAATATAAAATGTTTTTCTTTGTCATGGTAATTTATTTGTAATTTTTAAGATTTATTTAATTACCTTATTATCTTATACATTAATAATGCTGAAATTATTTATTTACTAAAAAATCAATAATATAGTTTTTATTGAAATAGTAATACATATCAAAAGGCCCAAAAATCTGAACAGAACTTATTATTAGTGTATATATAAACCCTAAACATCCACTGGCCGCATTTTTGACCATTTGGATCCTTATTAAGATGATTATGACACTTATATTATTTTATTTTAAATAATTCCAACGTTGTCACCTTCATAATTTAATAAATATAACAATTTAAATATTTTGATTTTAAGATGATAGATTCGAGTAAAAGTGTTATTGTGAAAGTTAATAGATTTATCTACCTCGTATGAGTTTAGTTTTAATTTTTATGCAACAAATAAGTATATTAAATAATTATACAAAAATGTTGTAGTAATTTTATTAAGAGATAAACCAAGTAAATTGTTTTAAAAATAATAAAATAAATATTATATGAACTATTAAATGTATTAAACTAATTTTCTAGATACATATGACATTTTATGAATCTATTAAAGCTTTTAGTTTGATCATATCTTCTGTATATATTTTATTTAAATTCAAATAAATGAATAGTGTCAAAATTGACACTATTGTTATTTTATAAATATAACATATTATAAAATTGTTTAAAAATCCCAAAAATATTTAAAAATTATAAATTTATATTTATATGGTATAAAATGTTATAAAGTATCCAATTATGGACAATTCACAACAAATAAGTAATTATTTGTTATAATTTAAAATTTAGAATGTTATTACCACAAATAAAATTAAATTGATTAAATAAGGATAAATCAAGTTGATAATGTTTAAAATAAATTACTAACCTGTATAATTTATTGTTTGATGATCTTACAACCCTATATATTCTAAGATTAGTATATGAGTCATTTTGGAAGTTATTAAGTGGGTTTGGGATTTAATATAAACTAATATTGCTTATATTTCTAGTGGTGCCTCTCTCCTCTCTTATAAAAGGGCACATCCTCCCTCTACTCCTCACACCAATTTGAGCCTTCAAGCTTGGCCAACCCCATTCCATTTCACTTAAAAACTTCCCCCAAAACATCCTAGAGGTCCTTGTCTTCTTCAAAGACCAATTTTAGTGCCATAAGTGGAGGTCTCAAAGAGGCGCTTCAAAGAAGAGGTAATGTTCATTACCGATTATTTCAACTTTATTTCTTCTTCTACTTCTTCTTCTTTAGTTGTATCATTATGAAGTAATAACATTAGTATCACTAATATACTGATATGTTATTATAAGTATGAAACAACCCTATTTCACCATCTATCCATCCTACGGAAAACGAAATCATCGCGCGTGTGTACGTACAGAATACCGTCTCCACGCCGTGGTGTAATCTATTTTCTACCACCACCTTACTTGGATGGGTATAATGGTGTAAATAATTACTATATATGATTATTTTAAAGTGATATTGATTCTTAAATAGTATACATACACTCCAATACAATTCCATATGAACGATATCATCGCTCATGCGTACGTATGGATTACCATCTCCACGACGCGATGAGATTCATTTTCAATGTTAAAAATTAAAGAATGATTATAAAGTACATATAATAAGTAATAATGAAATATATTAAATAATAATGCTACTGGATTTATGTACATATATATGTATTTCATATACTTAATTCCATTCAATTCAATAAGGAAACGAAAAGAGCGTTCATGCGTACGTACGACCTACCGTCTCCATAAACGGTGTATTTCTTTCCATTTATCGATCTATTATATATATGTATATTCTGAATATATCTTATATATAAATAATGTTTTACATTCTGAATGTAATTAATCATGATCTAAGTAATCATATTAATAATTACAAGTTAAAACACGAACGACAAATGAAACGATTTTACCCAAAACGCTACTTTAACATGAATTTAAAAAAGAATGGGTAATATAAAGTCATAAGTGAACCATATATGATATAATAACAATTAATATGATTCTGAAATAAGTCAATGACATTATTTAAATCATTATACAGGAGTTTTGGATATGTATGAAGCATATCGTACCTGAGGTAAGGGATAATTTTTCAAATCTCATTTTTATCTGAGATTGCTTATTCGTAAGTGTTTACTGGGGTTATTGTTATCATCCATGTCCATGTTTTATAAAAGTGTATTCATGTATGTTTAAAGTCATTTTTACCCATTTTGACTTTTACCCCATGGTATGGAAGGAATCTTTCTTTTATTTACCCTACATGGTACTTTTTGACTTTTTCGACAAAAGTACGAGAAAAATGTTTTTTTAACATATACAAAATGAAAGGATTTTTATGGTTTTATAAAGCCTTATTTTCATGAAGCACCATCCAAATTATTTCATGACTATTTTCAACCAAATCCTTTTCTTTTAAAATTGCATGACATTTTGTGAAAAGAAAATTATTTTGTAGAAAAAAAGATATTTTCCTCAAGAATTCATTTCAAGTGTTTTATCAAAACCATTTTCATCTAAGATGACTTTATTTCACATGTGTATGTTTCAAGTGTCATGTCTATATGATTTAAATGGTTTCACATTTCTAATTATGACATGATATCCAAATTTTTTTGCATGGATTACGTTATTATGGAATGATGTTTATGAAACACATTTTATTCTTGGGTTATGATGAATGATTTATGTTTATATTGTGGCACACGAAAGAATGATTATAATATGAGATGGGTGGGACCTATATCTCCCTCCAATGCATTGGGTAAAGATTTATATCTCATGAGGTAGACATGGCTGGAACGGTAAGTTAATCTAGTTCACTATTACCGGACTGAAACGAGAAGTGAACTCGATTCAGAAAGGGACTTTGTCCACTAAGATGGTCTTGGCAGCAATGCCTTGGATACTATGGAAATCATAACAAGTGCTGAATGGTTTCCACACTTACATGTTTTATTCTCATGCTATTTTATCATGATTACTGTTCCTTTATGATCTATGCTTTATGTACTTCCATGATTTATGTCTTTTATCAAGATTTTGATGTTTAGATTTTATGTTCATGTTTTTGCATTCAAATGTTTATAGATTATTTTATGTTCTCTATGCTTACTCTTACTGAGCATTTGAGCTCACCCTTTATATGTTTTCTTTTCCCGAGGATTTAAAGAATGTTTTTAGTTAAGAAAACAAAAGGGGAAGATCTTTATGGGATATGTTGAAGATCTTTCACCATGATTAGAAGATTACATTCCGAGTTTCCAAAGACACTAAACTATTGCGGTCCTTGAGTTTTGGTTTTTGTTATGTATTAAGTATTTCGCAAAAGTAATTTATTGTCCATGTACGTCATGATTTGGGTCTCTACAACCTCGACTAGTGAACTTTCTTTATGAGATAAATTTTTTTGGGATTTTACCACTTGTCCCGGTATAGCTAAGATGGTTTGTTCATCCATTATATTATACTTTTAGGGTTTACCATTAGTTCATCTGATTATTTGGTATTGATTATATGATTACCTATAATATAACCTAAGTTGGTTATTTAAAGTATCTACAGCCATTTATATTGTGTTTATATATAATTTTATGGTGACCAATCCCCCATAAAAGTGATAAGATACCAATTGTGTGATTACTTTATCTTGATTATTACGAGTTATCTACTAAATAAAATTCGAATTATAACATAAACATTTTTTCCCTCTATAAAAAATATTTAACTGATCTACATTTGTTAAATTTATTTTTTTATATAAAATTATAAAATTAAATGTTGATTTTTTTATCATGATTTTGATGTGGTGTTGGACAAATAAAATTCAAAATAAAAGTTATTATGTATTATCCTCTTTATATTTTACTTGAGATTTCAATTAGGTGACACCATTTTTTGTAATGTATTGTTTTGGAAGAATGGAAATGTATATAAATGTGAAATCTATATTCATAATGAGTTCCTATGGGATGTTGATAAATACCCCCTTGTGTATAAGTAGTTGGGTATAGAAAGAGAGATTACTTTTTGAGGCCTTGTGATATAGGGTGTAGGTGGGTCATAGAATTTCTAACATTTTATTACTTAGTTAGACTAGTGATCTTGAGGTTTTGGTGTACCTTGAATACATGTGACCCTAGTGTATTATGCTTAATTTGACACTGGAATAGTTATAATGGATTCAAAACTATAAATGAGACCCTGTAATGGGTTTTTATCATGTTAGATTCCTTGTGACCTTGTAATGTGGGTGAGTTTCATATCAGGAGTTGTTTCCTATATGTGATACTTGGAATGATGTATGAGAAAGGTTGTGAAGATCATAATACTTCTTTGGTAGGACACTACATTTTAGATTTGGTTTCTTTTGACCTTTGAGGGTAACCCATGATAGGGTTTGATCGATCTTGTTATTTTCCTCTTGTAAAGTGAGTTAGGGTGTATTTTTCTTTATAATATGTTTTTGAATGATTGGTGTATCATAGTATGTGTTATAGGTGCATTTTCTTCCAATAGAAAGTCTAGTTTTAGTACTTGTGTGCCAATTGTTTTGGTTTTTTGGATATTTTTAGGAGGGGTAGGCTTGTTCAGATACTCGACCCTATTAAAACTATATTTTGGGTTCGAGTGGGTTGATCAGTGAAAACATGGATTGTATAACAAGAACCAGTTGGTATGTCCAATTCCTTGATTACAAACCAATGTGTGGGAGTTTCTCATGGGTGTTTGGTTCAAGGCATATGATATTCCTTAGGTATGAGAATATAGATGGGATAATCCTGTATGTTATGAACAGGTTTGAGATTTTGGGGATCTATGAATGGAATACCCTTAAAAGGGTTTGGGTAAAACCCTGAATAAATTCATATAGATATGGAGATGTAAAGGGAATTAAATTTTTTCTATATAGTGTAGATTGTATTTAAATATATATCTAGATTGTTCTCTGGCACTATGGACTCAGGATGTGCCTTGATGAATCTGATTAGTGGAAAATGAAACCTAAAAGAATTATAGAATAAAATGCTATTTTTGACTGGTTGTATAAATGGTTCATCATAGTGAGATTATTTGGTTTGAAAAAAATTTGGTGTTTAAATTCCTTGTGAGACTAGAATGTTAGAGTCATGTCCAATGGATTGGGTTTATCGATGGGTTTAATAAGATGTGAACTGATAGAGTTTGAGTTTAATCCTTGTAGTTGGTGTTCACATTGTTGAGAAACCATTGATTCATGATTGAATCTTAGAGGAAAGTCTGAATTTGTAGTGCATTGGGGTGTCTGAATTTTATATTTGGTCATACAGAATTATACATCCACGATACTTAACCATTTATGTATCCATTTGTGGGATGAGTACCAACATGTGTTTGATGATTTGATTTCATGAATGGAAGTTTGTTGAATCTTGAAAATATATGTGATGTTTTGGTGTTGGGAATGATAATATTGATACATCATGTGGGATGGCATGTCAAATATTAGGATGATCTATGACAGAAGCATTAGAGATTTCTTTAATGGGTGTAGGAATATGGATCAGGAGGATCTTCATGTGTGTGGTTCAGATATGACATATTTTGGTTAGTGCTCTAAGAACATTAAGGAATGATATATATGGTTTAGATTATTCTATTGATCTATTAAAATTTTGTAACTTATTATATTTATTTTTTAAGGCCTTGGGAAACATTCCCCCCTAAGATAGGATCTAGTGTGAAATTACCTTTCATAATAATTCTCGAGGATGACCAATATCAGCCTTGTTTAACAATCATGTTTGGTGGAGATGAATCATGGGATGTGGAGAACAAAAATTTATCCATTGAAGTGTATATGTGTATGATCCTATGGTATGGAGTTATATTTGTTTTCATGGGGTTTTGAACTCCATCTGAGTGGGTTCAGGGTGTTTGAGATAGATAAATTGATGATAATTATGGAATTAAAATACCAAAGGATAAATGTGGTCAAATTAAATGGATTCCTTAGTAAAGTATAGGTAGACTCAAATATGATAATGGAAGGAGTATGTGTGTCATTTATAGTCTTGAGATTAATTTATGGTTTCCAAATGTTATTTGGTTTATGGAATGTTAATGTTCATGATATTTCATAATGGTGAAATTTTAATATTGACGGTTTGACACTGGAATGTCCTTAGAAATCAGATATGTACATGTAGTGAATTTTTAAATGATTAAGGGATGCATCTAAGGTTACTGACATTTTGTTCTGGTGTGTTAATGGAATTTTAGTAGCATAAGTTGATCATTTTTGGGAGAAGTATTCTGAGGACGGTTTGAATTGAATTATTTCATGTAATTGGATTTGGTGGGTTGAATATCATTTTGGGATTAATGAGTAGGTTTTTTGGAATTCATAATATAAATTTTAGGGAAAAGTGAAACATTTGCGACCATTCTCGAATGATGGAGGCTTGTCTGATTATTTTGGAATTTAAAAATTATGAAGGTTAACAATGTTATAGGAGTGATTTACTGAATGTTTATTCAAGGTGAACGTTGAACTAGATCATAGGTGTTTTTGGATCATCAAGATAATGTTAAGGTAAGAAATTCCAACATTGGATGTGAAATGACTCAAAATTATCCCCCCCTAATTATTTTTTATGGTGGGAGCATTGGTAGTTAGGTGTGTAATTGGATGATGACGCATCATTTATCTTGTGGTGGATGTGAATGATTGAGATCCATCTAGGTGTCTATTTAATGATTTTAAGTTGTTTCTTGTGTTTAGTTGTTTAGGACATTGAAATCAAGGTAACAATCTAGAATGTGTTTTTCATTAGGGATTATAATGTGACTATTGATTTGATTTTAGTGACTGATACAGATTGGGTGATCCTTCTCAATGATCATAAATACTTTTAGGGGATGATAAGGGTTATCTTGGAGAGTTTTTATCACAACATGTGTAAATACATGTTTAAGTATTTCATGAGAAGTTAGAATTATTGAACTAGTGGACTGGTCATTTTGAGTACCAAGGTTCGAAAATGTATACTTATGGTTTAGACCCCTCAAAATGGTGTTTCTAATTGATTTTTTATGATTGTGTATGGGTTAAGAGTAGTTTTAAGGAACTAAAGATAATCCTAGTTGTTAGGGTTGCTGCCTGCAGCCACCAATAAATTGGTGTCTAGGTCAGACTGTCTTTTAGATACTAAGGGTCCACTAGCTAGCTCGTTGAGGCTGAGAGACACATGAGATACATCCATAATCCACAATCGCACTTGTTCCCTCCAACAAATTACTGATGGGAAATTTAAGGGAAATATTTATATGTATTCCCTTTCTATTTTCATAGGGTCATATCCTCTTTCCCTCATTGTTTTGGCTCACACATACCCAAGAATATCACTCTGAGATTATTTTAGAAATAGTTTTTAGTTATTATTTGTAATATCCTTCATCTGGTGATCTCAATTCTTCTCCTATTTTTCTCTCTCTAATTTTTGGTTCTCTAATTTCAAAAGTTCTGAGAAAATTCCACAATATTATGGTGGAATAATCTTAGGATGATATGAATTATATAAATCATAGCAACAGGATATTCCAAGTCAATTTCATCATGTCATCGCAAGTTGTTTTGATAGTTTTATATCACCATGTGAGTTTTTTGATGATTTTAAGTAAAATTAAATGTTTTCAATTATGGTATTGGTTTTAATTAATAAATATTTGGTACAGATTTGGGTCAAGATCTAGGAATAGACTTTCCGATAATGGTTTTTCATAATTTATGTTTCATGATATTACCTAGTACTTAGTTCAAAAATTTTCCTATGTTTTTTATATTGGTTAATTACTTTTATTTTTATTATTAATTAAAATCTTATTATAATCTTTTTTTGATTATTTATTTTTTATTATGTTGATGTCAGTTGGGGTCTTAGGTGGTTTGATTAGTAGCTATTGGTCATAAATGAGCTAGATTAGTGAGTTATTAGGCTATGAATTTAAATAAGAAGCTACAAATGAGTTATGTTGACCCTATAAATTAACATTGAGGTTCTACTTACATAATAGTGTGGTGTTGAGTGGTCATGTCATCTTATCATTGCACCAAGCTAGTTTAAAGAAAATGCTTTGGAATATCTTCACTATAGAAATAATTACCTTTAATATTCCTTTTTTACAAATAATGTGAGAGCCCAAGTGGAATTCCTCCGTTTTAAATAGAATATATATTTTGAATTAATGATGGTGTTATGATACCCTAAATTGGTATTTATTAGAAAATAAAAATGTGGAATGGGTTAGATGACACGGGTTTGGTATTTTTAAATTGTTTTTTCAAGAATAAATTTGTGACATGTTTTCAATAAGTGGTATTTGAATTGGAAATTGGAAATAAAAATAGGAGATGGTTCTTTAATGTAATAGAGAAATGGGTGATCTCCCTATAACGAGTTTTGTAAAATAATATGTGGAATTTAGAATTTAATGAAATAGTTGTTTATAAATTAATTTCTTATATAAAATGTTAGACACCCATTGGGGCATTTTTTCGTAAAATAATGGAAATGTATTTCAGTTATGCTATCTAAATCTATGGTGAAAATTTCTCGAGGTTTGAATATATTTTACTATATGGAACCAAGGAGAAAACAGACCCTATACAGTTTTGGATATTGGTTGATGTTTAAACCTAGGGTGAACATGGACCATGGGTGGACACTTGTTGGTGGTTAAAACAAGATTGGAAATAGACCCTAGGTGGATTCTAGTTGATGGTTAAACCTATTGAAAAAATAGCCCCGATGTGGACACTAGTTCCACAAGGATGAGAATATTACCCTCAAGTACTGATTGTTGGTTTGGGAAGCCTATATTAACCCTAATGGGAGATGTGTCTAGAACTGTCATCATGACATGATAAGAGGAACCCCATCATTATATGAAGTAGTTATATACCATTCCTGGGGTAAATTTGGTATGCATGTTCGGTGTGTTTTTATGTATTTACTTGTATGTTTTTTAAAAATTGTTTTATTTTTGATAATTTATGTACATCAATTATTCTTGAAAATTGTACAGACTTATTTTTTTGGGTACACCAGTTTTGGTGACCAAGTTTTTTTAAATAAAACCATGTTTAGTCTTCCATGGAACTTTGGTATCTAAGAAAATGATACTTAATTTCACGTACACATTCAATGTAGGGGAATAAAACTATGTTTTTACTTGGGATTCTAGGATAGAGAATGGGAGTTAAGATCTGGAAAGGACTCGAAAGTATGTTTTGTGTTTTTCTAGTTTCAGTATTTTGGTATTTTATTATATGATTTCATGACATGTATGGTATAAATTTTAATCATTATAGAATTTCTATTTTTGGATTGATTTTGGAATATTACTTCTTTTACATTTATAATTTTATCTAGTTAATGTATAGATATTAATTTATATCCATTATTGATATAAAATATTATATAGGTATAGTCTCCATGTCATAACACCATAGACCCATACTACTGTTTAGAAGACTTTAGCATATGGGGATGTGTGTATATGGTATTTTAGCAATCTAACGGTCTTAGAACTTATCAATAGTTTGGGGTGATAGGATTGTACCCCACCATAATCAAATATTTTTACCATGAATAAGAATTTGAAAATACCATATTATTTAATTTAAAACAAATCTAGTTCAATTTTGGTATAAAGTAAGATATTAATCCATTTCCTTCAATAAAGGATCCTTACTAGTTGTAAAAAACATCATCTATGGGGTACATTTTTTTACTTTCTTTTTCTTGGTTGTTTTAATTAATGATTCTAACAATGGATGTCAATGTTCAATAAATATTAATATTTACTAAAATATGATCATTGAAATTTATTTAATTACTTCTTCTAATAGGAATTCTTATGATATAGACTTCAGTTATGCATTAATATGGAATTATGAAACCCACATCTTTTACATTAGTTTTATCATTCTAACGCTCTATGTATGGTTTAATTTCTAATTATGGTACACATATTCATATAAATAATATGAAAATGAAGGGTGTTACCCGATAGTGGTCTAATTCATCTCATGAGACACCATGGTGGTACATTGTGAGTCAACCTAAGAACACTATGTTATATTATATTGATGGAGAGATTTTACTTATTCTTATAGCACATGGTCAGTTATTATGGGAAAACATCAATATGTTTTCTTAGAAGTGATCCTTCACTTATACTTATAATATCATGAATTATGTTGTTTCCACATATTCATGATTCCTTAAACTTATGATCTAATTTTCATATTCCATATTTCCATGCTTATCTCAAACTCCAATGTCATGGTATATGTTTTTATATTTTTATTACTTGTCCTTCATTCATGATCTATAGAGATATCATATTGTTCCATGTTCTTTTTAATAATAAATATATCCCTTATCATTTTTTCTTGTATGTATATGATCAAACAATTTATCACCTATTGATATGTTTTTACTTAGTTATCATTTGATCTCAACCCTTTATTTGGTTTCCATTATGAAAGTTATAATGATAAGTATTACTTTTGAGAGTAAAAACTGTTGCCTAGAATATTTCAATTATTGATAAATGTTCACAAGTTTTGTAAAATAAGTTTCCCATGTAAATATTCCTCACAGACACTAAACTGAAAGGTTATCCAATATATGTGAGATTATTGTGAGGTATAATTTTTATATTTAGGTAATGATTTAATACAAATATATTTTTATAAGGGGTTTTTATAATCACATCAAAATCTATATTATTTTAATAAGCCTGATATAATTTGTTTATCCTTTCTAATTGGGATTGTTGTAAAAAAATCGGTTTTACTTTCAAAACATATTGATTTTAATCTATATTTATTATTGTTGATCATTTGGAGTGTTATCTTTTAATCTATAACATATATGATTTATCTATTATGGGTATGATTTGGGTGTGAAATTTTAAAATGGATATTAGTTTTTAATGAAACCATTGAGGTTAATAATTATTTTATTTATATTTGTTTTTCTCTTCAATGTTTAATGTTTTGATAAATTAAAAAAATGTGATAATTGTGTAGTTATGTTCTGATTTTTAATTTTTAAAAAGGGCCATATTATTTAGTGTCTCTTTGAAACATAATAGGTTTTTTTGATAATTAAGAAATCTTATCATTAATCATATTTTCTATATATTGATAATTACATCTATCACTATATGTATAATTAGGATTCTATGTTTTATTTACAATCCTAGTAGAATAAAATAATTTTGTTGAATTTATAACTTGTTATTAAATTGTAGTCATTATTTATTCTCCTTTTTACTTTATTAAGGAATTTTTTTCATTAATTATAGTATTATATGTATAATTTTCACTCAGAAATTAACTAGATTTTAATTTTAAATGTTTTTAATGTCTTTAAAAAGTTTAAATATATACGGATCTATTTTAAAATCATTTCAAATCATTAAAAAGTATTATGATGTTTTAAAAAGTATTATGATGCTTTAAAATGTCTTATAAAGTTTTCTAATGTCTGAAAAAGTTTTTTAAAGTCTTCTTATGGTTTCTCAATTCCTAAAAAGTGATTTTTTTTTGGAATATATAATGTTTTAAACAATTGTTTAAAAGTATTTCACATTTTTAAATTCCCCCTGAAAATAATTATGTGATAAAAAATTGTATAATGACTTATGATAATTTTTAACATCCTACTAAAACGTACTAGAAGCCTTGAAAATGGTTTTTTAAAAAATTCTCAATCTCAAAATTATTAATTCATACAGATTATGATGTATTATGAACTATAATTGTTTTCTATACTTTTATACAGCCTTATGAAATGAGTTGGATGTTTAATTTGTTATTTTTATTAATTGGCGTGGGATTATTTATTTGACATATATATTATGGTTGTTTAAACTGATATTTTTTCATTAATAAAAATTTGTTTCACACGTAAAATTTATTCCATCAAAAGATTATTATTGGGATATTTATTTACAGTTTTTTATAGGAAAAATTATTTCTAGATAAAAACTTTTATTCTAACTTCATCAATATTTTAACATGTTATAAAACTACTAAAATATTGGTATTTAGTTATTTTAAATTTCATAATATCTATGTTATGAGATATTTAAATAAATTATCAATGTATTTTTTAATAATTATTTAATAAATATTATTATATATTTTATTTTAAATTTTTTTAAAATTCGTAAAATTCATTTCAAAGGAATAAACAGAAATGACGTAGTATGTTATTTAAAAGGTAATATATCTTAAAATTGACTAAGTGTTCAATAAATTACATTAGAATCTCTATAATTTGTTAGAATATTGTAAATTTTATTATTACTATTTTTTAATTACACTAACTATTACTGTGTGTGTAAATTTAATAGTTTTTTATATAAAGGCTACTGAATCTTTGAGTGATATAGAGATACTTTGAGGTATGAATACTTGGTATAACAGTTTGAAATTGATTCATGATAGTTAAATGTTGAATGATATTGAAGAATGAACATAATGACAAAAATGATATCCAATACAATGTTGTCATAATATTTGAAGGATTTTTCATAGGATGGTCGAACTACTACTACTGTACTAGCTCAACTAACATTGACAGTTTTTTTAGTTTTTGTACTATATTTTTCTATATATTTCAATGGGATGTAATTATTTATTATTTTATGATTTTGCCTCAAAAAAATGATGTTATAATTGGTTAAACCATTACAAATAGTATGTTTTTTAATTAGGTTACAACTCCACTTCAAAAGTCATGTTGTGTCATAGTTGTGCTTCCACGAAAAATGAATTTTGTAACAGATTTGTGACTCCACATAAATATTCTAGTCCAACAATGAATACTATACCAATAGAATAGTATTGGTGCGTATATATTAAAAATTGGATCTCTTTTTGATCTAAATTACTATAGATATTTATTCATATTTTATTTTCAAAATCACTATATTTTTTTCTTCATTTTTGTAAATTTTAATCTTTTTTATTCACCCCCCTCCTTATAAAACTTTTTTGAATTTAAAATTATAGTCATATGTAAATAAATTTAAATTATTAAGTAGAGTTTTGGGGTTGATAAACATGTCAATTTTGTTTAGATCATAAAAAAATTTCATAATTTGAAATGAGTTTTGGTTGTGCAATATGCTTTAAGGATTATTGTATAGATTCATTATTTGA
This sequence comes from Viscum album, assembly GCA_963277665.1. Lineage (NCBI taxonomy): Eukaryota > Viridiplantae > Streptophyta > Magnoliopsida > Santalales > Viscaceae > Viscum > Viscum album. Next base: position 1,809,763,226 of record OY728159.1, on the reverse strand, counting down.
TTTGGGAATAAGATTATTTTAATGAAAAGTGATGATGTATGGGAAACACACATAAATAGTTGATTATATAAACAAATATCACAATTCAATATGGAATATAGTAATACACCATATTATGATTAATTGTGCTATAGTGTTTTTATTTATTGGATTTCATAAAATTCATATTCCTTGATTTTTTCGATAAGAAAATCATTGTTACATGACACTATAAGACTTATCTTATTTTTTTGTTCATCACATCATAACACATAACATTACCCAATTATTTAGTGGATATATATATATATAATTTTTTTTCAAATATGGTAATTTTTAATATATTAGTTAAAGATATAAATGAACCATTATGGATAGTTTTAAAGGTAAATAAATGGGGATATCTTGATATAAAATGTTTGATATATTTTGAGGTGACACTGTAATGTGATAAATGGAGAATAATTGAATAATATTTCTATGAAAAATAATTCAGATATAGAATACTATAAGGAAGAATATGAGGAACTAATCAACATTAAAAATTTAGAGTATGATATACTGAAATTATTTAATAATTCCATTATTTTTTAATATAAGGATCTATTCAGTAATAAGGAGTTCAATAGGAACAGGTACATTGAATTAGTAAGAAAAATTAATTTTATGATTTTTTTAGTAACCTCTGAGTTTATTTTTTATTAATTTATCTTCAATAATTTAGTGGATAGATAAAAATATGTGCAAGTTCATGGACATGATAGTAAACCAATCCTAAAAATATATTTACATAATATTTTATTGGTGGATTCTTGGTATATCATCACATTTTCATTGAATACTCTATTGATGTATACCTTTTGAGTTATGCAAGTAAAATACCAGTGTTCTTTTTCTTTATTTTCATTAATTGGATATTGTTCTTAGGTGGTTTGATTTGAATGATTTTATTATTCTTACTAATACCATAAAAATATCTATTTAGTGAAAAATTATCTCAACCTAATTTATATAATTCTATTAGTTTTAATTGTAATTTATTCTTCGTAATAACTCACCTCAAAGCTGTAAATATATATCACGATACTTTTCCTCAATTTAGTTTCAACTAGGATAATAGTTTCAACATAAATGGTGTTCTAAAATTGGATAGATTTAATTATCATGTATCTTATAATTGTATGAGTTATAATCATTGATCTCTTGGGAAGGAAACATTCTCTACCTTTGTAGATTTAATTTATATTATTTATCCCATATAGATGTAATTGAACCAAACATATGATATTTTTTTAAAAAAATTGATACAAACTCAAAAAAATAAAAATTTAGGGAACTATCTAATAAAATATACATGAATATGGTTAGTTCCATGTCTATAAAAGAAGAGTGGGTCAAAGTTTCCAAAACTATTAAGTGGGTTTCAATGTGATGGATGTAAGAGTTCATTTTTTATATAACAAAATTAATGATTTCAAGATATACCAAACTGAAAACATTGATTGTATCTTTAACTAAATCATTGAATTTTTTGGATCTATACTTCAACTAAGTAATATAATTAGGAATTTATAAATTATGAGACAAATAATATGGAGGCTTCTATGTTCTTATAATCCAAAGGATTCAATATATTAAGAATTTAATTTATTAGATTAATCCCTAGATTATATACAAATTATATTGGTGGAATATAATGAGAGGGTGACTCTAAAAGGAATGAAATTTTACCTATCAAAGGATATAGATTTCAAATTAGTAGTGAATCTTGAGATCAATCATGTTAAAGGTTTTTGGGATCTGATTAATTAATTTATCTCACTGATGGAAACAAAGTTAAAAAAAGTGAAGGGTCATTTTGGGGGAAAACTACCATCAGAATGCCTAAAGTGTGGAAATTTTTCCATATCATAATAAAGTAATCATGAAGGAAAGATAGAGATAATAGTGAGAATGATTTTTCAAAAACAATAAATAAAATTTACTATACGAATGAATGATAAATCAGGAAATTAGTATGAAAAATATTTTAAATAGAAGAGTTATGTGAGTAAGGATGAGGAAAAATCAAATTTTTTTATGAAAATACTAATTAATAATTCAAATTCGATTCAAAATATGTTATAATATAAATAATAGAAAATTATAAAAAAAATCTGATAGAGATAAACTAAAAGTTATAATTGATCATAAAATTGAGCCTAGAAGAGAACTTGAGTAAGTTTATATTAAATTAAATAAGAATAGTAATATCATTAAATACTAAAATAATACCATGACTATGGTGATTACCATAAATGTAAAATCACTCATTTAGAGAATTTAGTGGGAAAACAAAAAATAATACAATAAAAAACAAGAGGATGTTATTTAATTCCAGATGAAAATTATTGAAATATTAGTTAATTAATAATCTTAATAATGTAATTGAATAATAATGAGTAATTATTGAATCTCATCAAAAGGTTTTTTCCATATAATGATTAAAATAATAGTTATTTGATAAGTAGAAATTATAAGAATAAGATTCAATTTTCAAAAACCTGAAGTCCAAGAATGGGTAAGAGGTGGTGTTTGAAATATAACTTTTTTAATGATTTTGTAACTAATTATATGGGAAATATTAGATATGTATATGAAGTTGATGCATCAAAGAATGAAATGTGAAAGGAAAATAAAATGTCATAAGAAATTCTCAAGATCAATCAGCAAGAGTCATCTAAAACCAAGAAAGATACTTTGATTTTTAAAGATGTGGAGTGAAAGTGATATTACATTTTATTAATGTAGTTTCAATCTTATGGATACATCTGTCACACTGTGACAAATTATGATGTGGATATTAGTTATTTATGATATGGGTAACTTTAGATAAATAAAAAAAGGGAGAACATATCTTACAAAATAAAAAAAATGTTTTATGGGTATTATAATAACTTCTCTAGATTTTTCCACATATTTTATGATTATAGGAAATGGATTGTAGTAAATAAATATGTTGAAGGCTCAATGAAAATGAAACAGCAAGCCATGAATGTAATACTATTAGATAATATATTCCTTATATTAAATAGTAAGAGAGATACATTATTGCTCGTATTGAAATAAATAAAGTGGTTCCCACTCATGTCTCAAATCATTCAAGAATTTAATAGAAATAAAAAAGGAGGATAAGATTGTATTGGATGAAATTGTACTCAAATACTTAAAAACTATATATCATGGATGCACGATAATGGTTCCTCATCCAACTTGATGTATAATATATTCTTTTAAAAAATATTAAGATTAAAATAAATGGAATATATTTTCTACAAATGATGGTGCATTAAGGATCAAATGTTATTTTAGTAAGATGTGGCTAGTTATAGAAGAGTTATAAAATATAGGAATACTATTTATGTATTAAATATTACATAATATATTGAGTATGAGTCAACTTTGTCACTCAATTCTTGAATTCATATTCAATCAAAGGGGTTTCTTATTCAAATAAATAATTTTATATTTCCTAGATTTAAAGAAGGATAAAAAATAGAAATATTTTTTCATATAGATAACAAGGAAAGTGTGTGTTCTCTTATGGTGGAAGAGGAAAAAATTGGAAATACGTATTTAAAATAAACAATAATAAATATTAAAAATCATTTTTATTCATACGTTTTAAATTAATGTTACTTACATGAAAAGATATATGGAAAAGTCTTTTAATTCATACATTAGGTTGAAGACGGTTAGAAACCCCTATAAGAAAAAGAAAGATATAAATTTTTATTCTCTGGGATTGAATAACATTAATATATGTGGGAAAATGAAACATATATAAATATGAGGAGAACACTCAATTATCTTTTTTATTAATGACTACAATAGTATGATGTGTATAATATTCATGTAAATAATGAAATAGGTGATGAATTATATTAAAAGATAACATATATGAGATTTAAAAAATAATTTTTGAGGATGATAGAAGAATAATGATTATATAATGGTTTATAGTCATCCTTAATTAATGTTGTGAATTACTAAGATAAGCATGAAATTAATCATGAAATGTCATCATGGAGAACTCCTTAGTAAATCATGGTTGTTTAAAGAATAAACCATTTGACGAATAATATAAATAAAACACTAATCATTAATAGTGGTATATTTAAAAAACTAATAGAATAAGTTAATGTGAGTCACTGTATATAATGAAAATATGGAGTTTTTATATTATTTGTAAAAATTTGAGGCTATAATAGATTTGTAATTGGAGAAAAATATCTAAAACATATAATAAAATTTATAAGTAAGTGTTGCAAAAAGAAAAAAGAATAAAATCGGTGTATATATAGTTATGATTTAAATAAATTAATAATTCATTGATATTAAACAAAGTTTAATGTCTAAAATTTCTTTAATAATAGTCATTAAAATATTTTTTAAAGCAATGATCTAAAATTCATTAAAGAAAATTCTTTAAATAAAGATGTATGATTTAATATTTATAAAAATTAAAAAGTATCATATTTAGTTGAATCAATTTAAAGGGAATATTTATATGAAACTATAGAGTAATACATTGTGTTCGGATTTTAATTTGAATAATAAGAGTAATAGAGTCAATAATTGATTCAATGGAGGAGAAAAGGATGTAATTGATGAATCTAATTTCATTAATGAAAATTTTTTCTATCACAGACATGATTCTTCAAGAGTGTTAAGAATTTTTTTATCTTATCTTAATCCAAAATATTCTAAATAATTAGAAAAATATAATTCTTAGGTTAAATACATTAATGAAAAATGTGGGCAAATTGAAAATAACCATACATTGAAACTTTTAATGTTACTTTGTGATTAGAAATTAACTTGAATAATATGGGTGTCAAAAACCTAAAATCATAGGCATGGTAATATGGTATAAAATATGGAAATATTAGTGTATAATGGTTATGCTAAAATTGAATTCATGGATATTTAATTTATTCATGAATTAGTAGAAATACATGAATCAATCAAAAAAGTGTATAATAGTAATTCAAAGGGGATTCTATTTCTACCAAATGAATGTGGAGAAAATATTTACATGTTCTGTTATAAAAATAATGATTATATTAAATAATTAACTTGTTTCATACTTGGTAATGATAGAATAATGGTATATAATCACAATATTTTTTTATATATTAATTGTTAAGTTGTTGTGAAGAGATATTAAAATGGGGTGTCCATCATTTTACACAAATTTTATCATGTTTTATTTTATTTCTTAGAAACCCCCTCTTATACGTAACACATTATTCCAGTTACAAGACATGCATCCAATCATGCATTCTATCCACAACCTTTTCATGTATTGAAAAATAATCAATAACAATAACAGATGAGGTATTTCTAATATTTGGATCTTTTATGAGTAAACAACTCCTTTCTATGATAAAATCTCATGGATACAGGTCTTTTATTATAACACATATATTAAAGTCATTAAAAGTTCCTTATTAAGATGAATATAAGTGGTTCAGATAGTATCATCCATACCCCTAGTAAAGTCATCATCCACTTCCCTATAACAGCATCCCACAGTTTATGTTTTATCACTTGGATCAATCCTCTTGACTGGATTGAGGTGTTGTTTAAATTGGCATGACCAGCTCTTATATGGTCATTCCATGATTCATCAAAAAATATTCAACTGTCATGATATGATTATCATATAACCCTAAAAGTGGTCCTTATTAATTACCTCATCATTGGAATGATTATTTTAGATGTATATGTAATTATATCAGGATGTATTCTTCCTTTAGGAGTCTCAAAATAATGGTATATTATCATCCCAATCACCCTCTACAATATGGTTTTTTTATAGCCGTCTATATTTTTCATCTTTTTAAATCTTGTGGTGCTATATAATTCATTGAGATATTCCTCAATATTCATTTTTTCATTCATTTTCTTTAATAGTTTGTTCTATCACAATTTATTAGTAATCATTCCTCTTTGTCTTGTAAATTTCTATTTTCATAGTGATATCAGGAAAAAAGTCATTATATATAATATCCTGAATCCATTATTTGTGGTATTATTAGTTCTTATAAATTTTAATATTATTCAAACTCTGGTGGTTATTTTATAAGAATCAAGAAATTTTCTTCCTTCAAAGCCACACATAATTTGTGTAGTTAAATTCAATTGGAATTTAATCCATGGCTTCAAGGAGGCAAGAATCATTTCCAGGTGGATCTATTATTTCGTGAATATAAATCCTCTCAATAGAACATATTAGAATAAATTCAACTTGAATGATTAATATTTTTTTCAATTAAGAGTATCATATGTAGCATTGACTAGTTTTAATTAATTTATAACATGAATTATGGTAAATCCTTATTTTTAGTCTGTATAAGGGATCATAATTTCATTATGTACTAGTCTCTAAATAACTCATATGAAGTGAAAAATACTTTTTGAAAGACTCATATCGAGTCACTGAGTCTCATATACATAGTCATGAAATGAGTCATATATAGGTTCTAAGTTAATTATACCAAGGCATTGGGTGTTTTAGATGATTTTATGTAGATTTAAAATGACATGTATGCATGTTCTAATAACTCATACAAAATTTAAATTATACATATATTGAATCATATGTATCATTACTTCATTTTACAGTTTTTAACCATATATATAAATTACTCATATAAATTCATAAAATTTCTCTCACAAATATTTTCACGATTGTTTACTTTCTCAGACTGAATTTGTGACTTATAATGAATTTCAGTCAACTAAAATTCCAAAACTAATATAAATATTCTCAAGTTGTCTCAAGGACTTCACACACACTTAATATAAATGAATATAATTTTCTAAAAACTATTTTTATTGTTTTGAACACCCTTAAACCTAAAAATTCTTTTTTATTAATTCTTTAATCTTTATTGCTATGTTTTTATTAAAAGTATTTGTAGTAACACTGGAGGCACTAGATAGCCTAGAAAATAATATCTATTCAAATTAATGTATCTATTTTATCAAATACATCTGTTAAATTATTTTAGATGTTTCTTCTTCATATATCAACATTTTTCCAAGATTTCCATGAACATTGGCTTCATAATCATCACATTGAAAGGGATACTACTTGAATTTTTTCAACCATGATATTAAAAATAAAAGAAAAAAACTTATTCATTTTCTTTTATATTTATAATTTCATAATCGTAGTCATCTTATTCACCTGGCTCTAACACATTTCTACTATAAAAATAATTATTAAAACATTTATTATTGAAAAAATAAATAAAATCCAACACATGGGATCTTTAATCTCCATCACTATTTCTATTTGTTGTCAATACCATCAAATCACATGTATATCAATATATGTGTTTTGGATCCTCTTTCTTCCCCCCTTATTGAAAATAATTTTAAATAAAATTCATGGGAAGGTATTCCTTACTCATACTTCTTATTCCATGATTTCAAATAATGTATTCTTCGACTTTTGTTCAGAATTAGTTCCTAATACAATTTTTTATAAAAGGATGGATTAAGATGTTTTCATAATAATGTAAATTTGATAAGTTGACTCTATAATGACATGGGTTGACATAGTGTATAAAATAAGAGTGATTTTTCAAATAATCAAATATTTTCATCATAGTTTCTAACATTTAAAGAAACGTTTAAACATCTCATTTTAGTAGTTGTACAACCATATTTATTGAGTTGTATATTATATTGAACTCATCCTAAAACATCAGAAATATAAGGATCTGAAACTCCCCCTTTCTCAGAGCTTACTCATCAACCAACACTCCCCCATTATAAAAATATTTTTTTATTAAAAATAATTATATAAAGTATCATTGGCATACCTCATCACCCAATTTTAACTATTTTTCTATAAATTATAGATTTAATGAATTAATGAACATCTCATAAGATTAATTGTTTTTTTATATTCCTCTTAAGGGATTCACTATTTTCAACATCATGGTTTACTTTCTGAATTAGAACTCCTTGATGGATGAATCCTTCATTTATATATATTAGTTGCATCCTTATTTATATCCAATTTAAATTTATCTAATTAAATTATTATCATGTTAGTAAAAACACAAATGAATAATTGAATAATGAGGTTACTTATTTCTAATTAATAAAATCATCATTCTTGATATATATTTCTCATAAAATATCTCCTATTATTTCAATAATTATCAATGAGAGATCTCCACATGTTAGATCCCCTTTGGTTTTTCCAGTTTTAAACTTTTTTGGGTAGCATGGACTTACTCTTCTTTTTATATTTCCTATTTTGTGGACTAGGTTTTTCACTTTTTCTCATTAGTTACTTACAAACACATGGGATTTAACCATAGTTACACTCATATTAAACATTTCATTTTATATTGGAAGAATGGTTATAAAGTTATTATAAGTATGACTATATTCTTGGAACCTTCCACTCAAGCCTTTTTAAACTCTTGGGTCATCATCCTTAGATGGCCTCTTATGAGATTTATGTTTCTCTTCATATAAAAAAACCTGTTTTTATTCAATAAATTATTTTTTATCCTCTATTGTTGTGATTTTTTTATTTATATGTCTAAATATCTTGTCAATACCATGTTTCATAATTATATATGTAGGATTTTTCATAGATATTATTTACATCCTCTTTATTACTAATATTATGTTTCTTCTTCAATTCTTCATCAAGGAAATCTCCAATCAATAAATAATATTTCATTACCTCCTAGATTGATTTCTTTTTCATATTAAGATTAATTCCTTTAATTTTTTTCTAATGCATGATTTAAATAATATAAAGATTATCTATTTTTACAATAATATAATAATCTTAACTTTTTATGTTATATTCTCTTTAGCTTTCATTATAAAATTTATATGAGTGTTTTCTCTAATTTTTTACAAATGATAATTTTTCATAAAATTCTTTTTCTCAAATCAAATATTTATATTATCTTCCCACCTATTTTATTTTATATTGTTGCATTCATTATTTTTGATAATTTGAATTATTTTTTATGGCTTAATCATAGCTAATACCACATATACACCAATAATCACAATAAATATCAAGGAAATAAAATCGGTTTTTAGTTAATGGATTAATTATTTGTATTTAATTATTATTTTTGGTAGCTCGACTACTCATTATTTCAATTATGATCCCTCTAGATCTATACCAATTATAACATTCATATATTGTCATATTATTCCAAAATTAAATTTTTTTTATACCCTAACCTACATCATAAACAACGGTTTCCAATTAACCTCCTTTTGTTTGTTGAGTTAATCTATCAATTTTTATATACATATTGTTTCAGAATGAAAATTATAATTTCATGGGATCTTGTTGGGGTAATTTTTTAATTTATAGTATTGTATCCACCTTTGATTTATTGGTGGTTATTTTTAATGTATTTCCATTTAAACATGTCTATATTTGGATTTAGAACATACACTAGTAGATAAATTTTCTTTATTATAAATTTATTTATTTATTGTTTTAGAAACCTTTCTTAAAGATATAGTTAAAGGATGTTCAGGGATTGATTTCAAAATATTCTATCCACATTCAAAATCCATTCTTCATGATTTATCTTTACTAATAATATGTGTGTAAGCATACTTATTTTTAATAGTTTGAAAATTTTCAACTTCATTTGGATCCATATTTATAAATTTTACATTATCATCAATGAACATTAGGTTAATGGAGTTCTTACGATCCAAAAATAATCTAAATATATCTTCTAATTGTTTAATTAATCTTTTCTATTTGATACTAATGAATTTTACTTTATTTTTTAATGATTTATCAGGATATATTATTCATTTTCCATTAACCTCCAACTAAGCATATTTAACATTTATGGATTTTTTATAAAAATATATCAATTCATGGATCACTTATTTGAAAAACAAATTCACTAATTTCCTGCAAATATTTTTTTATAATTTTTTTGTCAACTATGGAAATATTTTCATTACAATGTAAAATTGATTATTCCTTTTCTTACACATGGTTTATGAGGTCATTATGCCATCAAAATTTCCTTCCTACCAAATACCATAGGTCATAAAATTCTTCTTCAGGTCATGATTTATAATCAAAAGTACCTTTGACAAATCCAAGAAGATATATATGAATACTTAAAATAAAAGTTTCTTTAGGTATCATTCATTTTTAGAGAAGCATACTACATTATTATTGATATAATCATCCTCTTCATACTCTCTATTTTTTAAATAGTTATCCCCAAAAAGAAACACCTTCAATATATTTGATAGATAAATACTTACCAATATGAAAAGATTTATATAGTATTACTTCTTTCTTTCCCTTTTTAATATCAATTAGCTTACTTGACTACTTTTTCTTCTGGTTCTTTAGAGTTTCAACACAAAACCATAATTTGTCTTTAGTAGGGACGAATTATAAGGTACATATCTGGTACATATAAAATATCATATGAAATCTACACTTCATATATTTTTTCAAAACAACCAAGGTAATAATAAAAAATAATTATAGGAAAACATGTCTCTGGTACGACTTGTAGTTCCAAATGGTTAGGAAGCCGCACTAAGAAGGGGTTTAATAAATGTACACCAAATTTACTATGTTTTAGTTTTTTTCATAGTTATACCATATTGTTCTCAAATTTCTATTAAAGTAAAGAGATATAAATCCAATGATGTTCACTCAAATCTCACCATGGAATGAAATGTGATATACATAATAACATCAACACAACAGGTTTTAACAAGGTTCAAATCCTTCATAGAGAACATGCCCATGGTAGGGTTTGAAACCCATTAAGGCATTTATTTTACTATCACTTTTACATTTATATGATTAAATATTCCTTGTTAAATGGAACATAAGTGGTCAGGTAGGTATCATTCACATCCTTCAGTTACGAATTATCAACTTCCCTATGACTGTATCCCCTAGAGTATGTTGTCTTACAAAGATTAGTCCTCCCAAATGGATAGTGGTGTTTTAGATATATGTACAACTATTTATTCATGGTTACTACAATGATCTAGTGAATAGGTGTCCAACAACCACGGTATTATTATTAAAACTCCATGAAGGTTGACATTTTTCTTCAACTTAGAATCATAATGATCATCATAGATATACATCTATGTTTATCACATTGTATTCTTCCTTCAGGAGTCCCAACATAATGATGATCAACTATAGACGAGTTGGTATCTTCTATTCTCAATCACTCATTATAATGCATTTTTACTGTATGACTCCTTCTTCTCCATCAACTTCAATACATAGCTTCTTCTATTTGTGTTGGGATCTTCCTCGTTACATAGTTGTTCATTCTTTTTCTTTGATATCTGGTTCTATACCATATATCTATCATTCATTATTCTATATATCCAACATTTTTTACAATAATTGTGTTAACTTAAATAATATTTCCATATTTTCAATATGGAAAATTCTTTATTTTCAATAGAATAAAATCTTCTCAATTTGAATCTTCCTTAAATCCAATTTAAGGTCTTTCTTAAGTCTTGGGTTATTCTATTCCATCAAAGAACCACAATATCCATATAGTTAAAAATAATTTTAATTTAATCTAAGTGTGCATGGAATCATGCATAATTACTACATGGATATCCTCCTTTCATAAAGGATATATTCTCATCAAAACTACATCGACCTTTATCCAATTGAATGATCATCATGATTTATTATTGAATAGAATACATTGTCTTATCATACAATTTTAGTTAATTTATAATGTAAATAATAGTAACACATACTATTCATCCATTATAATGAAACATTATTTTACTATTCCTAATCCACTAAATGACCATACGTTGTTATGATCATTCTGAATTAATCATATAAAGTAATTATGTCATACATAAGAAGTCATGTAATAATTCATATCCAGGTTTTAAATGAATCATACACATGTCCAAGTGTCCTAAAATGATTCATATGAATATTTATATTGAATCATTCATAGATTCCGAAGAACCGTAAATAGTTCATATGATACATATGTTGACTGAAAAATTTCCATATTTCTTTTAAAATTTTCAACCTCGAGTCATAAATAACTCACATGCAATCTTCATATCACTCTTACAGAGATCTGTGTGAGTTCTGTGTTACCCATGTTGATTCTAAGACATATATAGATTTAAAGTCAAATAAAATTATAATATAATCTAAATATTTCAATTTATATTAGGGATTTCTCATACTTATAAAATAAACTCATAGTATCATAAAAACTATTATTATAAATTTCAACAAACTTGTTTCTCAAGGTACATTAGGTATGATTCTACACCCTTTCATATGAACTTTTTATATATTAAGCTTAAGTAAATATGAAGCCTGTTCCATAAAACATGCACAAAAAATAATATCTCTTCAACCTCATTTATTCAAATTATCAATGATTTCTTATAAACTATTTTACACAATTCCTCTTTGTAGATTAACCCTTAATGTAGATGTCCTTAATGTTTAACTCAATAGTAATCACATTGAAATAGATACCAATTGAATCTATCCAACCATGGTACTAAATATAGAAGACAATCCTCCTCAATTTATTTTTTACTTATAATGGAAGATTTCTATTCATCTGCTTTACACATCTCCAAGAAATTCTGATTGCATTAATCATTATGGTAGCCTTACATATAGAAAATTAATAAAATAAAACTCATGGTATATTTAATATTATTTGAATTAATCATCCCAATCATGGTATTCTTGATTGGTTATATAATTGTAAAAATTAAAGTTAAATAGATGTAGTGTTCATAAAATCCTTTATGTAGAATTATTAAAGAATAAAAATATATTATTTTCATCACTAAAGGAAAAAACATTATACCAATGTTTTGTAACTATTTTTATTGGCCTCAAAACCACTATCATTTCCAATACCAATGGTTTCAAAAGGCCATTTCCTATTATGGAATCAGTATAGGCCTATACCCATAGTTTTTGGAAAACATTTGGTATAGGTCATATGAAAAATCAATAACAATGGTTTCTTAAAACCATTTCTATAGGTAATGTAAAAAAGGAAACCCCTTATTTATTTTTTATCCCAACACCTCCAATTTATAATCCATTGACCTAACAACTAACCTATGATGAATTTTGTGAAAATAGTTTCATAAATATATATGTATATTGAAAATTATTTTCACTTTAGATTTATTTAATGATATTTGAAAAATGAATCCATAAAAAATATGGGTTCTTATACCAATGTTTATTAAAACCATTGGTATAGGTTCTTTGATATTTTGATCTATACCAACAGTTTTAGTGAATCCATTTGTATATAGTGGAATTAGACCAAATAATTTGGCCAAAACCATTGGTATAGTTCCTAAATAGTGACAAATACCAATTGTTTTTGAGAAACCATTGCTATAGGGTATCTATAAGAGACCTATACAAATTGAATTTTGAAAAACTGTTGGTATAGGGTCTATCTATGGTCCATATACAAACTATTTCTCCAAAACCATTGGTATATGGTATCTCTAAAGTACCTATACCAACGGTTTTTTCCAAACATTGGTTATAGGTTTGTTTATATAGATCCTATTTCTAGTACCTCATATCTATCAAGGATGTCATATTTAGTGGACTCAAAAAATAATATCTATAAAATTTTAAAAACATGAAAAGATTAATGTCTCAAATATATATATATTTATAATAATCACTTATTTTCTCTAGATAAAAGTTAATTAAAATGGTAATATAAAATTTCTCCATCAAAAAATTATGTTAACTATTTATTGAAATAGTTTTTCATGGAATATTAGAATATACTTTCAACAGGGTTCACTTTTTCAACCAGTATTAGAAAATATGAAGATAGAAAACATGTTGATCCAATACTATTTTAGAGAATTATTGTAGGTATACTCAATTTAATGACTATAATTATAGACATTTTTTCAATATTTTTAGTATCAAGGTTTCAAAGTAGTATAAAGATGAGTATCATATGGGGAAATAAATAATGAGGTTTTCAAAATGTACTCTTGATTATGGATTGACTAATGATGTAGGAAAAAGTAAGATTTGTTGTTATATTTCGAAATATATTGGGATCAAGATATTGTGAAAAGAAAATACAAAATTAGAGGAGAATTATTTATATAGAGAAACTGTATTATATGGATTATAATAAAATTGGAAACTACTTCACATAGTATTCTAGATGGGGGACATAATTTTGAAATAGATTCTTATAAAAACTAAATTGGATAATTAAATGGTTATAATTTTAGGGTGATAATGTAAGGATTCCCAAGGTGATGATAATTTTATAAAAAAAATTCAATAGTGTTATAATTAATAAATTATATCATTAACATAGTAAAAATGTTGAAATTTGATACCAACTTATCAAGGAAATATTATAACAAAATTTCCATAAATTATATCTGAAAGGAATGAAATAAAAAGTGATATATTTATTCAATAAAGTTTTAGTCACACCAAAATTTGAGATTCATTGGTCGAATCTTGGTTTTCTAACATAACAAATAGATTATGGTTGTTTGGTTTATAATCTATCCCTATATGTATTTATTGATTTAACATGGATGTTTAACATTGATTTGATTATATATAAAATACCATTTGGGTTAATTATTTGTGGGTCAAAAATTATTGTTTAAAATTAATAGAATTGTTGGAGAATAATAATAATAATAATAAATATTTCAGATATGATGCATGGGTAAATTATAAATAAATTTTTGGGAGTAAAGTCAATGAATTTGTATGGAGGTCTCATATTTGAAATAATTCTAGAAATCATGTTTCATTCAGAAAACAGATCACCTAGATTTAGAGTTCTATATAATATTTTTAAGAGATACTTATTTTCAGAAAGTAATTTAAGAATTTAATATTATACATTTTGAGTTAGTGATTATATAATAATCTCTTACAAAACCAAAGGGGAGAAAATTATAACTTGGGTAAATCAACATAGGATAATTTTTATAATATATTGAAAATAGGTTGTGTGTGTTATAAATAAATATTATTAGATAAAATATTATTATGATAAAGCTATTTAGGAGTTTGTATTAGATTTAAGTAGCATGGTAGTTGATTTTATGATAAAGATAAAAATCACACTATAATGTTTAATTTCACCCCATGGTTCTTTTGTGAGAGTTTTTAAGATGTATATTGGATATAAAAGGAAATACTATTTATTAATCAATAAAATGTTAAATTATAATTCAGTGGCATAAGTTCTAAGGTTAAATATGATCTATAGGTGTTTTTCAATATGTCAGAGATGTTCAGATCGTAATGGTAATACATGATGAGAAACAATTCCTGTATATCTAACATGATTATTGTATTATGAAATGGTGACATGTCAGGATTTGTGTATAAGATGATTTCAAAGAAAATTGATAAAGGTTTGTAAAAATGAAAGATAATTTTAGGTTATATAATGAAGCTACAATTCTTCTAAGAATAATGTAATACCCATTAATTTTATTAATTACACTACAATGGTTTTATCAAAATAATTTCAAAAAAAATTAAAAGTTAGGATTTTTATGATAAATATATCATTATGCTATTAATTTTAAAGAAAAATTTTATTTAAATTTTACCACATCATTACCCACTACATTTCACCACTATCTGGTGGATACTGTTTATTTATAAATTTGATTTTTTTTTAAATTTTAGTGGATTTTCTAGATTAATAAGTGATTTGACTCGGCCATTATGGATGGTTTTATTGAATAATTAAGAGGGTATACATGGATTAAAAAAGTTATTTATTTTTAAAGGATTGACCTTGGAGATACTAAAAGAGAGTAATTAAATAATATGGATACAATACAAAATTAAGAGATAGAACACAACAAGGAAGAATAAAAGGGAAAACTACACATCAAAAATTATAGATCAAATATTTTGAAAATGTTTAAGAATATAAATTTTATTGATGATATGGATCTATTTATATTAATTTAGTTTAATGTAAATATTAACCTCATATTATTGATCTAAATTACATTGATTCTTTTATTGTAATTATATACTAGTCATTTTATTTGTAACATTATATAGAAGTGGTGAGTTGATAAATAATAAGATATACTAATCGATGGACTGAATAGTCTAATGATTCTAAAAAATTTATTTTCTTGAAATAAAAATTATAGATTCTAAGTACATAATCACATCATTGGTGTATACTTATTTGATGTATCCCTTTCTGGTGAAACATGTAAAATATTTTTCTTCTTGATATTTATTTTAATTATTTGAATATTGTTTTGGGTGATTTGATTTGATATATTCATGTTTTATTTTTAATTTTAAAAAAAATATTCATTTGAAAAAAAAACATGCAATCACCTTAATTTTCCCCATACATATGATAATTAGAAACGTCATGTTTATGAAAAGTTTCTATATTCACTCATAATCAAATAATGGTTGTCTAATTCATTATAGAAGCCAAAATATAGTGAAAATGAAACTCAAAAACCATGATTATCAAGATTAACACAAGAATATTAATGGATTTAAAATAAATAAATATCATTTTTATTATCATTAATTTATATTTAACAATCAGTTAGTTTAATAATGAACCATAAGAAATAACTTACATGTTCTTTCCTCTTTGGTTTTTCCACCAACAATAAAGTCATGGGACTCTTTTTTAGGGTTTCTCTTATTAATCATGGCATAATAGATGAATAGGTACCAAAATATCTTGATCTATATATTTTGAATTTTGAGGAGTTTGATAGTTATAGAGAAATTTTACAGGTGAATTGTGAGTTTTATGCTAAAAATATGCATTTTTTATAAAACAAAATCACTGTTTTTTATAAAAAACAATTCATTGTTTTTTAATTTTTATATCCTGCATTCCTTAATGATTTCATGATTTTATGGCCTCATCATGTCTATAAGAATCAGTCTGCAGAAAGGTAAAATATAACACAATTCATCTTGAGGATTAAAATTACATCATTGTTATTTAAACCAGATATGGTTTATTTAAATGATATTAATTTTTATTTTAGTTTTTGTTTTATATGGTTAATGTTATTATTTGAAAAAATCAGAAATAGTTTCATGGTTTAACGTAATTTTTTGAAAAATGTTGTGGTTTTTGGAGAGAATTTTTGTTTCTTATCATTATTTGAGGAGGCTTAGGGAAATAATTTCATGGTGAATTTGACTATGTCAGGGTCTAGGTTAATCATAAGAAATTTAAATGGACATAACATTTATATGTTTTAAAGGGAAACTTATTTTATGTCATATTTTCAGTATAAACATTTATCTAAAAAATATATATCATTATTAGGATAATAACACCATTTTCACTGAGTATATACATATATTCATATATATTTATGTTTATATGTGTGTTGAGAACTCTCCTAAATACTATATTTTATCTCTCGTATATTATATATAACTCTTGAGATGTAATTTGGATTATTTATTGTCACGTTTAATGTTCTACAATGTTATTTCATTGATTTATTCATGGGAGTGATCAAATTTAATCTAGAATTGATAATAAGTGTGATTTAAAGATTAATTTAAGGTATGTCCTGGTAAACCGTTATTTTTCTCTATTACTATTGATAATTGGTTTGTGGATTGTTGAATCATGGGGTTTCTCATCATTGATAGATATTTAGAGTCTTCATAGACGAGACCAATAGGTGATCATTTGAAAGATCAGTATTTCACTGTACAAAGGATTATAACATCTATACTTTTTATGTTTAGTGAACGTTTACTACTTTATAAAATAGTTAGTTTATAAAACAACTTACGGAGAAATTATTTAATGAGGAAAATTTTATCTATCATTTTGAGAATCCATCCTTGGATTATTAAGAATGAACATTTTTTTATTAACTAACTAATATTCATTGGTTGATTACATATAAATTATATTATTCTAATTTAAGAATATTCTATAGATTAATATTTTTGGGTCTTAAATATGGGGGTGTAACTAATGAGGAGTTGATATTCATATAAAGATATAGAGGAAAATAATACACAATACACATTTAGAATTGTTTTGAATTGGTTTGATAATGTTTGATAAATTCCCAAATTTGTATAATTTGTTTTAAATTGATTATGAATGCCTGCTGTAGATTTTAAGAGGCACTAAGATTAATTTATTATTATAGAAATTATATTTTAAATTTGAAAATCTATTTTATGTCAAGATTCATATATAATATGTACTATTTTGGTCAGAATTAAGGAAATGTAAAATGCATGGAAGGTTCTTTTATATATAAGTTTTTCTATATAGAGGAGTCAGTAATTATCCTAAGGCATAAAATATGTAATATTTCCTTATAATTAGGGAGTTACATGTCCCTAGAGGCCACTTGAGATACATAATATTTTTTTGTAGGGAATATATTTATCATAGTAGCACACTAAGAATATGGAAATGGGAGGGACTCAATGAATATATATCATAATCCATATGATATGTAATGAATTTGTTTGAGGGTAAATTTAGCATGGTCAAAAACCACCAATATTAAGTAATATATTCTTTGGGAAAAGATTTTGAAAAATTATATATCCATATTAAACATGAATAAAATAATATATGATTAATATATTTAAGGAATTGAATCAATAAAAATAGAAAATAAAACCATAGAATAATATATTTTTAGAGGTAAATAATTTTCAATGAAAAATATATTACATGTATATAGAATATTCCCATGGAATCATATATAATATTTCCCTTTGGTTTATGGGAATAATATAGAAAATTAATGAATATTACACACTGTATAATATAATTTAATATCATAAAAGTGGTATGTAAGATATTGTGCATATTATGTAAGTTTCAATAGTTTGAATATTTTTTGAATTATAGAAATTAGTTTAATGATTAAAAAGACTAATTTATTCATAAAAGTTTTTAATATCACAATGAATCTACATGTGGTTGTGATTATATATCATAAAATAGAATAAATTAGGAGTATATTTAGTGAAATGGGGTTTCATCCTCGCTATGTGGAGTTTCCCACACTTTGAGGTTCTAAACATGTGAATAAGTGTTCCACCATGGAATGACAATTTTGTCAATGGTTTTTTTGTAAAATTGAAGACAAATAAAAATGTTAAGTATTTTGGGGAAATTTAATGGAAATATTAAACCTGAATTGAATGAGAATAAAAATGGGAGTGATAGTTGATCAACATAAAATGCAATAGGATATAACATCCATAAATCAAGAATTTTTCAATATTTAGAGATGGAAAACATATTTTCAAAAAAAATTATAGGATAAATATTATAGAAGAATTATATGATTCTCATTATTAAGTCCTCAACACTATATTACAAAATGATTTCTATGTATCGAAGAAGAAGAATGGTGATGATATTCATGAATGATAACGTGTGTGATAAAGAATCATGTGATATATCCATTCCATATAAAATGATTAAGAAGAGAAAATGGATGACACTATTATTGATGTGAAGTGGCTCCTGGAGAGTGAGAAGAAGATTGAAGTGAATGCACCTCTATAGATTATATAGTGGATATTGTGGAATTTTTAGATTATATTGATGAATTAAATTTATTTTCATGTAGTGTTGTTGAGTATATTCTAACAGTTTGAGACTAATTTATTGAGTAAAAATATTGTATTTTGTTGATGAGGTAACATCCAGAGTAGAATGAAGACCTCATTTACAGAGTTCATGAAGTACCCTTACATACTATTGGTTCTTGAAAAAAAAAATTCCACCATTTCAGTAATGAGGCTGAACAACTATAGGTATATTTTTCGTTTCATGAAAATCAAGTTAAAATTCTACCCTTATATTTCATTAACATATATAATAGTGTAAAAACTATTAGGATTCAGGGATGTGTACTTCCTTATTCTTATTATAATCACTCTTCTATATATTGGATTACCTTTTGTATAAGAACTCAGCCAGATAACAGTAAGGACTAGGAACCCACATTAGGACTAAACCTTATAAATATGATAATTGTGTTTTTTTATTCTCTAAATTATATTTAATGGTGATTTTTAACTGTGAATTAATGGATCCATACTTATTAAGATAGACTTTGGATCAAGTGTCAAGATGAGATAATTAAAATGGAACATAAAACATGATAAATATGGGAAAATATATTAACCCCACCCCCTAGTTTCCATACATGATCCAATACGAACATCATAACCAGTTAATCATGTTGATTCATGATTACTTGGAAGAAGTATGATACAATTAATAATTTGAAAATGACTATCAAGTGGGTGATTTTTTATTAAATGGATAGTCTCTGAGATATGTTCACTCATGTAGAGAATAATGTAATTTCACCAGTGAATGGTGTCTGTATGTACTACCCATAACAACAATGATGTTATGGATGTTCTGGCTTATTATTAAGGGTATATAATGTGGAAGTGTTGATGACCAAAGTTGGTTTTGAATCCTAGATATGTCCTACAACATCATTGAGGTGTTATTATATTTTAGGATATGATCATAATATTTAGTATATAGGAAATAAGAATGGTTTAATATTAGAGATGAAAGTATCAAGGGATCCTTGGATCAGAAAAATATAACATTGATTTGATGGGTGAGCATTTAGAAATAACGGGATGATAATGGAATGTCTTGATCATCATGATATAGGACATCAATTATGTTTTCTAAGATCATTCACAAATAGGTATGAAAAATATAGCGATATACATAGTTGTATTGAGAAGAATATATTAATGCATACCAAATTAATTACCCTTTATAATTTTCATAATAGTAATTTATTTTTGAAAGGAATCATAATATATAGTTCTTGTTTCTCATATTCAAGTTTTATAAGACGTTCTTATAGGGAATAGAGGTTCTGATGTAATATAGTGGTGGGATAGAGCACTATGATGTCATGAGAATTGATAGAAAGACTCTTGGGTCATAATATATGTGTTACAGTGATATGAGCTGGAGATCAGTACTTCCTAAGTGACATTGAATATAGATTTTGGTGATATAATTATATGGGTAACTTTTGAGTGGTGAGAACGTTTTCAATCCCAAGTCAGTATGGCCCTTATGATGCTATGTTTATAGTAAACATCATGGGAAATGAGAAGGGTAGATTAGCTATTGGATGATAAAGGATTCAGTTTAGATATCGAATGATTAGTAGTTGATACTGTCTCATTCCTATAAAAATACTAGATCATACATTTACCCATGGAACTGGCACTATGTCAGTGCATAGGTATCTAACTAAATATGGGTTTTTAATAATGATTCATGCAATTATTTTTGACCTTAAAGGTGTGTATTTTTAATTTTTTTATTAAATATTATGTATCATGATGAGTTAAAACTATTAGGATGTTGTCGATGTAGGACGATAATCAATTATTATAGTTAGTATGGGCTCGAGAGTAAAATTTTACAGTATTAGAACTTTATATCATGACACAGAGGGTCATGATGTTGAAACATAATAGTATAGGAATTAAATATTTGTTTTTTAGTAATTTCATTGACAATGGATACTACATTATAAAGGATAGAGTGAGTTTTTTGGTCTAATTGAATGTCATTTCAATTCCAAAGGGAAACCATAGTTTGATGGGAGTCTGGAAATTTTAAAAAATAGTTAATCCCTCATGTGAACGTTTTAACCCTATTATGAATTAGTGTTAAATCTATAATGTTTATGGGTTCCCCTATGTGTAAGGGTAAATATATAAGGCTTTCCATAGTTTTTTCTGAAAAATTTCTCGTTGTATCAATACTTATGATACGTAATGGTTGGTATAATGATATATATATATATGGGTTTATAAAATGTACATAATGGTTAATAAGTAAGGGATACATGATTTGCGATGGCACCTTATACATCATAGTAGATGAATAAGGGTTGTCTCTTGGATTATATATAAATGTTAATATATGTTGATGTGTAAGGGTTTCAGACATTGTGAAAAAAAATAATGTGTGATGATCTTGAGGGTGAAACCAACTATGAGCTAGGGGTTACATGATGTCATGTACTTGGGTAGTGAAGTTTTAGTTCTTCCTAGATGTGAGGGATATTCATTGCTCTAGGATAAAGATATATCACATCATGAGGTACTTATAGGGTATCACATTGGGATCTAGGGTCATTATGTGCCTTATATCCAGTTTTTATAAATAATTTATTATTTTTTAAAATTGATTATAAATGGACCTTTTATCTATTTAAAATATAAATAATGATATTACACTATAAATATGCCCTATTGAGATATACTCACCATGCTTATTCCATTTGATTTAATTTTCATTATGGAAGTTTTATCTTCTTTTGTATAATGTTATTTATGCTCTTGGTTTCATTTTCATTCATTACTTCATTGTTTTAAATCCCAAATCCCTTATTATGAGGATGTAAAATTGAATTTAGGGTTCTAGGTAGATCAAGTGTTAATATTAGAGTGTGGATTGGAATGTATGATTAATTTAGATTTAATTATTAATTACATTCTGTGATACTATATTCAAATGTGGTTGCATGGTGTTTTATGAAAGAGGGTGCATGAGTTAGTATTTTAATGTTCTTATTTTGGTATAAAAGTGGTCGGGTAAGTCATTAATGATGTAATCGACCCATTTAAGGGTATATATTTCTAGAAAAACATTTTTATGTTCAATAGATGACACTTTTAGAGGATAGAAGTTGGGTTTTCAGTTTGGTTTTTGGGCCTAATGAGGGGTTTCACTTCTTAGTAGGGTATTGGAAGACCATATGGGTTAGTGTATAGGGTTGGGTGGTAAATTAATTATATGGTAAATTTTATTGGTGAGAATGCATGTGTAGTATGATAATATATTATTAATTTCATAAATGATGTTCATGGGTCCTATTCATGTGTTTTTGGTAGAGAGTGACTAGTTAGAGAGAAGGTGACCCATATGAGTGAGGTTGATCTTGATGGCTTAAAACATATTGTGTGAGATGGTTTGTGTATTTTTTGTTAATAGGAACTTCCCTTTATGGATGATTTATATTATGAAATAGTAATTTTCTTGTTATTACTTCATTAAACCACTTCCGAGAGGATTGATATGTGAGTTGTATCCAGGCGAATTCTTTCTAAGTGATGGTTTGACTTATATGAGTGGTTCGATATCGATATGTCCTCCTCAAATGGTTTCATCAGTGGTTATAAGAATTAACCATGGGATTGTATCCAATGTAAGGTTCAGTTCACATGATAGGATTGTCATTATTATTCCAACATTATATCTCTTTATATTTACTAGTGATGTTTTCCTGTTATAGTTAGACACATTCATCTCATTATAGATCACCTTAGGTATGGTAGGGGTTTATCAAATCCTTATTTTTGAATGATGAGAAGATACGGTTGTCTATTTACCTTTGTATTATTTATTTTTTAATTATTTATAAAAATGTATCCACTGGTATATATTTTTATTATTTATAATAATGATGCATCAGTGGTATTCTACTTCGTTTATTACTCACACTCTACAAAATCACCCTGGTGAATGTATATATTTTCTTTTCAATGATCCATCTAAGGGAAAGGGACCTATGTTAGGATGATGGGCATATAGATATGGTAACTAATTTGAGATGACTCTTATAAATACTCTCATATCTCTTATTTTTGTACCTATGCCATTGTTATTTTTATTTTTTTATCACATGTATTGATCCATTATACTTTGTGATCCTTTGGATTCAAATATATTACTCGATGTATCACTTTTCATATTTGATATAATGTTATTATCATATGGAATCTATAGTGTTTCCTTCCAATTATTTTTTTATCTATTTCTATTTTTTCATTTTTGGTGATTTATGGTTATATCATATCAAAGGAATATTATCTCCAATACTTGACATAGGCCCTTATCATTAATTATAAGATGCATGCACATGGAGAAGAATTAAATAGGTCATGTGGGACATAATATGTGTTATATTTAACTAATATGGGGTGTAATAAAAGGGTATCAAGGCCACTTTAGTTTTATTTATTTTTTGGATATTGATAGACTAGATATATGAATGTTGGGACTCAAGTAAGAAACTATGTTTTTGAATAGAGAATAGTGTATAGTGGACATTCGAGTTTCCAATGTAGTGGGAAAGATTTATTTATTGTTTCTATTGTGGTTTCATGTGGTTGATCAAGTGTTATTCTATAGTCATGGTTTATGGTTTTTTTTCTTTATTGTAGTGGCTAGAGTGAGTGATTTCATGTATCAAAAAAAGGAACATAGCATTACATATCATGTTCTCTATTTCATATAGTTAAAATAGGTTTTAATTAATTAAATTATAATACTAATATATATAATTTTTTCCCAAATACATTATTTATTATATATAATTAATCTAACCTAAGCATATTAATGATTATATGTTATTTTACTATAACTAAAGTCATGATTTTTGTGGTACGGGCATAGGCCATGAGAGTGTAGAGGGTAGTTACTTCTAGTTGTTGTGGTTAAAATCTTAGTCAGGGTCCCCAATAGTGGTTTGGTTTTTTTCACCTATTAATAGACTATTGTTGATGAATTTCTTTTTAAATATCAGTTTACGAATTTTAGAAAATGCCTCATCAATGAGTTCACATAGTTCTAACTAGGGACCAGATTGTGGTTGTTCATGAGGTAGTTAACACTATTATTATACCTTAATATATCTATGAGAGAGGGTCTTTTTTATTTTACTATAGTTTTCCTAGTATTTTAGATACCATATAAGCTTCTTCCATGGGTGTTTTGTATAGTACCAGTGTGAGGTAGAGGTGCACATTGGGGTGGATCGACCATGGTGGATTTTTATTAGAACATTTAGATATAAATTCATATATCCTTATATTGTATAGGGGTCCATAGGATGATAAGTACTTGATTATGTTTATCAATGTTTTTTTCATGTCGGTAGAGACACATGATGACCAGTGAGTGTAGCTGGAAACCTATTTGCCTTAAGGACCCACTAGAATATTTTATGTCACCATTGTATAGTCTAGGTGGCATGAGTGGTTATCATAAGTGTATTTTAAGGAATTATTATTATGGTAGTTTTTTCCTGAGTCACTAAATTTAGTTTATTATTATATGTTCATGTATCTACAGTTGGGGGTGATGAAGTTGATAGAAAATGATACTCTCTTTATCATGCTATTAAATTGTACACTATTACTCGATGGGAATGAGTCCCAGCATAACTATAGATTTGAGATTAGTCTTTGAACAGAGTTTAGGAAATGATTTAGGAAAATAACTACACATCTTACTTAGTTTTGATTTAGATGTCCCTAACATATATTAATGTATTACTGGAGGATAGTGTAGTAAGATGATTTTTATTTTAAGTGGGTTAGGTGGTTTATTTCTTGGGGGTTTTGTTGGTTCCACTGGGATGTTAGGAATATGAGATTTGATGGAATGTTTCTAGGTGGTGAAAGGAAATTTAGGCTGCATAGAGGCTCTTTACTTCCGTCCTTGGGAGGAGGTTCCCATCATCTTTTTAGTGTGGGTAGCTAAGCAATTATTTCATTTCATGTACTTGTAATCCAAGAGAGTTTCATGCATGTAATGGGATGGAATAAATCTTGTGTTTATTTAAGATGATTCATCATTTGGGTTTAAATAGAGGATTAGTGAAAATAAAAGTTTCATGAGCATCATTATGGGGACCTTGGAATAATAGTAGGACCTCATTTGATATCTCAGTCCTTAGAGCTGGTGAAGGTTTAAAAGGAAAATAGTTTACACTAATAACACTAGACTCAATTACATATGAAAATCACGGACTATTAAGGTTATGGTCATGATTCATGTTGGGTGTACAACATGGAGGAGGTTTAGGATGATGGATTAGAGTGTACTTATACCATCTAGGTATGGTCCATGTGTCATCAACATGTTTAGTTTCTTTGTTCAATATAGGGGTGTCACATTCCATTATCATTATTTGAGTTGTGTATGTTTTGTGGTTGGCCGTTGATTTTTCTCTAGCGATGTTGTCTCTTGATACACCCCTCAATAATATGTTGGATCAACTTTACAAGTGCCCAAAATGTGTTATGGTGTCTAGGAGCCAAAAATATTTTCATATTTCTTTATTCTAGATATAAATATTTTTTATTTTATCCTCTTGATCATTTAATTAATACACTTCTAGGCACACACTTATTTCTACTAGAGGTGGGTGTATTTCACCTCCCATAAAGATGACTAGTATGTACTTTTGGTAGTGTGTTTTTTGGAGATATGTTGAGTGATACCAAACCTCAATAAAATAGGATCCACCATAGAAAATTTGTATAGTGTGTTTCATATAGTGGATCATATAATGATTCAAGTTATATTTTCTCTTATGGTGGACTATTTCTAGGATACATTTGTTTATTAATTCTTAGTTTTCCCTTCTGGAAGAGGGATTCAGTCCATGATTGATCACATTCTGAGTTCAAATCCTATAAAGACTCATTCTTAACATATAGAATTTGTTAATTTAATATAAATAAAGTTATAGGTATATGACCGTTAGGTGAAAGGATTTTTTTCAAACTACTTCTCTTTTGGGTGGACTAGGTCATTCATAATAAAGGTGGATGATAGCCTTGGACTATTTATGGATTACTACAAGTTAAATTATGTTACAATGAATAAAAAAAATTCTAATATACATGACCTATTTTATTAGTGGAGTCATCCCAATATTTCTTTATTAGTATATTTCAATCAAGGTCCCGTCATTTTTTGTTCAGAGAATAAGATTTGATGATGACAATATTTAAGAGTAGGTATGAGTTATAAGACTACCTTGTCTTTTTATTTGAATGGTTGAATTCAACTGTGGTGTTCATGGATCTTATAAACCAGATCATACATACCTACATGGGATATTTCTTTATGGTGTTTCTTAATTATATATTTATATACTCAAGGACCATTTAGTTTCATGTCAAGAACCTAAACATTTTATATAATGTGCTCTAAGAAATTCATCTCTATGATGATTACTTGAAGTGTTACTTTTCAGCTCAAGAGGTGTGCTTCCATGAGAATATGATTTTAGAGGAAGGGATCTCAATTTATCCAAATAAGGTAGATCTAGTGATGTCTTGTGCGTGACCTATAAATATATTATATATCTATAGTTTTCTTAGGATGTTTGGGTTTTATAGGAGGTTAATAAAACACTAATGTCACTTATAAGTGCACATGATAAGGATACCCAATAAGGAAGTAATTTTTTTTGGATTGACTAATTTGAAGAAGTATTTTGCGATTTGAATAAGAGATTTCCATCTCCTATGATGATAATTCTTACAGGTCTAGGGACTAGTTTTACCATTTATTAAGATGCCATGTGGGTTATTTTAGTAGTGATTTTTATGTAGAAGGATCAAGTAGTAATTTAAGGTTCCCATCACTTAGGACCCTATGAGTGGAACTAACCTACACATGACATGGAGTTAGATTATATGGCTCAAATCTTAATGTTATTTAGGTTTTATATCACTAATTAAATATTTTCATTTATATGGACCATAATATCTTTTGATATATATTATCCCAATGGGACTTGAACTTTTGATAGATCCAATGGGATGAGGACCTATAGACCATCGATTTTGAGATATAATATTCCTTAGGGGATAGGAATACCATTTCATATGATCTTAGTAAGAAGTCATAGAATTATGGAGTTTGGATATCTTCTTAGGAGTGGATACTAATGTTCATTCTTTCTAACTAATAGATTGATGAGTCAAAGGTCCTAGAAGATATAACATGTGATCCCTAGTTCATTATCTCATCATTTTTGGATTTGGTAAAGTCTAACCAGGGTTATGATTTGGACTATCTTAAGATGAATAAATGAAACAATAGATATGATCCATTCCTAAGACAGAATCGTGATGACTATAACATTGTTTACATTCAGGGTAGGGTATTGGTCCACACTTTTATAAAATATTAACTCATGAGGGACTCTAATAACACATGATAGATGATATATCCTAGGTTATTAAAGTTGTATTATTACATTAGATGTAATTTATAATGTCATGGTAAAATGAAATATATCATAGGGTTTATTTATTGGTTACATACCTTTGATAAGAACAATTTATACCACCCCTGACTAGGGGTTACATTAACCCCTTCTAGGGACAGTATGAAAGTTCTTATCATTGTCAGTATGGAAATTAGAGTCTTCATGGATTTCATAAATATATAATGATTTATTACTATTTTTTAATTCAAAAAAAATTATAGGTATTCTAGAAACTTATGATGAAAGCCTTATGAATGAAATGGGGTGAAAAATTACTGCCAATCCTATTGCATATCAAATTGAAAAGAAATAATTTTTTGGGAGGTTTGGAAGTTATAATAATTTCCAAAATAAATCATATGATTCTATTATCTTACAAATAGTATTCAAAGTCATGAGGAAGTCATGATACAAGTAGAAGATTATGGAAGAAGGGTGTTTATAATGTCTAATATTTCTGGTCTATGTTTATCCATGTGAGATCACCAGACATGTATATTTTTTATGGTTAATACGTTTTTTTCAAAATCTCTAAAGATGAAGATGTTGGTTTTTAGACATACTAATAGGATGTAAGAAATAAATAATTAGAGAAAAAAATTACTAGTGTTTATCATAATTATAAAAGGAAATAAGCTACTGATGTTGAAGATGTTGATATCGGTCAATTGAGAACGGTGTGCCACTGATCATCCAAGGAAGAATGTTTTTCATTAGGAGATGTTGGGACCAATAAAAAAGAAAATAATTTGAGGTTATTGAACAGATATGAGGAAGAAATTCATACTGATCAACAATATAGTCAACCATTTTGATTAAGATGAAGTGTCAGTTGTTTTCAATTGAGTCAGGAGAAAATAAATGAACTAATTTGTTTTCTTATCGAATGATTCAAGTGTAAATGAAAAACACTGATATGTTCTCAAGTGGGTCATGAGATATCATACATCATGTGGTTCTGACTATCAGGTCGAAGGTGAAATCAATCCATCAGAAAAAGAAATAGGACAATCAATCTAACATGGACTGACACGGATAACATCATCAAGTGAAGAATCATTTATGTGAGTAAAATAAGAAAATAATAATTTTTTGAAGCCATCAAAAAAGTGTTGTATAGGGTATATTGATGGTTCAAGGTCTTGGAAAATGTTTTTTAAATATGATTGAAGATGATTTTGAAGTGTTTCTAAGAAATAGATCAAATCGTTAGAATTTTTCAATAAGTTTATAGCAGATGAAAGGAAAATAATGTCTAACATAGTAGTAATAATATTTATAGAAAAAATAATTGAATGCTATATTTTTTCAGTTAGTATGCATCATCGGAAGAGAAATAAAATTTTCATTTTATTCTAATAATATTAATGAGAAGAAATCTATTTTTCATATGTTTTTTATTTTCAATTGTTATAGATAAATTTAATGTAATCTATTTTTTCTTCATTATAAGGGAAAAATCAGAATCAAACTGTTGTTTGTGAAGAAATAAAGAAGAGATGTTAAGTTGTAAGAAGATTCGAGAAGGTTCAAGAAGAAATAAGAAGAGTTGATAAGCATTAAAAAATTCAAAAATAAAGATTATATTTTAAAAAAATGAATATTTTGGTATATATGGTTGATTGGAAAAGATTTTCAAAATCCTGACTAAAACGCATTTAAACGCCTAAAAATGAGGTAGTTCTTTGTACTTTACTAACACTTGTATTGCTCATAAAAAGAAGATAGAAGGTACTGCACTTGATGTTTTTAGAGAGAAAGAGTTTCTATATTGTACTTTCTTAAGGAAGATTACTATAAATATGAATAGGAGGAGGAGGAAGATCATATTCATAAAATCGTCATATTGGGTTAGATCATTTGATTGTAAATCAGATTTTGATTTCCAAACTAATGAAGAAGTGGTTTAGATTGTTTTTAGCAGTATTTTGGTGAAGTTTTATTTTCAGACTAAGCCATTGGACTAGGAAGATCAGTCTGGGTATCGGACTGAGCATCATTACAATGTCCAAGAAGTTATTACATACATCTAGGTAGAAAAGTGAGGAATTTTTTTATGATAATATTTTTGAAAGTTGGCGAGGAAGAATAATAACATGTTATGAATCATTTAGTGAAGGGTTTATTTCTTGTCACAAATATTGTATTACATAATTTTGTGCTACAAGAATCACATTCACTATTGTTGTCATGACCTCTCCTCGGGGCCCGTGCTGTGACTACCCCAAGCATGCCTTTCATAGTCCTAGGGCTGGCGACTAGCACCAAAGGCGTAAATCCCGATAACTGGGAAGGCATTGCCTTTATAAAAGTAAACAAAACACACAGAGTACCAGTGGAAGTAATACACTAGAAAAAAAAGGAAGTGCTGAAAAGTAAGTGGTCCAGAATACAAACCCAATTGAAAGTACAGCTACAACTGAACGAAAGCACAACAGAAAAAGACAACAACAGGAAGAACGGAAGCAGCTCCTGGGTCGTCCTCCTCGGATACTACCTGAAGGGTAGGTACAGATAACGCAGCTCCTGGATCATCCACCACGGATCCTACCTGAAGGGTAGGTACAAATAGTGCAGCTCCTGGATCGTCCACCACGAATCCTACCAGAAGGGTAGGTACAGATAGCCTCCACAACGCTCTCACCCTTCAACCTCCTATGAGTGTCGTCTCGTCATGAAGTCCACCTCCGGATACTGACTCTTTACGTGGTCCACCTCCGGGTACCTTCTAGTCCTCGAACACTCAGCCTTCGTCAACACTGCAAGTCGTCTGCAACCAACACAATGAGGTGCGGGGATAGCCCATGCAAGGGTGCGTATAACGATACTCAGTAGGGACCCCGAGACCCTCAAGGTCTCTCTAAATCCAACAAGGATAACCACAAAGCAGAATCACAACAGATAACCCTAACTTAGGTATAAGCTCATACTTATACCTAAGTTATCAAGTAACCCATCTCAATCATGAGGAAACACAAAGGTCAAAGACTCAACTCAAACTAGGATTTTCATTATTGAAACTGTAACTGCTGAACAGCCCTGTCTCTAAAGAGTTCAGGGATCCTGTCACATCTCCGAGGTACTTCTCATTAACCTAAGACTACTGAGGTACTCCTCCAGTCGAGTACCACGGGTCAGCCACCCAAACACAGTACTGCTTCCCGCCGGGGTCTGCCACCCAGACACAGTAGTGCGTCCCCCCTAATATCCTGTAGAGGTACTCTCCAGATGAGTACCGCAGTTCTGCACCCAAACGCAGTAGTGCTCCGTCCGCCATGGGTCTGCCCCCAAACAATGTAGTGCTCCGTCCACTGGGCTAGTCGACTCACTCCAAGTCGAGTCGGTCAACTAGTCGTCAGGTCTCAGCCGGCTACATAGTCTTCGTACTCCGTACGCTCATCTCCTGGAGGGTCCGCTCCACGAGCTACTGGTCGATACTCCATGTATCACAAAGTCCCACAAAGAAGTATCTCAAAGGACCGCCTCATCATAGGGGTCTCAACGCAACAGGTGGTGTGTCAATCGGACGCCCGGTCTGTGAGTTATTAGTCTTTTCGTCCGAGGGGCCCAGTTGGTTTTATGTGCGAACCAACACAGCTGTATCTCAACTATACCCCGAACTCTTATAGGTTATACTCATAGGGACTATTTCTCAATGTGATCACTAACGCCGCTGACGGTTCGTCAAACGGACTTCCGGTCTGAAAGTTATCAGCTTTTCTGTTCCCGGGGCCCGGTTGGATTTCGGGTACAATCCAACCCGGTCATACTCCAACTACATCAAAATCTCAGGAAAATTATTCCAAAAGTTCCGTATCAACAAGAGGAATCCAACAAAGTCGACGGCACGTCTATCGAACGTCTGGAGCTTATGTTATAAGTGTTTCCGTTCTGAGGGCCCAGTTGGTTTCGTGTACGAACCGACCCGGCCGAACCCAAAGTTCCCCGAAACCTTGAGTGTAATATACAGAAACGACCGTCTCGATCCAAGGATCACATCACAGCTAACTCTGCGTCGATCGAAGGTCTGCGGCCCATGTTAAGGGAAAAATACCGAAAGAGGTCTGCGAATAGGGGGTTCGGGCCCGGTCTGACCCAACCCAGTCCGACCCGGCCCAGTCCGACCCGGCCCGATACCCCCAGGGTCGGCCCGAACCGGGTCTGGGTCCGGGCCGCATGGGCACAGCTCGGCCCGGCTGGCACGGCCCAGCCCGGCTTGCTCGGCCTTGCCAGCGTGGCCAGGCGGCTCGGTTGTAACGGTCGAGCAGTAGAGGTGGGGGTAGCTGCCCCCCTGTGTCTAACCGCGGCCCCCATGTGGCGGGCCGCTTCTGTCGGCCAACTGGGGGTTACGACCCCTGACCCTTCTCGGAAGCCGGCTGGCCCGGTCCGGCCGGCCGCTTGTTGCTGTCGTAGGACCACCGGGGTCCCTCCCTCCTGCTTCGGCCCTGGCGGCCGGAAGCTGACCGCCGCTTCCTGCTCCGCCGTGGCCTCAGTCCGACCGGCGCGGCGCGACGGCGCCACGCCTTTCCGCCGCGGCCTCTTCGACGTTCTCTAGCATGGCGTGATGGCGCCACAGCTTTTTCGATTCCAACGGCGCGGCACGACAGCACCGCGCTTCCTCTCCCATTCTCTATTATTTTCTACGCAGTGCATCGGCACCGCGATGCCTTGTTCGTGCCACAAACAAATAAAACAAACAAGAGGGGATGAGGGTCGGCCGTGTTCGTGCGGTCCAACCTCCTCTATTTATTTCTATAACAGGCCGCCCAATTTGAAAGGATGAAAGGTGACATAAATAATCACGAACAAACAAAATAACCCCTACTTGATGGAATCGTTGAATGAAGGTTCGTCGCGGAATTGGACGTCCCAGAAGAAGGCGTCGCGGAAGGAGAGGGTCATTGGTGTCGCGGTACATGGCGTCGCATCGTCGATCTCTGAGGAAGGCGTCTCTCACCATCATCCTTCGTCATAGGTCGGTGTTCTTCGTCGGCGACGTTGTGTTCTTCACGTTCTTCAAGGAGGAATAACGTCATTCGGAACTTAGAGCTTTCCTCTCCAAATCCTCTCACACCACCAACTATCCTCCAACGAAATAAGACTTAGTCTTATTTAATTAACACTCAAGCCATAAATTCATTTGAAATTCAAATGAATCCATGAATTAATTACTTGAAAACCCTACTCAATTAATGAGTTGACTTTATTTAAAGGGTTTTTTTTTAGAGTTACAAAATTTATAGGGGAAAAGATATAAACGTTAGGGGAAGGGGAGGGGTTGGGCTCGTGTGGGCCCCACCCCCACCTTAATCCTCTCAAAGGTAGTTAACAACAAGTGGGTCCCACCCCTAACTCCCTTACTTAGGTTATAACCACATAAGAGAGGGGAAAAGTGTTGTGACACAAAACTTAATCCACTTAACAAAAAACGAAAATATAATTGTAAAACAATTATATTTTTCTCCCTCACTTTTTTTAAAACAACTCATCTTGAGAAAACGCAACTCCAGAAAGGGTCTTCTTAAGCAATTACCGGCGCTGCAGTTTCATCAGTGCCCTCAGATTTCAATTCCGAGCACCGGTTTAAAAGTTAGAAAAACTTGCTCGTTCGTTCACTGAACGTACCCAAGATAAACTTTGAAAAATGATTCTGGCCACACCGGGCCTCGGAATCTGGCACCGTCAAAAACCGCGTTCTTGTAAAATTCCAATTAAATTAAGAAAAAAATTTCCTTGAAATTTCCGGGTCTTTACAATTGTATTGATCATGGTAATTTATGATTTTATGCTAATTTCTTACTCATTGTTTTGACAAAAAAATATTTTTATCTGGTGGATTGTGTGGTATCAAATTGTTTACAAACCATAATTAAGACATAACTACTCTTTTTGAGTAGTGATCCCTGTCAATTCTAATGTTTCTATGGGTGTGTCATTATTTTGATTTTAGCAAGGTAAAAACTCTTTAACAAGAGGTGAAGGTTATTTCAAAAAGAAGGAAATTTGAAAGAAAATGATATCACTGATTCACACATTCCCCCTCATAGTGATAAATTGATCCTTTTGGGCATTCTCAATTGGTATCATATCCAAGGTTCCATTCTTTTATTCTTTTCTGAAGTTTTCATGGAAAATATTATTTGTGTAAATAGTAAAGGTATTTTTTTCCTCGATAGTATGAACTATCATATCTAGAAATATAGAATCTTTCCTTATCTTATGTCTCTTTGGTATGATGTTCTTGAAGATATAGTGAATTGATTTCCACATATTGAAGAATGTTTTCTTCTATATATTTTGAAAAGAATAATCTTGATAATGATGGAAGAGCCTTGAATGATTTACTCATATCACTTTACGAAAGTGAGTTTTTAAGAGTTAATTATATTTCCACTATTAAACAAATCTTGAATAATACTAATAACATTTATTAATGAAATATAAAGGATAATAAAGAAAATTTGGATTTTTTGATTTTTGTGTATGATGACCATAAAATGGTTGAGTATGGAAAATTTGATGAATTTATTACTAGGGTGAACGAAATTATTATCACTATATGATGTCTTGGTAAAAAATTGAAAGAATCAACAATTGTTGAAAGGATCTTGATAATTATTCCTAATATGTTTGATGCCAAAGATTATTCATTGTAATATAGAGATCCTGAAATATTTTCTTGGAATGCTTTTCATAGTACTCTCATTATGTACGAAATAAGAAGGGAGAATCACATGAATGGAAAAGAAATGTCCTTAAAGGATACCACGAAATAAAATTCAACAAAGTTTCTTGAATAAGAATAAGTTAGAGGCTTTGATTTTGAAAATGAGGTATATAAAAATCCTGATGAATTTTTATCCTAATTTTCAAAAATTGTGAGAAGATTTATAGGGTAATATAAAGGTAATCATCCTTTGAAGTATTTTGAATATGGATCTTTTGGAATCTTTGCATCTTATTGTCCTTATAGAAAGAAATAAATGGACTGTGATAAAGATAACATAAGGCTATGAATATTGGAGAAGAAACATGGTGATAAAGATAAATACTTTTCAAAAGGAAAAGATAAAAAATATTCAAATCCCTAAGAAGATGTTTCTAATCTAAATATTATAAAAAAGAAGATAGTGAAGAGGACTCTAAAAAATATACCCAAAAGTTTAGAGAGAATAATTTTATTCAATAGTAACAATGAAGATTTTGGATGTATTAGTCCTAAATAAGAATAAACTCAATTAAAATATTTTCCAAAAGAATAATTAAAATAATGTCTGAGAAATATTTGGAGGCATTATATAGAAACTAGGAAGTTAAAAAATGAAAATTCATATACCAACAATCAACAATGATTTCTTGATGATAATTTTGAGATTCTAGAAGAGATTCATGATTTAAAGAAATATGTTGAGAAATAAAAAAAAAATGTAATGAATACCTAGAAGTAATGTTAATGGAAAAATAATATGAGATGGAACTTTTCCAAAAACATTTTACTAAAGCTGAACATAGGGTTACAAGATTAAAAAATTATATATCTAAAATTGGTGAAATCTATGTAAAGGGTAAAACTAAGAAGGATATAAATTTATATTCAGTGTTTCAATAGAAGGAAAAAATTGTTTCTAAGAGTATGAAATATGGGAAAGTTATGTATGTTGGAAAAACTAATAATGTAGAGAAATAATATGTTTCTAAACAATATGAGTTTAGAAATTTTTTTATTACTTCTGGTTCTAATAAGTATAAAAATAAATATGAATTGAAGATGAATATTATAATTAATAACATAATGTTTTGTGGTCAATTGGTTTTTTGATAGGAAAGACAAGAAGATTGATGAGAAACATGTTCACAATTTGGTCAGTATGGAATCTTCATAGGCAAATATTATTTGTGTTGAAATTGTTAGTACTTTTTTGGATTTGGTAACATGAAAAATATGTGTTGGTTTACTCAATAACATTAATATTATTACCAAAATTATAGAAGTAAAATTATGGGGGTATTTAATCACCTCAAAGGAAGATGTCTAAGAAGGATGTTTTGAAGAAACCTGAGAAGGTTATTGTGAAAACAAAAAATCGGTTCCAACCATTGGAAACTATTTTTTGAAGATGTGAACAACCTGAAAAACATGAAAATTGTATTCTTGTTTTGATACCAACATAACAAAAGTATGTTAACAACTCATATAATTTGGATGTTATGAAAGATAAAAGAAAATAAAATGATCTTATTGTAGAAACTGCAATAAATTTTACAAAAGGAGAAAGACCATATATTTTGTATATTGGGTTATCTTCATATACGAAAACATATCTGTAATTTTTCAAGAATTTGAAAGATATAAAATAAGGAATAGGGACATTTGATAATGATGGATCTCACATAATCAAGGTGTTGGATCTGACATCATTGGGGAAGAAAATTAGAAATAAATGAGATTTTATTATAGGATGAAATATAACTTTATAAGTGTTTCCCAACATTTTGATGAAGGTAAAAAATGTTAATTTTAGAAAATATGGGTTTTCTAGGAAAAGTGAGGAAGATACAAAAATAGTTACACGAGGAAAAAGTACAAAATGAAATTTGTTCCATGTTGGTGAGGCTCAAAATTCATATTACATAGGCACGGTGGAAGAGAATTGGTTGTAGAATAAATGGGTGGGACACATTTGTTATAGAATCATGAATAAGTTGTTAAAGTGAGATAGTTTCCAGGGTATTCCTGATATGTAAAACAAAATTGATTAGTGTTGCACAATTTTTTATAAGTGTAATTCCCCGACACCAATTACCTAAAGCCTCTATATTATTTTAATATATTGGAATTATTTCAAGGAATCATGTCCTAAAGGAATGATTAGTTTAGAAGTCTTGGAAAATAGATTACATAAAAGAATGAAACGTAACACTTTCTTCGATAAAACAGAGCATAAATAATCTTTCTATAATGTAATTATTTCCATAGATTAACCCTTAATATCAATCATAATACACTTATTGGCATCCTATGAATATATAACATAATAAAGGGGTGATCTCAGATGCTTAGAAAGGATAACAATATAGTAGAAACTATCTTAAATATGCATAAACATTTAATGAAATGTATAATACTAAAACACAAACCTTTTAAAAATACTCTTTACTATAGAATTTCAATGATAAAAAAATAATTCCATTTACTTATTCACATGGATATTCTACTAGCCGAATAATCACATGTAATAACTAATTTCATAATGAGGGAATTCATAATATAGAACATAAAAACTACTACGTTAAGGACTTGTGTGAAGACCATTCACAAATATTCTGTTAAGGCCTTATACCTAGACACTAGTTTGTCTAATGAGACCTACAGATGCATCGAGGGGTGATAGCGGGCCTTCTCTGTCACCTACTAAACCCAATTCATTCCGCATAAAAAAAGGGTGAAATGTAACATAAAAATTTGTATTATGCAAAATATCAATAATTTAACAATAAAACATGAATGGTATAAAATCTACACATCCAAATTCAAACATATCATAACATATCCCATGTAATATGGAAGATTTTATAATAATAAATAAACCTTAATCAATAATAATATTCAATAATGGATGTTGACATAGTTGAACATAATCTGTAAAACTCTGTGAGAAATATTCCTTTTTCATGAAATCTTTTAAAAGTTACACAATTTATAAAGGAATTCATTTAAAATAGCTTTTTAAATCAAATTGTTCCATACTACATTTAATCATTTTAAAGGAATTAATATTTTAAAACAAGAATATCCGTGTAAATAAATCTCTTAAATCGTTTTGAAAACATTGACATTAAGTAAAAAAATTAAAAAAGTCGTTAAAACATTTAAAATGATGATATAGTTAAATATTACATTCCATAAAACCTTAAAATATTTCTTTTGAAAACATTTTTATGAAACATGGACATGGATGATAAATATGTCCCAGTAAAAACATACACATAACTAATCTCAGATAACAGTGAGATTGAGAAATTAATCCTTACCTTAGGTTTGATACACCTCGTACGTGTTCAAAAATCTTGTATAATATTTTTAAACATATTATTAACTTATATTATAATCATAATAATATTTATTATTTCATATATGATTCTCTTATTACTTTATATTTCCTATTTATTAACAATTCCAAGTTAATTTAACATTTCTGATAATATCGCGTTGTTTATCATACATGTTTTGACTTATTATTCTTGATCATATTACTTAGATAATGATTTAATTACTTTATGAATGTATAATATTATTTATATATCAAATATATTCATAATATAAATATATATAATATATATACATATAAAATGGAATACACCGTTCATGGAGACGGTAGGCCGTACATACGCATGAACGCTATTACTGTTTTCGTATCGTATTGAATGGAAGTAAGGGATTGAAATATATGTAAATATATATATATATATATTTAATGTAGAATTATTATTTCATATATTACAAAATTATTAACAATATATATTTTAATAATCATCCATTAATGGCTACGATGGGGAACGAATCTCATTGTGTCGTGGAGACGGTAAGCCCTATGTACACACAAGCAACAGTATAATTCTATTGATTGTGAAAAGAAGTATTTAATTGGATGGTATATTATGTATAAATAATAATTAACATGTTATATTTATTATTTACATCAATTATACACATTATTATACCCATCCAAATAATGAAGTGTTGATTAACAAACTACACCGTGATGTGGAGACGGTAAGCCGTTCATACATACATATGGTGAATTTGTCATTTATATGTTTGATAAAATAATGAATATGGTTGTATAATATTTTTAATACAATATAACTATGCATAAGGTACTGGAATTATTATTTTATTATGGAAACAACAAATCAAGTGGAAGTAGAAGAAGAAACGAACTTTGAAAGAAGTGATGAAATAATTACCTCTTCTTGGGTTCTTCCTTTTGATTTGAACTAAAGGGATCTTTAGGTTGAATTTATGATCAAATAAAGGACTCTAGGTATATTTTATGGTATTTTGTAGGATATTTGAGCTTTATTTGGCTATGAAAAATGGATTGTGAGGTGTTATTTTAAGAGAAGGGTAATTACCATTTTATCAGAGAAGTGAGTGGCACTTTAGGAAAAGATTGAAATATTAATTTATTATAAAATTATTTTCAGTTTATAATATCTCTAAATGGATTTATTTAGAGGCTAATATGGGTATGGGTCGTATTCCTCCAAATAGATAGGTTCCATACATGTTTATGTCACTATATTATTTTTATCTTTTAGATTTCACCCTTAGTTAAATAGTTTAACTTTTACCATGTCTTCTTGTATTTTAATACTAAATGGTTAATATAGTCACCATAAAATAAAAAAATAACCTTAAGTGGTTAATTAATGACAATTTTAGAATTATATAAGTCATTTTTATGAATCTTTTATTTTTAGGACTATTATATAATTGAATTAAATTTTATTTGTTTTAAAAACTCATTTATATCAATTTTGACACTATTTAGTATTTGGTTTTTCTGAAAGTCATAAAAACTTGATTAATTCAAGAAAAATACATTTAATAAACCCTAAAAAGTCATATTCACCTAGAAAATTTGTGTATGTAATCAAAAATTTCAATTTACATCTATTTTAATATTTATAATATCAATTATTTTAATCTTTTATTAAAAAGTTAATTATTGAATCATCATTGTGTCATAAATAAATTTAATTATTTAATGTTTTTAAATAAAATAATATTTTGTATAAAATATTTTTATATTTAAAATAAATATTTATAGTTGAATTTCTCTTATGTGTGACCCTATGTTAAAAATGGTTTAGTTATTAAAATTTGAATTTAACAACATTAACTATTCTTTAAATAAAATATAATAAATGTCCAAATATAATCCAAATGAATCAAAAAGGATCTTATTTTTTTCTTAAGGTTGATTTAGGTCAAAAAAAACTTGATCAATAGAATTGGGACATGTTTTGGGGTAATTTTATGTTATTATAATATTTATTTTAACTCTAATTACCCTATTTACTTTTGATTGAGGTAAATAAAATTCAAAAGTTACAATTCACCAAAAATTATTTTCATCCAATTGTACAAAATTTTACTTACTGATGGAAATCATGTCTACTGGATATTAGAAATTCAATTCAAAGAAGCGGTAGAATTACATTTTATAAAAATTTGTATATGTTCCTAGAAGGTGGGTAAAAACGTTTAAAAGTTAAATAAAATTTTATATATCTAATCTTAATATAAAAAGACTCCAATGAATTAAATTGGAATAATATAGGTATAATTTAACTATTTTTACTTCAAGATAATTTTTAATTAAAAATAATTATTTAAATGAAAAATTCGGTTTTTTGTATTATGCAGCATTTTTCACTCTTCATCAAAAATTGAATGTCTTCATAAAATACCAAAAATGCACCCTAAGATAATTTTGATATTAAGAAGTCAAAAATGAATTCTATTTTATAAAATTAAATTTTTAGGAATGTCTAAAATTAATTTTAATATTGTTCATAAAAAGACATAGAAGTATTTCTTTCAAGAAAATAATTTTAATTAATATATAATTATTTTAACAAAACATATACATTTCATTATTTATATGCTTTATTTATATGAAAACTTTATAAATAACATTTAATATTTTTTGTTACTATTTATATTATAATATTTATTTTATAAATAAATATATTGTTTAAATAATTATAATACTAATGTTATGTTTAGAAGAAACTCAATCTTGGGTATAACACAAGCCAAGTCAGTGTTGCGTCAAATATAATCTATTAAATAATATTAAATAGATAACATGATATGAAATCATGGGGTGTTACATTATCCCCTCCGTCTATAAATTATGTCCTCGCAATTTGAAATTGTTCTTCTAAAATAAAAGGTTGAAAAAAATACCTTTGTGGAAAACCCACTTCAAAAATAGGGTTAATAAAATTTTGTCTAAATAAGAGGGAAAGGTAAATTAGAAATTCCCCACCAAATTAGGATTTCTAATAAGAGAACATTGGTGGAAATTTGAGAAATATCATTGGGGGAAATTTTAAATATTTATAGGGAGTGATTGAGGTCATCAATCACAAACAAGTGAATAATAAATGGAAAATTGAGGGCCATAAATCTATGATGATTTAAGGTATCATTGGTTAAAAAAATGAGGTATTAAGATAACACATTTTTTAATATTTTTTTTCTAAGAGGAGGAATTAATTTACTATCAAGATAAGAACTCATGAAAACATACTTGATTTCATAACCTGATATAATCATAATCTCATCATTTGGTTGTGTTTCTATCTATTTTCACTTCATCCCTTACACTAGGAAATATATATTCAAAAATGATTTTTTTGATTTCTGAAGCACTTTTGATATATAATAAGGTCCAAAATTATTTACTAAATCATCGATATGATTACTAAAATCCAAAATTTTAGGTAAAAGAATCAAAAAAATTATACTTTAACCTCAAACAATATATCAAGTTCTTAACTTACTCCATTCCAACCATTAGACTTATCCAAAATAATTTTTTCCAAACTTACAGTCAAAAAAATTATACTGGAGGTAAACAAAATGTAGATCTCCTTTTCCAAATAATAAAATATGAATACCTTCATCACATATTCTCTTAAAACATGGTAACACCTTGAATAACCAAAAAACCTTATTGAATACATTCATGCCCCCTTATTACTAATAGAATATTTTATATACTCCTTATATCCAAAAATGTTGTAAACTACAAAAATTATGGAATAATCAACCAATTAATTAGTTCCAAGGTTGTGAATAATATCCAATATAATTTATTAAAATTAATCATCTCTAATTCCAAAATCACTACCTTAATATGAGTACAATATTAAGGTTTATCTTTCCTTTAACCATTAATTTTCCAAAATGTTTCACTTGTTAGTGAGTCAATTTTCTTAGTACCATACAATCTCAAATCCTAAATGAAATAGTACTACAATACAATCCTTATTTATTTCCATAGTTTATATTTCCAGTATATCATTGATAACACACTCAAATGACATAATTCTTCAATCCAGGAATATAAAAACATTATTTATTCCATGCCTACTATAGTAACATCTTATGCATGACCTTGATCCCTTTGATTTATTAAATTCTATATTTCCTTGATTCTTAGTAGATTTATTTGTGTAATTCCCCATTTCATTACAGTTAAAACACTGAATACTAGTCTTTTATTTGTTCCCTTTGCATTCATGTTCCTGAAGAACCTTTTCTCCACACCTATAACAAACACTTAGTCCTTTCAAAAAATTACCAAGGTAATTCTTCCATAGTTATCACATGTGGTAAAATAATTCCTTCTCTTATTCATTTTATCCATCTTTCTCTCTTTCATCCTCTTATTCTCTTACTCCCTTCAAATCAATAGGACTCAGAGAATTCATTACTTATCTTATGAACACATGATACTATTTCCTCATATGATGAGAATACCTCGGTGGATTCTTTCCATCGAAATTTCGGCTTAGGACCAAGAATGATAGGAGCCTTCTTACTCATTCAGAAATGTGCAATTATGGGGTAGTCATTCCTTCTACTAGGAACCATTTCTAAACAATGGAATACCCTAGATTAGGTTATGATTCATAATTCATAAGTCTAATATAGTAACCTACTTAACATAAATTAAAAGGTTTATACATATCTAATTCAAAATAATAAATACGGTTACTATGACGATATATTTACTCATAAATATTTCATAATGGTTTTGTAAATAAAATATGAATTATCCTCAGCATAGCCCCCAAGAGTGTCAAACCGGGCGTGCATTAAGGCATGCTGTCGTGTACCTGGTTACCCTGAGTAATGCTCGGAACACCTTGTTGGATTTTTCACCCCTTGGTACATTTTATCCAGAACAAAATCCAATTTTAGTATCTAGATAGGTATGTATTGCTGGAAATTTTCTCGTAATCCCTATATTACAAAAATTCTATGGGAGTACTTCTAAACTAATCCTCAAAGAATATCTTAGGTTTATTATCCCTAATCTATGTTTTATAATATTATATCCAATTTTTTTGCTAATCCTCCCTCTGATACCAACTATAATGCCCTGAACCCAGTTACCCAGAGTCATTTCATTATTTTAATACATTGAAATAATTACAAGGAATCAAGTCCAAAAGGACCAATCAATTTAGCAGTCATGGAAAATAGATAAAATACATGTATGATACATTACACTTTCTAGCATAATACAATAAATAAATAATCCTTTGTGA
Organism: Viscum album; assembly: GCA_963277665.1. Lineage (NCBI taxonomy): Eukaryota > Viridiplantae > Streptophyta > Magnoliopsida > Santalales > Viscaceae > Viscum > Viscum album. The sequence goes on along the minus strand of OY728159.1, from coordinate 1,809,719,660 downwards.
ACACCATTATTTCCCTTGCTTAACCTTTAATATCAATCATAATACACTTCTTGACATACTTGTAAAATAAAACTTAATAAATTGGTAAGCATAGATGCTCAGTAAGGATAAAAATATATTGAAAACTTTCATAAATAAGTATATACATTTATGGAAATGTATGTGACTAAACCACAGGCCTTTTAAACATAAAAATCATTATAAAATAGAAATTATAAATAAAATTATTTCATTTACTTATTCACATGGATATTCTACTTGTTGAATAATCACATGAAATAACTAATTTTAAAATGAGGGAATGTATAATGATGGACATAATAACTACTATGTCAAGGCCTTGTGCCAATACCATTCACAAATACTATATCCTGGATATATTCCAAAACACTAGTTTATCTCATGAGATCTACTGATGCATCGAGGGAATATAGCGAGTCTCGCCCATCACTTACTAAGTCCAATTCATTCCTTATATGAAAAGGGTGAAACATAACATAAACATTCATATTATAAGAAATTTCCATGCTTTAACCATAAACCATGAATGGTATAAAAATATAAAATCCATAGTCAGACATATCATTACTCATTAAATAAAATATGGAAGATTGTATTATAATAAATCAACCAAAATCAAAAAAATTTCCAATAAAGGATGTTGACATAGTTTAAAATTATCTGTAAAACACTTTGAGTGAAATATCCCTTTTTCAAAAAACCATTTAAAAGTCACAAAATTTATAAAGGAAGTCATTTAAAAGAGGTTTTTGAATGAAAGTGTCCCATACCACTTTGAAACTTTTGAAAGGAAAGAACATTTTAAAACAATCATGTCTATATAAATAAATCCATAAAATATTTTTGAAAACAAATAAATTAATTACAAAAAATTTGAAAAATAAAGCTTTAAAAAATTTAAAATGATGATATAGTTAAAGAGTGCCTTCAATAAAATCTTAAAATATTATTTTTGAAAAAAAATTATGAAACATGGACATGGATGGTAAATATGTCCCAGTAAAAACTTACACATAACCAATCTTGGATAATGGTGCCATTAAGAAATTAACCCTTACCTTAGGTCTGATACTCTTCGTACGTGTCTAAAACCCCATTAAAATGTTTTTAAATATATTATTAACTTATATAAGAATAATAATAATATTTATGATATCATATATGATAATATAATGACTTTATTTTACCGATTTATTAACTATTTCAATTTAATGCAATATTTTGGGTAACATCGCTTTGTATATCGTACATGTTTTGACTTGTAATTCTTGATCATATTACTTAGATAATGATTTAATTACTTCCAAAATGAATAATATGATTTACATATCATTTATATTCCTGATATAAATATATATTATAGATAGACATATAAAATGGAATACACCGTTCATAGAGATGGTATGCCTTACGTATGCATGAATGTTGTTTCCATTTTCATGTTGAATTTAATTGAGGTAAGTCAATTAAATATAAGTAAATACATATATATATATTTTCTATAGAATTATTATTACATATATTACATACTTATTAATAATATATATTTTTATAATCATCCATGAATGGTTACGATGGGGAACGAATCTCAATGCATTGTGGAGACGATAAGCTGTATGTATGTGTGAGTGACAATATATTTCTATTGATTGTGAAATTAATATGTAATTGGATGTTATATTTTATATAAATAATCATTAACATGTTATATTTGTTATTTACATTAGTCATATTCATTATTATACCCATACGAATAATGAATTGTTGAATAACAAACTATACCACGACGTGGAGATGGTAAGCCGTACATATGCATGAATGATGAATTTGTCATTTATAGGATGGATAGAATAATGAATATTGTTGTACCATATTTATAATAACAAATAACTATTTATAATGTATTGGATTTATTATTTTAGTATGGAAAGAACAAATAAAGATGAAGTAGAAGAAGAAAAGAACTTTGAAAGAGGTGATGAAATAATTATCACTTCTTCAAGTGCTTCTTTTTTATTTGGGCAAAAGTGCTTTGTACGTTGTATTTCTGATCAATGAAAGGACTATACGTCGAAGTGAGGGTAGTTTTTAAGAGATTTGAGCATGTTTTTTCCTTGTAAAATGGCCATGGAAGTGTGATTTTAAGAGAAGGGGAAGTACCCTTTTATAATATCAATTATTTTAATCATTCATTAATAAGGTAATTACTGCATCATCATTGTGTCATAAATAAATTTAGTTATTTAATGTAAAAAAATATTAAATAAGATACTACGATGTAGAAAATATTTTTAAATTTCTAATGAATATTTATATTAAAATTTATTTTATGTATAACCCTATATTAAAAATGGTTTAGTTATTAAAATTCCAATTTTACACTTTTATCTATTCATTAAATAAAATATAATAAATATCCTAAACTAATAAAAATTAATAAAAAATGATCTCATATTTTTCCTAAGTATTATTTTGTTTGAAAAACACTTATCCCATATAATTGGGACATGTTTTGGGGTAATTTTATATTATTATAATATTTTTTTACCGTTAATTACCCTATTTACTTTTAACTATACTAAATAAAATTCAAATGTTAGTATTCCCAAAAAATTATTTTCATCCTATCAAACAAAATTTTACTTATTTATGCCAATTTTTTCTGTTATACTTTTCAAATTCAATTCACAGAAGCGGCAAAATTATATTTTATGCTAATTTGAAACATTTTCCTAGAATGTGGGTAAAAGACGTTTTAAATGTTTAATAAAATTTAATATATCTAATATTATTTTATAATGAATCTAATGAATTAAATTGGACTAGTATAGGTATTATGTAACTATTTTTACATTAAGAAAAATTTTAATTAAAAATAATTATTTAAATAAAAACGTCGGTTTTTATGTACAATGTAGTATCTTTCTCTATTAATCAAAAAATTAATATTTTCAAAAAAATACAAAAAATTCACCCTAAACTAATTTTGATATTTAGAATTAAAAAATGATATCTATTTTACCAATTCAATTTTTATGAGTGGCTAAAATTAATTTTATTGTTGTTCACAAAAATACATAATAGTATTTCTTTTGAGAAAATTGTTTTTTCTAAATATATAACTATTTTAACAAGAATTATACATTTCATTATAAATATGTTCTATTTATATTAACATATGAAAAATAAAATTTAAAATTTACTTGTTACTATTCATATTATAATATTTAATTTATAAATAAATATATCGTTTAAATAATTATAATACTAATGTGTTATTTCTAAGAAACTCAATGTTGCGTATAACACAAGACAAGTCATTTTTGTAGGCAATATAAACTATTAAATTAATTTAATGAGATAATTTACTTTGAAATCATGTGGTGTTACAATAAGGGAATTATTACATACCTTGTGCGTAAGAAAGTTGACATTTGTTCAAAACAAACCCTTAAACTTATTCATTCTGATATCTGTGGGCCAATGAGAAAATAGTAAACTCATGGAGATAAGTACTTGATTTATTTTATTGATTACTTTACTCTAATTACATGTGTAATGTATATAAATAGAATTAGATTCTCTTAAAATGTTAAAATGTTTCAGGAGGAATGATGAGAAGTAATGTAAGTATTCTATAAATAATTTGAGAACTCACAATGGGGTTGAATTAATAAAATGAAGAGTTTGAATTTTATCTTAAAATTCATGGAATTTGGAATGAGTTCAGTACACAATAAACTTCTTAAAAATGGAATTTCTGCATATAATAAGAAAATCATGGTGAAAATGGGGAAATATAGGTTACTTGAACAAGGTTTATATCATTAATTTTGGAGGCAAGCCATGATCACTACTATTTATATTCAAAATTTTATGTTTACATAGGAAAATGTCCAATATGTCTCCATATGAAAATTTTCATAATAAAACTCCATGTCTGAAACACTTAACAGTTTTTGGGAGTCCATGCATCTTAAAAAATATAGGTAGAAATATTAGAAAGTTTGAGTAGAGAGGTGAAGATGTGATTTCACAGAGTAATGATCCCAATGGAAGAGAATAAAGATGTTTTAATAATGATTTAGGAGGATTAGTTGAATCTGTTTATGTCAAGGATTTTTAAAACACTGAGGAAGATAAACATACTCATGAAGATAAGGAAAATGCGCAGAAAGAAAGAATTTCGGACAAGGATTCTGATAAGTGTGAGGAAAATAGTTATCCTACTATAGAAGAATCGAACTCAGATATTTATAGTTATAAAGAAGAATATCTGAAATCTCATCCTATGTTGAGGAAGAAAGTGGAATTTCAAAAATTTATTTGTGATCAACATAAAAAGGATCAAACAAGAAGAACATCAAATGTTGTTACACATAATTATATTTATTCGAAAGTTGATCCAAAATATGTGATTAAATATTTTATGTATCTAAAATGGGTTTAGGAAATGAATAAAGATATGGATTAGATAGAAAATAATGATATGTGGTAAATCATACCAAAAAAAGTATAAAAATTATTGGTTAAAATTAGTATTTTGGGAACAATATGAATGAAGATGGTGAAGTGATAAGAAAAAAAAGAAATATTAGTGTGAAAAGGTTACTCTAAAATTGAAGGAATAGATTATGATGAGACTTTTTCTTTAGTGGAATGGTTATAAACAATCAAAATATTTCATTATATTTCTACACAACAAAGGGACAACTTTTTTTAGATGGATGTAAAATCAGCACATTTGAATGGGGGTCTTGATGAGGTAGTATATATTGAAAAAACATGGGGATTTCTTATTGGGAAGGATGAAGGATGTGTGTGTGATTTGAATAAATACTTGTATGGGATAAAGAAAGAACTTATTGAATTGTACTTCAAATTGGATACCTTCTTATGAAAGATGAGTTTTAAGAAAGGTGGAGATGATAGTAATATTTAAATCAATGAAAGTCAAGAATGTTCACTCATTGTAATTATTTTTAGTGATGAAATTATCCATAATAGGAATGATGAAAGAAAACGTGAATGATCTTTTTATAGAGATGAAAATGTTTTTTGAAATGTACACAATGGTTGAAATGAACTACATTATTGGGTTACAAATCAAACAAAAGAAGAAGAACATATTTCTTTCTAAAGAAAAGTATGATAATGAACTTCTTAATAAGTTCATCAAGGATAATTTTGAACCTATTTTCTCACTGATATCAATGGGAACCAAGTGTAATGAAGATGTATAGGGTAGAGAAGTTGAAACTAATGTATTTCAGAAGTTGATTGAAAGTAAGTTATGTTTGACTACATGATGACGCAACATTATTTACATTGTTACCTCATGTTCAATATTTTAGAGTGCTAAAAAATAATCACACCTCTTAGATAGAAAAAGGATTCTTAGATATATCAAAGGAGCAACAAATATTATAATCATATATGAGTGTTCATTATTTATTTACTTATTTGGATATTAAAATTTTGATTTTGTTTGAAATGTTGATGATAGAAGATCCCCATCTGGTGGAGTTTTATTATGGAAAATTTTTATTTTAGTTAGTATCCAATGAAGAAAAATTTAGTAACTATGTGTTTGGATAAATTTTATTATGTTTCTACCATTCAAGACACTACCCAACTTATGTGGACAAAGACTAAGTTGAATCATTTACTTGTTTAAGTAAAGTAACCCTTTTTCTTGGGTTGTGATTATCAAAGGGAAATAAACCTTATAAGAAACCTGGTACAATGTTATCATTAAAAATATATTGACATCAAATATCATTTAATCAAAGAGAATGTGGAGGAGAATTAATTGAAGTTGCAGTATGTTCTTACATGAGAACAAATTGTTATCATTTCCACAAAACCTTTACTGAATGAATCTTTTTATAAATTGTGATTGAACATGGGAATACAAAATCTTTCTAAAAAAGGATGAAATATATATATTTCCATCCTCTCTCATAAAGTATTGGTATAATGTTCTCAAGGGGGGTTTCATAAATCTATCTTTTTTTATTTGCTAAACCTCTTGATAGAGCATTTAAATAGGTGGAGTTTTGGGTAATCTATGATTTCAGCATGTAAATCGGTGAAAAATTATGAAAGTTTGTTGGATTGGTTGTAGGGAAACAAATTTATTGGAAGGTGGAATAAGTGATGAAATATGTGAAGGAAAGATGATTATGTTTCATGAGTCGCTATTTTTGGATAGCATTGATTTTTTATCAATGATTCTTGTTTCCTATAATGAGTTATCTCACATAGGATTATAATGGTTGATTAGTAATCTATATCTTAAGATTTAAAAGATCAGTGATTTATGAACATTGTTTGAAAACAAAATCCAAAATGGGAAGATTTTTTGGCCAAATTTTATAGATATTGTTTTTGTAAGTTTAATGAGGTTTTTTTTTCAAGTGTTAATTTTTTTTGTGAAGTAAATATCAAAGAAGAATGAATCAGCTCACTTGGTAAAAAAAATTATCTAACTCACAGTCATATTATATCAATAAGACTCAAAATTCATAATAACGTATATCATATTAGGGATAATTTTTCTGAAATAAAACGATTATCAAACTCAATTCAACTCTGAAAATAAATTTATAATCGTAATGAAGCAGGAAATCAGAGACTTCATGGATTCGATGAAAATATTACGATTCTTTGTTTTTTTAATTCAAAAAATAATAAGTATTCTGAAAACATATGATAGAATCCTTATTAAGGAATGGGGTAGAATATGTGAGGCCAATCATATTTAGGATTATACATAAAAAAATATTTCTTGGAGTTTTGGAAGTAATAATAATTTCAATGTAAGTTATATGATGCTATGTCGATACTATTCAAATTCAAAGTCATGAGAAAGAAATGATAGAATAAAAATATTTTAGAAGATAGAAGTTTCTATAGTAGAAGATTTTAGGCCTTAGTTGATCAATTTCAGATCACCGAATGAAGATATGTTTGAATGCTAAAAAATTTTTTGGAACATTTTCATATGAAGATAGTTGTTTTCATTTAAACAAATAAGCCACAATAAATAAAACTTCTGAGAAAGAATTTATCACTATGTATCATAATCAAAAAAAGAAAGAAGTTGTTAATGATAAATTTGTTTATTCTAGTCCATCAGATATGGTTTTCCACTAATCATCATAGGACATAATTGTTTTCATTGGGAGATGTTGGGATCAATGAAAAACAAAATAAGTGGAGGTATTTGAATTAATGTGGGAAGAATGTATGACTAATAAAAAATATAGTCAATAATTTTCATTAAGATTAATTATTGGTTATTTTAAATTAGGTTTATAAAAAACAATCTATAATGTTTTTCTTATCAAATCATTCAAGTGAGATATAATAGCTCTGATATATTCACAAGGATATCGACAAAAATCACGCATCATGTGGGACTGACTATCTGATTGAAGGTGACATTGATCTATCATAGGAAAATAGAGGTCGATCTATCTTATGTGGACTAACATCAATAAAATCATCGAACATCAGATAATCAATGTGTTGAAAATAATAAAAGAATAAATTTTTTGTTAATTTAAAAAACTTTTTTAAATGGGAACTTGAAGGTTTATTTTCTTATAAAATTTATTTCAATTAACTTTGAAGCTGATGTTTAAGTGTTTCTAAGAAAGTTATAAGATCTTTAAAATTCTCCACTAGGACTATATATGTTGAAAGGACACTGAAATATTACTTAGTGGAAAAAAATTATGGAATAAATTTTTTTACTCCTTAATATTTTTAGTTGGTATGGATCATTGGAAAGGAAAGTTTGTATTCATTAGATTTTGAAAATTGTAATTGGAATAATTCTATTTTCCCTATGTTTTCTTTTTTTCAATGGGTCCAAAGCACCGTAACAAAGAGTCAGTTTCCCTCATCATAATGTGAAATCAAAATTGGGCTAATGTTTAAGAAGAAATCATAAAGAAATATTAATTTTTTCGAATATTCGATAAGGTTCTAAAAGTAAGGATAAGAGTTTATAAGAAAAAGTAAATGATAAAGATTATATTTAAGGGGAATTGGAGATTTTTTGAAATTTGGTTGAGCGGGAAAGATTTACAAAATCATAACTAAACAAAATTTATAAAACCTATAAAAAGAGGAATTACTTTTTACTTTCTTGAAACTTATATTGTTCATGAAAATAATAGATAAGGCATAGTACTAAATGTTTTTAGAAATAAGTTGTTTCCATATTGATATTTATGAAGGATTTTTACCTGAAATAAGAAAATTAATAAGATAAATAGATATATAATATTCTGATGATCATCGTATCGGGAAGGATAATTCTATTAGGAATCAGATTAGGATTTATAAACTGAGGTATAAGAAGTTTAGATTAGTTTTAGAGGTATTATGGTAGAGTTATATGTTCGGACTGAGCCATCAGACTGAGCCATTGGACTAGGAATCTAAGGATGGGTATAATAATAAGCATTATTAAAAAGTATTTAAAGTTCTCACATGATACAGAGTATGAAAAAAAAGATTTATTTTTAATAATATATTTTTGAAAGATGTAAAGGTAGCACAGTAACATGTTTTGAAGCATCTGGTTAAAGTTTCTTAAATATTTTAAAAACTTGTATTAAATGATTTCATGCTACATGAAGTACATGAAATGATGTATTGATCAGAGTGCTTGATGAGTTTAAGGTCATATCTTACTCATTATATCCACACAAAAGTATTATTTTATATAGTTTTTTGTGGTATTATATTGTTTCCATACCATACCAAGAATGTAGCTAATCTTATTGAGTAGTGATCCTTGTAAATTATTGTGTTTATGTAAGTGTGTGATTGGATTGTTTTCTAGAAAGGTAAAAACTCTTTAATATGAGTTGAATTAAATTTTAAAAGAAAGAAAATTTAAAAGAAAAATACGTCATTAATTTACCCCTCCCCCTCTCAAGGATACATTAAACCTATTGGAAATTCTCACCAGTGACCCAATGGGTATTGATATATTATTGGTAGGGGTTGACTGGTTGATGAAAGTTGTTCAATTATTATATATCTAGTATCATTAGTTAATGGATGGGTTGGTAAATAAATATGTGTGATGGATAGTGCATCTAAAAATGGTACCTACAATAATAGTATTCGATCCGGATGGGAATTTTATATTTATATTCTAGAATGTCCTATTGAATTCTGTAATGTATCTACTGAAGATGATTATAACTTATCACCCATATATATGTATGAAATCTGAGAATATAATTTTGATACTGAAGAATAATACCAGGTAATACGCGCTTGATTTTTGAAGAACATACTATGACCATATATCCTTGGATTTGTTAATGTATAATATTATATTTTTATATTTTATATGCATATCTCCATTAAGGTCTCTCTATCATAGTCCATGTCACTCATAATTATACTAGTTATAAGTGTGTTAGTCAACATTAAAAAAGATTAACATGGTATAGGAGACCACCAAGTGGGTAAAAGAAAGTCTAAAAGCAGTTGGATACCTACCATAGTAAAAAATTCACATATGGAAGACTCTCTATTGATAACTCCAAAGAATAAAATTAGATGTTTATCTTGGAAGCATATCACTGTTCCCATTTGAAACACCATATTTATTAATCTCGGTGCTGGCAACCATCTTTACTCAAATGGTCCAAAGACCTTCTATTTTTATTCATTTTTAATAATCCCCTTTTTAAGGGTTGATGTGGAACCCTTACAAGGAATGTAGGCTTCGTGACATTACCTGACCCAAAGGTCTTATAAGAATTAATTTATACTATTACTCCTTGGAACTGATCCCTCCCTAGCGTCTACATCTTGATATACACTATCCACCTTTTCATGGATATTTATCTAGGCTTACCAAGCATTCACAAGCTGGTCCTGGTGGAAAATGTCAAATCCTTTCATTCTTCTAAATCTATTATCTCTACTCTGGTGAATGTGCCTGCTCTTCCTCATCTAGATATTCCTCCTTATGGAGTCTGTCTAGTCCATTTAATCATAGTTTCATGGGGCCTTAATGCCTTAAGGTGGTCTAGAGGCCTTGAGGTGTCCCAAAAGCTTTACTATCTAAAAGTCCTTGGATGGATTGAAGGCCTTAAAGGACCTGATAACCAAACCAGTGGCCCAAAATCCTAAGTGGATGAATATTTCTAGATGTTACAGCACCGAGTAGTTCCAACTAAAATAAATTCTATAGTTTATGCTAAAATACTACAATATTAATCCTAAAATATATCTCCACCCAGATTTGATGTTTGGTCTCTTGGATGCACTGGTCGAGTCCTCACCAACCGGGTTAAGGATCTTGTGCTATTAGCAACCATCTTATCCCAAAATGTTTTTTCATGGTTGTGGGTTTTTATTAAGTAGTGTTTTGGTGTTTCTTTTGTATGGGTTCCCACTTAAACCTCCAAATTTTTCATGTTCTAGATTCAAATAAAAACTTAACTAAGAATATCATTAGAAATGAAGATAAATACATTTTAGAGTAAAAAAGGGAAATTTTTCATTAAACTATTATTTTGTGCTATGTAATTTTTAATAATAAATTAAATTGATAACTACTTATAAATAATATTTAGGAATTTTTTTGATAATAAATTCAAATAAAGAACATAACATTTATCTACTGGTTTTTACTAGTAAATTAATGACAATGAAATCATTTTTATTCTGAAAAATACATTTTTCCTAAAATTGGTTTTAACGTGTTTTATATATGAATATTAGGAAACCTTTATAAATTAAATCCAATAAAATGGATTCAATATTTTAAATAATAATGTAAAAAAACATTATTATTTCAGTTATATCATTGATCAAAAATAATTTTTCAATGTAAAAAGTTATGTTATCACCGAAATGGTTAAAGGGGATTAAAAGGGGTCAAACTAAGGGATAAGGCTTATAATATAAAAAACACCTTATATTTATTTAATTAAAATAATTTAATTTTAATTACTATCACATTTCTTTATAATTGGTATTATCTGGGGCCACTTTCCCATGAAAATGACCTTATATTATTTTAAAGATAAGGTTCTTTACAAGGGTGTCACTCCCCCAACTTGTAAAATAGTACAACTTATCCTCACTTATCTAAATCATTTTATAACCGTAGATCAACTAGTATCTTCCCAAATCATATAAAAACTCTCATCACAATTTTTTGGAGTTTTCATTATCACCAAAATATGAACCTATTATGGCTTAATGTGTAAGAGAACGGTGGATACCTAAAGAAGAGGTAATTGTCTAATGAAGCTCTTCCACGTTTATTACATTTTCCACCACCTATAAATATATTATAACAATAATAATATATTTAAATTAGTATCATAAAAAAATTTAAATTTTATCGTCTTAATTTAATACTCATTATCTATTTCTCAACTATCCAACTACAAAATGCATGTGCCACTCATGAGTACATGCGGAAAACCACCTCTACGAAGTGATGTAATTTATTTTTCATTCCCACCTCTCATTATTGCCTATAAATTTGAATTTAATGAATATATATGATATTTAAAACATAATTATTATTCTTAAAAAGATATATTATTATTTAATTTAATTTTTTCCATCCATTTAAAAATGAAAACATCACCAGAGTATATGTGTGGACTACCGCCCCAACAAAGTGGTGTAAATAATTTTTCATAAATTTATTAATTGGATGGTTATAAAAGTGTGTATAATTAATAATTATGATATTTATGAAATAATTAATATTATTTATATGATGAAACTAGGAAACATTTCCGGGTACTGGAATATATAAATAGAAACATTTGTGTAAAAAATAACTATTAACACACAAAGAATGATTTTAATGAAGAATTATTAAGAGAAGGGTAATTATAAATTATAATGTAATGATATGTTGTAAAACATTGAAATTTTCAAATAAACATATTCTTAATAGATTACAAGATATTAAAAAACAATTTTATCTTGTGTTATATGCAACACTAAGTTTATCTTACGTTACACACAACAACATGTTTCCCCCATAGCGTATGTTACATGTAAGACTAAGTAATACTAAACAATAGTATACTATTAATTATTATTTAATATGATAGTAATCACTTAGCTGTTGTAATGGTGAGTATAAATATGATTAAATAAATTATGAAAATATATGGTTGATAGAAATATAAAATTAATTATTTGGTTATCAATTAATTTGAAATGAAAATAGAAAAACAATTGAATAAAAAGGAAATGTTTTTATATAAAAACTATATTTATGCACAGAAAGGTGTTTTATCATAATTAATTAAACTAATAAATCTTGTGGATTAATTTAAGAAAACATTTATACATTATATACTCAATAAAGTTTTTTTGAAATTCATCTAATTGGTTTTGATAGGATTAAGATAAAAAATCTATTTTCACGGTTAAAACATTATTTTTCCTAAAAAAATAGTTCTTCCGTGATTTAGTGAACTTATTTTAAAATAAATTATTTTCACTTTTATAAAATTTATTTTAAGAAATAATAATAATTTTTCAAATCATCATATAAAAATTATCTTAGAATGAGTTTTTAGATTTTTCTAAAAAGATTAATTTTTTTATGTATAGTGAAAATATTGTTTTTATTACAAATTTCCATTTAATTTAAATAATATAAAAGTATAAGTTATAATTTTTTAAAATATAAATATTATTTTATATATATATTTATTAAAAAAATAATTTTTTTTAGTCAATATTATATTGAATTTTGATGTTAAAACTTTTCAAACTAATGGTAATTTTCTCTTTTGAAACTCGTTTTTCCATCGCATCTACATGATTGATTTTAAATTAAATTATGAAACATATTTGTATAGAATTTTTAAAATTGGATTAAATATATTCAATAAAAAAATTAATATTATATAATAATTTTAACTAATATTTTTCCCTACTAATCAGTAAATACTGTAAGAATTATTTACCCCTATTAATGATAAAATGGGGTTTTTCCTGTTACATATACTTGTGTTAAAATTAACTTTCCAAGCACATGTATTTTTATTTTATTATTTTTATATAATACTTTTAACAATTATTTATAGTTATATAATAAGTCACACTTTATTTTATTACTTAATATTTATTTACGAAGGTAAATAAAAAGATACAAGTTATCGTGGTAAAAAACTAAAAGGGTAAAATTGAGTAAACATGAATACTAAGGAGTTACATGATAAAAATGAGTTTATTTATTTTGTTGGAGGTTTTTATCAACAATTTAATCCATAAATTCCATTATTGTTCAATTTTTTAGGAACATGTGGTAATAGTGACCTCCCATTGTTGAACACTTTTTGTTATTTTCAAAAATTCAAATCTTCCTCATTTATAAAAGGGCCCTCACTACCCTCACTTATTCATACCTCTCAAGAAATTTTTATTGACCAAAACCATCCCAAATAACATAAAAATTACACTACTCTAATAATATAGAAATAATTTTTGTCATTAATCAAACCTAGGAAGGATTTTGATGAAAACATAAGTAGGTTATTCAAAGAGTATGTAATGTTCTACAATGAGCCTATTTATTTTGTTTCTTCCTCCAACTCCTTAAATTATTATCAAAAAACGCTTATATAAGAAGATATTTATCTTCTATATACATAAATTTTATTATTTTAATTTAATAACCAAAATATATCTCTACTTTCATCAATTGGGTGATGAAATCATCAGTCTTGTGTATGACAAACTATTTCCTCACGAATCGATGTCATTCATTTTTTCCACTACCACATATCATGATTGGGAAAGATGATGAATATAATATATTTATATATTTTTTATTTATAACATAATTATACCTTTAAATTAATTATATAATATATAAATTTTTTAATATAAATTATATAGGGGATACAATAACGTCGCCTCTATATGTGGTGAACTACAGCCTCATGAAGCGATGTGATTGCTTTCACCAATGCTTTACATGGAAGGTAATGAGGATAAAGTTAATGCATATATGTGTTATACAAGAAATAATGTCAATATTTATGAAATTGTTATAATTATTAAAAGATAATATATCATTTTCCTTCTTACACTATAAGTTGATAACATCGTTCTTGTACGCATGGATTACAGCCTTCACCAAGCGATATGACTCTCTTTTCATCACCCCACCACATAGACACTATATATAAGTACATTTAAAGAAATAATATTTTATTTAATAATTATGATAATTTTTTTAGGATAAAAAATTACATACCTCATTTCCATAATGATCTTGGAAAATTGGAAATGTTACTCATGTGTAGGTATGTCATAGCGTCTCCATGGTCGTAACAAACATCGTTTCTCAAAACCATCATTCATGATTGGTCTTTAAAGTATAATTTATATCTTAATATTGTAATTATTTTGTAATTATTATTCTGGATATCATTTAATCATGATAAATGTAATATAATTTAAAATAAAAAATCAAAACATATACAAAAAACAAAGCGGTTATTATCCAACACGGGATTTTAACAAGGAATTGTTAATAAAATGGAAAAAATAGACATAAGTAAATAATATATGGTATTATGCACATATAATTATGGTTATATAATATATTAATAATGATATTATATTTATTATGCTGTAGGTTCAAACATGTGTGAAAGAATTTGATACTTAAAGTAAGGAATTTACATCTCACTTTTTACTTCATTGAGACACATGCCATATTCACCACATTTTTCTTTTATGTGGTTAATATAATATGTCACGACCTTTCCTAGTGGGGCCCAAGCTGTAACTCCCCAAGACCGCCTCCAATAGGCCAGGGGCTGGTGACTAGAACCGAGTAGGCATGATACTAACATGGGATGCATTGCCTATAAACCTATACACATGAACACACGTCTCCAAGACCAAAAGGCTAAATAGTAAAACTACTAAAAGGAACAAAAAAATGCATGCGTACACTAAAAATCAACCAACAGAGTATGACAGGAAAGTATAGTACCAGAATGTAAAACCTTGGGCCAAAAGTACAAGCACACCAAAAGAGTCTGTAACAAAGTACAACCTATAAAGAAAGGTGCTGGGACTGAAATCTGTTGCAGTAGGAACACACCTCGCCCTATCTGATCTCACTGAGCATCGTCTAGTCCTAGTCCTCCTAGAATCATGTCAACGGCTCGCTCATCTACACAAGACATGACACATGCGGGCAAAGCCTGTGCAGGGGTGAGTATAACAATACCCAGTAGGAAACCCCAAATGCACAAAAAAATACAACAAGGGAAAATACCAGAAAATAAAGGTACAGTCATCTCTACACAGTATATGTTTACGGATCATATAACAAGAATATTCAGATAAACTCCTACACTAATGACCATTGCAAAACCACCACTAATATCCAGCTCAAAGATTCAACTAAGCATGGAACCGGGAGCACACACTCCTAGGTCTGAAGAGAGAGATACGAAGTACTCATTTCGGAATAACTCACTCCACAAGTACTTGGTAACATAATTCTCAGATGAGGATCACAACCAATATCCATAGGGTGATTCCAATAACTCAGTCTGAGCTAATCCTATAAGCAGAGGATCGGCACCCGGGTAAAGTTGGTCACGTCGATACCAAGAACTCTACATAGGGTTCCAAGAATGAATAGAGGATCTGGCTCTAAGCCTCATAGAGGGGATTCCAATAACTCTATTCAGGAGGTCCTGCTGAAGGGATTATACTCTTATAGGTGGGAAATGATACCAAAAACCTTCAGGAGAAGTCCAAGGGGACGAATCCCTAAGGAAACTAGTCCAAGTCACAGAAGGTAACTAGTTCAATCCATGTGAAACTAGTTACATGATGTGTAGTATGGTTACACATCGTGTTCCTTGATTTCGGGTACTGCTCGTGTAAACAGCCTGTGTCATCTGCCCAAGCTGTGTAAAACTGGACTACACGGCGTGTTGTAGGGTTACACACCATGTTCTTTGACTCCGGGTACTACCCGTGTAAATGGCCCCTATCATTTGGCTTGTCGAATAGAAAGTAACTACATGGCGTGTAGAATAATCACATGCTGTGTCCGAGCACCTGGGGCTCGCTCCGTGTATACTGGCCATGTGCCCGTACACGGTCTTTGTCTGTGTCGCCTGCCCGTGTACCAGTACATAGGGTATCCCGTGTATCTGGCCGGGTCTGGTCAGGGAGGGGTATACACGCCGTATCCTAGGCCATGTACCCAACCTGTGTCCGTGTATTCCCGGTGTACACTCCATGTGGTCCACTGATGAACACACTCCATGTAGCCCATACTACATGCCATGTAGTCGGGATTATTCCAGAAACTCTGTCTTTCTCCTCGTGATGCGGCTGATCCTCCAGATCCATGGTTTCTCGCCTGTTCATCCTAATACTCAAGGGGTTGGTTCGTTTCATCATACGAACACCAAAATGGGTGTTTTAGGTCCTTAAATCGGATCATAAACCACGAACAATCCATCCGTAGAAAAACACCCAAAAAATCATATCTCTCAATCCTCTCTGAATCGTCCGCCAAAACCGTCATCGCACCTCTTTGACATCACTCCGAGGTTGGATCTCCATTCTCAGATTGTTGCGCCAACAAAAGAATGTGCAAAGATCGATTGCCTCCAATAATGCGTAGAATGCAATGAAGAACGCGAGGGAGAAAAATACAAAGAATCGAACAAGACAGACGAACCTCGATCGTTGTTCATGATGATCCCGGTTTGTTGTTGTTAGACCAAATCCACAACAAGAAGCATATTATAAATCTCAAGTATTTGATCTCTTGATAAAACCCAAAATCACACACGCCCGCAAAACAACTGATCTGCAGGCCGGATCGCAAATTAGTCTGAATTCATCGTAAGAACCAAGAACGGGGAAAGGAAAATCAAAAAGAAACATCCTACCTGGATCTGTGGCATTCGTTGGTGAGGATTCGGACGCTGCGTCGTTATCGCCAGTGAAAATCGTCAAGATCGTTTTCGCCACATTGGGAGGTCTTCTCCAGAGCTTCCAGAGCCACCAAGGGTTTTAGGGTTATGTGGTTTGTAAACCTGGACCCCTGCGTAAGCCTTTATAAAAAAGTATAAAAATATATCTACTACGAAAGATTTAAAAAATGATTTCGCTGCATAATAAAATATTTTTAATAAATAATTTATTACTGTTACGTACAAAAAACTAGATTTCACCACCGACCTGCTCCGGCCGATGTTAGGCCTCGCCTAAGGTAAAATCGATGTTATGAATGCAACGGTGCCTTTGGATTTCTGATCCGATCAACCATTCGATAGTTATTCCAATTTTCAGGAAAACCACACATGCGCGTAAATAAATCATTTAAATAAATTCAAACATTTTTTATGGGCTCACCAGGCCGTGGAGCTACACGTCGTCTCAGAGCCTGGTCTCGAAATTATTCCCACATAATATTAAAATAAAACATTGTAAAAATCTGAGACATTACATCACACCTAACTTAGGGCTTTTATGTCCCCGAAAAGCCAAAAAAAAGGCTGCTCAAAATAATGTGGGTAATGTACACGAATCTTAGCCTCCCGCTCCCACGTGCTCTCCTAGAGATTCACGTGCTACCACCGAACACGCACCAAGGGAATAGCTCACCCACGAAGGATCTTCTCCTACCAATCCTCGATCTCCATGGGGTACTCAACAAAGGTCGCTCCATCATCAATTTCCATCTCTCCCCAGTCGATAACATGTGATGGATCATGCACTTACTTCCGTAGCAGTGACACGTGGAAGACGTTGAGTACCCGGTCCATCTAAGGAGGTAAACCCAAGCGATACGACACCTCACTAACTCTACATAGAATCTGGAAAGGCCCGATGAACCTCGGAGATAGCTTGCCGCCTCGGCCAAACCTCTGCAATCCCCATCGAGGTGAGACCCAAAGGAACACATGGTCTCCCTCCTCGAACTCCAAGGGCCTCCACCTCCTGTCGGTATAAGTCTTTTTCTAACACTGTGCATTATTCATACGCTCCTAGATGACCTGCACCTTCTCTTTAGTAGCTCTCACTATCTTGGGGCCCATGAGTACTGACTCTCCTGGGTCAGTCCAGCAAAGTGGTGACCTGCAAGGTCTCCTGTACAGAGCCTCGAATAGTGCCATACCAATAGTGGAATTATAACTGTTGTTGTAAGCAAACTCCACCAGTGGTATGTGATCCTCCCATCTATGACCGAGGTCATGTATGCAAGCTCGTAGCATATCCTGCCGGACCTGGATGGTCTGCTCTGTCTGACCATCAGTCTGGGGATGAAACGTTGTACTCAAGCATAACTGAGTCCCAAATGCTTCCTGCAATCCCTTCCACAAATGGGATGTGAAACGAGCATCACGATCTGATACGATCGTGGATGGAACTCCATGAAGTCGAACTATCTCATGTACATAGAGGAGTACCAATCTCTCTACCGAACATTGCTTCCGTATGGCTAGGAAGTGGGCCGACTTGGTGAGTCGATCAACGATCACCTAGATGGAATCGTGTCCCCTAGATGTACGTGGTAAACCCGTCACAAAGTCTATGGATATCCTATCACACTTCCACTCTGGCACCTCAAGGGGCTGAGTCAAACCTGTTGGAACCTGGTGCTTAGCCTTTACTTGTTGACAAGTAAGGCACCGAGAAACAAACTCTTCCACACTCTTCTTCATTCATGGCCACCAGAACTGACGTCGGAGGTCCTTGTACATCTTTTCCAGGCCTGGATGCACTACCAAAGGAGATGTGTGGAACTCCCTCAGAACCACCTCCCGCAACGTCACCGGTACTAATGTGCACCCTCTGAAAAGAACAATGTTCTCACCACCTTCTGAAAATCCATCAGCAACATCACCTATTGATATCTGAGCACGTAGAGTCTCACAACTAGTGTCCTCTAGCTGTGCCTCCCTGACTCGTTGTAAAGGTGGAGGGGTAACAACCATCGAATGAAGGTAATCTCCCTTATCTCTATCCACAAATTATAACTGTAAGGAGTCCAATTTCCTTGTCGCCTCATCCAGCAACTGCGAACTGGAATTCTTTCTTAGATCATCTTCCACAACGTTTCCCTTCCCAAGTGTGTAAACGATCTCAAATTCGTAATCCTGGAGGAACTCAAGCCATCACCTTTGTCTCAAATTCAAATCCTTCTGAGAAAAGATATATCTGAGACTCGTGTGATCAGATTAGATGGTAAACCGCTCTCCCATTAGGTAGTTCTGCCACATCTTCAATGCGGAGACTACCGCTGCCAACTCAAGATCAAGGGTCGCGTAGTTCTACTCATGGGGCCTCAACTGGAATGAGCCATAGGCAGTCAGCATTTAACTCTGCATCATGACACAACCATGCCCAGTTCTTGATGCGTCATAGAACACTACGTACTCGACACCCTCTTCTTGTAGTCTCAAGATCGAGGCACTTGTCAGACTCTGTCTTAACTTCTTGAATGCCTGCTGGCATCTCTCAGTCCATAAGAAAGGCTTCCCCTTTCAGGTTGAAGCTTTCATGGGTGATGAAATCCTGGAGAAATCAAGAATGAATCTCCGATAGTAGCCTCCCAACCCAAGGAAACACCTCACCTCTGTCACACTCCGGGGTGGCTTCCATGCTAACATTGCCTCTACAATGGCGGGGTCCACTGCCACACCATCTGCTGAGATAACGTGTCCCAGAAAGTGGAGCTCCCATATCCAGAACTGACAATTCGAGAGTTTCCCGTACAACTGGTGCACTCAGAGTGTGTCCAGAACCATCCTTAGGTGCCTCGCGTGCTCCTCCTCAGACGCAGAGTACACAAGGATATCATCGATGAAGACTACTATGAACCGATCTAGATAGGGATGAATGATCTGGTTCATGAGTCCCATGAACACTACCGGGGCGTTTTTCATGCTGAAGGGAATCACCAAGTACTCATAGTGTCCATAGTGACATCTGAAATCCATCTTCGGTACATCCTCATCCCATACTCTCAACTGATGATAGCCTGATTGTAGATCAACCTTAGAGAACCATCGCGCCCCTCTTAACTGGTGTAAGAGGTCATAGATCCTCGGTAGTGGATATCGGTTCTTTAAGGTCACCTGATTCAGGCGCTGGTAATCCACACACAACCTCAAGTTATCGTCTTCCTTCTTGAAAAACATTACGGGGGCCGCCCCGGGTGAAACGCTGGGTCTCACAAATCCATTCTTCTGCAAGTCTTCCAGTTGCACACTCAGCTCACGAAGCTCTGCAGGAGCCATATGATATGCTGATGCTGATATCGGTGTCATCCCATGTTGCAACTCAATGAAGAAATATATCTCCCGACGGGGAGGTAGTATGGGTATATCCTTAATAAACATGTCAACATACTCATCCACTACTGCTGGAAACTGGAAACTTGTAACATCTGTTGTGCCAAGGGCTATGCTAGCCAATAGATAGGATATCGGTTGCACCTTCCTACATAGGATTCCATCCTTCTCTGTCTGGGTCTCTCTTTCACTAACAGAAGATAACCTTGTTCCATCACTGTGGACACATTGCACCCTTCTCCTAAAACAGTTAATCTGGGCATGAACTGTGGATAGCCAATCCATACCTCGAATGACATCGTAAGGCCTCAACGCTACCACCAAGAGGTTCCAACCGAAACTATCGCCTCCAAGGGTCAGGTCATACTGTCTACAGAGGTTTGTGATCTCTGAATCTTCTCCAGTCAGTGTTTCTAAGCATAAGGGTCGAGTCAATGGATCCACTGGAATCTCAAGGTCTTGAACAGGATAAGCAGCCAGAAAGGAATGACTAGAACCTATGTCTATCATTACAACAGTCAAAGTAGTAAAGAAACATATTGTAACTCTAATAATTCTGGGAGTACCTGGGTCATAAGCCCCTGCCGCCTGCAGCTGTCCCTGCCTCTGTCCACTAGCTCCCTAAACCCGGGGTGGACCTCTTGGGGGTGGTGGTGGTAAAAGGTCAAAATGCTGACCACCTCCAGCAACTCTTCCAGCTCCCCTACCACGTCATCCACCTGATGGATCTATCTGCTCCACATGTTTCCTCTTCCTCGGTGGTCCATCCACTGCTCCCATGTCAGTATTATGGTGGGTCGGACAATCTCAAGTGAGATGTCCCCTGCCGTCACATGAGTATCATCGCCTATCTCGAGGCTAGCTGGATGCACCCTGCGAACCATGTACGGTAGATCCCCTATCCTGGGATCTCCTCTGAAAACGTCTCCCATGCCTGGGTCCCTGACGTCGGCTCCCTACTGCCAAGGCCTCTGCTCTAGCTCACCCACTACTAACAATTGCCGACTGTCCTTGCTCTACTAAGAAGCTCTCAACCACCAAAGCCCGCTCGAGCACCCCAGCATATGTAGGAATGCTCCTAGAGACGATGCTAGCTCGGATATCTCTACACAAGCCCTGCTCAAATGTCAGAGCTCTGAAGTACAGATCTCTGAACATATCCATTGAGTACTGTGAGAGGTTTGTAAACCTCGATGAATAGTCAGCCATCGTTATGGTTCCCTGCTGGAGCTGACGAAGCTCCTGTATATGTACTACTCTCAGGGTGATTGGTGAAACTTCCTCCCTGAAGAGATGCTCAAAATCCGACCATGCAAGAGTCTCTTTGTCGTGAGTCTGAATAACCAAAATCCACCATCATCTTGTCATGTCCTGCAGAAGGCTCGCTAACAGGATCCCCATATGGTCTGCTGGTGTCCGGACCAAACGGAAGACTCTGGTCACTACCTCAAGCCAGTCCTTTGCTTCCTGAGGGTCAGGCTCACCCTGAAACCTGAGGGGTCTCTATCTCTGAAACTCATGGAATGCACTCATCCTGTGCTCCTCCTCCACTGGTACAGCAGGTACAAAGCACTGCTCCGCAGGTGGTGGAAAAACTAGCACACCACCCAAATGTAAAACCGGGGGATATGGTCCCTGAATCGAAGCCTCATCACTGAGGGGGTCATCCTCTTGATTGAGCTACTAGATCCTAGCGGGTGCGCTTCATGGAGGCATCCTGTAATAGAACAAGATGTATCACAGTCAGTGAGTATACCTGGAGAGCTGACACAAGGAGGACATGGAAACCAAAACCCATTATTATATGTTCCATGTACCATTATTTTCCCCTGAAACTAGCGTTCTCATGTTCCAAGTTGAAAAATAAAGTTATCAGAGTCCTGGTCTATGGATATGTCGGCCGCCCGCACCAGCACTGGGGTCCCTGGCCTGAAATACAAACTCGAAACACTTAACACTGTTGCCCCAAACCAACTCACACACTCTCGATCCTAAGGTAGAATCGACCACCTCTTATACCACTCTGTCATGACCCATCCCAGTGGGGCCCGAGCCGCATATCCCCAAGCCTGTCTCAAATAGGCCAGGGGCTGGTGACTAGCATCGAGTAGGCATGCTACTAACATGGGAGGCATTTCCTATAAACCTTTACACACGCACACACATCTACAATCCCACAAAGATGAATAGTAAAACTCCTAAAAGGAAAAAAATGCATGCATACACTAAAACTCAACAAATAGATTACGAAAGGAATGTAAAGTACAAGAATGTAAAACCTTGGGCCAAAAGTACAAGCCCACCAAAAGAGTCCATAACAAAGACCAACCTGTAAATAAAGGTGCTAGGACTGAAATCTGTAGCCATAGGAACACAACTCGGCCTATCTAATCTCACTTAGCACTGCCCGGTCCTAGTCCGCCTAGAATCCAGTCAAAGGCTGGCTCTTCTGCACAATACAAGACATGTGCGAGCAAATCTCGTGCAAGGGTGAGTATAACAATACCCAGTAGGACACCCCGAAACCACAAAGGAATAAAACAAAGGAAAATACTACAAAAGAAAGGTACAGTCATCTCTACACAGTATATCTTTATCGAACATATCATAAGAATATCCATATATACTCCTACACTAACGACCATTGCGAAACCACCACTAAGATCCAGCTCGAAGATTCCACTAAGCATGCAACTGGGAGAACACACTCTTAGGTCTGAAGAGAGAGTTATAAAGTACTCGTTCTTGGAGAACACACTCCACATGTACTTGGGAACATAATTCTCAGATGATAATCACAACCAATAGCCCTGGGGTGATTCCAACAACTCGGTCTGAGCTAATCTGCTAAGTAGAGGATCGGCGCCCGGGTAATGTTGGTCACGTCGATACCAAGAACTATACCTAGGGTTCCAAGAATGAATAGAGGATCAGACTCTAAGTATCACAGAATGAATTCCAATAACTCTATTCAAGAAGTCATACAGAAGGGATCATACACCTGTATGTGGGAAATGATACCGAAAACCTTCAGGAGAAGACCAAGGGGGAAAATCCCTAAGGAAACTAGTCCAAGTCAAAGAAGGCAACTAGAACGGGTTACACGACGTGTAGTGTGGTTGCACGCCGTGTTCCTTGACTTTGGGTACTGCCTGTGTAAACGGCCCGTTTCATCTGCCCAAGCAGTGTAAAACTAGACTACACGGCGTGTAGTAGGGTTACACGCCGTGTTCCCTGACTCCGGGTACTGCCCAAGTAAACAGCCCATGTCATTTGGCTTTTTTAATAGAATGTATCTGCACGGCGTGTAGAAGAATAAAGCACCGTGTTCGAGCACCTGGGGCTCACTCGGTGTACGCTGGCTATATGCCCGTACCAGGTCTATGTATGTGTCTCCTGCCCGTGTACCAGTACACAGGGGTATCCTGTGTATCTGGACGGGTCTGGCCAGGGAGGGGTATACACTCTGTATCCTTGGCTGTGTACCCAACCTGTGTCCGTGTATTCCCGGAGTACACGCCAGGTGGTCCACTGACGAACACACGCTGTGTAGTCAGGATTTTTCCAGAAACACCGTCTTCCTCCTCGTGTCGCGGCTGATCCTCCGGATCCACGGTTTCTCGTTCGTTCATCCTGATACTCCATGGGTTGGTTAGTTTCATCATACGAACACCAAAACTGGTATTTTCAGTCATTAAATTGGATCATAAACCTCAAATGATCCATCCGAAGAAAAACGACCAAAAACTCATATCTCTCGATCCGCTCCGAATCATTTTCTGAAACAGTCGTCGCACCTCCGTGACATCGCTCTGGGGTTAGATCTCCAATCTCGGATCATTGTGCCAACAAACGAATGTGCAACGATCGATTTCCTCTAAGAACGCATAGAACGCAACAAAGAATTTGAGCGAAAAAATAAAAAGAAATGAACAAGAGGGACGAACCTCTATTCTAGTTCGTGACGATCCAAGATCATCGTCGTTAGATCAAAACCACAACAAGTAACAGATTATAAATCTCGAGTATTTGATCTCTTGATAAACCCCAAAATCACACCCACCCACAAAATGATCTATCCGCGGGCTAATTTGTTCGCATATTAGTATGCGTTCATCATAGGAACCAAGAACGGGGAATGGAAAACAAAAACAAACATCCTACCTGGATCCGCAGCGTTTTTTGGAGAAGATTCGGTCGTCGCATCGTCGTTTCCGGCGAAAATAATCAAGAACGTCGTTGCCGCATTAGCAAGTCATCTCCACATCCTCCAGAGCCGCCAAGGGTTTCAGGGTTATGTGGTTTGTAACCCTGGACCCCTGCACAAGACATTATTTTAAAAGGATAAAAAGATATCTGCTGCAACAGATTTAAAAGAATATTTCGCTGCAGAATAAAATATTTTTAATAAATATTTTATTACTGTTACGTCCAAAAAACTAGATTTCACCACCAACCTGCGCTGACCGATGTTAGGCCTCGCCTATGTTGAAATTGATATTCTGAACACAACGGTGCCTTCAGATTTCTGATCCGAGCACCCATTCAGGTGTTTTTCCTCTTTTCAGGAAAACCACATGTGGGCGTAAATTAATCATTCAAATAAATTAAAACATTTGTTCTAGGCTCACTGGGCCTCGGAACTACACGTCGTCTCAGAGCCTGGTCTCGAAATGATTCCCACATAATATTAAAATAAAACATGGTAAAAATCTGAGACATTACATAATAACTATGAATATATATTATTATGCTTATACTAAAAAAATGTAATCACATATTCATTTTGGGGTCTTTCATTCATGGGATTTATTATTCAAAATTTACAAAAGTGGTAATGGATTTTTGTCTTAGTTTTCCTTCATTGAGACATATGTTATGTTATTCATCTATCTTTTTTATGAGGTTTATATATATACCATTTGAAATGAAATATAATGAATTTGGTTATTCTCATGATATTTTATGTCTCATTTAATTTTATTCTTTCATGTGGATTTTGATTTAATTTTACCAAATTGGTAATGGTTTTATGAAACAATCTCATTTATTTTTTGGATTGTTTATGCGGAATGATATTTTGGTGGATAAAATATGATTTTATATAATTTATTCTCATATTTTTATTCAATATATTTTCATGTAATATTACAATTTTCTACTCATTATTTCTTAAAATAATAAATAATATATTTTTAAGAAAAATAACATTATTTCTCACTCCGATCATAAATCCTATTTCTTCTAAAACTATGTTTTCTAAAAAAACATAAAAATATTTGGATGATTTATTAAATAAACTTTTACCCATGACCTAATTTTAAAGAATAATTAATGTATTATTTGTGTAATTTTCCAAACAATTCTCTATTAGCATTTATCGAAAATATAAAAACTGAATCTTTATTTTAATGTGTACAACATAAATGGAATTCTCCACAATCATATCCATTATTTTCATTGAATCTTACTTTATAATATTTCATGGTTATTTTCAATGAAAAATATTAAAAAAATAAAAATGGAAAGAAAATTTTCCCCAAAAAGTGGTTTAAATGGGTTTTAAAAGATCCCTTTATATGTTTACAAGGTTTATTTAAAGAAAAGTACCTTCATAGTATTTTTTGAATTTTTTAGTTTTAAAACAAGTGGCTTTTCAAAATAAAAACATTATTTTCCTCAAAATTTATTTAGTAATTTTTTAATGGAATTCTCATTTATCAATATCAACAATCCTTTTATTACATATTCTCAATTGGGGATATTTTTTAATGATAACACCAACATTCATTATTTGTATGGGTTAATATTGTTTCAAAGAGAATATTATGGTACTAACTTCTTTTCCAATACTTAATAATGATTCAAATAGATTTTTATGGAGACCATTTAGTTTCCATGGTTTAATCATATTTTAATGATATTTTTGTTGAACCTATTTCTTTTCCATAGGCTAATAATATTTTAAAAAAATTATTATAGAACCAATTTCATTTCCATGAGTTAGTCATGTTTCAAAGATTTTTTTAGGAAACCTATCTCTTTTCCGTGATTTAATCATGTTATAAAATTTTTAATGGTCGCCTTATGTGTTTTATGGTGAAATGAAATCCGTATGTACTCTATCAATTATTTGGTTCTTGGAAATTTCTTACATGATGGGTGGAACCATATAGCATTTATTGAAAACATTATATAAAAAATAATAGGTGCAGCAAGGTTGTGTTGGGTGATCCCATTATATATTATATGATGGGTGTTCCTAGATAGTTTTGTGTGAGCTAGTTTTAACTTATAAGATGGGTACATCTAAAGAGTGTTGATTCATCGAGTTATAGTCTGTATGATTAGGGAACCCAGATAACATCAGGTGAGCCTAATATAAAATATATGGTGGGTGAACCCAGATATCTCTCTAATTCATTGAGTAATGATTATGTTATCTATAGAAAAATTTTTGAAGTTGTGTTATAGTTACTACAATTGTAATTTTCAAATAATGAATATATGATGATGACATTATATGATACCAATTTATTTTACCTATGATTACCATGGGTTCATAATATTCCATTTAATCCAGATTGATATCCCATGGCTAATGATTATTTATTTTTATAAATATTTACCACATTAATTCTTTATGTTATGTTTCATGATTAATGATTTAGGTATTTATGGGTATGATTTATTTATGATTCATTCATGCACATAAATTATGTCACCATACCCTTACTCACTCCTTATGCTCATTAACAACATTTAGTTATTAATGTTTGTGTTTACCCTTACCAAGAATTTGATCTCACCCTTCTTATGTTTTATTTTAATTGGCTTATCAATAATTATTTTGAATAAATTGTGTCTATAATTGTTTCATATAGACGATGATGATGAATTAATGAAAAATAAGAACAGTAGGGTTAAGTGGGATAAATGACCGTTGAAAGACATGGGTATTGTTTCAGTAAGAGTTTTTCCTAATTATCTAAAACTCTAAACCAAAAAGGTCATTGAGAATGTATGTAATGAAAATTTTAATTTTGACATTGAATGTTTTGGATGGTAAAACATGGGTCACCTTCATCAGTATCAAAGATGGAAATGTAAATTTTATGATTCCAGAAATGGATTGATGAGTGCAGGTTCTAGTCTATTATAGTTGGTATTAGATGAAATGATTATATAACTTTGGAGACTATGATGATTTCATGTGAGGTTACCTTATTAGTTATGGATACTATCATAGATCTATAATATGAAGCATGGTCACAGGTTTAAATTATTAAACAACCCATTGAGGCTTCAAGTGATGAGATCATAAAGTGATTAATGAAATTTTAGGATGTGATTTAGTATATTAAAGTATAGTTAAATATTTTGTTTAACTTGAACTATAAATCTACTTTTTTGGAAAAAAATATTTAAGGTATTGATAACCTTTAGGGTTTATATAGTATTGAATATTGATAACACATGTTTTATTTAATAAATAACCGCAGCATTGAAAATTGGTTTGGAAACTAAGTGATTAATGTTAGTTCAAAATAGGATAACAATATTTTTGGGCATGAAATCTTAAATTTATGAGATAAAATTTGTGTTTAAATAATTCTTTAATGTTGAGGTTATATAGGAATGACTCTGTTAAAACATGGGGAAATATTTTTGAATTTTGATGGTTAATGATATTTGGTTTTATTCTATTTTGGAATTATCTTACCATATACGAACCAATTTGGGTTTGTTAAATGACTAAAGATAAAAGGAATATCTTATTTTGTTATTATGTTATCCACTAGATGGTTATTTTAGTGCTTTATTAAAAAACTATTCATATTTAATACTTATTATTTGGAAACAAATATGAGACTATGGTGTAAATTATACTTATTTTAGTACCTTTAATTTTTCTTAACTGATAGTGTTTTCAATCATCATAGTGTTAAGGTTTTTAGGACCTTCAATTTCTATTTACCATTCACATTCATATAATCAATGGCCACTATCACTCTCCATAATTATTTACACTTTTCATTTATGACCATATACTTACTTTCCATTGGTGTTCAACAATGTGGAAACGTATTTATGGGATGAATTCCATAATTATTATTCTCTCTTATAAAAATGAAGGGTTTTAGGCCCATTTTGAAATGTTTGTTTCCCAAAAAATATAGTATTTTCAAATTTCTAACTCTTGAATACTGAGAAAATATTTAAATTGTAAGGATTCAATTTATTAAAAGTGGAGGATATGACACTCAAAAATCAAAAAAGAAGTTTATAATTGATATATTATAACATCTACAACATATATATTTTATGTTTTATATGAGACAACATTTTTATGTTATGTTACGCAAAATAAAAAGTTTATTTGATATCTTGGGTTACACACTAGACTAAGTTTTAACGAACAACAATCAACTATTATTTTTTATTTAATATGCTAGTTATTGCAAAATTGATGGAATAGTTTGAATGAATAAGATTAAATAACTTATGAAAATAAATATTTTAAAAAAATATAAAATTAATTCTTTTTTATCCATAAATTGAAAGTGAAAAGAAAAACCAATTGAATATAAAGGTAGTGTTTTTATAAAAAACTATTTTTATATAAACAAAGGAGTATTATCAAAATAAATTAAAATAATAAAAATTATTTATTTATTTTAGTGAGTTTAAATTTAGTAAATTCTTTTTATAGGATTAAGATATGAATAAATCTGATTTTATGCTAAAAACATTTTTTTTCCTCAAATGTGGTTTTGTCACGCTTTGGTGCACGTATTTTAAAATTAATTTTGGTCACATTAATTAAATATATTTGAAAAAATAAATGTAATTATTTAAATCATCATATAATAATTATCTTAGATTGAATGTTTTTAATTTTTCTAAAAAGTTTTATTTTTTGATAAATAGTCAAAAATACTTATATTTATTGAAAACTACCTTTTCATTTATATAATTTACAAGATGAAATAATAATTTAAATTGGTTTTAATGTAAAATTAGTTCAACTATATAATTATTAATCAAATTTATTTATTGGAATAAATTTCATAATTTAATTTTTATGTTAAAACTTTTTAAACTTATAAAAAGTTTTTCTTTCGAAACCCTCTTTTCGGTCACCTCTGCCTGATTAATTTTAAATTAAATTCTATTACTTCTATGAATTGAATTTGGAAAAATGATTCCATTTTTTAGATCATATTATTTAATATTATTTAATATGATTAAGTTAATTTATTCAATTATAATAAGTAGTAAATACAAGAATAATTAATTATTATGATTAAGGTTAAAATGGGATTTTTCATGTCACATGTGCATGTGTTATATTTGATTTTCCACACATGTGATAATTTTATTTGATAATTTTAATATTATAATTAAAATAATTATGAAAAATTATATAATAAATCACTTCATTTTAGTCTTCATATTTTAATTACCAATGTAAATAAAAAGACATAATAATTGGTGGTGAAAAACTAAAAGAGTAAAATTGAGTAAACTTAATTAATAGAGAATATCATGATCAAATATGTATTTATTTTCATGTTTTGGTGGTTTATATTGACCCTAAAATACCTCCACTCCATTATTTATAAATTTTATACGCACATGGGGTAATCTTCACCTCCCATTAAGGAACACTTTTGGGTATTTACAGAAATCCAACTCCTCAATTATAAATAAACCCTCACTCCCCTCTATTATCCACACATCTCTAGAAAATTGAATCAGCCAAACCATTCCAAAATAACATAAAAATTTCCATAAAATAATCCTATATACATTATTTTGAGTTTAAATCTAAACACAAAATACTTTTTGGGAAAACCTATGAAAGTTACCCAAAGAAGACGTAATGTTCTTCAATGAGCATTTTAATTTTATTTTATCCTCCTCCTCTATAAATTATTTATAAACCAAGATTATATAATGAAATAAGTATATTACATATAATAATATTTTTTTATGTTAATGGAATAAAATAAATACTTCTCCCCTTCCATAAAATGAATTATAAAGTCATATTTCAGGTGTATGGCGGACTACCGCCTCAGAAACTGATGTCATTCATTTTTACAATACCACCTCTTGTGGTTGGGTTGGATGATGCATATAAAGGATATAAAGGATATTTATAACATTATAATACCTCTATATTCACTTTATCATATATATATATATATATATATATATTTTTAATTTCCATTCCATATGGGATATTATAACTTCTCTTGTGTGTACAATGGACTACCGCCTCATGAAGCGATGCGATGATTTTTTCACAAATGCTTTACATGGAAGGTAAGAAGAATAATGCTACTGAATATATGTGTTATATATTAAATTATTATGATATTCTAAGATATATTTATCTTTTTTAAAATATAAAATAGAATTTTATTTCGTACCCTTAAAGATGATAACATCGTTTGGGTATGTGTGGACTACTTCCCTAACGAAGCGATGTGACTCTGTTTTTATCACCACACCACACATATAGAATATATATTTATATAGAAAAAAATTTAGTTATTATTTTATAATCACTCTATAAAAATTAAATATAACTTAATTAATTTCCATAATTATAATTGAAAAATAAAAATGTTACTCTTGCATATGGATGACATACCATCTTCATGTTCATAATGAACTTCATTTATCAAAACCATATTTCATAAATTGGTCTTACGATTATAACTGAACTATAAATATGGTAATTATTTCATGATTATTATTATTTATATTACCTAACCATGGTCAAATTAATAAGATTGAAATTAAAAAAAATTAAACATAAACGAAAAACAATGTAGTCATTACCTGGAATAAGATTTCAAAAAGGAATTATTACTAAATGGGTAATAAATAGTCATAAGTAAATTATATATGGTATTATATATATAATTAGGATTCCATATTATATTTATAATAAAATTATATGAATTATGCATGTGTTTTAACTTGTTTGAAAGAATTTGAGACTTATGGTGGGGGATTTTTGTCTCATATTTTACTTTTCTAAGACACATTCCATATTCACCAACTATTTATTTTATGTGGTGTATATACTTCCCATGAATTTATGTTATGATTTTTCTCTTGAAAAATATTCCTATTTACACATAAATTTTTTTAACTCTCTATCATGGGATTTTTGGTTTTAAATTTAGTAAAGCAGTAAGAGATTTCTGTCTCCATTTTCCTTCTTTGAGACATATATTATATAATGTGCTTATATTATTATATGAGGTGTATATAAATATATTTTTAAATGAAATGTAATATCTTTACTTATTATAATGATATTTTAATTTTCATTTTATTTTATTCCTTCATTAGGATTTGATTCAATCTCACCAGAGTGGCGATGGCCTTATTATACAATCTCGTTTCTTTTTAGGAGTGTTTTTATTAAAAATTATTCTAGTGGAGATAATATTATCTTATAAATTTTATCTTAGTATGGTTATTCATGATATAATAATTTAGTAGTACCATTTTCCCACTCGCTTTTTCTTAAAAAATTGTGTTTTTTTAGATTAATCATCTTTATTTTTCTCTTCAGTTGAAGACCATTTTTCATCCAAAACAATGTTTTCTATAATTGTACTCATAACAATGTTTTTATAATTCTTCACATGATTTACTAAAGAAATTTTTACCCATTTTTGAATTTTAATAAAAAAATTTCAAAGGATTAATCATTTCATTTTCCAATAAATTCCCATTTTCAATATCCTGAAAATGTGAAAGGAATCATTATTTTAATGTGTATGGAATGAATGGAATTTTCAACTATCATTAACATTTTCCTATTTTGAGATTATTTTATAAATTTTCGAGATTATATTAAAGTTAATTGATATTAAAAATAAATTAATTTTTTTTTAAATTGGAATTATTTTTTCCTCCAGAAATATTTTAAATGATTTTTAAAATCTTCCTTTATATTTTATAGGGTTTTTTTCAAAGAAATTTTTTTTTGAAATATATTTTGAATTTTTTATTTAAAAAAAATATTTTTTTTGATATTAAAAATGTTAAGGATTTCATCATGGTATTCCTATTCTTGAACTTCAGAAACCCTCTTTGTTACTTATTCTCTAATGGGGATATTTTATAATGATACCATCCTCATTCTTTCTCTGGATGGATTGATATTTTTTTCACAAATATTATTATGGAACCCATTTCATATACACGTGTTAATGTTGTTTCAAATGGATTTTCATAGAACCCATTTTTTCATGGTTGAATCATGTTGCAAAAAGAGATTTTTATTGAATATTTTCCTTTTCTATGAGATAATAATATGTCAAAGATATTTTTTTGGAAACCATTTATTTTCCATGTGTTAATAATGTTTTAAGGATATTATTATGTAGATCATTTATTTTCCATTAGTTAAAATGTTATAAAAGGTATAATGGTTGTATCATGAGTTTTATGATGAAATAAAATCTCTATATACTTTATTCATGATATGGTTCTTAGACATTACTTAAAATATTGGTGCACCAAGTGATCCCATTGTATCTTATATAACGGGTGCACCCAGATAGCATTTGGTGATCCCATTATATCCCATAAAATTAGTTTACCCAAATAGTTTCATGTGATCTTTTTATAACTTATATGATGGGAACACCTATGTAGCACTGGATGAGCCAGTTATATCTTATACAATGGGTCTTCCTAGATATCACCAGGTGAGCAGCTATATCTTATATGATAATTGCACCCAGTTAGCACTAGGTGAGCCTTATATATCTAATACGATGGGTTTTACCAAATTGTGCTCGAATTAATTATGTAATAATTATGTTCTCTAGAGAATCATATTGGAATCTTATGGTATGTTCATTCTAATTATAAGGGTTCTTTGATGATAATGTTCTTAGATTCCGATAAATTTTATCAATACTTTTTGTGATTTTATAATGTTTTTTTATCATGATTGATATCACATGAATCGTGATTATTGATTCTTATGAATATTTCCCTTTTTAAATCCTTATTCCAAGTTTCATTATTCATTATTCAGTTATTTATGGGTATTAGTTCTTTTATGATTCACTCATGCACTCTGATTATGTCGTCATACCCTTATGCACTTCTTATTCTCATTGATGACATTTAATTATTAGTGATTATGTTTAACCTTAGTATGAATTTTAGGTCACCCTTATTATGATTTATTTTTCCCATATTATCAAGAATTATTTTAATTTTATTTTTTATAGAAGTCTTTTATATGGATGATGACATTGACTTAATATAAAATAAGAAGAACTGGGTTATGTGGGATAAAAGATCACTTAAATACATCATTATAATTTATGTAAATTTTTTTCTAATTATATAAAATAATAAACCTAAATGTTCCTTCATAATTTATGTGATCCAAATTTTCCTTTCCTTATAGAATATTTTGGATGAAAACAATTGGGTCACCTTCATCAGTATGAAAAACAGAAATGAAATGTTTATAATTTCAACACTAGATCTAGGATTAAAGGTTCTCAGATTTTATATATATATAGTAATATATATAAATTAATTTGGTTCTATTATATATTTATAATAATAATAATTTTATTATATAGAGTTTTATAGTGTGTAAAAACTATTTTAGGACGTGAGGTTAGGGTTTATGTTGTAATCTCACTTTTTATTAGGATTGTTTATGATTCAATTTCCATTA
This sequence comes from Viscum album, assembly GCA_963277665.1. Taxonomy (NCBI): domain Eukaryota; kingdom Viridiplantae; phylum Streptophyta; class Magnoliopsida; order Santalales; family Viscaceae; genus Viscum; species Viscum album. The sequence continues at coordinate 1,809,685,529 of OY728159.1, read as the reverse complement.
TATGAATTACATGATATTTAAAAACAACTTATTTTATAATAATATTGTAATATATAGTTTATTCAATTTTTTTTCATTTAAAACATTTTTTATTCTAAAAAACTAGAATAATTTTTTTTGGAAATATGACCTTATTTCTCATTTTTTGTCATGAATATTTTTCTATGAATTATTGTTTTTTAAAACACTTTTTTTAAAGTTATTATAAAATTTAAAATTACTTATACATTTATTTTTATACAATATTTTACATCAATTACAAAATTTTTAAACAAATATTCTTTTTTTCAAACAAGTCGTTTTTTGAATTTCTTTCCAAATGTGAGAAAATAAATTCTAAAAAACAAAATATTTATGGAATAGAATGATTTTACAATTATAATATAATGTATTTATCATGAATATTCCTTTACAGGTTTTTGATGATCTATATTGAAAATTATTTTCTATTTTTTGGAATTTTTATTTTTTAAAAAGTTATAAAAAAAGAAATTTATTCTTTTTTACAAGTCATTTTCCAAATTCTTTTATAAAAGTATTTTTCATCTATGTCAACCTCCTTTAAGAGTTTTTCTTCTTAATAAGAGATATGATCTTATGATACCATATAATTAATTTCTTTATATATATTTTGAGGATAATATTTTAAGGATATCTTAATGAAATTGGTTTCATTCCCATTGGTTTATTAAGGTGTGGTGAAATAATGGATAATTCACGATCTTATGGCACAAATATATATGATTGTATTTATGTGGTGGATGGTTCTTTTGTATCACACTAATTAATTAGTTAATGAATTATATTTCATGAACTAAAAGGTTGTATGGAAAGTGATCCCATTCTCGATCGGTTACATGGGTGGTTAGCCAACTCCCAAGAAGGTACACAGGCAGTTAGCCCAAACTGAAAGGTATATTGGTGGTTAGCCTAAAACTACAATATGATGAATGTATTTTTGGGTATCCTTCACATATAATATATATGATTAAGTTTATTCAAGAAACTTATTTATTATTCTTATGATATTATCTCATGGATAATCATTGATTATTAATTATCCCACAATCTTATGAAGAAAGGATTTTGTTATGATAAGGTATAGTTCCATAACTCATAATTTAAGGCATATGATGGTTGGATATTTTTTTTTCAAGTTATGATAGAATTAGAATACCCTTATACTTATATTATTCTAACTTATGATCATTTATTTGTATCTCCCATGATTATCCAAACTGATGATCGGATCTCACCATTACTTGTGTTTCTATTTCCCCAGTTTATGAAGAAATGTATTAAAATGAATATATCTAAGAAGGATTCTATGTGAGAATAACATCATGGGATATGTTGAATATTTTTCCTAAATAGGTTGATTAATATCTGCTCTCTAATGAATCTAATATTTTACTATTCTCATGTATGTTTTATTGGGGCATACATTGATTGTTCATAAAAATGACATATTATTAATGTATGTTATTCTCAAGTAACCTAAGTTTGTATCAAAGTAGGGTTTAGTTATTTTGGGAGATTAGGTTATATGTAATGATAGGATAGAACTTATTAAAACCTATGGAAATATTATGTAATATGTATTTAACCTAAAGAGTCATAAGTTTATATAAATGATTCATATTATTGGGTATATTTGGAATGATTTTCAATATATTATGATTTATCACTCTGATTATTGATGATTTATACACTTACTAAGATTTTTTGTTTTATTCAAAGGTTTTAACCTTAATTAATCATGTTAATCATTAATTTGATAGCTAATGAAATGAGTATCCCCATGAGAAAGAAAATAGAATTGGATTTGGGATACAAAATCTTATTTCCATGCTCACCCAACTCTCTTAAGATATAAATGATAACATGATTCAAGTTGAACTTTAAAATATCCAAATCAAGGGAAAAATTCTCTTTGAGTCTCTTATAGGGTAATTTGAACCTTTTATCAGTGGGTACAATGTTCTACTATTCTTAAGAAATTGATTGTTTCTATAGAAACCATATTTCACATTATTCGATTCATGAAACATGAGAAAATTGTTTTTCTTGTGTATCCATTATAATTTCAAGTTGATCAATGGTGGACTATTATAATTAATATAAGGAAAGAGTAAGAAATATAATCTATAGAATATAATGTTTTAATAAGGTATTTTTTTAATAATAATTTTCTTCAAACTCGTCACACTAAATAGAGAGGGAATTCCTATAATTAAATTTGAATGATGATGAATCCATTTGTATTTTTAAAGAAAAATACATTATACATTCTTATTATTCTTCTAGTTTTATCATCTTCCAAGGAAGAAAAATTGATCAATTCTTCTGGGGATTAAAACCATGTCTCTGAATAGAATATGATATAATATATTTTCATTTCTATGAATAATTTTTGTTTATTTTATCTCAGGGTAGAAATGGAGATTATTGACTCTCATTTTTCTCATTATTTTGGGGAAAAGAAGAGAGGAATGGATTATTTATGATATTAAAAGAATAAAACCCCTGGAGTAATGAAAATCATTGTTTCTTTATATAAAAAATGTATGAATAATCATAAGGGATATTTTCCCCAATATAACATTAAATTTTTTGAAGTGTGGAAGAATATATTATTTAGAACATGAATTTTAAAGAGTTATGGGTGAAAATAAAGATCATAAAAATTCCTCATCTACAATCCAATGCATTAGTTTTATGGATTATATGCATTATTCTAAAAACTAAACCCAACCGAGGGTTAATAATGAAAATCCATGTTAGATAGTTCTTTAAACAAACATCAAAAGTAAGGATTATAAAATATCAACTACTAATGGGTTGTATGAGAATGATGTGGAGAAAGGTACACATATAATTCATTCTAGAACCAAAAAGTTATTATTTGATTAATTTCATACCCACTATTTTATATCTGAGGAATTTTATATGAGTATCACATCACCACATCAATGTTAAGATATTTAATTACCAGTAAGATATCTTTATGGTATGATACTTTCCTTTTAATTATATAGATCCTCTATAAAAAAGGTTTGTGAGAATGTTATTCCAAAAAATCTTATTATATTTCATATATTAAAATTTTATATGCTTTTGGGAATCGATTGGATCTCTCTATATAGATATCATATCAATTTTTGGGTAAGGGATGTCATCTATGTATTGTTCTTAATTCAATGGAAGTGTCTATTTGGAAATAGAAAACTCAGATTTTAGAAAATTTTGTGGATATTCCACAATGTTCATGGAATGTAATGACCTGGGCAGTGAAATTTTTTTTATTTAATTATCAAATGTTTCCAAATCCAATAGTATCTTTTCATTGTAAATTTATAATTAATTAAAAATAGAATAAAAAATATTTCATTTTTCTTCAGTTCTTTCATTATTGATGGTGTTGATCGTTTAATCCCAGATTGGTGTATAAAGGTTTTAACTTGAATAAACAAATAATATCCTCTTTAAAGAGTATCTATATGTTCTCCTTCAACATCTGAATAATGTAACTGAATCACTGGGTGCATTTGTGATGAATTCATCATTTTGCATTATTCACCTTTAATAACATCAAGTTCCTTTAGAATGAATGTAATCTATATTGTTCTTCCTTCCCTTAAGAGGAAGAGAGGATTATAAGTAGTATCTCTTGAGAATGATAATATATAATTTGGGCTCTAGTGTAGTGTTAAAGTTGTTATGTTATTCTTCATAAAATGCCAAGATCAAATCTAATAAAACCCCAAATATTAGACGATGTTATAATTTCAGTGGGGGAAGATCGTTTCATTAGTAGGATTGGAAGGAGAATGTAGTTGATGGGATCTGTGATATCATCAATGACTTTTCTCATTCAAGGATGCGTGGAGGGTAGGGACTAGTGTCAGGCTGCATCGGTGGGAGGAGTAGATGTTGAATAAGGTAGGATTATGGGCATTGTTGGTTCCTGGTGTCAGGCTATGACAGGCTGGTTAGCGGTGTGACATTTAGGCTCGATGACATCATAGAATATGAGATGCAACAGAGCAGGTAGTCTTGGTTGGTGATAAAGTGATGGTGGTGATGGGATTTGGAGATGGTGATGTCTCCAGAGTGAAACAAATTGGTCCTCTTTGTTGTGGTAGATCCAGAAAGGGTTTTAGGTCAGTACCTCTCTTCATTGCGGGGCTATCAGTTCAGGATAAATTAGAGGGCATGTAATCATCCATTATAATAAGGCATCATGAATCTCTACATAGGAAAATTCAAGCTAAGTATCTATTCAATTATGGTTGTTTTATCAAAAAATTATCAATTATGTTATGGAGGAGATGGTTTGTTATTTCAACTCAATGTTAATTCTAAGTAATGTACTTGGTCCATATTATAATAAACCCTATAGGTCATGTAAGGGATCCCCTTAAAACTAGTTAAAAAGGAAATTATCCCAAAATAGAAACATTTAAGTTCTTTAGGATTTCAAGCATGATAAGAAACCCTTGATAAATTCTTCACTTAGAGGAAATTTTCAAGAAAGGTAATGTAGTGAATAATTATTAACCACTTCACAAATGGTAAAGCATTCTATTTAAATGCTCAAGGTTAGGGTTAAATATTTATAAATTTATCAAAGGAACTTAATAAAAAATTAATCCCATAAATAACCTAATTCTTTATAAAGTAGTATTATTATTATTTTATATTAAGGTTTTCCCAAACCCGCATAATGATAAATATTATCCTAGAGTCTGGAAAATAAATATTTATTTATGGACCTAAAAATAATTTTAATCATCCTCCATTATATTTATTGAATTCTTGAATAAATATTTAGATAAATATTATTCATTAAAAAAATAAATAAATATTCCCTTCACAATCTGAAAATAATCATTTTTAAAATATTCATGTAAGTAAAAATATTATTTAATTAATAAATAATTATTTCTTACCAAGAAATACCAAGGGATAAAAAATATTATATCTCTGTATAATAGAATTATTACCTTGTGAAATAATACATATTATTATTTTAAATTAACAAATATCTCACTATGTAATATCACCCTTGTCTGGATATCTCATCAAGCAGGTTGCACACTCATGTCATCTAACTACATGCTTGATATGTCTTCCATTGACTATCTAAAATGAACCATTATATACCCCATGGTTATGGAATTTAATTTTACAGTTTTATTTCAATCATATAGTTGAGAAAATAACAACCATTAATAGAATTGGTAAAAATAATTCCATGACTTATTCAAAAAAAGAATATTATATGTAACACACCGAATATACCTATCTTGACTATGAATATATAATGTCATAGTTTATGGAAGTAAATCAAATTATATGGTTCATTGTATTCATTCATAACAATCCTAAAAGTATAAGGATCATTACACCCACATGCTGATAATAATATCCAATGACACATAAACACAGTTCAATATTATAAGCGGGTATGAACTCATAATTTCCTGTCTTGGATATTATCAAGTGTGAACATTATCAGATAAAGTCTTTTTAATTTATGATTACTTGCACTAGAAATTAAGAATACTGAGTGTCCATTTATATTTTTTATCAGACCATAGGAAATTTATTTATGAATATTATCATATCATTACATGGTTTTCATCATAGTGGAGAACAAAAATGACATTTTCAATGTGACAGATACTCTAGGACATTATTACATTACTGTCAGGAAGAATAATAAATAATATGTAATAATATATTTTCTTAGTATTCATGTTTGAATATATTGGTAATCTAAGATACAAATCGTTTGATCTAGGTCCCCAACTCCAACAAACTCTCACTTGGACTAGAGCCCCTTCCTAATGAATTTTAGTCCACTAGTTTCCACATTATGAGCATGTTTATATTCAGTTAAAGATTTATTTAAGGATTACACCAAATTTTAGTTCATGTAAACATTCCTCACTATTAAATAAACTACCTAAGAAAAATCCACGATGTTATGATATTTCCAATGTATTGCGTCATCCACTGATGTGAACTTGGATCCTTTCCAAGGTCCACAACTAAAATATTATCACAAAGTAGTTTGATATATTTTTTACTTCTATGAATAACATAAATCTATTAGATAAATTTTCATATACAAACCACTTATTTGGAAACATTAAGTACTATAATATACATAGAATCTATTGTGGAATCACTAACCACATATTTATTTGAGATATTTTATCTTATAGCACTACAATTGAGAGTGAACATGTACCTAGATTATAATTTTAGATCATATTGATCTCTTTAGAAGCTAGAATTTTCATATACCTTCATCTCCTCGATAGACTAGGAATATATGCTTATTTTTTCTCAAATACTTAAGAAAGTCTGGACTACCATTAAATGGTTGTCTCTTGGGTCAGATTTGATATATTCCTAATATACCGAAAGCATCCAATACATCTATATGAGTAAATATTTTAACTGATATGGAAAATAAAACAGATTTTATATATTGAATACTTACCATTCTCTATCCCTCCTCATATGACTGAGGAAAAATTTTGCTGGAAATTTGATTTAGATGTTACAATAGAAACAATCACCACTTGGAATGTTATAAACTAAATCTATTCAATCTCTTATCAATATATATACTTTTACTTAGTCTAAGTGTCCTTTTAGATCGACCGTGATGGATTATGATCCAAATAATATATATTGTTTCTCCTAAGTCCTTTATGTATAATAAGTATTTAAGAAATTGTTAACAAATTATATGACCAGTTACTCATTCCCTATATGCAATATGTGCTCATCGTATAATATAAGTAAAATGAAAAAAAAACTCTAAAAAACTAATAATTAATATAAGGATTGCATTCATTATTTATGAATCCAAATTTTTTTATGGATTCATCAAAATGAATATTACATGACCGAGATTATTTCTTTAATCTATAAATGAATATTTGAAAGTTGTACACATTGTTTTACATCCTTTGAAGCCACAAACCCTTATAGTGGTGTCATATAGACATCTTCATAAATATTACACTTATGGAAGGTTGTTTTAACATATATATTCCAAATATTATTACTATATAATTTCATTATGTAAAGTATAATACTAATAGATTTCATTATAGAATCAAGTGAAACTGTTTCATCATAGTATATACAATGATATTGTTTATACCATTTTATAACTACTCATTCTTTATTATTATTTACTTGACCATCCATGTCTATTTTCTTCTTAAATACCTATTTATAGATGATGAGATTTCAATCCACTATAGGATCTACCAAAATATATACATGGTTTGAGTACATGGAATTTATTTTATATTTCTTGGATTATATTCATTTAAGAACTTTTTTTCTACCTACAACTTTCTTATAGGTTATAAGATCATTTCTATCAACTAATAATGAGTCACTATCTTATGTGACTAGAAATCCATATCGTTGAGGTTCTCTAACCTCTCTTGTACTCTTATATTGTATATGTGTCTCATGAACATCCTCTTCCATATATCTTTTTGGTATATATTCATGTGCTAACTTTTATATATCATGAGCTTGTACGTCATCAGAGTCTATATATCTACCACTATCTCATTTAGGGATATAATACCACTCATGGACCAAATCTATCACTCTTGTGGGTTTGTATAGGTAATTCCCTCTTGTTTCCTAATGGTATCCTATAGAGATACTCATTATTTATCAGTGTGAATGTTTATTGCTAAAAATAGCATTAACAAAAGAATCACAATTTCTCACAATGTATATGTGAGAACACAGGTTCGTTTCCATACCAAATATCATATAAAATATCAATTTCCTTTTTATTTTGAACTCATTTTATAATGTTTTTTTTGTTTGTAAAGCATATCCCTAAAAATATAATGTAATACTAGCATGACTCATCATTGATATTACTATGTATAATAGGGTGATGTTCCTCTTTTCACTCACATCATTCCATTATATTGTATAAGTAGTTGTGAGTAAAAATAGAATCATAAACTCTCATAATTAATAAAAAAATAATTGGTTATGATATTATTCCCCTCAATTTGAGTATATTTTCTTTAACATATTACCAACATGATTCTCAACTTTATTCTTTATTCTTTGAAATTCACAATATAATCATACTTATACCTCATTAAGTATAAATATCCATATAATTTATATTTATCAATAAAAGCTTTGATGTATGAGTATCCACCTCTTTCTTTAATTGGAAGTAGTCTGAATACATCTATATATACCAATTCAAGAATCTCAAGGTCCCTTTCACCTATTCCTCTAAATGTAGATTTAGTCATTTTCCATAAAAAAAATACAAACACTATGTGGTTTTACTAGAAAAGAATCTAATAATAAATCATTGTGTAATATAACAAACACTTTTCATTTAAATGGCTTATCTGATGATGTTAGATCTATATGTTATATGATTTATTGGATCCTGATTCATTTTCAAGTTCCATTACTTGGTTTGTGTAATATAACATATAAAGACCATTATTTAAATTTTCTTTAACATAAAAAATGATTTATTATCCAAACAATAAACATTTATTTTAAAATTTTGAAACCAAAATTTTTTTATCAAGTCCAGACACATAGATGATATTTTTCTCTACTGAGGTTGCATAATAACAATATATAAAATGAAATATCATTCATGTAGGATATGTGAGGTGGTATTACTCAATATCCATAATTGAAATTACATCATTGTTGGATACTTTTATATCATCCCCATCATGGGAAATTATTTAAAATCTACTTGGTTTCTGTATTTAAATACATATCTGAGAACAAAATGTTATATATAACATAAAAATTATATATAGATAGATTTGACTTGATATAAAATGCACTTGTAACTTCCCCATTATTATTTTTCTAGTTTTAATTTTTCTTTTTGTGGCCTGTAATTCCACAAAAAAATTAGAAATCATCATATTCCCTTACTTTTCCCTTATCCACCTATTTCTATAAGAGAGTTTTAAATAATAATTACACTTAATGTCAAGCATATATATTTTTCCATTCTGGTTATTTACTATAAGAACATAAATTTTTGTGTGTGTCATGTACTTATTGTCTTGGAAAGGTAGAGTAAGTATATTTGAGAGAGACTTATCAGTATTTTTCATATATAAGTTTACACCAAAATTGTAGAATCATTGATTTAATGATAAAATAATGAAATTTTATGACATTATTTGAGAACCATAAACACTAGAACTTATAGATACTCAATTTATCCAATGAGTTTAACTATATGAGGCACATATCACATTCCATGTTAATAAATTCTCATGAAAATCACGTTGGATATCTCAAAAAATTCTTATCCAACTCTCTCATTCTAATGATCACTGAGGTACATGATCATTATATTGGAATCTATGAGTTCATGAAACTTCATAACATCATTAGAAATAGATGATAGCATGAAAAACAAAAAATATATAGAATAATTCATGTGTTTTCATAGGTAGTGAATTCCTCATCACTGTCCACCTTATATTTTGGATAAAATACTATAGATTCAGGTATGTAAAACTTCTATAAATGGTGAAACACAACATGTAAGAATATAATCCATCACCTGAAGTTACAACTATTTATGAGATGGTATTTCTATAGAATTGATCACCATGATAATGTGGCTGAGGAAATTTCCATTTTTATGCAATTTTTTGAGAGAATATTATTAATAATTTCATTAATTACTAGATATCACAAAATAAACTAAATTTTATTAATCTCCCACTATTTTCCTAAAAATAATTACCCTCACCATTAGATTTTGAATTTATTATCATATGGGAATTCTAGTATCAAGGATCCATATTTACCTTTTTATAATCTACATAAGGTCCAGTAAAATTATAAGAAGGTATTTATGTAGTTTTTTTACAAAATAAAACTAATGGATCCAAGATTCATTGAGTATACTCTCTAATCTAAAAATAATGTCTCATATTTCCTCACCATTATGGCCATTAAACCTCTAACCCTTTGACCAGGAATCCATTCAATTGGAGCCAAAGTCCAGTGCACCAAAATATTTCATGTTCTCCTCTTAGTAGGTGGTAGGATCCTATAACATTTCAAATAGAACCCCCAGGTTTAGGCTAGGGGTACACATGGCCTCATGTGTGCCTCCCAATATTCAAGAGGAAATTTACTCGAAGTAAGCTTCTAACTCCATAAGTAGTGATACTATACCCTTAGTATCATTTCATATCTCAAATAAATAAAATAATAATAAATAATATAATGATTAGAGTATCCTATGGAAACTAAATAATCTAAAGTGTATACATTTCATACAGGTCATAAATGTCACCCAATGTTTCAAGACAAACTAGAGTATAAAGTGAAGATAGAATAATAAATAAAACATATGGGTCCTATAAAGCTCATATAATTATTCTAATAGCTCTATAATCCTCTACCTATCTGTCCAATATAGGTACATTTCCCTTTCATATATACCTAGTCATGAAATCTAAAAGTGCACTAAAATATTTATGTAGTGTTTGAGTAAAAGACTTTGTATGACACCACCATTGCATCCATAACATGTTTTATCAAGTAAAAAATTGTATTCCTAGATAAATAATAAATTTTCAATCAATAAAAATCCAAATATAAAAACTTATGTAATAACCATGCCACCACAGGTCTCTTCCATGCCTACTTCGACTACAGGGTATAATTAATGTCAAGGTATCTAATGTTAACAAGAATAGTACATGACAATATTAATCAGGTTACTAAGAATTTTGTAAATGTACTACCCGACTCAGCATCTAATAGGATTCAATTGAGTTATGTTCTTGGAATCCTCTAGGAATTTAGTGATCATTCTACTGGGTATCACTAGGAATCATGTAACATTATCCTTGGACTATGATAATCATTAATTATACCACATGATATTCATAAGGCATCTTCATAACCCTAACCATTTCTTAAACCATCAAATCTTTCATTTCAAGTAATGGAAACTCCCCCTATAAGGGATAAATTTGTTAGGATGGTCTACATTCCTTTGTCTCTAAATATTATACCTTGAATTGCACACATAACAGGGAAGAACACAAAAGAAAGTGTAACATATCATCACGAGTAAAGTAGATACATAAAATGAAAGCGATCAAAGTAAAATATTAATAAATAAGCTATGAACATACTCATAGAATCAAGTATAACATATGTGCACACCCACATGTGATCATAATCATGCATGATTGTAATGTATGCCAACATAAGTGTTATATCATGGTAACATGTGTAAAAACGTTCTACAAAAAATGTTAGAAACATCATAACACAAATTCATTAGTGCCGATATCAAGGATTACACCAGTCTCTATGCGTAAAAAACTATATTGAAAACCTATACATCCAGGAAAACCTTATTTAGTGCCTTATTATCATTTTTATTGGCATATCAACATTCTAGACTCATCATGGATTCACATAATCTAAAAAACTATTTTGTTTCCTGAATACATAAATAAACACATGTGTTATTCCATTCATGGAGATTTTGATTAGCCTGTAAGGGGCTCTGTGTCTAGGTTTTCCACCCACCATCGCCTTCGGATCTCCCACTGAATGTTCTCCTCTGTCTCTCCCATTGGCATGCTCGCGATGTGCTCTCTCCCAATTTCAACATTTCACAAGCTCGTCAACATCCTCGGTGATTTTCATCTCTGCGCGACCTTCTCTCCGCTCTACCTTCGGATCCGGCTAGGGTTTCCTTAGGTGGCAAGATGCTAGTCCAGGATGCGGGTTTCAAGTGCTGTGTTATGGGGTTTTCATCGCTTTCAGCGTAGTCCATGTTAGATTCTGGTAGATCTGGCCTTTGGGTGCAGCTCTGAAGGTGGTGATGGGACTTGCTCCTATCCTTCGTCCTGGATGCTATCTACCGGAGATTTGGTGATATTCATTTAATGTTTTTTTTGTAATATTTCTTTTTGGATGGTTTCTGGGATTGTGTTTGCTGCACCAGTCAGTTTGTTTTAGCGACGGTGCTTCGACGAGGATGGCATTTTCTATGTCGGCGTGTTTTATTTGGCGATGGCGCTTCGACGGAGGAATGTCGGATGTTCTTTCCTTCACTCCTTGTGTTTTCTTTACGAGGGTTTTATGATCTTTTTGGATTGTTTTGGATTTCATCCTGTTTGGTTTGTATTTGTTGCTGTGCAGGATGTTTTTTTGATGTTGGTGGTATCACGGCTAATTCGATGATGGCTCTGCCGCTCTGAGTGGTGGCGCGTGGTGATAGATCTCGTACCTAGGTATGGCTTGATGTTAGGTGTGTTGCTGGGAGCTGATAGGTTTGGTTTTGAAACTTGAATTTCGATTTGGAGCTGAATGTTTTGATGTGGTGTGTGTATGTGGTGAAGTGTTGTATTGGGTACCGACAACCCTCAAACCGGCCTTTAGAAAATGAAAAAATGATTTGGCCAACACATGTGTTAACATTTTGTCTTTCCTTAATAATTTCTAAATTATAAAAATATTCCAAATTTCAAGAAATATATTCTTTTAATCATAAAAATAAAACCACATGTGATAATACTATATAGAACAATAACTATATCCATTTGATAATCCTTTATTATTATTTTTGATATTCCAGGATAATAACTCTTTTAAAATTATCCGATAATTTCAAAATTATTATCACTCAATAAAACATTATTAAAGTTAACTTGAAGGTTTAATTTATAATTACACATTAAATAAGGAGAAAGGAAAAAATTAATCCCTACCATGTATTATCTCTCTTAGATTCTACACTCAAAATAGGGGAGAGGGTAAGAGATTATATTGTGCGTAAAAATTGGTTAAAACATAGTTTCGATGAAGAATACTTCAAAAATCATATATGATGTAATTTTTGGACTTCCTAAACTGAAAATAAAATTTAATATATGGATCCTGTATTATTTTATTAAAATAAATATCTTGATGTTTCGAAATATTAATTTGACAAATTAAATATCATTATCTAATTTTTCATTTAATTGTGGTTTATCTATAATCTTCTATGAAAAGATTCATAATCTTTAAACAATTAAAGGAACTAGTTTCCATGATTTTTGTAATTAAAATTCCACAAAATGTTTTATAAGAGTGGGCTAGATAAGAAATAAATAAAAAATAGTGTCTTTAAATCATTTTTCCAAAAATGGGAATTATGTAACCATAACATGGTATACCCTAACACAACTATTATGTATCACATAAGGGAACTATTTTTTACCCTTGTATTTAATTAAATCCAACTCTTACCTTTACACAACCTAGAATACCCTAATTTATACATTTAAAAGTCCCTCTTACCTTTGTGCAACACCCTTATGCAAGCTAGTACCCTTATGAAACTACCATTAGAAAAGTTGGTACCCTTATTCTCACCCTAGTTTACCCTTAAACATGTATTAAATACCTGGTATACCATTATATATAATGATAATACCCTTAGGTAATACATACCTTAAACTGTCACAAGCCAAGATATCCTTACGTAGTGTAAGGATTACCTTTGCAAATTCTTCAGAAACATGCATATACCTTTACAAATTCCATATTTACCCTTAGGTAGCGCATTTATAACTCTATTAACATTGTCTACCTAAATAAAAAACTATATTTAAATTTATACAACTCAAGTAAAATCCCCACAACACATATATAATATCATAAAACCCTTATTTATCATTATGAACACCCATAAAACTATATTTAAAGGTAATTTTTATAGAAAAAAAACATTAACATAGAAACACTTATAAATTACCATGGATGGGATTTTTTTTCTAATTTAAAGATATTTGTGGTGAATTCATATGCCATGGTTAGGAATATAGGTCCACATGAAATATATATACATGTTTTAATATTGGATAATAGTTCTTTAATTTAATTCCCTGATTCTGATATACATTTAGGATAGTCTAACTTTCTGTGGGATGAATATGTTATCTTTATATTATGATATATCTTTATGGGAAAGAATTATTTTAACTGATCATGTAGTTTAGTTAGTATATATATGAAGTATGTCACTAAATTTCTAGGATGGAGGCTTTGGTTAGTTCTTTGATTGGTATACCTTGGGTAAGGGGTATACTCCTCGAAGAACCTTGTGTGATCCCATGGATTGGATATGATCTATTTTTGTTCTTAATGTTCCATATTATTATAGAATATTTCTCCTTGTGGAAATAATTTGGAATCACCATATGGGAATTGGGGTGATCCTTCACCATCTCCATTGGTGTATGTAGTCATCCCACTCTTGTTGGAATCCTCTTCCACAAGATCCATGTTTGACTACAATAGGTATTTTCATCTCCAACATCCACCAGTCTTTCAAGGAATCAGTAAACCTTAGGATGGTAAGGACTGGGTGGATATCATCAAGGGTATCGTCAGCCTCATTAAGACACTATATGATAGGAAGATGAAGCTGTGAATATTCATTTTGTTGGGACCCAACATGCATTTCTGGGGATTCATGGAATAGGTTAGACAATGTGATTGTCTCACCTGGGAGGCCATCAAGGACTAGTTCATTAGGGATTCATTTCTTAATAAACTGAATCTTGACTACACATATGATTTTATAGGGATACAATAGTATTTCTTGATGGTTCATACCTAGTCAATGCATTTTACCAAGATTCTTTTATTTACACTCTTTTAGATGGGAATGATGCACAGAAGGCCATGATGTTCTAGATTGAACTTCATCCCGATATTTGATAGTAGGTCTGAATTATAGACCTATCATCATCTGTAGAGGTTTCATGGTAGTCCCTAAATATCCGGAGGATCATAGAGGAGGGTCAAGTAGTTAGTATATTCCACCCTTCAGCTATAATACAGGTGGATATCCAATTACTTTCACAAGTACTTCTTCTGATGGAAGAATGAGGATGCCTAGGAAAATACATCTGAGCATCAGAATTTAGGTGAAAGAAATTTTATTTTCACTAGTTCTCAAAGGAGGTGACCCCAAGTTCATTAAATATGGGAATATCTAAAAAACCCTAAGATTTTGTGAAATATTTTTTCTTGTTAATTTAATCTTTTGGTATTTTTCATTTCACATAATACTAAATATAAGTTTTCTATATAAAATAACTAAGTTTAGATTGTGTTATAAGAAACACTATGTTAATATTTAACTACAATCAACACTTATATTAGCTTTTGGTACATAGAAAACTATATTTGGATAGTATTAATGAAGATATTGAGTCCATTCAATTGCTTGTGTTACACGTAAGGCTGGATTTTTGCTGAACTACAATATACTGTTAATATGATATTTATAATATTATTGTAGTTACCACCTAACTATTTAATTGTAAATTACAAATAGGATTTATTAAATTTTGATAATATTTTTTATAAATTTATATAAAATTAATCCTTTAGTTAAAAATTATCATAAGGGAATGTAAGAACTATTTTAAAATAATGAAATTACTTTTCAAAGAAAACTATTTTTAGATATAAAAACACAATTTTAACTCAAAAAATTATGAACCCACTTTTTATTAATGTTTTAAATAAAAAATTAATATTATATATTCAATAAATATTTAATATACTCATTTAGTACATTTGATATGTATAAGATAAGAATAAATCTAATTTTATATATTTTTCTAAAAGGGAATTTTACCTCCTTTTAATGGAGAACCCATTTAAAATCTTATTTCAAAAACTATTATAATTTTAATTTTTCAAATTAAACATTATTTTGTAAATAGTTATATAAAAATGTAATTTGGGATAATATTTTGTATTTTTAGGATATGTTTCATTTTTTGATGAATTGTGAAAAACATTAAATTTTAATACAAAACTGTTTTTCATCAAATTTATTTATTTAGTTAAATTATGTTTTAGTTTGGTTGTAATGTATATTTAGATAAATCATAAATAAATAAATCTCATTTTGTAAAATTTCACAATTAAATTGGATATAAAACATTTCAATCTTTAAGACATTTTTTCTTTAAAAATCACATTGTCGTTATGTCTGTGGGATTAATTTTAAATTACTTTCTCCCACTTATGTGATTGTAATTTTTTAAATTTTATTCCATATTTATAATAATCATAATTTATAGTATCTAATAAATTGAAATTATTGTTTTTACCAAAAATATTAATGGAAGTGATTAAAATTAATTACAGGGATTAAAATTAATTACAGCGATTAAGAGAAAAATTAGCCAAACAATGGAAAACTATACACTTTCTATAAAAAATGACCAAGTAACTTCTAAAAAATCCATTTAATGTTAATATTTATACCCTATTATACCTTTTATGATATTTGGATCATAATTTGAGTCAAATGACATGTGAGAAATGTAGATGGAAGTCCCTTTTCAAAAATTTACAAGAATGCCACTCATCCACTATAAAAATAAACTCATCCCTCCCACTTATCACACATATCAAGCAATTTATCTCACTCAAATTTTGAGAAAATAATCTCCCAAAATCCATCGCTTACTCATATAATCCTCCCTTTGTAAATAAATCCAACCAAGGAATCCCTATAGTGCAAACCAGGATGAGTTCCCCAAAGAAAAGATAAATACTTCCTCAAGCAACATTGTTTTATTTTCAATCTCTATACCTAAAATGTTCTTATTCCAAGATTATATAATAACCTAAGTATAATAAATATATTGGATTGTTTTTAATATTATATTTAAGCCTATACTTAGACACACTTCCATATAAAGGGTAACAAGCATACCATTCTTATATACACCAAACTACCACCTCACGAAATGATGTTCTTCGTTTTTCCTTTAACACCTATAATAGTTAATAATTATGATGACAAATAATATAAAATAATATTTTTTATATTTTTTTTATTCAATATTTTTATATTATTTTCTAAAACATACCTTTATACCTTATATTTTTTGAAAAAATGATAACTTCGTGTGCGGACGTGTTGACTACCGCCTCCTCAAAATGATGTGATTATTTCAAAATTTACATGGAACATATTAAGGATTGGTTTAGTAAAGGTAAATTATATATATGATGTAACGCCCCGACCCCAGCTACCCAGAGCCGGTGCGTTACTTCGTAACATTGGCATGATCACAAAAGATCAAGTCTCGAAAGACCGATTAGTTTAGTAGCCTTGGAAACACTAGATACATTCATAAGTCTTTCATTACATCAAAATTAAACAAACTACAAAAAAACATGGTCTTCATAGTCCACACTCATATCTTCACTGATTATTCTTGCAAGTCAGTCATAAAATACTTCTTCACAACCTGGAAAATTTTTAAACATTGAAAGGGGTGAGCTCAAATGCTCAGTAAGGATAACAATAATGCGGAAGCTTTCATAAATAAACATTAACATTTAAGGCAATGTATAACTAAAACAAAAGCCTCTTAAACATGAACTTCAACATAATATGGCAAAAGTAAAATGAGATAATGCCATTTACTTCTTCACATGGATATTCTACTGGTCGAATAATCACATGTAATATCAATAACCACTTTCATAATGATGGAATGCATAATGCCAGACTATCATAACCACGTAGTCAAGGCCTCGTGCCAAGACCACAAATAAGCTTTTGTCAAGGCCTCGTGCCAAGACACTAGTTTGTCTCATGAGACCTGCCGATGCATCGAGGAGCTGTAGCGGGCTCCACCCGTCACTTATTAAGTCCAATGCATTCCTCATATGAATAGGTTTAAACATATCATAAACCATAACATAATCGTATCACATAAAACATGCATAAAGGAAACATAACATTTCCAAATTTCAATCACAAGATAACAATACAACACATTGATATAATAAAAACTCTTTCAAAACCATTTTCAATACCAAAATAAAAGAAAGTTAAAACATTGTATTTATTTTTCATTAAAAAAAGTGATGGCTTATAGAGGAAGCCGAAACTCAAATAATGGTCACGGCGGCGGAGAAGTCGTTGTCGCCGCATATGTACGGAAATAAAAACATTCCCTTTTTGTCGTTTAGTAAAATGCTTCGAATAAAATAAAGATTCCTTTCGAATAAACGTAAAAGTCAAAGGGGTTTATACATCGTATAAAAGAAAGTTGTGTATAAAACCAAATATGCCTCAATGAAAGGAGATTGAGACGAAGTCCTTAAAAAGATCATTTAAAATAAAATAGATCTATTATGTGTATTCACTATAGGTACACATAAAGAGAGTAAAAATACAAAGTAGGACATAATAATATCATGACATAATTTGAAAGTAGGAGATTAACCCAAAGAATGGAAGTTGGGTTAAGAAGTTCCCTTACCTCGTGTCTGACTTGACTCAACCGTTCTTTAACCTCCTGAATAATAAACTAGAGTTAATATATACCTTATTAAGAACCATTTTCAACTTCATTATCCTTATTATATCACTTATTACAATGATATGAACATTATGTAATTATTTAAGTTAATAATGTTCATTTTGTCGGTATTTGGTTCTTAAGTCAAAAATAGGCTTCTTACACTTACATGTTGTTAATTTGGTCAAAGGTTCATTATATCCAGAATGGTATTCATGATGTAGATATCATATATGTCATATATATCCAGTACATACATTCATTTATAATATTACATCACATTTAGAGGTAAGAAATGAAATGCACCGTTCATGGAGACGGTAAGCCGTACGTACGCATGAACGCTACTTCCATTTCTATTTCATATTTTCTGGAATGGAATCATAATGATATGAGAGTATATTATAATTCCAGTATAATAACATATATAATATCATTAACTTTATCCTTCACACATCCCACATATGGTATTAACGAATCAAATCACTTTCAGGGGGCGGTAGTCCGCGCTTCCTAAAATGAAGATATCGTGTTTTACCCATAATGGAAACCATAAAGGTATGCCCAAAATGAAAAAAACAGAAGCTTAAGGAAAACATAAACATATTATATATCATATATAAAAATAGTGACATCATAATGGCCACCTTTGAAGGTGTTAAATGAGTGTTGAACAATCATCGTTTCGGGAGGCAGAATTTCGCCATCCACGGAAACCTTATGTTCTTTAACCATTTGATGTAGTTGTGTGGAAGTGTAGCTCAAATAAATCTTATAACAACATCCTAGTATATTTAAGATACTGGTGTTGTTACAAAAGAAGTAAATAAAAAGAGTTTAGGGGGTTGGAGAAGCAAAATAAAACAAAAGAACATGAGAGAATGAATTACCTTAAAAAGTGTAACTCCTTTTGAGTTGAGCCTAAAGGCTTCCTTTGAAAGGATTCTGCCCAAAGGGAATCCTCTAGGATGAGGAGAGGGATGTGGAGAGAGCAAATGGGCAGGGGTTGGCCGAGCCAATGGCTTGAAGAGTGTGTGAAATGAGGTAGAGGTGGGGGCCTTTTATAAGAGGAGAGGAGGGGCACTTTTGGAAAGTAAAGGAACATTACATTATTTGAAAATGTGTTTCGGTTTTAAAAGGTCCCACATTGATAGAATTCGTGGATAAGGTGATAAGGCATCGAAATCCACTCATCCAATTGGTTTTGGACAAGTGTAATCCTTGGATTTTGCATTATCTTCTCATTTTATTTAAATCGTTAAATAATGAGGTCATCACCACATCATAATGATGTCATAAATAATTTAATTTATTTAATGTCTAAAAATTATAAAAAAAATACTATGATGTAGGAAATCTTTTTAGCTTTCTAATGAATATTTATAGTCAAAATTTGGACTTGTTTAACCCTACTTAAAAATTGTTTTAGTAGAACAATTTATGTTAGTGTCATTTTCACTTTAACATTAAATAAAAAGTAATTTATGTTATTTCCCTACAAAAGTGGATCCATGGGGTCCCCAAGTTAGGCCATGGCTTGTCTTGGTCGGCCATGACACAACCAATGAGGTTGGGACATGTGTCTAGGTCATTTAATATTATTAAAGTATTATTTATACCTTAAACTACCCTAATTACCACTAATCGCGATTAAAACTTAATAAGTTACTATTCACCAAAAAATTATTTTTATCCCATTGAACCACATTTTACTTCTTAATGACAACCATGTATGTCGGATTTTTGAAAATCAAATCACAGAAGTGGTAATATTTCATTTAAACGAAAAATCAGTTATTTAACTACCACTTAGTGGTTTCACTATTCATCAAAAATTGAAGTTTTTCAGAACAATGCCAAAATTTCACCCTAAGCTATAATTGATATTCCGAATTCAAAAATGATGTCTATTTTACAAAATTCCAAACATATAAGTTGTATTAATTAATTTTATGATTAATTCCCGCTGTTACGACAAATAGCGTGTTTTCAAGAAACAATTTATATCAAAAGATTGGCAATTGTTTATGTCCAATTTCAATGTTAAATTATTTCTAATGACCACCATTGGATAAAATGGTAAAAATATATTCTAATTATACCTTAAAACCACTAAATAGTATAATTTATCACAATAAATTATTTTGATTAAAAAAGTTGTTTTAAAGTATTTTTCACTATTCATAAAAATTAGAAGTTCTCAGAAAAATACCAAAAATTCAACATAGGCTAATTTCGATATTAGGAATACAAAAATGAATTCCATTTTGAAATATAAAATTTCTATAATTTTAAAAAGTGGTTATTACTATTCATAACGACTACTTTGATTTGTCGCGGTGTTTTAGAACTTGAAGTTGCGTTCAATGCAAGCTATTTCATTATTGAATGAGAAGCGTATCGTGGAAGCTCGGGGTGTTACATTCTCCCCTCCTTCAATAAATTGCGTCCTCGCAATTTGAAATTTTTCTTTGATAATAAAAGGTTCAAAATAGAAAATACCTTTGTGGAAAACCCACATCGGAAATAAGGTTAATAAATATATAACATTAAAAGAAAACAGGATAAGTACAAAGGTCACCCGATATAGCCCATTCTAGGATTCTATGAAAATATGGATATGGAAGAAAAACAAACCATCAAGGTCTGATGGAGAGTTATAGAAAACAGGATTAGGAGAAAGTTTAACCATAAGAAAATCACAAACTTGTGATTGGTTAAACGGTCATTGAATCCCTAGTTGGAAAAGTTAACCGACAACATTTTTGTTTTAAGTTACCTTTTATAATGTTGAGGATTCTATTTAGGAGATTTACTAAGAACGTAAGGGAATATACATACTTGTTATGTATACTTTCATTCGTTAATGAATTTTTACCACAAACCCATCTTTTACTCCAAATGGTAACAGAACTCAAAAATATTCTATTTATCCTAATTGTATAAGGTTCAAAATGTTAACACATACCATTTAGATTAGTAAAACGATTTTGTAATAACCAGGGACTTCCTGTAGGCTAGTGGTAGGAAATAAAGGCTTGTCGCACTATGGTTGTGGGTTCGATTCCTGCAGCTGTGTCCGACGCGACGGGTTATTCCCCACCCTGCAGGTTGTCCTTTTTCTAAAAATATAGTATTATAGTATTCCAGAAATAATCTTCAGAAAAGTTTTAACCTTAAACAATACTATTCAAAGTTCAACTTAATCCATCCCAACATTTATAGTTATCCAAAATACCTCTGTCCAAACTTTCTCTAAAAGGTCTCTTAATTCCAAAATCAATTGTAACATCAGATTCCCCAAACAAAGAAAAGTTTCTCTTATTGTCACATACTAAAAATATGATTACCTTAATCATATTAAAACCTTACTGAAACCAACAAGTACTGCAGTACAATCCTTATATAGATCACATTATTCTAATAACCAGAATATAATCCATGAGTCCGAAAGCATCAATACATTAGTTATTCTGCTTCAACTGTAGTAATAGCATAAGATTGTCCTTGATCCCTTGGCCTTTTCTGAGGTAAGATTCCTTGACGCTTAGGACATTCATTTGCGTAATGACCCATTTCTCTACAATTGTAGCATTCAACTTTGACAGCCTCTTTCTTTCCCTTGCAATCACGTGCCTGGTGACCTTTTTCTCCACATTTATAACAGACTCCCATTCCTTTTAGGCAAGTACCAGGGTGATTCTTCCCACAATTATCACATAATGGAAAATCCTTCTTTCCCTTTTTCCCTTTATCTGTCTCTTGTTCCACCGTTCTCTTCTTCTCTTGCTTTACTTTGTTGTCATAAGACTTAGAGAATTCCTTTTCTGTCTTGATAGCACATGAGACTATATCTTCGTATGTTGAGAAAGATTGTGACACTAGAGCTCGACGGAGAAATGGTTTTAACCCATCAAAGAAACGATCAATCTTACTTCTTGGGTTACGTATATAATCTGCAGCATGCCTCGCTAACCTTGTAAAGTTAGCCTCATACTTTGCGACATTATCATCCTCCTTTTGTCTCAGACTCAAAAATTGCCTTTCCATATCCGCTCGATGGTCTCGAGGTAAGTATTTTTCTAAGAACAGTTCTTTGAACTCCTGCCATTCCATGTTTGTTAATTCATCATCTTCCTTTGTGTTTTGAATTAGTGACCACCATTGATCGGCATCTCCAGTGAGGCGGTAAACTGCCATGACAACCTTCTCCCTTTCACTACTCCCCAAGGCATGGAATATTTTCTCTAAGGAATTTATCCATTGCTCAGCTACTATAGGATTTGTACTCCCATTAAAGGTTGGTGGTTGTTGCCTCATGAAACGATCTAGCATTGATCCTCCACGTTGCGGATCAGGGTGCTCCATACGAGTAAGGTTGTTATTCATAACCTGCGTGAGTTGTCCCAGTATGGTAATAAGTTGATCAGCACCAGTTGTCTCTCCAGGTCCACAATAATTATCTTGAGCAGGAGGGCAATCCCTACACGGAGTTCGTGCATTGATACAGTTTCCATTCCTTCTACTAGGCGCCATTTCTAAACAATGGCATAAACCAGATTAGTTTATGAATCAAAATACATAATTCCATACTTGTATAATACTTAACATAAATTGAACTATTTATGGATATAATCCATAATCATAAAAAGGTTTTATTTGAGAAAGTATATACTCATAACCGTTCATAGTGGTTTGTAAAGAAAATGAGAATTATCTTAAGCATATCCCCCGGGAGTGTCGTAACCAAGAGTGCAGCAAGGCCCGTTGTCGTGCACCAGTTCCCGTTCGAGTCTAGCTCAAAGCGGTGTTTTCGGGTTTTACCCCTAGGTACATCTGTGCCAGAGCCGCCTCTACCTGCTCGTATCCAGACAGGGATGTATTGCTCGGAAAACTCATATCATCTCTATAATACCAAAATTCTAGGAAGTTCTTCTATACTAATCCTCGAAGCCTATCTTTGGGCTATGCGTTCTAATCAGAGTTTATCTACATCTAGCTTCCAAGGTTAGTACTAAACTGCCTCTGATACCAACTGTAACGCCCCGACCCCAGCTACCCAGAGCCGGTGCGTTACTTCGTAACATTGGCATGATCACAAAAGATCAAGTCTCGAAAGACCGATTAGTTTAGTAGCCTTGGAAACACTAGATACATTCATAAGTCTTTCATTACATCAAAATTAAACAAACTACAAAAAAACATGGTCTTCATAGTCCACACTCATATCTTCACTGATTATTCTTGCAAGTCAGTCATAAAATACTTCTTCACAACCTGGAAAATTTTTAAACATTGAAAGGGGTGAGCTCAAATGCTCAGTAAGGATAACAATAATGCGGAAGCTTTCATAAATAAACATTAACATTTAAGGCAATGTATAACTAAAACAAAAGCCTCTTAAACATGAACTTCAACATAATATGGCAAAAGTAAAATGAGATAATGCCATTTACTTCTTCACATGGATATTCTACTGGTCGAATAATCACATGTAATATCAATAACCACTTTCATAATGATGGAATGCATAATGCCAGACTATCATAACCACGTAGTCAAGGCCTCGTGCCAAGACCACAAATAAGCTTTTGTCAAGGCCTCGTGCCAAGACACTAGTTTGTCTCATGAGACCTGCCGATGCATCGAGGAGCTGTAGCGGGCTCCACCCGTCACTTATTAAGTCCAATGCATTCCTCATATGAATAGGTTTAAACATATCATAAACCATAACATAATCGTATCACATAAAACATGCATAAAGGAAACATAACATTTCCAAATTTCAATCACAAGATAACAATACAACACATTGATATAATAAAAACTCTTTCAAAACCATTTTCAATACCAAAATAAAAGAAAGTTAAAACATTGTATTTATTTTTCATTAAAAAAAGTGATGGCTTATAGAGGAAGCCGAAACTCAAATAATGGTCACGGCGGCGGAGAAGTCGTTGTCGCCGCATATGTACGGAAATAAAAACATTCCCTTTTTGTCATTTAGTAAAATGCTTCGAATAAAATAAAGATTCCTTTCGAATAAACGTAAAAGTCAAAGGGGTTTATACATCGTATAAAAGAAAGTTGTGTATAAAACCAAATATGCCTCAATGAAAGGAGATTGAGACGAAGTCCTTAAAAAGATCATTTAAAATAAAATAGATCTATTATGTGTATTCACTATAGGTACACATAAAGAGAGTAAAAATACAAAGTAGGACATAATAATATCATGACATAATTTGAAAGTAGGAGATTAACCCAAAGAATGGAAGTTGGGTTAAGAAGTTCCCTTACCTCGTGTCTGACTTGACTCAACCGTTCTTTAACCTCCTGAATAATAAACTAGAGTTAATATATACCTTATTAAGAACCATTTTCAACTTCATTATCCTTATTATATCACTTATTACAATGATATGAACATTATGTAATTATTTAATTTAATAATGTTCATTTTGTCGGTATTTGGTTCTTAAGTCAAAAATAGGCTTCTTACACTTACATGTTGTTAATTTGGTCAAAGGTTCATTATATCCAGAATGGTATTCATGATGTAGATATCATATATGTCATATATATCCAGTACATACATTCATTTATAATATTACATCACATTTAGAGGTAAGAAATGAAATGCACCGTTCATGTAGACGGTAAGCCGTACGTACGCATGAACGCTACTTCCATTTCTATTTCATATTTTCTGGAATGGAATCATAATGATATGAGAGTATATTATAATTCCAGTATAATAACATATATAATATCATTAACTTTATCCTTCACACATCCCACATATGGTATTAACGAATCAAATCACTTTCAGGGGGCGGTAGTCCGCGCTTCCTAAAATGAAGATATCGTGTTTTACCCATAATGGAAACCATAAAGGTATGCCCAAAATGAAAAAAACAGAAGCTTAAGGAAAACATAAACATATTATATATCATATATAAAAATAGTGACATCATAATGGCCACCTTTGAAGGTGTTAAATGAGTGTTGAACAATCATCGTTTCGGGAGGCAGAATTTCGCCATCCACGGAAACCTTATGTTCTTTAACCATTTGATGTAGTTGTGTGGAAGTGTAGCTCAAATAAATCTTATAACAACATCCTAGTATATTTAAGATACTGGTGTTGTTACAAAATAAGTAAATAAAAAGAGTTTAGGGGGTTGGAGAAGCAAAATAAAACAAAAGAACATGAGAGAATGAATTACCTTAAAAAGTGTAACTCCTTTTGAGTTGAGCCTAAAGGCTTCCTTTGAAAGGATTCTGCCCAAAGGGAATCCTCTAGGATGAGGAGAGGGATGTGGAGAGAGCAAATGGGCAGGGGTTGGCCGAGCCAATGGCTTGAAGAGTGTGTGAAATGAGGTAGAGGTGGGGGCCTTTTATAAGAGGAGAGGAGGGGCACTTTTGGAAAGTAAAGGAACATTACATTATTTGAAAATGTGTTTCGGTTTTAAAAGGTCCCACATTGATAGAATTCGTGGATAAGGTGATAAGGCATCGAAATCCACTCATCCAATTGGTTTTGGACAAGTGTAATCCTTGGATTTTGCATTATCTTCTCATTTTATTTAAATCGTTAAATAATGAGGTCATCACCACATCATAATGATGTCATAAATAATTTAATTTATTTAATGTCTAAAAATTATAAAAAAAATACTATGATGTAGGAAATCTTTTTAGCTTTCTAATGAATATTTATAGTCAAAATTTGGACTTGTGTAACCCTACTTAAAAATTGTTTTAGTAGAACAATTTATGTTAGTGTCATTTTCACTTTAACATTAAATAAAAAGTAATTTATGTTATTTCCCTACAAAAGTGGATCCATGGGGTCCCCAAGTTAGGCCATGGCTTGTCTTGGTCGGCCATGACACAACCAATGAGGTTGGGACATGTGTCTAGGTCATTTAATATTATTAAAGTATTATTTATACCTTAAACTACCCTAATTACCACTAATCGCGATTAAAACTTAATAAGTTACTATTCACCAAAAAATTATTTTTATCCCATTGAACCACATTTTACTTCTTAATGACAACCATGTATGTCGGATTTTTGAAAATCAAATCACAGAAGTGGTAATATTTCATTTAAACGAAAAATCAGTTATTTAACTACCACTTAGTGGTTTCACTATTCATCAAAAATTGAAGTTTTTCAGAACAATGCCAAAATTTCACCCTAAGCTATAATTGATATTCCGAATTCAAAAATGATGTCTATTTTACAAAATTCCAAACATATAAGTTGTATTAATTAATTTTATGATTAATTCCCGCTGTTACGACAAATAGCGTGTTTTCAAGAAACAATTTATATCAAAAGATTGGCAATTGTTTATGTCCAATTTCAATGTTAAATTATTTCTAATGACCACCATTGGATAAAATGGTAAAAATATATTCTAATTATACCTTAAAACCACTAAATAGTATAATTTATCACAATAAATTATTTTGATTAAAAAAGTTGTTTTAAAGTATTTTTCACTATTCATAAAAATTAGAAGTTCTCAGAAAAATACCAAAAATTCAACATAGGCTAATTTCGATATTAGGAATACAAAAATGAATTCCATTTTGAAATATAAAATTTCTATAATTTTAAAAAGTGGTTATTACTATTCATAACGACTACTTTGATTTGTCGCGGTGTTTTAGAACTCGAAGTTGCGTTCAATGCAAGCTATTTCATTATTGAATGAGAAGCGTATCGTGGAAGCTCGGGGTGTTACATATGAAATAATATTTTTACTTTAATTGTAATATATATAAATATACACATACATACCATTTGATGTCTTTCTTTGAAAAGGATAATTCCATGGAAACAGTGTTCATCTGTACATATGTCCAACCGTCTCCATGAACAATGTATTTCATTTCATATTTCTAAAATTTATATAATATTAAAAATATTTATATAACGAATAAATATGATATTTATATCATGGTTTAAATTTCATTAAAAATTAAATCATGATCTATGTAAGATTATCAATAATAATAAGTCAAAACATGTACAAAAAACAAAGCGGATATTAGCCAAAGTTTAACATTAACATGGAATTATTAACATACGGGTAATATAAAGACATATATTGTATTTTATATAATAATTTTTATATTTTGTAGATTTATAATAATCGTATATTTATTATATAATAGATTTGAAGATGTATAAAGAATATTAAGACTTAAGGTAAGTGTTTTCTCATCTCACGTTTTTCCCGTTAGACATAAGCCATATTAGTAACAACTTAAAACTATATAAATGGAAAATCCCTTATTATAATTATTCCATATAGTATAAATCACATAAAAACATATATAAAACAATAAAAACATTTTAAATGAATAATTAATGGAATAAGTGGTATTTCTAGAAGTCAAAGAATCTACACCATTGGAATAGTAACATGACCATTGGAAGAGTAATGTGACCATTATGAATTATAATCTATATAATATAATAGTTACCTAACCTATTAAAGTATAAATAAAATTAGTTTTCTTATAAAATAAAATATGATATATTTATTTCAGAGTGCAAGTAAATAAATGTTTTAAAATTATAAATTAAGTGTGGTATTTTTTATAAAACATAAAGTTTATTTCTAATTTTATAATTAATATAATAATTTAAAATAAAAATTATTTTCATAAAATGTATTCATAAATAAATATTTTTTTTATTATTATAAGATAATTTTATGAGACCATAAGTAAAATTCCAATGTGTCATAAAAGCGGTCATAATTTTTTAAAAATTATTTTCCAATTAAATGATTATTTTATTTAAAAACTAAATTTATCATTATTAGAAAATTATTTCAATAATATCAAGTTAATTTTTTAATTATACAAATTATAAAATGGTCCGGATGAATTTTTGGTATTTTTGTAATATAGTTGATTTTTTGTGAATAATGAAATACATTAATTTACTATATTTTAAAAATACACAAATTATTGATTCATAAATGATTTATGGATGATTTAAGCCCATAATTTCGAACTATCCTTCATTATTTAAATATTTTGAGGGATATGGGTCAAAATATTGATATTATTGAACAAAAATAATAAAATAATGAATAAAATTGTATGAAAACACCCCTCTCATCTTCTTTAAATATCACCCCTCTCCACCTATTCTCCTCACACGTCTCAAGATTTAAGACATGTCCAAATTCTTCCCAAAAATATTCTAAATCCTCTCCCCCACATCTAGGATCCCATTTTCTCAACAAAAGACTTATCAATTTTCCCTAAGGAGGTTCTCAATGAGGGAAAATTCATGAACAAAAATCCTCTTTCATTTTATTTTAATTTCTTTTGAAATTTATTTTCTTTTCTTATTATCCCATCACCTCACCTTATCCAAGTGACATGAAAACATAATTATCTTATATATAATTAATTTTTATCATTTTACTGTAAAAAGTATATATTAAATCCCAACTCCACTCCCTTTTATTCAAAAAAATGAATACGTGGTCTGTGAGATGTTTATTCACCACCTTCATAGATAACATTTTTTCATTTTTCATTACCACCATAAAGGGTGGTCATAAATCCATTATAGTGTTTTGAATATAATTTAAAATTTATATCATAACCTTTTTTATGTTTTGGAACTAACATATTCACATAATACTAAATAATAAAAGGAAACTAGTTCATATTGATCAAAGATCTGAAAAAATAATCCAAATGAATATCATTAATTTTTATCTAATGAATCATCTTCATTAAATATAAAAAAACGATATGTAAGGCCAATTAATCCCATGTATGTTTATTAAAAATATATAACTTCAATTCTAAATAATCGTCCCCATTTTATAGGAACTTTCATACACATATACAAGTGAACCAATCATGAAATCCAAGAAAACGAACACTCTTGGGCGATGAAATTGAATCCTATATCTAATAAAAATGAAATAAGTTAAACTAATAAAATTTAAAAAAATACATGTAATAATGGTTCTAAATTTATTAATAAATTTAATTAATTTGATAATCTCGGAAAGTGAGATCATTTATATATCTGTTTCAAACATAAGACAATGGATTCTCACCAAACCTCCATTTCTCCTTTGAGTTATGTTTACTAACTCTTTAACTTAATGTAATTCTTAATTATTCTTATTTACTATTCATATATTATGTATGTATGTTGAAAAAACAATTACTTATCCCAAATATTCTTTCATTAATGTGTAAATACATGTTTTATAATATTTCCTTTTCAATTCCACTCGATAAGCAAGCTCGATTAAAGGGAAATCCCAATTTATTACCCAATTTCAAGTACTATCCACAATCTATTTTAAGGAACCAGTGTTTTTATAAAATTACCCATTTTTTCATGAAAAACTATCTTGATTCATTTTTTATAAAAACAATTATGTATTCTTACTCTTTAAACACTTTTTAATATTTCTCCTTAAACCGCATTAAATAGGATCATTTCTAATGATTCTTAAACACTTTTTTACATGTTTTCACTTCATATTTACATAAAATAACATCATTTGTGAATATTTTCCCTTAATAATGTCAATGTCTATTTTAAACCAATTATTTTATGGACACCTTTATGATAAAATCATTTTTTATGCCTTCTGACATGATTACGATACCCATTTATTTTCATGGATAACCCTTATGTTTGATTCATTATTTGGCACAGATATGCATGAACATATTATGATGGGTGTGCCCAGATATCGCTCTGATGAATTATGTTATGTTTTGTCTTATGAGATATCATTTTAGGATAGTAAGGAAACATGATTCCTTTATGGAAATTTTTTCACCACGTGATATAGTCTAGGCAGTTATCCTCAACTCAGGTTTATGTCATGTTGTATGTTTTTTACAAATTCTTATTATTCCATGATTGTATGGTCCCATTTTATACATGTTAATCTTCCTTATGTTTATTCATGTTCTATTCCTTGTATTTCATCATTTTATTCCTTCTAACCCATGTGCTATGTTTTATTCTTGTGCTTATTACATAACTTGGATTTTAGCTCATCCATCTGTTCATGTATTCCCAATATAATCCTATACAGAAGTAAGAGATCAATGGATGTTAGGAAAATATTATGAAAATTAGATAAAATCTATTTTTAGTTTGGTTTCATGCTTTTTAATTATATACCTAGTCTACCAATGACTCTGGACTTTATAATCCTTCATTGTATTTGTTGGATAATTGTGTTCAAAATAAGGTAATAGTATGTGTAAAAGGGTAGGGCCATTATTGTTGGTATTAGAAAAATGTAAAGTTTTTTTGGATATTAGGACAACAAAAATTTAGTAAGAACCCTATTGATTAATATATCACCACGAATAACCTAGAT
This sequence comes from Viscum album, assembly GCA_963277665.1. Taxonomy (NCBI): domain Eukaryota; kingdom Viridiplantae; phylum Streptophyta; class Magnoliopsida; order Santalales; family Viscaceae; genus Viscum; species Viscum album. The sequence goes on along the minus strand of OY728159.1, from coordinate 1,809,654,692 downwards.
TTAAACATAAGGAATCACAAGTTCTGATATACTTTTTAATTTCATGTTTATTATTCTGTGTCCAAATTTCCATTTTTTATATGCTTATAAGATAAGTATTAAAAACCCATAATTGTATTCATTTTTTTATTTAATTTATGGAAATAAGATAACCTATGAAAATAGTCACTGGGATAGGCAATGCGATGATTTCTATAGTAAAATTCCAAATTTGATTAAAACAGGAGCTCAAAACTCCTAATAGTACTGGTAAAACTAGCTCACTTTATGAATAATAACTTCAATCATATGGAACTCCCTACATCTCCAAATAAATAGAAATTTATGGCTGAATACTTCATGGGACAATGGCCTCCCATATTTATTGGATCATAACATCTCCTCCTCACAAAACAATGGATTAACTCCATTGAGAAGATATTCCCCATCCTCAAGTGCTCATAAGAAGAGAAAGTTGTGTTGGCAGTCTATTATTTTGATGGAGAATCTGATCAGTGGTGGAAACTGATCAATAACATAATGTACATGAAGATAATTGTATCGTTGGAATGGGAATATTTCAAGAAAATTTTTTTCAATAAATATTGTCCACAAACTCTCAATTTTATTATGGATAGGGAGTTAAATGAATTAAAGAAAAAGAAATATGATTCTGTTGTAGTGTATGAAGAAAACATCACAATACATGAAATATAAACCTTTATCTTTTTCATGAACATTGAAATAAATGTGGATCTATTCTTTGGAAGGATAATGTTAAGTCTAGTAAAATAATTGGTGATTCGATACTTTCATATCTGTGAAGAAATTGGCCAATATTCCCTTAAGGTTAAAATATATATCAAAGACTATCAATGGTTTCCTGGTCATGGAGATAAAAAGATGACAATTCAGTATAATATGGGAGGATCAATAGATAAATCCCATGATTGAAATAAAACCCAACATCCCACATGTCAAAAGTGTGGGATGAAGCATCATAGAAACTACCTAAGGGGAACAAATATATGATTAAAATTTTGAAGAGAGGGGAATATATAAAATAACATCCCAAAGAATTTAAAGAATCCCACTAATGTTGAATAAGAATAGAAGGTTTTGATCAACATACATCATGTAGTGTAGTGTTTAAATTGCAAGGAACGTGGTAATTATTCAAGAAATTTCCCTAAGCTAATGGTTTTCAAATGTAATCAACAACAATAAACTCTAAGGCTACAAGTAAAGGCATATGAAATAACTACTACTATGTTGGATCCTGAAAATGGTGTGGTAATAGGTATGTGTGTTATTCATTCAAGAGTAGCGAATGTACTGTTTGATTCTGGTTCTACATGTTCCTTCATATCTTGAAAATTTAGTATAACTATCCAAACACCACCTCAATCTATAAGGGTTGAGTTATCTTTGCGAATTGAAAATGTGGAAATTATTGCTTCCAAAGTATATAACTCAACTTGGGATAATGTTTTTGTATTTAACCTCCCAAAAACATTATCATAATTCCATTGGGGGATTTTGATGATTTATTTTTCATGGATTGAATATCTGTATACAAATCCAACATCAACTATCAGCAAAGTGATATCACTCTTCACATCCCAAATCATCCTCAAATTCTATACAAGTGTAAGGATGATGATTAATCTTCATTAGAATCATTTTCTCAAGTGTGGATATTATTGCCTTATGAACAAGCATGTCTAGATCAAAATATTAGACAAAGGATAGAATAACAGTCAAAGAGATTCCCATCATAAGGGACTACAATGATGACTTCCCTGAATACTTTACTAGTCATCCTCATGACCGAGAGGTTGACTTATCAATTGAACTTATTCATGGATCTCTGCCTATATGAAATACTGATTATAGAATGGACGATACTGAATTGGAGGAATTAAATAATAAATTAAAAGAGAATCTGGACATGGGTTTTATATGCATGAGTGCATTAACATGGGGTTTTCCATTCCTCTTCATCAATAAAAAGGATGGATAAATTCTCCTATTTAATGATTATTGTGATCCCAACAAAATTGAAATAAAGAACATGTATCTCCTTCATGGATAGATGAATTGTATGATGAACTATGTGGGGCCAAGTATTTCTCTAAGGTGGATCTTCAGTTAGGATATCACCAATTAAAAGTGAAGGAGGAATATATTCCCAATAATACCTTTATAATGAGGTATGGACACTATGAGTTCATAGTGATTCCCTTTAAACTCACTAATTCTCCATAAATGTTTTTGGATATAATTAATAGAGTCTTTCTAGATTACCTCAACAAATTTTTGGTTGTCTTTATAAATGATGTTCTAATATATTCCAAAAGAATGGAGGTTCTTGAGGATAATTTCAATACTATGCTAAAGACTTAATGAAGGGAAAAAATATATGAAAGGTACAGTAAATATGTGTTCTGGGTGGAGGAAGTATCATTCTTGGGGCATGTAATTACCATTAGAGGAATATTTGTAGACCCTTTTAAGATAAACATAATTGAAGAGTGGGCCAGAATAATATCTATAATAGAATTCCATAGTTTCTTGGGTCTAGATTTGTATTAAGAATTATTTTTGAATAACATATCATGATTTTCAAACCCACTAACCAAGATCACTTGGAAGGGAGTAAAGTTTTTCAAGATGAGTGATTATGAAGAATACGTCAAAGAGATAGAAAAAAGGTTTATCACTGTACCAGTACTCTCACTACCAACAAGTGTGTAAATCATTTTTGTATACAATGATGCTTCAAATAAGGTCTTACATCGTTTAAATATAAAAAATGAAAATGTGATGGCCTATTCCTCAAGGCTGTTGAAAATTCATGAATATAAATATCCTAGGCATGATTGGGAGTTGGTGAATGTGATCTTTACATAAAAAATATGGTGGCATTGTCTCTATAGAGAAAAGTGTGAGATATATATTGATCATAACACCCTCAAATATGTATTCACACATAAGTAGATTAATATAAACCAGTTAAGTTGGTTAGTTCTCATCAGGGATTAGAACTACTCAATCCAATATCATCTTGGTAAAGAAAATAATGTGGCAGAAGCTCTGAGTAGAAAGGATTATTTAACATTATCAATGATTAGAATTGAGAGGAATCCAATCTATATATACCAATAAAGGATGAACATGGGAATTTCTAAGGAAGTAACATCATTAATTCTCTCCCAAACCATTTCCCAGCCATCCCATATAGAGAAAATAAAATATGCTAAAAGAAATGTCGAGGAAATTTTGGAAAAAAAGTGGATGCTATAAAAATGGAAAATCCTAAGAGTTTTAAATGGAAAAAGAAGTAATTATGAGATTTGGTTCATGAATATGTGTACCATATGATCTAGAGATAAATAAATTTTTTTTGAATGATTCACATAGCTCAACCTTCTCGAGTCACCCAAGAAGTACAAAGATGTATGAAGATCTCCAAGAGAACTATTGGTGAGATAATATGAAGAAGAGGACTGATGAATATACATCAAAATTCCTGGTGTGTTAACAATTGAAAGATGAAAGGAATAAAATTATAATGGTATTATGTAACCATTACTCATACAAAAATGGAAGTGTAAAAATATCACTATGGTCATTATCACCAGACTTCCAAATACATCCAAAGGAAAAAATGTCATATAGATCATTATGGATCATCTTACAAAGATAGCTCACTTTATCTTTGTTCAAGAGGAATTATCACTAGATGGACTTTCATGGATATATATGAAATGCGTGGCCGATTTTCGCTTATCAATCAATCAATGTTATGATGCTCTACTAATGTGTATAGCAGCACTCGGTTTGAATCCTCAGCTATAATACTTTTTAAATAGTCAATTTTATTAGTTGATTGTATTTTGATAAGGGGGTTTTTTTGCAGATATTCATAGAAATTATTTATTGACTATAATTGGTTTGACAAATTTATAAATATTGTGGTGAGTTCATTATTAGGGAGTTAAGCTTTTGATATCCTTGATCTTTTCTTTTTATTTCATATAAATTAACACCCACTTCACAAGATAACATTGATTGGAATTCCTAAGTGTTAAGGCTTAAATAAAAGCCTTAACTTAAAATAGGGTTATAATAATTACCATTACTTGAATATAGTAGGGTATTTATGGTTCCAATAATCCATGGAAACCACATGTTAAACAAAATATGTCATTAATCTACGACATGTTAAGTCCAACATACACAATGTTAAATTAACGAATACTCATCGAGCAAATACTCTCAATCACTTAACATCCCTAAATTTTGAATCACCCCAATGAGGGAATTACTCAACCATTTGGGTGTAAAATAATCTGGTTATAATGATTATGATGATAATTTAATAATAGAAGAAAAATAAAGGGATACGAAAAGAGTGGTGCGTCGAACACACACACACGAACAATGATGAGAATTAAAAAAATGGACTTTTTATATAATGAGGAAGAAAAAGAAGATAAGTGGATTAAAATTTATTTAAACTATTTTAATAAAATTAATATTAATCTACAGAAGGTGGATGAGAATAATAGATATTGAAGAAGAAAATTTCCTTAAAAAAATTACAAAACACAAAGTTACAAGATTACAAACGAAGAACAACACAAAAGTGAAAGGAAGAAAAGAGAGGAGGAAAGGTCTATCAAGTAAAAAATTGAGTATGGAAGGTCTTATAAAGACTTTTTAAAGTATTTGTTCATGAAAATTTATGCTCCTCTCTTCTGAAATACCACCCCCTTTGAAGGAGAGAAGGGGGATGCATTTATAGCCTAAGGAAGTGGACTGTTTTCATTCCCTATCTATCCCTCCACTTCCATCACCATGTTGGCTATATAGACAACTGAATCTCGAGACATATCCTTCTTAAAGATTTTATATAATAATGTTGGACGACCTCTCTCAAACTTTGGAGTCATTTGGACCTATGGAGCCAAAGTTATGGCCAGTTGATTAAACAATTTTAATCTATCTATTTCAATCCAATATTTTTGAAGTCCAAAATGTGAAAGTGTTTCTGAATAGAAAGATTCCTTCAAATCCGAATTATTTATTAAACAAAGTCGGCCACCTATATCTTCTATTTCTCACTGAAAAAATATCAGTTCGATTGGATGATTACATCATGATATATGTCATTAATAGTGTCCAAATTTTAATTCCTGACCAGAATGTTGGGCTGGACTTCAAGACATTATTTGGGCCCCTTGTTCTTGTATATGGACTTTAAAATTTTTATCCATGATTCCTTTTGATAATATATAATATATTTCGGAGTTTCATAAAATTTGGGCTATGGGATTTAGACCAGTAACTCAATCATCATTGATGGTCTAGTTTTATCACAAATTCTTTGGGTCTTCTTGTGTAGACCATATGAGCCTTCAAATTGCAGAATTAGCCCATGGTTTCTTCTAATGATATGTGAGAAATTGAAAAAGAAATACTAAAAAACAATAAACACACAATTTTAATTAGTAAGATGAGAGTTATAAATAAAATATTATATTGACTCAATTAGAATACTTCTAAAAATGCTCAAAAATTATACTTAGTATTAAAACATTAATATTTCACACAAATTATGCACATTTCATATAAAATCAGTAAAGGGGGTATATAATAATTCATGAAAATATTAATAACATCAATTCCCTAATACTTAGTCTTTGGCATCTCCTCATGTGCAACAATTATAAAAACATAACCAAATCATTTTCACTCACTAACAAATGTTAAAATTTTGTTTTCTCTAGTTAGGGGATGTTTAGACTATTTCACAAATACATTTTGAATTCCACCACAAGTTGTTACAAAAATAATGTTCCAAAACTAATTCATTTTTTCATGCTCATGTTTAGAAATGGAAAATTTGGACACTCAAAACTCATACCTCTCAAGATGATAAAATTCATTTGTGGAGGTTCACTCTTTCACCAAACAAAAGTGAAAATTTTAGAGTTTGAAAGAGCTCTCAGATTCCAATTCCTATCTAAAGTTCACAAGAATCAAGAGGAATTTTTAATGTGTTTTTCTGTGTCTATGGGATGGTAGGAATATAATGTCCAAGAGACAGAAGAAGATGGGTAAAACACCAATATAGAAAACACAATACACATTTTTTTGAAATAAAACATGGATGTAAATGAAAACACATATTTACAAGGGAATAATTGTGTGAAGAGAGACACAATAAAGGAATAAAATTTGAAGGGGATGAGAATATGAAATATTTAGAAACCACAAAACTTATCCCAATGACATAAGAGTATAATGCAAGTGTTCATTTTTTTCTTTTTTTCCTCTTTTTTCGAAAGATGAACTTGGAAAAGATCTCACACCCATATCCCAACCCATGATTAATCTCCTCATGACACTAATTGTAATAGTTATAACAAAATAAAAGGTTGAGGAAGTGTGATTTTTGACCTACCTAAGAAACAACCCATTTTTTTGTTCTTTTTTTTGATTTTTTTGAATTGTTGTTTTTAATTTTTTTTGAACACTTATCAATAAAATTTACAAAATTACATAAATGAAAAAGCATTGCATTCTCCAAAACACACTTTCACACTGAAATGGATGCTTTCCCTCAAGCATATGATGACATGGTGAAATCAACAAAGGGTACCCATAATAAAATGCATCCCCCCCACACACTTGAATTTCAAAAAATTATGCAATGAAAATCCATGTTGATATTGGGTGGGAAAAGGTATTTGGATTGTAATGTGGCTATCAAAGAAAAGGTTTTCATAGGCTCTAAGGGGCTTTCAATAGGAGGATTAATTTAAGGGAAATAGGAGGATAATTGGCTATTGTGATTCTCATATGGTTCAAAAAATTCCTCTATCATATTAATGCACACTAAAGTAAGAAATTCAGCTCGAAGGTCCACAAACTCAAGACTCACAAATGAGGGTGAAAACACACATTTTTAAAAGATGGACATAGGTGGACATGGAATGAATTAAAATTTTGTTCCTCACAGTTTGGGAAAATCATTTTCCAAATCAAAACTTGAGCATTAAATTTTTTTTAATTTTGACACAAAATTATTTATCCAAATTCATGATAAAAATAAAAAAACATGAGATGAAAACATGTCTATTAACTCCCCAAAATGGTTGGAAAATTTAGAAAATTGGAAGGTGATTAATCATGACTCTTGATTTTTTTGTATATTGTTTTTTTATGATTATTTTTTTTGTTTTTTTTTTGTTTAGGTTTTTTTAGTTTTTAATAAATATACACCCACACAAAAGAGAATATGAAAATGAAAGGGAATGAAAAAGAAAGTGGTAAAAATGAAAGAGAGAGGAAGAAGAAGAAATAGGTAGAGAAATAAAGAGATAGAGAGAGAGAGTTAAAGGGAAAGAGGTTCCCCTTGGATTGGATTTGGCAGTTTTCCATCTACATCTAGTGGTGGGTTGACTGTAGATGTTGGGGATCCAGTGGAATTTGATGTTGATTCAGGATTGTGCATCCTCTCATGGCGATGCTTTAACAGATGTTCATTAACCGTGAATGTTCTTTTTGAAGAGGTGTCTTGGACTTGCACTACACCAAATGGTTAAACATGAGAAACAATAAAAGGACCTTCCCAACGAGAATTAAGCTTACCTGGGTGAAGCCGAAATCATGAATTTAAGAGCATTACCTTTTCACCTTTATGAAATACCTTTCTCCGGATGTGTTTTTCATGGATCACCTTAGCCTTTTCTTTGTACGAATTGGAATTCTCATAGGATTCATGTCGAAGCTCCTCCAGTTCATCCAATTGCAACAATATTTCTTCACCAGATTTTTCAGAATCAAAATTATAGTTTTTTACATCCAAAAAAGACTTATGTTGGATTTCAACTAGTAGATGACAGGCATTACCAAAAACTATCATAAAAGGAGATATCCCAATGGGTGTTTTATAGGGAGTTCGATAAGCCCAATTTTCTTCACCAAGTCTTTCAAGCTATAATTTTCTAGTGGTTTTTACAATTATCTCAAGCACTCTTTTCACTTCTCTATTATAAAGTTCAGCCATTCCATTTGTTTGAGGGTGATATGTAGTTGAAGTTTTATGTAAAACCCCATTTTTTCAAAAGAGATTCCATGGTACTATTAAAAAAATTGGTTCCTAAGTCACTGATCAAGGCATGAGGAATGCCAAATCTGTGAAAGATTTGTGTCTTTAAGAACTCACTAATAGTATGTGGATCATCCTTTCTAGTGGGTTTGGCCTCAACCCACCGAGAAAAATAATCAACTGTAATAAGGATGTATGATAAACCATTGGAAGGGGGAAATGGTCCCATGAAATCAATGCCCCAAACAACGGAGATCTCACAGAAAATTAATGGTTTTTGGGGAATTTCATTTCTCTTTGAAATTGTGAAAAACTTTTTGAAAGTGGGACAAGATTGAAAGAACTCATGTGAGTCCTTGAAGAGTGAATCCCAGAAGAATCCAGAGTCTAGGACCTTTCAGGAGGTCCTTTGTGGTTCAAAGTGGCCACCTCCGGGATGTGAGTGATAGAATTATAATACGAACGAATTTTCATTTTCATCGACACATATCCTTATTACCATGTTAGCCCCAGTTTTCCAATGATTATTTTCTTCCCAAAAATAGTATTTTGAATCACTTTTCAACTTTATTTTTTTTCTTTTAAAAAAATTTCAGGAAAAAATCCAATAACCAAGTAATTTACAATTGGGGAATACCATGGTATTTTTGGATTGAGAGATGAAAGGTGCTTAGTGGAGAATTTAAGATTGATGATTTCATAATGAGAAGAATTAGAAATTCTACTCTCAAGTGATCAGCCATAGGGTTTTCTTTTCCTGTTCTATCTTTTATTTCAAGGTCAAACTCTTAGAGCATTTGGATCCATCTTATTAGCCTCGGTTTGGAATCACTTTTCTTGAGTAAGAACTTTATTGAAGAATGTTCTGTGAAGATGATGATTTTGACACATAAGAGATAGGGCTGCAATTTATCTAAGGAAAAAACCACTGCTAGATGTTCTTTTTCAATGACAGTGTAGTGAGATTGAGTTTCATCAAATTTTTTGAGGCATAATAGATGACATGAGGAATCTTTTCTCTTGTTTGACCAAGAATACCCCAACGGATCTATCAGAAGAATCACACATCAAATTAAATGGTAAGGACCAATCTGGGGGTGGGATTATTAGGGAAGATGTTTGAGAAGTTTTGAGGAAGTGATTGGATCACTTCAATTTTGGCTAGATCAACATCAATACCATATTTTGAAACTATGTGCTCTAGAACAATCCCATTTGTAACCATGAAGTCACATTTTTCAAAATTTAACACAAGGTTACACTTGACGCACTTCTGAAGGACTAGAGATAGTGAATTCAAGGAATATTCAAATGACTCACCCTAAATGGTAAAGTTATCCCTGAATACTTCCATGCAGTGTTCAATGAATTCAGAAAAGATTCTCATAATACACCTCTGGAATGTTCTAGGATCATTGCAAAGGCCAAAAGTCATTCTCTTATCTGCATATGTTCTAAAGGGGCATGTGAAAGTAGTATTTTATTGGTCCTGAGGTGCGATTGGTATTTGTAAGTAGCTAGTGTATTTATCAAGAAAGCAATAGTGAGACTTTCTAGCTAATCGTTACAACATTTGATCATGGAATAGAAGAGGTTAGTGATCATTTGTTGTTTCAATATTCAATTTCCTATAGTCCAAGCACACATGCTTTTTGTTCTTCACTCGAGTTGTGACAACCTATACATGTTCATTTGTGACAATAGTTATCCCACACTTCTTAGGCACAACTTGAATTGGACTAACCCATTCACTCTCAGAAATTGGGTAGATAATACCAGCTTGAAGAAGCTTGGTGATCTCTTCCCTAACTACCTCAAGTATAAGTGGATTGAGTCTTCTTTGTGGATATCTAATTGGTTGGAATGACTCCTCAAGATGGATGTGATGCATGCAAAGGGTAGGGTTGATCCCTAGTATGTCATCTAGGGTCCAACCTATGGCCTTTTTATTTTCCTCTAACACCTGAATAAGTTTGGACTCTTCGGTTTTATTAAGTGAAGAGGAGATAATGATGGGATATGAGTGATCACAGAAAAGGAATGCATATTTTAGGTGTTTAGGAAGAGGTTTTAGATTAGACACATCATTCATTTTTGGGTTAGACAACTCAGGAATGGAAGAAGGGACTTTAGTTGATTCAGATTCATTTTCCTTAATACTGTCCAAGGTGGAGTAGTATAGATCAGAGTTGATGTGGTATTCAAGAGAGTTTTCAAGATCCTCTAGATCGATAGAGTCTATGAATGAGAGGTCCACATCAACTCCACCATTTATGAATTTGTTAATCATGGTCCAAATTTCAAAAGATCCTTAGTAATTAGAACAGTAATAACATGGTGGATTGGGGTTCAATTGACTCTTAGAAGTTTCCTCAGAAACATGGATTGAGAATGCAGAGTGATCCTCATATGGTTATCGCATGGCTTGGAAAATGTTGAACTTGAACAGTTGGTCACCGAATTCCATGGATAATATTCCTGAATGGACATCAATATTGGTTCTCGCAGTCATGAGGAATGGTCTTCCTAGAATTAGGGGAGATCAAGAAGAGTTCGTCTCACCTTCCATGTTAAGGACATAGAAATCGGCTGGGAAAATAAGATCATTAACCCGGACAAGGACCTCCTCAATTATTCCCTCAGGAATGGTTGTGATTCGATTGGCCAATTGAATGACAACACACATTGGATGTAATGGACCTAGACCAAGTTTGGAGAATATGGATTTGGGCATGACATTAATTAAGGCTCCTAGGTCTATGATTGCATCATCAAGTTTGGAACATCCAATTTGGCATGGAACCATAATGGTCCCTAGATCTTTTCACTTAATGGGTATGGACTCTTGGGTTGAAACATTTTTGAAGGTCCTAAGTTTCCTCTTGTGGTTACACAACTCCTTGAGAAACTTGTCATACATAGGAAATGTTTTATGGTATCTAAGATGGGAATAATGACTTAAACACCTCTAGCATTTCAGGATCGGGTTCGTAGGCCTTATTTGGCTTAGAAATGGTTTGATAAAAGGGAATTGGGTTCCTATGGGGAATAGAAAGAGGTGAGGGAATGGATTCAGGTTCCTTTTAAAGTTTCCTTTTCTTTTCATTTTCTAGGTCAACATTTAAAGGTGGTTTATATGACTTATCTTGAGGAATATAAATTTGCTTTCCTGATCTAAGTACAATTGCACATACATTACCCATGGGGTTGGGTAATGGTTGAGCTGGGAGTTAGGAAGAATTGGATGGTTGCTGCTGACTAAGGTGGAATGCAAGTTGACCAATTTGGGTTTCAATGTTCTTGAGGCTTGAACGGGTGAAGGAGGAAAGATCTTCCACTACACTTTCCCATGGTTACGTGGAAGAAGAGGCTTGTCCCAGATTAAGATTACCTTGATTTTGGTTCTTGGGAAAGCGATTGTATTGGTTTTGGAATTGGGAAGGCTCACTAGGATAATAGAATCCAGGAGGGGGATTGTTCCTTTGAGGTTGAGGAATAAAAGGATAAGGTAGTTGGAAATTACCAACACCTTGACCATATTGAAACTGGTTTGGGTTTTTAAGAGCGAATTGAGGGGGATGAGAGATGGGATTACCATACCTTAGGCCCTGGTTATAGGAATAAGAGAAGGGCTCAGAGTGAGGTTGGATGAATTTTCTAACAAACTGACCTAATAGTTGAGGGTTGGTGTTCCGCTGAGCATATGCTACATTGAGGTCTATTGGTCTAGATGAATCAGATTGATCCTATTGACGTTGTGGAAATGTGTCCATTGGGTGAGATGAAGTGTTGCAGATTCCACAGATTTTGATAGGTTGAGGAAACATTGATTACGGAGAAGATGAGGTTGGGGATTTGGTAGCCACAACTAGTTGTCGCACAAGACCAGTAAGTTCACTCATCCACTCATTCATCCTTTTCATCTCAATTGATTGATTATATTGGGCTTGTTTGACTTGAGCATGTTCTCTAGTATGGAAATGTTTTGTGTTTTCAGCCATGTTACTTATGATATCTTTTGCAGCTGTTAGTGTTTTATCAACAAGAGCACCACCACTTGCGGCATCAATGAGAGTTCTCTCCATAGCCAATAACCTCTCATAGAAGTATTTAATCAAGATATTGTCCAGAATTTGGTGGTATGGGTATGTTGTGACATGCTTTTGGAACCTCACCCAGTACTCATGGAGTGATTCTCTTAGGAATTGACGAATACCACTTATTTCCTTTCGAAAAGAAGCAGTACGAGAAGCATGAAATACTTTTTCTAAGAAAATTCACTTCATGTCATTACATGTGGTTATAGAATCAGGAGGGAGGTAGTAAAGCCATGACATGGCAGTGTCAGCTGGGGAGAAAGGGAATTCTTGAAGTATGATTTGTTCCTTAGAAACCCCTTGAGGCTTCATGGTAGAGCACGCCACTTGGAACTCTTTAAGGTGGAGATGTGTATCCTCACCGACTAGCCTATGAAAATGAGGGAGAAGATGAATCAAACCCGATTTGAGTTTAAAATCATCTTCTATGTTTGGATATTGAATAATAAGAGGTTAGTAATTCATATAAGGGGCATAAAGTTCTTTAAGTGTTTGTTCCCTAGGATTAGCCATATCTAATTCAACTGGTTAAACAAGGACTGGTTCTTGAATGAGTTTATTATCCCTTAAGTTCCTCCTAAGTTGGAAAACATTTCTCTCAATTTCAGAGTCAAACAAATACAAGGGATTGTTTGGGAGGCTATGGGGAATTCATAGAGATTTGGAAGAAAGATTAAGATAGTTTTTTTATTTGTGTTTTTGGTGTATTATTTTTATGAGGAAGGCGGGTTTTTGTTTGTGTTTTTTTTAATTTTTTTAAATATTTATTTTTTTCATTTTTTACAATGACCAGAAACTAATGACTTCTTAAATTGAACCATCCCTAGAAATGACCCCATTTTAAACGTGCGGCTGATTGTCGCCTATCGACCGGTCAATGTTCCGATGCTCTATTAATGTTTATAGCAGCACTCGGGTCGAATCCTCGGCGATTATACTTTTTAAATAGCCAATTGTTTTTAGTTGATTGTATTTTGATTAGGGGGGTTTGTTTGCAGAGCATAATTTAAATGATTGATTAACTATAATTGGTTTAAAAAATCGATAAATATTGGGGTGAGTTCTTCATTAGGGAGTTAATATTGTGAAATCTTTGAGCTTTTCTTTATATTTCATTTAAATTAAAACTCACTTCACAATATAACGTTGATTGGAATTTCTAAGTGTTAAGTCTTTAATCCAAGCCTTAACATAACATAGGGTTCTAATAATTACCATTACTTGTTTATGGTAGTGTATTTATGGTTCCAATAATCCATGGAAACCACATGTTAAACAAAATATGTCATTAATCCGTGACATGTTAAGTCCAACATACACAAAGATATATTAACGAATACTCATCGAGAAAATACTCTCAATCACTTTACATCCCTAAATTTTGACTCACCCCAATGAGAGATTTACTCAGCCATTTTGGAGTTTAATAATATGGTTATAATGATTATTATGATAAATTAAGAATAGAATAAAAAGAAAGGGATAAGAAAAGCGTGATGCGTCGAACACACACACACGAACAATGAGAAAAATTAAAAAAAAAACTTTTGATTGAATGAGGAAGAAAAATAAGGGAATGGGATTCAACTATATTTAAACTATTTTAAGAACGCTAATATTAATCTACAGAATTTGTATTAGAATAAGAGACATTGAAAAAGAAACATGCATTAAAACAGAATTACAAAACACAAACTTACAAGATTATAAACGGAGAACAACACAAAAGTGAAAGGAAGCAAAGATATGAGGAAATGTATCTCAAGTAAAAACATGAGTATGGAAGGTAATACTTAGCCATTTTCAAGGATTTGGTCGTGACAATTGATGCTCATGTCTTCTAAAATTCCAACCCCTTTGAAGGAGAGGAGGGGGATGCATTTATATCCTAAGGAAGTCGACTATTTTCATTACCAATCTGTCCCTCCATGTGCATCTCCAATAAGGCTATTCAGAAAGCTGAATCTACAGATATCTCTTTCTTCAAAGATTTATATAATAATGTTGGCAGACCTCTCTCAAAATTTGGAGTCATTTGGACCTATCGAGCCAAAGTTATTGCCGTTTGATTAAACAATTTTAATCATTCCATTTCAATCAAATATTTTTGAAGCCCAAAATCTAAAAAGGTTTTTGAATAGAAAGATTCCTTCAAAGCTGAATGAGTTCTTCAACAAAGTCATCCGCCTATAGCTTAGCCTTCACACTGAAAAATCACAGCTCTATTTGATGATTAAATCATGAGATATGTCATGAATAGTTTCCAAATTTTAATTCCCATCTAGAATGATGGGTTGGACTTCAAGACATTAGTTCAGCCCCTTGTTCTTGTAGTTGGACTTTAGAATTTTTATCCATGGTTCCTTTGGATAATCAAGAACATATGGCGTAGTTTTATAAAATTTGGGCATTGGGATTTAGACCAGTAACTCAATCATCATTGATGGTCCAGTTTCATCACAAATTATTTGGGTCTTCTTGTGTTGACCATATGGGCCTTGAAATGGCAGAATTAGCCCATTATTCCTTCTAATTATATGTGAGAAATTGAATAAGGAATCCTAAAAAACAAGAACCACACTATTAGAATAATTTGGGTGAGAGTTATAAATAAAATAATAAAATGACTCAATTGGACTGATTCTGAAAATGCTGAAAAATTATACTTAGTATTAAAACATTAATATTTCACACAAATTATGCACACTTCATATAAAATCAGTAAATGGGGTATATAATAAGTCATTAAAATATTACTAAAATCAATATATAAAAGAATTGGTAAGTATTAATGAAGTTCCGTTATCGATTATATCTGATCGAGATTCGATATTCACATCCATGTTCTGTAAAAGTCTCTAATATAATCTAAACATTGAGATAAACTTAAGTACATCTTATCATCCTCAAACTAATGATAAATCATAGTGTAATATTCATATATTTGAAGACATGTTGAGATATTTTTCTATAGACTCTAAAAGAGGATGGGACCAAAATCTACCTCTGGTTCAGTTCTCTTACAACAATAGTTTCCACTTGAGCATCCAAATGGATCTATATGAATACCTATATGGGAAAAGATTTAGAACCCCAACATGATGGGATGACGTCTGCGAATATAGGCATTTATGACCTGAAATGGTTGAAGAAATGGCTGAAAATGTGAAAACCATTTGGTAGCACATCAAGGTATCCCAAATTCGATAAGAGATTTATGCAGATGATCATTGACAAGACCTAGAGTTTGAGGTTCAAGACATGGTATTCTTCAATGTATTACTATTGAATAAAATCCTGAGATTTGGGAATAAGGGAATGTTATGTCCCAAGTGCTTCAGACCCTTTGATATATTTGATCGTGCTAATGATGTAGCCTATCGACTAGAACATATGCCAACCATGTCTCTAGTACACAATGCATTCCATGTATCCCTCTTGAGGAAGAACATACCAGTTCCCTCACATGTGCTAAATCTAGAAGTGGTACATTTGGAAAATGATCTCTCTTATAAGGAGAACCCGAGGAAGATCTTAGACTATATAGATAATGTTATAAACAAAATTACTACTCACCTGGTCAAGGTACTACAAAAAAACCATATGTATGAAGAGGAAACAATGGAACTAGATGAAATGATAAAAGATAAGTACCCTCAATAGTTTTCACTGTAGTTTGTAATACAAAATTTTGATGGTGAAATTTCATAAGGAGGAAGAATTTATCAACCCAAAATTTTATCAATGGAAATATGCTTCTTATAATTATTACATATAGTATAAATCACCTAAAAACACATAGATAACATGATATAAACTTTTTAAATGAAGAATTAATGGAATAAGAGGTATTTCTTGAAGTTAAAGAACACATACCAATTGAATAGTAAATTGAACATTAGAATATTAATATGACCATTTGGAATATTAATCTATCCAATAGAATAGTGTCTTCACCTATGAAAGTATAAATAAAATTTAGGAATCTTATAAATGTAAATATGATATATTTATATCATAGTGTAAGTAAATAAATGTTTTAAAAATGATGAATAATGTGTTAAAATTTATAAAAAACAAAAATGGATTTTTATAAGTTTATAATTACTATAATTATTTAAAATGAATTTTATTTTCATAAAATTTATTCACAATTTATGATTATTTTTATATGATTATAAGATAATTTTATGAGATCTTAATTAATTTTCCAAAATATCATAAAATCTCTTATAATTTTAAAATCTGTATTTTTTGAATTAATGATTAGGTTATTTAAAAACTAAAGTTCTCATAATTAGATAATATTTTCATAAAATTGTTTGCATTTTTTAATTATATACATTGAAAAATGGTTACGTTTGATTTTTTTTATTTTTCTAAAATAATTTATTTTTTTGTGAATAGTGAACTACGGTAATTTACGGTATTAAACAAATACATGAAATATGGAGTCATAGATTATAAATGGATTATTTAAGACCCAAATATCATAATATAATTTATTATTTTAATATATTTAGTTAAAGCATTAAAACTATTGATAGTATTGAGAAAAAATAATAAAATAATGAGAAAATACCCCTCTCGTCCCCTATAAAAACCACCACTCACCACCTCTTCTCCTCACACCATTAAAGAATTTATCCTTTACAATAAAATTAAAATACTCTTACTAAGACTCTCCCCCACAACAAAGATTCATTGGTCTCAAAAAAATGCCAATCCCTTTTCCCTATGGTGGTTTTCAAGGAGGATAAATTCAAGAGGTAAAATCCTCTTTCATTTTCTTTTAACTTTTTTTCAATTTTTTTTCTTTTATTAGTATCTCCTAACCTCACCATATCCTAGTTAAATGAAATATCTATTAGTTTATATATACATTAATTATTTCATGTCAATGTAATAATTAATCATCAAACCTCTACTCCTCTCACATTTATTCTAAAAAATGAAAACATCATCCATGAGGTGTCGATTCACCACATTTACGGATAAAACATTTTTGTTTTTCATTACCACCTTAATGGATGATACTAAACCAATTATAAAGGTTGAAACATATTTTAAAATTTATTTTGTAAACATTTTTATGTTCTATAACTAACATATGAACCAAATACTAAATAATAAAATGAAACTAGTTGGTGGTGATCAAATAACCACCAAAATAATCTAAACAATTATCATTAACATTTATCTAATGAATAACACTCATAACATATAACTAAATTATATATAAGGCCAATTAATCTCATATAATGTAATTAATAACATATAACTCCAATTCTAGATAATTATCACCATTTTACATGAACTTCCATACTCATGTACAAGAAAACTAATCA
This sequence comes from Viscum album, assembly GCA_963277665.1. Lineage (NCBI taxonomy): Eukaryota > Viridiplantae > Streptophyta > Magnoliopsida > Santalales > Viscaceae > Viscum > Viscum album. The sequence continues at coordinate 1,809,637,146 of OY728159.1, read as the reverse complement.
TGAAAACCAAGAAAATGAAAAATCCTTAGCGAGGAAATTGAATCCTATAACTAATAAAAAAGTCAATAAATAAACTTAATAAAATTATTATAAATTAATTAATTTTATAAGAGTTTCGGAATTAAAAAAACTAATTTACTAAATTTTATTATCTAGTACATTAAGAAAAAGTGAAGAACCATTTTAGACAAAAGGTAAGGGATTCTCACTGAACCATCATTTCTCCTTTGGGTTATGAATAATCAATATTAACCTTAATGTAATTTCAAATTATTAATATGTCCACTTCATAGGTTCAATATTTATTTTCCATTAGTATTTACTTATCCCAATTTTTTGTCTTTTATGTGGAAATCGATGTTTTATAAGATTCCCTTTTCATTTCTTCTCGAAAAGCCAGCCTAATTAAAGGGAACATCACAATTTATTATCCATTTCTAAGAACCGTTCATAATATATTTTAAGACACCGTTATTTTTATGAAATCACTAATTTTATTTTGAAAGACTATTCCAGTTCATTTCTGTTTTTATACAAATAATTAATCATTTTCCCTCATTAAAGACTCTTTAATATTTCTCCTTAAACCGCATTAAAGTGGCTCATTTATAATGTTTATTAAATAGTTTTTTTACATGTTTACACTTTAGATTGACATAACTTGTCATATTCTATGATTGTTTTCCTTATTAATGTCCATGTATGTTATTAATCCATTATTGTATGGACACATTTATGATATGATCATTTTTTATAACATTAAACAGGATTAGAATACCCAATTATTTCCATGGGTAACCCTTATGTTTGATTATTCATATGGCACATATATGTATGAAAATGTTATAATGGGTGTTCCCAGATAGCACCCCAATGCATTTGGTAATGTTTAGTCTCATGAGACATCTTGTTTGGATAGGGGTAAACCTGATTCCTTTATGAGACTTTGTCCACCATGTGACAGAGTATTGGTAGTTAGCCTTGACTCATGTTTATGTCATGTTATATTTTATTTCCATGTTCCTATAATGCCATGATTATTTATTCCCATGTTATACATGTTAATGTTTCCATATAATTATTCATGTTCCATTTATTTTATATCATCATGTTATGCCTTATAACCCATGTGATGGGTTTTTTTCCAATGCTTAATCCCTTACTAGGCTTTTATCTCAACCCTTTTTTCATGTATTCACTAGGTTATCCTATATAGATTTAAGAGATCAGTGGAAGTTAGGAACTCATTATGGATATAAAATAAAAAAATTTAGTTTTTTTAAAAAAATTCTATTTAGGTACATATTCTTCCAAAAACACATTCACTGGTGGAAACTGATGTTATACCAATGGTTTTATACAATTTGTATAGAGAAGAAAATTGTTGGTATATCTTATACTAATGATTTGAATAACTGTTGTGTGATAAGGCATGTAGATAGACCTTTACCAATAATTATTCCTTAACCATTGGAATATACCACTGGAAAATCATCTATAGTAATTATGTATTAATAACCATTGGGATAAAAATATAAAAACAGTTTTTAATTATTGGTATAGAGACTAAGCCTTCAATCTATATCAACGGTTCTTAAACTATTTGTATAGACTTCTTCCAAGGGTTTTCCCAATGGTTTAGTAACAAAACATGGAATAAATGACCCTTCAAACTATACCAAAGATTTATGAACTTTTATTATAGAGTTCTTACAAAATTTAACATAGCAGACCCCTTCTATTTTACCTAGAGTATGACCAAATTCAATATAGCGGACAATACCAGCTCAAACATTCCATGTAGAAAAAATTACCATAAAACGCCACACTAAAAGTAGTTAAATACCTTACACATAATTTATTTAAAACAGAACAATATCATACACAAATCACAAACACATAATACATAGAATTCCCCCACTATGGAATACATTGAATTACCCTATTTTCCATACACAAAGCATAGAATACATAGAATTCACACAAAAATTCCACTTTTTCCACTATCTTCTCTTTCCTAGAGAATACACAAAATTTCACTATTTTATATATAATGCATAGAATTACCCCACATTTTCTCCCTTACTTTTCATAAAGTATGGAGTTCTCCAGAAATATTACAATAGCATAAAAATAATTTAAAAAACCAATACAACACCTGAAAAGGAAAAAAATTTCCATGATTTCACTAAGGATGAGTTTTCATGGGAGATCATAATGCCAAGTACCTAAAATATTTCAATAATTTTTTATTTTGTATAACATATAGTTATAATGATATCATTTATTTTTTTTGTAATTGATCACTATCATGTAACAAGGAAACCAGCATAGTTTCATAGGTGCATTTCTGAAATATATTTCTATTGTTCCCTATAAATATCACAATATATTGATGGAGTTTCAACAATTTCATGGGTTGGATACTCAATTATGGTTCTCTATGGTGGATTTACATGGATGTATTTAGATAAGTTCTACAGATGAAATTGCATGTCAGATCATTCATCCCAATATTGGAGGGTGGATTCATTCAAAGGGAGCTTGAATAATTATATAGTAACATGGAATAGAAAACTATGTGGATACAATGGATGGGTGGTGGTAACATATTTGGTAGTGGGACTTTAGTGTGATAATGAGAATATAAATGGATTGGGGTATTATTAGACTCGTATTCAATAAAATTTATCAAGTGGTATAATTTATGGTTATGATTTAGAGTGATTTTCATAGACAAATGTCAGATCTTTGAATGATTATTCAATATATGAAACACTTGGGTGATCCTAGAAGATGATAACACACTAACAACATGGAATTATCATTTTAGGAAGATTAATATAGTTTAACAGATATAGAATAATCATTTTAATAGATATTCAATTGTAGTAATCATGTTTTATGTTCGGGGAGGTATGATAAAATGCGTTATCAGCAGGTGGTTTGTTCAGTGGAAAGAGATGGACAAGTCCTATCTGAAATATTCAAATAGGAAGGATGAATTTTGTTGGTGGATACAAGTGTAGTCTACGTTTTTGAATTATGAATAGGTAATTTTTATACATGTAATGGTGGATTTATGAAAGATTTGGATAATTCATTGAGAGTTTTGGTAGGGGAATATTCCAGTATCAGTACCAATTTCCAAAGTAGATGAAGGAATTTATGACGTTCATGAAATTAAAAATTTCACTAATATAAATACATATAATACTTCCATAAAAATACTACCTCACTACATGATATCATGCTTACATTTGATGATATCCAATCAAAATCATAAAGACATGTAAGAGTAACAAAAAAATTAGTGTTATATAGAGGTAATCTAATCATTTTGAGGTGTCCTTTTTGATATACGGAAGGTCTGACATGAGGATATTTTAATGTTACCATTTTAATTATATGGATATATCATTGGCTAAATTGGTTAGAATACATAACCCTCTAAAATCTAGTGAAATTCAAGGGTGAAACAACTTTAATTTCCAATAAAAATATATCTACAGATTGAGTAAACTTTTTTGCTATTTATTTTTGTGTTTTTTATAAATTCTAGGTTGTTATTTTATACTATTTTTTATAGTTTTTGGGATAGTGTTTTACTAAAAACCACTTGTGTTGGTTAGGGGTTTTTTCGATGGTTTTCTTATTATTGTAGACATATTGGTGTAACTGTTATGTTTAAAGCACGACAAATATTTTTTTTCTGAACAATTCTTTAGTATGTGTTGGTTTGTGTACATGTGAACTGACTATGTGGATATATTTATATAAATTGTAAAATTTTGATAGTTGAATATGATTTTTTTGAAGTGGTCTAGACAGTGTATCATTATCATCCCCTTTGTACAGTTTCACACTAGTCTCAAAATTGAATAGAACTTAGTTCATACAAGTGAATGATCTCCTCTTACCAATAGTCATTTCAAAATTATCTTCTTGAATCATCATACTTTATATGTATAGAAAAAATCTCCATTTATACTACTAATAATCAAGGGATGGTCCAATGTTTCTTTCCCAGAGTGTGATGTGTCATCTGCTGCAATTTGGGAAGTGATATGTTTGATACGAAAACATATACTTGTTTTTTAAAATTGATATAGGTTTGGTACTAGAAATTAGAAGCTATTTCAGAATAAAGTCACCTTTTTTCAAGATCTACAATATTTAAGTTTGTAATATTGAATCTAGTTCTTAATTTTTTCTGCCATGTAAATTCTTCTTGTTTTCATAATACATAGTCTTCAACTATCTATTTCAGGTATTTCTCTCCCTTATCAATTCTGCTTGTTCACTAAATTATGGTCCATACACTTTTAATTTATTTTTATGAATGCACGAATAGGAACATTTTGGGCCCAAAAAAATGGTGTCTGTCTAAATTTACGTAATATTAATTTATCCCATTAAATAAAATGTGGGTCCATTATGATATGTAGCCAATGAAGAAAGATGGTCAGGAGATTCAACCTCACGACAGATTCCCCACACCCCAACCCCGCGACCGATTCTCCCCACCCTAACTCCTATATTTTACAAGACTCAAAATAGATTAAGAGGATGTATTATTTCTTAAGACCAAATTTTTTCTTTCAATTAATTTTAATTTTAAATTATCATCAGGATACCATATACATAATACACCTCCATAGGGAACCTAATGGTCTACTTGGGAGAACCCCTCCATTAGACCTCTCATTTTGTTCCCAATGACCCAATACCTATTTTATTTTTCACTCCACACACGACATGGGTCTCATATTTTCCTATATAACTAAATAACTTTTTATATATATCTGATATTATAAATGTAGGTTCCGGGAACAGCGGAAGCACGTTGGTGGGTGTACCAAACTTTAATTTTATGTTAACAACGATCAATCTGAGATTTATCATGACAATAAAACACTGAATCTTCGGCATTTAACGAAGAACGAAAAAAAATAAAGGGAGTATCAAAACAATATTGGGGATCATCATATGTTGGTTATAATTAATTTAATTAAAATACAATAATTACCTTGATAGAATTATCTCTCCATTGATGTTTCCAGTCATGTCCTGATGTGATTCATCTTTGTATCACAGAATCCAAGTGTAGGATTCCTCTAGTGGTGATCCACACGTGCTCCATGTATCTCTGGACGATGCATAGGGGATCTCTAGGTGCTAGCGTGAAAGAGACTTTGTTTGCGATGCCCGTCATCGATCACCTTGATTCGGTGGAGGTGGATCTCTCTCTCATGGCTTGAGAGACTTCTTGGTGGAAAAGGAATTTTCAATTGACTTGAGAGATTTTCCTAATCCGTTGTGCACAACACCAAAAAAATGGCTAGGCTAATGAGAATTATATAATTGGGATTTTAATTACATAGAATGATAAAATGAATTAATTACCCGAAATCATTTATTCATTTCCTTTAATTCTTAGTAATACCGCATTTCTAATAATAACAGTTGACTATTATTATTACTTGACATGTTTCTAGTGAATAACACCTAATATTATATAAATAAATATTATTATTTCTTATAAATTCCCTGAAAATAATACACAACATGTATATTTAATATACAGGGTGTGTACATTTATTTTTTCATTTTTATTTATTTAATCCACCACATTTATTAGACCTTGAATAATGGATATTTATTTCTCAAAAAAATATCCCTGCATTACTCACAAATAAATATACTATTTCTCTCATAATATATTCTCTTGAATAACTAGTGTCGAAATAAATGTGTGATCAGGCATCCCTGAATAATTATTAAACCAAAATCGGGAATAATATTTATTCAACTAGTTAACTTAATATTTAACTGAGATACATGGACAATGTTAGTGTGTGACCCTCAAAGACTCTTTCTCAGTGGCATTAGGTGGAGCCTGCCTAAAGTCCAAGGTTAGCGTCTAGCCACATGCCAAGGCACCCATAGAGAAAGAAGTTAATGCCCCAATGACATGTCACCTACTACAAATGATTACCGTGTAACGTAATCCATTTGTCTTGATATCTCGAATCATGTGGGTTGCATGCTAGTGCCATCAACCCATGTGCACGATTATTCATTCTTTAAATTTCTAGAATTGAAATTTCCCATTCCTCGCTATGGTCGTGGATTTATTTAGGCTATATCAATTCTATCAAAGGTCCTGATATATCTACTTATATTATGGAACTGAAGGGAAAATCCTTTCTCACATTATCTATTAAATAATTATTACTTGTGATGCACCCAACATATCCTACCTCTCTGTGAATAGTGTTTCATCATTTTTTTCGTCAATAAATCTAATTGTGCAAGTTGTAATACCCATTAATAATAATCTTAAATTATAAGGACCAATACACACATCTTAATATAAGAACATCCAATGACGGTATGAAATGTGGATTTCATATAGGCGAGTCACGTTCTCATAATATCCTTCTGAATATTACCAAGGGCGCACACCATGAGAAGGTCCCTCAATGTTTTATGAGTCCTCTCCCCTAATGGAATGTATTATTTGTGTCTCTCAAATAACATCATTTATTCATAGAACATATATTCAAGAGTAATTTTATGGCACTTCCAAGTTCTCATAATAGTAGGGATCCTCTATGAACCTTTATTGCAATAGCTATCCTTAAGAAATTATCACATGCATTGTCATGTAGAAGAAAAATCAATATGTGATAAGGTATTTATTAATGAATAATGTACAAAGTAGTTGGTTCTAGGCCACAAACTCCAATATAATTCCACTTGGACTAGAGCCAATGGCTAGCAACTTTTAACCCGCTAACTCTAACATGATATTCATGCTTCTACTGAGATAGGCCTTTAGTCATGTGGTCTTCCATGTTCTCTTTTGTGGACACTATACTCACTAAAAATTCACCCCATTGATAGAAATCCCTCAAGAGGTGATACATTCGAAGTATGTGCTTTTCCCATTGATGTGACCTTTTTTGTTTTTCAAGAGCCACCGCTGCAATATTACCACAATACAATGTGATGGGATCTTTACTGTTTGGAACCACATCATGCTCCTAGAAAAAGTTACGAATCCAGATGGATTCCTTAGCTGCATTGTAAGCCGCTATATATTCGGACTCCACATTAGAATCGGAAAAAACCAGTTGCTTTGAACTCTTCTAGCTCACAGCTCCTCCATTGAGACAAAAGATATATCCAAATTGCGATTTCTGATCGTTTAGATCTGTCTGAAAACCAGCATCATCATACCCTATGATGACAGGCTCATCATCTCCTCCATACACCCAAAACATATCTTTTTTTCTTCTCAGATACTTAAGGATAGTCTTAATAGTAGTAAAATGTTGTTCTCTAGGATCTACATGATATCTTCCTACCATTCCCTGTGCATAGGCAACATCAATCCTGGTACATAACATAGAATACATGATGGATCTTATAGCCGAAGCTTATGGGGTATTACTCATTCTATCTTTCTCTTATTGTGTCTAAGGACACATTTTCTTTGAAAGATGTAGGCCATGTGACCCTGGAACCAATCCCCTCTTGGATTGTTCCATACTAAATCTCATTAGTATATGGTCAATGTATGTACCATGACTTAGTCCAAGCAGCCTCTTGGATCTATCACGAATGATCTTGATCCCTAGAATGTAGGGTGCATCACCCAATTCCTTCATGGAGAAACACCTATTCAACCAGTCCTTAACTAACTGTAAGACTCGTAAATGTTTTCCAATAATCAATATGTTGTCAACATATACTACTAGGATAACGACCTCATTCCCATTAAACTGCTTATAAACACATGGGTCACATTTGTTATGAATGAAACCAAATTCTTTTATGGATATATCAAATGAAATGTTCCATGACCTGGATGATTTCTTTATTCCATAAATTGATTTCTACAACTTGCAAACCCGTTGGGATTCACCTAGTGTCAAAAACTGTTCTGGTTGTGTCATACAGATATCTTCTTAATGGTTTACCATTATGGAATGATTTTTTGACATCCATTTTCCAAATCTTGAAGTCATGGTAAGCTGTTATGGAATGTATGATTCTTATGGATTTAAACATCTTAACTGGAAAAAAGGATTCATCATAGTAAAATCTTTAAGGTTGTATGAATCCTTTAGCCACTAGACTTGATTTATAGGTGATTAATTGACCTTCCATGCCCATTTTTCTCTTGAATACCCATTTGCATCCAATAGGATTTACATCAACAAGATCATCGAACAGAACCCAGACTTGGTTCGGATACATGGAATACATCCCATAATTCATATCTTATACCCATCTTGAAAATTCTGAGCTTTATATAGCTTCCTTGTAGGAGAGAGTTTCATCATTGTCCAACAATAATGATTCACTATCCTTACTGACTAGGAAACCAAGTATCTCTAGTTCCCTTACCTCTCCTGAGATCTTACGATGTACTTGTGTATCTGGGACCTATTCAATGGGGACCTGTAGAACTTGTTTCTTTACTAACTCTTATGTATCTTGAGAATCAACTTCATCGAAGTCAATCTTCCTCCCACTATCCTTTTTAGGATGTTCTCCCTCTCAAGAAAGACGTATTGTATGGAGACAATCACATTATTGACTGAAGGGTTATATAGGTAATATCCTTTCCTTTCCTTGGGATATACTATAAAGATAAACTTCATTCCTCAAGGTGCTAGTTTGTTTCCTGATAATTCCTTAACAAATTCCTCGCATCCCTATACACATGTGTGCAACAAAATGGGCTTCATTCCATTCCATAACTCAGAGGGAATTCTATTTTACGCCTTAGTTGTTACTCAGTTTAATGTGTATGTTGAAGCTTGTAATGAATATCCCCCCAAAGGATAATGGAAGATCTTCATGACTCAACATCGACCTCACCATGTCTAACAAGGTGCAGTTCCTCCTTTCACTAACACCATTCCAGTGTGGTGCATACGGAGGAGTGAGCTGAGATAGAATCCCAAACTCCCATAAAAGATCGATGAACTCTTGGTTCAGATATTATTCACCTCGATCTGATCGAAGCTTCTTTATCTTCTTACCAAGATGATTCTCTACTTAATTCTATAATTCCTTAAATTCCTACAAGGCTTCCAACTTATATCTCGTTATGTAAATATATCCATATATACTCAAATCATTAGTAAAAGTAATGAAGTAAGAATATCCACCTCTATCTTCTAATGGAAATGGTCCACAAACATCTGTGTGCACCAATCCTAGAAGCTCTGTGGCCCTTTCACCCTATCCACTAAAATGCGGCTTCATCATTTTACCTAGTAAAAAAGTGTGACATCTATCAAGTTGTTTTATCTCAGTAGAGTCTAAATAGCCATATTGGCATATCTTTGTCAAGTTATTCTCGTTTAAATGACTGAGAAGGTGATGCCACAATTGTGTGGTGTATGAGTCATGTGAGTTTGTTTCATTATCGATTTACAACACTTTGTTTTCATAATTTAATACATACAAACCATTATTTAAATGCACCATACCATTACATATGTTGTTTTTATAAAATAATCAACCCTTATTTCAAAATTGAAAAATAAATCCATCCATATCCAAACATGAAACAAAAATTATGTTTTTGGTGATAATAGGAACATACTAACAAATATGTAAAACCAAAATCTTCCATGTTGGCAATGAGAGATGGTAATTTCCAATGGCCAATGCAGCTAGCCTCGCACCATTGGCAGCTTGAAGACCCACCTCTCCTCTAGAAATCATTCTAAATCTACTTGGTTCCTGCATTTGAATATAGATGTTATCCCCCCAAGATGTATCTAATACCCAATGTGTAGAAATGGAAAGATTGCACTTGATAACGAATGAAAATTTAGCATCCCCATGATTCGGGGTGCAGTTCATCTTCTAGTGGCATTGGTTTCCACATGATAAACATACTGACTCCTGTTACTTGCCCTGCCTTTGTATCTTCCCCTTCTTGGAGGGATGGTGCTTGGGGGATTCAGACTTTTTATATGTCCTTGGACCCTTTTCCTTGTCTGTCCTTTTCTTATTCACCATAAAAACTGAGGGTTCTTCACGCCCCATGTCAATATCTACATGGATAATTGAGGTCAGAAGTTCCAACAGACTCTTCTCATTGTTTCCCATGTAACAATTGATAATAAAGTTAGAGAAGGTCTTGAGTAGTGATGATAGGATGAGATCCGTATGCAACTGATCTGGGAACATAATCCCTAAGATGTACACGCATTCAATGTAGCCAATAAGCTTGGTGGTATGAGGCCTTGCTGGTGTAGATCCTCCAAGCTTATTTGTAAAAAAAGTGTTGGAGACCTCATATCTGTAACAGCCCAAGATTTTATAAAAAAAATATTCTTTTTAATTTTATTAATGTCTTGTGTTGTACGCTACACCAAAAGGAGCTTGCACAACACGCATCCTTGTCTTGCCTTGCATTACATGCAATCGCGACCTTCCTCGATAGCGTGTGTAATACGCAATACCGAGTTTCACTAAACAACGACGTGCTATTAAAATATTATTAAAACTAGCCGTTATGAATAGTAATAACCACTTTTTAAAATTCTGTAAATCTTATTTTTCAAAATGAACTTCATTCTTGGATTCGGAGTATTGAATTTAGCCTAAGGTGAAATTTTGGTACTTTTCGGATAACTTTCATATTCTGATGAATAGTGAAAAATTACTAAATTATAATTAAAAACAACTTTTTTAATCGAAATAATTAATAGTGATAAATTATTAATTTGAGTGGTTTTAAAATATATTTAGAATATATTTTTACAATTTAATACAATGTTGGTCATTGGTTGTAATTTCACATTTAAACCAGACATAATCAAGTGTCAATCTTTTGATATATATTGTTTCCTAAAAACACGCTATTTATTTTAACAGCGGGATTTAATTATAAAATTAATTAATGCAACTTCTATGTTATGAATTTGGTAAAATAGATTTCATTTTTGAATTCGGAATATGAAATATTGCTTAGGATGAAATTTTGGCATTGTTCTGAAAAACATCAATTTTTGATGAATAGTGAAACTACTAAGTGGTAGTTAAAAAAACTGAATTTTTCATAAAACTTAATTTTGCCGCTTCTGTGAATGGAATTTCGAAAATCCGAGAGACACGGTTAATATCAAGGACTAAAATGTGGTTCAATGAGATGAAAATAATTTTTTGGTGAATAGTAACTTTTTACTTTTTTTTTTACCGCGGTTAATAGTAAATAGGGTAACTAAGGGTAAATATGATATTACTATTACCCTAACACATGTCCTAATTCTATTGGACAAGTGTAATTCGACCAAAAACAAACTTAGGAATAACATATGACCATTTAGGCCCACTTGGATTAGATTAGGACATTTATTATTAATTTATTTAAAGAAAGGTTAAAATAGTTAAAATCAAAGTTTAATAAGTAAATCATTTTTAATATTGGGTTATACATAAGATAAATTCGATTGTAAATATTCATTAGAAAGATAAAAAGATTTCCTACATGATGGTATTTTATTTGTAATTTTTAGACATAAAATAATTTATTTTATTTATGACACAACAATGATTGAATAATTATCTTATTAATGAAATATTGACATAATTGATGTTATAAACACCAAAATAAATGTAATTTGAGATTTTTTATGAATTACAATAATTTTCTAGGTTACTATGATATATTAATGTTGATTTAATCAACTTGGTTCGAACATTTAATTCTGTTATGACTTTCACAAAAATCATATATCAAATAGTGTCAAAATTGACACAAAATAGTTTTTAAATCAAATATTATATTATTAATTGTTATTGTATTCCTAAAAATCTAAGGTTCGGCCAAAGGACTTAGATAAGGATATATATATTAATAATAAACAATTTGGGGTTCGTTTGGCATGTTATAGTAAGTGTATTAACCATATAGTGAAAGAAAACAAAAAGACATGGTAAAAGTTAAATTATTTAACTTAGAGTTAAATCTAATTGATAAGGTTAAAATAATATCCTAAACTTGTCTAAATTCTATTGGTTGATATGATTTCGACCCCTCCCCACCTTATCTTCGAAATAAGACCCTTTGGAACCATTATAAACCGATTTTGACTTTAATATAAAATAATATTTTGAGATATTCCTAAGGTGCCCCTCTCCTCCCTTATAAAAGGACACCTCCTCCCCCTCCTCCTCACACCAATTTGAGCACTCAAGCTCGGCCAACCTCTGCCAAAATATCTTCTTCACTTCCCTAGAAACATCCTAGAGGTTCTGGTCTTCCTCAAAGACCAATTTTAGTTCCCTAAGAGGAGGTCTCCAAAAGGCGCTTCAAAGAAGAGGTAATTACCGTTACCAATTCTTTCATCTTTATTTCTTCTTCCACTTCTTCTTCTTAGGTTGTTTCATTATGATGTAATAACATCAGTATCACTAATATAATGATATGTTATTATAAGTATGAAACAACCCTATTTCACCATCTATCCATCCTACGGAAAAAGAAATCACCGCGCGTGCGTACGTACGGAATACCGTCTCCACGCCGTGGTGTAATCTATTTTCCACCACCACCTTACATGGATGGGTATAATGGTGTAAAGAATAACTATACATAGTTATTACAACATCATATTGATTATGATATATTGTATAATCCACTCCAATTCAATTCAATATTTATAGAAATGATATCATCGCTCGTGCGTACGTACGGAATACCGTCTCCACGACGCGATGAGATTCATTCTCCATGTTAACCATTTAAGAATGATTATAAAGTATATATAAGAAATAATTATGAAATATATGACATTATAAAGCTACTGGATTTATGTATATATATATATATATATATGTCATCTACTTACTTCCATTTCAAGACAATAAGTAAAGGAAAACAGCGTTCATGCGTACGTACGGACTACCGTCTCCATGAACGGTGTTTTTCATTTTATTTATATATATATTATATATATATATATATACTGAATATATATGATATATAAATCATATTTTATATTCTGGAAGTAAGTAAATAATGATATAATTAATAATTATGTCAAGAACAACAAGTCAAAACACCTACGATAAATGAAACGATTTTACCCAAAACGCTTCTTTAACATGGAATTTACAAAAGAACGGGTAATATAATGTCTTAAGTGAACCATATATGATATCATAACAATGAATATGATTCTGTAATAAGTGAATGACATTATTTAAATCATTATACAGGAGTTTCGGACACATACGAATCAAATCGGACCTAAGGTAAGGGAAATATCACAATCTCATTTTGATACGAGATTGTTTATTCGTAAGTATTTACTGGGGTGTATTTTATCATCCACATCCATGTTTCATCAATATGTAATATTATTTCCATCCACCTACAATTGTTTAAATCCATTTTTACCCTTCGGTGAGTTTTTAGTAATATCTATGAAAGGAATCTTTTGTCATACGAGGTACTTTTTGACTTTTCCGACAAAAGTACGAAGAATGTTTTTTTTAACTTATACGGCACGAACGGATTTCTACTGTTTTATAAAGCATTATTTTCATGAATCTTCCTCCAAAAGATTTCATGACTATTTCCAATAAAATCTCTTTCTTTTAAAATTGCATGATGTTTTGTGAAAAGAAATTGATTTTGAAGAAGAAAGGATATTTTCCTCAAGAATTCAATTCAAGTGTTTTATCAAAATTATTTTCCATATAAGATAATAAAGGGTTCTGTTTCTATCCATATTTTTACATTGATTTGACTATGTTGTGATGGAATTATGTTTATGAATTCCTTTATCTTATATGAATTGATTTATGATGTCATGATGTTTCAAGAATCCCATTTTTGTTACATGTGTTATGCGATGATGTATGTTTTATGATTATGTGGCACACATAAGAAAGGATTCATTATGAGATGGGTGGGACCTATATCTCCCTCCAATGCATTGGGTAAAGATTTTATATCTCATGAGATAGACATGGCTGAAATGGTAGGTTATACTGGTTCAGTGAAACAGGACTGAAACGAGGGTTACTCGATTCAGAAAGGGACTTTGTCCACTAAGATAGTCTTGGCAATGAGTCTTGACTAACAAGAAATGATTTTCTATGATTATGTGTGTATGCCACAAAGTTTCATGTTTTATGTTATGATTATTGGGATTACATTTCACTTCTATGATATATCCCATGTTATGATATTATGAGCTCTTTTGCAGGTTAAGATTTCCAAAAGCTATGTATATGATGTGATTGATTTTTCTTTTGTTTACCCTTACTGAGCATTTGAGCTCACCCTTTTATGTTTTCTTTTCCCCAGGATATAAAGAAAGGTTTTAGATAGAAAAAAGGGATGACCTTTATGGGAGATATTGAAGAACTTTCACCACGATTAGAAGATTACGTTCCGAGTTTCCAAAGACACTAAACTATTACGATCCTTGTGTGTGTGTTTTTGTTATGTACTAAGTATTCCGCAAAAGTAATGTAATGTCCATGTACGTCAAGCTTCGGGTCTCTACAGTTGGTATCAGAGGAAAGGTTTAGTCAACCTTTGGAAACTAGGATGCGAAAACGTTAGTGAGATTCCTAGAGATATTTCTAAGGTATGTCTAGGGATGTCCCTAAGGATAAGTATACGTATAGGATATATTCCTAGAACTATGGTAATGATATTAGATTAAACCTAAGAAGTTAGGTATTGAGGATACTTTCCCTTTACTATGTTGTTTTCTCTAGCATGATTTTTGATTCTCACAAAATTATTTTTGTGTTTTAGTTAAGGGAGGGAACCAAAAGGAATTCAGTTAACATTGAATCCAATGGAAAAATTGGTGACTATGAGCAACAAAATTGTGTAATGCCTAGAGAGAAAGATGTTGTGATTATGCCGAATCAATCATCGCGATATATGATTAACAAGGTGAAATTTAGTGGTATGCCTAATTCTTCAAAGAAGAGGAAGATAGACTATTATGCATGTTCGCATGTTGAGGAGCATAAAGAAAGGAAGATTGAGATTTTTAAAGAAGGGAAGAAGAACCTTGAGGAATACCTCAAATGGAGGGACCGATGTTATCTGTGTGGAGAAAAGGGTCATAGAGTGACAGACTGTTATGGAGTTCAATGTCTTATTTGTGGAGAACATGGGCATTACCCAACTCAATGCCCTGACCTAAAAAGTTACTTCTAAATCAAGGAAGGACTTATTCCAGGATAATCATTGATGTGGATGGACTGAAGTGTTTTGGTATTCAAGAATAATGTTGTTGAGGTACTTTTATGGTGTATTGAAATATTTAAGTATTGGTCTATTGTGGTTTTCAATAATTTTAAGGTACCAATAACTATGAAAAGTGATTCAAATATTTTGGAAAGTAGATGATAAGTGCATAATGAAAGGATAAGAAGATAATGAGATGTTTGATTGTATTCATGAGCTCATGATTGATATAAGGACTAAGTGATATCATGGTTTGAGTATAAATAATTTTGAGGATTTTGGTATGTGTAAAGTGTTAACTTTTAACTGCATTCAAGTTTTCACTAAGGTTCAATGGGTATTCAAGAGTATACATGATTAAGGACTTTGAATGTTTGGAATGTGACCAACAAAACATATCTTATGATATATGGGGATCAACGATGATATTAAATCTCTGGTAATTGTTTTCACTATGTTATGAGAGTGGACTGCAGTATTATGGATAAGCCTAAAGATTGGAATGGATTGTGTTGGACGTAAGTTAGTATTGTTTAAGGATAGAAATTTTTTTTTCGATATTATTGATGGGATGTTATAGTAATATAGTTTTGGAAAAAGGACAACCTGCAGGACGGGCGACAGCCCATCGCTTCGGACAAGGCTGTAGGAATCGAACCCACAACCAAAGTGCGACTGGCCTTTATCGCCTACCACTGACCTACATGAAGTCCCTGTTTAGTAGAAACTAGTTTTATTATATTAAGCAGTATGATATATGAAGTATAAGTCCATTTTAGGAACCATATATGATTAATCTCACTATAGATCGACTTATGTGTATAAGTTTTGCTAACCTTTTGTTTGAGACAGATGGAATGACCTGTCATTCTATCACATGATCTGCTAACACTTCACGAATAACAAATTCAACTTCATTTATTTAAGAGATGAAGTGGAAATTATTCAAAGCACGAACAACAGTGAGATTGTACCAAAATAAAGTAAGTATTTATTCTAATTCAAATTTTCAACTTTAGGGGAAATGATCTTGAAAACCAAAAATGTTGTCTTAGTGATCTTATACCTGATGAATCAGATGGTACCTTATATCATCATAAATCTATGGATTTGTGATTATTGGCTTTTCCATAGCCATGTTCTCTACCACTCTCCATCAGAACATGATGGTTAGATTTCTCTTCCATATCCATATTTTCACCTATGTGGAAACCCAATGATTAGTTTATTTGGGTAACCGTTACGTTTCATACTTTTGTTTTTAAAGATTGGTTTTGATATTCCTTTTTACGATGTGGGTTTCTATTAAAGAAACTTTCGAATAGTAAACCATTTATAACCCCGACGAATTTCGAGGGCGAAATTCTTTTTAAGGGGGGTAGAATGTAACAGCCCAAGATTTTATAAAAAAAATATTCTTTTTAATTTTATTAATGTCTTGTGTTGTACGCTACACCAAAAGGAGCTTGCACAACACGCATCCTTGTCTTGCCTTGCATTACATGCAATCGCGACCTTCCTCGATAGCGTGTGTAATACGCAATACCGAGTTTCACTAAACAACGATGTGCTATTAAAATATTATTAAAACTAGCCGTTATGAATAGTAATAACCACTTTTTAAAATTCTGTAAATCTTATTTTTCAAAATGAACTTCATTCTTGGATTCGGAGTATTGAATTTAGCCTAAGGTGAAATTTTGGTACTTTTCGGATAACTTTCATATTCTGATGAATAGTGAAAAATTACTAAATTATAATTAAAAACAACTTTTTTAATCGAAATAATTAATAGTGATAAATTATTAATTTGAGTGGTTTTAAAGTATATTTAGAATATATTTTTACAATTTAATACAATGTTGGTCATTGGTTGTAATTTCACATTTAAACCAGACATAATCAAGTGTCAATCTTTTGATATATATTATTTCCTAAAAACACGCTATTTATTTTAACAGCGGGATTTAATTATAAAATTAATTAATGCAACTTCTATGTTATGAATTTGGTAAAATAGATTTCATTTTTGAATTCGGAATATGAAATATTGCTTAGGATGAAATTTTGGCATTGTTCTGAAAAACATCAATTTTTGATGAATAGTGAAACTACTAAGTGGTAGTTAAAAAAACTGAATTTTTCATAAAACTTAATTTTGTCGCTTCTGTGAATGGAATTTCGAAAATCCGAGAGACACGGTTAATATCAAGGACTAAAATGTGGTTCAATGAGATGAAAATAATTTTTTGGTGAATAGTAACTTTTTACTTTTTTTTACCGCGGTTAATAGTAAATAGGGTAACTAAGGGTAAATATGATATTACTATTACCCTAACACATGTCCTAATTCTATTGGACAAGTGTAATTCGACCAAAAACAAACTTAGGAATAAAATATGACCATTTAGGCCAACTTGGATTAGATTAGGACATTTATTATTAATTTATTTAAAGAAAGGTTAAAATAGTTAAAATCAAAGTTTAATAAGTAAATCATTTTTAATATGGGGTTATACATAAGATAAATTCGATTTTAAATATTCATTAGAAAGATAAAAATATTTCCTACATGATGGTATTTTATTTGTAATTTTTAGACATAAAATAATTTATTTTATTTATGACACAACAATGATGCAGTAATTATCTTATTAATGAAATATTGACATAATTGATGTTATAAACACCAAAATAAATGTAATTTGAGATTTTTTATGAATTCCACTAATTTTCTAGGTTACTATGATATATTAATGTTGATTTAATCAACTTGGTTCGAACATTTAATTCTGTTATGACTTTCCCAAAAATCATATATCAAATAGTGTCAAAATTGACACAAAATAGTTTTTAAATCAAATATTATATTATTAATTGTTATTGTATTCCTAAAAAATCTAAGGTTCGGGCAAATGACTTAGATAAGGATATATATATTAATAATAAACAATTTGGGGTTCGTTTGGCATGTTATAGTAAGTGTATTAACCATATAGTGAAAGAAAACAAAAAGACATGGTAAAAGTTTAATTATTTAACTTAGAGTTAAATCTAATTGATAAGGTTAAAATAATATCCTAAACTTGTCTAAATTCTATTGGTTGATAGGATTTCGACCCCTCCCCACCTTATCTTCGAAATAAGACCCTTTGGAACCATTATAAACCGATTTTGACTTTAATATAAAATAATATTTTGAGATATTCCTAAGGTGCCCCTCTCCTCCCTTATAAAAGGACACCTCCTCCCCCTCCTCCTCACACCAATTTGAGCACTCAAGCTCGGCCAACCTCTGCCAAAATCTCTTCTTCACTTCCCTAGAAACATCCTAGAGGTTCTGGTCTTCCTCAAAGACCAATTTTAGTTTCCTAAGAGGAGGTCTCCAAAAGGCGCTTCAAAGAAGAGGTAATTACCGTTACCAATTCTTTCATCTTTATTTCTTCTTCCACTTCTTCTTCTTAGGTTGTTTCATTATGAAGTAATAACATCAGTATCACTAATATAATGATATGTTATTATAAGTATGAAACAACCCTATTTCACCATCTATCCATCCTACGGAAAAAGAAATCACCGCGCGTGCGTACGTACGGAATACCGTCTCCACGCCGTGGTGTAATCTATTTTCCACCACCACCTTACATGGATGGGTATAATGGTGTAAAGAATAACTATACATAGTTATTACAACATCATATTGATTATGATATATTGTATAATCCACTCCAATTCAATTCAATATTTATAGAAATGATATCATCGCTCGTGCGTACGTACGGACTACCGTCTCCACGACGCGATGAGATTCATTCTCCATGTTAACCATTTAAGAATGATTATAAAGTATATATAAGAAATAATTATGAAATATATGACATTATAAAGCTACTGGATTTATGTATATATATATATATGTATGTCATCTACTTACTTCCATTTCAAGACAATAAGTAAAGGAAAACAGCGTTCATGCGTACGTACGGACTACCGTCTCCATGAACGGTGTTTTTCATTTTATTTATATATCTATTATATATATATATATACTGAATATATATGATATATAAATCATATTTTATATTCTGGAAGTAAGTAAATCATGATATAATTAATAATGATGTCAAGAACAACAAGTCAAAACACCTACGATAAATGAAACGATTTTACCCAAAACGCTTCTTTAACATGGAATTTACAAAAGAACGGGTAATATAATGTCTTAAGTGAACCATATATGATATCATAACAATGAATATGATTCTGTAATAAGTGAATGACATTATTTAAATCATTATACAGGAGTTTCGGACACATACGAAGCAAATCGGACCTAAGGTAAGGGAAATATCACAATCTCATTTTTATCCGAGATTGTTTATTCGTAAGTATTTACTGGGGTGTATTTTATCATCCACATCCATGTTTCATCAATATGTAATATTATTTCCATCCACCTACAATTTTTTAAATCCATTTTTACCCTTCGGTGAGTTTTTAGTAATATCTATGAAAGGAATCTTTTGTCATACGAGGTACTTTTTGACTTTTCCGACAAAAGTACGAAGAATGTTTTTTTTAACTTATACGGCACGAACGGATTTCTACTGTTTTATAAAGCCTTATTTTCATGAAGCTTCCTCCAAAATATTTCATGACTATTTTCAATAAAATCTCTTTCTTTTAAAATTGCATGATGTTTTGTGAAAAGAAATTGATTTTGAAGAAGAAAGGATATTTTCCTCAAGAATTCAATTCAAGTGTTTTATCAAAATTATTTTCCATCTAAGATAATAAAGGGTTATGTTTCTATCCATATTTTTACATTGATTTGACTATGTTGTGATGGAATTATGTTTATGAATTCCTTTATCTTATATGAATTGATTTATGATGTCATGATGTTTCAAGAATCCCATTTTTGTTACATGTGTTATGCGATGATGTATGTTTTATGATTATGTGGCACACATAAGAAAGGATTCATTATGAGATGGGTGGGACCTATATCTCCCTCCAATGCATTGGGTAAAGATTTTATATCTCATGAGATAGACATGGCTGAAATGGTAGGTTATACTGGTTCAGTGAAACAGGACTGAAACGAGGGTTACTCGATTCAGAAAGGGACTTTGTCCACTAAGATAGTCTTGGCAATGAGTCTTGACTAACAAGAAATGATTTTCTATGATTATGTGTGTATGCCACAAAGTTTCATGTTTTATGTCATGATTATTGGGATTACATTTCACTTCTATGATATATCCCATGTTATGATATTATGAGCTCTTTTGCAGGTTAAGATTTCCAAAAGCTATGTATATGATGTGATTGATTTTTCTTTTGTTTACCCTTACTGAGCATTTGAGCTCACCCTTTTATGTTTTCTTTTCCCCAGGATATAAAGAAAGGTTTTAGGTAGAAAAAAGGGATGACCTTTATGGGAGATATTGAAGAACTTTCACCACGATTAGAAGATTACGTTCCGAGTTTCCAAAGACACTAAACTATTACGATCCTTGTGTGTGTGTTTTTGTTATGTACTAAGTATTCCGCAAAAGTAATGTAATGTCCATGTACGTCAAGATACGGGTCTCTACAATATCTCTCATGTCTCGCATTCTCTTGGTAGAGATCCTTAAGGTAATACATCATGATATATGCATCCATGCTTTCATGCCGCTTCAAGAGCTCATTAGACATGTCTGATAGCATGAAACATTGGAAATATGTGGCATCATCCATATGTTTCATATACATAGATAGTTACTCAACACTGGCCACTTTTATAGGTGCAATAGGAACATTCTCTTCCAGCACATACAATTTCCTCTCATGGCAAAGGATGATGCGTGAACGCCTCTGCCATTCTTGGAAATTGGTGCCAGTGAGAAGGTTTTCCTTCTCGAGTATGGTTCACAATGATATGTTTTAATTCATTCTTTTGGTAGTTTCTAAAAATTATGATGAGAAAAGGTTTAGTAATTTATTATGATAAAACTAAGACAACTAAATAAAATAATACTTATTAGTCTAACACTATTTTATCTAAATCTAATATCCCTCACCATTGACTTCAGAATATTCTTTTGCATGAATATTCTAGTGGAAAAGATCTATATTTCCCTTCCAATTACGCCAACTAGGGTTGGTCAAGAAACTGGAAGGGTTTTAGGTAGGCATTCCATATTCCAACTGCATTAACTCCCAGCTCCTTGATCTGATGAGTGGACTCCCCGATCCTGAAATCCTGTTATTTTGGATTTCCTCAACATTTGCCTCTTGGTCGCACCAAGTCCTTCTGTGGTAGTCAATCCTTGATGTGAACCAAGTGAAGTCAAACCCAAAACCTTGAATTAGAATTCCCTGATAATTGAAATCACCCCAGCTAAGTTTGTCCAAGAACATTGAGCTATGGTTCGATTCTAAACAAGATTATGGAAGGGTATACTGACTTAATATTTCCTTGAGGAATTTTATCCTTATACATAAATTTTCATTTTATTATCTTTGATTAAATGCTTCTTAATATTAAGTGGGATATACTTAAGTGATTATGTCACAACCCCCTCCCCAAAAAGTGTACCCCCTCCCCCCCCCCTCGTCTGACAATGTGATAAGGGAGATAATGACCCCCGAGTCCCACCTCCAGTAGGCCCCGGGTTGGGAACTAGCACTAAGGATATAGTAAACACACAGATGGGAGGAATTACCCTCTAAGAGAACACATGCGAAAGAGTGTGATAAGAAATACACCAACCATCTCCAACTCAGACTGAAATATAAATCAAAACCCAAGTGAACATATGTAATTTAATGCAATGCTACTAAAACTGAAAGCGGAAAACTGCAAGTTCCCGAAAGAAAGTAAAAACAGCATTAACCAAAAGACCGAACAACTCCTACAATTCCAAGCTAGTAGAAGCTATCTTGATCTCCAACCTACACCAAATGACTGGAAAAACAGTTTATATAAATATAGATTGAGTATAATAGTAAATTCAGTAGGATCCTTCCCAAAGACTCTCATGCAAATGTAAGGAAATCATGAAAAAGCACAGTGAACAACAAGTGAAACTAACTCATCACCTAAAAAGGTATACTAAGTTCCCATCCTCAGCTTAGATACTCTCAACAAGTAACGCATACAATATAATATAATTTAAATTATATAATAATGAATATCAAGGGTATCCCACAACTACTTCCCCACTGGTTTGCTGCTTTACCCCAATATCGCACTTCCTAAGCATCTCTCTCCAAAAAGTATTACCTCCAAACACTAGGACGAAGCACCACAACAAGCACCTTGTGCAACAAAACCACAACGTCCACACAAGAAAGTAACCATGTAGTTTATGGGACCCACCATAGCTCGTATAACATGTATCATACATCATGGATTATACCTCAAGCCATTACAGCCCATACACCGAGTAAGGATCCTCAAGCCATCATAGTCTATACACGTTACACCTATAGTATTCCATTAGATACTATATCTAGAATATATGTGTGTGAATAACCGCAAGCCATTACAGCCCTCTACACACATATATGGGGAAAACTAACCATTGTACCTACCAGCACAAGTAACTACCAAGAGATGAGAGTGGGGCCAAAGGGGGTAGTCATCCATCCATCCTCCCACCAGAATGTTGGGGAAAATACCCCCCACGGTACAGAATCTCCAGGGTGTAAGTTGCACTAAATGAAGGGGGGTAGTGTATAGATACACAAAAAACTAAAGAATATACTATATATCACAACCACACTATAGGTATATCCTATTCTTAGACTCAACTATAGAAAATGTCTCTTGGACTCCCAACTACCACATTTAAGACTAGGTATCCTATAAGCACACAACCATCCAAAGAGATTTATTACATTAAATTATTCCCTTTTTTCCAGTTACACATTACATTAATTAATTATTTAAAAATTAATTTACCATTAATAATTTCCACGTTATATTTCATTTTAATCACTCCAAAAGTCCACTTTCCCTTTAAAATTATAACCTCATCATTTCGTTCAAGCAATCTCCAACCCCATATATTAACATCATTTATTCAATTATTTATTTACAGCTTTACTTTCCCATATTCCTTCTTAATATATAAAAACATTCTTTGCTACTAGACATAAGAGGGAAAAACATGGTGAGTAGATAAACTACTCGTTGAGTCTTTTCCGCCTATAGTAAGATCATAGATGCATCCTCCCTTGAGAAGATAGACACAGAAAGCACGTGGCATATCTTGTGTGTCTTCGCCCCTTTCGGAAGAAGGGTAAGTAAGACCATCTACCTCAAGTTGTAGGAATAGTAAAGCAGACAACCAATCAATGAAATAGCAAGCATCCAAACATTCACATCCAACTTGTTCCATTATCCATTATGTTCTCTCTGACACCCACATGCGTACACCGATGCATCTCACCACTCTTTCTATCATCTTCGGCCATAACCAATAGGCATCTCTACACCCACATATCACAACATTAATCCAGGCTCACATCACAACTCATGCAGAAGGAAAACAAACATCATTTCAATTGGGCTCTTAGCCCTTAAAAAAGTAAAAAGGGTAACTCAGAACCCTAAAAGGAATTACCTTTTATCAAACAAACAGTTCTTTAATCTGTCTTTGATTAAGTAATTTATTATTCTTATGTTCCAAATATGGGAAATATAACAAGTAAGCTATCAAAAATAATTAAACATGCTTACTACACCAATTTTATTAACATCCAATTACAACAACATCAATCGGATTCATTCACATGCCTCTTTATCTTTAGTAAAGAGAATATCAATTAATTATGGCTTTATGTTCTTTACTAATTTTCATCATGAATAAAAATCTAAACAATAAAGGTTTGATATCACACTATCTAGAAAAAAAAGAAGCAGTATCATATGATCAATATAAATTTATTTATTCGGTTCAAATATATATTATATAAATTCCATTGTGATCCAGTGGGATAAAACATGCTAACAATAAAGTTTCACCCAAAATAAGAGAGAAGAAAAGAATCCATTACCTCAAATAGTTCTTGACATTCCTTATAAGAGAAGGATCCACACAACAGGTTATGATTCCTCCCCTCTGACAATTGTATCCACCTAAGGATACAGAGACACCACCACATAGGCCAATGCCTAAGATAAGCCTATTAGGAACATGGGGGTAAAATTCCATAAAAAGGGAAGGATAACGAAGGATATGAACTCGAAATAATTAAGATAGATCATACCTTATATCAAATACTAATCGATATTTCTTGGTTTCATCAAACCAGAGTGGAAAAAATCCTAGGAGGAATGTTTGATTGCACAAATCCTACGGGAAGGAATGGGATGTTCGAGTGTCTCACACCTGAGAACAAGGAGGAAGAACTTGGGAGGAAGATATCTCTTCCCCTTAGAAGATTTAACAGAGTAGTGGTTTATGATGCAATGGTTTTTTCATTAAAATAAGATCACATGAAACCACATGGTTTAACCAAGTTAAAACATCATGATGCATAGGATAAATTAATATAGGAGTTAAGACCTTTGAATCGACCTTAGAGTCCTTAAAACAAGGATTTAAATGCCTTTTACTTCAATGGAAATGTTAAAGGGGTGAACTGTAGGAAACTGGAAACCCTGTTCACAAACTCAAAATTTGGAAAAGGAAAAACATTGTTCATGAACCTCACTGTTGGAACCCCACCATTCTAGAAACACTATTCATGAACTCAAAATTTGGCAAATAAAAAAGGTCACTATGGGAACCTCGCTGTTTTGGAAACATTGTTAATGAACTCCAAATTTGGCAAAGGAAAAAGGTCACCATTAGAACCTTACCGTTTTGGAAACAGTGTTCAAGAACTCAAAATTTGGAAAGGTCATCATTGGAACTACACCGTTGGAACATCACAGTTTCACTATTCACATAAGGTCACTAATGTCACTATTCACATAAGGTCACTGTTGAACTATTCACATAAGGTTATGGATGAAAATATTCACAGAAGGTCACTGATGACACTACTCACATAAAGTCATTGATGTCACTTTTCACATAAGGTCAACGTTGCATTGTTCACATAAGGTTACCGATGAAACTGTTCACAGAAGGTCACTAATGACACTGTTCACATAAGGTCACTGATGTCACTGTTCACATAAGGTCACTGTTTTACTATTCACATAAGGTTCCTGATGACACTATTCACAGAAGTTCACTCTTGAAATTTTTCACAGAAATGGACATTTGGAAAAGTTTTGGGGATAAGTCACCTTGACCTCTCGAAACACCTCATACATCATATTTTTTCAAAGGAATGGGCTAGAGAGGTATGGGCCATTAGATAAGATACCTCTCAAAACATTCTCATCCTCGAGAATTCAAAATCCACCTAAAGGGAAAACGAAACGGGGTCCGAACAACCAACCATCGAGATACCTCTAAAAATAGAGAAAGCCACAAGAAGCAACAAAAGAAATCCATATTATAAACATGAGTGGTCTGTAACCACAAAGGCTAAATGACACATGAAAATAATTAATAATCCAACACCTCTAGGTACTGATAACGTATCTATGATTCATGTTCCTAGGTACTCTCTTCCATTCCACTGTGTCTCCACAAGATACGAACCAAGGGGATAGAATGCTCATGCAACACCTTATCTTTGTGGTCTTGGATCTCCATAGGTCACTCCTCAGTGGTCTCATCATCATCAACATTGATCTCTCCCCAATCGATGATTTGGGAGTCATGATAAATATAACGACGGAGCTGTGATACATGGAAAAAATCATGTATCTGACTCATCTGTGGGGGGGTTTCTACTCGATACGCAACTACTCTAACACGAGATAACACCTTAAAAGGCCCAACAAACCGGGGATCAAGATTACTCCCATGACCAAACCTCCACTTCCCATGATAGGGAGTCACCTTCAAAAACATGTGATCCCCAACATCAAACTCTAAGGGTCTCCTCCTTTGATCAACATATGATTTCGGAAAATCTTCTCTATCTTTGTCCTCCCAAGAATCACCTGAACCATATCTATTTTATTCTGCACTAGTTTTGGTCTGAGAATTGATAGCTCTCTGATCCCAGTACAACACAACAGAGATTGAAAACATCATCCATACAAGGCTTAAAATGGAACCATACTGATGGTGGAGTGAAAACTATTGTTGTAAGAAAACTCCACCTAGGGTAAGTGCCTCATCCAAGAACTTCCAAAATCCAGGACATAAGAGTGTAACATGTCTTCAAAATTATAGCTGGTTTTCTCTGTCTGACCATCCATTTGAGGATGAAAAGTCATGTTAAGGCATAACTGAGAACTAAAAGCATGCTGGATACCACTCTACACCCTAGAGGTAAAACGAGGATCTCGATCAGAAATGATCATCCTTGGGACTTCATGAAGTCTCACCACCTCCTATATATACTGCCTCAACAAAACTTCCACTAAGCTTGACTCCTTGATTACTATGAAGTGGCCTGATTTTGTTAAATGATCCAATACCACCCAAATAGCATCATGTCTTCCCTGATCTTGAGGTAAACTAGTAAAAATGTTCATTGAGATGTCCTCCCAATCCCACTAAGGAACATCTAACGGCTGGAGAAGACCACTAGGGACATGGTGTTTGGCCTTCACCTTCTGGCAGACCAAACATCGAGACACAGACTCTTCAACCGCATGCTTCAGCCCAAGCCACCAAAACGGGCTCCTTAAGGCTCGGTACATCTTTTTCACACAAGGATTCACCACTAATGGTGAACTATGGAAATATCCGAGAACCATCTCATGCATCATCAAAGTAACAAAAAATTTTCCATGATACAACACTCTGTATTTTTCATCCTCAGACCAACCATCAGGGGACTTGCCACAAACAACTCGGTCTCTCCAGAACTCCACCT
Source organism: Viscum album (assembly GCA_963277665.1). Taxonomy (NCBI): domain Eukaryota; kingdom Viridiplantae; phylum Streptophyta; class Magnoliopsida; order Santalales; family Viscaceae; genus Viscum; species Viscum album. Next base: position 1,809,609,944 of record OY728159.1, on the reverse strand, counting down.
CTAGATCCCCCAACTAGGACTCTTCCACCATATGCACCAGAGATAACAGCACCATCATCTGAAAATGAAAACATCTACCTCTAACTTATCCCATATCAAGATGTAATGGTGGTAGTTCTTCTATTACTCTTCAGGAGTCACCGGATTCACACACTCCATCACTACGTGACTTCTGACTCAGCGCATCAGCTACAACATTCCCCTTTCCAGGTGTATAAGATATTTATAAATCATACTCGTGTAAGAACTAAATCCATTGACGTTGTCATAAGTTCATGTCATGATGGGAGGAAACATATCTCAGGCTCTTATGATCGGTGAAAACCACAAGGCGCTCACCAATGAGGTAATGTCTCCACAACTTCAAATCAAACACCATTGTTGTCAACTCAAGATCATCGTTGAATAGTTATGTTCATGGGGACACAACTACTGAGACCCATAGGAAACAACTGATATTTTCTACATCATAACATAGCCTTTCCCCAAATGCGAAACATCATAGAAAAAATCAAACTAAACTCCCTCAGCTGGAAGACAAAGAACTGGAGCAATTACTAACTTCTATTTTAGATACTCAAAAGCTTCCTGACACTGATCAGTCCATATGAATTCCTAATCCTTACTAGTAAAATATGTCATAGGTGTCACAACTCATGAGAAATTGTCTTCGAACCTCCTGTAATAGCCTGTGAGGCCAAGGAAACTTCGCACCTCTGACACTGCCTTGGGGGATTCCTAAGACACAATTACTTATATCTTCGATGGATCCATTGCTACTCCCTGCTGGGAGACCGCATGCCCCATGAAACAGACTTCTCAAACCCAAAACCCATACTTCAAAAACTTCCCAAATAGCTGATGTTGACGAATAACTCCCAAAATTGCGTGTAGATTCTCTTCATGCTCTTCTTTAGATGTGGAGTACACAAAGATGTCGTTGATGAAAACTAAAACGAACTTGTCCAAGAACTCACGGGACACAGCGTTCATCAATCCCATGAACATAGTTGGTGCATTTTTCATGTCGAACAGTATTACAACAAACTCATAATGCACATGATGACAACAGAAAGAAGTCTTTGGGATATCCTCATCCTTCACAAGCATCTGATGATATACAGACTGAAAGTCAATCTTTGAGAACCAAATTTCACCCTTCAATTGATCGAATAAATCATTAATCCATGAAAGAGGATAGTGATTCTATATTGTTACTTGCTCAAGAGATAATAATCAACACACAACTGAAAACTGTCGTGAACCTTCTTCATGAAAAAAATTGGTGCACCCCACAGTGACACACTCGGCTGACCAAAACTACACTATAACAGACCATCTGTCACAACCCGTCCTCGGGGCCCGTGTCGTGACTACCCCAAGCCTGCCTTCCATAGGTCATGGGATGGAGACTAGCACCAATGCGTAAATCCCAATAAAAAGGGGATGGAATTTCCTTTGTAAAGTAAACAAACACCATAGAGTGAGAAAGCAGAATTAAACACTAAGTAAAAACCTGGTACAATAGTAAGTGCGGGAAAGTAAGTGGGCCAGAATACAAACCCAAACTGAAAGTGAACTACAACTGGAAAGAAAGTACAACAACTAAAAGTAAAGCCACAACGTCGAGCCATCCACTGGAATTCCCACATGAAGGGTGGGTACAGAAAGTCTCCACAGCTCCACGGGTCCAGCCATCTGCTCCGTGTACGTCCCGCCATGCGGTCCACCTCCTGGTACCATCTCGCACCATGAGCCTCAACCGCGATCAGCGCTGTCCATCATCTGCATCCAATAAAATGTAGTGTGGGAATTGCCCGTGCAGGGGTGAGTATACGCTACTCAGTAGGGACCCCAAGACCCCTGAAAGTCTCCCAAAATCCACAAAGGATAAAACACAAAGGAAAGATACAATCACGAAGTAACATCCAACACTACATAGGTATATGCCCTTACATATACCTAAGTCATCAATTCTCGTTCGGCTCCATTAATCAATGCCAAGTTTAATCATGTCTACATAGGAGTACAACCCAATCCACACAGGATAACACAACTCAATCCTCATAGGAAAGCAAGTCAATCATATCGAAGTTATTTTTTGAAGTCAAGACTCATCTCACACAGGTGTACTTATTCGTAAGAAGATAGAGATGATCAGATGTATCCACTGATTAATCTAAGCCATCGGACCCACACAGGATCGATAGGTACTACCCCCCGCAATGACCCACACAGGATCTGACCCACAAAGGATTGGTATGTGCTGGCCCACACAGGACCGCTGAGCGCTGACCCACACAAGATCTGATCCACAAAGGATTATTAAGCACTGATCCACAGAGGATCACTGAGTTATGTAGTCATCGTTGTTGATTCCACGAAGGATTCCAATACAGTCTTCATCATCGTCGCAGTCGCAGCCAGCTCTAGGTTTTCTGCACACAGCAAGCTCGTTCGGGGAGGGTTCGCTCCACGAGCCGGGGGACTGATACATCAACTGACACGACGTCCGAAGTTGATGTATTCAAAAGTTTCATATCGTCAACAGGAACTCAACGTCAAAGACGGTGCGTAAATTGGACACCCGGTCTGAGAGTTATTGGCTTTTTCGTCCCAGTGGCCTGGTTGATTTTTAAGTCAAAACAACCCGACCATACTCCAACTACGTCCAAACCTCAAAAAGAGTAATACAAAAGATCTGTCTCACTAAGAGGAATCCATCAACGTCGACGGCATGTCAAACAGATGTCCGGAGCTCATGTTATAAGCGTTTCCGCTCTGAGGGCCCGGTTGGTTTCGTGTTCTAACCAACCTAGCGAACCCAAAGTTCTCTGAAACCTTGAGTGTAATATACCAAAAGGACCGTATCGATCCAAGGATCTCATCACAGCTGACAATGTGTCAATCGGAGGTCCTTAGTCCATGTTATTGGCGTTTGAACAGATCTGTCTGAAAATAGTGGGTTTGGGCCCAGTCTGACCCGACCCGATACCCCCCCCCCCCCCCCGGGTCGGCCCACACCGGGTCTGGGTCCAGCCCATTAGGGCGCGGCATGGCCCGGCCTGGGCGTGGCCCAGCGCGCTCAGGCCGCCCACGCGGCTAGCTCGGCTGGTGCCGATCTGAGCGGATAGGGGGGGGGGCACTGCCCCCCTGTTTGTGTACCCGCAACCCCCACGTGAGGGGGCCGCTCCTTTGTCTAGTAGGGGGTTTGGACCCCCAGCCTTCCTTGATCGGCCGGCCTGACTGGCAGGTCGTGCTGCTACCGTGGGACCCCGCGGTCCCGCCCCTTCCGCGCGCTGGCGGACGGTTGTTCTGGCTGTCGTTCCCTACTCCGTTGCGGACAAAGGCTGCGGCCTTGGTCCGACCAGCATGGTACGACGGCGCCGCACCCCTCCTCTGCATCCCTGCTCCGTCCGCGGTGTCTTCATGGTTCTCCAGCATGGTACGACGGCACTGTGCCCCCTTCACTGTGTCCCGACTCCAGCCGCGGGTTCGTTCGGCCTCAACGGCGCGGCGTGACGGTGCCACGCATCTTTGTCGCATGGTTCCGCGTGGTGGCATCGCACCGCACCGCCTTCTTTTTAACCGCAACAACACAACAACAACAAAAGGGGGAGGAGAGTCGGCCTTGTTCGTGCGGTCCGACCTCCTCCCGATAATTTGATATCAAGCGGCCCAAAGATAAATGAAGAATGACAAAGGATATTTCACGAACAAAAAGCAATTAACCCCTACCTCAATTCACGATGGTTGATCGCTTGACAAAGAAAGGGAAAGCTCCGTTGTTCCATAGAGGTTGTTACGGGATGACAGTGTCGCTTTGTCAAGCGTTGAGAAAAAGGAATCCGAGTTTGTCACCGGCGTTCTTCACATTCTTCAACGATGTGGATGGAGTTCTTCGTGGAAGGATGAAACTCTTCAAATACTAGAACTCTCCCAAAAACTCAAAACAATAAGGTAAAACCCAAATAAAATAAGACACCTCTTATTTTATTACTCAAGCCATGCATTTCAAAAATCCAAAATTCAAAACCTAACATACTTAATTAATTGATCTTAATTTTTCAAATTAATTAGTGTTTAGGTGGCATGAATTAATGTGGGAGGTGAGGAGGGGAGGAGTCACTTAATTAAAAATGGGTTTAGAGGAGTTAGTGAATTTGAAAAGGTGGGGGCTCATGTGGGCCCCACCTCACCCTTAATCCTCTCATGGGATGTTAAAAACCGGTGGGTCCCACTCCAAATCCCACACCTAGGATCTAACACATAGAAAAGAGAAATTAAGTTGAGACACAACTTAATTTCACTTAAACCGCTTAGTGAAGAAATAAAAATAAAACAATTATATTTTTATTCCCCACTTTTTTTACATCAACACCTGAGCAAACGCCCCTTCGGAAAAGGTGTTCCTAAGAAATTACCAGCACTTTGGTTTCCTTGGTTCCCTCTAATTTCAATTACGAGCACCGGATCAAAAGTTAAAAAAAAAACACGCTCGTTCGTTCACTGAACGTACCCGAGCTAAACTTCAGAAAATTATTCCGGGATCACCGGGCCTCAGAATCAGGTGTCGTTAGAAACTGTGTAATTGTAATATCACAAATAAAATTAAGAAAAGATTTCCCTTGAATTTTACGGGCCTTAACATTACTCCCACCTCAGGGATTTACGTCCCCGTAAAGATACATCATAAACTAGGAAAACAAATGTGGGTACTGTGCACGAATCTGAGCCTCCCGCTCCCAAGTTCACTCCAGGAGGTTCCCGTGCTGCCACCTGATGCGCACTAGAGGAATTGACCGTCCACATAGGACCCACTCCTGTCGATCCTCGATATCTACTGGGACCTCCGCAAAAGTCGCCCCATCATCAATGTCCAGCTCCCCATGGTCGATGATATGTGTCGGGTCGTGCACGTATCTCCTCAGCTGAGATACATGGAAGACGTCGTGCACCTAGTGCAACTGAGGTGGTAGAGCCAAGTGATAATCCACCTCTCCAATCCTGCTGAGGACCTGGAATGGTCCAATGAAGCGCGGAGAAAACTTGTCGCCTCAGCCAAATCTCTGAAATCCACATCGAGGTGAGACATGCAAGAAGACGTGGTCGCCATCCTCAAACTCTAGTGGTCTCCACCTCCAGTCAGCATAATACTTTTTCCGGCTCTGAGTTGTCCTCATCCGCTCTTTGATAACCTAGACCCTCTCCGTCAAGGCCTGGACCATCTCTGGTCCCACAAGTGCTGACTCCCCAGGATCTGTCCATCACAGCGGTGATCTGCATGGTCGGTCGTACAATGCCTCGTATGGTGTCATCCCAATGGCGGAGTGGTAGTTGTTGTTGTACGCAAACTACACCAATGGTAGGAGGTCCTCCTAGCTATGACCAATGTCGAGGACACATGCACGGAGCATGTCCTTGAGAGTCTGAATGGTCCTCTCCGTCTGACCATCCGTCTGAGGGTGAAAGGTGGTGCTCAGACATAGTTGTGTCTCGAATGCCTCCTGCAACCCCTTCCAAAGCCAAGAAGTAAAGTGTGCATCTCGATTGGAGATGATAGATGATGGAACAACATGAAGCCGTATGATATCCCGAATGTAGAGGCGTCCCAAGCTCTCCAGTGGGCCCTTCTCTCTGATGGGTAAGAAGTGGGCCGACTTGGTGAGTCGGTCGACAATCACCCAAATGGAGTCGTGACCTCTAGAAGTGCATGGAATTCTAGTCACGAAGTCCATAGATATCTCATCCCACTTCCACTTCAGGACCTCCAAGGGTTGTACCAAGCCTGCTGGTACCTGGTGCTCTACCTTCACCTGCTAGTAGGTGAGGCATCAAGAAACGAACTCTGCTACAGCCTTTTTCATACCCACCCACCAGTGCTATTGTCTGAGGTCCGGGTACATCTTCGCCACTCTTGGAGGTACCGCTAAAGGGGAAGTTTGGAACTCCCTCAGCACCTCGTCCTATAAAGCAGCTGGTACCATGGTACGTCCTCTGAACAGGATGACGTGCTCTCCTCCCACAGAGAATCCATCAGGTGCCTGTTCTGAGGATATCTACGCACGCCGTGTCTCACATTCATCATCCTCACACTGCACCTCTCGGACCCGCTATAGAAGTGGAGGAGTGACTGTGAGTGATGGTAGAATGGTTGGTCCATCACTATCCATGAAGGATATCTGCAAAGAGGCTAGCTACTCTGTCACCTCCCCAAGTAGCTGAATGCCCGTCCTCCTGCTGAGAGAATAGGCTACCACATTCCCCTTTCCAGGAGTTTAGACTATCTCAAAGTCATAGTCCTGGAGGAACTCGAGCCATCGTCGTTGTCTCAGGTTCAGGTCCTTCTGCGAGAAGATGTACCTGAGACTCTGGTAGTCAGAATAGACTGTAAAGCGCTCGCCCATCAGATAGTGTCGCCACATCTTTAGAGAAAAGACCACTGCTGCTAGCTCAAGGTCATGGGTAGCGTAGTTCTACTCATGCTACCTCAACTGACGTGATAGAAAGGCGATCATTGCCCGCTCCTACATCAAGACACATCCGAGTCTGGTCCCTGATGCATCGCAGTAGACTACGTACCCTACTCCCTCCTTTGGTAGCCTCAAGATAGGTGCGCTGGTCAATCTCTGTCTCAGATCCTGGAAGCTCTGTTGACATCTGTCTGACCACACGAAGGGTTTCCCCTTCCTCCTTATCTTTCTGCAAATTGCATAGATTTCTCCTTTTCCGAAAAGAGAAATCTGGTCTCATCCCCTGGATGAACCACATTCCTTGCCTAATACAGTCAATCTCATCATGATCAGTTAATTCATGTCATGGATGGAGTCGTAAGGCCTCGACGCTGCTACCAAGAGATCCCACTGTTACTCTCACCTCCAAGGGTTGAGTCACACTGTCGGCATCAGTGTGTGGTCACTGGGTCTCCTCCAGTATGAATCTCATATGTGAGGGTCAAGTCAACTATTTTAACCGGTACCTCTTAGTATTAACATACAAAAGACAAGAAAGCAAACATCACTATTGCAAGTGTCTTTTATTACTTCAACTCAAAGTACAAAGACACAAAGCAACACAAACAACAAAGCTAGAGGCATTATGGGAAAAGGGCTCCATGCCTGGAGTTTGTCCCAAACTTGTCCACCCACTTCCAGAGCTCCATGATCGTAAAATTCAGCTACCTAAAGCTGTGCTCTCCCCTGTGCTCAGGGTGGACCTCATGGTGGTGGTGGTGGTGGTGGTAGAGCCTCAAAACGCTGTCCACTACTTCCCACTTGACCAGCTCCTCGGCCTCATCCGCCTACTCCCTACGGACCGCCACGATCGAACCTTTACCTCTGCCTAGGTGGTCTCTTAACCGTCTGATACCCATCTGCATGGCAGGTCGGGTAGTCATGATCCATGTGGCCAATCCCGCCCCATGTATAGCATTGTCTGCCACTCATAAGACAGGTTCTGCTGCATGTGCCTCGCTCCTCCGAGCCAGTGTCTTGAGGTCGTCCGCCTGAGGGTATGGTCTGCTTGGACCCATGTGTCATCCATCGACTGCCATCTGCAGAAGACTCTGCTACATGCCGCCCTGCGGGAGGTCTCGTTGCTGATGTAGGCTCAGCAAGAAAGCTCTCGATGAGAAGGGCTCGCTCCAGTACCCCTGCCTGTGTCGGAATGCTGAGGGAGATCAGTGATGCCCAAATCTCGTGCCTCAATCCCTGCTCAAAGGTCCGGGCCTGGAAGAATGGGTCATGTACCATGTCTGTCAAATAACGCGAGAGATTGGTAAATCTCGTCGAGTATTGGGCAACCGTCATGCTGACCTTCCATAGCTGTAGAAGCTCCTGGATGCGCACTGCATAGAGGGTGGATGGGACGAACTCCGAGTAGAAGAGGCTCTCAATGTCCATCCAGAGGAGTGATGCCTCGTTGTGCACCTGGAGCATCAAGCTCCACCATCTGCCTGCTCCCATATGCAAGAGGATCGCTGCGAGGATCACCATGAGATCAGTTGGTGTCCCCACTAACTTTAAAACTCGCACAACTGCCTCTAGCCAATCCTCGGCTGCTTGAGGGTTCGTCCCCCTGCGGAACCTGGGTGGTCTCTGACACTGAAACTCATGCAGTGCACCCAGGCAACGTGCACTCTCAGCGGCTGGGGTTGGTAGCATCGGTGGCTCGGCGGGTAGTGGTACCACCGGTGCCTCTGTAGTAATAGGGCCCTACACTGAGGCCTCGTCGCTCGGTGGGCTGTCTCCACATACAAAACTCGGAACCCTAGCTGGCTGCCATCGTGGGGCCATCCTGAAAAGAGATAGGTGTGCCAGGGTCAATACAGTATACCTGGTGAGTTGACACAAAGTAATCACAAAGAAAACTTGAAACACACATGCAATCAGTGTCTTCGTGTACTGATTCGAAAATCAGAAGTCAGGGTCCTGGTGTATGGATACGTCGGCCGCCGCACCAACACTGGACTCCCTGGACTGATAACCACACTCAATACTCTTAACACTATTGCTTCACATAGAAAATGATTGTAGTCCTGAGTTCTACGGTAGAACTGAACTCCTCTGATACCAATTTTTCACGACACGTCCTCGGGGCCCATGCCGTGACTACCCCAAGCCCGCCTTCCATAGACCAGGGGATGGATAATAGCACCAAGGCATAAATCCCGATAAAAAGGGGAAGGCATTGCCTTTGTAAAGTAAACAAACACCACAGAGTGAGCAAGCAGAAGTAAACACTACGTAAAAACTGGGTACAATAGTATGTGCGGGAAAGTAAGTGGGACAGAATACAAACCCAAATTGAAAGTAAAGTATAACTATAGAGGAAGTACAACAACTGAAAGTAAAGCCGCAACGTCAATTCGTTCAATGGATGTCCCACCAGAAGGGTGGGTACATATAGTCTCCACAGCTCCACGGGTCCAGTCGTCCACTCCGTGTACGTCCCGCCCTGCGGTCCACCTCTAGGTACCGTCTCGCTCCACGAGCCTCAACCGCGATCAGTGATGTCTGTCATCTGCATCCAACACAACGTAGTGTGGGCATTGCCCATGCAGGGGTGAGTATACGCTACTCAGTAAAGACCCCGAGACCCCCAAAGGTCTCCCAAAATCCACAAAGGATAAAACAAAAAGGAAAGATACAATCACGAAGTAACATCCAACATAACTTAGGTATATTCCCATACATATACCTAAGTCATCAATTCCTGTTCGACTCCAGCATCCATGCCAAGTTCGATCACGTCTATATAAGAGTACAACCCAATCCACACAGGATAACACAACTCAATCCACATAGGAAATTAAGTCAATCATATCGAAGATATTGATTGAAGTCAAGACTCATCTCACACAGGTATACTTCTTCGTAAGACGATATAGATGATCAGATGTAGCCACTAGTTTATCTAAGCCGTCGGACCCACACAGGATCGATAGGTACTAACCCCCGTAATGACCAACACATGATCTGACCCACACAGGATCAGTATGCGCTGGCCCACACAGGACCGCTGAGCACTGACCCACACAGGATCTGATCAACACAGGATCGGTATGCACTAATCCACCGAGGATCGCTGAGTGTTGTAGTCGTCGTTGTCGAACCAACGGAGGATTCCCGTAAAGTCTTCATCGTCGTCGTAGTCGCAGCCATCTCAAGGGTTCCCGCACACAGCAAGCTCGTTCAGGGAGGGTCCACTCCACGAGCTGAGGGGATGATACATCAACTGACACGAAGTCTGGATTTGATGTATCCAAAATTTCTGTATCATCAACAGGAACTCCACATTACAGACGGCGCGTCAATCGGACGCCCGGTCAGAGAGTTATTGGCTTTTTCGTCCCAGGGGCCCGGTTGGTTTTTTATTCAAAACCAACCCGACCATACTCCAACTGCATCCAAACCTCGTGCAGAGTAAGCAAAAAGGTCTGTCTCACTAAGATGAATCCATCAAAGTTGACAGCACATCAAACGGACGTCCGGAGCTCAAGTTATAAGCATTTCCACTCCGAGGGCCCGGTTGGTTTCGTGTTCGAACCAACACGGCCGAACCCAAAGTTCTCCTAAACCTTTAGTGTAATATACCAAAACGACTGCCTCGATCCAAGGATCGCATCGTAGCTAAAGGTGCGTCAATCGGAGGTCTGTAGCACAAGTTATGGGCGTATGAACGGATCTGCCCAAAAATAGGGGGTTCGGGCACAGTCCGACTCGACCCGATACCCCCCCCGGGTCGGCCCGAAACTATTCCGGGTCCGGCCCATTAGGGTGCAGCCCGGCCCGGCCGGGGCGCGACACGGCCCGGCTTGGGCGCGGCCCAGCCTCGCGCGCTCAGGCAGCCCGCGTGGTCGGTGCCAAGCCGAGCGGACAGGGGGGGGCACTGCCCCCTGTTTGTGTAACCACGACCCCCATGTGAGGGGCCTCTCCTTTGTCCAGCCAGGGGTTTCGACCCACGTCCTTCCTCGATCGTCCGTCCAGGCTGGCCGGCCATGCTGCTACCGTGGGACCCCGCGGTCCCGCCCCTTTCGCGCGTCGGCGGCCTGTGGTTCCGGTCGCCATTCCCTGCTCCGCCGCGGCCAAAGGTCGTGGCCTTGGTCCGACCGGCGCGACGCGGAGGCGCCGCGCCACTCCACCACGGCCCCACTCTGGTCGCGGTGTCTTAGAGGTTTTCCAGCAGGGCGCGACGGTGTCGTGCCCCCTTCGCTGCGGCCCGACTCCGGTCGCGGGTTCGTTCGGCCTCAACAGCGCAGTGCGACGGCGCCGCACATCTTTTTCGCATGGTTCCGCATGGTGTCGTCGCACGACGCCGCCTTCTTTTGAACCGCAACAACGCAACAACAGCAAAAGGCGGAGGAGAGTCGGTCGGGTTCGTGCGGTCCGACCTCCTCCCGATAAGTTGATATCAGGCGGCCCAAAGATAAACGAATAACGACAAAGGATATTTCACGAACAAAAAGAAATTAACCCCTACCTCGATTCACGATGGTTGATCGCTTGACGAAGAAAGGGAAAGCTCCGTTATTCCGTAGACGTTGCCATGGGATGACGGTGTCGCTTCATCAAGTATTAAGAAAAATGATGTCGAGGTTGGCACCGACGTTCTTCGTGTTCTTCAACGATGAGTATGGAGTTCTTCATGGAAGGATGAAACTCTTCAAAAACTAGAACTCTCCCAAAAACTCAACACAACAAGCTAAAACCCAAATAAAATAAGACACCTCTTATTTTATTACTCAAGCCATGCATTTTAAAAATCCAAAATTCAAAACCTAACATACTTAATTAATTGATCTTAAGTTTTCAAATTAATTAGTGTTTAGGTGGCGTGAATTAATGTGGGAGGTGAGGAGGGGGGGGGGAGTCACTTAATTAAAAAGGGGTTTACAGGAGATAGTGAATTTGAAAATGTGGGGGCTCGTGTGGGCCCCACCTCACCCTTAATCCTCTCATGGGAAGTTAACAACTGGTGGGTCCCACTCCAACTCCCACACCTAGGATATAACACTTAGAAAAGATAAATTAAGTTGATACACAACTTAATTTCACTTAAACCGCTTAGTGAAGAAATAAAAATAGAACAATTATATTTTTATTCCCCACTATTTTTTACATCAACACCCGAGCAAATGAACCTTCGGAAAAGGTGTTCCTAATCAATTACTAGCGCTGAGGATTCATCGGTTCCCTCAGATTTCAATTCCGAGCACCGGATCAAAAGTTAGTAAAAACCTGCTCGTTCGTTCACTAAACATACCTGAGCTAAACTTCGGAAAATTATTTCGGGCTCACCGGGCCTCATAATTAGGTGCCTTCAAAAACTGTGTTCTTTTAATATCCTAAAGAAAATTAAGAAAAAATTTCCCTTGAATTTTACGGGTCTTTACATTACTCCCACCTCAGGGCTTTACATCCTCGTAAAGATACATCATGAAATAGGGAAACAAATGTGGGTACAGTGCACGCATCTGAGCCTCCCGCTCCCAAGTTCTCTCCTGGAGGTTCCCATGCTGCCACCTAATGCGCACAAGAGGAATAGACCGTCTACGTAGGACCCACTCCTGACGATCCTCAATCTCCATTAGGACCTCCGCAAAAGTCTCCCCATCATCAATGCCCAGCTCCCCATGGTCGATGATATGCATCGGGTCGTGCACGTATCTCCTCAGCTGAGATACGTGGAAGACGTCGTGCACCCAGTGCAACTGAGGTGGTAGATCCAGGCGATAAGCCACCTCGCCATTCCTGCTAAGGACATGGAATGGTCCAATGAAGCGCGAAGACACCATGCCGCCTCGGCCAAATTTTCGAAATCCACATCGATGTGAGACCCGCAAGAAGACGTGTTTTCCATCCTCGAACTCTAGTGGTCTCTGCCTCTTGTCAGCATAAGACTTCTTCCAGCTCTGACCTGTCCTCATCCGCTCCTGGATGACATGGACCTTCTCTGTTGTGGCCTGGATCATCTCCAGTCCCACAAGTGCTGACTCCCTAGGGTCTGTCCAGCACAGTGGTGATCTGCAAGGTCGGTTGTACAATGACTCATATGGTTCCATCCTTATGGTGGAGTGGTAGCCATTGTTGTACGTGAACTCCACCAAGGTTAGGTGGTCCTCCCAGCTGTGACCAAATTCGAGGACACATGCACGAAGCATGTCCTTGAGAGTCTGAATGGTCCTCTCCATTTGAACATCCTTCTAAGGGTGAAAGGTGATGCTCAGACGTAGCTGTGTCCTGAATGCCTCCTGCAACCCCTTCCAAAGACGGGAAGTAAAGCGTGCATCTCTATCAGAGACGATAGATAATGGCACACCATGAAGCCGTACGATCTCCTGAACATAGATCCATCCCAAGCTCCCCACTAACCCCTGCTCTCTGATGGGTAAGAAGTGGGCCTACTTGGTGAGTTGGTCGACAATCACCCGAATGGAGTCATGACCTCTGGAAGTGTGTGGAAGTCCAGTCACGAAGTCCATAGATATCTCGTCCCACTTCCACTCCGAGACCTCCAAGGGTTGTACCAAGCCTGCTGGTACCGGGTGCTCTGCCTTCACCTACTGGCAGGTGAGGCATCGAGAAACGAACTCTGCTACATCCTTTTTCATACCCGACCACCAGTGCTGTCGTCTGAGGTCCTGGTACATCTTCGCTACTCTTGGATGTACCGCTAAAGGGGAAGTGTGGAACTTCCTCAGCAGCTCCTCCTGTAAATTAGCTGGTACCATGGTATGTCCTCTGAAAAGGATGATGTGCTCTCCTCCCACAGAGAATCCCTCAAGTTCCTGTCCTGAGGATATCTGCGCATGGATCGTCTCACAGTCATCGTCCCCACGCTGCTCCTCTCTGACCCGCTGTAAAAGTGGAGTGACTATGAGTGGTGGTAAAATGTCTGCTCCATCACTATCCATGAAGGATATCTGCAAAGAGGCTAGCTACTTTGTCACCTCCCCAAGTAGCCGAATGCTCATCCTCCTGCTGAAAGAATCGGCTACTACGTTCCCCTTTCCAGGAGTATAGACTATCTCAAAGTCATAGTCTTGGAGGAACATGAGCCATAGCTACTGTCTTAGGTTCAGGTCCTTCTACGAGAATATGTACCTAAGACTCTTGTGGTCAGAATAGACTGTAAAGAGCTTTCCCATCAGATAGTGTCGCCATATCTTTAGAGCGAAGACCACTTCTGCTAACTCCAGGTCATGGGTAGTGTAGTTCTGCTCATGCTGCCTCAACTTACATGATCTAAAGGCGATCACTGCCCGCTCCTACATCAAGACACATCTGAGTCCGGTCCCTGATGCATCAAAGTAGACTAAGTACCCTACTCCCTCCTTCAGTAGCCTCATGATAGGTGCGCTGGTCAATCTCTGTCTCAGCTCTTGGAAGCTCTGCTGACATCTTTCTGACCACATGAAGGATTTCCCCTTCCTCCTTAACGTTCTGCAAAGCTGCATAGATTTCTCCATTTCCGAAAAGATAAATATGGTCTCATCCCCTAGATGAACCCTGTTCCTTGACTAATATAGTCAATCCCATCATGATCAGTTAATTAATGTCATGGATGACGTCGTAAGGCCTCGACGCTGCTACCAAGAGATTCAACCGTTACTCTCACCTCTAAGGGTTGAGTCACAATGTCAGCATCAGTGTGTGGTCACTAGGTCTCCTCCAGTAGGAATCTCGTATGTGAGGTTCAAGTTAACAGTTTTTAACCGGTACCTATTAGTATTAACATACAATAGAAAAGAAAGAAAATGTCACTATTGCAAGTGTCTTTTATTACTTCAACTCAAAGTACAAGGACACAAAGCAACACAAAAAACGAAGCAAGAGGCATTATGGGAAAAGGCCTCCATGCATGGAGTTAGTCCCAAACTTGTCCACCCGCTTCCGGAGCTCCATAATCATAAGCTTCAGCGGCCTGAAGCTATGCTCTCCCCGGTGCTCGGGGTGGACCTCCTGGTGGTGGTAGTAGTAGAGCCTCAAAACGTTGTCCACCACCTGCCGCTCGACCAGCTCCTCGGCCTCATCTTCCTACTCCCTACTGACCACCACGGTCGAACCTCTGCCTCTACCTGGGTGGTCTTTCAACCGTCTGTTTCCCCTTTGCATGGCGGGTTGGGCAGTCACGAGCCATGTGGACCTGCCCGACCCATGCATAGCACTGTCTGGTACTCATAAGACTGGTTCTGCTGCGTGTGCCACACACCTCCGAGCCAGTGTCCTGAGGTCGTCTGCCTAAGGGTCTGGTCCGCCTGGACCCATGTGTCATTCGTCGACTGCCAGCTGCAAAAGACTATGATACATGCCGCCCTGTGGTAGGTCTCGCTGCTGATGTAGGCTTAGAAAGAAAGCTCTCGATGAGAAGGGCTCGCTCCAGTACCCCTACCTATGTCGGAATACTGAGGGAGATCAGCGATGCCCTAATCTCATGCCTCAATCCCTGCTCGAAGGTCCGGGCCCAGAGGAATGGATCACGTACCATGTCCGTCGAATAACACAAGAGATCGGTAAATCATACCGAGTACTGGGCGACCGTCATGCTGCCATGCCGCACCTATAGAAGTTCCTGGATGCGCACCGCATAGAGGGTGGCTTGGACGAACTCCGAGCAGAGAAGGCTCTCAAAGTCCATCCAGAGGAGTGATGCCTCGTCATGCACCTCGAGCATCAAGCCCCACCATCTTCATGCTGTCGCGTGAAGGAGGCTCGCTGCGAGGATTACCATGAGATCAGCTGGTGTCCCCGCTAACCTGAAAACTCACACAACCACCTCCATCTAATATTTGACTGCCTGGGGGTCTGTCTCCCTGCAGAACCTGGGTGGTCTCTGACACTGAAACTCATGCAGTGCACCAAGGCAATGTCCACTCTCAGCAGCTAGGTCTGGTAGCATCGGTGGCTCGGTTGGTAGTGGTACCTCCGGTGCCTCTGTAGTAATGTGCCCTGCATCGAGGCCTCGTCGCTCGGTGGAATGTCGTCACATACAAAACTCGTAACCCTAGCTGGCTGCCATCGTGGGGCCATCCTGAAAAGAGACAGGTGCGCCACAGTCAATACAACATACCTGGTGAGTTGACACAAAGTAATCACAAAGAAAACATGAAACACACATGCAATCAGTGTCTTCGTGTACTAAGTCGGAAATTAGAATTCAGGGTCCTGGTGTACAGATACGTCGTCCGCCGCACCAACACTGGACTCCCTGGACTGATAACCACACTCAATACTCTTAACACTATTTCTTCACATAGAAAAAGACCAGAGTCCTGAGTTCTGCAGCAGAACCGAACTTCTCTGATACAAATTTTTCACGACCCGTCCTCGGGGCCCGTGTCGTGACTACCCCAAGCCTGCCTTCCATAGGCCAGGGGCTGGCGACTAGCACCAAGTTGTAAATCCCGATAAAAAGGGGAAGACATTTCCTTTGTAAAGTAAACAAACACCATAGAGTGAAAAGGCAGAAGTAAACACTAAGTAAAGACCAGGTACAATAGTAAGTGTGGGAAAGTAAGTGGGCCAGAATACAAGCCCAAACTGAAAGTAAAGTACGACTGGAAAGGAAGTACAACAACTAAAAGTAAATTCGCAACGTTGAGTCGTCCACTGGAAGTCCCACATGAAGGGTGGGTACAGATAGTATCCACAGCTCCACAGGTCCAGTCGTCCGCTCCGTGTACGTCCCACCCTACGGTCCACCTCCAGGTACCGTCTCGTTCCACGAGCCTCAACCGCGATCAGCACTATTCGTCGTCTGCATCCAACACAACGTAGTGCGGGCTTTGCCCATGCAGGGGTGTGTATACGCTACTTAGTAGGGACCCCGAGACCCCTGAAGGTCTCCCAAGATCCACAAAGGATAAACCACAAAGGAAAGATACAATCACGAAGTAACATCCAACACTACATAGGTATATGCCCATACATATACCTAAGTCATCAATTCATGTTCGGCTCCAGTATCCATGCCAAGTTCGATCACGTCCACATAGAAGACAACCCAATCCACACAAGATAACACAACTCAATCAACATAGGAAAGCAAGTCAATCATATAAAATATATTGATTGATGTCAAGACTCAGCACACACATGTATACTTCTTCATAAGACGATAGAGATGATCAGATGTAGCCACTGATTCATCTAAGCCGTCGGACCCACACAGGATCGATAGGTAATAACTCCCGCAATGACCCACATAGGATCTGACCCATATAGGATCAGTATGTGTTGTCCCACATAGTACCGCTTAGCACTGACCCACATAGGATCTGATCCACCTAGGATCAGTATGCACTGATCCACTAAGGATCGCTGAGTGTTGTAGTCATCGCTGTCGAATCCACAGAGGATTCCTGTACAGTCTTCATCGTTATCGCAGTCGCATCCAGCTCTATGGTTCACGCACACAGCAAGCTCGTTTGGGGAGGGTCCTCTCCACGAGCCGAGTGGTTGATACATCAACGGACATGAAGTATGGATTTGATGTATCCAAAAGTTCTGTATCGTCAACAGGAACTCAACGTCACAGACAGCACGTCAATCGGACGCCCGGTCTGAGAGTTATTGGCTTTTTCGTCCCAGGGTCCCGGTTGGTTTTTAAGTCAAAACCAACCCGAACATACTCCAACTGTGTCCAAACGTCGATTGGAGAAATCCAAAAGGTCCGTCTCACTATGAATAATCCAACAAATTCGACGGCACGTCAAACGGACATCCGGAGCTCAAGTTATAAGTGTTTCCTCTCCGAGGGCCCGGTTGGTTTCGTGTTCTAACCAACCCGGCCGAACCCAAAGTTCTCTGAAACCTTGAGTGTAATATACCGAAATGATCGCCTCGATCCAAGGATCGAATCGTGGCTGACAGTGCGTCAATCGGAGGTTCATAGCCCATGTTATGGGCGTTTGAAGGGATCTGTCCAAAAATAGGGGGTTCGGGCACGGTCCGACCCGACCTGATACCCCCCGGGTCCGGCCCATTAGAGCACGGCCTGACCCGGCCTGGGGCGCTCAGGCGGCCCGCATGGCCTGCTCGGCTGGTGCCGAGCTGAGCGGACAGGGGGGCGCACTACCCCCGGTTTGTGTAACCGCGACCCCCACGTGAGGCGGCTGCTCCTTTGGCCAGCCGGGGGTTTTAACCCCCGACCTTCCTCGATCGGCTGGCCCGGCTGGCCGGCCGTGCTGCTGCCGCGGGACCCCACAGTCCCACCCCTTCGGTGTGCTGGTGGCCAGTGGTTCCGGCCGCCGCTCCCTGCTCTGCCGCGAACTTGGTCCGACCGGGGCGGCGCGACGGCGCTGTGCCCCTCCGCCGCGGCCCCGCTTCGGCCGTGGTGTCTTCGAGGTTCTTTGGCACGGCGCAACAGCGTCGTTCCCCCTTTACTGCGGCCTGACTACGGCCGCAGGTTCATTCTGCCTCAACAGCACAGCGTGACGGTGCCGCGCATCTTTGTCGCATGGTTCCGCTTGGTGTCGTTGCATCGCGCCGCATTCTTTCGAACCGCAACAACACAACAACAACAACAAAAGGGGGAGGAGAGTCAGCCGTTTTCGTGTGGTCCGACCTCCTCCAGATAAGTTGGTATCAATTGGCCCAAAGATAAATGAAGAATGACAAAGGAAATTTCACGAACAAAAATCATTTAACCCCTACCTCGATTCATGATGTTTGATCACTTGACAAAGAAAGGGAAAGCTCTGTTGTTCTATAGACATTGTCACGGGATGACGGCGTCGCTTCGTCAAGCGTCGTGAAAAAGGAATCCAAGGTTGGCACCGGCATTCATCGCATTCTTCAACGATGAGGATGGAGTTCTTCATGGAAGGATGAAACTCTTCAAAAAAAGAACTCTCCAAAATACTCAACACAACAAGCTAAACCCCAAATAAAATAAGACACCTCTTATTTAATTACTCAAGCCATGGATTTCAAAAATCCAAAATTCAAAACCTAACATACTTAATTAATTGATCTTAAGTTGTCAAATTAATTAGTGTTTAGGTGGCATGAATTAATGTGGGAGGTGAGGAGGGTAGAAGTCACTTAATTAAAAAGAGGTTTAGAGGAGTTTGTGAATTTTAAAATGTGGGGGCTCGTGTGGGCCCCACCTCACCCTTAATCCTCTCATGGGAAGTTAAAAACCAGTGGGTCCCACTCTAACTCCCACACCTATGATCTAACACTTAGAAAAGAGAAATTAATTTGAGACACAACTTAATTTCACTTACACCTCTTAGTGAAGAAATAAAAATACAACAATTATATTTTTATTCCCCACTTTTTTTTTTACATCAACACCCGAGCAAACACACCTTTGGAAAAGGTGTTCATAAGCAATTACCATCGATTTGGTTTCATCAGTGCCCTCAGATTTCAATTCCGAGAACCGGATCAAAATTTAGAAAAAACCCGCTCATTCGTTCACTGAACGTACCCGAGCTAAACATCGGAAAATTATTCCAAGCTCACCGGGCCTAGGAATCAGGTACCGCCAGAAACTGCGTTCTTGTAATATCCCAATGAATATTAAGAAACAATTTCCCTTAAATTTTACGGGTCTTTACACCATAAATTTGTATACCTTTCTCTCATAACACAGAAGGGGTAATCCTATATAGTGACATAGAGATAGGAGATGCTTTTGGTTGTAGCTAGATCCCATAATCGATCTCTCGTCGAGGGGGTAATCCTACAACCTCTTCTGGAAAGACATTAGTGTACCCTTCTATGATCCTAGGAAACTCTAAATATTGATCCTCTAAAGAACTCAGAATTATCTCATCCATCATGGATGATAAAGACGGACCATGCCTATGACCCATCTGAGGATCTTGCTCGCCAAAAAACACCATCGGCTCTCTATCTGCATCGAAGAAAATGGCCTTCTTCCTAAATAAATCCATTATAGCATGAAAATAATAAAACCAATCCATGATGAGGATGGCATCATATTGTTGTATCTGTAAACATAAGAAATCTTCCCAAGAGTGGTGTTTCCACAACAATAGATCATGGTTTCTAAATACTTCAAACAAGTCAGCTCGACCTCCAACTGGTGTAGTTAATGCCAAGGGCACTGAAATCCTCTCTACCTCAAGTCCCAAAACATGGAAAAGGGTAGGTGACATGAAGGAGAGTGTCTCTCTTAAATCAAAAAAGGTATACAACAAGGTAGAGAATAAGTGAAGGGTACCTCGAATGATGTCTAGCTCGTCTGGTGCTAGAAATGATAAATCATGAAGCTAATTGTGACCTCTAGGACACTAATGATGACCACCACCATGGTCGCGGTCTGTTCTCTGAGGACAAGGAGCGTCATGGGGTTGTCCTCTGCCTTCCCCATCTACCCTTTTCTAATCTAAAGCTGGTGAAACCTGCTGCTTCTACTTCTGCTAGAACTGCCTCGATGGAGGAACCTAGAGCGGAACACCAGGTGCATGATGACTGCTCTGAAAGGTTGGGCACTCTCACTGATAATGACCTTGAACACCATAAGAAAAACTAGCGCCTGATTCATTGGCATAGGCCTGAGAGCTGCTGCCCCCGGAGGAACGAGATGTTGAGAGCTGGGACCTACCCCCGTCCGAATAGAAACTCTTCTGCCCTGAAAACTAGGAACCCCGAACCATAGCTCAGCTTCTTGAGGAATCATTAAGACTACTCTCTCGTGATGATCTGGTTCTGGAAAAAGTCCTCTCGATGACCTCTGCCATTTCCAGCACCTCAAGATATGTCTTCAGAATAAATAGGGTGACATGGCGTTGGATCTCTGTTTGAAAATCCTCCTCAAAATGCCTCACCATGGCCTCCTCATCTAGCAATAGGTCCAAATCATATCGTGAAAGGTTCCTGAAATGGATTCCTAACTCTCACACACTGGATCTCCCTTGTTGAAGGGTAAGAAGCTCCTAGAAACTAGACGCATTTGCAGTAAAAGAAAGAAATTCGACTCTAAACTTGTCTCGAAACTCCTCCTATGAGATCGCTGACTCCACATGATCTCTGAGGAACAAGAAACATCGCTGCCTCACTGCTCCATGCAGTATCATCAAAACCAAGGACACCCAATGATCCTCCCAAGCAAGGATCGAACTGAATCCTATCTCGGCCTCCTCTAATATCTCTTTTGTGACTGCATCTGAAACGGATCCCTCGTACATCTGTAGATTCTGTAACTGAAACTCTCAGAGTTTCCTCCTCCAAGTGTCGTCGTCATCAACCCCTACCCTATAGTGATCTATTGGCATAGTCTATTAGACATCTTCTATGTGATCTTGACGAGGACATCGACCTGGAGCCATACCTGTAAAATAAAAAATAGTTAGAGGTCCTTAACCAGGAATATGGAAGACAAGAAATTAATTAATTAGTTGTTTTCTTTTATTCATTTTAGGTTCTCATATCCCAAGGTCTACCCATTAAAAAACATGCACAAAAATAATGATGCATGATCCTTTCCTAGGTCTCTACCTTGAAACAAGTATAACCTCGTTTAGTATCCATTTTAAACTTAAGGTTCTGTGAAACTGATCATAGGGGGGGCCTAAACGCCTATGTCTTAGTTGGTCTCTAGTGTTTACATCACTTGTTAAACATGAATGGCACCATTTACCTACCAAACCATGCAACCTCTCTTGTGCTTAACTCCAAACTTCATCCTATCCCTCAACTATACATTTGATACCACTCTGTCTTGACACCCTCCACACAAAGTGCACCCCCCTTGGTCGCTAATGTGAGAAGGTAGATAATGACCCTTGAGTCCCACCTCCAGTAGGCCTCGGGTTGGCGACTATCACTGAGGGTATAGTAAACTCACAGATGGGATGTATTACCCTCTAAGAGAACACACGCAAAAGAGAGCTAAAAGATAGACACAAACTAACTCCAACTCATACTAAAATATAAATGAAAACCCATTTTCACATATGCAATGTCATGCAATACTACTACAACTAAAAGGGGAAAACTGTAAGTAACCCAAAGAAAGTAAAAACATTAGCAACCACAAGCCTGAACAGCTATTGCAACCCCAAGCTAGTAGAAACCAGCTTGATCTCCAACCTAATCCATGTGACCTGAAAAACAATTTATATATACATATAGTGAGTATAATAGTATACTCAGTAGGATCCTCCCAAAATCCTCTCGTACAAATGTAAAGAAAGTATGCTAAAGCACAGTGAACAACAAGTGAAACTAACTTGTCACCTAAAAAGGTATACTAAGATCTCATCTTAACCATGGATACTCTCACCAGGTAACGCATACAAGAGTATATAATATAATAGAGAATATCAAGGGTACCCTGCTACTACTTCCCCATTGGTTTTCCAGTTTTCTTTAACGTCACACGTCCTAAGAATCTCTCTCCAAAAGGCTTCGCCACAGACACCTGGGCGAAGCACCACAACATGTACCTCATGAAAAAAACCGCATCATCCACACAGGAAGGTAACCATGTAGTTTTTTAGAGCCACCACTTCTCTTATAACACATATCATACATCTGGTATTATACCTCAATCCATTAAAGCCCATATATCGAGTAAGGATCCTCAAGACATCACATCCTATACACATTACACCTATAGTAGTCGATAGGATACTATATCTCAAATATATTTGTGTGAAAAACCAAAATCCATTACATCCCTCTATAGACATATATGGGAAAAACTAACCATTGTTCCTACCAGCACATGTGAATACCAAGAGAAGAGAGTGGGGCCAAAGGGGGTAGTCAGCAATCCATCCTCCCACCCAAATAATGGGGAAAACACCACCCCATAGGGCTCAGAATCCCCGGGGTGTCAGTTTCCCTAACTAACGGGGTGGAGTTGCGTATAGAAACACAAAAAGTATAGAATATACTATATCTCACAACCAAAAAATGGGCATAACCTAGTCTTAGACTCAATTGTGGCTAAAGTATCTCTAACTCCTGGATTCCATTTCTAAGACTAGGTATCATATAAGCACACAACCATTCAAAAAGGTTTATTATATTAATTCATTCCCTTTTTGTCATTTCCACTTTACGTTAATTAATTTTTTAAAAATTAATTTACCATTTACAATTTCCACATTATATTTCATTATCATCACAACCAAAGTCCACAATCCATTTAAAATTGTACCCTAAACATTTCGTTCCAGCAAGCTCCAACCCCATGGGTTAACATCATTTATTCAATTCTTTATGGACAACATTACTTTCCAATATTTCCAGGAATTATAGAAAAACAGTCTATGCTACTAAACACAAGGGGTCTCAACACAGTGAGTAGATAAACTACCCATGGAGTCTTTGTCGCCTATATCAAAGAGTATAGACCCATCCTCCCTTGAGAATCTAGACACGAAAATCACGTGGCATACCCCATGCCTCTTCGCCCCTTTAGGAAGAAGGGTAAGCAAGACTAGCTACAAAAAGCAGTGGGGAAATTAAAGAAAGAAACAAATAAAAGAATAAAAAAGCATCCAAACATTCACATCTAACCCATTCAATCATACCTGGTGTCCTCTCCGACCCCCACATGCATAAACCGATGCATCTCTCCACTCTAGACGTCATCTACTACCACAACCAATAGGCCTCCCTACCCCCAAATATCAAAACAGCCATCTAGGCTCACATCACAACACAAGCAGTAGGAAACCAAACATCATATCAATTGGGATCTTATCCATTAAACAAGAAAAAAGGGTAACTCAAAACCCTACATGGAATTATCTTTTATCAAACAACCAATTCCTTAATCCATCTTGGATTAACCAATTTATTATTCGTAGGTTCCAAATATAGTTAACCTAATAGGAAAGATATCAAAAATAATTAAAAATGTTTACTGCACTAATTTTATTAACATCAATTTACTGAAACATCAATCGGATTCATTCACATGCCTCTTTATCTTTTTCCAAGTGAATATCAATTAATTCTGGCTTTATGTTCATTAACAATTTCCATCAAGAATGAAAAGCTAAACAAGCAAATCTTTAATATCACACTATCTAGAAAAACAATAGGCAATAAAATACCATCAATATCAATTTATTTACCCAATACAAATTTTTATTATATCAATTCCATTGTGATAAAGTGGAATAAAACATGCTAACAATAAAGTAGTATGAAAAAGAATAGAGAAGCAATGAATCCCCTACCTCAAACAGTTTTTGACATTATTTATACAAGAATGAGCCACAAAATGGGTTACTATCTCCTCCCATGTGACAACTGTATCCACCTGAGGATACAGAGACACCACCATATCGGCCAACACCTAAGAAATAAACATTAAGAACATGGGGGTAAAATTCAATAAAAAGGCAAGGAGAAAGAAGGAGATGAACCCGAAATAATGAAGATAGATCACACCTTATATCAAAGACTAATTGAAATTTCTTGGTTACATAAAAATAGATTGAAAAAAATAAAAGGATGAAAGTTTGATTGCACATCTCCTATGGGAAGGAATGGGATGTTTGAGCATCTCAAACCCGAGAACAAGGAGGAAGAACTAGGGAGGAAGATATCTTGTCCCTTTAGAATATTTAACGGAGTAGCAGTTTAAGATACGCTGGGTTTTCTATTAAAATAGGATTGCATTAAACCACGTGGGTTGACCAAGTAAAAACAAACTGAGCCTTAGGAGAAATTAATATAGTTGTTACAGCCAATAAATCAGCCTTTGAGTCCTTAAAACAAGGCTTTAAATGCATTTTACGTCAAAATTTGGCTAGGTCACCGTTGGAACCTCACCGTTGCATTGTTCACATAAGTTAACTGATGTCACTATTATCATAAGGTCACCATTGCACTATTTACATAAGGTAACTGATAACATTATTCATAAAAGGTCACAAATGAAACTCATCATGTAAGGTCGCCAATGCCACTATTCACATAAGGTCATCGTTGCATTGTTCACATAAGGTTACTAATGATACTGTTCCCAGAAGGTCACCGATGACACTGTTCACATAAGGTCCTTGATGTCACTATTCAAATAAGGTCACCATTGCACTATTCACATAAGGTTACCAATGACACTATTCTCAAAAGTTCACCGATGACACTATTCATAGAAATGGAAATTTGGCAAAGTGTTGGGGATAAGTCACTTTGACCTTCTGAAACCCCTCATATACATGATTATTTCAAAGGAATGGACTAGAGAGGTATGGGACATTACAGATTAACCATGTCTAAGATAATATTTTATGCATAAGCTGGTCTTATTTTAGTTCCATCTTACATGATTGCTTAATTCATTAATTGTGTGATCGGGACCACACACACACAATAAATAAACCATGAAACTGACAGAAATAAAATAAATGGTATAATCATGAGCTTGTTCAATTGGTTAGTTTATCTAGAGGTTGATATACATACCCAAGAGCTAGGGGAGAAACACCTTGAACCTTTTGGGTTCATGTTTATAGTTTTCCACCTGTCCACCTTTGTATCTCTTTGGATTGGTTTCACCTTGGCTCCTAACTTGAGCCGCCTACACTAGCTTGGGAGCTCCATCCATTACATATTCTTTTATCTCACATGCAGATGAGGGGGGAAATGGGGTTTTACATAAAAGAAACATTGGGCATGCAGGTCCTACATATTAATGAGGAGAAGTCTCTTAGGCTAACAAATTTAATTTATATAAATAAATTAAAAAAAACCATTCACATACAAAGGTATTTTTCTATATCATGATCATCCATGCATGAAATAATATTTACACATAAATAAAACTAGTATTCAATTATTTAATCTTACTTGTTTAAGATAAATCAAACTCAAATAAATTAATTATCTTTAATTAATCAATCCTTTTATCTTAAACCCTTTTTCTGAATTTCCTTGAGATTCTCATCCATCATATTTTTTGAAAAATAGATTCATTTAAAATTATCTTTGTACATAACCTGTACCTTGGAGGTAACCCTGTGAATTCATGTTCATAACTACCAAATGAGTAGAAATGAACAATACACAGATGTTAAATTAAACACATATATATATAACACCTATCACATGTTATGCCTCGGCTTTACGCCTTCACTATGGTACACGCCTCAAGGGTTTGTATAATATAATAATAAATTTTAATAAATCTACGTAATTTGGATGAGTGCACAACGTGTAGTCCTGACTACAGGGCATGTACTTTTGTTCACCATCCATCTGAAGTACATGCTCGGGGACATGGCGTTTAAATGTAATTTGGAATTCTTTGGAGTATAAGGTGCGTTTAGTGGAACACATGCCATGTAGTATTTCCATTACACAGTTTCCAGTCGGGCGAGCCGTGCATAGGGTACATGGTCTAAACCTAACCCGAAGGGACTACACGCCATGTTCAATGAGCCACATGGCATTAAATCCGAAAACTATGTGCCACCTATTCTTATTCAACATACAGATACATTTAAGACATAGAAATACTCCAGCACACAACCAGATTTGGCAGACTGGTCTGATGCATTGAATCTTGACTACATGGCGTGTACTACCGAATATATGTCGTGTATTCTGGTGTTATTCGGCCAGGAATGTTTGGAACCTTTAGATTAGATCCTTTATTTTATTTTAATCAAAATTAAAAAGAATCTTTTTTGTAAGGTTAATGAGAAATGTGAGAGGAGGAACATATCTCAAGATTCAATTTTAAAAGAATAATTGACTTGAATTAAAACAACTAAATTTTTAAATGTGTAATTCACCAAAAAAATTATAAATAATTATAATCAATGATATGACCGCTCTGATACCACTTTTAGGTTCCGACCATAGCAGAAGCACATTGTGGGGTGTACCGAACTTCAATTTTTCATTAAAAATGATCAATCCAAGATCTGTCACAATAATAAAACACCGGATCTTCAGAATATAATGAAGAAAGAAAGAAAAGAAATGGTGTCCTAAAACCATATAGAGGATCATCATATGTCGGTTATAATTAATTTAATTAAAAGAAAAAAATTACCTTGATATAATTCTCTCTCTGTTGATATTTCTGATCACGATCTGATGTGATCTATCATTGTGTTATAGAATCCAATTGTAAGATTACTCTAGAGGTGATCCACACATGCTCCATGTATCTCTGAATGACGTCGAAGGGATCTCTACGTGCTACTGCGAAAGAGCATTCTCTTGCGATGTCTGCCGTCAATCACCTTGATGTGGTGGAGGTGGATCTCTCTCATGTATCTAGAGAGCGTTCTTGGTGGAAAGGGAAATATCTCTTGGCTTGAGAGCTTTTCCATATCTATTGTACAAAACCCCAAAAAATGGCTAGGCTAATGATAATTATATAATTGGGATTTTAATGAAATAGAATAATAAAATTAATTAATTACCTGAAAGAATTTATTCATTTCATTTAATTATTAATAATACCCCATGTCTAACAATAACATTGGACTATTATTATTACTTGAAATGTGCCCAATGAGTTACACATAATATTATTTTAAAAAATAATATTATTTCTCATAAATTCCCAGAAGAAATATATGGCCTGTATATTTAATATACTCATCATGTAATTTTGTTTTTCCATTTTTCATTATTTCCTCTAACACATTTATTAGAACTTGAATAATGGCTATTTATTTTTCAAATAAATATCACTGCATTAATCGCTAATAAATATATTATTTTTTCCAAAATATATTCTCTCGAATAACTCATGTTAAAATAAATGTGATCAGGAATCTTTGAATAATTAATAGTCCACAATCAGTAATAATCATTATCCAAATAATTAAATTAATATTTAACTGAGATACTTCGACACACTTAGTGAGTGACCATCTAGGCCCTTTTCTCAGTGGAATTAGGCAGATCCTGCCAAAATTCCATGGTTAGCATCTAGAAACATGCCAAGGCGCCCATAGAGAAAGAATTTAATGCTGCAATTATGTGTCACCTCCTACGAACGATTATCGTGTAATGTAATACATTGGTCTCGATATCTTGAATAAAGTGGGTTTCATGCTAGTTCCATCAACCCATGTGCTCGATTATTCTTTCTTTGACATTCCAGAATTGAACATTCCCATTCCTCACCATAGACGTGGATTTATTTAGGCTATATCAATTCCATCAAAGGTCTTGAGATATCTACATCTATTATTTAACAGAAGTGAAAAATCCTTTCTCACGTTATCTATTAATTTAGTATTACTCATGACGCAACCAACATATCCTACCTTGCTATGAACAGTGTGTCCTCATAGTTTTCGTTAATACATCTAAGTG
The DNA here is from genome assembly GCA_963277665.1 of Viscum album. Taxonomy (NCBI): domain Eukaryota; kingdom Viridiplantae; phylum Streptophyta; class Magnoliopsida; order Santalales; family Viscaceae; genus Viscum; species Viscum album. The sequence goes on along the minus strand of OY728159.1, from coordinate 1,809,582,165 downwards.
AGTGAGTTGTAAAAACCAATAATAATAATCTTATAGTCGAAGGACCAACACACACGTCCACGGAAAGGAGCATCCATTGACACTATAAAATGTAGATTTCCTACTGGCGAGTCTTGTTCTCATAATATCCTCCGGGATTTTAGCTAGGGTGCACACCATGAGAAGGCTCCTCAATGTATTATGAGTCCTCGCCCCTAATGGCTTGTATTATTTGTGTCCCTCAAATAACATCATCCGACCATTGAACATATATTCAAGAACAGTTTTATAGAAATTCCAGGTTCTCATCATAGTAGGGATCTGCTATGACCCATTAATGAACAGTTATCATTTGGACATTATCACATGCATTTTCACACAGAATAACAATCAATATGTGATAATGTATTTAATAATTAGTAAAGTATAAAATAGTTGGTTCTAGGCCACCAAAAATAAACACAACTCCAAATAAATTATCAAGAACCAAAATTATTGATCAAAACAAAAAACAAATAAAAACCCTATCTTTAAATCAATCCAAATGAAAAAGGTAAAATAAAATCTAGGAAGAACATATAAATCAGTTAGAACATACCAATTTTAAGTGGAATAAAAAACAATGATATGAAAAAATAATGGATCACGGGTTGGGAAGAAGAGTTCACAAATAAGGGGGGCCTATCATTTCGGGAAAATCAAAACAGAAAACAATATTTTATTTAAATAAATTGGAATAAGAAAAGAAAAAAATGGAGGGATAACATAAAACTCACATATAAATTACTTATTTGAAGTGGAAGAACAAAAAATTGGTTGTTGGCAAGACGGGTTCACACACTGGGAAGAATGTGAGCTCTTGTTTAGGTCCTAATAAGTGTGTATCAGGATCTTGATATTTATGGTATAATATCCTAATGGTTTAAAAAACTATTGAGAACTTTGGTTCATTAATATCCCAACAGTTTTATAAAACCATTCGGTAAATATTCCCCATCCCAATAGTTTTAAAAAACTATTGGGAAAGTAGGGATAAGCATGCTATATCCCAATGGTTATAGAAAAGCTATTTTTAAAAGTGGGATTAGGCATTACATATTCCAATAGTTTCAAAATAGTTAAAAATATACACTCTAAAGACTCATATACCAATGGTTTTGAGCAAACTGTTGGTATAGGTACCCTATCTCAAATGTTTATCTAAATCATTAAGATAGGGGCGTTGGTATAGGAGGTATTTCTGTTTTTCTTTCTTTAAGATCCTTGGTTGTATTTTTTGGACAATTATGTTTAAAATCAAGTAATAATAAGTGTAAAAGTCTAGGGCTATAATAATATTTACCTCCCATTTCTTATATGTGGTAAATATAATTCCCATGGATGTATTATATGATTATTATACTTAAGGTACTAGGTATTTAAATATCCATTTGATGATATTTCGTTCATAGGGTGTATGTTTCAAAAGTTACCATATTGTTAAAGTAATTTTGTCGCAATTTTTCTTCTTTGAGACACATGTCATCTTATGCATCTATATTTTCCTATGAGGAGTATATACTACCTTTGAAATGTTATATCATGAATCTATTTATTTTATTTATATTTTATGATTCATTAAATATTATTCTTTCCATCTTATTATGATTTAATGTTATCAGAGCAGTAACGGTTTATTGTTACAATCTGATCATTTATCGAGATTGTTTATAATTATGCTTCCATTGATGAAATTTAATCATCCATCTAGAAAAAATATTTTTACTTTTCTTACCCTTTGATTATTCATTTAATATCTAATTTATGGTTCTATTTTTCCACTCTTTGGTACTTAATATAATTAATAAATAAAATTATGAATATCTCACTTTATTTCTCCTTTCAGCCTGTAATCGGTATTCTTTCAAAACATTGTTTTTTAAAACATTTTCAAAAATGTTTTTCTATTATCCTATAATTTTAAGAGCACATTTTTACTTGTATATTAAATTTTTATACAACATTTCTAAATGAAATAGTATTTTCATTTTCAGATCATGGAACTATTCAAAACCTTTAATGTGAAAAATTAATTTTTAACATATAAGAACTTACCAACAACCATGACCATCATTTCCCTGCTACAACCATTGTAAGATTAAAAGGATGTTTTTTTAAAGAAATTTTTTTCACTAATACTTTGGAAATTGTTTTATTTTAAAATAGTTTTCAACAAAAAATTGTTTTGAAAAACACTATTATTTTTAAAAAGTTTTCAAAATGATTTTTAAATATTCCTTTATATGTTCTATAAATGTAGTTTTCTAAGAAAAATATTACAATAATCTCAATGTTTATTTTATAATTTTTCAATTTATTTTCCAATAAAATGGTTTTCAATTTTTTTTAAGATTCTTTAATTTTTCAAGGAAAAAGGTTTTCAAAATGTTTTCAATCTTCTTTATGTGTTTTAAAATTTATTTCTAACTAAAATGTTATATAAAAGTTTTTATGTTTTAAAAAACATTTTTGATAGTGGAAATAAAATTTTCCTCAGAAATGTTTTTAGAAATATTTTTAAAAATTATTTTCCATCTAATATGAAATATTTTGATGTGACTCGTGCATTTCTAGGAAGTGATCCAAAAGTTATATTAAAATTAATTCTCTGAATGGTTTATGTTTTGATGGAATTATATTTATAAAACCCATTTCAATTTCATAGTTTATATATTTATGAAACCCATTTCTTTTTCATGGCTTATATGTTTATGAAACCAATTTCCATTTCATAGTTTATATTTTTATGAAACCCACTTCTTTTCACGGGTTATACTTTTATTAAATGATTATGAAACCTTTCTATATTCCACAGGTTAGGATATGATGACTTTTTTATTATACCCATTTCATTTGATATGTTATGATATGATTGTTTATGATCTTTTCAAACATTTATGTATGATTTAATTATGAGATGTTGGGGTCTAAATAACCCTCCAATGAATTTGGTATGGATTTAAATCTCAAGAGATAGACATGGTTGAAAAAGGGGCTGAACACAGTTCAATAAAGGAATGTTTCTGCTTAGATGGTCTTGGAAATGAACCTTAACTACTAAGATAGTCATCGAAGTAAACTATAACTACCAATATTATATAGTTATTGTACCCATAAAATTAATATATCCATGTAATTGATTCATTAACTACTATGGAAATCATTTTATATGCTTCTGTGCCAATAAAAAATTCTATTTCTTATTCATATATAATAATTTCATGGATTATTCTCTTGATTACCTTATTATTCATGTCTTATGAGCGTCCAATATTTATGTCATGACTCATGTATATGAACTTTTATATATAGAGTATGATATTTAACTGTTATTCTCATTTTATCATACCCTTATTCTCAAGTTATGCTTATGTATCTCTTTTTTTACCCTTACTAAGCATATGAGATCACCTCGTTATCATATTTCCTTTCACTAGGTTATGAAGAAAGGTTTTCAGTAGAAGTATTAAACAATAGGATATTTGTGGGAAATATTTAATATATTTCACCAAGATAGAATATTTTTTTCCAAGTGTCCAAATATATAAAACTATTATAGTCCTTGGGTGTGTATTATTTGTAATGTGATGAATATTCATCTAAAATGATTTAATATCCATGTATGTTTAGTTTGGGTCATTGTAGTTGGTTTAAAAGTAAAGTTTTAGTAAACTTTTGTGAACTAGGATGATAAAACCATAGTGAGACCCCTAGGGATATTTATAAGGAAATATCTAGGTATGTCAGTAAGTATAAGCCTAATATGACATATGAAATATCATAATTATGACATCCTAGATGTTATTTGTCATGATTATATGTTTTTTCCACTTTGATAAGTGATCCTAACACTATGCTTTATGGTATTATTCAATAGGGGGAAACATAAAGATCTCGGTTAAAATTGAATGTCAAGGAATATTTATTGATGAGAAGTCAAATGGGATGATCACTAGGGTGTTGGAAGTTGAGGTCATGTCTAATCAGTTTTACCGAAACATGATTAACAACATGTACCTTGAAAAACTCCAAAACTCGCCAAAGAAGATAGGGAAGGAGTTCACGGAGAGTTTATTTGAATAACAAAATGGAGGAAAGAAGATTCAATTTCAGATGTGTTAAGAATGTCAAGATAATTACCCAAGTGAATGTCTTAGAGGAATAAGAAGATGTTTTGATTTTGGAAAAAAGGGACACTAATCAAATAGATACAAAGTAAGAAATGGAGAGATTTGTTAATGTAATTGATATAAATATTTTCCTCCCTAATACATCATCGGTGGTTGAATAATTTAAGTGTGGAATGAATGGTAATTACGAAAATTGATGTCCTAAGTGGAAAGATCCCAAGATATTTTATACAAGTAATGGTTATATTACTGATGATGATGATACCATATATGAAATGTGAAAGTAAAGAGTTATTATGAAATAGGATGATGTATCCTTATTAGGTATTATGTATGATGTAGAATAATTGAATTATTTATGTATTTGGATTCAATAATTATGAATGGAGAATTATATAAGTATTGTTTAGTTTATTTGTTTTTTATAAGAATTTACATGATTATGTTGAATGTTTCTGATGGACTAGAAATGTGATTTAATGAGAAGGTGACATTTTGAATAAGGGAAGATAAACCATAACATGTTCCTAGAGTATAGATAATTATGTTTGTAGAAAAGATATGTTTGATATGAATATATTAATTGGACGTTATTGATTACATTGGATCAAATTAAGTATTTTCATAAAAGTGGTTAAGGATATTGTTGAATATGTTTAAAATAGTTTTTGTTTTAAGGAATATATCGAATAAACATTGTAATAAGGAAATATGCATGTTTTCTATAAGGATTTTTCGTAATTTAGGTTATTACTATATTACAATAGAACACATGAAAATGGTATTCCCATGTTTTTTATGTGACAACCAAGATATATATTATGATATATGGAGGCTCAATGTCGATATTTTTTTTCAGAAATCTCATGCCCTTATTTCTAAATTTTTGGACTTCAAAATTTCAAAAAATTTATATGGTTTACCATTTATGGAATGGTTAATGTTAAAATTAGGATTAGGTTTTATAGATTAAATTATTATTTCTCCATATAAGAATTTATGCATATTCGATAAGTTGTGATGACATTTTTGTTATGATGAAGATAGATAGAAGGACCAATAATTCTATATATGGATCTCATGATCTGTTAATGCTTTAGGAATGAAGAATTCACCTTAATTTCATGGAATTAGAGATGAAGAGGATGTTAACCAAGGAACAACAAAGGGTAATGTTTTGTTGAAATAATGTAAGTATATATTTTAATTAAAATTCATAAACTTTATAAAAAAGGGTCTTGAAATAAAATTTTGTTAATTTATCATCATTTTCTATGAAATCAATTACTTTTTTCAAGCCTATTTGATTTATGGATTTGTGATTGTTAACTTTATCCTAACCATGTTTTTATCACTCTCTATTATAACTTGATAGTTAAATTTCTCTTACATATCCATGTTTTCACTTTCCACCTATGTTTCCCATGTGGAAACATAATAATGAGTTACATTGTGTAACCATATTGTTTCCCCCATTCCATTTTTAAAGGAAGTTTTTGTATTCATTTTTATGATAGGGGTTTTTATGAATATAAATTTCATGTGTTAAAACATTAATAACCCATATGAATTTCGAGGGTGAAATTCACTTTAAGGGGGTAGAAGTAACACCCCTAGTTTTTTTTGAAATATTTTTTCTTGTGTTAAAACATTAATATTTTCTGCGTCCCGAACGACTCCTCAAAACACTGATTATATTTTAGTACATTTCTTGTATTAAACATAATAATGAGTCCCTTCAATATCATTAATTACATGAAAGGCCATGTTATTACCAAACTATAATATACTATTAACATGTTATTAAAATATTATTATAGCTTTGACCTAGCCTTTTAAAAATATGTTATGAATAATATTAATTAAATTTTAAAAATATGTTTTATAGGTGTATATAAAATTAATCCTTTGGTTATCAATTAATATAAGTGAATGTAAGAACTATTTCAAAATAAAGAAAATAATTTTCTATAAAAACTATTTTTCTATGTACAAACACCATTTAATATCAATAAATTAAAAAAAATACCCTTGATTAATTTTTTTAATACTTTTTTAAAATTATATATTCAATTAATATTTTTGATACCCATACAATTGGTTTTATATATATTACATAAGATTTAACCAAATTTTATTTATTTTCTTAAGTGGAATGTTACCTCCTTTTAATAGAGAATCAATTTTAAATATAATTTTAGACACTTTTATAATTAATATTTGAAAAAAAAATTATTTTTTAAATTGAAATAGGAAAATTTAATTTGGGTCAATTTTTTTCTGAGAAGTTTCATTTTTTTATGAATGGTGAAAAACACTAAATATTAATTCTAATATTCTTTTTCATATAATTTTTTTATATAGTGAAATTATTGTTTAATTTTGTTTTTAAGTATAATTAGATCAATCATACCTTAATTAATCCAATTTATTTTATTTTATCCAATTTTACATTGAAATTGGATATAAAAACATTTCATGATTTTGAACCATTCCTCTTTAAAAAAATGCATTATCATCCCATCAGTACAATTAATTTAAAATTATTTTCTGCCACTTCTATAATTTTAATTTGGGAAAAGGATTATATATTTAGAATCATTATAATTTTTAATTTCAAATAATTTCAAGTTATTTTTTGACAAAAAATATTAGTGAAAGTGATTAAAATTATTTACAGTGATTATGAGAAAAAATATCTTATAAAAGGACAAAATCATAATATTAAGACCCAAAATGACCTACAAACACTGCCAAAATCCATTTTATGTTAATATTTATACCATATTATAACCTTAATCATATTTTTTCCAATATTTTACCCACTTGATATTCGAAAAACATGGGATTAATTTCTTTTTCAAAAAATTACAAGAATGTCACTCCTCATTCACTATAAAATGGTACTCAATACTCCAACTTATTCACTCCTATAAATCCCATTGGATCTCCAAATAATTTCTCAAATAATCTCCCAACATCCTTATACTAATCCTTGAAGTATCCCTTTTGTTATAAATCCAACCAAGTATTCCCTTTGGTGCAAACTAAGAGGGGTTACAGAAAGAAGATGTAACATCCTTCCTCAGAATCCTTTGTTTTATTTTCATTATCCACCCACTAAACACTTATTATTACATGATTATATAATAAGATAAGTATCCTAAATATAATTATACTTTTTTATTCAATGGTTTTGACCTACACTTATACACACTTCCATATAATGTGTAATGAACTTACCGTTCTTGTGTACGGAAATGTACCGCCTCACAAAACAATGTTGTTCATTTTTCATTTACCACCCCTAAATGTTGTATATAATCATATTGAATTATTATATAAAACATATCTTCTGGATTTCCATTTTTAAAAATGATAACTTTTTTGGTGGACGTGTGGACTAACGCCTCCTCAAACCAATGTGATTCATTCACACATTATATGGAACATATTAAGGATAAGTTTAGTAAATTTATATGATATATATGAAATAATAATACTAATGTAATGATAATATATATATACACACATACATTTAGTTTAATTTATTTCTTTCAAAATGATAATTAAACGGATCCTGTCTCACTTTTATTTTCTATAAGACACAAGCCATGTACACCTCCTATTTCTTATATGTGGTATGTATAACACCCATGGATGTATTGAATTATTATAATAATAAAATTCATGGATATTTACCCAAAATTTTTATGATATTTCTTTTATGGGGTTTATGTTTCAAAATTTACCAATTTGGTAAAGTAGATTTGTCTCAATTTTCCATCTTTGAGACACAATCCATGTTATGAACCTATATTTTTCTATGAGGTGTATATACTACCTTTGACATTGTACATCCGGAATCTACTTATTTTAATTATGTTATAAACTTAATTTAATTTTATTATTTCCATTCTATTATGATTCAAATATACCAAATTTTTAATGGTTTTTTTTATAATCTCATCATTTATCAAGATTGTTTGTGATTATGCTTCCATTAATGAAATATAATGATCTATATCTCAAAAACTCTCATTAATTTTGTTAATATTTAGGTATTAATATTATATCCAACTAATATTAACATATTTCCAATATTTTTGTATTATATAATTGAAAAAATTGTTTTCTGAAAATCTGACCTTATTTATCTTTTTGATCAGAAATACATGTTCTTTCAAACTATTTTTTCTAAAAAAAATTAAAAAGTGTTCATATTATCCTATGATGTTTAAATGAAATTTTACCCATGTATTAATTTTGTTAAAAATGTTTTTAAAATTAATATTCATTTCATTTTTGGATCAAGGCACTTCTTTAAACATTTAAAATGGAATGTTTAGCATGTACGGACTTACCCATCGTAATAACCATAATTTCATTGATGCTTTATTTGTAAGTATAAAAGGTTATTTTTAACATAAATATTTTTTACTAATATTATTAAATTTATTTTGATTTAAAAAAATCAAATAAAACGGGTTTTAAATAAAATATGTTTTAAAATTGTTTTAAAGTATTTTTGAGGCATTATTTATATGTTTTCAAAAGGTTGTTTTCAATGAAAATGATTTAAATGATCTCGCAGATTATTTTATATGTTTTCAAATAATTTCCAAAGAAAATGGTTTTAAAAATATTTTCAATATTATTTCATATGTTTTCAATTAAAATGGTTTTCAAAAGGTTTTCAAGATTCATTATATGTTATCAATGTTATTTCCAAGGAAAATTTTCTTCATAATATTTTATGGTTAAAAAAAATAAAATCATAAAGGATGTTTTCATAAATAAATATTTTTAAAATATATTTAAAAATTGTTTTCCACCTAAGATTAAATCTATTAATATTACTCATTATTTTCTAGGAAATGATCTAAAGGTTCCATTCATATTATTTCTCTAAATGGTTTATGTTTTTATGGAATGATGTTTATGAAACATGTTTCCCTTTCCTAGGTTATATGTTTATGAAAACTATTTACCTTTAATCGGTTATATTTTTATGAAACCCATTTCCCTTTCATGGGTAAAATTTTTATAAAACACACATTTTTTATGGGTAATTATTTGATTAAATTATTATGAAACCTGTCTCTTTTCAATAGTTTATGATATGATGACATGTCTATGATACCGATTTCATTTCATAGGTTATGATATGATTTTTTATGATCTTGTGGAATACATATGTATAATTTTTTATTAATATGGATGGGAAATATATCTCACTTCAATGAATTGAGTAAAGATTTATATCTCATGAGATAGACATGGTTGGAATGGGGAGTGAACTCAGTTTAGTAAAGGACATTGTCTGCTAAGATAGTCTTGGGAGTGAAATTTGACTACTAATATGGTCATGGGAGTGAACCATGAATACCAAGATGGTATGGGGAGTGATCCCATACCACTAATATGGCCTTGCCTTTGATTCTTTGACTACTATGGAAATCAATTTATATGCTTATTAGTCGACCAAAAATTCTATTTCTTATCTCAATGTTATGATTTCATGGATTATACTCTTGATTTCCTTATGATTCATGTCTTATGAACTACCCATATTTATTCCATGAATCTTGTATATGAACTTATATATGTAGGGTATGATATTTGAATTTTATTCTCATGTTTGCATACCCTTATGATCATGTCATGCTTATGAAACTTTTTGTCTACCCTTACTGAGTATTTGAACTCACTTATTTCTTATGTTTACTTTTCCCATTTTATGAAGAAATGTTATAAGTTGAATTTATAAAATGGAGGATTTTTTTTTGAAACATTAAAGATATTTCACCATGTTTGAAAATTTGGTTCCATGCTTCCAAATACACAAACCTATAATGTCCTTGGGGATGTATTTTTGTAATGTAATGAATATTAATATAAAATTTTGTAATATTAATGTATGTTAATCTTGGGTTTCTATAATATTAGACACTACCATTGGAGACACTTGGAACCTAAAATAAAGTATCTAAAATGTTCCAAGATGGGAGATCTCTGTTAGTTTTTTTAGAGCTATGAGGGAATTTTTACACTAGGTACTCAAGAAGAAATAGTTAGTGGGATAAGAATTTAATTGTATCCCACATAAATAGACTTAGATGAAAATTTAGATTATTCATGCATTCCAAGGACAATGTTATGGTGTTATGGTGGGCCCTATATATTTATTGTGTTCGACTCTATCAGATTATGGTCAGGGATTATATGTTATTCAAGGTATGGCATTAATCACATCCACTTTCTCTATAACCTTGTTCTATATTGGTTATTCCCATTCTCTCATATTTATACATGTTGTTGTAGGACATGAATTACTAGTCATGATATTCTATGAGTTAGTCTCCCTTGATACACCATTTGGGATGAATGTGGGACATCTTTATTGATACTCTGAGTGTCCAATAGTCATCACTAGCTAAAGACATATATGGTAATTCATGATTCTGGAAATGAAGACCTTTGATGTGATGCTCATCATGGAACGACTTCCAACATTCAAAGTCACATTTATTGTTATTGGTTAAATGTGCCATTATATTCATATATGAGTTAGTGAATCCTGATGACAAAAGAGTTGGAATTATTAGCATGTATAGTTAGTCCAGACATGAGTCATCATGGAGAAATTACACTATAGATGGAGGGATATTATCTTTGGAAAGGATTAGTGATAGACCCCTCAACTTTTCCTCTAATCATGAATCTCTATCATGATGTAATTATAGATGAATTCAAATAACTTCTTCATGATAGAATATTTTACTTCCATATGGATCTCTTATCAAGTGTGCAGCCAATTTTGATACAAACTTATTGTATTACACAAGCTGAACTGAAGGATCTCAAGTTGAATCTTGACAACATGGAGAATAAGGTATTCATAATGTCAAATACTTCATTATGGGGTAAAACTATGTTGTTCCCCAAAACTGAAAATGAATATCTTAGTTTATTTTGATTACTTAAATATGAAACAGGTGATAGTGAAGACCTGATATCATTTTCCTACGATCAATGAACTTTTCAATCATTTATGGGGATCTTTCTAGTTCTCCAACATTTATCATTGATTGACCTATCACCAACTATGATTTGAAGAGGTGGACATCCAAAATATTGATTTTAAGAGAATATTGGGTAGAATTTTTATCCAGTGATGTCGTTCGGATAGACGAACATGATAAATGCTTTCATGGATCTCATGGACAAGTTATTCAACCCTTACTTAGAATTTTTCTTAATCATGTTCTCTAATTAAATCCAAATCTACTCTTAGACACTAGAGAATCATGCCATACATCTTGGGATATTCTTGAGTACAATTTGAGCACATCAGATTTATGTTACATTGAATAATCATTCCATCTAGATTCATGAGGTCAAGTTCTTGGGGCTTGTGGTGTGTAAAATCTTCATATACATAGACCCATAGAAAGTGGAGAAAGCCATGTTCCTTGATATGTCTCTATAATGTGTTAGATATCAAGATATGTATGGGATTATTTAGATATTACTAAAGTTTTATCCATGACTTCTCCTTATTATTATCACTTAAGACTGCTTTGATGAAGAAGGAAGTGATGTTCTAGTGGTTAGGCCAGTGTGAAGAGGCATTTCTTATGCTGAAGAGGACGATGGTGATAGATTTGGTGTTGATACATTATAAGACAGGGGTTGGAATTCTATATATTCTAAAACATCAAGCATTGGACTATGAGTGGTGTTTATTAAGATGGAGAATGAGGGTTGTGTTTGGATATTAGAATACCCAATAGTGGAAGAGTATGATGTTACTATGTTGAGTTAATTTTCAGAGTATAATAATAGTGGAGAAAAAATAAAATAGATAAAATCCATATACACATTGTAACCATGGATTGTGAAAAATAATAAATACAACATCAGATGTAATAATAGATGAAAATATAATACCTGGTACGTCTCCCATGGGTGGATTATAAAAAATGATAAATAAATTAAATGAAAAAACTAAGGCTAGCAGCTTTTCCCTAACTGGTCTCGATTTGTTCCTAGTCCCATGGCCCAACTCTATCCTAGATAGCTAGACAACCATTATCATTCCCTTCCCTTAAACCTACCCCTATGAGAGATAAATGATTCTTGTCAACTAAGATAAATGGAATCCCGTGTAGGGTGTGAGTATAACTCAGTAGGCCACGACTAATGGCATCCATAAAATAACAAGTCTGATAAAAAATATATTCAAAAGATCTATAGATAAATAATTAAAATAACTAAAATTGTTTTCACAAAATTAAATAAAAAATGACGGGGTTATGGGTTCATGATGACATATGAGGCTGCCTATACCATTATCATTCTTTAGGCCTATAACCCTGACTGACCATACCAACTTTGGCTAGTTTTGAGGTGTCCATGATCACATATCAAGGACTGTTCAAACCATAAATATATATATTTAATTTGTGAGTCCATCCTAGTATTATATAGTATCCCAAGGGTCTCATGAAACTTGAGTGATCATCCCATCATTCCCCAATCATTTCCAACATAAATCATCACACGAAATCTAGATGCTCATATTTCCATTCCAATTAAATTAGAGCACTCATCCTTTCATTCCCAACTATTTCTCAAAATCTTTCATCCCATGGAATCCATAAACTCATCCTATAATTTCAATTGAATCCAAACATTCATCTCATCGTTACCATCATTTCCAAGTACCATGTGTCCCATAGAATCTAGGTGCACATTCAAGATTTCCCAAGTAATAAAAAATTGTATAGAATATGATTACTTATCCTAGAATAGTATAATATGTCATATGGAATCAACAGATCTCATCTTGTCATTACCAATCCTAAGGCATAATTTTTAACATTTAATCAATTCATCATCCATTTCATTTAATTTCACCTTAGAACAAAGGATACCACTTTCTATAATCATTGTTTCATGTCATCGGTCCCATTTCTAATTCAAAAATCATAATTTATCTTTTTTTTAAAAAAAACCAAGCTATATTATAAAACCTTAAATTAAACTTTAATTTAAATTAAGATTTAACCTAAAATTATGGCCAATTCCAATTAATTGAATGATTAGTAATTAAATATTCTAGTTTATATTTAAACCATTTAATTTACAAACTCATTCAACTTATGTACAACATAAATTACCATAATAATAACGTTAGTACATCAAAACCCATACTCATACACTTTTCTATAAGAATAATATAATGTTTAATTATATACCAATAGGTCCAAACCATTAACAAATATTTATGGTTTTGAAATTCTATTTCACAACCATCAATTCAAATTAAGTCTCCTCTTCAACCATTTAAAAAATAATTTTTCATGAAATGAAATGAAAACCAATTCCATTTTATTTTCCCCCAAATGTATTAAACATCATTTTAGATGATATAAGGCATACTAAATGGGTATTTATCTAAATAAGACTCAATATAAAACATTTAATATTAAAATTGGTTCAATCTTAGTAAGGATAGAATGATCATGAAATACACACACTCAAATAAAATGAGAGTATGGGTTAAATTAAAACGTACCACTTCTAGAAGATCTAACCACACCATAACCATTGCTAAACACTTGATAGAGACCTATATCAGACCCTTGGAATAACACCTGGCGAAATCCCTAAGTGGAAACCCCACATCCATGGTTAATTATAACCCAATTTGATGGTAAACTTAAAAACTCACTATATCCTCAAACCATAACGGAATCCTAACAAAGAACATGAAATGTCATATGAGGGTCTCTACTATAATATCAAAATGGAATCCCCAAGAGGAACGTGTGTTTCCACAATTTTTATTTGGAATCACTAAAAAATCATAAACTATAGTACTTCTAAATTAGATTGGATGAAAGAGAAGTGGAGTGTAAGTTTCTATATGGTGATAATAAACTTAGCTCACCAAAGGATCACTACTAGAAATAGGACCTATACCAACGAACCTATAACAATGGTTTGTACAAAACCAGGGAATAATTACCTTAGAGAGACATATACCAATTATTGTGGAGAAACCATTGGTATAGGTCTCTTGTAGCCAATTAATACCTATGCTAACATTTTTGGCCAAATCTGTTGGTATATGTCAATTATATCGACCTATACCAAATATTTTTGCCAATACTGTTGATAAAGGTCTATTATAGAGACGATATATGAACAATGTTAGAGAAACCATTGGTATAGGTCCACCATATGCCTACGGTTTCTTCAAAACTGTTGGTATAGTTTAAAATATCAAAGAACCTATACCAACGGTTCTCCAAACTATTAGTATAGGTGACAATATTTTTTATGAAATAATTTTTAAAAAAACATTATATAAAATTAAGAGTTAAAATAATTATGAGTAAACATATAAATATTTATGAAATTATGTTCACAAAAGTCATGTTAAGTTAGTGGTTAGTTTGTTAGATTATAAACGGGAGGTGTTGGGATCAAAACCAAGCCAGGTTTTATTTTTTTAATTATTTATACCAATGGTTTTATAATCTAATTGTTATAAGTTTTTCATATGACCTATACCAATGATTTGAGAAAACCATTGGTATATGTCTATACGAACAGTTTTCCCAAAAACATTTGTATAGACCTATCCCAATGCCAAACTAACCAACAGTCCTAAAAACCATTGTAATAGGATATAACAATGGTTTAGAGGCCTATACCAGCTATTCAAAACCATTGGTCTTTGGTATTTTTTTATTAGTGGATCACCCCAAAAATCACCCCAATCCATGGGGTTTTGAAGGAAGAAAGGGATCATAGTTATCTATAAGAGGGAATGTGTGATTGAGAAGAACAAATGTGACAGATGATCAAAGGATCATAGGGTAAAATAGTCTTTTCAACATTGTAAATGGGACAGGGTTTTGGATCATGGTTTTCCAAGCCATGTTCCAACTATCTATCTATCACTGCCTCAAATCTCCCCACCATATATGGTTAAGATCATGGTTTGAAAAATCATGTTCCAACCATGTGAAATGGATCTATAATTTATTATAGACTTTTCAATGTTATAAAGGCCCCACAGACATAGTTTAACAAACTATGCTTCTTTAAAAACCGAGATTCAGGGTTAGGGTGCACGATTAGACCAAATAATGAGATATTCGTACACACTATTTACTTTTCATAAAACATGAAATTTACTTCCCTAAAACCCTTAAAACTCCCAATATCTCTAAACTATTTATATACCTTCATTCCAAACCCAAATTGTTTCAATTAATGGGTCCCAACCCTCTGGGTTTTTATTCCACTTCCTGGTTCAAATTCTGGTTGATCAACCAATCTGAAAATACAAACATTTCTTAAATTCTAAGAACCCATATAGAATCAATAAATTTCAAAACCTAATATATATTTCACTAATTAAACCCTTTATCTTAGTTAAGACTTCAAAATAAATAAAAGTTCCTCAAATAGAATCTATGAAAATTTTTTAACTACGGTTTCATCTCAATTTATATGATGAAAGGCTTTGCCTAACATAATATTTTATTGAGGGGTTTTTTTATAATAACCAAATTTATTTTATATATTACATTTCTGGTAAATATTAAGTAGATTTTAAATAATATATTATGCATTTAATTGTAAAATTTCTAAAAATAACCTATTGATTTTAATTACATATTTCCTTGTTAATCAATATATATGTGATCATGATCTAACATCCATAAAGTAAACTAAGCATAAGAAAAAAATTAAATAAAAAACTTGATTATGAGCATGAATATTAGTTGATTTTTTTATGGGGAAATAAATCTACTTATGACCCTAATTGGAAAAATACCTTGGGTAAATCTTGGAAAGAGTTGAAGTATTCTAGTTTTCCTCTTATGTATCACCATATTTAGCTTCACCTCAACTTTATCTTGAAACACCTTTATGAAATTAAACCTTCCTTCCATTAAATATGTTTTGTAATCTCACACTCAATAGGGATATTGTAATAGTTGGTTCCCTAGACCCAACTAAATAGGGTATTTAGATTATCATACCATGTGTACAGTGAGTTATGCATGAAGTACACTTACCATTACAGTGCTGATATTTTTCCATCCCCAATTTAAATGTTAATTTCCATAGACTATTTATCATATCAAATGGTTATAGAAGTTCCCAAGATATAATGAGAACAAAAAGATACTATTGAATTAATGTTATAAAACTTTCATATGATATAGATACATCATACTGATTGTACATAGTTGACTTCTGACCATCAGGTGAATGTTTTGGTAAATAATTTTGATTTCATTTACCAGGATGATTTCATGAACTAATAAATACCTACAACAACATTAGCACCTCGAAAATAAATTACCAAAATAGCTTGATTGGAACCTCTCATGACTGGATTGAAAAAATGAAAAATATTTTGATTCCTCCTTCTACATTCACATTGGTATAGAGGCTTTCTCAGATAAAGATTCTAGTTGATTATTCTCTCCAGGAAGTTGGTATCTCTTTGTTCTCTAGACACATATTATGTCATCAACACTAAGAGGACCTCAAAAATATATTCCTTTCCTATTTTATTTCACAGGACTTGTGGAATGAAACTTTTGAAATGTTTTAAATCCAACTCCCAAAAAGTGATGACATACTACTACATCTATAAACCTACTATTGATATCCTCTTTCTCCATAACTCTTGAATTTATTCCATGAATCCAATTGTGAGATTATCCACATCATCTTGTTTAATTAGAATAATAGTATTCATGGTCATGTCTCTTTTAACCTTTTAACATATTTTCACTCATCATTATGGTTGTAAGGAATGTTGATACACTATAGCTTGGAAAGTGTAAAAATACCATACATCACTTCTCTATATCTAGAAGGATTGGCATGGTTGGTAATTTCCCTTTACTAAATGGCACTCTGGAATTAATTTGGATCACTCAATTTATTAGATGGATTAAATTCAATTCGAACAGGGCCTCTAGGGGAAATCAGGGCCCTTCGGATTTTGGGGCTATATTCATGGATCATAATGGGGACATAATGGTATGTCTCTATAGTCCACATAGATTTACCTTAACATTGGAGGAATAAATCTTGTCTTAATTAATGTGGTTCACATGGAAAGGACAAAAGTATTGGACAATATTTTGTTTGAGTATTATTCCACCACCATTGTACATGAGGTGAGAACAGGAAAAATGAATCTATCATGGAAAACCACAACTAAGGGGATCAAATTTTTAGACCTTCTATCAAGAATGAATTATTTCAAGACACATGCATATAAAGAAGAAAACTTCAATACTGATGGAATTTCTAAAAAATGGATAATCTATGATGATATCACTATGGCCAATGACTTTATAAATGATTTAATTTCCCTTTTTCAAATGGATTAATGTAAATTTGCTTATTTCCAACTTCTGTAATTTTTCTCATCTAATAAAAGAGACATTTCCCCCAAGAAAAAATTTTCTTTTTGAATAAAAAATATTTCACACTAGTTAATCTCTAATTTGTGAGATCATGAATAATAACAATCCAATATGATCATCAAATTTTTTGGGGTTTATTGGAATTTTTTATCCATGGAAATATGTATTAGTCTCCTAACTTGAAATAAATATTGATGTTTCCATTTAATTGTGTACATTAATTAAAATAAAAAATCATGAAAATAGAGTTACGGTGAGGTATATTTTGTTGGGTGTTTTTTATGGGTATGGCATTTGTTGAATGATAAAGATAGAATTTTTTACTTCTGAGTTGAGGAAGTGATATCTTAAGCCTGGTGGATCAGGATGGTAGTATATTCATAAATTCATTACCATGGTATTTTAATGTAACATCATCTAGTTATATCAAAAAATAATAAATTAATAAAGGATGATGAACTAAGTAAATGCCCTTCTTTTTTGTATATCATATGACAAAGAGATTATATTATATAGTGAATGTTTTTAGGATAGTTCTAATTAATATGAAAATTCATTGTTATTTAGGAGCCTTGATGGGTTTTCAGAATCTAATATTGGTCTGTGAATACTATTCACTACTATCAAGATAAGGTCCTAGAGGGTCACACACAATAGCTTATTCAAAAATCTACCATATTCTCATTAATTGGTATATAGAACATGGTGGTCCCCACTATGTGGAATGATATTTTTTTGAATTTTATCGATCAAAAAATATAAATAAATTCATTATTCTTTCAGTATAGAATAATTTGGTAGAATTTATTTATTAAAAGTACTTACAAGTGTTAACATAAAAATAAGGAATAATATTATACAAACAAATATTATTTTAATATTTCAGGTTCATTTAATATTAGTTGTAATAATGCATTGAGTTAATGAATTGAGTATATCACATAGTATATTAAATATATTTTAAAAGAATGTGATAAAATATAAATAATATTTATGAGATAGTTAGTTTTCCATAACTACTTATTTATTACTTATTTAATTAGATATTTGTTTTTGTCAGTCAGGGAACCCTAACCAGAAATTTTTTCTACCCACTATATATGTAGGAGGAAAAGATCATTCCATGAACTATTAATTCATTTAGAATGAGATATTCTCTCTCAACCCACATCCTAGAGAGAGATTCTCTCTCTGAGAGACTGATCTAAGAATTTCTTCAATGGATCAAAGGCACAAGATCGAGGTGATCATCGTGACGTTTTAGGATTCATCAGAGCTCCATCATAGCACCCATAATTTGATAAATAGTGATATCATAGATTCTTGGAGTGTGTGTGGAAGATCTAGAGGGGTTTAGATTTAGATCATTTGGGAAACAATCACCAGAGATGATTTGTAGTCATTATCACTTCGATTCTAATGGGGTGTTAATTTTATTTTATTTTTAATTCTTTGAATAATTCAAACATGGTCATTAGACCTCTAACAGGGTTCGTGTCAATGAATACAACATTTTTTGTCACTATAGTAATAAATAATTTAAATACTTATCCCAACAACTTCTACTACACTCTTTGGTGACAATAATTTTTATTAGATAAATTACATGGCTTTTCTTATCCAATCAAATTGTATTGCTTTAAATTAATTTTCAAGGTTTCAATTGATCCGAATGGATCCAACCGTGCTTTGATACGATCTCATATGGCCATGTTTTGTCCATCCAAAAAAATTATGGATTGAAATTGTGTTTTTTGTATATTATATTTTGAGTATTAAATTTTAAAGAACCCGATATATATATATATATATATGATTGTATGATTATTTATGGTGATTTTAGATGACCCCATTTATTCCAGTCATGGCATGTCTAATATGAGGTGGTCTTAATTCCTCTAGCCAGTGACATGATGTTTCACATTTTTTGTAGAATTTATTCCAAAAAAATAAAAACAAAACGAAAGAAAGTATGTGGTGGGAGTGACTTGGTTATAACAAATAAAAAATGTTAACACCCATTTTGTGTTTTCAAAATCATATTATATGATTTTATTATTTAATAAAAAACCAATATTCCTTTGGAAGATCTCTCTAAGAAGGTCCCCTTACCTTCTACCTCCCTTGTCTATCTTCCCACTTCCTCCAGTGGGTTTGAGAATCTAGTCCCTACAAGGTCATTGTGAGGTTGTCTTGTTATCTCCATTCCAGTTCATCGCACGCTGACTCACTTGTAATGAGCTTCGTGCAGAATTTCCAACTTCCACGAGTTCCAAACCACCGGCCACTATGATTCCCTATCCCTATTCATCACCTGGAGTAGACATCGGAAGTCTCCCCCATCACCGAGAATCATTCCACCCTCCTATCTAGCCCAATACCCCTGTAACCACTCGTACATTCCATCGCACCACTGCCCCATCACTAGGATGCACTTGACCACCAATAGAGAAGACATGCACCACCCTTCATTGATCCTAAACTACTAGGTCATGGCCACCACACCACCCTCATTGACATATCATCTTCATGTGGCTGAATCGACACCAAACAGAACACCTTGGGTGATAACCAATGATTGAGAGCCCCAATCCCGTGATGAGCCCCCTACCATGGTCTCCCTCATGTATGTTAGATAGGATCTGCCCCACTATGGGTCGATGTAGGTCTGGGTGGGCCTACATGGACAAGAATAGCCCTACATGGGCTATTCTTGGACTGAAACAGGCCTATGAGTTTACGGACTGACCCACTATGGGCCTAGGTGGGGTTTCAGGGCCCATGTTATTTTTTATATAATAAAAAATTAAATTAATTAATTAATTTACATTTAATATTAAATTAAATTAATTCTAGAATATTTTTTTGCTTATAAATTATATATTTTAATAGTCGAGAAAATTTAATTTAACTTTTGAATTAAATTAAATTAATTAATTAATTTAATTTTTAGAATTTAAATTTAATTAATATCACGACTAATTATTTTGGTAAATTACATAAATTAAAATAATTTTTTTAATTTTTTTAATTTCTCTAATCCTTTAAATTTATTACAATTTAATTTTATCATGGTGACTGGTCTTGAGAATGGGCCAAACTTCTATATGTATGGTTTATTTAATGTAATTACTTAATACATGCATATGATGTTTGTAATAAGTAGTTAATTTTATGATGGTCTGTTCATTGTATTTTTTATTAAAATAATTATAAGGGTATGTTCATCCATCAATATTTATATATGTACATTATGCTTCCCAGGAACCCCTCGTTTTCATGTGAGTAAATTTGTATAATAATGAAGAAAATGTATGATGTGGACTATGCCAAGTCAAGGAAAAATCCAAATGGAAAGTTCACACACTGGGCAAGGATGTGTTACATCCTAAGTCAAACTCTGGATCATATATGATTCTAATAGGTCATGGTTGATTCATTGAGTTCTAATGGATCAACCAATATTACACTTTCAAGACCAATTTTGTAATTTTATTTCCTTTAGGTATTTGTTTATTATTTTACGCATTTTCAGGATAGTGGTAAGTAGATAAAATAATAAATAGTAAATTGATTAAAGATGTGATGAATGTTTTTTTATGAATTTTTAGGTGATATTGTAAAAACATAGAATAAATAGATTAATATAAATATATTACATTCGTTGGAAAATATTAAAATCCATCATAGGAATATTAAGTCGCAATCGACTTCCATTGTTTGAATTTTAACACAACCAGGTTCTCGAGATGCTCTTCATCCATAATTTAGGGTTCCTCATAATACTGGGGAGTTACTATGAGAATGAGGGGTTCAGTTAATTGAATATGGTATAAAAAATTGTAAACATAGCTTTCTTGTTGAAACTTTAGAGGCAAACATTGATTAAATCATATTTATGACATTAGAAGTTGGGTCTTCAATCAACAGGTCAATAAGTTATGAGTTAATGAGGTTGGTCAATCAAACGTCTACATTGAACTCTTTGATTAGTGTAATATCTATAGCATGTCGACTATTAGGGAAGGTTCAAGGATCCTTTCCACTATAATACACAAGTGACATAGTATTCTGATTCTAGTACAGACGGTTTCTATAGTTCAAAAAAATAGTGGGAGACATTTATTGATTTAAATAATAGGTAATGTCTAATAAGTAATCAATAAAAAAGTACTAATATACCATATTTTTTTATAGATAATGTAAAGTAATACCATAAGTACAGAGTGATAACTATTGGACAATTTCAATGTCTTCACCAGAATGTGTTTTCAAATAGTAATATAGAAACTTGTGAAAGGTACCATAACATAAAAAAAATCAAGATTTTGGTGTCCCTAATACCTATTAAGACATCTCAGGAAGTAATTGTGTTAGTAAATTCTTACAAGAGACTCATGTATGAAGAATATGATGTTATTGTCATAATTCTATCATCAATTCTTGATGTAAGTTTTGGATTATACATCAGAAAATCGATGATATTTTATGTAGTCTGATATCTTGAAATATTTCAAGGAGACAGTGAAGTGCATATATGAATTCATGATAATTACAGTGGATAAGTGAAAATTAAAATATGGTTGTGATATTTCATTAGATCCCTTTCTAATATCATTTTTACCCTTTTACTCCAATTTTTTTTAGGATTACAGAATGAACCCAATAGAGAAAGTTATTCCTTACCATTATGTTAAGGTTCACCAAATCTAGAAGAACTGAAAGAAATTTTTTATTCTTATGGTGAAAAAGTTGAAAGACAATTAAAAAAATATAATGACAAGTATTACATAAAATTCACCTTTGAAACATATTTCAAAGATAGATATTTTAAATATGAGTTTATTTTCTCCACATATAGGGAAATAAATATATGGAAGTTGAAATGAAATGAACATAATTGAAAAATAAATTAGTAATTCTTCATTCTGGTATATTCATCAACTAACAGTAATGTTTATGTTATAATTTTGGGTATTAAATACAATATTCTTAGTACATATGTGTTTTAAATATAGTAACAATGCAAGAAAAGAAATGTTACTATAAGTAAAGTGTGTTCTCTATGAAACTAAGAAAGGGTGGTTCCTAATTCATCAGTGAGAAGCACAAAACATATAAATTTCTATGTAAATGCTTATATTTGAACTTTTCATAAGTATTAGAAAACCATTTATCTCATTTTTCCTTTGTACACAGTGAATAATTATTCTGATTCTAGAATGAATTTCATTTCAAATGTTTAATACAAAAACAATATTTCTATAATTCAAAAATAATTTGAAATTCATGATGAATATAAAACGTAATACATATATACCCAATTTTTTAAATTTTATATTTTTTCAAGATATATTTAATAGTTGTATAATATATACCTAGTATGGTTTTAGAAACTTTTTATTTAAATATGTTAGGTACTATCGACACTCTTATGTACTTATTTTTTGACAAAGAAACCTTCATAAATAAATGTAATCCACAAAGCTTACAGAATTATTTCATCATTAACTATACTAAGGGTAAGATAGTGGTTAGTATACTTCATAATCATCCTTTAAAATTTTAAGGAATGTGAATGTAAATTATAGTATATGCATGGTCAATATTTATGAGTTTTGTTGGGATGGTGTGCCAAAGTGTCACGTACGTAACCTATTTTAGGGTTATTTTAAATTTATTTTCCACTCATGATTTGTTTTGGTGGTTTCCAAAGGTTTTATTGAGAATAGGTGAGTTTTCATGAATTGGGCCAAACTGCGAGCCCAATTCCAGATTTAAAAATAAATTTTGTTTCATTTATAACTTTTTCAATTTTTAATATTTTTGACTCATTCCAACTCCTAATTTTTCTACCCTGATATATTAACCCCAAATTTAAATTTGGGGCCTTTATAAATCTATAAGCATGGGGGATTTTTGTTTTTATTTGAGAATTGGGCCAACCCGAAGGCCCATTTTCCAGTTTTAAATTGTTTCATTAATTTATTAATATATTATTCATTAAAATGGATTTTTCGATGATTTCACCTCCCTATCGACCCTAAGAATCCCAGGTGAGACCCCATGCCCTCCTCCCACAATTTGGAGCTCGATAGTGTCGCTAAAATAGTCGAAACTTTCTGGATTTCACAAATCGTCCAGATTTTGGAGAGGTAAATTGATCCTTTCATAACTCATTCTATTATTAATCTTTTACCTCCATTACAATTCCTAAATGACCTAGTAATTCGTGTGAGACCATACCCTGAGTTTTGGCCGTTTTAAATTTCAGATACTAGTGTTTTGGGGAGATTCATTCTAGATTTCTCAAGTAAGTTTGTCCATTTCTTTTCCTCTTTCAAATTGCTTAGGGTTTCTTCCCTAATTCTTGAATTATAAGAAAATTCCAGAAGTTAGGTTTCGTTAATAGGTTCTAAATTACTGTATTTTGGGTGAAATATTGAGGTTTTAGGTTTCTTTTTACTTCCTTGAGGTGCGGCGGTCATGCGGTTGATGTTTCGCCCCAATATTTGAGGGTTTCGACACATTGGTAGGTGATTCCGTGGGTAACCATTTAATGATGAGTTAGTTTGCTTGATTAAATAATTTTTTATGTTCCTTATGTGCTGTGAATTATGAGAAAACCATTTTTTGTTGCAATAGTAAAGCATTTGTTTTTAAAGTTACATTTTTGCTTGAAGTGTGTATTTTTCAAATGTATTTCATGTGTTATATCTTGTGGTAGTTTTGTAAAATGTGGAAGTTATTTATTAGTTGTTGAAAGGGGCTGCCAATTATGGTTAGGTAATGATATAGTTCCATGTGGGCCTAAAAATGGGGTGTATTTGAATGTTTTTATTTGTATAACCTTGTTATACTCCTTGAAAGTGTTTTATGGATTTGTGTGTTCTCATGGGTATCTTTTGTGATATTATTCAACGTGATTATATAACATTTGAATGTGGATTATTTCATGTTTATTGGGCTGCCAATTCTGTTTTGGTAGGGTCTTGGTGTGCTTTTGGCTTAAAAAGAGATTTTTGAAATGGATTTTATGTGCAATGTTTGGGTATACTCTTTATAATTGTTTTATGAAAGTTTTGAATGCTTTATTGGGTTGTGTAATAGGTGAAACTATATCAGAAAACTGTTTTGGTAGGAGTATATTTTTAAAAGGTACATTTCATTTGTGAAAAGGCTGTTATGTGATATATATCATCTTGGAAATATTTTATTAAATTGTTTGAAGGAGATATTTTGGAGTGAAAGTGATGTGAAAGTGGTGTGGAGTGTTTTGTGTGAGTGTGATGTGAAAAATTGAATTTTTTATTATGAAAGAAGTGTTATATTCCATGTGTGTGGGATTTTATATGAGTTTATATATCTTATAATTGTTTTATAAAATTGTTTAATGGTTTTGTGGAAGTGTTGAAGAAATGTGAAATGTGTTGTGGGCTATTTTGGTGTGATTCGGATTTCAAAATCATTTTTAAATGAAAAATGGATTTTTGTGACTTGTGTGGTATACATATGGGCTGTTTGGTGAATTTGTGATGTGGAAATGATATTTTCATGTTCAATGTACATTTCTTGACGTGTTGAAAATGTTTGAGCACAAGGGGAAAACCTGGGTATCTAGGTGGGTGGACGTGTACTAGTATGCTAGTGAATCCGTGGGGTTTGGCCTCAGTTTCACTTAGCAAGATTGACGCTTACAACTCTAACTAAAATATTATGATGATGATTGGGGACCACTAGGTTATGGGTATGTTCCCTACTAGTGGCTCGTGCACGAGAATGGTTTTTTGTGATGGATACTCTCACCGAGATACGAGGTACCTGGGACCCACAGCTAGCTAGTGCCTAGGTGTTACTTCCTATTTCTTGTGTTCATTATTTACATTGTACTTAACGTCGGCATACGGTATAGTTGGCTGGAAAATTCAGTATTGTTGACATTATTTTTAAAAGTGTTGATTCTTAATGATAGCCCACTTGAAAACTATTTTTAGTCAAAGTAGCATCTTTTAGAAATTGTAACTAGATTTTCATGTTTTTGAAAACTTGCATTCTTTTCGTCTTTAAATGTTTATCACATGGAATCTCTTAGTGGTGGTATCCTACTGGGCATTGGCTCACACCCTACTTACACCCTTGGGTGTAAGTAGACATGGTTTTTTTTTTGTCGCAGGTTGGGTACAGTTTTTTTTGTTCCAGTGGTTCGGGTTTCTAGCAGGTCCTTGGTGGTGAAGTCTTGTGGAGGTGGCTTGTGGGCGGTGCCCCTTGCCATGAGGGTTCTTGGGCTGTCCTTATTTGGATTTGTAACTTTGGTATAGACCTTTTGAGTTGTTTTAATCCATATAATTCAGTTCTGAATTTTTGTAAAAGATTTTTTGGTTTGAAAAATCCAGATTTGTTTCATTGGATTCTTTTGTTGTTTTATGTTTATAAACTCGGGTAAATCATTCCCAATTTTCATTTTATGATAGCCGGGCACTTGTGCCAGCCCGTGGGGATCGGGAACGCCCCTCAGGTCATGTCACGGGCTGGTTTTGGTGCCGGTTTTGGCGATGACCAGATTCGGCTCGTGACAAAATGGTATCAAAGGAGGTTCTGGTTAACTCTTTGGGTCATGTTATTTTGGGAAATAGTCAGGATAGTCTAGAGTTATGATTTTTGGGACATTGAATTCTGGTTATGGGTAGTGTGCTTGATCACCACACCTCATTTCAGTATTCAAGTCGCCAGGGGAAGTTGGGATTTGTCTATGTCTTTGGGTTTTCTTGGTTTGATGATGATTAGGGGAAATAAAAAGGGAGTTGGGTTAATGGTCTCAATAAGCTCGCAGGGTCTGGCAAGCCATGTGGAGCCGGGGATATTCCCTAGAACACTCTCTGTGACAGTGAAGTGATTGGAATATGGCTGCCAACCATATGTCCAAGTCACCCACTGAAACTAGTTTCCTCTCACATTGTCTGGTGTTCTTTAGTTTTGAAATCATGGCATTTTGGTTTTAAGGTGACTTGGTTTTAAGTAGCGTAATGTTTTTATGAAATGATTTTCAAATAAAGTGGGAATGGTTGGGTTTAACAAATGGTAGAACTGAATTTTCAGAATTGTTTTGAAATATAAAATGGTGTGCTTAAACCTGTTTGAAATCAGGAACTATATTGAAGTTGGTTTTGAAAAGTGTTTCCAATAGATTTTTCTAAAAAAAACAGAGTGTGTTTTAATGGGATGAGATGTTTTGAAATTGATGTGAATATCTTGAAAGTGAGTTATTTTCTAAATGGTTGTGACTTTCTGAAAAAAACAATTTAGATGTGAGTTGGGATTTTGATCTCGTGGTTAGCGGTTTTGAGAAAAAAAGGATGTGTTGGTTGACCATTTTGGTTTTGAAAAGTGGAACAAATTTTTGTTCTAACCTTTGGTATTTTCGTGAGCAACCACATGCATGGGGTTATATGGGAAGATGGATGGTTGATGACATGACTCGATGAGTGTCGAGATGGATATGAGGAGGGTGCTCAGTGTGGCACTGAAACATGCATGTGTAAGGCTCATGGGGTACCATTGGTGGATGCGCTAACCGCTGAACCATTTGTTTTCAAAGAAATTTTTTTAAAGAGAAACCTGAAGACTTGATGAATTGTTTGTAATGGTTTATATTATGTATTTTTTTGAAAATGTTGATGTTGTGGGATGTTTTGATTCCAAGAACCCCTCCTGTTTGAACTGTGTTTTGGGTTTGTGTTTGGTCGGTGAGCTGTGTTGTAGGGACGATTAGTGGTCTCTTTTGAAAAATGTTTTGGGATGCCTTTACGGTGGTTCCCTTCATGTGTTTGGATCTGGTTTGAGGCATGTTTTGACTAATGGACCAGCTTGGTTGGGTCCTTGGGTTCTCTCATTGGATAAGGTATTCCCCCATTAAAGGTTAATGCATAATTGAAGCGCAACCCAGATTGTTTCTCCATTGGAAAATCCTCCAGTTGATCAATATAAGGAATCCATTTCTTGAGATTTTTAGATTGAGTATACACCCTTTCCATTATTGGTTGTGTGTATCCTCTTATAGTGGGAGATTGATTATGGATGGTTGAAAGTGACCTTAGCCTCTTAAGTTTCCTAATTTTTCGAAGGTGGAAGTGTTCTGGGTTTGTTAGCATGGATGAGTATTTGGATAGTGTCTAAGAGGAACTCTTGGCCCTTCATAGTCTCTTCGAAGAAGGAGTTTATGTTAAACTACTATTGTGGGAAATCTGGTCATGAGAGGATATTGTGGCCACTTTCTAGAATTGTGTGTTGTTTGGGGATGTTGTATAAGGTCCCTCTCCATGAATTGTTTATATCAGTTGAAATGGCCATGTTTGGTGATGCCATATGATGTCATGTACTCGATTGTCTGTATAGGTGAAAGTAGTGAAATCCTCTGAGAGTCCCTGTTATGTTGGGAAAATGTCTCCCTTGGAAAAACTTCAAAATCATCTATTTTAGAGGAATGTGAGTGTAGGTGTTCTTTACTTCTATTGTTTCTCACCTGAAGAAACAAGTTGTGATGTGTGTGTATCTTCCCAGCCCTTGTTTCAGTGAAATATCGGGATAAGGTAAAGTGAGTTTGGAATATGTTATGTCTAGAAAACTTATTTGGGACTGCGGTGTAGTTTTTGGTGGCACCGAAAAGAAGAATTCTCATTCAGTGGGTTTCCAAATATTAACTACGAGGCCGAAGATGCTTCAATCATTTGAGCTCCAGCCATAGGTCTCGGAGAGAAGCTGGCTCGTAGTTAGGGAAAATCCCAGGGCCATTTAAACCCTTGTACAAAGTCCTATCCTTAGTATGAAAGATTGGAATAGTTCAAACCTATGGTTTCGTCATGGTTGAGCATATAGTTTGTGCACGTTTAGTAGTGGCCGTGTGCTAGGAATCCATGTAGAAAGAATTATATTCATAGTTAGTGCACAGTTTCCCAAACCATGCAGACTAATCCTGCGCCCTTCCTAAATCTTTGATTTCTTTTTGGGTCTTTCTGTGTCGGCCCATGCTGGTCGGTTAAGATGGTCAGTTCTTATGGTGGGGAGACCCACTATGATTCTCATGAATATTCCTTCATAAACATTTAATGGAAGTATATCCCTTTTACTAGAGAGTATGTTTGGGCCTCCCACTATTAGTGTCTTGATTCTGTCTTGGGAAAACAATTTAAGTTGTCTCTTATGGTGGGGAGCCCATTTGTGTCTCTTCATATGAGTAACTCATATTTTTTTTTCTTTGGACATGTCTGGGAAGTAGGTATTATCATTCGAAGATATGTAACTACCTACATATTCATTGGGCAAACATTGATATTGGAGAGTTTCCAATGGTTTAGTTATAGTAGGGAAGTGTAACCTTGTTCAATGTTGTTGTTTTTTTTGGGTAAATTGATTGAGTATTGTTCAGATTGTATTTGAGGAGTTTTCATTTGGGATAAATCCTGAATGTACCTTATTGTTTCAGGAAAGTGGTGTAAGTTTGGTTTGTGACAGTATTCCTTCCATCATTGATCACTGGAGGTGTTTTGACCTTTGGGGGTGAAACCTGGCAAGGGTGTACCTATTGGTTTCTCAGTTGGGTTTGGTTGTTGATTTGACCTTGCTGTGACTTTCTGGGGCGGAAAGTTTTCAAGGTGGGGAGAATTGACACGTACGTAACCTATTTTAGGGTTATTTTAAAATTATTTTCCACTCATGATTTGTTTTGGTGGTTTCCAAAGGTTTTATTGAGAATAGGTGAGTTTTCATGAATTGGGCCAAACTGCGAGCCCAATTCCAGATTTAAAAATAAATTTTGTTTCATTTATAACTTTTTCAATTTTTAATATTTTTGACTCATTCCAACTCCTAATTGTTCTACACTGATATATTAACCCCAAATTTAAATTTGGGGCCTTTATAAATCTATAAGCATGGGGGATTTTTGTTTTTATTTGAGAATTGGGTCAACCCGAAGTCCCATTTTCCAGTTTTAAATTGTTTCATTAATTTATTAATATCTTATTCATTAAAATGGTTTGTTCGGTGATTCCACCTCCCTATCGACCCTAAGAAGCCCAGGCGCGACCCCATTCCCTCCTCCCACAATTTGGAGCTCGATAGAGTCGCTAAAATAGTCGAAACTTTCTGGATTTCAGAAATCGTCCAGATTTTGGAGAGGTAAATTGATCCTTTCATAACTCCTTCTATTATTAATCTTTTACCTCCATTACAATTCCTAAATGACCTAGTAATTCTTTTGAGACCATACCCTGAGTTTTGGCCGTTTTAAATTTCAGATACTAGTGTTTTGGGGAGATTCATTCTAGATTTCTCAAGTAAGTTTGTCCATTTCTTTTCCTCTTTCAAATTGCTTAGGGTTTCTTCCCTAATTCTTGAATTATAAAAAAATTCCAGAAGTTAGGTTTCGTTCATAGGTTCTAAATTACTGTATTTTGGGTGAAATATTGAGGTTTTAGGTTTCTTTTTACTTCCTTGAGGTGCAGCGGTCATGCGGTTGATGTTTCGCCCCAATATTTGAGGGTTTCGACACATTGGTAGGTGATTCCGTGGGTAACCATTTAATGATGAGTTAGTTTGCTTGATTAAATAATTTTTCATGTTCCTTATGTGCTGTGTATTATGAGAAAACCATTTTTTGTTGCAATAGTAAAGCATTTGTTTTTAAAGTTACATTTTTGCTTGAAGTGTGTATTTTTCAAATGTATTTCATGTGTTATATCTTGTGGTAGTTTTGTAAAATGTGGAAGTGATTTATTAGTTGTTGAAAGGGGCTGCCAATTATGGTTAGGTAATGATATAGTTCCATGTGGGCCTAAAAATGGGGTGTATTTGAATGGTTTTATTTGTATAACCTTGTTATACTCCTTGAAAGTGTTTTATGGATTTGTGTGTTCTCATGGGTATCTTTTGTGATATTATTCAACGTGATTATATAACATTTGAATGTGGATTATTTCATGTTTATTGGGCTGCCAATTCTGTTTTGGTAGGGTCTTGGTGTGCTTTTGGCTTAAAAAGAGATTTTTGAAATGGATTTTATGTGCAATGTTTGGGTATACTCTTTATAATTGTTTTATGAAAGTTTTGAATGCTTTATTGGGTTGTGTAATAGGTGAAACTATATCAGAAAACTGTTTTGGTAGGAGTATATTTTTAAAAGGTCCATTTCATTTGTGAAAAGGCTGTTATGTGATATATATCATCTTGGAAATATTTTATTAAATTGTTTGAAGGAGATATTTTGGAGTGAAAGTGATGTGAAAGTGGTGTGGAGTGTTTTGTGTGAGTGTGATGTGAAAAATTGAATTTTTGATTATGAAAGAAGTGTTATATTCCATGTGTGTGGGATTTTATATGAGTTTATATATCTTATAATTGTTTTATAAAATTGTTTAATGGTTTTGTGGAAGTGTTGAAGAAATGTGAAATGTGTTGTGGGCTATTTTGGTGTGATTCGGATTTCAAAATCATTTTTAAATGAAAAATGGATTTTTGTGACTTGGGTGGTATACATATGGGCTGTTTGGTGAATTTTTGATGTGGAAATGATATTTTCATGTTCAATGTACATTTCTTGACCTGTTGAAAATGTTTGAGCACAAGGGGAAAATCTGGGTATCTAGGTGGGTGGACGTGTACTAGTATGCTAGTGAATCCGTGGGGTTTGGCCTCAGTTTCACTTAGCAAGATTGACGCTTACAACTCTAACTAAAATATTATGATGATGATTGGGGACCACTAGGTTATGGGTATGTTCCCTACTAGTGGCTCGTGCATGAGAATGGTTTTTTGTGATGGATACTCTCACCGAGATACGAGGTACCTGGGACCCACAGCTAGCTAGTGCCTAGGTGTTACTTCCTATTTCTTGTGTTCATTATTTACATTGTACTTAACGTCGGCATACGGTATAGTTGGCTGGAAAATTCAGTATTGTTGACATTATTTTTAAAAGTGTTGATTCTTAATGATAGCCCACTTGAAAACTATTTTTATTCAAAGTAGCATCTTTTAGAAATTGTAACTAGATTTTCATGTTTTTGAAAACTTGCATTCTTTTCGTCTTTAAATGTTTATAACATGGAATCTCTTAGTGGTGGTATCCTACTGGGCATTGGCTCACACCCTACTTACACCCTTGGGTGTAAGTAGACATGGTTTTTTTTTGTCGCAGGTTGGGTACAGTTTTTTTTGTTCCAGTGGTTCGGGTTTCTAGCAGGTCCTTGGTGGTGAAGTCTTGTGGAGGTGGCTTGTGGGCGGTGCCCCTTGCCATGAGGGTTCTTGGGCTGTCCTTATTTGGATTTGTAACTTTGGTATAGACCTTTTGAGTTGTTTTAAGCCATATAATTCAGTTCTGAATTTTTGTAAAAGATTGTTTGGTTTGAAAAATCCAGATTTGTTTCATTGGATTCTTTTGTTTTTTTATGTTTATAAACTCGGATAAATCGTTCCCAATTTTCATTTTATGATACCCGGGCACTTGTGCCAGCCCGTGGGGATCGGGAACGCCCCTCGGGTCATGTCACAGGCTGGTTTTGGTGCCGGTTTTGGCGATGACCAAATTCGGTTCGTGACACAAAGAATATATTGACCAAGAATTTTTTTATCAATATAATATATCATGATGTAATTCCAAAAAATACATCACCTTACCCACATCAAATCTATGATGATTATTAAGAGGATTTATGTAGATTATTACAAGTGAACACTGATCAATAAAATATATCATGGAATAAATACTTATTCTACATTTCCTTATATGGATTAGATACATGATGTTAGTAAAATGAGTATAAATGTTCTTACTAATAATAATTATATAATAATCCATTATGTTTCAAGAGAAACATAGAAAATAACAGTGTTCTCCCATAATGAAATTCCAACTATCATTATAAATGGATATAATTTTATTTATATTATAATGGAAAAACATTATGTCATAAGAATGTGTGTTTTAATGCAAATTTTTTTAGGATATAAGAAAACATGCATCTAGAAACCCACAATTTCATCTAAATTAATTATCATAAAATTTTCTTAGTATATTATAGAAATACTCATTATAGAAATTTTATAATCAAGTGATAGAGTAAATTTACGTAAAAGGTTTTACATATCTACTTGAGATATTGGAAGAAATATTGAAATGGGTTTAGTCAACTCTAGAGATGCACAAATACTTGACATAAGGAGTTCCATAAGAGGTGTGGAATGGTAATGTCCAAGATAAATGTTCTGCATAAGAAGGATAAAATCATTGTATTGTTTTCTATTGACCACTATCGGTGATACATTATTCATTGAGAATAATAATTCCTACAAGTAAAAAGGATATTGAAATTAGCTAATATATAAAATATAAATTAAAATTCTATAATGTATTCCATTTATCAATGTATAGGGTGCATATTATTTTGAATATTGTGGTGTGTATTCCAGTGAGACGATACATGGGTGATACAAGCGTGGTACCAACAAGGCCTGATCGGTAATACCAAGTCATTATTAATAAATCCATTATAATTTAACTTATTGTAGCTACTTTATATGATCATTTTATTGAGAATTAGATGTAAAACCCACCAATCATTAAAGCCTATATGACACATCTATAAATGGATTGTGACATCATAGAATTCCAATAAGGGGTGCAAGCTACTGAAATCATGTTTTGGTCTATAATAAACAACTATATCATATTATATTAATTTAAAATGAATATTTTACCTATTTTACAAGAGGTTTGTGGGATATCTATTGTTTTCTATATAAAATATGTTTGGTAACAAATAGAAAAAAATATCAGTTTTATAGTTAGTTATGACCAGGATGAAAGTAACTCTCTAGATATTGACATAAAGAAGCAAATGAAGTTAT
Organism: Viscum album; assembly: GCA_963277665.1. Classification (NCBI taxonomy): domain Eukaryota; kingdom Viridiplantae; phylum Streptophyta; class Magnoliopsida; order Santalales; family Viscaceae; genus Viscum; species Viscum album. Next base: position 1,809,548,642 of record OY728159.1, on the reverse strand, counting down.
AAGGATGATATATACTATAGAAAATATAATGGTTTCATATAAAAATTAATTTTTATATATATTAATCATGTATAGAAAAATTAAAGATGTAAAAATTCATGTGAGAATTGTTACCAATGCCACATGGCATAAATCTCCGCAAGAAGTCATGTACGGGACTTAGGAGGAGATTAATATGGTGAGTAGAATTCTATATGTTTTTTGATGGATCAATAACATATTCCATGATATTTACAAGATATGATATTTCTTAAATATACTTTATAGTATGAAAATATAAGTTATATCCCAGAGAAATTTAAGGGAAGGTATTTAGAGCAATCTGATTATACTGGAGAAAGTACAAAAGATATGTACCTAGTATGAGAATATGAAGGGATACTAGATTTCAGGGGATAAAAAATAGTATTCCTATATATAATTATTATATAAATATAATAGTTAGTCTAGGGTAATGATAATTAAAATCTCATTCAATATAGTTGTTTTTATACCTACAAATAATGCGTGTGTTATAGCTTCTGAGGAAACCCAAGAAGTAGTGTAAAAATACACAATTATTTGTTCTTATTCATTGAATTGTTCCGATTAAGTGAAGTATTTTCATAATGTAAATTATGATAATTATAATACTCTTATTATCTAAGATTTAAATGTTTGATAGTGGATAAAAGGATATATAATCTGGTTTTTCTTCTCTTGATGAAATTTACTCAATGAGTTTATGTCATAGATAGCAGAATAGCTAAGCATTGAAAATGTGGAAGGCTCGTGACTATAGCCATAACCCAATAGATACATGATATTATTATGTGAGAGATAATTATAATGTTTATCAAGTTGGATCTATTATAATTGGGAGTGTTTTAATAGTGGGTTCCCTAGACCCAACTATGAAGTGCATTTAGATTACCAAACCATGTGCATAGTGAATTATTCATGGTGTACACATACCAATATAATGTTGATATATCTATATTCACAATTTAAATAGTGATTTACATATATTATTTTTCATATCAAAATGTTATAGTGGTCCCTAGTCTGTAATGAGAACCTTGAGATACTGTGACATTAATATTAAACAAATGTCATATGGTATAGATATGGCATATTGATTGGACATAGTTAATGTGTAACTATCTGGTGTTGGGGGATCATAAGAATTTTAATTCTTCTCATGAAGTTATCAATTATTGATCTCTAGTATTTGATATCATGGGGGTAGACCTGCCAATTGGATCCCCCCATGTTTCAGGTTCCATTGGTAGTTCTTTTCTACAAATGTTTGTATTAGTCTCCTGATATGAGATCATTACCAATGTGTGCCATTTGATCATGTACTATGACGCATGGAAAACCATGTCAATGAATTCATGGTGAGGTATATTCTATTGGGAACATCATTGGTGTTATGGGATTGGTTAAATGATCAAGATAAAATTTTTCACTTCCGAGTTGAGGATATGATATCTCAATCCTAGTTGATCAGGATTGTAGAACCTTCTTAAATAAATTTTCATAGTAGTAAAAGGTAAATTTGGGTTGCTAGATCAACAAATAATAAATCATGAAAGGATTATGACATTAGTGTGATCCCTACTTATGATATTTCATATAAAAAATATATTATATTACATAGTTATTTTTGTTGGATGGTAGTCATTATTATAACTATTCCATGTCTCTTTTGGGTCCCTTGTTAGTTTCTAGACTCCACTCTTAGTCTATGAATAATATTCACTACTATATATATATAGGGTCCTATAGGTCCACACACAATATCATATTCAAGAATGTACCTTTTTCTGGTGAATAGGTATATAGGACATGGTGGGTCCCACTACAAGGTCCAACAATTGTCCAAGTTTTATTGATCACAAAAAAAATATTTTTATTCAAGTATAGAATAACTGGGTTAAATTTATTTATTAAAATTATTTAAAAAAATTTAATTAAATACATGGAATAATATTATGCGAATAAATATTACATTAATATTCATGGTTCATTTAATATTAGTGAGAATTATGGGTTGAGTAAACAACTTGATGTTATCTTGTAATATATTTCGTATATATTTTAAGTGTGTAATAAATATAAATAATATTTATGACATAGTTTTTTCATCATAACTATTTATTTATTTCTTATTTAGTGTGAAATTTATTTCTGGGGGTCAGGGAACCCTAACTGGGTATTTTTTCCACCCAATATATATGTAGGAGGAGAAGATCATTCCATAAACTATTGATTCATTTAGAATGAGAGCTTCTCTCTCATCTCGCATCTTTGAGGTAGAGACTCTCTCTAAAAAGACAGATCTAAGAACACCATCAATGGAGAGAAGTCATGAGATCAAGGTAATCCTTGATACATCAAAGGATTCATCAGAGCTCTATGCTAGAATCCTGAATTTAATAAATGGTGAACATGTTGATTATTAGAGAACGTGTGGAATATATATAGGGGTTTGGCCTCATATCCTTTGAGAAACGGTCACCAATGTTGAGATACAATCATTCACACTTTTATTTGAATGAGGTACTCATTTAATTTTATTTTTTGTGATTTGAATATTTCATATGGGAAACATGGGAGCTCTTCTAGGGATTTCATCACCAGAGACAACAAATTTTTGTCTCTAGTGAAAACAATGTAACATATTTGGTCCATAAGATTATGATGCATGCCTCTATACTAACAAGGGGAAATGAAATATTTTTTTTGATTAGAATTTATATAAAAAAATCATGGAAACATAGGTTCTACAGAATGAAAGACTGAGGGATGCAATGCAGGACATGAAATTTCATTTATTAATAAATAATTACAAAAAAAAATTGTAACTAATTTTAAATTAAATTAAACCGATGAAAACATTGTTCTGTATTATGCTTGTGATCAGTAACATATAGTAAATGACTATGCATTTAAAACAACTGGCTAGCAATCATTTCAATTGGTTCTCAATAATGATAAAGCATATGTGAGTTAATCAAGTTATTTCATTTTAACTTGTTCCCATCCAAAGTATCTAGGATATTCGCATCCTCTATGATTTCATACAATAAATATAAATTATTATATATATATATATAATAAATAAAGTACATAAATTTTACGTATACAAAACCCAGTGAGTACATGTCTAAAATATTTGATGTGGTTCTTGATGTACATAGTGTACTCACGAGGTATATAGCATAAAGAGTATCTATCATAGTTATATGGAGGTAACTTCCTGTAATTGACACATGAATATATGTAATTTATGAAATTTCCAGGACTTTAATGTGCATTGAATACATAATATGTAATGGCCATACATGGCTTATAATTCAGAATATTATGGGGAAATAATTTAAGAATTTAATATCATATAAAACCTATCATATGTAGTGTACTAGTAAAAAATGACACAATGACACATAATTATTAGTTTTAATCAATTAATAAATTATATGTTAATTTTTCACATAAACAGGTTCTGTATATGGTATGTAAAACCAGCTACATGACATATATCTTCCTTGTTGTATACCAATGATACACACTTCAAGAGTGGGAATGTATTTATACACATACATTTAAGAGGTAAAATATATATACATATGGTAAACATTATGTCACTTCATTTTTTCATGATTTAATGTTTTTTCAAGATGTGTAATTAATAAAAAAAAGTGTCTTTCAACTACTTGACATGTAGTTTGATAAGTCATGTGCCATCCTATTCTGGTCACCATGAGATATGTATTTAATACATCTATGTGTATTTATTGAATGATCACTCATTTAATCTTTGGTTATTTATTGTGAAATTTATTGAGATACATGATGTATATTAATAATCTACGCATCATGTACTTAGGTAATATTTAGCCAAAATTTATAGAACCTTTAAAAAAGATCTTTCAATATTATTCAGTTATTATTAACTTGATTTTTGTTATATGAGTGAGAAATGCAAGGGTTAAGAATGTACCTTCATGATTAAATTTAAGAATGACTAAACTAAAAATAAAAACTCACATTAAATGGTTAAAATGGTCAATAAAAATAATATAATTATAAATTTAAATATGGTCGCTCAGATACTGATAGCCCATGGGGTGTTATCATTTCCTACATGGTTACTGAATTTTGAAATTTATAACCTGAATCACATAAATGACTAAATTATAGGGTAGTATAGGATATACAAGTCTGAGATGAAGCCCACAGAGATAGGGTTAGAGAAATTATTAATTTTATAATAAATGATGAAATATTTTATGAATGAAATCAAGTCTAATTCAATTAATGAAAAAATGATTGATGATGATATTTAATAAAAACATAAAATGATCTTAGCAGTTTAAAATATCCGTTCATGATTTATTAAGGTATAATATATTAAATAAAATCCATATTTTGTTGTAATTGAGTTTAGCTGAATCCAATGGTCATGGTAAAATGCTTCAAAATCATTGATTTCACCTTTCATGATTGTCGCATTACTTCAGGTGTTTGATGGTTTGTTTATTAGAAACCATATTTATACATTGTGGATAGTACCAAAAAATGTCCATGGTGAGGATTAATCATTGTTCCATTCTTTTAAATTGTACCACTCCCCCACCAATCATGCAATGATCAGGTATAAAAAATGTGAAGAAGAGAATTAATGAATTTTAAGCTTTCTAAAAAAGACCCAAATAAATTTCTTTCAAATATAAAATACCTTAATACAAAAAATTATACATCATTTCAATAAAATCAAAAAAAAATTTCCCCATTATTCTATCCATGAGAGGGTAGGAAAATAAAATTTATATTCTACTCATCACAAAAGTGGTTGTCTTTGATCTTAATAGCATTGTCTCCCGAATTGAAAAATTGATTGGAACACACATCCCTATTTACAGATCTCTTAGGTCCTTATGATAGCTTTAATTATCCATTGATATGGACCATTATTATTGATGGGACCACCTTATGTTTTAAATTTATGTTTATGATCATTATTTGTTTTTCTCCATTGAAAATTACCTTCAAAATTTCCATAACTAGGTTTTTCCAAGATGGTTCATAGCATGTATTGGTTTCACATCATGAAATATTTAGGCACTCTTAAAATGGGTTTTCCACATTACACTCTGTACCTAGTTCACATATTGTATTGGTTTCACAACCTAATCTTGATTCAAAAATTGAATTTTCATTTTTTATCTCTGGAAGCTCCATTTCTCTAGTGTCTTCACAAACCACATCACATCGTCTTGATAAGTTTATTTGGTGTCTCAAAATTTTCTCATTTCTCTCCTTTTTCAGGTATTCGTGGTTTACTAAAAAAATAACCAAACTAGATAAATGAGTCGAAATTTTTCTAGATTTTCCATGTAATTAAATACATCAGAGTATTAAATTACCCTAAAATATATTCATGAAATACAAATATAAAATACCCTTACACTAGAATTCAGAATTGTCCTCAAGTATAGAATATCAATATACTTCAATGGATGTTCAAATTACAATTATTTAAATTCGTTGTTATAAAAAAATAACTGATTTAATGGGAAATTAAATATTCAAGAATCAATCCAGATAATTTCTCAATGCCTCATTTTTCATATAAACAAATCAATAAATTATTTTACATTTCTTGTTTTAAAATTGAAAAACCATTTCATTCATTGATTTTCAATTTTCAATTTATTATTAATAATAATTTCATTTTCAATTTACCATGCTTTTAATTTTTTGTCTCATTATCAAGGTGAAATTGTAAATATATTTTAGTAAATTCTTCATGAAAACATCACATTCCATAGTCTTTCAAGACATCTACTATCTCCACTATTTAAATAATGAAATCAAATTTAATCATTATGGATTCACTATTATGTTCAAATAACTCTAAGGCTTAGGGTGGGTGGGTAATTGATGTAAAATAAGTAAATCTAAAAAAGGATGTTCGACACTAAATCATAGTGCATGATATAAAAATATAATCTTGATGAAAATATCTCTTGATAGATTCCATTATTTAACGCCCCCAAATCCTAAAGTGTACACATCATACAAGTAAGAATAATTCATGATTCATCCTTTCTTGATCTTTTTCTATATCATTTTTTTAAACACACATGCTTAAGATATATTTAAAATCTACCACCTAACCAAGTTTTATCAAAAAAACATATATCTGATAATGGTGATTTTTTATCCTCCCAATACTCAAACCATATTTCCCCTTTTGTTTAATTTTTTAATTTTTTTGTGTTTACAGTTTTTTTTGAAAGAGAGTTGAATAATAGTATAGTAAGACAAATGAAATAATGGAGTCTACAAAAATACCTATGAAAAACCCAAACATGTTCTTCTCAGTGCACTATATCCTATCACCCTAGACAATCTATCCCACACGCTTAAATTTTTTAAAATAACGAATATATTTAAGAGGAGGGTATGAATGTATAAAATACGATTGTAACTCATCTAATTTCCTAGAAAGTAAGTTCATAGATTATATGGTCTTAAAATGGATTAATTCATGGTGTGTCGAAGGAAAAAGGGTTAAAAAATTATTCCTCAATAATATTCAAAGTGATTCTATTCAATCATGGCTTTGATATAATGAAAGAAATTTCAAGAAGATAACATCCCTTAGTGTCATAAAATATATAATACGGAAATAATATGAAATATTAAACTAAAATAATGTATCAATATTGATATTAATGTTTGGTACTACTAATCATGACAATTCACATCAATAATAATATTAATAAATGAAAATAATAAAAATTAAAATCATGAACAAATCATATAAAACCTTAATTTACAAGAATTAACATGCTCCCCTAAATCATGATTTTATAAATACTAATCCAAATTATTATCCATGCTAATAATTTTCCCCATTTTTATCATTAAAATTTATTGAAATATAAATTTAATGTCATGGCATTAAAAGTATCCAGACTAGATTATGTATCATAGTTCTGTTCGTTAAAGCTGAAATAAATTGTGGTCATACAATTTGAAGTTATAAGATATAAATAAATTAAATGTGGGGAATATGATAGAAAAAAATAATAATTGAACTTCTTACACCCCTTTAAATTAATTATTCAAACATTGTTTTGTTCGTACAGCCTACTCCAGTTCATGGAATGTATATAATTTATGACATATATTTTTACTTTTTCAAGATGTGAAGGTGTTAAATGGTATGAAATAGTCATACAACATAATATTAATTACACCTACTACTTATCACCAGTGCATTTAATCATGGTCCCAAAAAATGATAAATATCAAGTGAAAGTACATGTTATTTCAATAATAGTCAAAAATATTTTGGGAATTTAAATTAAATCCTAATAAAAAATAAATTATTAGAAGTAAATAAATCTACATTTCTAAAAAGTTATAAAAATTGGGTTTCCTCTTAGAAGAATCACTTTTTTAATGGTCATATAGATTGACCATAGCTAGGTTAGTATATAGATAGTGGTGTAATTCTAATTGTCTTGTGTTCTCCCAATCATAAATTCGAAATACACCCATATCAAATAATCCTCTCCTCATTAAAATTGGTGTCTAACTCTGAAGTGGTGACCAAAATCTATATAGATTGAAGGTGAGTGGAAAGAAAATGGTATCTCTGTATACATGGTAACACTATTCCACTTAAACTTCTAGAAGTGTGTGTTATATTTCTTTAATGATCGCTTTGGGATCCATATTCAACTCCACAAATTCTTTTTTTACTGCTTTATCTTTGTCCTTTATGCGTTCTATATAGGGTGAAGTTGGTTCTACTTTCACTTTGTGTGAAATACATAAATTTTCTAAAAAAAGTATGATAAATGTGGTTTTCATCTCTTACTCTTCTTCTTTTTCCTCCTCTTCCTTTTTCATCAGTCCCAGTTTGATAATAAATCATTACAACATCATTGCAATTGAGGTCTCTTCTTCTTGTTTTTTTTATCTTTTTTTTTATCTTGTTATTGTCCTCTAAATTTTTCCTTTGTCCACTAAATTTTAGTAGCAAGGCCACCTTCTTCCTCTTTTTCTACTTTTTATTCTTACTCTTGTTTACTGAATTTTTTTCCCACTCAAATTTCATAGAAAGGTCTCTTTCATACTCTGAACATGAAAATTCAAAAGCATTATGATTAAAATAAATATCATATCCAAAAGTGGCACTTACCTCTACTTTATTGTAAATTATTTTTTTCTCATCATGAATCTCTTTAAATTCCATATGCAGACTACTAGGTATTGTGTTTTCCTCTCTTGGGTATGGTTGTGGTCACTCTATGAATTGATTTTTCATTATTCAAATTTTCAAAGTTGTTATACCATATTCTCCAGTATGATGGTGAACCTGTCCTTGGTAGTCATCTTTCTTTATATCCAATCCATCACAAAAAAAATAACTACTGTAGAAAAAAGTAATAAAAATTAAATAAATGAAAAACCTACAAAGAAATTAGAAATTGAAAAGATGAGAAAAGAATTTCCCAAAATTGTTAGACTAATAAATTCTCTGCTCTATCCTCAGTAATGATTCCAAAAAATTTGATAGCCCTATATGTGTCGTTACTTCCTATAGGGTTATTGAATTTACTAATTTACAACATAAATAAAATAAACCACTAAAATATAGGGAATCATAGGATTTGAAAGTCTAAGGTTGAAACCAGAGTGAAAAAAATAATAAATTATGAATAAGGACTTAACTATTTTACGAATGAAATCTAAACTTATATGATAGAAAAGAGAACAATGAATGGTGAGATTTATTAAAAATAAAAATATCATTATAAATTTAAAATTTTTATTCATGATTTATTAGGTAATAATATAATCAAATAACAATCATATGGTGTTGGAACCAAGTTTAGGTGAATCTAATGGTCATGGTAAACAACCCCAAAATCACTGATTTCACATTTTCACGATAGTCTTGTTACTTTATGTGTTCAAAGGTTTGGTTACTCAAAAACATATTTAAAATAGTGTAATATCCACCCAATAATATTGGTAAGGATTATTTACTAGTCCATTGTTTAAATTGTATCACTACCTCACCGAATAAGAAATGATCATGTATAAAAAATTTGACTAAGATAATTAATGACTTTTAGGACTTCCTCAAAACACCCTAAATGAATTTAATTAAAAAATAAAATTCCTTAATAAAAACAATCCCCCTTTACTGAAATCTTGTCACAAAAAATTCTAACCCCTGATGTTCTCCATGAGGGGGTACGAAAATTAAAAATTCTATTCTACTCATCATAGCGACAATAGTCTTTGGTCCCAGTGGTGGTGCATCACAAATTAATCAATTGAGTTGGACCATATCCTTTTTTAATAGGTCTCATAGGTTCAAATGTAGGATTTAATTGTCCATTAACATGGAAAATTATGAGTGGTGGGTTTCCTCAGGTATTAAATGGAATCATGTGTTCATTATGTATTTATTTCTGTTGAAAATCATCATCAAAACAATCATTACCATGACTACTGTGGGTGGTTCATGGTGTGTGATTTTTTCAATTTGTGGAAGTGTCAGACAATCCTCAAAATCATTTTTCATTCCCTTGCACTCTATTGGTGGTCCACACATTGTATTGGTTTTGTGACCTGAACTTGATTCACGAAGTCAATTATCATATTCATATCTAGAAACTCCATTTATCTGGTGTCTCGCTACACCACATCACATCATGGAATGAAGTGTATATGGCATCCAAAATTCATCTCTTTTTTATCAATTTTTATATATTCTTTATTTAATTCCAAAAATCACAAAACCATTTAAATAATTTAAATATTGGTATGATTTACGATGAAATTACATACATCAATGTATTAAAACACCCAAAAAATATATATATGAAATACACATATCAAATACCACTTAATAGTTTTGGATGCGGAAAAAGAACATATGAAGAAATATAAAACAAATATTTTTTCATAATCAACAAATATTCCACAATGAACAAGACATTTAATGACATTACCAACAAATATTTTCTAATGAAACTGTAAAAGTGTGTTGGAACTAAGAGGATATTTCCACATTAAATTTCTAACTAACTTAATAAAAATAAAGAATTATTACCTCGATTTAGAGTTCATTCTCCATTGATGGTGTTTACTATTCAAATCTCAATGGGTGTATCATCATTAAATGGTGAAAACACAAAGCATAGCCTAACTAATGGAGATCCAGACATGCTCCTTTGACATCTGAACAATACATATGAAATATGGTGTGTCAGCGTGACTAATTGATCATCCTGTCTTGTTTTCCTTGATCACTTAACATTCCTTTAGATATAAAGGTATCTCTCTTATTCTTATCAATCTTAATAGGAAGAGAAGATGATAAATATGTTCTATCAATCTTGATAAAAAACCCTAGATAAATTCTTTATTTATAGATAATTATTTAAAGGGGGAATATTGTGAACAATGATTATCCTTTTAACAAATTAAATAATATTATACATAAAGACTTAGGGTTATTGTTAAATATTAGTTAATTTCAAATAATACCTTAATAATATATTAAACCCAAAAAAACCCCCATCCTTATAAAATAATAATATTATTTTATTTTATTTTATGGCATGTACAAATCAATGCAATGATAAATATTATTTTATAGGCTGTTAAATAAATATTTACCTTCAAACATATAACTCATTCTTGTCTCCCTCGTCAATATTTATTGAATTATAAAATAAATATTTAAATAAATATTATTCATTAAATAAATAAATAAATATTCTATTCACAATCATGATAATAAATATTTATTTAGTATTCATGTAAATAAATAAATTATCTAATTAATAAGTAATTATATTTTACCTTCTAAATAAATAGAAAAAAATAAATATTAAATATTAGAATTATTATATAATTACATTTTTAATTAATATTAATTTATTATTTTTGAACAATATATCATAAATAAATATTACTTTTATTCTTGATAATAATATTCTTTCTAATAATAAAATTTAAATAATATTTATGTGACGTCTCAGACCCAGATTCAACATAATGAGTACCCCAATCCCGGTGGGCCACATTGCCTCAAGTGCATCTCCCCAAATACCAGAGGCTACTGACTAGCAGTGGGGGCTTAGGGTGTGTATGTGTGGAGACTATGCCCTCATTCATAGAGTGTAGTACAATGGATGGAATATAAAGGAATATTAAATAGTGGAAGCAATATAAATAATATAATAAATAGTGGAAGAAAACTATTGTAATAGATAAATGAGAATAAAAATAACTATATAAACTAAAAAAATGATGACGTAATGACATGTCACTAGAAAATTGGAAACTATGGATACAAGACAATAATAATTACATGTTCCACAAAGTAAAAGAAAATGAAGGCTACTCCAAGCATCCCGAGATCTGACTCGGTCATCTTCTATCAAGCTCCATCCTACCAGCAAGAACTCAGGTGTTCAAAGATGTATGATTCCCTTTGTCAACACCAACAGTCATGTAATCTACTCCAGGTACCAAACAATGCCCAAAAAGGGTGGGAGATAAATCTCAGTTGGCCACCACCAATGGTGTATATAACATCAGGCCCATGTAATGGAATATAGCAATGTGGAGGCATGTATATATAAAGTAAAGTAAGTTATACAATATGACTAAATAACCAAGCACCTATTTCATCCCTCAGCCTGTGTCTGAACATCTAACCAATTAATTAATTAATAAATTACCATTTAATTTTAATAGGTCATGTGAGGCATATCCATCACTTACTTCACCTCGTGATAGTATAAGTAGTGAAGGTCCCAATATGTAACAAGGAAACCTGAAAAAGATATCCAATGACTAAGTTATATGGTAACAACCATGGTAACATAAATCTCAAGGATTGCTAACTTAGTAGTATCTAAGTCTAGCTAAGTAGTAAAAGTTTAATCCAAGGAGAATAATCCAAGGAATTTCACACTAAGACACCTACCGAGTCCAAGGTGATTGACCAAGGTAAAATTGGGCTAAGCAAGGATAGGGCCCTATCGGCTATCACCATGGCACCTACAAGTCAATGTTGGATCCAAGGAGTGTATCTGAGTTATCTTGTAATAATGTAAAAGACCCTACGATAGCATACTTGGAATCCAAGGAATAGACAAGAACTAGAGTCTAGGTGGGTATCAACCTAAGGAAACTGCATCCTTGAATCGGAATGGGGTCCCAAGACCCAAGTTATTCACCACTCAAAATACAAGGAGAACTCGAGTTACTCCAATCTTATTTGATATTTTAATCTTGTAGTTATTCATTAGGTTCAATTATTGCCTTCAATTAGTGTGGATAGGTCAAATAGAGTTACAACCATTTATTTATTAGTCCAAGCCTTGTCTTTTATTAGTGTGGAGAAGATAAGTAGTATTGCACCCATTTAGTCAAGTCATAATTAACCGTCAAGGAACATTCAATTATTGAGGTTCATTCTGCTACCTTCCATCTATATGGAAAGGGGTGCTACGAACATGTAAACAATATTCAAACTCATCTAGTATGGCTAAGTTATATACTTAGTATAATTTCTATTACACATTTTTCATTTAATCATCATATTGAAGCACTTACCTTAGGCGGGTAAAGTGGTAATCATACATGGTACATGCCATTATAAAATTCTCATTAAAAACAAGAATTTTTTTATAAAAGGGCTCACCTTTAGTAATGTCATGTGAAGGCACACCCAAACGGTGGCTTAAACATTCCAAAATACAAAAAACCAAAATATAGCATAACCTTCAACATGGGTCAGATTGAGTATTGGGTGTAACTGCAAACAAATAATCACATATTTGGATCGACCATAACCATATGATTCTAACATGTATAATCACAGCATATAAATTTAAGAAATGGATTTCAACAAAAGTGGTGGGCCCTACATGAACATTCCAAAAACAACAAACTTTAGTGATATGTTATAGACAACCCACCTTAGGGTTGTACGATCATCCTCCTCCTGTATCGGCCCTAGATTTTCCTCGTATTGCAGTAAATCTAAGAAAAGTTGAAAAATTCTCACATGATGATAACTAGGTTGAGAGCGAAGTGAGAAGAAGAAAGGCTAAAGTGTAATCAAGTTATTACCATGTTGCATCCAACGTGATGAACAGAAGCTCGATCAGATGCTGAATGAAGGAGATCTCTTGATCCCAAGATTTGACCTTCATAAAGTGCCAAATCAGTGAAATTGGATGAAAACCCCACTGGTTCTTATATTAGGTTGAAAGGGTAGGATTAATAGATCATTAAGGGAAAATTGGAAATTTACCCAGAAAATTACCCTGCGCACGGTTTTTCAAATCGTACGAGATGGCTCTGCCCGAACGGTTTGGCTACACGGTTTGATCAAACCATGTGCAATCCATGCACGTGTACCTGGGGAAAAGGTGGTGCTCTTATGGTTAGGCTACATGGTCATGCACCAACTGGGTGAGATGTATCTATCCGAAAAAACACATTCCACATGGTTTTACAAACTATGTGGAATTCCCCATGGTTTACTCTAAACTGTGCGCAAATTCCGTTTTCTCCAAAAAAAGAGATGGGTTCTGAGCTTCAAACACACCCCATCACCTTTAAAACCTTTACAAACTCATTAGTCATCCATATTAGGTCCAATATAAATATTTTGACCAAATATTATAGGACCCATACCTGCGTGAAAACAAGGTTCTTATAGTCTTCCCCCTTAAAAGAACTCATCCCCGAGTTCTCCATCCACAGGTATGTAAACACTATTTGATAAAAACTCTGGCCACTGAGCATGTATATCATCTTCCCTCACCAATGTATTTTTATGTACTTTTAATGCTTCCATAGCACCCATACAAGAGGGAACGACTTTCCTCATAGAGCCTTCATGCTCCAGTCCATGATTTGTACTGGATACTACTCAAATATACTGTCATCATCTAACTCAACTACCTCAAGATGAGTGGTATGAGATGGGTTGGCATGATATTGAAGAAGCTATGAGACATGAATGATGTTGTGTGTGGCCTGATACCTCTAAGGTTGTAGAAACTAATAGGTTGCTGGTATTACTCTCTCTAGAATATCAAATGGATCAACAAAACGAGGCGAAAACATTCCCTACTTACTTAACCATATATTCCCTAATCTGGGTGATACCCAAAAGAAAAACACAATCACCAATATCGAACTCAAGAGGTCATAGATAGGGATTAACATAATATTTCTGTCTAAACTGAGCAGTAGTCATAGGCTTTTTGGTCAACTAAACTTGTTCTGAAGTCTCCAAAACAATATGAGGACGTAGTAGGTTTGCCTCACCTTATTCTAGACAATACAAGGGTGAAGGACATGGCCTACCATATATAGCCGCAAAATGAGCCATCTGAATCATCTCTTGAAAACTGTTATTATAAGAAAACTTGACGAGAGGGATATTCTTCTCCCAAGAACCTCTGAAATCAAGGACACATGCTCATAGCATATCATCTAGAACCAGTATTGTCTGTTTTGATTGTCCATCGGTCTGAGGGTGAAAAGATGTGTTTAGAAGAACCTGAGTCCCCATAGCTTTCTACAAGCCTTTCCAGAACCATTAATTGAAATGAGTGTCCCGATCAGAAACAATATTATGTAGAATGCTATGTAGTTGTATGACCTCATAGACATAGAGTCCTTCCAACTCATCAACTAAGAAAGTGCCCCAAATAGTAATGAAGTGGGATGATTTTAATATTCAGTCAATGACTACCTATATAGTATCACTACCCCTCAGCAACCTAGGTAATCTGACTAAGAAATCCATAGAAACATCTTCCCATTTCCATTCTGGGACTAGATTCAGTTGTAACAAGCCTACATGTCTCTGGTGCTCCACCTTCACCTGCTGACAGGTTGAACACCTAGTGATGAAGCCTACAATTTTCTGCTTCATTCAGGGACTCCAATACTGGTGTCACATATCTCAATACATCTTTAAGATTCCTGATTGAACTGCCCACTCAGAAGCATTTGACTCATTCATCAACTCCTATCTTATATCTGTAAGAACCTAGATATGTCCACATAGACCTAGGATGTTTCCTCTATCCATAGACCAATCTAGAGGTGGGTTATGTCCTAATATACTCTCATGAAGAACCAAAACATCAAGATTTGAAAACTGACTATTATTCATATTCTCAAGAAGGGAATAGGTAACTGTTAATGTTGATAGGTAAGACTACTCGCTGTTGTCATGAAACTCTAGATGAAGTTCTGAAAAGAGGGTTCTTAACTTCTATTCATCACTATCTTCTTGTACGGCCTGCATTTGAGTTTTCTAACTCATTGCATCAGTGACCACATTTTCTTTTCCAAACTTATAGACAAGATCAAAATCAAAGGATTGTAGATATTTGACTCATATCCACTGTATGAGGTTCAATTCGTGCTAAGAAAAGATATATTAAAGCTCTTGTGATCTATATACCCCACAAAGAACTCACCCAACTGATAATATCTCTAGAAACATAAGGCACAGACAACTGTTTCTCTCTTGAGGTCATGCATCGTGTATTTTATCTCATTAAGATTCAACTACTGATATCCGTACACAATGACTTTGTCTTCATGAATCAACAGTACTCAAAGGAAAATACCTAAAGCATCATATAATATGATATAACCTTTACCTAGTTATGGAAGAATCATAATAGGTGCTAATACAAGCCTCCCATTCAGCTCCTGAAAGGATTTCTCACATGCTTCTTACCACGTGAACCTGACACCCTTATTTGTAAGACCAGTAAGAGGTGAAGAATGAAGAGAAAAGTCTTGTATGAATTTCATGTAATATCCATCTATCCCTAAGAAACTCCAGATGTAAAATACATTCCTGGACTTCTCCCAGGAAACAACAGCACTAACCTTTTCAGGGACAACAGATACTCTTAATTCTGAAATGGTATGACCCTCGATACCCCATTGGGAATATAGATGGAAGGCATACTCTAGTGCAGGGAATGTCCCATTGAGGTTTGAAGTTACCCTTTAATTTAGAGTCTCTTTATTCTCATGATTATGGGCTTCGATGTCATTCTTGGGATGGATTGGTTAGTCCAATACCATTCCTTTTTATACTGCTATACCCATAGAGTCTCATTTATATAACCAGATGGTAGTAGTTATCTTTTAAAATGTGAGTGGGATGTCCATGATGGGAGAGATGGATTGAAGCATCATGGTCTAGCTAAATTTACCTACTAGATTGAAAATATTTTCATGGAGGATTAGGGTTTTCTTCAAACTAATTTACCTCTAATAGTTGATCATTTCAGGGAAGTCTTTTCTCATGACTTTTCTGCATTACCTCCTAAGAGAGAGGTTGAGTTTACAATTGAGATTGATCTAGGAGTATCTCAAGTGTTCATTCCACTATAAAAGATGTAACCTACTGAGCTTCAGAAGAACAAGAGACAGATAGAGGACCTAGAGGCCAAAGTCATTATACGGCCTTGTATATCATCTTGGGTTCACCCATGCTTTTTTCTAAGAAATCAGATGGAACTCTTTGTCTATGCATTGATTGTAGAAGGATGAACTAGCTTAAGTTCATGAATTGGTATCCACTTCCTCAAGTAGATGACCTCTTTGACCAGCTCTGAGGAGAAAAATTGTTCTTTAAGATCAACCTAAGATCGGGTTATCATTAGGTGCGAGTCAGACAATCAGACATACCTCATACATATTTCTATAGTAGGTAAGGTTTTTAAGAGTATCGTGTTATGCCATTTAGTATTAAAAAATTACCTGCCATTTTTATGACTTTGATGAATATGGTTTTCCACCCTTATTTCAACTCTTTTTTCATGGTCTTTGTGGACGACATCTGGGTGTATTTTTTCACTCGTAACAATAATGAAAAACATCTTGGGATCATACTATGTAAACTGAGAGAGAAAAATATTTATTTCATGCTTGAAAAATGTGTCTTCTAGATCGACAAGATATACTTCTTCGGTCATATCATTTCAGAATCAGGTGTATCTGTTGACCTTGAAATGGTTAGTGCTGTAGTTTCTTGGGAGAATCCCAAGAATGTGTTTGATATCAAATGTTTCTTAGTGTTCACTGGATATTACATTCATTTCATACAAGAATTTTCACACCTTTATTTACCTCTAATAGTTCTTAAAAATAAGGGTGTCATATTTACATAGTAAGAAGAATGTGAGAAATGCATTCAATAGCTTAAAGGGAGGCTTGTATCGACACATATTCTGATTCTTCCATAACTAGGTAATGGTTATATTGTCTTCTGCAATGTGTCAGGAATTGTCCTAGGAGTAGTGTTGATACAGGAAGAAAAATTCATTTCATATAGATCTCGACAGTTGAGGCCTCGTGAGAGAAACTATCTGACGCACAACCTCGAGCTAGCATCAGTTGTCCATGCGTTACGTTTATGGAGACATTATCTATTTAGTGAGCACTTTTTGTTGTATAAAGATCACAAGAGACTCAATTATATCTTCTTTCATCATTTCATGAACCTCAGATAGCATATATGGGTCTAATATCGACAATTCATAGATTTTGTGTTTGCCTATACATTTGGAAAGGGAAATGTGGTTGCTGATGCACTGAGTCAGAAAACTCAAACATATGACATATAAGAAGCCAGTGATGAATATAAGTTAATGAAACTATTTTCTAATCTTCATCTAGAGATTCATGATAGTCACAAGCAGTCTTACTTATCATCCTTAATAGTTACCTCTCCCCTCTTTGAAAAGGTGAGGAGTAGAAAGTTTTCAAATCCGGAAGGTTTGGTTCTCTGTGAGAGTATATCAAGAGATAACCCACCTTCGGATTGGTGTGTGGATTGAGATGATTTCCTAAATCTACATGGATGTATTTGGGTTATTTCAAATATTATAGAGGTAGTGATGAAAGTGTCACATGCTTCTTTAGTGGGTCGTTCAACCAGGAATCTCCAAGACAAATCGAGATATGCGACGCCAGAATTTGTTTCCAGGAATGAAGTGGAAAATTGCAGGCTTCATCACTAGGTGTTCCACCTGTTATCAGGTGAAGGAAAATTGCCACAAACATGTAGGCTTGTAACATCCACTTCCAGTATCGGAATAGAAATTGGAAGATGTTGCTATTGATTTTGTAGTTGGATTACCTAGGTTGCTGAGGGGTACTGATGTTATCTGGGAAGTGATTGGCCAACTAATGAAATCATCCCACTTCAATCCTATTCAAAATACATTCTTGGTTGATGAGTTGGGAAGACTGTATGTATGTAATGTCATATGACTACTGGGGGGTCCACATACTATTGTTTCTGATCGGTACTCTCATTTTAGTTCACAGTTTAGTAAATGTTTTGAGAAAGATATGGGGAATCAGGTTCTTCTAAGAACAACTTTGCACCTTCAGATATATGAATAATAAAAACATAAAATACATGTTCTATAAGATATGATCTGATCATGTGTCCTTGATTTCGGCGGTTCTTGGGAGAATCATATCCCTCTCATCAAGTTCTCTTATAATAACAATTTTCAAGCGACGATTCAGATGGATTTTTTGAGTTCTTATGTGGTAGGCCATGTCATTCACCCTTGTGCTAGCTAGATGTAGGTGAGGCATCCCTACTAGGTCCTTGTCTCATTAAAGAGACTTCATAACATGTTCAGTTGATCAGAAAGCATACGACTACTACACAGTCTAGGCATAAATATTATGACGATCGCCATCAATTACAACTTGAGTTTGATGTTGAGGATCATTGTTTCCTTTGGATATCACCTAGGATAAGGAATAGATGGTTAAGGAAGTAGGGAAAGCTATCTCATAATTATATTGGGTCATTTGAGATTCCACATAGAGTTATACTAGTTCCCTATAGGTTTCTACTACCTTAGAGGTACCATGCCTTGTACGACTTATTTTATTTCTCATAGCTTCGCCAATATCACATCGACCCATCTCATATCTCTGATCCCGAGGAATTTGAGTGAGATGTCAATGCTACCTTGCTGTAGAATCCAGTACGCATCGTTGAACGCAGCACAAAGGCTATCTAAGGCTTTTATGTCCCTATCATACGAGTGTTATGGAAACATGGACAAGTACATGATGAGACTTGGGAGAGGGAATCCAATGTATGTGCTCAGTGGCAAAAGATGTTCTTAGATAGTGTTCCCTTACCCTTTGAAGGAGAACTTGAGGGAAAGTTATTTTAATGGGGAAGACTGTATGAATAAAGTTTTTCTCTCAGGTCTGGATCCTATAATTTTCAGTCTAAATATTTACTTTGGACCTAATATGGATGCCTAATGAGTTAGTAAAGACTCCTAGGGTTTCTAGGGTTTTTTCAGATCCTAAAACCAATATTTTTTTAGAAAAGATACTCTACGCATTGTTTAGAGTAATCTATGCAGAATTCCGCATGGTTTTAACAAATGTGAAGAATGTGTTTTTTCAGACAGAGCCACCTCACATGGTTGGAAAACAGATATGTGGCATAACCCTATGAGTGACCCATTTTTTCAGATACCTATTCATGTCTTTTTCATGTTTTGAACAAACTATGTCGCCAAACAATTCAGGCAGAGCCATCTCACATGGTTTGTGCACGGTTTGAAAAATTGTGCAGACAAACCGTGTGCAGGATAAGTTTCTGGGTAAATTCCTAGTTTTTTCCCTTAATGGTGTATTAAGACAACCCTTTATCCCTAATCAGAGAACCAGTGGGTTTTTTCTCCATTTCCACTCATTTGGATCTCTTTTAAGGATAATTATATGGATCAATATATCTCCTTTATCCAACATCTGGCCAAGATTCCTTTTTTCACGTTGGATGTGCAATGGTAAGTACTTGATTCTTCTTTAGTTGTTCTTCTTCTCTTTCAATATCGGCCTAGTTATTGTCACATGAGCATTTTACACCTTTTCATAGATTTACTATGATCTTAGGAAAATCAATGGTTTATAATAGAGTACAAGGATTGTATAACCCTAAAGTGGGTAGTCTATAACTTATCCCTAGAGTTATTTGTTTTTAGAATGTTCATGTGGGGCCACCGGTTTCGTTGGAAGTTGTTTCTTAAATTTAAGTGCCATTATTATACTTTTTATAATCATATTATTATTCTCATTAAAAATTTGTGATTATTTTTTAGCAGTTACACCCACAAATCACTCTGTCCCATGTCATAGGTTATTCCATTTTTGGGTTTTTTAGTGTTTTGCCACGTTTAATCCACCATTAGGGTCTCCCTTTGCTTGACCTTCTTAAAGGAGAGCCATTTTATACAAAAAAATGTCTAGTTATTAATGAGAATTGTGTAATGGAATTTACCATAAATGATCAACTCTTGACTTGCCTATGGTAAGTGCTTCAATATGATGATTAAATGCGAAATGTGAAATGGAAAGTATACTAAGTATATAACTTAGCCCTATTAAATGAGTTTGAGTAATTGTTACATATCCATATCACCCCTTCCCATATTTATGTATGGTATCCTAGTGAACCTCAATAATTGAATATACCTTAATGGTTAATTAAGAATGGATTAAATTGTTGCAATGCTAATTGGCATATCCACACTAATGGAAGACAAGTCTTGGACAAGTAAATAAATAGTTACATCTCTACATGACCTATTCGCACTAATGGAAGGAAATACATGAACATAATAAATTAATACTTGATTAAAATATCAACTAATAATGGACTAACTAGATATTTCCTTGGATTCTGATTGGAAAATACATAGGGTCTTGGCATCCCCATTTTGATTCAAGGATGTAGTTTTCTTAGGTTGATATCCACCTAGACTCTGGTTATTGTATAATCCTAGAATTCACAGTATACTATCATAGGGTCCTTTAAATTATTATATGATACCAAAGATACACTCCTTGGATCCAGATTTGACTAGTAGGTGCCATGGTTAAAGCCCATCGGGCCCTGTCCTTGCTTGGCCAAATTTTACCTTGGTCGATCACTGTAACTACCCAAAATTTTATTAATGAAAATTCCTCTTCATCTAATTAAATGTATTATTATGTAAAATGGTTATATAAAACATATTCACTTCCCTGGTTTTATGTTGTTGGTTTTTAAAATACCGATATGAATTGTTATCATTGCGAATAAATCTGTTGAACATTGATCACATGATTTGTATAAATATAGGGCTTTGAAAAATCCAATTTACTTAGAAAAAAAGAAGTGATTTCCTCATCCAGTAGAATTTCCCTATAAAAAGACCATTTTTCAGATATTGGAAAGGAGGTAGCGTCACTGGGCTTCTCTCTTTACATGTCCCAATCTGAGCTTCAACATGTTAATCATGACAGGAACCACCTATGGGAGAAGTGGAAGTTAAATGAGATTACCACCAGAGAAATGTTATCTGAGCCTACCCAAGAGTCTTTCCCTATTGCAAACCTTACCATTAGGTTTTCTGTGGGTTTTATAAGGGGTTATTTTACAAGGACCTAGCACTATGATCATGTGCATTATTTTATTATGATTAATATACATTCACTTTATTATTGTTACTTTTTAATGCATAAATAGTATTTTTAGTTAATATTCAATTAAGAAATCTATTTTGATGAATTAATGTATTTTTTAATTTAATATAATTTTGATACAATAATATTACTAAATTAATTTTTATTAAATATAAATGATCATATACTTTTTTATGAATACAATTGAAATTTTTATTTTGGTTTGAAAACTATTTTCGATAAAAACCCATGAATTTTCAATATATATTGGTTTTATTTTAAAATTTAAAATTCAGATATTTAAAAAATATTCAGATAAAATGAATATCATTTTTTGGATTTCGGATGTCATAATTATCTAACGGTGAATTTTTCATAATTTTCTGAGACAGTAAAATTTTTGGGTAAAAATTAAATATCGTCTAAATAAATAATGAATTTAATGACATCAAAATGACCCAATAGTGATTTAATAAAACACTATTTAAGGGATATTCTTCCAATATAAGTTTTAACATTAAAATAATGTGATTTTATATTTATTTTATTAATTTTATTGTTCCTTAATGTACCCTCCAAGACTTATATAATATCGTAACTTATTTAAATGATTTCATTGAGAGTGTGACTCACCCCCACATAAGAAAGCCTAATATTGTAATAATTTAGTCCATTTTCCTTATAAAATAATGTTTTCCACTCCAATTTTGAAAAAACAATGGGTAAAAACTGTGGGATGGTTTGTGGTTTTTATTAGTTTAATGTGTAGTATCCAAAACCTAAATAATAAAGAATTATCTCTTCTTTCCTATATAAACCCGCTCAATATCCCATTACCCTATACTGAAATCCTTTGTAGCTCTATCAACATCTACCCTCCTCTCTATATAATCCTTTCAAGTATCCCCAATCTCCCAAGAAGCCTTTATCAATCCTCTACCAAGCCGTTGGGATCACACATCCAAGTAAGGGATTCTCACTTTCCTTCCTAATTTATGTCCAAGATCCATTATATTGTTATCCACTTTTATTTTCAATTTCATGTGTTGGGTTATGATTTTTTACCTCCCCTATACTTCCCTCCTTATGTTTGAATTATGATATACCCCTTTCTCTCTCAATAATTCCTCCCATGTACACCCATGACCATGCTGAAATTATATAAGGTATTTCTCTCTCCTCATTAACTTTCAAGCAATTATTTTATATTATGCATCTAAATTCCATTACATATGTTGGGATATTATGTTCCATGAACCCATCACTATCCATTTCATGTATAAATTATGAGATATTCCTTTATATCTCATCAATACACTTTAGTATCTCTATTTGACGCCGTTATGGTACTGAAGTTACACCAAAATTTCTCGTGCCAAAATCATCAGGTAAGTGAATAACATACTCATTTCTCTATCAAGGGTACTCACAGTTATAAATAGGTACTTATTGATTGAATACTTAAATTTATGTAATCCGCGTCTCTTATTCATGAAATAAATTAATACATTTAATGAATCCATGTTGTATGATCTATGTGGCACACTAATGCATGAAATGAAATGATTAAGAGGGTGTGCCCTGATAGTGCTTCAACGGTTTGGGTAAAGAATAGTATCATGATACTTCATGTGAAATGAGTGTTTACACATGATAATTCAAGTTCAATGATGGTTTACCCATGCAAATTCAGGTGAAATGAGGGTTTACTAATGTTACATGTGCAATGAACCTTGGCTCATGCTAATATCATGTTAAATGTTGTTTCCACATTTTTCTGTTATGATAATAATGCTATATCATTCCTTTATGTTCATTTTTATTTTTTTCTCCATTGTTATGCCTATTGAGTAACATGTAATGTATTTTTCATGTTATTACTTGTTTACTCCCTTAATTGGCTTTATATCTCACCCTTTTCTTATGTTTGCCCTCAGTTTATCCCATGTAATATTATTTACAAAGGAATGTTATGTCATGTAAAAGAAATTTTCAATAAATATGTTATGTTTTATATTCTGAGTTGTAATTTAATATTCTTAATTTTCCAAGACACTAGAACTATCAGTCCTTAGAGTTTTCTTAAGTGATTTTTTTGTAATAAATCATGTTTATGTGTGTAATGAATAGAAGGGTTGTTATAATCACCTTGTACTTGGTAGGAATATATTTGTGGAATGACTTGGATTATGCACCTTGGATTAAAATTTTACCCCATAGCTAAACTATGATACTTCTGAGTTAGCATTATGTGAGATTTACGTTACATTAGTTATTAACCTAGAACTCCCTCACTGGATATATTTGTCAGGATACCTTATAACATCTTGGGACATTCACTGCTTATACTATCACAAGGTTATGTCAGTGCTGGCTATGTCTCACGCGACCTACTAGCATTAAATGGTAATTTCTTATTTAATGAACTGGTTACATGTTTATAAACCAACTGGGGGATGGAGAAGGTACTTATGTATTTAGTTATATTGTATTTCTTGGTTTACTTATATATTCATGCCTACACACTAAAAAATTCCATTACAGGGGAACCCCCATGTTATTGGACAATATAATTGGATCATTATGTTTGGTAATGTTACATTCTGAATGGACATGGGAATCAATTATGGGGAGAAAACATTCAACCCACATTGTGTATCGGTGCTTCATGAATTGGGAAATTGAAACCCATATTAAATGTAATGGAATGATTATTTTTGAAATGCTTATAAATGTGAATGGAGATTAACTTTGATCTGAAATGAAATAGATTGATTTTAAAATGCAACTAGACACAAGTAGGTTAGTTGGAGAATGTTTTTCTGAGATGACCCATATGAGTTTTAATATTTTAATAATTTGTCCGATTTCTATTGGGTTACTTTATAAATAACCCATGTTGGATAAAATGGAGCCTCATAGATCTACTTATCTACTTAAAGGATTTTATTTTGATAAATTTCCTAAAATGACAGTATGTCAACTAACATAAAAGGTTTTAAAAAGGTAGTTTTATAAAACATGCTTGTTTTTTCATAGGGGTGTTGGTTAAAAACAAGTACCTTGTTTTGTTTTTAAAAATATAACCTTGCAGTTTTGATTATGTATTTTGATAATTAAATATAAGATGCTTGGAAATGTAACTTGTAGTGGTATCCACTACTTAAAACCCTCTTGTAAAGGGTAGTTTGGACTTCTCTTTAGTTACTTAGTAACAGAAGTGTGAGTACTTTTCGTAGGCGTTCTTTTCCATAGAAATTTCTTTTTGAATGACCTTTGAGCCTAGTGACTTTTTTTGACATTAACCGGTGTCGGGGTTGACAAGTTTTCTTCATAAGGGGATAACCTATGGTAGATATCACCATTAGAACATAAATTCATTGCTAGTTATATGAATTTTTTCACTCTTTTTGTGATGTAGGTTTCCATTATCCCAAGTAGGACTTTCAGTTTTAAAGTGACACCCTCATTCTGATGGGTGGTTATGTTTTCTTAACCTTTTTATGGGCTTGAGCATCGATTAATGCTCTTTTTCAGATGTTTAGATGTGCCTTAGGCATGGTCAGCTGCTTTGTAGGTCATTTGACTCTTTCTTCTTCTTAGTAATGGATGAATGGTTATGGAATTGTCCAAGATGATATCCATATGAGGCAATATGACTCCAAAATAAATCTCCTTGTACGGTTGAGTATAGTCTTGTGTTATCTCCAAGTAGATTTACATGAGAGTTAAAGGATCAGTTACATCTTAGTGTTCTGGATGGTCTTCGAAAGACTTGAGTGTTTTGACACACCAGTCTCATTTTCATAAATCTAGTATGCTTATGACCAGTTAGTTCTCATTCCTTTTTTTCCTGGGAAACTCTAAAGGTCGATAGTGTCATTTAGAACATGGTAAATTTATCCTTACTTATAGAAATTTTTCAACCTAAGGGGACCATTTTGAAATGTTCGCATTATCTTTAATGCCTTTGAGGCTCACTCATGTTGTTTTATGTTGGTGTTTTCTCTGCAGTACGAATTTGATCTGGTTCGACTATTTTATCTTCTAGTTTCTAGGTGTTTTTGAATAGAAACCTTGTCTTAAATCCTCTTAGTGTACTCTTATTAAGAGACGACCATTCCGCCTATCTTGATGTCTTCTTCAATGCACTAAGACAGTGTTAGTCTTACACCTCCCTAAATCTATAAAATCTGTTGAGCCTATTGAATGATCCTCTCCAGTGTTACACACTAAAGCGTGGTTCTTACCGAGGCTTGGTATGTCCGGAGTGATTCCTGGGTTCCCATGTAGGAACTCCTTGTTTGGACTCATTGACTCCAGCTATTTTATTGAATTGTTTTGGTCATCTAAGCCAGACTTCATCGAGATATAACGACCTAGTGGATCGACTCTTTCTCTTGTACTTTAGTTCAAAGATTATGGTGAGGATCTATTTTAAAGCACATTTCCAGGTGAAGTATAATGAGGTTTTAAGGTCGAGGGTGTCTTCTGAGAATGATTGATCAATTAGTTCTGTTAGGATGATCTAAAATTGACTGTTTTATTTTAATGAAATAATTCTAGGAGTGTCAAAATAACACACAGAGTTGGGCCTTGTTCAAAAATTCTAATGTTGGAGGTACCGTGGCTTGGAATTTCTCCTTCCTTAAGTAACAACCTATGATGGGAAGTAGCATGGGTTGGGTGTTTATCAATACTTTTACATGATCTTATCTCTATCTAAATGGGCTAATATAAACTATGTTTTTGTGTTTAAGTTAAACATTGAGCATTAGCTCGGGTTAAAAATGATAAAGTGTAGAATGAATTGGAAACTCTTAAGGTGCATTGGGCATTGATAATGAAATTAAACCATTTGAATTAAACATCATGATCCTTGTTGGATATGTTATTTTTAAGTTGTTTCCAAAGGCTTCTCAGGGAATAGATGTCTTTAAGATGGGTAGATTGTAGAATCCTGAGTTTTTTAACCAGAAAAAAAAATATGAAGGTTTTTTAACATTTTCATTTGCTGGATGGGTCAGATTTAAAACCAATCAAAGGAACATAATTACATTATTTGGATGACTCTTAAGTGGTGTTTTTTGTCATGGTCGAAGGACCATGAAGTCTCTCGAGTGGCTAGAGATGCTTCGGTAATGTCAATCCCAAAACACTTCAAGTGTTTTAAGAAAGAGTAGAGGGAGCACAGTTTGTGCATGGTTTTCCAAACTGTGAGCCCCATTGAAGGTAACAGTGTGGATGTATTTAAAAAGTAGAAATGGATTTTTACACAGCCTACACATAGTCTCCAAAATCATGCACCTAGACCTATACGGGTGGTAAACCTTGCACAATTTGTGCGGGGTTTGGAAAACCATGCAGATTAAACCCTGCGTGATGCCAATTTTTTAGAATTTGATATGTTTTTACTTAATTTAAATATATAAAAATAAAATTAAAACTTAAACCCTTATCCATTCCCCCTCTATTATGCCATGCACCAATCCCAAGGATCTATCCCCTCTCGACATGTAAAAACTCCCATCCACGACCTTCTCTTCCTCCTTCAATCTTGCCAGATTCCCTTAAATTTCTCGCAAAATCCCTCATGGTGTGACTTATTATCCCTTCTACTCATTGTTTCCATCTTCACTTCAATCTAATATATTCTCGGTGTGGTTTGGTTGAACCTAGGATTTATGGATAACCTGTATTTTTTATTCTCTCTTGCTTAAAGTTGGTGTGAATGGTCTCCTAGGACCCGTGGGGGTGTGTTCCAGCAACCACTTCCGAAGGAGAGGTAGTTCAGGTGGTTTAGGTCCACCGATTTTGCTTTGGGATAATTTTTCTCCCTCTTTCCTTGTTATTTTTTTGGTCTTTTGAGTTTTATAATTTCCCAGAATATTTCACGTAGTGCATTGAACTCCGCCATATGGTTTTGAGGCAATTATTTTCACTTCCATCTGAGGTATGGTTTTAAACCCACTTGTTGTTTTGCCCCATATAAATTGAGGTTTTTAGATGCTTTATGATTCTTTTCACTTATCTAGTTGTGTGTTGGTATGTTTCATGTGGTTTCGAGTCGCCATGTCAATGGAGACTTTTCTGTGTATGTATAGGTAAGTAAATGTATGTTTTTGGGTTCCCCCATTATGTGTATAAATATCCATGGAAGTGATTACACACGTATGGGGCCAGTTTTTCCAATGAATATTAATGAAATTTCATGTGTAGGTGAGTGGATAATGGTATATTCACATAATAATATGTGTAAGGATCCTCTTTCTCATGCTCATGGCCATTCGGGTATGTGCATAAAGGCTAGGTGTCCTTGCATGTTTGTGAATTTGCATATACTCAATGGGGGGGCAGCTAATTCTAGTTAGAAAGCTCCAAGAGCCAAGTGAAAGGCTTACTTCCACCTTGAGGTAGGGTCCCTTTCCATGTCATTAATTTTATAAATGCATTTATAAATTACTAACTGCACTTTAGTTAGCATTTAAATACAAGCAGTGAAGTGTCTATATAAGTGCTCTTAAATGCGATTCAATATGTTTCATATTTAAAATGATAAATGTGATAAATGATTGTGTAATAAGTAATATAATTATCTTATAATAAAACCCCTCCAAAGGAGGTGTGCTCCCATTAAGCTAAAAAGTAGTGGTTAGACCTTTCTTTCTTGACATTTCATGATTATAATTCTTATGCCATAAAGTTATCTTGAAATATGGAATGTTTTAAAAAATGGCCATACTATTATTAGACGAATAGAGTCACCTTCTTAAAATAATTAAATGTTCCAAGGCACCACCTAAGTGTCTGTCCCAATTTGGAATTGGATTTACCCATGTGTGATGTTTTCCACAATTTTCATTCATTATTTTGAAACATTCAGTCCACTATTCAATTGTGCCTTGGATTTACCTTTTTAAATGTAATACCTTCTATATTAAGTGGTTTAATTATTATATAAATTGTATAATGGAGTGTACCATGTATTCTCATCAATTTACTCGTCTAATTAAATTTCTTTGAATTGATAACTAAATGTGAAATGTGAATTGGGAAGTATACTAAGCATATCAAATTACCTTATTAAGAGTAACTTAACAATGGTTTCATGTCCGTAGAACCCCTGAACATGTTGATGTAAGGAAACCGAGTGAACCTTAATTAATGAATATGACATAGTGGATTTTACTAAATGGTTGCAATGCTACATGACCATTCCACACTAATAGAAGGCAAGGATTGAATCAATAAAAAAATAGTTGTAATACTACTTGACCTTTCCAAACTAATGGATGGAAAGGGTTGGACAAAAATTAATTAGTATATGAATTCTTTATTAAATATGAATGGTTATTCATGAGCTTGTCTTTGATTCTGATAGGAGAATACCATGAGCACTCCTATACCCCATTCCAAATTCAAGGATGGGTTGCTAAGGTTAAGACTCGCTTGGATCTCATTCCATGTCTTATATTTGGATGCTCGATATAGTATCATCGGGTCCCCATGTAGTATTATAGGATTCCTTGGATACAATCCCTAGATCCAGAAATGACAAGTAGGTTCCTTGGATACACTCCTTGGACCTACTCTTTTCTTAGCCCTATTTTACCTTGGATGTACTCATTGGAATCGGTAGGCACCTCATCATGGGATGTCTTGGACTATGATCTATGGATTACACCCTTACACCTTAGCTAGACCTAGATATTGTTGGGATAGTGTTCCATGAGATCTACATTACCTTGGTTATTATCCTGGAACTCCCTCACCTGATATCTTTTTCAGGTTTCCTTATTACGTCTTGGGACTTTCACTACTTATACCATCACGAGGTTTTTTCCTTGGTTATTACCTTTAGAATTTATTACTAAATACCATCACATGATTCCTTGGATATACTCCTTAGGTCCATCATTAATAATTAAGTTCCATGGTTAAAGCCTATCGGGCCCGGTCATTACATATCCTCGTTTTTTCAGGGAGGAAACTCCTTAGACTCAGTAGGCGACTTGCTCATATGTGACTTATAAATAAAATAGTAATAATCAAGTAATGAACTAATTATGTGTCCAGACATGAACCATGGGATAAATCAAGTACTTGGTTTTTTAGTTACATTGTACTGCTTACCTTATGTATGAATGCATGAACCTTGTTTAATTTATATTAAACTCTCAAAATTCGGTTAGACACTAGTGGTGTCCACCTACTGAGATTTACATCTCACAACCTACTCGGGCCGCTATTGCACTGGGGTACCCGGGTAGACCTTTATTGTTCACAGGATTGTGGACCAGGATTGATTGTTCTCTTCATGTACCTAAGAGTTAGGATCAAGGGACTGAGATGGAACTCAGGATGCTCACGGAGATAACCTTTAGGCTTTTAGTTCTTTTATTTACTTTAGTCCTACATTGTATTGTATTGAAAATCATGTTGTACTATTAACTGTTTTCTGTAATTTATCAATACCAAGTCTTGAATTATTCTATTGTATAAACTAGCATTGGACACTTTTGTTCATTTATATAAAATCTATATTTTTCTGCTTATTTATTGATATTTTCTACTTTATCAATTGATTGTTATTTGTTTTGTTATACCATTGTGAAACTCCGATAAGAGGGTATAATATCCCCACTGACTGTATTTGGGTCTCAGGAACCCTCTTCCGATTCAAAGATGCTCTTTGCTTAGGTTGATACGCACCTAGAATTTGGTTCTTTTATATTCTTTATAATCCCGATATACTATCATAGGATCCTTTACATTATTATAGGATACCTCAGATACACTCCTTTGATACCACGTTGTGACGTCTTGGACCCAGATTCCACTTAACAGGAGCCCCGAGCCCAGTGGGCGACCCGTCCTCAAGCGCATCTCCCCAAATTCCAGGAGCTGCCGACTAGCAGTGAGGGAATAGGGTCTGTCTGTGGGGAGACTATGACCTCAATATTATAGTGTAGCACAATGAAAGGAATATAAAGGATGATTAAATAGTAGAAGAAATATAAATAATATAATAAATAGCAGAAGCAAACTAATGAAAAAGATAATTGAGAATAAAAATAAATATATCAACTAAAATAATGATGATGTAATGACATGACACTAGAAAGTTATAAAACATAGATACAAGTTAACATTTATAACATGTTTTACAAAGTAAACTAAACAAAGGATACTTCAAGTGTCTTGAGATCCAACTCTGTTATCTGCTATAAATCACTATCCTACCAGCAATAAATTGAGTGTTAAAAGTTGTATGCTTCCCTTTGTCAACATCTCTAGTCATGTAATCTTTTTCAGGTACCAAACGGTGCCTGGAGAGGGTGTGATATAAATCTTAGTTGGGCACCACTAATGGTGTCTGTAAAATTATGTCTGTGTAATGAAATATAGCAGTGTTCAGGCATGCATATATAATGTAAATCAGGCAATACAATATGACTAAATACCTAAGTACCCGCTTCAACCCTCTTCTGGTGTCTGAACATATATCCAGTTAATTAATTAAGAAATTACATTTTAATGTTAATATGTAATGTGAGGCATATCTAGCACTACAATCACCTCATGATAGTATATGTATTGATGGTCCCAAGAAGTAACAAGGTGAGATGACAAAGATATCCATTGAGGGAGTTCTAGGGTAATAACCAAGGTAATTTAAATCTCATGGAATGATAACTCAGTAGTATATGATTCCAGCTAAGGGGTAAAATTGTAATCTAAGGAGTGTAATTCAAGGCATTCGAAAATAATATGCCTACTATGTCCAGGGTTATCGACCAAGGTAAAATGGGTCCAAGGAAGGACAGGGCCCAATGGGATTTCACCATGGAACCTACTAGTCAAATATGGATCCAAGGAGTGTATCTGAGGTGTCCTATAATAATGTAAAGGACCCAACTGTAGTATACAGGGAATCGTAGGAATAGACAAAAACTGGAGTCTAGGGGGGTATTAACCTAAGAAAACCACATCCTTGAATTGGAATGGGGTTCTGAATACCCAAGGTATTTTCCTCTCAGAGTCCAATGTGAGATCCTATATGTCCCTTCCTATCTGATATTGTAATCAACTAGTAATTCATTAGGTTCAAGTCGTTCCTTTTATTAGTCTAGATAGGTCTAGTAGAGTTGCAACTATTAATTTGTTGTTCCAATCCTTGTCTTCCATTAGTGTGGATCGGCCAAGTATCATTGAAACCATTTATTCAAGTCTTAATTAACTATAATGTATATTCAATTATTGATGTTCACTATTCTAGTTTCCATCAATATGGAAATGGGTGCTATAGACATCTAACCTTTATTAAAAATGTTTTTAATAGCACTATGTTGTATACTTAATATACTTTCCATTTCACATCTCACATTTAGTTATCATATTCAATAACTTAACCTAGATGAGTCAAGTTGTGAGAATATATGGTACATTACATTATGAAATTCTAATTAACAACAATACATTTATTATAAAAGGGCTCATCTTTAGGAAGTTCATGCAAAGGCACACCCAAACTGTGGTTTAAACATTATAAAAAACTAAAAACCCCAAAATGGCATAACCTTCGACATGTGGCGGATTGAGTTGTGGATGTACCTACTAAAAACTAATCCCATATTTGTAAAAACATAACCATATGATTATAACAAGTATAATCATGGCATGTAACATTATGAAATGCCTTCCAATAAAACTGGTGGGGCCCACAAAAACATTTCAAAAACAACAAACTTTTTGGATACGTTATAGACCACCCACCTTAGGGTTGTATGATATTTCTCCTCTAGTATCATCCCTTGATTTTCCACATATAAGCATAGAAATATGAAAAGGTAAAAATTCTCACATGATTATAACTAGATCGAGAGTGAAAGAGAAAGATAATGCATAAAGGGGACTCGAGTAATTATCGTTGTGCATCCAACATGATGAACGGAAGCTTGATCGGATGTCGGATGAAAGAGATCTCTAGATCCCTAGATTTTTCCTTCATAAAGATCCAAATGGGTGAAAATTGAGGAAAACCCTGTTGGTTCTTGTATTAAGGATAAAGGGTTCTCTTAATATATTGTTAAATAAAAATTTTAAACTTACCCACATAATTAGCTTGTGCACGGTTTTTCTGCACGGTTTGTCAAACTGTGCACAAATCGTGCGATATGGCTCTACCTGAATGGTTTGGCTGCACAGTTTGATCAAACCATGTGAAATGCCATCATGTGTACCTAAGGAAAAGGGGGGTCTCACATTTTTAGGCCACAAATTTGGGCACCAACTGTGTGATGTGTCTTTGTACGGAAAAACACAATTTGCATGGTTTTCCAAACCAAGGGGAATTCCACAGGGTTTACTCTAAACTATGTGTAGAGTCTATTTTCTCTACAAATTTGGGTTCTAGGCTTCAAAGAATCCCAATACACCATCGTAACCTTAAATAACTCATTAGGAATCAATATTAGGTCCAAAGTAAGGACATATTTAGAAAATTATAGTATTCATACCTGAGTGAAAATCGGGTTCTTACAATTTAACTGATATTAATGGAAACATTGTGGGTGTAACCTGGTAAGACACTTCCTTTGTGTCATTAAAAAGCATTTCCTAAATTTTAATATTATTTTCTTGAAACGTGTGAAGTCACCCACTGTGTGAGAAGATATGTTTCAATAAAAAAAACTACTTATGAACTGTCACTATATAATATTATCTTATTATCATGATATCTCAACAAATAGGTTGAACACTTATTCCGTAAACTTATATGCATGAAACATCTTTTATTATGAAAATAAAATGAACTCAGTTATACAATATTATCATGGAATTTAATGATATGGTTATTTTCCAATCAAAGGGTTGATATATCAGCTTTTATTAATATTATAGTTAAAAATCCTTCCAAGACATATTATTTAATATCATATCCCTCTTAGCACACCCAAATTCACTGTGAACATATAGTATCATTGTTTACGGTAATACATCTAATTACATGACAAATAATGTGGTTTAATAAGAATCATAAAGTCTATGGTTCATTAAATGTGCTCAAAAATAGGAATATACAATGACACATTAACATGTTGATATCTTACAGGTGGGTTGATCCAAATTATATTTTATCTTTGAGATTTCTAAGGGCAAGCATCATGAGATGAAGTCACATAATATTATCAATACTCACACCTAAAAGTTAACAAACTATGTATCCCATCATAGTATATTATCTGATCATAGTATATATGCTTCTGAATATAATTTTAACAATTCATGGATCTCATCTTAAAGGGTAACTATCATGTCTATTTCAATGTGAAAGATACTCTTGGATACATTAAAGTCACAATGAAAAATTAAAAATATATAGTAATATATTTTATAAATATACACTTAGTTAAAGAAACAAGTAATGTAACATACAAATATTTTTTTCTTGGAAAGAAACTCTAATAATTTCATATTTTGATTCAACCTATGATCATATAGATTTGTGGGGATGGACCAAAACATTAAATAGAATTTACATCCATTATATGGGTCTTACTACCTATTCATGGGGGGAATTTAACTAAAATAGTATGGGAGAAAATACACATTTAAGATAAACCCATTGTTTGGTAATATTCTAATTTATTTTTTAAAGAGTTTACTAAGTATTTACCTGAATCGTAAAGTTGAGTTTTAAATAGAACTCATATATGGTGTTAAACCTATTTTAAATAACACATATGGAATATACCCAATTAAGATGCATGAATTGAAGAATAAACTCCATTATAATACATAAAATTTATTCGAATACATATTGAATAACATTGGGGTGAAATTACTATTTTTATTTATAAGAAAGATGGTTCAATGCGTCTTTTCAGGGATTATCGAGAACTTAACATGATCACTGTCAATAAAAATTTTCTATACCATATATTGATTACTTATTTGATCAAAAACGTGGAGCTCAATACTTTTCTGAAGTTGATCTTCAATATGGATATCATCATTTAATGGTCAGAAGGGTTATATACCAAATATATCCTTCATAAGAGGATTAGAAAATATGAAATTATATTTTTTCCATTTGGACTTACCAATTCCCCCATAATATTTATAGATCGAATGAATAGAATCATCTAAGATTACCTTGACTAGTTTTTTGTAGTATTTAAAAATGTTATACTTATATATTCCAAGATCAAGGAAGATAATTAATATCATTTTAGGATTATTGTTAATACCTTTGAGAATGTAAATAGATATTATAATGTTAGAAATTGTAAATCTTGGATAAAAAATAATCCTTCTTGGGTCACATAGTTACAAACGGGGGAATATTGATTGATCCTTAAAAGATAGAAAGTATTGATCAATAGCCAAGATCAACCATTGTGACTGAAATCTATAATTTTCATGTATTGGATAGTTCTTTCAATTTTTTTTGATAAATTTCTCATGGATATCAAATACACTAACCATGTTGTTTCAGAAGGCATCAAAGTTCCTTTTTAGAGATTTATGTGAATAAATTTTCAAAGAGTTAAAGGGAATGTTTTTTTTCACCAATGCTTACACTACCATATAGTGTAGAAGGGTTTGTGATATAAAATGTAGCTTCAATGAAGGGATTGGGATTTATTCTCATATATATTTACATGTTAGTATCATATACCTCATTGAAATTGATAGTTTATGGATAAATTTACCTGAATCATGATTTATACATAGAAATAGTAATTTTTACATTAATAAAATGTAGTAATGTTTTTTTATGTTGAAAGGTGTGATCTATATAATAATCATAAAATCTTGAAGCATATATTCACAAGAAAATATTTTAATATGTTTCAATGGAGATGGTTGTAGTTCATTATAGATTATGACTACTCAATACATTAAATCCTTGGGAAGGTGAACAAGGTGGATAATAATTGGAGTTGGAAGGAACGCATTAGATTTTCCATGATGAGTATTGAAAGAAATAAAATACTTATGGATTTTTAGAATATGGGCCTTGGAATCATAAGTAATATAGGTAAATTATATATTTCTCACATTATTATTCAACCATATAATTGATTGAAATTATGGAGGATCATAAGGGAGATGTGGGGTTGTAAAAGAACATATATAATTACCTAGAATACAACCATGACCATGATGAAATGATAAAATTCAGAAACTAGATACGTTTCACTTCAATAAAAAAATTAAAGAAGGATATATTGGATAAAGCACATAGCTCATTATTCACCATACATTATTTATGTTTAAATATTTATAAAGATCTCAATAATAATTCTGAGTTGGATGACCTGAAAAAGGAAGTTGAAAAGTATATATGTTCATTCCTATTATGTTAAAATGTTAAGGCCAGTGATAGAAGTCTATGGGGGAGATGAAACCAATAACTATTCTTATATAGAAATTAGAAAACATCACCTTTGATTTCATCTTAGGACTCCCTAACACATTTAACTGCCATAATTCCATTTAGTTTATTGTAAATTATCATCTTAATTCAACGCACTACATTTCCGTAAGATATTATTTCTCACTTTTTCAGGATTCCAAGATATACATTAATGAATTTGTAATGTTTCATGGAGTACCTCTCTAAATCATTTTTTCTCTAGAGATAAGGTTTATCTAAAATTTATGGAGAATTATTTTGAAATCATTGAATATATAGTTATACTTTATTACTAAATATCATCCTAAGAAAGATTGTATGTATTAGAGGACCACTCAAACCCGAGAATATAGGAAAAGATATTTCTATGTGTATTTAAAAGGAGGTTAGGATCAACACCTTACACTATTAATATTTTCTTATAACAATAACATCTACTCAAATAATCAGATTATCTCTTATGAATACTTTTATGGAAAGAAGTGTAGAATTGAAACATTTTGGGATGAAGTTAGAGTTCTAAAGCTATTGGTACCTAATAAAATATAGTAACTAGAAGAGAAGGGTTGATCCCTTCATAAGCACATAGTAGTAGCTCAAAGTTGATAGAAATATTGTGATGACAATCAATTAAGATATAAAGAGTTCATAGTTAGTGATATGTTATTCATAAAAATATATCATTGGATGATTATTATCTTATTTGTAAAAAAGGATACCTTGATCCCTAGATATATTAGTCCCTTTGAGATTCTTCATCATATCAGTATAGTACCTTATTATTTAGCACTTCAACTGCACCTTTCCCAAGTTCACAAAATGTTATAAGTACCTCTTTTGAGGAAGTACATACTTTATCTATCACATGTAATGAACTTAGATGCTATATATCTAGAGAATTATCTTCCATATGAGGATCAACAAGTAGGGATCACGATTTCCAATATAAAGACCTACTCACCAGGTCAATGTTTTATAGAGAAACAACAAATTTAAGTAAACTATAGTAGAACTAAATGATTTAATTACGTCTAATCATCCTTCTATATTTCCATTATAATAATGGAATTTTGAGGGTGAAATTAATTTAACTCGGGTAGAATCTAACACCCCAAAATTTTCGAATATGTATCTCTATAATAAATTTGATGTGTTTGATATTTTATGAATCATGAAACACTAAACTTATGTAAATAATTACTAATAGAAATATAATATATTCTACATTTATAGAAAGTTACATTAAACTGATAAAAAAAATTTCCTTATAAAAAGTGTCAAATTTAATTAATAAAATACCATTAATTATCGAGAATATATTTTTGAACTATTTTGGTGAATTATTTTTTTTGTTAAATTAAATACTTTTATAAAATGATATCAATACCATTTATTGATAAAATTTATGTAAAAATTATTTATATAAATCAATTAAATCTATAAAATGGTTATTTTATGATAAGTAATACATGTTTAATAATTCTTGGTTAAATAAAAATGTTTTATTTACAATTAGTTTGTTATTATATATGTTTTATTTAAAATTATATTTTTCTTATTTAGAGTATAAAACTGAATAAAAATTATTTCTAAAACTATTTTAAAAAAATTATCATTCATTCACTAGTTATGAAATAGTAATAAATTAATTTTAAATCATTTGATGTTAACAGAATTATATTTCATAAAACTATTTTTTATGGGTGTAATGTACTTTATTAGTATAAATTAAATTAATTAATATTATTAAATTATTTTATAGAAACAAATATAATATATAATCTATTAAATTAATTTAAATTTATCTAATAGAAGTTATTAAACATATAATGAGAATAAAATAATTTTTAAGCGTACAGATGCATCATTTTCAAAAAATGGTCTTCACAAATTTTGTGCACGAATATTAGAATTATTTTTTCCCACCTTTATAAATTGAAATAAATAAAATGGATTAAATATTTTGAATCATTATTTAAGAAATTATATATTCAATTTAATTTTTTTCATAAAAATATGTTACCATACTAAAATTTTAATTTATCACGATAATGGTTAAAATGAATAAAACAGATTAAACTAAGGGATAAGGGTTGTGATATCACAAAAAAACATATATTTATTTTATTTTTTGAGAATATTAACAACTTCCCTAATATTATATTAAAAAATGGTACTATGTATTCCACATTCACATGAAAATTATTTTAAATTATTTTAATTCTAATGGTATTTACAAGGGTGGAACTCCCCTTTCATATAAAATGAATCCTTATATCCTCACTTATTCAGACACATTGAGAATCTTATATCAATATATATCTACACATATAACTTAACAAAATATCTATACAATTCATATATGTTTTTATCTCACTAAATAATCAACCTTGGAAGGCTTAAGGTGTAATCCGATGGAGGATACATAATGAAGTGGTAATTGTCTTAAATGAGTTATTTTAAATTTATTTTTTCTTACGCCTCATCCAAATATTTTTATCCATCATATTATGAAGAAATAATTATCATAAATATATGAAAATATTACTATATTTATTGAATAATCATTATCATCTTCTCATCCATACAATGGAAAATAAAAACGTCTCTTATACATATGTGAAGACAATCACCTCCATGAAGTGATGTAATTCATTTTTTATCACATCCATACATAGATGGATATAAATGTATATAAAATGAATAAATATTATATTTCTATAATTATTATGATATATAAATTATGAAACCATGACAAAGGTTCATGCACCAAAATAAATAAACTGAAACATGTGTGGAAACAAAATATTTGATACCCAAATATTTATTTCAATAAATAATTTTTAATAATTGGGTAATTAGAAACTATAAAGGATTTATACATAGTATTTTAAATATAAATTTGATTTTTTATATATTTATAATAAGAATCAATTTATTATAAAATATTTAAAAGTGTAAATTAATCAAGTCAATACATGAGGTAAGTGTGTGTGTTACAATATCACTTTTTATTGGGATTATTTATGTTTCAATTTAAATTGGGGGAATTATATTTTATTTCACACCTAAACTCATTATATTTTATTATAATATTTTTATATTTAAGGTTATCAAGTATTATTTCCATTTTTTCCACTCTTTTGTACTCAAAAAGATCAAAATCATCTTTTTAGGAAAACATTAACTTTTTTATCCTCCCTGGCCATGAATCTTTTTTCTTTGTTATCCTTGTTCTTCAATGTTTTTATATTGAAATTATTATATAATTATAAATTATTCAAAAAATATATATTTCTTCTATATTTTACTTTATTTACAATAATTTTAAATATAGCATCTTGTTGTTTTTTGGATGGGCCATTTTTTACTTTCTTTATAAAATTCAAAAAAATTGTGTTTTTTTAGTATGGAATGAAAGGATTTTCCCACAATCATGTTCTATCATTTTCATGAAAAATACTTTATATTTTTAAATATTTTTATAGAAACAAAAATATTAAACTCATTTTTATATAAAATGTTTTTAGAAGATACAAATAGAAAGTGATGTTTTTCTTGTTTTTCGTTGTATCATTCTAATAATTTTTTAAAATTATATTTAATTTATGTCAGAATCATTTAAGGACTATGATGATACAATAAATATATGATATTATTACCACCATCCAATTCCTTTTTCTATATGTATTACGTTGTTTATGTCTTAAGGAGGTTTTCCGGAAACCTGTTTCTTTCCTATGAGTTAATTATGATATGATCAAATAAATAATGTTTTTAGATCTTCTATAACACATAAGTATTATTTTTTATGTTATGGGTGAGTTCATTACATACCATAATTTAATTAAGAGATTTATTATATATGATGATTCTAAATAGTACATAAGAGGTGATCCTATGCCCAAAATGGTGTGTAGGTCGGTAGCCCAAGCCCAAGAGGGTACACAAGATTTTTTTTCATGATGAAGAAGGTACACAAGTGGATAAACCAATCCTATAATGTGATGAATTTATTGGTGTATAACCTTTAAATATGAAATATATTCTTAAGTTTATGCCCTAAAATTATTTATTATTCTTTTGTCTAATGTCTCATGATTGATTATTGATTTTTCTGTTCACTTATGACTCATATATTTTTTTATTAAAAAAATTATTCCATGACTCATGATTTATGGTCTATGACTTGTTGGGTATGATTTAACAAGTTGTAATAATTTTTTCACACACTTATTATTATTGTATGCATACTTGTGATCATAAATTGATATCTTACATGTTTACCTTTACTAACATCTAAGATCAAACTTTCTTATTTTTCCATTTCCCTAGGTTATGATGAAAGTTATTAAGTGAAATATATATAATAAGGTTAATATGAGAGAAAAATATCATGGGATATGTTTATGATTGATCAAAAATAGTTTGATTATATATTTATACTCAAAATATACTAAACCTTTATGGGTCTTGGGGATGTATTGTTGAGATATATATTGAGTATTCATCAAAAATTATTAATTATTTATATATGTTATCCTCGAGTAGCCTCTTGGTCATTCTCGGATGTAACCCTTGAATGTGAAGTTATGGTTCTACCTGGCTTCATGGGATATATTTCAAGATTTGATGATGATACATCACACTACTAGGGACTATAAAGGGGATCAAGTTTTTATCATTGATGTCACATAGTGAAGGGGATTATGTCTAGTATTTATAAAAAAATAACTAATTAGTTAAATTGAATATAAAAGTGGGTTTTACATTATCATAAAGATGTAAAATTGGTAATCCCTAACCCATACCTATTGATATATATTCTTTAATTATTTTATGTGCAATTTTTCATTCATTAAAAAAGTTTTTCCTTGCTAATTCTAAGGGAATTCATGCCCAATGTGACTTATTCTATCATTATTCCTTGTTTTAAATCATAAATCCCTAATTATGAGGGTGTGGGGTTAATTTATATGATTCATTGGATTGGTAATAAATTTGATACAATGTATTGGAATATTTTATTCTGTGTTCTTGATGTATAAATTCAATACCATATTATGATATTCACATGTGGTTTATGGTATAACTTTCATAAGGATGTATGAGCTGGCCATGTGAGGTTTTATATATTGTGATAAAGTAGTAAGGTAAGTGTATAATGATATCATTAAAACATTGAATGTTATATATGAGTATAATTACATGGTTATTATTAATATAGTACTTATTTAGAGTATGGAGGTATGGATGTCTATTTGGTTGTTGGGCCTAATATAGGTATCCTCATCTCGGCAGGGGCTTGTATGTCCTTATAGATTATCATAGATGATTGGGTGGTGAATCATATAAATAGTAAAAAAATTAATGATAACTCATGTCTTGTATGAGAATCTATTAGTAA
The DNA here is from genome assembly GCA_963277665.1 of Viscum album. Taxonomy (NCBI): domain Eukaryota; kingdom Viridiplantae; phylum Streptophyta; class Magnoliopsida; order Santalales; family Viscaceae; genus Viscum; species Viscum album. The sequence continues at coordinate 1,809,507,231 of OY728159.1, read as the reverse complement.
TTTGGTAATGGAAGGTTTTAGGGTCTTTTTTGAGTTTCTGATAGAGGGTGGCTAGTTAAAGAGAACGTTCACCGTTTGAATTAGGTTGATCTTGATATATTATTGCATGTTGTATGAGATAGTTTGTGTATCCAGATTCTTTGAGACCTTTTCCAAAGGGTATGGTTATTATTTTATGGGATGTAGGATATTGTGATGCCTTATTTTGAATACTTCCCTATGTTTGGATATTTGAGGTGTAGTTATGAGACCTTTACCAAAGGGGGTGGTTCAGATTGTTTTGGAGGATGGCTGTTGACATACCCGCTTTAAACAGATTCAGTGATGATTAGTGGATATGAAACTTAATCAAGGTACCTTAACAAGGTAATAATTTACTCAAGTGAGAGGTTGGATATTTTGACACCTACCTCAGATCACTATATGGTTGGTAGTGATTGGTTCCTAGTACAAAGTGTAACCTTCATACCATCAATTATCACCTCAAGTATGGTTGTGGATAGTGGTATGCGGGTTAGTTCATGATAGCCTAATATAGGTGTATATTTTCTATATATATTATATGGACTTTTTTGTAGTGTCTCACTAGGTTTGTTATTCATTCCAAGCATGGGAACCTCAGTGCACATATATTTTCTGTTTTTACTAATCTAGATAAGGAAGAGGGATCAATTTTAATCTAATTTTAATACAGAGGTTGTAAGGGATTTGATAAAATCATCAAACATGCTCTTGGATAATTTATTGTTGTTTTATTGAATTTATTTTCATATTTTTTATTTAATTTATTGGTCCACTACATGTGAGGATTATTTTAACTATGATATACAATTGTTTGAATGAAATTATGAAATTTTTTGTAGTGTTATTGTCCTTTTAATTTTATTTTTATCACTTAAAATTTCTATTTATTTAATTTTTCTTCTAACGTATTAATGAATGATGGTTATGTAATATCAAGGGACTAGTATTCCAACATCATGTCTTAGGCTCTCATCACTAGTCAACATCCTATTGCATATGGGTAGGTGCACAAGAGATCATGTGGTCCACCATCATGGTTTGGGTGAACTGGTATGGGTGTTATTGTTTGAGTATGAGTTGGGTTTTGGTTAACGTTGTAACTATAAGAAGATTATTATGGTAGACTTTTAATTCTAATTTTTAGTTGATTATTATTCAAATTTTTATCAACTATAGGTTTATGATTAGTAGTTTGGTTTTCACAACCAAATTTGGGTACTAGTCTTGTGTAAGATTGAGGCATTAAATGATGGATTTTAATGTCAATAATTGTTTATTTCAATATTTTTATCTAGATAAAAACATATAAAATTTAGGAGGTATATTTAATTTATTCCATAATTGGTGGGATATGGATATTTTTAAGGACATTAGTGTAGTATAGTACTAAGTCATGTTTCTCACATTTTATTGAATAAAGCAAATGAGTAATATTTCTGATGTGTCATTCAAGGAAATATTTATGTTTAAATTTATTGATGTGTGTGAATTTTAATGAAAAATATTTCATGTTGATTAGTGAAATTTTTTTCACATATATCCATTGAGAACTTATAGGCAGATTTCAAACAAGAATCTATAGGAAAATTATATTGGTTACTTCTAGTGACCACTTTGATGTATAAAAAATAGTTATGGATTCATTCCTAAAATATTAAAAATATAGTAATGTTTAGATATCATTCGGTTGTTTTTGTTTTTTGGAAATGTTTTTTGAGAAGAGTCATTTTCCAATTATATATATTTAATAGATAATTTTTTTAGGAAAGACTATTTCGCTTGTATATAGACACTGATATCATGAACACACCTATGAGGATTCATGGGATAGAGAGGCTCTTTTGAGAGCTTAGGGATTGGGTTTATTAAAAACGAAAGCTCACTGATTATTCATTACAATAATAATACTAAATTTGGGAGTTGTGAGTTTTTAATAAATGTTTAGAAATGTTTTAACTTTAATGTTTAGACATTTCTTGTGTGTTTATGACTGTTTTGATTGATGAGTTTATTTGGTAGGTTTCTATATCATACACTTTAGAGGTAGAGAAACTACTCCCTATGTATATGAGAGGTAGTATACTCCCATAAAATATTTGGATCCCACTTGATGTCTTGTGGGAGTGGTAGGGTTTGTAAGTTCATGTTCCCCACAGAAAATCTAGTGTAAGCCCACTAGGTTACCAATGGCCTGCCAGAAGTCTAGGAAAATCCATTAGGTTTTTTATATAAACACATACTTTCTTATTTTTATAGGGGGATGGTTATGTGGTTTTGACCATTTTTCCTTAAAAATTAACCCTTCTTCTGCCCATTTTATACATGAATTGAAAGCCCTCATTAATTTTTTTGTCTTAATGTAAGTGACTATGGAGCTCTCATTTAAAGTTGTATTGAAATTTTTTAAGGATAAATCCATCCTACCATAAATCCTAATTCTCTTTTTCCATATTTTTTCTCTATATTAATCCCCATTTTGGGCGGGAGGGGGTTATGTGTCTGGTTTTTGATTGATTGGGATAAAATTGGATAACCCATTTAATGTGAAATAATCTAGATACTAAACGTTGGGGATCATAAAGATTCTCTATATTTTATACAATTTCTTATACTCTAACTTCAAATCATATGATTATGGGTAATATTTATGTGTTTTACAACTACCTTAATATATTTCTACACTCTCACTAATATGATAGTGACCTCAAGGAAGGTAATTGGGTGAAATGTACTTTTTATTATAAAATTTTATCATTAGAACAATGGGGAAGATTTATTGGGTAATCCATTAAATGTAAGAATGAACACAATTTTGGTAGTATATTTATTGATTAAATTCATTAAGGACCTACTATAGGATTCAGTATTATTGTCAGATATTTCTATCAAGAAGAGGTGGTGATACTTTAATGATAACATATTTTTCAAGTTGTATAAAAGTGTGAGGTGGGTATTTACTTAATGGGTTTACTCTTGATAGTAAATTTATATTATGACTATTCTAGATAGGGTTTTTATGTATGTATTTGATAATGGACACCATGTTTGGTATCTATGAGAAGAAAATTTTCATTGGGGACCATGGTAGGACCCATACAAGAATTGTGACACTTATCACTCATTATGAAGGTTAATAAATAATGAAACCCTACTTTACTAATTTTTTTATAAGTTATAAGTTAGTTAGAATAAGGGATAATCTCTTTTATTTCGGGTAGGTTGTGAAATGGTTTGTTCCATGGGTTTTTGTAAATAATATTAAGCATTTAGATATATAACACCATTATGAATGGGATGCATCAATATTCTATGGATTGTGTTATTTGTTATTGATTGATTTATTGTTGGGATATTTTTATGGCCCCAAGTGACTGATGAGTCTAGTGTAAAATGACATGTGATGGATTACGATCAATGTAATCATTTAGATGAATATTTTTGTGTTATGAGAAGTATATACAATTTATAACTTCATTGTATACTGGATTTTGAATGTGGAGGGTTTATAACTAGGTTCTAGGAAGGGATTATAGACCATAAAGAATATGATTTTCACTATCTTGATGATATTTCTAGTTCATTTAGACATGAATAATGAGGTATTATGATGACATATATCATATATGTATGTGTGGTTGGTGTGATTACTATGTTATTATTTTACACCTAATTTTTTATGGTGCTACTATATATTTATATCCTAGGTTGTGTTTGATTCTAGGGGTTTTTGGTAAGTTTTGTGGATCTTGTAGTGTGCATGATTCTTAATAAAATGGGTTTTAAGGGTCTCTAGGGGAATTCTTGTGGTACCTCATAGTTTGGTTTTATCCAAAGTGATTGGATCATGGTATTCTACCTCCCATATTTTGAAGACATTCTCCATTATTATATTTTTTAAGGAATTTGTATATGACATGTGTTTCCTAGAGTGTGTATTTTTATGAATAAATAAGTCTTTATATTTACTTCTAATAATTTATAAGCATTATTCATGTCTATTTATATAATTTTGGTTGATAAGAGTTCCATATACCATGATTTGGATTGTTTTATACTTAGAGGTTGGCTATGTTACACCCTTATCAATTTTTTAATTCTAACCTTGTGCTCGGGGGAACCAATGGTAGTTTTAATCTCTCTCCATAGTGATTTACTAATGTTTTCTTAAGTTTATTTTTCTGTCCTCTCGGAAAATTGACCAAAATATGTCGAATCATGATTATTTTTTGTCTTAATTAAGTCATAATGATATAAATTCAATGTTTATTTTTTTTCTTTCTTATTCATTATCCACTATATCTAATCACATGTATTATAATATTTATGTTAAGGTCTCGTTGGTGGGGTCCCAATAAATTACATAACCAAATATAACACATGAACCTTGGTGGACATGTAAAGTCCAGTATTTATCATTTGAGTAAAGGAACAACCCTTATGATGGGTAGTTGAGTATGTATGTATTGATAAGAAAAATTGAGGCAACATTGGTACTTGATTATATACATCTAGTAGTTTTTTCTCTAATGGTTTATTCTTTTTTATTTTATTTTATATGATTGAATACTTGTGTAAATACCATTTATAACTATCAATGTATGACCATGACATGGTTTATCATTTTCTTTATTATATTATGATATTATATGTATTGTTTGCATTTAGTTGTTATTTCAAATTATGTTGTGATATGGTTTAAGTGTTTTTTGACTTTATTATGGGATATATATGATATCATGGGTATAATATCCCCATTGTATACAATAGAACCTCACCATTATTAAAAGACCTCTAGTATACATGGATTCCAGCTTGATAAAAAATAATACGCTAGATCAAATAGAGAAGCTAGATGGGGTATTAAAATTTTGTCGATATTCTCTATATGGATCCGAAATCTGTGTAAAGATATATCAGAGACCTTTGTTTCAAAAAATAACGGTTTTTGGTTATATGGTATTCTTTATTCAATTTTTCATGAAACTGTTTTGAGAGTAATTTTTTGTAATTAGAATTTAATCAATTAAAGTGGTATTATTATTCATAATAAATTTTTCTAACATAAATACAAAAATGTAATCAAATTTAACATCAAAAAACTATACAACTAAGTTGAATTATTTATCAAAAAATATATAATTTTTTTGTTATTTAATATATAAAGATAATTATATAATATTTTAAAATAAATTTTCTAAGGCTATCTTCATTATAGAAAGAATTAAATTTATTTCAAAAAAAATATTTAAATGACATTCCTTGGGTTTTCTCTCGCTATAAAATTCGTAATTTATCTTATAAATTTTGGGTTAAATTAAAATTCAATTAATTTATAAAAAGTTGTGTTTACTTCCATTTATAAAATATTAGTTCAAAGCTTATGTTAAGTTAGAATTGTACCCAAAATTTATTTTATAGATTGAATTATCAATTAAAAATTCATTTTTATGGAGGTATTAGGGAATATAAAATAAATGTTTATCTTCATGTAGAGAGAACTAATTTTAAAATTAAAAATAAAAAAACCTTACATATGAAAACTAGTAATTTTTAATGTTTTAGTAATATTTTTTAAAACATTTTTTAAAAAATTTTAAAAGGAATTAAGGGGAATATTTTTATGAGAATAAATTAAAAATCAATAATTTCTTGAAACATGTTTCATTTTATCCAAAAATAATAATGTTTTCCACTCAAAATAAAAGTCTGTGTTTGATGAAAACACTTAAATGTATTAAATATACAATTGTTACTATTGGATGCTTCATTTTTTGTTTAAAATTAGAAACCTTGGTAATTATAATTTATTAATAAAAAAACTAAAAAATAAAAAAGGTGTATAATTATTCCTAATTCAATATTCATAAATAATTTTTATTGTAATTTTTTTATTAGAATCTCATAAATGAGTTATTTTTAAAACAATTTTCTCAAATAATCAATATTGTAATGAATTAATCATATATTTCACAACCAATGTTGACTCTAATTTATATGAAAATTTATCATGATAACAAAAATAAAATTATATATTCATTATATAAAAAACCTTTGTTATAGGTATAGTAAAAGATAGTCAGGATTTCTTAAAAATTAAATGTTCATTATTATTATATTTAACATTGTCCATGTCATCAGAAAAATTATAAATAATTAATTATCAGTTAATTAACCCTTTAATATATAAATATTTATAAATAATGTAATATTATTAGTTTCCAACTTCACCTATTCTAATTATTTTTACATTGGATTTATTTTAAAAAATCATTAAACATTCATCTATCATTGTGAATATCATGAAATATTTGTAACAAACACTATTTTCTATAAATAAACCAATATTTTGGTACATAATTCCTCTATTTATTCTAGTTAAAAATTTACCAATAAATTACTCAATAAATAAATGATATTTTTAGTTTTTTAGTGTTAACCAATAAGAAAATGGAAACTAAAATATATTATATTTATTAACAAAGGTAACACCTAATCGTAATAATGTTTTTATTCAGATATTTTATATAAAATAATTCATTCAAAAAAATAGATGATTCAAAAATAAGAAACCATGTTTACTTTTATTAGATAATTTATTTTATTTTATTTTATTTATATATTTATTTACCATGGTAAATGCACTTAAATATTACATTAATTCATTTTTTTCCTTAAAGGGATTCCAACATCTCATATTATTTGGAAAAGAGATAAACATTTTATATCTCTTTTAGTCCACCAAACTCCTTTTTCCAAAAAATATTCTTCTCTAATAATAGCATCATGAGTCTTTTTAAGTAATTTATTAATGATTTTAATTTCACCATACTTATTCTTTATTATATTATGAATGTTATTTTTTTTATTAGTCTGATGTGGTGGATCTTGCAATAATATCTCCTCAGGTGTTGTGAATCTTTTGAATTTTTAACTTTGAAATTTGAAAAGGGAATCCTTTTTTTGGATCCCCCCTGGTGTGTAGGTTACTGATCAACCATAAAGTCACTTTTGAAAATAAAAAAAACTAAATTTTCCGTCACTATGTCGCATCTCATGGATAGAATTTCTCTATCCTGAGATGATATCTATGTTATATCCTCATCATTTTATATATTTAGTCTTTAATGGATCTAATTTCTATTAGTCCTATATATTTTTCGATGTTAATATATTTTATGTATGGAGAATGAATTTGTAGGATTATATTTAGAGAAGAGTGTAGTATTTTAATAAAAAATTTCTTAAATAAATATCACACTGTTACACCTTATAGTTATGTCATGATTTATTCGTCAATGGTTTGTAAGAAGAGTAGTTTTTATAACATTTTCTTTCCACTTTATTTTGGTATATTCCCTCATTAAGGTTTTAAATACATCATGGACCATGAAGAAATGATTTTTTTCCACCTATAATTGGCGTGATGCATCATGGTGGTCTTTTTAACCTATGGTTGGTGTGTTTCATCATAGTGGACTCATAATTGTCATTAACCATAACAATTAATGATATCACAAAATGATTTTTTGGTTAGGTCATTGTTGCACTGTGATGATATACTTCATTCCATGCTTTTGTATGACTACATTATAAGTATAAATTCATATGTATTCTCAAATTAAGTTCATTTTATTTGGATTTATTTAAACCCAAAGCAACCTTAGGCTCATCTTTGGTAATCTATAGTTATCTCTTGGTTTGTTTTAGTATTTGGGTTTGTGCAGTCAAATTATTTGCAAAAGGTTATCCTCGTCTTCTATTACTCTATTATTATTGTCTTTATTCCTTTTAAATGATGTTGTATAGTCATTTTGATTATTTTCTTGGGGTTGTATTCTATTTTTTGATAGAGTATTGTCTAGTATAGGATTTATGGGTAGTTCTTAATATTTTTGTGGTGTTTGGTCATCATTTTCTTCTCATTATTGTGTTGTAGTTATTGGATATTTATTTTGATTTAAGGTATCTAAACTTCATCTAGTTTTTTAATTATGTAACTATTTAATTTTAATTTTTTGGTTATATTTTGGTAAGAAATTGAGATTGTCCTAATTAAGATAGTAAAATTTACATAAATAAAATGATGGAAATGGTGAGATAGTATGTTTTACTTGATTTCATTTTTATTTACTTATAATTACTGATTGATATCATTATGATTTTTTAAATAAAATTATCCTACATATTATGTTATTATTGATTTTTTGAATCATGCTGAAATTAGATAAAAACGTAATGATGGTAATGGAATGTGAAAATATATTTATAAAATAACTATTACGTGAATTATTTTCTTTTATATTCCTGTTTCAGAGAAGACGGGACAATTAAGATTGTTTCTTATTTATTGCATGATTATTTTTGTGTTGATGATTCTTTATTTAAATTTGTATAGTGGTAGTGATGGTTTCTATATTTTTTTTGAATTTTTTGGTTGAGGAACAGGTAGTTTTATAGTTTTTTTGTGATAGTATATTAGGGATGTGGAGGATTTAATAGTAGATTCTTAGAAATATGTAATTACAGTATAATAAATGATGTTATTTAAATAAAATATAGTGGGTTATAGGAAATAATGAGGTTTTAAAAATAAATAAAGTGGTATTGGAAATGTGAATGGAATTGTTAAGTGTTTAATAAATTATGTGTGTAGTAAATGATTAATAAACTAAATGATTAAATAAGAAATACGTTGAATATGCCTAATGTGAGGTAATGATAACATCTCATAATAGTAATTTTTTCCTGTTGTATAATAATAGAAATGATTAATGTTAATTTATGGTGTAGACACTAGGTTGGGTATTGTGTGTTAAAAAATTTATGTTACTTTCTGTTATTTCTTATGCATCACCACCTGGGTCAAGTAACAATAAAAATGTTCATAAAAAGGTTTTGGATTAGGGCATACCCCCAATATCTGGGATGTGGATGATATATATTGTTCACAAATCCTCATTATTTATTCTTATTTTAGATGTAGTATATTCTACTATGGACTGAGGTTATAGTGTGTGGTGATATACTGATGATGTAATGGTGTAACAGTTACGGGGTTATGAGGTTGATATATTATTGGGAAGGATAAAATGAGGATAATGTCCTTAATTATGTATCCCAAATGAAAAATAATATGCGGAATGGGGATATGGTATATGGTATGTTATATGTGGGTATTGTTATGCAGATGTGGTATGTGGATGTGGTTATATAGATATAACATTAATAATAGTGTCGAGAGATATGTATTTGGGCTTTAGGGCGGGACTAGTTTAGTGGGGAAGTGGGTATAAAATACATTTTTCAAATATTCTTTTTAATATTTTTTTACTATTTTTATGTGTGTATTTGCTTAGGGATCTTTGGAAAGGTTGGGTTAAATATAAACTATTTTGGGTAATGATTCAGTGTATCTATTTATTCATTGATTAAATATAATTTGAGTTATATATTTTCACTAGGAATTATCAAGAACATCCCACTATGTATACTATCATTCTCACACCACTCATGTATATCTCAATTTTATATATTTCTTGGATACAGTAGGTGATTTGGATAAACATTACTAGATCATGGTGGTTTTTGTAGTTGGATTATATACTAGAGGGTTTTCTTTATTTTTGGTATTATTCTTGTTTTATAAATGAAATTTTAGGAATTATAATAGGCCAGTTTAATTTCATATTATTCATTTCGATTTGATTAGGGGTTTCCTAATTTATTTTCCTTATATTTTTTAGGCTAATGTCACCCATATTTTTGATTTATACCCTTGGTTCTAAACACCGGCCTATAACTTATTATATATGGGATTTAGGGGTTACACTTATCTTCATTTCTATCCCAAGATAGATTTTAGTTGGTAACATTTGTAACAAAGTTCTATTAATGTTTTATTTGAGATTTGGGATTGAGTTTGTGCTTAATCAAAGGGAAAATTTTCATTAGGTTGGAAGCCTACAATTAACTAAAACTTAACATGTGAAGTGGGCTAGGGATACCAAGTAGGTAATTGAAGTTTCTCTATGATTATATATAAGGACCTTTATAAACTATTTAACATTATCAATAAATAGTGTTTTGATTATAGGGTAGGGACCTATGTGTGGTACATATATCATATTTTTTCACCTATTTTTTTAATTTAAGATGATTATGGAAGAATATTAAAAAAAAATTAAGAGTTTTAAATTTAATTTCATCTCCCAAACTATGGAGTTAGAATTTTTATTATGGATATAGCCAATGGATGTTAAACTCATGTGTCAGAATGATCTAATCAATTATAGATGGTTTGACTCATATGAGGAGGATTCTTGGAGAAAGGTGTTGTGTGAGTTCCCAAATCACATCTTTCTGATATATGTGGGTCTATCTCTATTCAGGATAAAAAGTATTGGTTATTGGATATTAATATATATTCCATTTTAATTTCATTAAGGAAGGTTAATTATATTTTAGTAGTTGTTAGATTATTGATAGTATTTTTTCATTTGGGGTATATTCTATTTATTTGTGGTCATGATGATTCTATGGTGTCATGAGAGAAGTTATATAGTTATTTTTGGGTTGAGTTTCTATCTTCAATGTTAAATATGGAATTTTGGTCTAAATTTATCTATATTAAATAGGGTAACATGAGTGTTTGGGATCTTATAATTTGGTTTAAGAAACACATTTTTTCTATAGATCTTATTCTTAATGAGTAATATTGGGAATATCATTTCAAATAGGCATTGTATCCATAAATCCAATTCCTATACACTCTTTATATATTACTAAAATATAATTCGGTGTAAGAAAAGACAGTGGTGATAACAAAAATGATAGAAAAAATTATCTTCCCGAGAGGTAATTCATAAAAAATTCTCAAGGAGTAAACGTATAGATAGAGGATCTCATCAATCTAGACACTCAAGGTTTTGAGATTTTTAGAGTTGGTATTAGATCTATTCCTCTCATTTCTGTAGATATAAAAGTTTTTTGGACTCTTTCATAATATTGGGTTTGGTTTCTTTACTTTAATAGGTCATTTTTATTTTAAGTTCTATTATTCAACCATTATTAATAGTTAGTGTAGTGGAGAAAACCAGTTTCCTATACCGCCTCATCCGTAGTTTCCTTTGAGACCATATCAGTAGTAGTTTTCTTTGTTAGAATTTGGGTAGTAAATAAGATATGGATCCCATAGAGGTAAACCTTATGATGATTCTTATCCTTAGAAACATTGTGTTTTTATAGACTTATAGGGGGATATCATTAGGTTCAATGTGGAATATGAGATAGTCATGGTTATATAAATGCTACAGAGTTTCTAGTTTCAAGAGGTTTTGCTATAATTTAGGGTACCATTTATTTTTGTTTCTTCCATGGATTAATATTTTTTGATTTTTGATCTTCATAAAACTTCATTTCTATTAAGTAAATCCTAGATATAATATTTAATATGGAGTGACTTCTAGTTCCCTAGATTTCTACTGCACCAATTAGAGATCATTCTAGATTATGTAGGGCATGTTGAGGATGTGAGTTAATGATGTGGAAGTATTAATAATTAAGAATTTTATTCTTATTATAGATACATTTATACATGTCATCTTGGGAATATATTTGTTATATGTTATGTGTTTTATTACTAATTTATTTCTGAGGATAATTGTTTTACTTTTTTGTAGAAGGTGACTATGTTGTGTTAAATTGTGATTGGGATCATTTAATGGATAATGTATTCTTGTAGACTCTTTCGTTTTGGATAAATAGGTTGATTTGGGATTCTATGGAATATAAACTGGTGGTTTTTTGAGATTTTTCAAGGAGTTTCCTGGTGAATTTTACAAAATTTTTGTAACACAGCCCCTCATTGTGACATCAATTTCAAGATATATTTTTGACATGACGTCTCTCTGATTTTAATATCCACTTATGGGATGGAACCTTCTGATCCATGAGACTTTTATATTCAAATTGATTATTAATACTAGGAAGGTTTTATCTAGAATAGTATGTCACCTTTTAGTGCTCCGGTTTTTCTTAAAAACAAGTCAAATGGTTTTTTGGGATTGTGAATTTATTACCATTAGTAAAATTAGATGAATGTGAATAACATTTATCCCCTCCTTTGCATCGATTAATTGTTAAATAAGATAAATATACATGATTATTTTTCACTATAAAGATCATTAGGTAGTGTTGGTATCATTTTATGAGGGTAAAAGAGGAAGATATCACAAATACTACCTTCAAGTGTCTCTGTGGAAATTTTTAGTTTTTCATTATGTATTTTAATGAAATCAAATGCCTATATCTTTTAATAGGGCTAATTAAAAGTTTTTTTTGTGAGATCTAGGATTATTTTTATGGTTGTTTTAATTAACAATATCCTAATACATTTGATGTTATATTGGTCTCATGATGAGTATTTGAGAATATTTATAGAATCCATTTGATGAAATAATTTATAAAGGGAACTATATAAGTGAAATTTATGGATGTAAAAGGTGAATTTTCTTTGTCTTGTTATATCAAATTGGTTGTGGTGGTTTATCCTTCAAATATAGAGATATTTTTTTCTTAGATGAGTCCTATGACCATTATTGAGGTTCTAAATTTCTTTATCTTAAAATATATCATAGGATTTCTTTCTTAAACTTCTCTAAAATTATGACCCCATTCACATATTTGGCCAATATGGACAATTTCTTTATATTTTCTTATCAATACATAGATTTATTTGACTTCCTTAAAGAGAATATAGTCAATACTCTTTTTATTAACTCTCAATAAGTGTGAGATATGTTTAATGTGTTCTACAATTCTTCTAATCTTGGTCGATGTTGTTTTTTAATTAAAAAGAGATAAGTGATATTATACATGCCTTGAAAATTGTATCCTCATGAACCTAACTATTACACCAAGTTATTGAGTTGGTAGTAGTTGTGTTTTATCAAAAAAAATTAAAAACAATTATCTCATCTTTGAATTCTTTATGTTCTTCACATATCATAATATCCAATGATATATCTTCTATTAGTGTGATTTCTATTTTCATAAATGGATTTGGATGGTTTCCTTGTAGGACTATTACTTTGAGATCTCTTAAACTCTATAAAGAGGGAATTTTGTGGATAAGGTTCTATGAATAAAGTCACATGGGGATTTTTATTAGAGTTCGAAGTTGTATAGAGGATAATGGAGGATCTTTCAATCCTGAATTTGAATATAGAATAATTCAAAGATGATTTTCCTAAAATAAAATGATAGTGTATTCTTCATTTTTACAGTAGTCAAAGAAGCCTCAGTTGTAAGATCCTAAGGTAGAGGTGTGGAGAGATTACGTATTCTATAAAGATTCACTTGAGATATTGTCATAGTATAATCAAAATTGTTTTTTATTTCATAGAAACCTCATTATTCCATTAGTGGTGCTCAAGGTGATTCTTCATGAGTTTCATATCTTACCTTTATTAGGGAATACTAGTATATTTAAGATCAATCATGCATTGATGGGGAAGCTATAGTGTTTGGGGATGAATACTTATATGGTAGAGTTTATGTCTCAGTGTTTGGTCTCTTATTGAGTGAAAGTAGATCATCAAATTTATATTGGTTAGTTTTATCATTTTCACATTCTATAGTGGAAGCTGGATGGAATTTCAATGTATTTAGTTACCAGTTTTATCCAATATTCAAATCGATGGGATAATATATTTGTTATTTTGTATCAATTTAAAAAGTAAACTCATTCATTAGAAATCAAGGGGTGAAGTGTATTAGATGATTTTGTGTGGTTATAACTGGAATGTGTTGTTTGAATTCTTAGGTGTCCAAGGATGATCATCTCTAATCGAGATCCTCATTTTACCTTGGGAGTGTAAAAGAGCCAATAATTTTCTTTCATCTCTCATTTGTTCCTTTCCATTACCTTTGACTCACATATGTATGGCAAGACTATATATTTGATCTAAACACTACATCACCTATTCTGTGATTACAATTTTTATTTTTTTGGTTAATGGGAGACGAATTTACCCTTGTATGAGTTTTTCTATAATAATTGTTATCAATAATCCATTAATATCAATCTATTCAATGAATGATAAGGGATTTCATGAATATCTTTATTATTATGGACTGACATTAGAGAGATAGTTAATCTTTGACCTAATTTAGTACAGAGAATGATAAAAAAAAGGTACATGTGATTCATGAGTAGATAAGTATTTCTCAATATCATAAGAAGTCATATATCTATCAAGGGAGAATACCTTTTTTTGTTTGAGGTTGATGATCAGGTGTTTCGAAAGGTGTATCCCCATCATGGGAAACATAGGATTGATTATGGAATTAATATTTTTCTTAATTTTATAAAACCCTTCAAGTTATGAGATCTTATTGGCGATGAGTTTCATTGGTTATCTCTTCATTTGAAAATGGATCATATTCATGAAATCTTCCATATGTAGTTGATTTTTGGGTATCTTTTTAATGAATCCCATGTTATTGATTGTGGATATCTAGATATAGAGGTTGACGTAAACTTTTTTTAGTGGAACATGGGGATTCATAAATTTCTAGAGAATTTTTGTGTAGGTGCATCATTCACTTGGTTATCGTCTTATGGAGGCATGATGGATTAGAAGATTGTACGTGGAATCATGATTTTTAGATGTCATCTTGCTCTCATGAGTTTTTAAACTTGTTTTATTATTAAGTACTAAAATGGATTGTGGAGCTGATATTGAATTTTCTACCAATAGATTTATCAATATATTTGTACCACAGAAATACATTGTGTAATGATGTTGGGTGATGGATGAAGAATCCCCAAAAATGAAACAAATACATTTCCATCATAAATGGAAATGGATGAAGTTGTTGTTTAGTTAGTATCCTTTTAAATGAGATGATTGATTTTTCATTCCTCATGTCATATATATGTGTTTAAATTTAAATAACAATGATTACAACATGTCACAATGGGTGTTGAATAATCTATATGAGATATTGATAATTTATCTATTAAGTAATTATAAATGAGATTTTGATATTATAGTTGAATATACTTTGGATGAAGGTTCATAAGAGATATGTTTGTAGCTGGAATTATTAAGAATTTTTTTTAAATACACTAACTTGAATACTTATTATACATTAAAGGACATTGTAATTGATTTGAAGTTTTGTGGACTTATTTATATAATTCCCTCGTTCATTTGATGTTTTGGAAATTTCTATAAGATTAATTAAAGTGACTCTAAGATTGTTTGGAAGAATTATTATTTCTATAGTTTGAGTTAAAATATATAAAATTCATATATTATACATGTAATAAATTATGGTATTCTAGAAATACAGTGTTTATTAAATTTAGTAAACTGAATGAGTCATATTTATTAAGACATTGGATTCATTTCATAGGAAATTTTTCTAATTTATTAAGACATTAATGGAGGTTTGTAACAATTCTAATGACATTATAAGAATTTTGAAAGATATTATAAGATATATCTAATGGGTTTAAGACCTTATGATTGATTGTAATACATTAAAGTTTACTAAAATTTTAAAAATTATAAAAATTAATTCCAAAGTGGGTGTGATAATTTCAATAAAGTGTATAGAAATATTCATGTGAGAATAAGACATTATAGTTGTCTTAATTTTGTAAATTTCAGATCACTTCAGACATTATATGGATCTTATAAGACTTTTGAGTCAATAATCATACTTTGTCCCACATAATATTTTTGAATTAGAGGAAAATAAGAAGTTTTTAAGTCATACGAGAAGATTTTAATGCTTTTTCTTAACTAGAATACTTTGAGGTTGAGTAAGACTTAGTGAATAAGACATCTACTGATTTTTTATTTTTGAAAAATGAGCCATGTTTAAAACTATATGACTTCACTCCTAGATAGATTTATTATTTTTAAGGCTGGAATTTCTTGAATATTTATTCTAAAGAAAATATAAAATTATATAATTATTATATTGTAATTTCATCATCAAAATATCAAGATGATATGTCTATCCATGACCAAATCTATGATTTGAGATAGATTTAATGAGAAGGAAATGAGGAGAGCACTATTGCATTAAATATTTGATTTTCAAATGAGATTATTTTAAAATTCCTATGGATAATCAAACTTAATATTAATTTAGATAATTCCTGATATATTTTTTCAAGGGTTAAAACACACAAAAAAATATTTCGATTTGAGCTATTTTTTTTGAGATGTAGATCCTTATGACTAAGCAAATAACGATTAGAGTAGGATTAATTTCTATGAAAATAATTAAGGTTCAAATTATGAAATTATAAATTACATGAATCTATAAATAAAATTGATGATGCATGTATTGTCATTTAGTGGAATTAAATATCTAAAATGAAAAATTTTACTAGAGATAATTGATGGGAGGGTTGAAGTGTAAAGTTTTATAATGACATAAGATGTATACCAATGCACGTGCTGAAATTCAGAGACCCTCATGTTGTAAAGATAAGATTAATGTCATATGTGTATTTGATGTATAATTTTAATATAGAAATGAAGAATTATTTACAAGTTGATGTTTTTTGAATATTTAGAGATGAATATTCTTGAGACATGGGTAAAAATAAAATGAATATTTTTTTGAACTAAAATATAAAAGAAAAAAATAAACAATGGGTATTTCAGAACTTTTCTAGAGATGACCTGTTTTAAAAATGGGGATAGTGCTTGATCATGCTTCCACGACCACATGAATATATTTAGAATAATATCATAGTATCATT
Source organism: Viscum album (assembly GCA_963277665.1). NCBI lineage: Eukaryota > Viridiplantae > Streptophyta > Magnoliopsida > Santalales > Viscaceae > Viscum > Viscum album. The sequence continues at coordinate 1,809,490,421 of OY728159.1, read as the reverse complement.
ATAATAATTTGTTGTATATTTTTATTACAAATATAAGAAATATATATTTGGATTAGATGACATAAAATGGAGGAAAAGAAAATAGATATCATGCTAAAAAAACTATTATGTAAACTGTTATAAAGTGGGGGTCTTGTCTTAGTATTTGAAATAAGAAGATTTTTCAAAGAGATAAAGTTAGAAAGTCGATACTATATTGATTAAGAATAATTATCTCTAAATTAAAGAAGAAGAATAGGAATCTAGCTTGGTTCTTCTTGTCAGATCCAGTGTGTCAAAGCTGTTTAAAGAAAGGGAATATCCAGTGACACCAAGTGTTATAAATGTTTGAGAAGAAGAAGAAAGTGAGTACATATGATTATTTTCATAGAGTTTCTATGGTTATTTATTAGTTTTATATGATCATTGATGATTTTTTTCTACTGAATATAGTGAGAAATTATAAAATACGAACTATGTGAAATGATTAAAATAGATAGTGAGTTTCATTTTATTAATCTTATTTATTATAAAAGGTAAGTTGAAGATTCTTTGATAATGAAGTATATCATATCATTTTTTTCACTGATATACATTGATGATAGGAGATTTACTTCAAATGTTGGAGAACGTTGTTGAGAAGTAGAAGGAGATAATATAATGAACTTGTGGGTGTTGCAGCTTCTCTACTATTTAATATGATTAACACTCAAATAAGTAATATGTGTCAAGTTGGAATATAAAAATGTACAATTATACACAATATGGGAGTGAATTTTTTGTTTTCAAATTATTTTACATTTCTGCATCTTGATATTGACTGGTGATTATGCTGGTAAGCTGGTTTTCTATTTTATATGAAATTATGGGTAGCGGATAAAAATATAAATATAGAACACAACTGTTTATAGTGGTTCCAGGAATAAATATCCCCTATTCCACTCCACCAATTACTCCCTTAGTGATTTTTTTGAATTTCACTACTCAGGACCTCATATCACAAGACCAATCCACAATTGACTATATAAAGTTGACACATTTAGAAATAAGAATAAAGACAGAGTATTATGATTCTACATCAGAGAACTGATCAACCAAATCTTAGATCGAGAAGCTAATACTCCAGCATAATAGAGTACGAGCTGTTGAAACTCTCAATAAAAAGATGTTGATTAAAAGGGGTTCATATTGAACTTTAAAGTTGAACAGAAACTGACGGTAGATGAATATTCTTATTCATAAAATATTTTCTTCAAGAAAGAACAGTTCTGAAGTGATCTGGATGTAATAGATCTTTGAAATAAAAAGAATAATGAATACCATCTGTAGGCTTACAAAAAATACAAAATTTTAATATATAAATTTCCACTACAGCATCTTATGTATAAAAATAGAGTCTTTTCGATTGTTGCAGTATATCTATAAATGATCATCACAAGAATGTAGTTTCAATAGTGAATATATGTTTCAATATTTGGGTCAATATATATCTCAATATATATAATTATTTGAATCACACACACACATATATAAAACAAATACACTGTTAGGATAAGTAAAGCAAAGATCATGATTAATCTTTAGAATTCAAAATCCTGAGATAGATCAGAGTAGTCGTATATTTCTCTAAGAATATGAGAGAATTTCTCCACTTAATAGGATTCTTTGAATTAATCATAACAATATTTGAATCATTCGAAAATAAGATTTAAATCATCCTGATATTTCGTAAATACAGTTGCACCAAACTTCGATAAAATCATAAATTCAAATCTCTGGTGATGAAAAGTCAAACGTAAAGTCCCATCACAAAACGACAAAATACCAAATGTAGGGTTCAACTACGTAGTGTTCATTCTTTAAACATAAGGTTAAAAACATAAGGTTGATCACAAAACTAAGGTTGATGATCCTTTCTTTTTCTTCTCAAATGTAAGGTTTCATACTTACGTAGGGTTATTTAACCATACTTTTTCTCTTTTTTAAATGTAAGGTTTCATCCAATCATAAAATTCATTGTCCATAAATTTCTGTCAATATAGGGTTGATTAACCATACGTGATGATCTTTTAGAATAAGGTATAATACAAACATAGGGTTTGTTCCTTAAGTTATGATTCTTTAATGTAAGGTGTGAACAGTGTTTCCATAATACACTTAGGAGCGTTTTAAACACTTTGACAAATATTCCACACAAATAATAATCATGAATATATTTCCAAAAGAAGTAATATAAAGAATATTAATTTCCTGAAATAACCTTAAAATAATATCATTAGTAAAAAAACAAGGGTCTTTGGGAGCATAAAAATTATTATGATTTATAAATTATTGTTGAGACAATAAATTCCCAACAATCTATTCTTTTTTGATGATCACAAAACCCATAAAATTAATTATAGAATTTAAAATTTTTCAAGAAATTGAAAAAAAAATTATTCAAAATTTGATTTCACATAATTATTTTGAAAGAAAGAAATGAAAAGAAGTTTTGTGTTGTCCAAATTTCTCCCCCTTTTTGTGAGATCAAAAATAATATGTATAAATGAATAAAACCGGTTTAATTTTCCATTTATCTCTAAGTGAGTGTTAAAATAAATAAGAGTAGATTTTTGGCTTCTTGGAATAAGCATAAAATAATATAAAATAACATACAAAAAATAATGGTATTTTATTGATAAAAAATTTTATAAATACAATAATCAGTTTTACTTATAAACAAGTTTATTTAACAGAAATGGTTTGGGTAAAAAATATTGGGTAGGAGTTCGCTTGGTTATGGTTCTAAGGATTTTGAGCAACTTTAAACATATCTTTCAACTTAGCCATCTATAATATCAACTTCTTCATCTGACTATCCCCAAATTTCATAATTAAAATTCTGGAATCTTGAATTATAAGAAAAATTCTCAACAAGATTGACTTTCAAAAACTCATGCAAACTCTTCTTTTGCTGCATAAATTTATCTATCTTTCCTATGAATTTGTTTAGCATAAATCTAATGCCTGGTTCATTTTATGTCATTTTTTTAACTATAAATTTCTTATTTTCCAACAGAACTGATAGAGGGTCACCATTTCATGGATGATTTTGAAGATGAACATTCTTATCAACCATGAAAAAGGTGATTACCCGAAATCTTGGAATCAAATCAGGACTGGTAGTAGGATCTGAGGTAGATGTACTGGACTGACCAATAGTACATTTGATTAATTCAAATTTAATCCCCAAATACAACTTGGTATTAAAAAATTCGGACTTATAAACAACTTCAAATTTTATTTTTCCAACTTCATTTAGCATCTCTCTCTTGAAAGTATCAAATTATTTCTTAGAAACAGAATTTTCATGAAGATCCTATAACTTTTTTTTTTGAAACTTCTTTATATTTTAAAATATTGACATTCTATTCCTAGGACTTATTAAACTTCATTACAAGCTACTCAACCTTATTTTATAGGTAATTAGATATCCCTTCATCTAGATGTTGTGACTGACCAACTGCAACAATTTCTAAAGATTTTGTAGACTATTTTTTCAAAGCATTATCCACTAGTTTTTCAATTTATTTTTCACCTGAAAGAGACAAACTATCAAGAAATTACATTTTTTCTTCAGTTTCAGATTGATGTATTTCATCTACATGATCAAAAACAGAGAAAATTATATTCTCAACAATTTTTGTAGCCACATTTTCAATTCTGATCAACTTTTTATCTCCCTGAACAGCTCATTCTTCCTCCTAGACAACTGGTAAATCAACAGTCTATAGATCTCTTATCTGGATTTCAACCTATTGATATTACTCAAGAAAATTCTCTTCTAGATGTACTATCCTGGTATCTTCACCTGAACCCAACATTGGATCTACAATATGTGGATCTACTCTTTTTCATAGTCTTACAACCAATTATACTTGCACAACCTCTTCTTCCTCTTCTTCTTCTTATTCTTCATTAAGTTTTAATTTTCATAGGGTTTTCTTAGAAAGTCCTTCACCATAGGTTTCACTAATTCCATCATTCTCAATTTTTCTTTGCTCCCCCTAAGAAAAATATCTTGATTTTTGTTGGTCATCTGCACCAACTAGTAAGAGTTTTCCTTTGACTTTGCTCCATTAAAACCCTAACTTGCTCATGTTTCTCACATTTATCATATTGTTTTTATGAAATTTAATTCTAGAATATATTAATCAAATCCTTCTTTTCTTAAATAAAATTTGGGAAATTAACCATCCATAAAGATTAAAAAATAATCCTAGCATCTTGTTGAAAGCATTAATTTAAATTTATAAACATATAAATTGGAAAATTCAGATTTATTTCACTCATAAACAGAAACATGATATAAATGTATAGATATATAATTATCTCCATCTCATCTATTCTAAGAGCAATTTCTATTTGAATTAACATAACTAAGATTTTATAGTCTTCCTCGAGATCCTTGAAAAATATTTTTATAATGTTTTCTGAGCTAGTAAAAAAGGACATCATGTATTCAAGTTTATATTCATTATCTCTGATAAACCATAGATTGAAATGAAACCCTCCCTCATGAGGAAACATCAAGATTTGAGAAATTTCGGTCGAACAAACTAAAAGGTCCTTATCTTCTATTCTTTCAAAAAATGTATATTAATTATCCCAAAAAATAAATTGAACATTGTTACAAAATGGATTTAGTTCTACCTCAGAAAGGAATTATATGTTTGACTCATTGAACATGGAATCCAGTCCTTAAAAATCTAGAACATACTTTAGGAGTAAATTTGTCTGAGAGAGCCATTAAAAATCAACTAATTTACCCTAGAGAATCATTCTTCTAAAAACTATCTGACATATCGGGTCGCTGGCTTCACCTTCTTCAGTTCTCTTAGTTTTTGTCATTTTTTATAAATGAAAGCTCTAAGGTTTTCGTGTTTTTAGGGTTTCAAAGGAAAACAGAGGTAAGCGAAGGTAGATGAGGGTAAATGAGGGGTTCAGTGTTCGAAAAGGTTTTGAGAGTTGAAAAGTTTTGGTATTCAAAACGTTTCTAACAATCCCTTGTTTTTTGTGTCATTACGTCAGATAATCATTAAATTTTCTTAAATCACGCAATGCGGATAAAATTAAAATTTTAATAAATTAAAAAAAATGTATATCGAAAAAAAATATTAAAAGAAGTTATATTTAAAGTTATCAGTAAATAATTTTAACATAAATAAAAAAGAATAAATAAATAAATTAATTAAGATAAAAATTTTAAATTTAAAATATTAAAAAGATTAACATTATAAAAATTAAATAAAACTAACTCCCCCTTAATAAGATCAAAACTTACAGTTGGAAGTGGTCTAGTAAAAATATCCACTATTTGATATTCAAAATTTCAAAATTCTAAAGATATATCCTTTTTAGGAACATGATATCTTTGAAAATGATGCCCAATATCAATATTCTTCATTCTTGAATGACTTATTGTATTTTTTTAAATATTTATATCACTTGTATTATCACATAAAATAGGGGTACTGTTAAAATTTAATCTAAATTCCATTAGTGTTTATTTCATCCACAATACTTGTTCATATCAACTTCTTGGAGATATATATTCTTCCTTGCCTGTTGATAGGGAAACTGAATGGTGTTTCTTACTTGACCATGATACTAAAAATTTTCCTAAAAAGTGACAGGTTCTTGAGGTACTTTTTCTATCTAATCTACAACCTCCAAAACTAGCATCTAAATATGATATTAAATTAAAATTAAAAATTTTAAGATAATGAAGAGATTGAAAAATAGTTCCCTTTAAATATGTAAAAACCATTTTATAGCAATAAGATGATATTATTTTGTATTTCTTTGAAATATAACTCAAAAACTTATTGAAAACATAATATCAGCTCTGCTAGTAGTAAGATATAATAAACAACCAATCATACCTCTATATAAATTTTTGTCCACTGGTTTTCCAGCTTCATCCAAATTAGGTTTTATATTAGTACACATGAGAGCTATATATGTCTTGTTATCCTCAAGACCAAAATTTTACAATAAATTAGTAGTATATTTACTTTGGTTTAAAAAATTTCCATAATATTTTTGAAAAATTTGAATTCATAAAAATAAGTTCAATTCTCCCATCATAGTCATTTTAAATTATTTTTTCATATGTTCTAAAAAATAATTACAATGTTTTGTATTTTTTGAACCAAAAATAACATCATCAACATAGATTTGAACAAATAATATATTAGAACAAATGGTTTTCTTAAAAATATTTGAATCTTTAATTCCAATAGTAAATCTATTTTTGAAAAGAAAAGAACATAATATTTCATACCAAGCATTGGGTGATTGTTTAAGGCCATAGAAATATATAGTAGGTTTAAAAAGAGAATTTAGTTTTTGGGAGTTTTCAAAAGAAAGAGGTTTTTCAACATAAACTAATCTAGAAAATATCCATTCAAAAATGTAGATTTAACATCCATCTAATATAATTTAAAGTTCATATAACGTGCATAAGGTAAAATAATTCAAATTGATTCTAATCTAGCTACATGGGAAAAGGTTTCATAATAATATATACCTTATTCATGATTATATCCTTTAGCTATTAATCTAGATTTATTTCTATTTATAATCCCTTGTAAATCTTGTTTATTTCTAAAGACCCACTTAATTCATATAACTAGATAATTTTATGGTCTTTCAACTAATTCCCAAACTTCATTCCTTTTGAATTATTTTATCTCATCTTGCATTGCTAACATCCAAATCTAATCTTCTAAGTATTCTTCAATGTATTTATGTTCTAGTTGAGATATAAAGGCAGATAATTCAACAAGGTTTCTTATATTTCTTCTCGTTCTTATCCATTGTCTGGGTATCCTATTACTATTTCTAAAGGATGATTCTTTAGGGTTCCTGACTGTCTAAGTAAAACACTTTTAGTTTTATCAGTATCATTTTCTTATAAACTATACTGAATTTTATTTATGTTATTTTCAAAATAATTTTTCAGGTTTTCAAGTATCATGTTGTTAGAGGAGTTAGTAGTTTTCTCAGTTTGATCTTTCTCTTTAATAAAAGGGTTATTTTCATCAAACATCACATGAACTGATTCTTCAACAATCCTTGACATTTTATTAAACACTCTATAGGCTTTAGAGGTAGCAGAATATCCAAAAAATATTCCTTCATCATCTATTGGATCGTACTTACCATGATTATCCTTGGTGTTTTGAATGTACACCTTATATCTAAATACATTAATGTATTTTACCTTAGGTTTTCAGTTATTTCAAATTTCAAATGGGTTCTTTTTGAAAATATACCGAATTCAAACTCTATTCATGATATAAAAGGTTTTACTTATAGATTCTTCTCATAAGTTGGTAGGTAGACTATATTCATTCAGCATAGTCCTTGCCATTTCCTGAATAGTTCTATGTCTTCTTTCAGCAATTCCATTTTTTGAGATGTTATTGGTACATAGACGGTTTGTTTATTACCCCGATTTGAACAAGTAGAATTAAATTACTGATTCTAAAATTCTCCACCATGATTAATTCTTAATAAAATTATCATAAAACCATCTTCATTTTCAACAAATTTACAGAAACATTCAAAAATAGTAAAATATTCACTTTTGAGTTTTAGAAAATAAATCCAAGTAAATTTAGTGTAATCATCAATTAAAACATATAAATTTAATTTTTCATCAATACTTGCAACTCTTGATGGTCCAAATTGATCCATTTGAATAAGTTCTAGAGGTTTTGTTGTGGAAATTCTGTAAATAGATTTTATGGAATATTTTTTTTTCATGCCAATTTGGAAAGCATCCCAAAATCAATTATTATAAAACATAATACTAAGTAAATCAGAAACTAACTATTTATTATAAAATTTAAGTAAAGCGTAATTATTAAAATGACCAGGCCTTCTATTCCATTTCAAAGACTCATTTATCTTAGCAATTAAACTATTCACTTTATATTTAAAAAAATAATTTATATCCAAAGTACAAACATTATTAGTTCTAGGTGCTCGAAACTTAAATAGTTTATATTTAAATACGGAATATGAATTGTTAAAAAAATAAACATAATATCCATCATCCCAGAGTTGAGATATACTTATCAGGTTATGTTTCAACCCTTTTGCATATATTACTTTTTTGATTAAGACTGTTTTTGGATCCCCAATAGTTCTAAGTTCAATTATATTTCTATTGACATTATCAAAACAATTTACAGAACCTCCATCTATTTGAGTCGGTGTATTGAAGTTTGATGATTTTCTAATCATATTCCTTGAGCATCTACTATCCAAATACCATATATCTTTTCTTTTTTCTATGAATTGTTTTATATAAAGGAAATTTAAACAAGAGTTTTTTTTTACCTATCATTTTTTGGGTCTAGAATTGTTATCTTGCAATGATCTGGAATCTAGATCTACTTTCTTTTTACATAACTCATATTTACTTCAGATAATATATTTGAAATAAAATCATTCTCAATTCAACTTATTTTATGATTTCTGAAATGACATTATTATTGTTATATTCTCTTTATTCCACAAAAATTACTGGTAATAATTTTTGAGTTGGTAACAAAATAATTTTTAAATAGTTTAGATTTTTCACCTTTACTTCCAATACCAAATCTATTATTCCTAATGAAATTTTTACCAAGTATTTCATTCCAAATATTTTCCCCCTTTGTAAATAAGAGAGCAGTACTTTGGTATGTTTCTACTTCATCTTATAATTCTTTAATCTTATTTTCATGATTAACATATTTTTTGGTAGATGAGTTAAATTTTTCAATTAACTCTTGATATTGTTTAAGTAAGGCATCTGTTTTTTCATAAAATAGAATTGTGAATATTTTTTTATGATTTTTTTTCTTAAATGAGGATTCATATTTTACTTGTAACATTTTCTAGTAGGTAGCGAATTTATTATTTTGAATAATTTGAATTAAAATCATAATTAGTTGAATAATAGGTTTGTACCTTACTTCTTCGTCTATGAAGCACATATTTTCTTTCAGATTTGATTCTTCTTTTTCTGAATCATATTTTGTTGAGCTATCGAAGTCTTCAAAGACACTCCAATTTGCCTTCAATTCTCTTTTTCCATTATGTTCATAATCATCATATTTATGATATGTCTTTAGTGTATTTCTCTTTTCACATTTTATCTTGGGACAATAAGGTCATATATAACCTAATTTCTTGCACTCATAACATCTAAATTTCCTAGAGTCTTTCTCATCAATTTTAAAAGGATTTATAAATACTCTTTTCTTTTTATAATACTTGGGAAACTTTCTGGCTAATTAAGCCAATTCCATTTCAGAATCAGATGTATCTGAATTCCTTTATTCTATGACTTCTTTCTTTATTATTTTTCTTTTCTTATGAGATGTTACCTTAAGAGAATTATTATCCCTTTTCAATAAGACTTTATTATCTTCAACATCATATTTCATTTCAACTTCATACATCATTAGTGTCCTAATCAGTTCTCTCATTGTCAGATTTTTGACAGGTGATGATTGTCAAATTGCAGCTGATATACCATTCCATTTAGTAGGTATTATTGTCGATACTTTTAAATATTGATCTTCTTGTTTTATAGGATTAGCTAAGGCTATAATATTATTAGTAATCTCTATAAGACTTTCGTTCATCTAAGTGATACTTTCTCCATCAAGCATTATGAATGTATCAAATTTAAATTTTTTTGTTTTATACCTCATTTGTCTTACATTTTCTATTCCTTCATATGAAACAACAATGGTTTACTACATTTCATATGAAGTAGGACATTGTCAGACATGGTTGAATTCATTTGGCCCAAGGCTATTGATAATAGCATTCATAGATTTAGAATTAATGACATAGTTAGCCTCTATAGTAGTAGTCCAAGTTGTTGGACTTTTGAGAATTATATAAGGAGTAATGATCTTAGAGTAGAATTTGAATCCAAGATTCTTCAAATTTATAATCATCTGTGATTTCCATCATCCATTGTTTTCACCATTGAAAAAAATCACGAACCATTGACATTCCTTCCCTCTGATCATTCATTGTCATATTTATATAGACCTTATAATTTTAGGTTGTTATAGACTTTTCCTAAAGCTCTCCATTAATACCAATTGTTTGGTTGAAATATAAAAATGTAAAAATATAAAGAAAAAGTGGGTTGAATTGTATATTTTTAAATTCCTTTACAATTCCTCCTCTTGATGTCCATTGATGATTATGCGGGTAAGCAGTTTTTATCTTCTGTATGAAATTATGAGAAGAAAATAAATATAGAAGTATATAACACAGCTGTTTATTGTGTTTTGTGCATAATTATCCCTTATTCCACTCCCCCAATTACTCTCTCTAAGAGTTTGGTGAATTTCACTAGTCGGGTCCTTATATCAAGAGACCAATCCACAACTGAGTGCAGGTAGCTGACACCTTTAAAAAAAATTTAAAAACACAGTCTTCACGTTCTATAGAATATAACTAATAAACCACATCTTAGATAAAAAATCTTATACTTCACCACAACTGAGTACGATAATATGAAACTCTCAATAAAAATATATTTATTAAAAAGGGTTCTGGTTGAACTTTACAATTGAACAGTAACTGGCGGTAGATGAATCTTATTCTGTAGAAAGTATTTTCATCAAGAAAGTACAGTTCCAAAGAGATCTGATTGAAATAGATCTTTAAAATATAAACAACAATGAATAGCAACAGGAGACTTATTGAAAATACAAAATTTTAAAAAATAAATTTCTACTACAACCTCTTCTATAAAAAAAATAGAGTATGGTCGGTTGTTATAGTGTATCTAAAAAATATCTTCACAAGAATGTAGGTTCTATCATGCATATGTTTCACAATATATGGTTCAATATCTATCACTATATATATACTTATTTGAATCACACACACACACACACATATATATATATATAACAAATACGCCAATAGAATAAGTAAAGTAGATATCGTGATTAATCGTTAGAATTCAAATTCCTAAGAGAGCTCAGAGTAGTCGTATCATTCCTTAAGAATATTAGATAATTTCTCCACTTAATAAAATTCTTTGAATTAATCATAACAAGATTTTAATCGTTTGGAAACATTCTTTAAATCGGCATGATATTTCGTAAATATCGTTGCATGAAACTCCAAAAATATCATAAATTCAAATATCCAGTGATGAAAAGTGAAACGTAAGGTTCCTTCATAGAACGATAAAATACCAAACGTAGGGTTTAACTTTGTAGAATTCATTCTCTAAATATATGGTTGAAAATGTAAGGTTTATTACAAATGTAAAGTTGTTGATCTATATGTTTTCTTCTCAAATATAAGGTTTCATTCTTATGTAGGGTTCCTTAACCATACTTTTTCTCTTTGCCAAACATATGGTTTCATCCAAACATAGGTTTCTTTATCCATAATGTTATGTCAACATAGGTTTTATTGACCATATGTTCTGATCTTTCATCATAAGTTATAATACAGATATAGGGTTTTTTCATTATGTTATGTTTCTTTAACGTACGGTATGAACAGTGTTTCCAGAATACAGTTTGGAGCATTCTGAACACTTTGAATAATATTCCACACGAATAATAATCTTGAATATATTTCCAAAACAAGGAATAAAAATAATATTAAATTCCTGAAATACACATAATGTAATCTCATTGGTAAAACAAACAATGTTATTTGTGCGCATCAAAATCAATAAGATTTATAAAGTATTGTTGAGACAATTCATGCCCAACAATATGGGGAAATTTATTTTAGGATAATACCTAGATAGACTAGTTATAATTTATCATAATATTATAGTAGAATATCATTGCCTTTGTGAAACCTTATCAAAGAAATAAGTAGTTTTCCCACATCAAATCTAAATTGTATAAAAACACTCTTTTTTATGCTAAATATTATTTTTGGTATTACATGTAGTGTAAGTTTAAACAGTTCAATTTACATCCTTATAGGTGTGAGAGGTTCAAATATCCTAGGGGTAAAAATTTATAATAATAATTTAGAATTTTGTAAAATATTTAGCCGCGCCATTATCACCCCTCCCTCTTAGGTTTCTTTTTATATATCTTTAATGGAATTTCAATTGGTATCAAAGTTATGATTCCCTCTAATTGGATCAAATTTATTTTCTTATCTTAGTTTTCTAATCTATATATATAAAGAGAATATTTTATGTATATTTTTAAGAACATCAAGTGGATAATTTAGTTCCCATTTTTTTCTAGTAAAACTGAGCCCCCACATATGATGAAGGTTGAGTATATGGAAATGTAACATTAGATAATATGGTCATCCCAATTTTAAATGAACAATAAGATATAGAAAAATGAAAGGAAAGAATGTTATTTTATCTATGGAGTAAATACGCTAATTATAAATAATAATATGACTTAATATAAAAATAAATCTATATTTACCAATAAATGTTAGATCTATAAAGCTATAAAGAAAAAATTAATGAAGGGTTCCAATAAATTTAGAGTTATAAATAAAGTATTCTTTGGATTTAGAATCAATTATCAGTCATGTTTCTCACATTACAGAGATAATATAGACTATCCATATTTATATATCTGTGTTTTTTTATATTATACTAGGAATTGAATATAAATAGTTAAAGTGTAGAACTTGTGAAGTCTTTATGTTTTTAAAGAAAATAAGAATTATTCATTGTAGATGTTATCACCTTATATCACATTGTATCATTAAAATATCATCATTTTCAAATTAGCAATGGATACAAGGTCTCAAATTGTATAAAAAATTATATGCGAATGTTTTTTAAAAATAACCATCCATGAAAATGATTTGTGGATAGTATCCCTTATGGTGGATTCTATAAGATAAAATCTACCCGACATTAATAATTTCTTGATAAATATAGAATTTTGGATAGATCTTATAAAAAAGAATATGGGGTATAATTTTAATTCTACCAATTATATTTGGATTACGTTTAAAGTTTATATCAAGTGGGAGTGGTTATCTATAAAATTGGGGAGAAGGAAACATACCCATCAATATTTTTCAGGTGTTTATTGAATTTTAGTGAATATTTACAAAAAATAATTAAAATATATTTATATGTACCTTAAAATTTTTATTTTGAGTTATAATCACATTAGGGATAAATTATTGATAGTTTTTTATCAAAATTTATCACTCTATATTTCAATACCATGGTATCCCATGTTAACGTAGATTTTATTGGTTGATGGAAATTTTTTATGGAAAATATTGTTTAAAGCTTCTCTCATGTAGAAATTCATTTATTCTCTCAATAATGGGGAAAAATAAAAAGAATAAAAGAAATGGGAGAAGATTATTTTTAAATTCATAAGAATAAATGGGGGAATAATTTCTCTCTAAAAGACCTACCCATACAAAAATAGTGTCAAAACAAGGGGAGAATAACTTTCCTCATTTTTGTTTATCCAAAATAAAGGAGAGAAGTGAAACATTGTCATTAGGAGTAAAATTGGCATTAAAAATCTAATTGTGAGATAGAACTACCCAAATAGACTATGGATGTGATGTTATAATTTTTTATCAATAGAAAAAGTAAATGTGTGGTATTGTTGGGTGATTAAGAAATAATCCACACAACAGAAAAAAATATTTTTCTATTATAATTGAAAAAATATGAAGTTTTATCTTGGTGAGTATCCCTTTAAATAAAATTATTTATGAGATATTCCTCATGTTAAATAAAAGTTCAAAATTTTAATGAAAACTATCTACAAGATGTTAAAATAGAGGTTGAAGAAGTTGGTTGAGGGATTAAGAATCCATCCATGATGTAATTATTATGAGGACCACTAAAATAAGAAATGTGTATCCATTGGATAAAGATTCATAACAGTTAAGTTTTAATCACTAATTATTGAGGTACTATAGTAATTTAAATACTCTAACTTGAGTATTTATTTTGATAAAATGTACTTGGGAGTTGATTTGATGTGAATGTAATTATTCTCATAACATCCAAATTCATTTGAATTGTTTAATAATTCCACGAGAATAATTTTTCTCAATATAATATTGTTTGAAATAAGTTTTATTTTTCGATATGGAGTTGAAAAATAGAAAATTCATATATCATATGTGTGAGATATTTTTTTATTCTCAAAATTTATTGATTATAAAAATCAAAAAAAGTGGCTATGTCTTATTTTTTAAGAAACTAGAATACTTTTTTGAGAATTTTCAGATTTCATAAGTATTTATTAGAAGTTCGTAAGAATAATAGTTTCTTTTTTAGACTTTCTGATGGTTTTAAGACTTTATTTCTTTGAATAAGACTTTAGAGTTTACAAAAAAATGTAAAGGTATAATAGTTTCTATATAAACATCATCCTTTCAGTGGAGTGCATGATTATTTTTCTATGAGGATCAAAATTTTATGTTTTATAAATTTTGAAAAATTTAGAGAATTCTGGACTTTAAAGGGAGAATTAAAGACTTTTGAGTTGAGAATCAGACTTTGATCTATATATGACTTCTAACATTAAAAAAATATGACGTTTTTAATACTTCCAAGAAGATCATAATATGTTGTTTATGACATGATACTTAGTTACTAGGTAATAATTTTCAAGTAATAATTATACTAAACATATTTCAAAACAAATCATATTGAAATATATTATAATCACACATAGATAAATTGTTGACCTGTAATGATAAGAATTTAAAAAATATATTTTAACAAAATATAAAATCAGATGGTTCATATGCTATGATTTCAATATAGAAATATCATTGTGTTATGTTGATAAATGATTTAAGCTATAATTTGAGGAATATTTAATGAAAATAAATGAGTATATCATTGTTTTAATTAATATTTTATTTTGAAAAGAAAATATTTGAAAATCAATATCAATGATCAAAATAGAGATTAGCTTAGACGATTTATAATTTGTTTTTTAAGGATTAAAATATCAAAAAATATACTAATTCAATCATGTTGACATAGAAAGTAATTTTCATGACTAAGAAAATGAGTATTAAAGTTGTAAGAATTTATAAGAAATTAATTTAGCCAAAAATAAAGAAATTCCAAATAACATAAATCTATAAAAAAATGTTATGGTGTATTTTATGTTCGTAAATATAATTAAATAATATGATTGGATTTTTTATTTAATATAATAGATGATAATGTTGAATTGTTAAGTTCTCTAATGATTTAAAATGTAACCGTGTACATGTACTAAAATTTAGAGACTATTAGGATATGAAGAGAAGTGTTATGTCACAACTATATTTGTTATTTTAATTTAATATAGAAATGAATAATGGTTGGAATGTGGATGTTTGGTAAATATATTTAGATGAATCTTATAGATCCTACTGGAAAAAAATCAAATGATTATTTTTTTCATCTGATAAAAAATTAAATATATATATAATAAGGTTATTCCTATATTTTTTTGGATACAACTTGCTTTAAAAAAAGGTATATTCCTTGATTGTGGATTACACCCATGTGAATTCATTGAGAAAAATATTACAAGATCATTGTACTATTTTGGTGGATATTTTTAATCACAAATATCGAAAATATTTACTATGATTCGCATATACAAAATGTTAAAAATGAAATAGGGGGAGATAAAGGTGACATTAAAACATTCACTATATATACCGTTTTAAAGTTCCAAAAAAGAGAACATCTGTTGTTTCATAAAATATTTAAATCTATTTATGAAATAATGTGAGTATAATGATATTGTTTCGAGAAAAAAAAATATATCTATATTAAATGAATAAAAAGTATCTTGCCTGGTTCTATTAATTATATCTATGTTTTTAAATCTATTTAAAGAAAGATAAGTTCTTGTGAAACCTAGTTTTTCTGAAGTTTAAAAATAATAATAAAGTGATTAAAAGGGAAATTTAGTGTCAAATTTTTCTAATCATTTATTAGAAATATTTGATCTTTAAAGTTTGAATTTAGTGAATCCAATGAGTAATTTTGGAATAAGAACTATGAACAAGTATACAAATAGATATCGACTTGAATTTTATTATTCTTGAATATTTAAAATCATAACAAGAATCTTTGTTAAGTAGGTAGATAAAATTAGATTAATGTAGTCATATCTAGTGTTGAGTGGTGATCTACTTCAATAGGTTTAATAAAGTAATGGGGAACTGGAATGAGAGAATATAAATAACATGTGGGAGAAAAAATATTCATCAATATAATATGATAAACACTCACCTATGTAATATGGTGATAATGGTTTTAGGATGATTCCCTTATAGTCCACTTGTAATTGACCGTACTATCATAGTAGAAAATTCATGAATCAATGAAACCTAATCATGGCATGAAATTTTTTTCTCACATAAGTTACAAACCATGTAAAAAAATTGTGTTCTACACATTACATTATTTTCATCATTACATGTGGTACATGTGTTAAAATATATATTTATATCCTAATAGGATTCAAAGGTTCAAATACCAAAGGGGTTAAAATTTTGTAAGATCAATTTGGAATTTTGTAAAATATTTAGCCACACCCAATTTACTCCCCCACCCTATCAAGTGCATATCCATTGATCTTATAGAGTATTTGTTATTGTGTTGTTGATATTGATTTAATGTTTATATTATTGAAGTGTTTTCCCTTTTTCTTATTTTGATAGAAGGAATCCTATTTAAGAGGCATCTCATAATGTGTTACTTTCTAAGGTTGTTTGGTTTTATGATTTAGGTTTTAATTGTTTGTTATGATAATCATTTTATAAAAAATAAAATTTATAAGGTTATAAGTCTCACAATCCTCTAATTTATGATTGTGAGGAGTTAAAGGTATGAATGAATAATTTAGAATAGAATTGTGGGTAAATAGTTGTTTTTTAATGAAATTTTCTAATGACCCATAAATTATGTTGTGACACCCTATAGATTTTGTGATTTGTGGGTTGATATAGATAAAGGAGAATAGTTTTTTAGGCTTGATGATTGTGCCATTTTTTAGTGATTACATCATAGTGTTTTTATTTTATCTTGATCCTTGAGGTCATGATATTTTGGTGCACCACAAGTTGGTGTGTTGCTTCATGGTGTTCTTCATTTTTCATTGATATTATTGGGGTGGTTTTTAAATAAAATAGGGATTAATATTTATATTTTTAGGATAGAATAGAGTTAACATGATTATATTTGGTATCATTTATTTTTATTGGTCATTGAAATCAATAATTTTTGTGGTCATACCAAGATTCTAAGCGTTATCTAACATTGCATCATAAAAAGTGTTGTCACATCATGATTTTTATGACAAAATTTTAATGATAAATTTGAGTAACTTCATGAATTATTTCCATTTATTTCAACTTTAATTAAACTCTAGGTATCATTTGGATCATCCTTGGTTCTGTTTGGTTATATCTTAGTGGGTTTTAGGACTCAACTTCATGCAATTGAATTATTTGTGATTTATGTTTCTATTTTTATTATCTTCATATATAATTTTTGTATATTTTCCATCAAATAGATATATTATATTCATTATTATCATTTTTATGTGGGTTTATCAAGGATTTATAGGAGGATTTTCATATATTGATTTCACAAGGAGTTCTTATATATTCATTGGTGTTTTATAATTACTTTCTGTATATTCTTGTTACATTATTATAGAATCTTCGTCTCAATGTAGTATATTTGGACTTTCACTATTATATTAATTTTTAAATTATTGAATTATCATACATTGGTTATATTTTGGTAAATATTTAATATTTTCCTTTTTGAATTAATAAACAATACCTGAATAAATTGGTAGGAATAGTGAATGTGATTTTTTTACTTATTTTGTATAATATTAATTTGCTGGCCCAAGGTAAACATATTATTATTTTATATCATTTTTGGAAAGATAATCGTTACAACCCACAAATAACCCATTAATATAAAAAAATTATGTTTTCATTCCTTTTAGGATTAGATAAAATATATATTTTTTAAAATTTAAGTGCCCCAATATAAACATACATAAATAGTGCATCTAAAATATTATTTGATCGTTATATTTAAAAAAAGACACATATTCATAAGGACATAACAGTTTAGTTTCATAGATTCTACATACATAAAAACACTTATTTCAAATTCAATAGAAATTTATCTAAAATATAAATACACTCTTAGACATTCTATAAGAAAAAACCTCTTCAAATCCTATAGAAGAAAAAACATAATCAGGGGTGAGCTCAAATCCTCAATAAGTGAAAACATAAAAAAGGCCATAACAATTACACCTAAATGTTACACCCCAAAACTTTACAATATTTTAATTTTGAAAAAAAATTAATTTTGTTTCTAGATTTCTTTATATACAACACCATGTTTAGATTACGCTACACACAACACTGAGATAGCTTGTGTAATACACAACATCATGTTTTGCCACATTTTAATGGAGAACCTATTTTAAATCCAATTTTGAAAAAATTATAAATTTTATTTTCCAAAATAAACACAATTTTTTAAGTCATAATTTCAAAATATCATTTGGGTGAATTTGTTTTATTTTTCTAAATTTTTTTATTATTTTATGATTAGAGAAAAATAATTCATTTTTGTAAAAATTTCATGTTCGTTTAAATAATTATTAATTTGAAATTATATTATAAACAGGGTTTCAAAGTAAAAAATAAATAATTTATACTTATATTAACCCAATTTAGGTCATTTTAGTCATTTTTATATTGAAATTTGATATAATAACTTATTGAACTTTTGAACATTTTTACTTTACAAATATTTTTTCTCACCATATCTACGGGATTAGAATTATACATTATTTTCCCACTTTTGTCATTTGAATTCTGAATAATGGTCCCAAATAGTTTTAATTTGTATAATATTGTTGGTCTAACAATATCAACTAAAGTTTTGACAGAAAAGAATAGTGAAAGTGATTAAAATTAAATACGTCGATTAAGGTAAAATTAAGCTTAACAAGGGAATAAAATGTAATATTAAGTGAAAAAATGACCTAAAAACTTATAAAAAGGCCATTTGATTTCAATATTTTGACTAATTCCCCTATTGGTTAGAATTTTATGGATTATTGGAATAATATTTCATTGAATTTTTTTATATGATAAATTAAGGGAAAAAAATAATCTTCAATACCTTTAACATTTTAAAAATGTTTATATATGTAAAAAACATCATATTTTTAGTTATACATATACATTTAAAATATAAATGGGTTATTGTTATCATAATAATTTATCATTAATTTTTAGAGGTTAATTAGTTACGTAAAACGCTTAAGAAATGTCAATGCATTGATTATTCAGTTAATAATCAACTATAATAAATGATATTACAAATATCAAAAGTGAAGAAAATTGATTGAATTATTATATTTAATTATATTTTTAGATGAATATATAATGTTACATAGCTGTGAACTTAATATTTTTATTAAAATATAGTTTTTATATTTTTAATTTAAAATTAAATAAATAATGTAAAAAATTGAAATTAATGTTATTTTATAATAATTTATTTTTTATTAAATGATTTAAAATTAATAAATATATTATATCATACCAATTTATTTTTAAAGAATTAATCAATATTAAATATTTTCTATTTATGGATCAATTTATCTTATAAAATTAACCTATTGAATCATTGTTTTTAAAAACATTATTAATGCGGTCTAGGTTAAAACAGTATTTTTTTGTATTGCACGTACTTGTTTAAAAATTAATTTCCTACAGACATGGGATTTTTATTTTGTAAATTAGGTATCATATTTATAATTTAGTGTATTTATATTTTCTAATAGATCTCAATTTAATATAGTCTTAATGGATAAATTACATTTTTAAAAAAACTAGATTCTTTAATAAAAACCAAAATGATAAAATTGGGGAAACATAGATGTTAAGGAAAAAATTATAAAATTGTGCTTATATTTTTGTGGTTTTTATTTTTATCAACCATGATTCACCTTTAAACCATTATTTTTTCATTTTTTAGGCACATTAGGTAAAGTATACCTCCCATTAATATATACCTTATGGTATTTACAAGAGTGTCACTCCTCCTCCATTACAAAAAGGCATTTACTCTTCCCCTTTATCACACCACTAAATCCACTTGGTATGGACCAATATATACAAAAATATATCCTAAACATACCTACCCTAAACCTATAATCCTATACTTGGGTATAAATCCATCCAAGGAATGTATTTCATGAAAACTAAAAGGATTTTCCCAAAGAATAGGTAATATATTTGTTTAAGCTCTTTAGTTTTATTTCCATTATCCACTCCATCAAATATTCTTATTCCATGTCAATATAACAATACCAATATCCTAAATATACTAGAATTTTTTTTAATAAGGGTTAAACCTGAACTTAGACACACTTCCATCATATGGGTAACGAACTTACCGTTCTTGAGTATAGTAAACTACCTCCTCACAAAGCGAAGTTATTTATTTTTCCTTTACCACCTCTCATGGTAGAAATTTTGATGTAAAATTGATTAATATATGATATCTATGATATATATTATTTATTTATTCTTATTTAATTCTTTTATAACATATACCATTAAACTTTCCATTTTTTTAAGTACAATAACATTTTTTGGAAATGTGGACTATCGCCCCCTCAAAGCGATGTGATTCATTCACACTATACATTGAACGTATAAAAATGATCATAATGAAAAATATATAACATAAATGACATATATATTATATTAATGACATAATTAATTTTATGTGAGTATAATATTTCATTTTCTTTATTACGCTTTTTACACACTAAAAATCCATAACGTCAGTCGTAGATTTGTGGACTACCGCCTCCTTGGCCTGAAGTGATTCATTTTACAACAAAACAATACTATGTGTAAGTATATATGATAAAAAAATGGTATTTATAATATAATTTTTATTATGGAAAGATATATTGTTATATGTCTTCTTTCTATAATGATCACTGAAAAATGGGAACATTACTCATACGTATGTACGACCAACTATCACCAAGATTGTAACGTTGGTACATTTTTCATTACCATATTTCTTGATTAGATTCCTAAGTATAATTGATGTGTTAATATAATAATTATTTAATTATAATTATTTTTTAGATGTTTATATAATGACCCATTTGACCATAGTTGACCTACCAAGGTTGTTTTTGACAGATAAACTGAATATGGTAAAAACACCCGATATAAACTTAATTTTTTAAGTATTTGTTTAAAACATTATAATATGTGAAGTAAAAGTAATAATAAATTTGAAAAATGTTATTAAAAAAAGTAAATAATTAACATAATTTTATTATTCTATAATATAAAGACACACATATCAATTCATACAGCAAGGTAATGGATTTCATCCCAATTTAAATTCCATTTAGACTTATTTTTTAATACATCAATTCACTTTTATATGGGGTATATACTACCCTTTGACAAGTTATTTCATGAATATCCTTATTTTCATAATATTCTATGTTCAATATAATGTTATTACTTCATAATTATTATGATTCAAATGTTTTAATGTGGTATGGGACACTTTTTAAAGGTTAATGATTATATTCCTAGAGAATATTTTAAATGAAATTACAATGGTATTTACATTAATCAACATCAACAACTCTTGTTGTTACTTATACTAAACTATGGAATTGTTGATAAATTTTTATCCTTTATTAAATACGGATATTTGATTATAAGGAACAATTATTATTAATTAAATTGATTATTTGATATATAAGGAATGTTTTGGACTGGTAGACACAGATGAGGACATGTTATAGATAGCCTATGATGCATCGATAGTCTCATGAGATAAATCAATTGGCCAAATCAGAATAGTTCAAACTGTATTTGGAATATATCTTGATGGTATAGTGGTTCATTTTCCAGATACATGACATCTAATATTAAAACATTTCCTTTATTTCAATTATCATTTTTATCCATGATATTTTTCTTCAACATGTATATATATGCATTTCATTATTAAGTCATTGATTGAATGGATTGTCATTAAATTTATTACCTTTACATATTGATTTTTACTTATCTATTTATTTTAATAGAATGCGTTATCAGTTAGTTAACTTTCTAGGTTAATTATTTTCATCAGTTCATCATTTATTCTACTTTAGTTACCCTTACTGAGAATTTTAGCTCACCCTTATTTTGTTTCTTTTCCCTAGGTTATGAAGAAGGAATATTTGAATTAGCATTCGAGGATGCATTTAATTTTATTTTATTATGAATCATGTTTTATTTTCTATTTACTAATGTAATGTGGGTATGATGTATGTAATATGGTTTTCCAAAACTTCTAAGTTGCTCATCCCCTTAGGATTTGAAGATTCTATTTATGAAAATGTAATAAAGTAATGCACCATCTCCCGGATTTTTGGGGTTGGGGCAATACATTTTGTATCAGAGCTCGGTTTAGTATCAATATTGGAAAAAATATTTATATAACATAGATTATGTAACATTACCCTAAAATATACTTTGAGGATAAGTATATATGAACATCCTTGAATTTTGGTATGGTAGAAATTGTGTGGGTATTCCTAGAAATACATCCCTATCTGGATACTACAAGTGGAGGTGGTTATGGAATAGATGTACCTAAGAGTAACAACTCTAACAAGTTATTTCTTTCCTAAATAAAAAAACTAGTAATGTAAAACAGGCCTTATTATGCACCTTGTTTGATACTTATGGGGGTAATTATTAGGATAATTATCATTTTCATTACAAACTATTATAAAGGATTTTAAAGTAAATACATCCCCAAAGAAACCATGTTTACTATTTTGAGATTAGTTATGGAAAAAAAATTCAATTTATGAATATTATTTCACTATTTTGGATTATACATTATGATTCATAATTATAATATCTAATTTAGTGTATGACATCATTTATAAATGTCACTTATTAGAAGTAATGTAAACTTCCCCAATGCACATGATCCAAAGAGAAAGAAGGATTAAACCTTTTATGGTCTTATGCCAATAATTTGAAGGGAAATAGTGTCCCAAGTTATCTCATCATATGAGGAAATAGTTTCATGTACTAACAGCTTCTCCAAGTCCTAAGTCATTTAAGGGAAGCAAGTTAATAAGGGTATAACAAATAAAATAATGTATAAATGGAATAAGGGAAAGAAGTACATTCCCCCATGTGATAATTGTGGAAGGAAACACCCTAGTACATGCTTAAAATGAATGAGAGTTTGTTATAAGTGTTGATAAAAATTCCACCATGTTTGTGATTACAATGGAAAAAATCTCAATCAGTAATGCTTCTACTATAAGTAGGTGGGACACTAGGAAAATATCATGAATCAAAGGAATACTCCCCAAAAGTGGCTAATGGACCATGGTCAAGATTATGCTACTACTAAATATGAAGAGAAATAATTAATGTTATTATGTTTAGAATCAAGAATTATGGCATCTGATTATTTTATCAATTATGTACTAGTTATAAGAATTATGTAATATATGAGGATTGTACTGCATTACCTTTTTTATTAAGGATTAGAGATAATATGTTGAATGGTACAAAGAAAAGATATTTGGTACCAGGTTAATCTTTTTTGGAAAACACATGGTTATAAGAAAGATAACACTTAATATGTTCTTGATTATGAGATAATGACGTTGGAATAAAGAGATGATTGATTTGGATAAAGTAAATTGGATAGTACCCTATATATTTTAACTGGTTAATGGTTTGTTGAAAAAGTTGTGTATACTATCATTGATGGAGTTTACATAATTTTTGTATTTAATGAATATGTCCAATAATCTATATTATATTTAAGGAATAAGAATCGATCATTTTTTTTAATAAGGTTTTGTATTATTTAAAGTTATTATCATATTCACATATTTTTCATGTGATGATTAAAATACACTTCATGTTATTTGATATGTTCACTTTGGAAATTTAGTGACATTTCTTTGAAATTTTTGGATCATAATCTTTTAGAAAACATAACCATTTATGAAATGATTTATATTGATAATTGGATTAGGTTTTATATTTAATTTTATTACATCACCATATGATGAATCCTATGCTATGAAATTAAGTATAAATTGTCCAAGTCATTACTAAAGAATAAGATTCTTCTTATGAAACTTAACAAATAAGTATATTTGCTTATATTCATATAGAGTGAAAGAATTAATCAACTCTATAAAAAATGATCCTGAAACCAAAAAAATCATAGTATTTTAATTTTTGATGAATCAAATATCTCCTTATATCGTTTAATATTTATAGCATTATAATTGTTAACTTTATTCTAACCAAGTTCTCTAGCACTCTCCATCAGCACTTGATTTATATATTTTTTTGTATCAATGTTCTTATTTCCCACCTATGTTTTCCTACATGACAAAATATTTATGTGACCATTGTAATTTCCTTTCTCCCTTATTAAGAATATGTTTCATTAACCATATTTACAATGTGGGTTTCTAATAATAATTTATTTTCAAATATCAAACTCTTGATTATAAATATCACGATTAAATTGTGAGGATGCGATCTAATTAAGGTGGAAGGAATGTAACACCCCAAGACATTATAATATATTCATTTTGGAAAAACATAATTTTGTTGTTATCCTGATTTATATGAAACACCATGTTAAGTTAACACTACACAAAATACCGAGTTAGCTTGTGTTACATAAAAGAGCGAGTTTTTCCATCTTTTAATAGAGAACCTATTTTAAATCCAATTTTGAAAAATTTATAAATTATATTTGTCAAAATAATCACTATTTTTGAATTTTTAATATCAAAATTATATTTGGGTGAATTTCTGGTATTTTTTTTGCGAAGTTTCATTTCTTGATGAATAGTGAAATATATTGCATTTTAGTTTAAAATTTCGTATTTGTTTAAATAATTATTAATGTTAAATTATATTATAAATTGGATTTTAATGTAAAAATATATCAATTATAAATAATTTATCCCAATTTAGATCATTGTAATAAATTTTATATTGAAATTGGATATAAAAATTTATTGAACTTTTGAATGTTTTACTTTAAAACCCTTATTTCTCATTATGTTTGTGGAATTAGTGTTAAATTTAATTTTATCACTTATATGATTTTAATTTTGGAAAATAGATATAAAAGTTTCTAATAAGTATAATATTTGAGGTATAATAATATCAACTTAATTTTTGACCAAAATTATTCATGAAAGTGATTAAAATAAATTACAGTGATTAAGGTAAAATTAAGCTTAAAAGTGACAAAACCTTGATATTGAGGGACAAAATGACCTAGACACTTGTCCAAAATAAATTGGATTCTATTATTTATACCATATCACATATTGGATCTAATTTTATGCTTTATTAGGATAATATTTCATTAAATATCACTATATGATAAGTTAAGTAAGGAAAAAGATAAAAAAGGAACCTTCATTACCATTAATATTTATAACATAATGAGATATGGTAAAATCTCATATTTTTAATTATACGTATCCTTTTGAAAGAAAAATTGGTTATTATTATCATAATAATAGAACAATAATTTTCATAGATGATTAGTTACTTAAAATGAAAGGTGAGATGTTGCGGATAACACATAGTACACTTTTAGGCAACCAAGTGAGAAATCCTAATATGAATCAAAGTTCCTCCACTGATGTTGTTGCGGGAAGATCACTCAAGAACACTGAGTCAGTCACGGATATATTTATAGATACTTAACCTTGTGTCTATCCAAATATATTTCATTATATAGGTTATTCAAAGATTTATTTCTCTGAAAATGAGGTCAACATCATTTCTTCGGATTAACTCTTTGTGCTTTTTGGGAAATTCAGTAAGAAAAGACTATCTATAAATTCATTAAGGAAGTATCTTTATGAAATCAGTTTTACAGGTTTCCCTATTAGAATGTTAAATTCCTACAACATTGTTTTTCATCACTCTTCTGAAGATGAGTATTATTGACTTTGGGTGAGGAACTTGTGGGTCCTCAGGGGTTGTTCCATAAAAGTTCTCAAATGGACACCAGATTTTGATCCTTTCACTGAGTCACCTATTGTTCTCATCTAGCTTGGTTCTCTTAGGCTACTACTTCATTTGTTTAAGCTTTCATCCCTATTTCCAATCTCTATGATTATTAGTAACCCATTAAAGTTGGAATTTGCGATGAAAAATCTCTCCAAACCCTCAGTTAAGAGGGTTTGTATTCAGATTGACATTTCCCAAGATCTCTCATATCAAATTTGGATTTAGAATGGATGTTATGGATTCTTTTAGGAATTTACATATGATAATCTACTTGAGTACTTTAGTGGTTTCCATAAGATTTGACACGTTTTGAAGGACTATGGAATTTGACAAGTTATCCCTATAGCTCATAATTTGGTATGGTTTGAGAAAGGAAATAAAAAATTTGACCCAAGAGAATGAAATTATAGTCAAATAGTTCTTGTTAACCCTTTTGTGACTCAATATCCTCTTGGATGATAGAATGAAGCTGATGAGAAGTCTCTTAGTGAAAAGTTTGATGATGAAAATAGTGGTCAATCAGAGAAATATATGGGACACTCATTAAAGGATAATAAACATTGAGAATATTCTAATTCTATTCACATAGCACTAGGTGCTTATACTGATTACCCCACTATTTTGGGGGATCAGAAGGACCCTAGTGAATTTAATAATTTGTGTCAAGAGAAAGATAAAATTGTCTACTATTATTCTATTAAATATTCACATGATTCCTACGACCATGCATGTCATGTTAGAGACTCCTACTTGAAATCTAACACTAAAAAATGTAGGAAATTGATTTTTTTAGAATCATTCAATACTCCAAGCCACAAAAAGACTCGAAAATGTAGAGATTACTCAAATATCAAAAAATTAATTTTCAATAGATCTTAAAAGGACTTTAGGGTGGTAAACATATATATTACCCCTTATCCTAAGTTTTTTGAAAGTATTATCAAATATTTTAATTAAAATTGTTCAAATGACACTGATTTTAAAAAATATTTTGACCTACCTTTTAGGGATGCATATCATATTGAAGAGGATGTGTTAGAAGAATTAGTGTCTTGGTTGGATGAGTAAGATGAATTATTTTTATGAAGGTATAAGTAAAGTGAAATAAACACAGAAATTTACTATGATACAAAAAAGAGGATGTTCATTAAGCTGGTTGAGGAATTTAAGTAAAATCCTAACTTAATTTTAGATAAATTTCATGGAAGTGAGTTCCTTTTGAAGCTTGCACACTTGGTTTTTCAAAGATAAAAATGGTCCCTCGATTTGATTATGATGGATTAACATTTTATGGTTTGGTTACTTTATGATCCTAGATGGTTTTGTTCAATTAGAGCACTTGAGATTTCACCTTAATGAATGGGATGCATTCATAGATGAATGAATATGTATGTCTGCTAATTTTTTCTTTTAGAAAATATATGATTACCAATAAGGATTTCCAAATCAAAAAAGGTTTTTTTTAGTGCTATGTAACAACCTATGTATCTTATAGATTATATTTTCCATAAATTTTTGTTGGTTAAAAATTTTACCACTCTTCTCCTTCTCACAAGAATCCAAAGGTGATTTTTTATTTTTTCTATCTGATAGAATCTATGTTCAGAGAACCACATGTGTTGAAATGATAATCTAATGAAGCATTATAGGATGAATAAATTAGTGAGATAGAGTTATTCTGTTTCTCTTGAGGAAAAACATTCTATGGATGTTGTATTTATGACCTATATATGTGGATAGTCTGAGAAGAGACTTTTCTAGAATCTATTTATTTTTTTCTCCCCCAATGTGTTTTCATGTCATATTTTTTGTTGCCACTTTTTCACCTTGATAGTGTAAGGCCATTGCACCTCGTGAATTCACCATAATTTTTTAACATTAAAAAAACTCTTTAGGGGCATGGATTAGTCAACCAATGCATGTCTAATTATTCTAACAAATTATTAATAAATTC
The DNA here is from genome assembly GCA_963277665.1 of Viscum album. Taxonomy (NCBI): domain Eukaryota; kingdom Viridiplantae; phylum Streptophyta; class Magnoliopsida; order Santalales; family Viscaceae; genus Viscum; species Viscum album. Next base: position 1,809,462,313 of record OY728159.1, on the reverse strand, counting down.
AAAAATAATGATTAATCAAATAATAGTCAACTAAAATAAGTGAAATAATAAATATTAAAAGTGAATAAATTTGATTGGATTATTTTATTTAATTGTCATTGTAGATGAATATATAATTTTACACAGTTGTTAACTAAATTTATTTTAATTACAATATTTTGTATGATATTTTTAAATTAAAATTAAATAAATAATGTCAAAATTTACATTAATGCTATATTATAATGAATTATATTTTATTAAATGATTTACAATTAATAAAAAAAGTATTGTACCAAGTGATTTTTAAGTGTTATTAAATATAGAATATAGTATATTTATGGACCAATTGATCTTTTATACGCAATATATTGATCCATAGTTTGTAGAAACATTGTTATCACGGTCTAGCATAAAGTAGTTTTTTTGTGAATTGCATGCGCATGTTTTAAAATTAATTTCCAACACACATGTGATATTTATTTTTCAAATTATATATTATATTTATAATTCATTGGATGTATATTTTCTTATAAATCAAACTTTAATTTAGACTTAATGGTCAAATTATATAGTTTAAAAAAATGGTTTCTTTAATAAAAACTAACATGATAAAATTGGGAAACACTGAATTTAAGGAACCAAATTATAAAAATGAACTTATTTTTGTGTGTTGTAGGATTTTATCAACCATGAATCTAATTTAAACCATTACTTTTCCATTTTTAAAATCAATTAGTTAAAGGATACCTCCCATTAATATATATCTTTTAGAATTTAAAATCATTCCACTCCTCCTCCACTATAAAAGGCATTCACTCTTCCCCTTCCTCGCACATATCAAGCTAGTTTGTATCGACCATGATCTTCCCAAATAGCTTATAAAAATAAGTCCTCTAAAACTATAATCCAATAATTAGGCATAAATCCATCCAAGTAATCCCTTTGGTGCAAACTAAAAGATTTTCCCAAAATAGAGGTATCATCTTTCCTTAAACTCTTTAGTATTATTTCAATTATTCAACCCATAAAATATTATTATTACATTATTATATTAAAAAAACCATATAATAAATATACCAGGATATTTTTATTCTAATTTATTTAACATAACATACACACACTTACATCTAATGGGTAACTAACTTACATTTCTTATGCACAACGAACTACCACCTCACGAAGCGAAGTTGTTCGTTTTTCCTTTACAGCCTCTAATGGTGGAAATTATGATGTAAACTATATTTATATATGATATTTTTGATATTAATATGTATTTATTATTCTTTAATTATTTTAATAATACATACCATTATAATTTCCATTTTTTGTATGTATGATAACATTTTTTGTGGAAGTGTGGACTACCACTCCCTAAAAGTGGTGTGATTCTTTCACAATGTACATGGAACATATAAATGGTGTTTTAATTAAAAATATGTAACGTAAATTGTAACGCCCCGACCCTAGTTACCCAGAGTCGGTGCATTATTACATAACATTGGCATGATCACAAGAAAGATCAAATCTCGAAAGATCGATTAGTTTAGTAGCCTTGGAATAACTAGATACATCCATAAATTTTTACATTACATCATAAAAAAAACATCTTGTCTTCATATCCCCTCATACTATCCCTGCAGGTCATTCATAAATTACTTCTTCATAATCCTGGGAAAAATAAAACCTTAAAAGGGTTGAGCTCAGATGCTCAGTAAGGATAACATTATAGCAGAAGCTTTCATAAATAAGCATAAACACTTAAGGCAATTTATAACTAAAACAAAAGCCTTTTAAACTTGAACTTCAGCATAAAATGGCAAAGGTAAAATGAAATAATGCCATTTACTTACTCACATGGATATTATACTAGTCGAATGATCACATGTAATATCAATATCCACTTTCATAATGTTGTAATGCATAATTCCAGACTATCATAACCACTTAGCCAAGGCCTCGTGCCAAGACTACAAATAAGATTTTGTCAAGGCCTTGTGCCAAGACACTAGTTTGTCTCATGAGACCTACTGATGCATCGAGGAGCTATAGCGGGCTCCACCCGTCACTTATTAAGTCCAATTCATTCCTCAAATGAACATGTTTAAACATAACATAAACATTCGTATTAAAACTAGCATACGAAATGTCAATACTTTTACCACAAACCATGAATGGTATAAAAACAGCGCATCCACAGTCAAACATGACTCATTCGATACAACATGGAATATTGTATTGTATCACATTAACCTCAATCAAGAATAATGAATGATGTTGACATAAATGAAAATAATCATCAAAACTATTTGAGAGAATTATCCCCCTTTTCTTGAAAACATTTAAAAGTCACACTATTTGTCAAGAAGCCATTTAAAAGTAGATTTTTGATTCAAAGTGTCCCATAACACTTTGAAACTTTTTAAAAGGAGTTTTAATTTCTAAAACTTTAATGTCCATATAAATAAATCCTTAAAACCATTTTTAAAACATGGACATTAATGAGCAAGATTTAGAAGAATAAGTCTTTAAAACATTTAAAAATGGTATTTTAGTTAGAGATTCTAACCAAAAGAGACACTTGAATACAAATAATTGAGGTAATAAAAACTTTGTAAAATCATGAGAATAAAGGGATTCATGATATACTATGTCAAAGTACATTATATACACCACATAAAAGTGATTTGGTGTATATCAACAAAGAAGTCTCAATGGAATGTAAATTGAGATGAAATCTCTCATAAAGGCTGTATCCTTAGGTTAAGGATAAATCAACGACATAATTATGTGTGAAAAATATAAATACACTAAATATTATTGGATATTCAGTGTAAAACAATCAAAGGATATTCACACATATTCTTGTAAAAACAACACCAACGAATTGGATGTTTAACTCAACAAATGGTGAATGAGTTAAAATTACTCTTATCAAATTCATATCAATGACTTGAGAATTACCAATGAGTGATTATGTGTATCAAACTTATATCCACAGGAAGGGGAGTGGAAATTATGACATAATCAAATGAATAGTGATTCCACACATAATCATGGAGTAATATAATCATTGAAATATGCGTAAAGCCAAATGAGTGGGAATTGAAATCTCAAATTCCCTTACCGATTAGGTAACATACGAAACATACACCCATGAAAGAAGTATCATACCATGATGATGTAAATACCCATAAATTAAATTATATTACACAATTAATACAATCATGGGAAGTACACATACACCACATGCAATAATTAAGTGGTGATCAATGGAAATCTCACGAAATTAAAAGTGAGATAAGAAACCCCTTACCACGTTAATCAACTGAGTCGTATGACCAAAAGTTAATAACCCCCAAATTATTTACAGAATAACATGAATATAAATAGAATCATGAATATATATCAAATGGCAGTACACAATACACCACTTTCAATAATTTAGTGGCGAAAAATGGAAATCTCAGGGAATTGAAAGTGAGATAAGAAAATCCCTTACTTTGTACTTTTTCCTTGGTCGATGGTAGGTTTACCTCCTGTATAATGGTGAAATAATTTTTATTGAATTATACAAGAATCATTTACTTTAATATGATATCATATATGATCTTTTAACATTGATTTGTTAATAATATCTTAGAATTATCGTCATTTCGGGTGTTAACGGGTTCATTTTACTTTATATTCTTTGTTATGTGAGCCATATTCGTTATTAATGGGATGTATATTATTCATATCCAGAATGATATCAAGTCCTTAGATACTATTTTTAAATCATCAAATGATAATTATACTTGAATATATATAATGGACAATGAATCTCATCGCGTTCGTGGAGACGGTAGTCCGTACATACGCACAAGCGACAATATCATTCTTTTGATATTAAAATAATATATAATTGGATTTTATATCATATATAAAGAATCATTATCATGTTATATTTATTATTTACATGAGTTACACATCATTATTATACCCATCCAAATAATAATATAATGAATAATAATTACACCACGACGTGGAGACGGTAAGCCGTACGTACGCACGTATGGTGACATGTTATTCAAAGGATGGATAGAATAATGAATATGGTTGTACCATATTTATAATAACATCACAGTATATATATGATACTGGAGTTATTATTTTATAATGGAAATAACAAAGAAAGAGGAAGTGGAAGAAGAAAGGAACTTGAAAAGGGGTGGTGAAAACATTACCTCTTCTTCGGGTTCTTCCTTTTTATTTGATCAAAAGGGCTCCATAGGTTGGCTATCTGATCAAACTAAGGCTCCTAGGTTGTAGTGAGGAAAGTTGGGAGAGTATTTGGGCAGAGTTTGGCCGAACCAAAAGGCTTTGAAGGTGTGAATAAATGAGAAGGAGGAGTGCCTTTTTATAAGAGGGGTGAGGGGCACCTTTGGAAAAGCTAGAAATATTAATTTATAATAAATTCATATTCGGTTTCTAATGGCTCCAAAGTTTATTATTCAGAGGTTAAGGTGGTTATGGACTGAAAACAACTCAACCAATAGAATTTATATAGGTTTGGGTACTTATATTAACCATATCTTTAAGTATTAACTCTAAGTTAATTAGTTTCACTTTTACAATGTCTCTTTGTATTTTTATATTATATGGTTAATAAACTTACCATATACATACAAGCGACCCCAAAGTGGTCCATTAATGATACACCTATCATTATATAAGTCTCTTGGCCGAACCTTAGATTTTTAGGAATTTAATATCAATTAATAATATAATATTTGTTTTAAAAACTCTTTTATGTCAATTTTGACACTATTCAATAGTTGATTTTTGTGAAACTCATAACAGATTGATTACTTCTCAAAAAGTCAATTAAATCAATACTAATATATCATATTATCCTAGAAAATTATTTTAAATCATTAAAAGTTTCATATTATATTAATTTGGGTATTTTTAATATCAATTATTTTGATTTTTCACTATTATAGTAATTACTGCATCATCATTGTGTCATAAATAAATTAAATTATTTAATGTCTAAAAATTATAAATAAAATATAATTATGTATGAAATCTTTTTACCTTTCTAATTAATATTTATAATCTAAAATCAAACATATATAACCCTATGTAAAAATTGATTTTCTAAAAGATATATGCTTGTGTCATTTTTGTATTTATTTTAACTTAATTAAAATAAAGTGTCATTATAACTTACAAGTGGATCCATGGGGTCCCAAAATAGACCCAAAGATGCGCATGGTCGCCCATGTATCAACCAATAGGGTTACGACACGTTTTAGGGTAATTTAGTATTATTATAATATTATTTTTTAACCCTTATTTACCGGATTTACCCTTAACCATGGTAAATAAAATATTTACCGCAGTAATTATTCAAAATGTCTAAACATAAAAGTTACCTATTTACACTATTTGAACATCCTGATTCCAAATATAGAATCCATTTTTCTAAATTCAAAACACATAAGTGGCAGAAATTAATTTAAAATTAATTCCCGCTGTCAAAACAAAAAGCGTGTTTTTAAGAGATAATAACTATCAAAAGATTGACACTTGTTTATGTTCGGTTTAATTGTAAAATTATGTCCAATGACCAAAATTATATTAAATGGTAAAAATATATTCTAAATATACTTTAAAACAACTCAAATTCATAATTTATCACTATTAATTATTTTGATTAAAAAAGTTGTTTTTAATTAAAATTTAGTAATTTTCACTATTCATCAAAATATGAAAGTTATCAAAAAAGTACAAAAATTTCACCCTAGGATAATTTCGATATTACGAATCCAAAAATGAAGTCCATTTTGAGAGATAGAATTTATAAAATTTCAAAAAGTAGGTATTACTATTCATAACGGCTAGTTTGATTGGTTATGGTGTGTTAAAATCTCGAAGTTGTGTACAATGCACGCCATTGCATTATTCGAAAGGAAACATACCGAGGAAACTTGGGGTGTTACATTCTCCCCTCCTTCAATAAATTGTGTCCTCGCAATTTTTAAAATTTTGCTTGGGAATATAATGGAAAGTCCCACATCGGAAAAAGAGCCAATAAAACTATCACTTTAAAAGAAAGAAAGAGAGGTATAAGGGTCATCCAAGATAACCCATACTAGGATTCCATGTAAGAAAACATGGATATGGATGATAAACTAAGTGTCAAGTTCTGATGGAGAGGGATAGAAATCATGATCAGGAGAAAGTTAACAATGAGAAAACCACAAACTTGTGTTGGGACAAATGACCATTAGTCTCCTAGTAGGAAAGTAAACGGACAACATTTTTTTTTAAAGTTACATTACATAAGGAAGAGGAATTCATTTATGATATTGACTAAGAAAATTATGAGATATACTTACATTTTAAGTAAATTTTCATTCTTTAATAAATTTCCACCACTAACTCAATTTTTTTTAAACGATGAGTATTCAAGAAGACTTGGTCACACTGGAAGAGCTAGAATAAACTTCTATAGAATCACATGATCCATGCAGGATAAACCATATATTTACATTGTCTTTGAAGATTAATCAAAACCAAAATGGTTAGTGAATGATCTAATGATCCCCCAAAAGGATATTCATTGAGATAAATATGCACTAATCTTAATTTCTAAAATTAAACCAACAATACCACAAAGTTAAATAGATACCATTCAATAACCAATTGTCCTTAAAATCCTTTAATATAATCCAAACTAATATTGAAACCCAAATCATAGAAGAATTTGATTATGTAGTCTCCCATGTTACATTGTATCTCCAAATGACATCAAATACTCTTAAAGTCACATACTTAAAAGTAATTAACATCATCACATATCCTCTGTTATAGGTTAATAATTTCCATAAATAACCCAAATTACTATAAATCAACAATAAAAACGTAGATAAAAATCCACCATTACTCTACAAATGAAACCCCATTGTATTCTATTTTCCTTGGGCATATAGTGTTTCCAACAAAAGCGAACATCTTCCAAAATAACATTTATCACTTAATCACCAAATCATTTTCCTATACCAAGGGTATTCATTTGATAAGACATAAGAACCCAAATCATCTTATTATTGATCAATAAAATCATTTAACAAAAAAATAGTCACACTAACCAGGGACTTCACATAGTCCAGTGGTAGGTGATAAATCCAAATCGCACTTTGGTTGTGGGTTCGATTCCCACAGCTTTGTCCGACGCGACGGGTTGTCACACGGTCTACGTGTTGTCCTTTTTCAAAAACTATATTTTATAAAATTACCAAAATGAGATAAATTCCTCAAAATAACAAAATTTAATCACAAATGTTATATCATACGTTGCATTTTTATCCCAAATTATAATAACTTATAATTTTCTCAAACCCCAATGATCATATAAAACCAAATGGTTATTTATACCTATATCCACAAGAGAAGAGACAATTCTTCTTCAAATATCATTCTCACATGGAAAACTGCGGGGTTATAAATACAAGAGAAAATTATTCTAAAGTACCCATCAACAATGAGTGCTAATACTTTTTATGTTTTTATCCAACCATTTATTTCCACATATCTTCTTCTTTGACCAAGAAAATATCCTATAGAATAGGACATTCACTCGGGTAATGGCCAGGTCCCCTACATTTACGACAAATGACTGTAAATGGACTCTTGGGACCATTTTTATCTTCTTCCATAGTACTCTTCATTTTTCTTCGACAATTCTTCACTTTATGTCCTTGCTTCCCACACGTAAAACATTTCGTTGTCCCATTGAGACACTTTCCTGGGTGTCTCTTTCCACATTTCCTGCATGATGAAAATTGAGGGTTCTTTTCTCCATGGTCTCCATTGCTGGAGATCTTATCATTTATCACCTTTCTCTTCCTTGTTGAGTCTGGGAGTTGGTTAATATATATGTTGTTGATCATATTTTTGGAAAACTGATTTGGCATAAAGACGATATCTTTTACACCTATCAACATTCCATTTTGTTGCTCATTTCCACCATTGTTCCCACCTTGTACATCATTCTCAAAGTCACTATGACTTCCTTGAAATCCAGCCATTGACTAAAACCAGAAAGCATTGTGTGAGTAATAGTAGTCGTAAAATCATTTAGAGATTAAAATGTCACCATATTCTCAATTTGAAACATATTAGGATTAACCAAGGTCATTTACTCTCATCTTATGTATATATTACTTAAATCGGTTTGTAAAGAAAATGTAAATTATCCTAAGCATATCCCCCGGGAGTGTCGTAACCAAGAGTGCAGCAAGGCCCGTTGTCGTGCACCAGTTCCCGTTCGAGTCTAGCTCAAAGCGGTGTTTTCGGGTTTTACCCCTAGGTACATTTGTGCCAGAGCCGCCTCTACCTGCTTGTATCCAGACAGGGATGTATTGCTCGGAAAACTCACAAAATCTCTACAATACCAAAATTCTCGGAAGTTCTTTTATACTAATCCTCAAAGTTCATCTTAGGTATACGTGCTCTAATCAGAGTTTATCTAAATCTAGCTTCCAAGGTTTGTACTAAACTTCCTCTGATACCAACTGTAACGCCCCGACCCTAGTTACCCAGAGTCGGTGCATTATTACATAACATTGTCATGATCACAAGAAAGATCAAATCTCGAAAGATCGATTAGTTTAGTAGCCTTGGAATAACTAGATACATCCATAAATTTTTACATTACATCATAAAAAAACATCTTGTCTTCATATCCCCTCATACTATCCCTGCAGGTCATTCATAAATTACTTCTTCATAATCCTGGGAAAAATAAAACATTAAAAGGGGTGAGCTCAGATGCTCAGTAAGGATAACATTATAGCAGAAGTTTTCATAAATAAGCATAAACACTTAAGACAATTTATAACTAAAACAAAAGCCTTTTAAACTTGAACTTCAGTATAAAATGGCAAAGGTAAAATGAAATAATGCCATTTACTTACTCACATGGATATTCTACTAGTCGAATGATCACATGCAATATCAATATCCACTTTCATAATGTTGGAATGCATAATGCCATACTATCATAACCACTTAGCCAAGGCGTCGTGCCAAGACTACAAATAAGATTTTGTCAATGCCTTGTGCCAAGATAGTAGTTTGTCTCATGATACCTACCGATACATCAAGGAGCTATAGCGGGCTCCACCCGTCACTTATTAAGTCCAATGCATTCCTCATATGAACATGTTTAAACATAACATAAACATTCGTATTAAAACTAGCATACGAAATGTCAATACTTTTACCACAAACCATGAATGGTATAAAAACAACGCATCCACAGTCAAACATGACTCATTCGATACAATATGGAAGATTGTATTGTATCACATTAACCTCAATCAATAATAATGAATGATGTTGACATAAATGAAAATAATCATCAAAACTATTTGAGAGAATTATCCCCCTTTTCTTGAAAACATTTAAAAGTCACATTATTTGTCAAGAAGCCATTTAAAAGTAGATTTTTGAATCAAAGTGTCCCATACCACTTTGAAACTTTTTAAAAGGAGTTTTAATTTCTAAAACTTTAATGTCCATATAAATAAATCCTTAAAACTATTTTTAAAACATGGACATTAATGATCAATATTTAGAAGAGTAAGTCTTTAAAACATTTAAAAATGGTATTTTAGTTAGAGATTCTAACCAAAAGAGACACTTGAATACAAATAATTGAGGTAATCAAAACTTTGTAATATCATGAGAATAAAGGGATTCATGATATAGTATGTCAAAGTACATTATATACACCACATAAAAGTGATTTGGTGTATATCAACAAAGAAGTCTCAATGGAATGTAAATTGAGATGAAATCTCTCATAAAGGCCGTATCCTTAGGTTAAGGATAAATCAACGACATAATTATGTGTGACAAATATAAATACACTAAATATGATTGGATATTCAGTGTAAAACAATCAAAGTATATTCACACATATTCTTGTAAAAACAACACCAACGAATTGGATGTTTAACTCAACAAATGGTGAATGAGTTAAAATTACTCTTATCAAATTCATATCAATGACTTGAGAATTACCAATGAGTGATTATGTGTATCAAACTTATATCCACAGGAAGGGGAGTGGAAATTATGACATAATCAAATGAATAGTGATTCCACACATAATCATGGAGTAATATAATCATTGAAATATGCGTAAAGCCAAATGAGTGGGAATTGAAATCTCAAATTCCCTTACCGATTAGGTAACATACGAAACATACACCCATGAAAGAAGTATCATACCATGATGATGTAAATACCCATAAATTAAAGTATGTTACACAATGAATACAATCATGGGCAGTACACATACACCACATGCAATAATTAAGTGGTGATCAATGGAAATCTCAAGAAATTAAAAGTGAGATAAGAAACCCCTTACCACGTTAATCAACTGATTCGTATGGACAAAAGTTAATAACCACCAAATGATTTACAGAATAACATGAATATAAATATAATCATGAATATATATCAAATGGCAGTACACAATACACCACTTTCAATAATTTAGTGGCGAAAAATGGAAATCTCACGGAATTGAAAGTGAGATAAGAAAATCCCTTACTTTGTACTTTTTCCTTGGTCGATGGTAGGTTTAAATCCTGTATAATGGTGAAATAATTGTTATTGAATTATACAAGAATCATTTACTTTAATATGATATCATATATGATCTTTTAACATTGATTTGTTAATAATATCTTAGAATTATCGTCATTTCGGGTGTTAACGGGTTCATTTTACTTTATATTCTTTGTTATGTGAGCCATATTCGTTATTAATGGGATGTATATTATTCATATCCAGAATGATATCAAGTCCTTAGATACTATTTTTAAATCATCAAATGATAATTATACATGAATGGATATGATGGACAATGAATCTCATCGCGTTCGTGGAGACGGTAGTCCATACATACGCACGAGCGACAATATCATTCTTTTGATATTAAAATAATATATAATTGGATTTTATATCATATATAAAGAATCATTATCATGTTATATTTATTATTTACATGAGTTACAAATCATTATTATACCCATCCAAATAATAATATATTGAATAACAATTACACCACGACGTGGAGACGGTAAGTCGTACGTACGCACGTATGGTGACATGTTATTCAAAGGATGGATAGAATACTGAATATGGTTGTACCATATTTATAATAACATCACAGTATATATATGATACTGGAGTTATTATTTTATAATGGAAATAACAAAGAAAGAGGAAGTGGAAGAAGAAAGGAACTTGAAAAGGGGTGGTGAAAACATTACCTCTTCTTCGGGTTCTTCCTTTTGATTTGATCAAAAGGGATCCATAGGTTGGCTTTCTGATCAAAATAAGGCCCCTAGGTTGTAGTGAGGAAAGTTGGGAGAGTATTTGGGCAGAGTTTGGCTGAACCAAAAGGCTTTGAAGGTGTGGAGAAATGAGAAGAAGGAGTGCCTTTTTATAAGAGGGGTGAGGGGCACCTTTGGAAAAGCTAGAAATATTAATTTCTAATAAATTCATATTCGGTTTATAATGTCTCAAAAGTTGACTATTCAAAGGTTAAGGTGGGTATGGGTCGAAAACAACTCAACCAATAGAATTTAGACAGGTTTGGATACTTATATTAACCTTATCTTTAAGTATTAACTCTAAGTTAATTAGATTCACTTTTACAATGTCTCTTTGTATTTTTATATTATATGGTTAATAAACTTACCATATACATACAAGAGACCCCCAAGTGGTCCATTAATGATACACCTATCATGATATAAGTCTCTTGACCGAACCTTACATTTTTAGGAATTTAATATCAATTAATAATATAATATTTATTTTAAAAACTCTTTTATGTCAATTTTGACACTATTCAATAGTTGATTTTTGTGAAACTCATAAAAGATTGATTACTTCGCACAAGTCAATTAAATCAATAAACCTATATCATATTATCCTAGAAAATTATTTTAATTAATTAAAAGTTTCATATTATATTAATTTTGGTATTTTTAATATCAATTATTTTGATTTTTCACTATTATAGTAATTACTACATCATCATTGTGTCTAAATAAATTAAATTATTTAATGTCTAAAAATTATAAATAAAATAAAATTATGTAGTAAATCTTTTTATATTTCTAATGAATATTTATAATCTAAAATCCAACATATATAACCCTATGTAACAGTTGTTTTTCTAAAAGATATATGCTTGTGTCATTTTTGTATTTATTTTAACTTAATTAAAATAAAGTGTCATTATCACTTACAAGTGGATCCATGGGGTCCCAAAATATACCCAAAGATGCCCATGGTCGACCATGTATCAACCAATAGGGTTAAGACACGTTTTAGGGTAATTTAGTATTATTATAATATTATTTTTTAACCCTTATTTACCGGATTTACCCTTAACCATGGTAAATAAAATATTTACCGCAGTAATTATTCAAAATGTCTAAAAATAAAAGTTACCTATTTACACTATTTGAACATCCTGATTCAAAATATGGAATCCATTTTTCTAAATTCAAAACACAGAAGTGGCAGATATTAATTTAAAATTAATTCCTGCTGTCAAAACAAAAAGCGTGTTTTTAAGAGATAATAACTATCAAAAGATTGACACTTGTTTATGTTCGGTTTAATTGTAAAATTATGTCCAATGACCAAAATTATATTAAATGGTAAAATTATATTCTAAATATACTTTAAAACAACTCAAATTCATAATTTATCACTATTAATTATTTTGATTAAAAAAGTTGTTTTTAATTAAAATTTAGTAATTTTCACTATTCATCAAAATATGAAAGTTATCAAAAAAGTTCCAAAATTTCACCCTAGGCTAATTTCGATATTACGAATCCAAAAATGAAGTCCATTTTGAGAGATAGAATTTATAAATTTTCAAAAAGTAGGTATTACTATTCATAACAGCTAGTTTGATTGGTTATGGTGTGTTAAAATCTCGAAGTTGTGTACAATGCACGCCATTGCATTATTCGAAAGGAAACATACCGAGGAAACTAAGGGTGTTACATAAATGAAATATATATTATATTCATAAAATAATTAAATTTATATAAATATAATGTATCATTTTCATTGTTACCCCTTTCACACTCTAAAATGTGATAATGTCGGTTGTGGATGTGTAGAATACTGCCTCCTTGACACAATGTGATTATTTTTACATCCCAAGAATTATATGAATAAGTGTCTATGATTCAATAAAATTTTATTTATGATATAATTTTAATTCTAGAAATAAATAGTGTTACTTTCCTTCATTCTATAACGATCAGTAAAAAATTGGAACGTTATTCATGTGTACATACGGCCTACCATATCCATGATTGTAATGATCAATCATTTTTCATAACCATATTCCATGATTGGTTTTAAAATTATAATTGATGTATAAATATGATAATTATTTCATTATTATTATTATTTTTCTGTTTATATAATTATCTCTTTAATCATATTTGACCTACCAAATTGTTTTTTGCCACATAAACTGAATATGGTCAAAACACTCGATATAAACTTAATTGTTTAAGTAATTGTTTACAAAATTTTAATAAGTATAGAAAAATTAATAATAAATTTGAAAAAGCATATAAAGAAAGTAAATAATTAATATAATTTTATTATTCATTAATATAATGAAATATGTGACATGTTGGACTCAAGGTAAGGGATTTCATCTAAATTTACATTCTATTGAGTTTTATTTGTTGTTATGCACCAATTCACTATTATATGGTGTATATACTTCTATTTGATATGTTATTTAATGAATATACTTATTTTTCATGATATTATATGTTACATTTAATTTTATTCCATCTTTATTATTATGATTCAAAAGATTCAAAGTGGTATGGGACACTTTAGAATGTTTAAAGAATATATTCCTTAAGAAAATGTTTAATGATCTTACAATGGTATTTCCATTCATCAACATCAAAAACCCTTGTTGTTACTTATCCAACATTGGGTAATTATTGGTAAATATTTATCCTTTATTCCATACATATATTTGATGATAAATCACATTTTTATTAATTAAATCAATTATTCAAAATATTTGGAATGTTTTGGACTGGCAGACACGGGTGGGGCTCAATTATAGATGGACCCTTGATGCATTGGTATTCTCATGAGACAAATCAGTTGAAAAAATAAAAATAGTTTAAAATATCTTGAGAATAAATCTTGATGGTATATTGGTTCATGTTCTAGATACATGACGTACAATATTAAATCATTACCTTCATTTTAGTTATCATTTTTATACATGATATTTTGTGTCGACATATCTTTTAATGAATTATATTCTTTGTTCATTGATTACATGGAATGTTTTTCAATTTCATACCATTCCATATTGATTTTTCATTATCTAGTTACATTAATGGAATGTTATATCATTCATTTTCCTTTACTTGTTGATTATTCCCATAAGTTCATTATTTCTACCACTTTACTTTCCCTTACTGAGAATTTGAGCTTAGCCTTACTATTTTTCTTTTCTGATAGTTATTATGAATAAATGTTTGAATAATATTTCCTGAACGTAGTTTATTTTATTTTAAAATATATTATGTTTTATTTTATATTTCCTAATTTAATATGGGTTTGGTGTATGTAATCTGGTTTTCCAAAACTGCTAAACTTTTTAGTCCCTTGGGATTTTAAGCTTATATCTATGTCAATGTAATAATGTAATTCATTGAATCTAGGAATTATAGGGTCAGTATATTATAATAATCATGTGAAAAAAATATTAAGAAGGGAAAATATATAATTTTAAATGAACATAAATAAATAAGTGTTAACCATAATCATGAAAGATACACATAACACCTCAAATAATAACACTTTTTCCATTGCATGAGAAAATAAAACTTGAAGCATATAACATGATCCATGAATATATGAAATAAATTGAAACAATCATAAACATGGGATTTATTAAATTTATGAACCTAGCTACCCACTAACCAATTCACTCAAAAAATGTGAGTAGATCTAAAATCCATCACACTCACCCTTTGTGAACATAGCTATATTTTTACACGGTCATATAACATTTAAACCTTGTGAGATATAAACCATTACCCAATGCATTATAGAGAGATATATGCCATAATCATCTCATATTCCAAAAAATTATACACCACATAAAAAAAATCATCACATCATAATATCAATCATATTAAGAAAATAGGTTTCATGAAATTTTCAACTCATTATATAAAGAAAACATGAAAATAAAATAGGATTTGTAAAAAATCCAAATAAAAATATTTTAATTCACATAATGAACTCATGGAAATAAAATGGGTTTCATAAAACATCCAAATAATATTTGGAATTAAATCGCATGATACTAAAAACATCATCACCCAAAATAATTACACAATAACGGAATAAAATAGGCTGAAACACGAAGCATAAATCCAAAAAAAGGTATATATTAGAGAATATAATAAAAAATCATAAAAAGAGGTTTTTTGAAAATATTTGGAATTAATAATTGTAAAAGTCATGGTTAAGAGTATGTTTTCAAAATGTATCCTTATTTTATAAAAAGTGAAAAGAAAACCTTTTATGGAAATAGAGTTGGTTTAATAATTATTTTTCTGATAAGTAAAGTGGGAATATAACTTAAAAGGGAAATTCATGGAAATATGAAGTTCAAATTATAAAATGTATAACTAAAATAAAAATGTTAGAGTGACCAAGCCCCTTATAGATATAATAATTTATGGATCAAGGAAATAGGTATAATTTTGAAAGAATTATTCTAAAAATTTAAAAATAAAATATACATTAAATATATTAAAGTTTTAAAAATGGTTATGTGAAAAATACATTGAAATATTTGACTCTTAAAATAATCCTTATAATGTTTTCAAAAGGGGTAGTAAATATAAACTGAAAAAAATTACCTTTAAAAATATTCTTTAATAATGGAAACTTGAAAAAACATAAAGTTTTAAAAAATTGAAAGTTAAAAAACATGGAAAACATTTACATTTTAAAAAGAATATTTAATGATGGAAAATACATATAGATTGTCATATAAAAATTTCAAGTGGATTCTAAAACATTTTATTTTGAAAGCATGTAAAACCATTTTAGCACTTTGAAATAACCTTAATGAAAACCCCATATCATTAAAATTATACTAAATTTTCATTCTAAAAAGAGATAAGAAATTAGGAAAATAATATAAAATAATCCAAATTATCACTACCAAAATGGAGGGGAACGTTACTGTAATGGGAAATATGGAAAAGAAAGAAAATATATGTTGGTAATAATGGGAGTTATTCTAACCAATGGTACACTTTTATTTTAGAAAAAAATTATATAATAATTATATGTTGTTAAATTGTTGTAATATCCCTAGGAATTAAGTTTTAAATACAACATAACTTCATAAAATTTTATAATAGATCCATCTTGAATGATTATAGTTAAAGAATTTTAATTATGAGATGATGAATAGGTTCGAGCCATTAAAACCCCTTACTACCTTTGTAACTTTTGAATTGAAATCGCATGAGTCATTAACCATTAAATTAAACATTGGATATCATGAAATATAATATAATTGTTAAAAAAATGATAATTGGTCGGTATTTACA
Organism: Viscum album; assembly: GCA_963277665.1. Classification (NCBI taxonomy): domain Eukaryota; kingdom Viridiplantae; phylum Streptophyta; class Magnoliopsida; order Santalales; family Viscaceae; genus Viscum; species Viscum album. The sequence continues at coordinate 1,809,445,613 of OY728159.1, read as the reverse complement.
CTATTTGAAAGGCAATATTTTGTTTAGCATAAACATGTCTTGTGGGATTTAAATTTGAGACAAAGAATCACAAAAAACTTCAGAGGTGAATGGATTGAAATAATGTGTAAAAGAGAGGGTAAAATAAACATTTATATGTCATGAATAAGGATGATTGATGAAAAAATACTTAATTTGTGTATTATTTATACCACATAAAAGATAAATAGGTGCAAAACATGAAATCATTCCTCAATGAAAGTTAATATTATACAATAAATTGTTACCTTGCATCCTTTCATAGTTGATGGAACTATAAATAAATGAAAATATATATATATAAATTAATAAATTGTTTCCAAACCTTAATAATAGATATTACTCTTTTATAATCCTTATTATAATTCATCATCATGATTATATTAATTAGTTATAACATATTATAACCACCAGGTGGTTATAACTTTTGTTACTTTATGCATTCTTAATAATTTTAAGATCATTACCCATAATTTGATATGAAGTTCACTATTGATATATAATTTATGATCTATAATATATAACTTATATTGATTTAAAATTTAATTATCTTATCCCAAATGAATTTTAGTTATGTTATTTGATAACTGAATTGATAACAGCTTATTTTGGTGATTTTATTGAATCAAAATATTACATTAATAATAAGTAAAATAATTATAATATTGTTTTTAAAAGCATATAATCATAATTATTTAATTAATATATTATAATAATATTAGTTTTCATATTATTATAGTCATCTATAATGGTATTTTAAAGCATTGTTCACATAGGTGGCTAAACCAACCCAGACTAGAACACACTTTAACTCAATTAGGGAGTATGGTTAATGAGATGTTTCTTATGAAATAATATTATTATAATAGAATAATTTTGATGTAATTTTTATATTATATTATTTTTAACCATATTTAAATATGTTTATATAATGTCTGGATATCTAAACAAAAAAAACAAAAAAATGTTTTATCGTGGAGGCAACAATCCAAATGTACACATGATTAGCATCCATATTTCTCAATTCCTGAGAGGGGGTGAAGGTGAATATTAAATTTAAATTTAAAAATTGTAGTTATATTTATATATCATATTAAATAATTATTTCCACTATTAATATCATCTAAAATTTGATATAATGAAAAACAAAGGCGTTGCTTCGTGGATGTGGTGGTCCGTGAAATACACTAACGATGTTATTTTATTTTACTGAGTGGATGAAAATGAATAAATAATGGTTTTACTAATAATATAAAATCATCTATGTATTATAATTATAATTAATTAATGTTATTATTTTTATGATAATATTTTTTAAATATCAGTATTAAGAATAAGAACATAACAATGAGATAATACTTACATCGGAGACTTGATTTTTCGCTTAGAAGTTCTCTTGAAGTTGAAGGGAGTACGATAATAATGAGTCACTAGGGTCTTATTATTGTGGAATATTGTTATAGTGACATTAAATGGGGATATTTTAAATAGTATAATTCAGTGAATATGTTTGTCTAATGAGGGAATTAGCGGTATCCTTTTATACTAGGATAAAAATGAAACTTTTGGAAGTACTCGGACTTTTTCAATAATCCCATGACACTATTACAAGGTAAATAGCTCAAAGGATTAAAAATTATTTATTTTTGGGTGCCTTTAGGTTATTAATAGAAAAAAAACATTCATTATGTTTTAAATATGTTATAGGTTTTTTAATATTAAGTCTTTACATTTTACTTTTAAACTAGGTAACTTGTTTTATAACTGTGTGATTTCATGTTTTATTAAATATATAACATAACCCATATATTCAATTTTTTTGTGATTAAACTATTTGTAATATATAATTAATCCAATTCAATTATTAAAAATTATAATAATTTACTTTTAAACTATAACAGATAAAGTTTTGAAAAACTGTTTTAATAGGAAAATCTATTTTTATTACAGGAAATTTTTTATCGAGGTTAGTATTGATTCCCAGTTCTATGAGTTTTAATATATTTAATTATGTTTTTATACATCATATTGTATTCATTATTTAAATGAATTACATTTAATTTATTTCATGTAAATTCCTTGATATAATTAAAACAGTAATTTTAAAATAATTATTTCACTATTATCATGGTAATTAGCATTAATCCTAATAATATAAATTTTATACATAAATATGAAATCATCCAAATTTAATAGTATAAAAATTAATATATAAAATATAATAATCACTTTATAAAATTAATTTTCTATGTATAGGGAAATTAATATTTTTGTTAGCACATGTAAAGAGTAAAAACCTATTTTTTGAACATATTTATAATAAGAAAAAAGGTTATTTATTAGGATAGAATTAGTATTGAAATTGACTCCAATGAGTGTAAAATAATTATTATTAATTTTTTAATACTTATTTAAAATCAAAATAAATCATAAACTTCATTTCATTATTATATAATTAATTAAAAAATGTTTCAAAAAACATTTTCCATTATTTCTCTATATAAACTTTCAAAATATTGAATATAGGTTTATTTTAGAAATAAAACTAATAAATTCATCCTAAGATTATTTTTTTAGGAGGAATTGAAAAAGTAATCTTAATTTATTAAATTTAACATATAAATTTTTTAAATATATATTTTAAAAATAAACTATACTATATAAATAAAATGACTTTTATTGAAAATATCATTTTTAATAATGACTCATATTAATTGTTTACCATTTAAGGAAATAACTATTAATAGTTTATCATAATATTGTTTATTAATTATTTATTAGTAATTTATTCTTAATATTTTGTGGTCTTTTACATTGCGTGTGTCATGAACAAGATTGGGTACCCTGGTAACCTGATAACCGAGCCATTCTTAACCTAGCTCGAAGGAAATTTCTGATCCCCACGCATTGGTGAAAAAATAGCATGGAATCCTAAAAATGAAATTGGGAACGAATTTACCACAAACAATGCTTTATCAAGATAAAAATTCATTATGCATATAAAAGAAACTCCATAGGTAGAAGTGTACCAGAAGTCAAATAAGTAAACAAACCCAAATTACTATAGGAAAATACCAGAAAACTAAAAGAACGACTCAAGTCACATCAATCTCAACTCTCCAAGCCTAAAAATCAATACCTATAACCACCTCTAAATTGTTCATTTTACTTTCTCTAACCTAGAAGGAGATAATATACAAACACATGAAGGCACGGGTAGGTTGTGACATAAAATATTATTAGGTTCTCACCAAAGATTCTATAAGAGATACCAATATTTAATTAAAAATATAAATGGATTTTAATTTAAAATAAATAAGATTTTAATTTCAAAATAAACTTTAATAAAATCATGTTTTACATTTCAAATTATGGAAAAACATTAAAAGAATTTTCAATAAACATTTTATATAAAATAGTTTAAATAAAATTTGAATACATTTAAAATAGTTTAAAAACATTGGCATACATTTTTATCTCAAATATAAATAAGCGAGAAACATGGTAATTTTCCTAAAGGTGTGATAGTTCTAGGATATATGACTCCACACACTCATGTTGACATGTAAATATGTGTACACATATTCCCCCTTCGACACTGGTCAAGTAAACTTCATCATCATCCCGTCAAGGATGTGATGTTTTTCATTTATGTTTTTAAATGCTATAAATCATAGAGTGTTGTCCTAAATAACACACTAACTACCTATTCTTTAATAATCTCTAATAAAACAGTAATGGGAAATTTATTTTCAAAATTGTTCAAAATACAATTTATCCAATTCTCCAATTTCAAACATCCCAATTTCCATTTAAAAACTAAAATTGGTTTTTAATCTAAACATTCCATTTTCCAATACAAACCCCAATGGTTTTTATCAAAACAATTTACCATATACATGAATTTTAAATCAATTCAAAATTTTATTTCATAATTAACTTTCACAATTAAAATTTCAAAAAATTCCATCCATTTCTCAATAAATCCCCAAATCATTTGAATTGGTGTTTTCCCATAATTTTATGCAAAACATTAATTTCAAAATCAAATCCCCCAATTCAACGGAATTGGTTTGTTAAAAATTTAATTTCATAAGAATCAAATCCAATACATTAAATATAATGAAATTTAATCAAATCAACTAGTTTAACGTTAATTAAATTGTCCAATCAAAATGGAACCACCTACCACAGGATCACGGGATATCAAATCACACCACCCTAAATGGGATTATCCAATGAGGAACATCGTAAACTAGAAACCATGAATCAAACATAATATTAAAAATATAAGGGATTATATCCTTCAACAAACATGGAGATCTTCATAACCCAAGGGAGGAAAGAGGAGAGAGATGGATATAGAGAAAAGGAAGAGGAAACCAATAGAAATAAAGTTCAATATCATTCTTTAAGATTTTATTTTATTTAGGAGAGGTTTAGGGGTTCCAAAAAAATTTCTCATGAGCTTCCAAGGGAGAAGAAAATGATTTCGGGTTGTACTGGCCCATCAAGGACCTACAAGCAGGTTTTTAAAAATTTCAATATAAAAATATGGATTAAAAAATCATGCTTTTTTGGTTAGCTGGGAAAATCCATATAGTTTGGAAAAAACATTCACCATTTTTTTCTAGGGGCATAGTTTATACTAATTTGTTAAACGATATGTCAAACTCTGTGCCAATCAGAAAAAATCCCATTGCCTAGGTTAGCATTACTTTTTTTCTTGGCGCACAATTTGGGAAAACCATGTGCCAATCATGGACAGCCCCCAGATATTCAAATATTACATATTTATACCTAAAGAAATACAAAATGAATATCAAAAAAATATTAATAAGAAATGGGCGTTCAGGAATACCAAAAAATAGTAACAAGATATTGCAAAATTCTCACCATTGAAACTTTATGTCCCCAAAATGCCAAAAGAGAAACTTCCAATCCAAAAAGATGATATCATTTCTCTATCATCAATTAATGCCTCTCCCACATATTATGACTATCATAACCATGCTTCCATATCACTCTAAACAAATTCATTTTCCTCCCGTGAAGTCCCTTAACTTTAAAATCAAATATTCTGATTTGATGTTCACTCATCGATAAATCAATTTCAAACTCAAGATCACTCAATCTTAGTACATGAGATATATCATATTGATACTTTCATATTTTAGATTCATAAAACACATTACATATCTCTATCATCTATGGTGGAATTTATAACTGATAAGACACTTTTCCACCTAGTTCAACACCTAAAAAGGTCCCAAAAAATGAGGAGAATGATTCCCTTTCCTCCCAAGATGTTGATGACCCAACAGAGGTGAATCATTCAATAATACATGATCAAAAACTGATAATTATAATGTTCTAAAATTCTGATTAGCATAAGACTTATACCTTCTCTAAACAATCATCATTCTATGATGAATCAATTGAATCTTTTCTATCATCACTTGAACCAAACTAGGTCCAACCAAGAAACTTTCACTAATCTATGACCAACAAAATGGAAATCTACAAGGACATCCATAAAAGGACTCAAAAGGAGAAATTATGATAAAAAACTTGTAACTATTGTAATAAGAAAACTAAACCATCCCCATATGGTCATTTTAAGCCCCCCAAAGTTGAGAACACAATCTTGAAGTATATCCTCAATAATATTTATAACTCTTTCTATCGGGTCATCTGACTGTGGATTGTTGAGTCAATAAGGTTTTCCTTATGACTTTTCCATTCCTTCTTGTTTTGAAAATCACAAACACCTTATCTTTAAGGAAAATGGCTTTTATAAGGAAAATTGCTTTTATAAGGAAAATTGATTTTATAAGGAAAATTGCTTTTATAAAGAAATTTGCTTTTATAAGGAAAATTTCTTTTATAAGGAAAATCACTTTTGTAAGAAAAATTATCTTTATCATATTTTCATCCATATTTTTCTTAAGTATAAGATTCGGATTCATTTCTATTTTCTCGGAATTGCTTGAAACTTTGATATGAAGTATTCTGTTTTAGGATCCGAATTCTGGATAAGAACTGTGATAAAGTTTCACTCCGAAATCCAGAATGAGAACTATGATAAAGTTTCATTCCGAATTCTGGATATAGTTTTACTCTAGATTCAGGATACGAATCCTTATGAAGTTCGACAATGAATTCTCCTTAAGAATTCTGATGAGGAACTCTTATGAGGAATTCTCATTACAAATTCTGATGAGGAATTCTCATTACGAATTTTGATGATGAATTCTCATTACGAATTTTGATGACGAATTAACATTATGAATCCTGATGATGAATTCTCATTACGAATTCTAGTGACTAATTCTCATTCTGAATTCACCTATTAAACAGAATCTGATCATCTTTGTTTTATACACTCTGAATTTATTCAGACTCCAAAAAGTATTTTTGGTTAGACTCTGAACATACATTTTGTTTATGCCTTTATATTTTGTCTACTCTTTATTATTTTCCTTACACTCAAAACCTTCACTCCAAATTTTTCATTTCGAACTTTTGAGTTATATTTTAAACGGTGTCGTACATTCTATTAAACTTGTTTTGTTATAAAATGATGTCATCTATTCTGTTATAAACTAACCATTTGCTAAGTTAAATGTGTACAGGTCCCTTAAAATTTCATGGAAAATATGACCGTTGGAAGAGGGAGTTGACCATTGGAAATTTGCCTTTAAATAGGAGCTCGTTTGAAAGAGATCATCACAACAACTTGGTTTTTGTTCATACATGCTGTTGAAGTAATTTCTAGAGAGAGAGGCTCTTATTAACTCTCAAATCTTTGTGTGACTCTGAATGTTGGTGATTACATTCAAGGACTTCTGGGGATAGGAAGATAGAGGTGCCGACTACCTTGATGTTCGAGGGCTTCCTTGCTGAGGAAGACAGAGGTTGCCAACTACCTTGAAGTTCGAGGGCTTCCTTGCTGAGGAAGACAGAGGTTACCAAATACCTTGAAGTTGAGGGCTTGCGGGGATAGCAAGACAGAGACTCTGATCTTCGTATCGAGGGTTTACCCTGGTGTGGGTAAGACAGACTTGCTTGAAAGTATAAATCAAGGTACCTTTATCCAAGGTTGTTGGATACCCTTCTCTTTGGGTTAAAAGACTTATATCTTGTTACTTGTAGTTTTACTACTTGTTTATTTCCGCTACATTTTTTATTGTAAGAAAAGTATAAATTTCTTATACTTACTTACTTATACTCTGTTTCATTTAGATTCTATATGCTCTAAGGTAGAATCTCATATTTTAATATTTTGTTAAGTTTCAATTTTCGGAACCATATTTCTGGAACCTACTTTCGGAATCTCTTTCCTTTTTTATTTGGTGTTAGAGGTGTTGTGAGTTTGCTTAGTTTAACTTTGTTAAACTTGGCCCTTTCCTTTTCTTAAGGATAACATAGTTATTTGTAACTAACTTTAACGGTTCCAAAGGAATTTATAAAGTATACAATTCACCCCCCTCTTGTATATTGCGCATTTACATCATTATTTTGATCCTACAATTGGTATCAGAGGTTGGAAACCTCATACTCTATACCAATCCTACAATTGGTATCAGAGAAGGTCTCTGAAATACTTATACTCATGAATAAGTTTTTCTTTCTCACTTTCTCATTCCGAACTTTCTCATTTCTAACTTTCTCATTCCGAACTTTCCCATTCCGAACATTGTTATTACGAACTTTTGCTACTAACAAGTTTGTGTGCCAAGCTTTTTTTAAGTATGGCAGGAATTAATGTTGGTTCAATTGATAATCTAAATCCTACAAGACCACCGATCTTTGATGGTAATGATTATGAGTACTGGAGAGATCGAATGAAGACTTTTGTTATCAATACTGGAGTGGACAACTTTGTTATGCTTACTGGTGATTATAAAATTCCTGACAAGGAAGTTAGAACTTTTACTTACCAGGAAAACCAAGAATATCAACTCAATTATAAGGTACGCAATACTTTACTATGTTCAATGACAAGAAATATATATAGCCAAATTTCTTCTTGTGAAGCAGCTAATTGTATCTGGAAGAAGTTAGAGGTTACACACTTTGGAACTTCTAAAGTGATTGAGACTAGGAGAGCTATGCTTAGAGCTGAATATCATGGCTTCAACTTTCCTTATGGTGAACCAATCTGTAAAGTTCAACAGAGATTCATGACTATAGTCAACAGCCTACAGTCTATGGGAGAGAAAGGTTTAGATGATGAAGCACTTGTGGATAAGATAATTGATATTATGCCCAATGAGTGGGAATCCAAAAGAACAGCTATAGATGAGAACATGAAGGTTACTCAAATTTTTTTTGATGAGTTATTTGGAACTCTTTTACAACATGAAACCAGAATGAAGAGAGATGCTGACAACATCAAGAAGAAAAATGGAAATGGTACTATTCCTTTTACAACAACATCAAATCAGATGAAAGCTAAGACTCCTGAGAGAGTAACCAGATCCATGTCTAAGAAAGTCATTTTCCAATCCGAATCTAGTGAGAGTGAAGTCTCTGAAAATGAATTAGCAAATCTTTCTTGAAGGATGAACAAGATAGCTGGCCAGAGAAATTTCCAATCCAAGTATAAGAAAAAGGAAAGGAAAGATAGAAAAGATGGAGAAGTCACTTGTTATGAATGCAAGAGAGCTGGACATATTAGACTAGATTGCCCTTTGCTCAAAAAGAAAGAAATAAAAGAAAGGAATTTAGACAGGAACAGAAATAAATATTATAAAGCCAAAGCTAAGAATGTTCTGAAAGCTAGTGACACCTGGAGTGCCAGTGGTGGTGACTCTTCAGATGAATCTTCTAATTATGAATCTTCAGGACAGAATAATCTTGGTCTTATAGCCAGATTACCTATTGATAATCATTATTTTATGGCTAAGGTACAAAATGCTGAATCATTGACCAATGTTTCATTAAATTCTAATGATAGTAAGTATTATAACTCTTCTGATGAAGAATCCTCTGTTGATGAAGAAAATACATTACCTACTTATGAAGAAGTCTCTAGGTTTTCTGAACTTCTTGAGATTGAGAATTCTAAACTCAATAAAAAACATGATAAGGAAAACTCTAGAAATTCTATTCTTACAAAAGAGATATCAGATCATTCTAAAGATCTTCATAGGAAAAATGATGATTTTGAAAGTATTTAAAAAAATCTTGAGGAAGTAAATTCTGAGAAGAACCAACTTTCTAAAGAATTAGAAAAAGTAATTTCTAAGAAAAATGTTTTCGATCCTAGCTCTAGTTTTAAAACTAATGATTTTGAGGATAAAAACTTGGTTATAAAACTCAAGTCCAAAATTTTTTCCTTAAAGAAGTGTTTATCAAACTTTACCCATGGTAAAGAAAATTTTGATAAAATGTATTCTTAAATATGACCTTTAAGAGATAAATCCGGATTTGGTTATACCCATGAAAAAAAAATTAGTAACAACTATTTTGTTCCTCAAAGTTCCCCATTTTGTACCAAGTGTCAATACGGTGGTCACTAGTCAAAGAATTGTTCCTTAAACAAAACCAAATATTTAGAATTTCACAAAGATTAATTTTCTAAGAAGATGTGGGTTCCTAAAATTTTATTATCTGGTAATCTCGGATCCAAACAAGTTTGGATACCGAAAGTCTAATTTTCTTTTTGGTTTCAGGAAAATAAAGAGAGTACCAGAAACAATACATGGTACATGGATAGTGGATGTTCCCGACACATGACTGGTAATAAAAGCTATTTTGAAAAGATTATCAAAATGAAAGGAGGAAAGGTAACTTTCGGAGATAATGCTAAGGGAGAGATTGTTGGTATTGGTAATATTGTTCTTCTTGGTAAAACCTTGATTTCAAATCTTCTTTTTGTTAAGGGTCTTAAGCACAACCTCATTAGCATAAGTTAGTTATGTGATAAAGGTTACCTTCTGAATTTTAAGAATGATAAGTGCTTAGTTCACAATTCCAAGGAAGAATTTATTCTCTCAGACAATAGGCAAGAGAATGTTTACACATTGAACTTAGAAGACCTTAGAAGCCAAGATTTACCTTTCCTAAGTGCAATGGAAGATCATTCCTGGTTATGGCATAGAAGACTAGGTCACTGTAATCTTAGGAACCTATGTAAACTCTCTAAGAAGAAACTAGTTAAGGATCTACCAGAGCTTAGATTTGATTCTTCTAAAGTTTGTGATCCTTGTCAATATGGAAAGCAACATAAATCTAGTTTTAAATCAATCGGTGAGGTCTCAACAACTGATGCATTATAGTTAGTGCACATGGATCTTTTTGGTCCAACACAAACTAGAAGTATTGGAGGCAAATACTATGTGTTTGTTCTAGTTGATGATTACACTAGATTTACTTGGGTCTATTTTCTAGGAAAGAAGTCTGAAGATTTTTCCTATTTCAAAAGTTTTAGATCTCATGTTAAAAATGAGAAAAACCTTCCATTAAAAACTATTAATAGTGATCATGGAGGAGAATTTCAAAATTCTGATTTTGAAACTTTTTGCAGTAGAGAAGGTATTACTCACAATTTTTTAGCACCTAGAACTCCTCCAAAAAATGGTGTAGTTGAGAAAAGTAATAGAATTCTTCAAGAGATAACTAGAACCATGTTGAGTGAATATTCTATTGCTAGACATTTCTGGGCTGAAGCTGTAAGTACTGCTTGTTATACTATAAATTGAGTTTTGATTAGACCTTTTCTTAATAAAACTCCTTATGAGTTATGGAATGGTAGAAAACCAAGACTATCCAACTTCAAGGTTTTTGGTTGCAAAGTATTTATTCTAAATACTAAAGATAACCTATATAAATTCACACCAAAATCTGATGAAGGAATTTTCTTATGCTATTCCACAACTTCTAAGGCTTATAGATTTTTTAATAAAAATACTTGTACTGTTGAAGAAACGGTACATGTAAAATTTGATGAGTCAGATCCTTTTGTTTTTAAACCACCTCAACCTACATCCTCGGATGTGTTTTCAAAAACTGATTGTCAACCTCTGATAGAAGAACCTTCGGATAAGGAAATTTTTCAAGAAGATACTTCTGAAACATTCACCCCAGAAGACTTTCTACCATATGTTGATGAACATGTTTTACAAAACCCAAATTAGGTGTTTCTTAAGAATCATCCCAGTGATAGTATCATTGGTGATTTAAATCAACCGGTAAGGACTAGAAGTTCCTTAAGAAATGAAGTAGAACATCTAGCATTTCTTTCCCAATTAGAACCTAAAATCACTGATGAAGCTTTAGGTGATGATGATTGGATCAAAGCCATGCAAGATGAACTAAATGAATTCGAAAGGAATAAAGTCTGGACCTTGGTTGAAAGACCTAAGGAAAATTCTGTTATCGGAGTAAAATGGGTTTTCAGAAATAAATGTGATGAAAATGGAGTCATAGTAAGAAATAAAGTTAGACTTGTTGCTAAAGTCTATAATCAGCAAGAGGGAATAGACTATGAAGAAACCTATGCTCCAGTAGCTAGACTTTAATCTATCCATATTCTACTTTCCTTTGCAGTATTATTTAATTTTAAACTTTTTCAAATAGATGTGAAATGTTCTTTTCTTAACAGTTATGTTCAAGAAGAAGTTTTTTTTGAACAGCCTCCTGGATTTGAAGATACAAAACATCCTGATCATGTTTTTAGACTTACCAAAGCTTTGTGTGGTCTTAAACAAGCCCCACGAGCATGGTATGATAGACTCACTGGATTTTTGCTTCAAAATAACTATATTAAGGGAAATGCATATCCAACCCTTTTTATAAAGAAAGATAAGAAAAATGTTTTGATTGTTCAAATTAATGTTGATGACATCATATTTAGTTCAACTCAGCAATCTTTGACCGACTATTTTGCACGTCTAATGAAATCTGAGTTTGAAATGAGTATGATGGGTGAGTTAAATTTTTTCCTTGGTTTTCAAATTTCTCAAAAACCATAAGGAACCTTCATATCTCAACATAAGTATATTAAAGATCTTCTTAAAAAGTATGGTTATGACAACACTAAGAGTATAAGTACTCCCATTGGTACCTCAAACTCTTTAGATCTTGATGAAGTTGGGAAACCAGTAGATCAAACATCTTTTAGAGGTATGATAGGAAGTTTACTTTACTTGACAGCTAGTCGACCAGACTTAAAGTTCTCAGTATGCTTATGTGCAAGATATCAATCTAATCTTAAGGAATCTCACTTAAAGATAGTAAAAAGAATTTTTCCCTACCTTAAGGGAACCATGGATCTAGGATTATTTTATACTTCTGGAAATTATTTTGTTCTAAAAAGCTATTCTGATGCTGATTTTGGTGGATGTAGAATGGATAGAATAAGTACATCCAGAACTTGTCATTTCTTAGGAGATTTGTTAGTTTCTTGGTCCTGCAAGAAGCAACATTCTTTATCACTCTCTACTACTGAAGCTAAATATGTAGCAGCTGGAAGTTGTTGTGCTCAAGTGTTGTGGATGTAACACACACTCACAGACTATGGCTTGAGTTTTTCTAAAACTCATATTTTGTGTGATAACACAAGTGCCATTGCCCTTAGTAAGAACCCTGCACATCACTCTCGTGCAAAACACATAGATATTAGGTATCACTTTCTTAGGGATCACACACTAAAAGGATATATCATTCTTCAGTTTATCGGAACACAAGATCAACTTGATGATATTTTCACAAAATCTTTGCCTTCTGATAGATTTGAATACATTAAACAGAAGTTAGGAATGATAAACGTAAGGTAATCCTCCTTAATTAACTTTCTATGGAAAAAGTCTCCTTATAGCAATAAACTCCTTTTCATAAGGTGAGTACATCTGATTGTTAGAGTAAAAAAAAATCAAAATTTGTTTTCAAACTTTTCGAAACTAAAATTCCGGAATGGAATTTCTGGAACTAAAATTTTCCAGAATGGATATTTTCATAAATAAAACTTCTGAAATGGAAATTTTTGTATTAAAAACTTCTGGAATGGAAAATTTCGTACTGGTATTTTCATAACGGAATTTTCATACCGAATCTGTCATAATGAGTTTTTTCGTTTTCAAATTTTTGGAATGAATTTTTCATACTGAGTTTTCCTTACTGAGTTTGTTTTTTGTACTGAGTTTTTCGTACTGAGTTTGTTTTTCATAGTAAATATTTTTTGTAGTTTTCTTAAGAATGTTACTAATTATGAATAATCTTCCTAAGCCAATCCGAAAGGTATGATTTCCTTACTTAAGTTTTTGTAGTCATACTTTTATTGCTGGCATTTTCTTATATTTTGTCTTCGGATTATAATTTTCTTAAATCTTTGTTTTAATAAAAACTCAAAAAGATTGGATTCAAGTTTTCATGAGAATTGGTTTTCGACCATCAGATCTAATCTCAGATTGTCACAACCGTCCGATCAACCATGGAAGATGAACCGTTTTTTCGTTGCCTATATAAAGGGGACCCTAAACGGTTGTCCCACATCGGTTTTCAAGCTCCAGCATAGCGAAGCTCTGCCTCTCTGTTTTAGGACCGTTCCGAACCTCAGCTTTTTCTGTTTCTAACTTCTCAGAGGTCTTAAAATCTGAATGTCTGTGGAAGTAGCTTCTCAAGACATGTCTTCCTCTATACCAATTTTGAAGTGGTTATTATATAGAGAGAGGCTGGTTCATCCGGATTTCTTCAACAAGTATTACTCTCTTATTTCCAAGAATATTAAGCTTAATGGTTGGGAAGATGTTGTGGTGTCAAAACCTGGGAACCAAGATTAAGTGTATTCAGATTTGCTTATAGAGTTCTATGAAACAGTTTCTTTTCTTAAGGAAGATGGACGGGAGAAGTTGTCTTTTAAGTCTTATGGTAAGACTTATAAACTTTCATATTCCAAAGAAGCTAGCTTGGTAGGGATGAATAATAAAGGTGAAGCTGAATTCATATCTCATGTGTTGTCGGATTCGAAAGGTAGCTTCGATAAGGAAAAAGCTTTAGAAACTCTCGGACTAGCAGATGACAAGGCTCCAAAGATTGCTTCTCTATCTACAAATTTCCGGATTCTAGAGTTATGGGTACAAGGTCTTATCATACCGAGGAAGGGTGACAAAGATAGTCTGAAGAATAGTGAGATCTACATCCTAGATTTTATGATAAATCTGAGGAAGTTTAACCTGATGAAGCACATTCTCGTTACTCTTGAGAATGTTAAGAAAGGGAATCTGAGAGCTCAGATTATAATGTATCCAGCAATCCTCTCAAAGTTGATTGTTCGGTGCCTTGAGTCTTTCAAGGAGGCGTGCAATTCTAAGCCCAGAGTTTGCAAGATTATGCTAGTAAGTGATGGTATATTTAAGAGAATTGATGTAGCCTTTGACAAGAAGTATGGTCAGTTTATCGATTTACCTGCTCATGGAGAAGCAGTTCCGAAAGTTACTGATCCGGAATCCCTTAAACCGGTAAGGAAGAGAAAGTTGAAAGAAGTTGAAGTAGAAGCAGAGAATCCCAAGTCTAAGGAAGATTATTCCGCACCTCCAAAACCAAAGAAGAAGAAAGCTTACCCAGATGAAGTTGTTGCTAAATGGAGGGAAATGAAAGAGAAGAGAGTGAAATGGGAGCCTCAGTTTGGCTTGGACCCTGCGGAGGCTAAGGCCTAAAGGAAAGAATTGCGGATGAGCTATAAAAACAAGCAAAATAAAAGAAGCTCAAGAAGAAGATGTCTGAAGCTGAGGTAGCTCATGATTTGTTAAAGTTTAATGAGATGGTTTCAGCAAATATCCCTGTTCCGAGATCTTTTTCTCTAGAATCTCTACCTGAGACTCCAGGAAGAGACATTATTGCTCAGGAAGAAGCAATAGATAAGTCTGTTGAGCAAGGTGAGCAAGTTGAGCAAGTAGAAGAAGAAGAAGTTGTTGCTGAAGGAAGTGGTGAAACCAGAGATGTGTTGAAGCAAGTAGATGATTATAAGGGGACACCTTCTGAACATTTTTCACTCCAAACTTCAGAATCTGAATCATCTAAGCTAGTCACTCCAGCAATGGATGAAGATAAAGGAGAAGAAGAAGTAGCTTATCATGAAGAGGAAGAACAACTTCTACAAGATATTGCTCAAATGGAGAATGTAGAGGTTGGTGCTCAAGAAGTTGCTGATGAGGAATAAAATGTTGTCCAAGTTTCTGATAGTGAGAAGAGAACTCCGGAATAGGACTCTATTCCGAAAAGAGACAAGGGAAAGAAAATTCTTGCTAAAACTCCGAGATCAGTAGTGGTGAAGAGAAAAAAATCTGGTAGTTCTTCAAAGAGAAAGCTTGACCAAGTTGAAGAAGAAAATTCTCCAAGCAGAGTCTCAGATTCGGAGTCATCTTTGTTAGGGCATGACTTTGTTCTTCCATTTTTAAAGAAGCTGGTAGGTTCTATTCCGACCTTTTCAAGCATTGACTCAAGATGCCAGATGCTCCAACATGCTTTGAATCAGAAAACAGACTTTGTATCTATGGTTACGGACAAGTGTGTTGAAATAGAGGCTCAGTTCAAAACTTTCATTGTGGGCTACAAATCCCATAGAAGATCTTGCTAGAGGATGACAAACTGGTCAAGGAAAATTGTAGAAGAGATGAGGTTATTTGATGAATTTCAATACAATGTTAAAGATGCTTTTGAGACTCAGGATAGGAAGATAAATGAGCTGACTTCTTCCTTTGAATAGAAGCTGATAGATGAAAAGAACTTCCAGATTCAAGAAGTCAGAGATCTGAATGGGAAGCTGAATTCCGTTTCTCAAAACTGGAAGTTTGAAAGGGATCATCGGATTGAGTTTGAAGAGAAATTAAAGGCTCAGGAAGAAAAGTTGAAGGCTTAGGAAGAAAAGATTAAAGCCCAGGAAGAAAATATTGAAGCTCAATCTGCAAGAATAGTGGTCTTAGAGAAACAAGCCGAAGAAGACCATAAAGACTTGAAGAAAATAAAGACTATTCTTAAGGGTCTCATGGCGAAGGAAAAAGATCCAAAATAGACAAATCCGATCTTTTGTTGTATCTAAATTTCATTGTTGTTGAGCTTTTCAAACTTAATGAAAAATTTGTGCTTGCTCATTTCTTTTTGTTATTATTACTAATTTTTCAGGTACTTTGTTATTTTTTCTATTCCCTTGAATTCTTTTTGAAAATCACAAAGGGGGAGAAGGAAAAGATCCTTAAGGAAAAAAAACTCTAATACGAGCTTATCTAAGGGGGAGTTTTTGATTAAAGAAGACTTTATTATTCATAATGAAATTTCACTCCGAAAATCTAGAATACAATCCTTAGAGTTTCAAAGCCTAAGGTAGAGTTAGTCGTATTCATCAATATCCTTAAATAAAAGGGAGATAAGCGTTAATGTTTTTCTTTCTTCTTAGAATTCCTTTTCATAAGGATGTTTGTTCTTTTCAAAAAGGGGGATATTGTTGAGTCAATAAGGTTTTCCTTATGACTTTTCCATTCCTTCTTGTTTTGAAAATCACAAACACCTTATCTTTAAGGAAAATTTCTTTTATAAGGAAAATTGCTTTTATAAGGAAAATTTCTTTTCTAAGGAAAATTTCTTTTATAAGGAAAATTTCTTTTATAAGGAAAATTTCTTTTATAAGGAAAATTTCTTTTATAAGGAAAATCTCTTTTGTAAGAAAAATTATCCTTATCATATTTTCATCCATATTTTTCTTAAGTATTAGATTCGGATTCATTTCTATTTTCTCGGAATTTCTTAAAACTTTGATATGAAGTATTCTGTTTTAGGATCCGAATTATGGATAAGAACTGTGATAAAGTTTCACTTTGAAATCCAGAATGAGAGTTGTGATAAAGTTTCATTCCGAATTTCGGATACAATTTTACTCCAGATTCAGGATACGAATCCTTATGAAGTTCGACAACAAATTCTCCTTAAGAATTCTGATGAGGAACTCTGATGAGGAATTCTCATTATGAATTCTAATGAGGAATTCTCATTACGAATTCTGATGAGGAATTCTCATTACGAATTCTGATGATGAATTCTCATTATGAATTCTGATGATGAATTCTCATTACGAATCCTGATGATGAATTCTCATTATGAATTCTGATGACGAATTCTCATTCCGAATTTGTATTCTGAATTCACATACTAAAGAGAATCTGATCATCTTTGTTTTATACACTCTGAATTTATTCAAACTCCGAAAAGTATTTTTGGTTAGACTCTGAACTTACATTTTGTTTATGCCTTTATATTTTCTCTACTCTTTATTATTTTCCTTACATTCCGAACCTTCACTCCGAAATTTTTATTCTGAACATTTGAGTTATATTTTAAATGGTGTCGTACATTCTGTTACACTTGTTTTGTTATAAAACGATGTCTTCTATTCTGTTATAAACTAACCGTTGGCTAAGTTACACGTGTACATGTCCCTCCGAATTTCATGGAAAATATGACTGTTGGAAGAGGGAGTTGACCGTTGGAAATTTGCCTATAAATAGGAGCTCCTTTAAAAGAGCTCATAACAAAAACTTGGTTTCTGTGCATACATGCTGTTGAAGTGATTTCTAGAGAGAGAGGCTCTTATTAACTCTCAAAGCTTCGTGCGACTCTGAATGTTAGTGATTACATTCGAGGACTTTCGGGGATAGGAAGACAGAGGTGCCGACTACCTTGAAGTTCGGGGGCTTCCTTGCTGAGGAAGATAGAGGTTGCCGACTACCTTGAAGTTCGAGGGCTACCTTGCCGAGGAAGACAGAGGTTGCCAACTACCTTGAAGTTGAGGGCTTGCAGGGATAGCAAGACAGAGACTCTGATCATCGTATTGAGGGCTTATCCTAGTGTGGGTAAGACAAACTTGCTTGAAAGTATAAATCAAGGGACCTTTATCCAAGGTTGTTGGATACCCTTCTCTTTGGGTTAAAAGACTTATATCTTGTTACTTGTAGTTTTACTACTTGTTTATTTCCACTGAATTTTTTATTGTAAGAAAATTATAACTTTCTTATACTTCCTTACTTATACTCTGTTTCATTTAGATTCTATACGCTCTAAGGTAGAATATCATATTGTAATCTTTTGTTAAGTTTCAATTTCTGGAACCATATTTCCAGAACCTACTTTCGGAATCTCTTTCCAAGTTTTATTTGGTGTTAGAGGTGTTGTGAGTTTGCTTATTTTAACATTGTTAAACATAGCCCTTTCCTTTTCTTAAGGATAACATAGTTATTCGTAACTAACTTTAAAGGTTCCAAAGGAATTTTTAAAGTATACAATTCACCCCCCCCCCCCCTCTTGTATATTGAGCATCTACATCATTAATTCGATCCTACAATTGGTATCAGTGGTTGGAAACCTCATAATCTATACCAATCCTACATGGATATTATGTCATTTTTAAATGGACCTAGGATCTCAGTGCCTCCTAAAGGCCTCTCCAAAAGTGAGAAGTGAACTGAGGATCCCTATTAGGTACTATAGTATATTGAACCCTGTGTAAGAAAATAATCAATTTCACATAGATATTTCCAAACTCCTTAACTATTTTTGTAACGCAAATGTGTAAAAAGTGATCTAATTTTGTCAACTGGTCAATCATAACCCATATCAAATTATTCTTCATTTGGGTACATGGTAACCTAACCAAAAAATCCCTAGATAATTCATCCCACTTACAAGTTGGAATTATATGTGGATGAAGAAAACCCAAAGGCTTATGGTGCTCATCCTTGACCTATTGGAATATATAACAATGAGATAAAAAATCAAAAATGCCTTATATCATACCTGAACACTAAAATCTATGACACATTTCATAGAAAATTTTCATAGTTCCTAGGTTCACATCCCATTGGGAGTTATGGAAATCCCTCAAAACATCTTTCAATACCACTAACAGCATAATAAGGTGATTTTGATAGAATAGATTTCCCTATGTAGAGAATGACCAATCAAGCATGGTATCCCCACCATAAAAAGATTCCCAAATGGTGCAGAACTCACTATCAGGTTGTTGTTCCTGAAGAATCATTTTCATAGAATCAAATTTCAACTAAACACTGGCCAATGAAACCTAGGCCCCTTATTCAAATACTCCAATATGAAATTAAAAAAATAGATAAAATATTTTCTACTTTTCCAATGACTCTTTCACCACTTGGTTTAGATGTATCCTACTAAAGGAATTTGTTATCACATTCCCTTTCCCTGGGGTATAGGAGATGTTGAAATATAAATACTATAGGAATTACACCTAATGGCTATGAAAGAGATTCAAATATTTTTGAGATATGATATAACTCGAGTACTTATGGTCTGAAAACATGGTAAACCTTTCCCCATAAATATAATTCCCCCAACTCTAAATTACATGAATCACAGCTTCATGTTAAATGTCATGGTTAGAGTAATTTTTCTCATGTTTCCTAAGTTGAAGTGGGGCATAAAAAATTACATGATCACCCTGTATAATAACTTAGCCAAAACATTAATCCAGTTCGTCACAGAACACCACATAGTCCTACCTAGCCACTGGAAGAGTTGACATCGGTGCAGTAGTTAAAATATGTTTTAGATCAAAAAAAGAATTCTGATATTCCTAATCCCTAGAAAATTTTAATCCTTTCTGAGTTAGAGGAGTCATTGGGGAATCTAACTTTGAAAATTACTTTATTAACTTGTGATAATATCCAGCTAAAACCAATAAGATTTAAATCTTGAAAACATTTTGGGGTTCCTCCCATGTCATAGAAGCCTTCACATTCTTAGGATCAACTGATATCTCGTATTCTAACACCAATTTTCCAAATAAATTCACTTCTTAAATAAATAAATCACCTTTCAAAATATTGGAAAACTGTAAGTTATTTTTCCACACATCTAGAACTTTTCTCAGTTGATCCAAATAATCCTCCATAGACGTAGTGTAAACTAGAATTTCATCCTCATGAAACCATGTTCCACTTCGCGGGTGTAGTAAAGGAAACCCATAATAGATAACAATCAATCTAGTATTTATTAGTAATGATCCAATCTATCTGGAAAATGATGTAAAGCGGTTTCATGTTGAGAACCTAAAAACTCTAAGAATCCTCAACATCTGACCAAGAAAAATCCTAAGTGGAACTATTGAGACCCTTCTCTCTCTTTGTTCTAAGGGGTGTAGTAATATTCATTACTTAATATAAAATCTTTATAAGAAGATTCATTATATTAAAAATTCAGGTTGAAATAAACAAATGGGATGCACCAGTATCAAATAAATAATTCACCAATGATGAAGTTATACCAATGGTATCTCTCATGGTCACTGGACTTGTATTTTCATCCATTAGATACTCTTTCACTACATGAGGAAGCTTCCTTTCATATACATATGGCTAGGAACCCTTTTTACATAAATCATATGATTACCCCCACAGTTTTGGTAGGTGTTGATGAATGTGTGATACTATATGGAGGGGAATAAACATAGAAGAACTTCTATAAATGACCAGAGTAGCCGCTCAAGACATATATCTTCAGTTCCTTAGTAAAAACCCTTTTTGAATTTTAAATATTTATACAATAGAAACAAATAAAATGTCATCTTCTAGGAACTATAGGAGGTCAAGAATGATCATGATTTTGAGAACAACCATGAGAATCATCACACTTCCTCTTTCCCTTAAAGTAATACATACTACCACTAAGAGAATAATAAACTCCATAAAACCCTGACTTTCTAGCCATGTCCATTTTCACCATCAGTGCTTTATCCAACATATCAACATAAGAATATATATTTAGTAAGAAAACTTAAAAATGGATATATGGTCTAAGCCCCAACTTATGAAAACCTTGCTCCTTATTTCACACAAAATCATAATTTATGACATAAACTTTTTACTTGATACAAAATAGAAGATTGTGAGGTCTAGTGTCTTTGTGGATTGGTAACATTATATAACAACTTAGAACAGAAAATGAAATATCATTATTGAAAACTTCTTTTACATGACCACCCACATTCCTTTGTACTTACCATTACATGGAATAACATGAGGACATGCATAAGAAAAGGGTGATCTATAAATCCAAGTAAGGGAGTAAAAATTCATAACATGAAGAATATAGTACATTTTAGTCAATAGGAATATCAATGGAGTTCAAGAGAAACATTTACATAAAGGCATGATATATCATGATTATCATAATATGGAAATGTGGTATCAACATTTAACATGATATTAGCATGAGCCAAGACTTATTAAACATGGAGCATAATTAAACCCTCATTGGAAATGAATTAGTATGATTAAACCCTCATTTCACTTGACTTATCATGATACAAACCTTTACCCAATGCATTGGAGGGCTATCAAGGCACACCCTTCTAAATCATTTCATTTCATGCATAAGTGTGCCACATGGATCATATAACATGGATTCATTAAACATCATCATTTAATACATGGTAAACAAATGTGGAATTCATATATGAAACTTTATATTCAATAATTAAATGTGTATTAATGTGAATACCCTTGATAAAGAAATTTTCATGGTATTCATTACACAATGACTTTGACTTGGAAAATCACGGTGCAATTTTAGCAACATAACGATGTAACATAAGAATTCATAAAAAAATGGTTGATGAGATAGAAAAGGTTGTCTCATAATATTTAAATGAAATGGAAAGTAAGTGGGTCATATAGATACATGTCCCAACATATGTAATGAAATTTAGATTCATAATACAAAATAATTTCTCGAATGTAAACGAGGAGAGAGAAATCCATTATGGAATTTCGGCATGGTAACTGGTGTACATGGAAGGGATTAATGAGAGAGAAAGTGGTTCCTCATCAATAAAACTTAAGCAGGAAAGTATGGGGGAGGTGAAAAATCATACCCCAAAATTTGTAACTGAAAATAAAATGGAATAACAACATAAAGAAATTTAGAAAAAAATGAGAAAGGAAGAAATCCCTTAGTTGAAGTGTGATCTGAAAGGCTTGGTAGATGCTTGAGAGAGTCTTCTTAGGAGATTGGGGAAACTTTTGAGGATTCAAGAGAATGTAGGGAATAGGCGGGTCGAGCTCCAAAGGGTTTTAGTGAAGCGGAAGTGGGAGGTTTGGAGGGTTTATATAGGAAAAGAGAGGGAATTATTTACCACACATTAAACTAATCAAAACCACAAACTAACCCAAGGTTTTTTCCCATTGTTTTTTCCAAAGAGGAGTAGAAAACATTATTTTATAAGGTCAATTTATGAACATAATAAAATATTATTCTTTCTTAGATGGATGAGTCACACTCTCAAAAAAATCATTTTAATAATATAAAATGTTTTATAAGTCTAGGAGGGTCCACTAAGGCTTGGTAAAATAAATCAAACAAATCTAAAATCACATTATTTTTTAGGGAAAACATATCTTTTCAGAACATAATGGTTATAGTATTTTACTACATCACTATTGGGTCATTATGATGCCATAAAACACATTATATAATTAAACGTTATTTAATTCTTACCCAAAAATTCGACTGTCTTAGAAAATTATGAAAATTCACTATTGGATAATTTCAATGTTCTGATTCCAAAAATAATATTCATTTTATCTAATTAATTTTTTAAATATGTGAATTTTTAATTTTAAAAATAAAAACTGACATTTATCGAAAATTCATGGGTTTTGACAAAAACAACTTTCAAACCTTAATAAAAAATACAATGGTATTCATAAAAATTATATGATCATTTATATTTAATAAAATTTAATTTAGTAAAAATATTAAAATATTATTTAATTCAAAAATCCTTTAATTAGTCAAAATGTATTTCTTAATTGAACATTTACTAAAAATATTATTTTTTCTTTAAAAACTATTTACAAAGTAACAATAATAAAATGAATGTATATTCTTTATTCTGTACAAAAATAAATCGCATATTCATAGTGCTACAGTATTTTCACATAAACTCTTATAACTCCTACATATGACCTAAGGGTAAGGTGTACGATGGTGACAGACTCTTGGGGTGGCTTGAATAACATTTCTCAGGTGGTAATCTCCATAGACTTCCACTTCTCCTGTAGGCAGTTCTATTCGAGCGTAATGTGTTGAATCTCAACTTGGGCTTTGTCAATAGTGAATCCCAGTGATGTTACCTCCTTTACATGCTCTGAAAAATGGTCTTTTGTGGAGAAATTCTATTGAATGAGGTCATTCCATCCTTTGTCTGAGTGAATTGGATTTGTTAAATCCCCATATTTATATTAATCATGTGTTTATTATTCAAAGGCTATATTAGCTATGGTAACAATTCTAAACGGTATTTTAAAATCTCAAAACATAAAACCAAGGAAGTTCATATGTTTTATATAACCATTTTACATAATAATTCATTTAATTAGATCAATAGGAATTTTTATTAATAAAAATTTGGGTTGTTACAATATTCCCCCCTTAAAAAATTTCACCCTCAAAATTTTCTTTTTCCCAAACTAAAACAGATGAGGGTAACTCTGATTCATCACTTCCTCTAATTCCCAAGTGTCATTTTCAAACTTATGGTTTTGCTATGACACTTGGATAAGGGAAATTGTCTTTTTTTGTAGAACTTTTTCCCTACGATAAAATATCATCACCAGATTCTATTCATATGAGAGGTAATTATCCAATGGTACCACATCTAGATTGAGTACGTGCGATGGGTTAGGTATGTACTTACTCAAAAGTGATACATGGTATACATCATGTACTTGAAATAGGTTCGGTGGGAGTGCTAGTCGATAGGCCACTACTTCAATGCGATCAAGGATCTAAAAAGGGATTATGTACCTTTAACTAAGCTTTCTCTTATTCCCAAATCTCACAACTCCCTTCTACAATGATATGTGGATGAATAGAAAGTTTCTAACATCAAACTCTAGGTCTCGTCGATGATTATAAACATAGATCTATTGTCAACTCATAGAAACATTAATGTGTTGTTGGATGGTTTTAACCTTCTCCACCATTTTTCAACCATTTCTAGACCTAGGAGTTTTTTCTCCCCAACATCATCCCAACATGTCGATGTTCTACACTTCTTCTCATAAAGGGCTTCATAAGGATCCATTTGTATTCTTGAGTGGAAATTGTTATTGTAAGAAAATTCAACCAGAGTAAGATGTTGATCCCATCCTATTTTAAAATCCATTGAGAATGCTCTCAACATTTCCTCAAGTTTTTGGATAGTCCACTCAGATTGGCCATCAGTTTGTGGATGATAAGACACACTGAAGTTCATCTCAGTATTCTGAGAATGTTGAAGACTCTTCCAGAACATAAAGGTGAATCTTGGATCTTGATTGGATACAATAGATAGTGGTACTCCATTCGGCCTTACCACTTATCTGATATATATCTCTTCCATTTGATCCAATGAAAAATCCTCTTTAATTGCAATAAAGTGTGCAGTATTTGTAATATGGTCCACAATAACCTAAATAACATTGTTTATTTTGGATGTCTTCAAGTTTTTGGTGACAAAGTCCATGGTGATGTTCTCCTATTTCCATGCTGGTATGGGTAATTGTTTGATCATCCCTTTAGACGCCTGCCTCTCATCTCTCACTTGTTGACATACCAAGAAATTTGATGTATACTCAACAATCTCCTTATTAATTTTATCCCACCAATAATTCCCTCTGATATCTCGATACATCTTTGTGTTTCTTAGGTGTATGGAGAAATTTTAACTATGTTCATCATCCAAAAGTTCATTCCATAACTCCAAATTTTATGAAACACATAATCTTGTCCCAAATTTCACAATTCCTTCTTCATTAACATCGAACTCTAAGGATTTCTTTTTAGGGATAGTTTCCACTTTCTTCTGAATTCCTACATCATCCTTTTTTGTATTCTTTAACCTTTCCAAAAGAGACGGTTGAGAAATAATTTGTGAAAGGGTTGATGATGTTCCCTTATTTATTAATCCCATGTCCATCTTAATCAAATATAAGAATATTGGATCCTTTTCAATTCTCATCAATGATAGAATTGTTGGGTCCTTTCTACTTAGACCATCTTCCACCTTGTTCTCTTTCTCAGAGTGATAATGGATTGAGTATTCATCGTCTTTTATCATCTCTATCCATCTTATTTGGTGCATATTCAACTCTTTCTATGTGAATATATACAAGAGGATTTTTTTATTTGTGTATATTTCACACTTCTCCCCAAAGAGGTAATTTCACCAAATTTTTTAAGAGAAGATTACTACAACCAACTCCAAATCATGTGTTGGATAGTTTTGCTCATAAAATTTCAATTTCCTTGAAGCATAGACAATGACTTTGTCATTTTTCATCAATACATATCCTAGGACCTTCTTTAAAGCATCACTAAATACCACAAAAATTCCTCCACTTGTGTGTAGTGTGAGCACTAGCATAGTGATAATCCTCCTTTTCAACTCCTTGAAGCTATTTTCGCATTCATAACTCCGTGAAAACATGACTCCCATCCGTTTTATCTTGGTAAGAGGGTTTGAAAATCGTGAAATGTTTTTCAAAAATCAGCGATAATATCCAGCTAGCCCCAAGAAGCTACGAATATCCATCACCGATGTTTTCCTCTTACATCCCTCAATTATATCTATCTTGGAGGAATCCACAGATATCCCATTGTTTTTGATGATATGACCTAATAATGAGACCTCCCTCCACCAGAACTCACACTTATTGTACTTTGGATAGATCTTTTCCTTTCGTAAGGTCTCAAGTACAGTGCTTATATGCTCTTCATGATCCTCCTGGGTTTTGGAGTACATTAAAATATCTTCTATAAATACTACCACAAATATGGAAAGATAATATATAAATACTCTATTCATCAAGTCCATGAAGATTTTTGGAGCATTAGGGAGTATGAAAGACATTATTATGAATTCATAGTGCATATACCTTGTACGAAAATTAGTATTGGGGATATCCTCCTTCTTCACCCTTACTTGGTAATATCCTTACCACAAATCCACCTTGTATAAGTATTGTTATCCACATAGTTGATTGAACAATTAATCAATTCATGGAAGAGGACACTTATTCTTTATCCTGATTTTTTAGCTTATGATAATCAATGAAAATGTGCATTGACCCATCCTTCTTCTTGACAAAGAGGACTGGTGCACCCCATGGTGAATCACTTGGTCATATAAACACTTTGTCCAGCTTCTTCTGTAGTTGTTTCTTTAGCTCCTCAAGCTCCAAAAAAACACATTATATATGGATCGTTGGATATTGGAAATACCCCAGGTATGTGACCAATCAAGAATTGAACATATCTTCTAGGAGGAATACCAGGTGATTCCTCAAGAGACACATTAGAGAATTCCCTCACAATATACATGTCTTCACAGATGGTTTCTTCCTAAGACTCAATCATCTGAGCAAGATATTCATGCTCACAGGGTAGTAATATCCATGCTTGAGATGATTATTTTAAAGAAGATTCATCCTCCTCCATACACTTGTATAGAATTGGGGGTTGATTCGCCATATGGAGAGTGATTTCTCTCTCACAACAATTTATGTTGGATCTATATATAGAAACCCAATCCAAGCCAATAATTACATCAAATTACCCTAGAGGGAGTATGACGAGGTTCAGCAAGAAGTTCAATCCACAAATTGTGACTTGGGAGGAGTTATATTCATGCAATGCAACGATTTTCCCATTTGTCGTTATCACCAACACCTTTACCTCCATGATTTTTGGTGGTGTTGGGATTGTTCTACTAAAATTTTGAGATATAAAAGAATGAATAGAACTATAATCAAAAACAATGTTTGTTATTCTTGAATGAATAAATATCATACATTTCACCAATTTATTTTTCGGGGTTCACTTCGGTGGTAGTGATGGAAAAAGTTTGCTCTTTCTACATTATAGGTTGTAGGTTTCCTCTGAAAACCCTTGGATTAGAGTACTATTTTGAAAAATTCCTAGTTATTTTGTAGTTGAAGAAATAAACAATTCATTGAGGGTCTAATGGAGCATTATTTTCCTCTTTCACATCCACGGGTTTTTCTTCTCAGCAATTAATGGTCTGGTTCCCTTATCTTCTACACTTAAAACATTTCCTTGTCTCCTTCAGGTAATTTTTATGGTGCTTCTTTCCACACCTTTTCCAAGTGGGGTGATTGATTTTCTTAGCATCATTGGATTTATCCATCGGACTACTAGAATTTATTTCAACCTTATACTTCTTATCCCCATGATAACCTTGAGATCCACTGATCTCCATTTCGACCTTGAGGGCGCATTAGACAATTTCTTCAAAGCTCTCGAAGTCACAGATCACTAGTTATTTCTGTAGGCTATGTTTTAGCCCACCAAAGAAGCATTCAACCATGTATTCTAGGGTAACGACAAAGATGGAGGCATATCGTGCAATCCTTGTTAAGTTTTCCTCGTACGCTCTGATGGATTCGTCCTCTTTTTTCTAGAGGTAAAGGAAGTACCTTTCCATATAAATTTAGAGGGTTTGAGGAAAATATTTATCGAATTTTTTTTTACAAAAATCCTTCCATTCCAATGCCTCAATCTCCTCCTCAGGAATTGTATTTTTTATCAATTTTCACCATTGATTAGCTTCACCCTCCATATGATAAGCATCCAGAAGTACCTTCTCCTGTTCAAAACATTGAAGGATGGAGAATATATTCTCAATGGAGTTGATCCATTTTTTGGCGATTGAGGGATTGGACGATCCATTAAATGTGTGAGGTCTTTGTCTCATGGAGCTCTTTATTAGGGATTTTTATTTCTTAGGTGGGTTTGAACATTTCTCTTGACTCATTTCTCTATTCAAAATTTGATTTAGCTAAGAGAGTATAGTGAGAAACTTCACGATTCGCGCTCCCATCGGATTGGGAATCTCATTAGAATAGTCGTCACATGGATCTTCGCATTGGTTGTTAGCTCGAGTCCTCCTATTACAAGCCATTGGCTGAGATACAAGGAATGATAGGGGTAACACGTAAAGGGTAATCCAAAGACAAAAATAGATGACTTATAAATTAATTTTATTTCCTTAACTTATGAATTTATAGGCCTCATTCTATGTTATTCATGATCTACTTCCCAAAATATATTATTAGGGGTATTTTTTTATTACCTTAATAATTTTTTGTACTAATCCTATGAATTTACCAAAGAATGTCCCCTAAAATTATTGTAAACAAGACTGCAGCAAGGCCTATTGTCATGCACTAGTTCCCGTTCGAGTCTAGCTCAAAGAGGTTTTTTCAGGTTTTATGCCTAGATACATCTGTGCCAGAGCCAACTATACCTGATCATATCCAGTCATGGATATATTTTCTTGATAAACCACATACTCAATACTCACAAAAATTTATGGATGTTTTTATTATACTTATTATTATCCCTATGTCTTCCACTGTGGTTTTCTAATCCTAATCAAAAAATCACTAAACCTAACCTCTAAACCAACTATAAAAACCCTTCTCTTTATTTCACACATAATCATAATTTATTACATAAACTATTCACATGATGAAACATATAATATTTATAGGTATAGTGTCTTTGGGGCTTAGGAACATTACATAACAATATAGAACATAAAACACAACATCTTTGTTGAAAACTTCTTTTATATGACCACACACATTCCTTCGTATATAGCATTGAATGGGATAACCTGAGGACATGCATAAGAAAAGGGTAGTTTATAAAGACAGTTAAGGATGTGAAAATTAATAACATAAAGAATAAAGTACATGTTAGTCAATAGGTATTTAAATGGAGTGTAAGAGAAACATGAACATAAAGGCATGATATTGCATGATTATCCTAACATGGAAATGTAGCATCAACATTTAACAAGATATTAGCATAAGCCAAGGATCATTGCACATTGAGCATGATTAAATGATCATTGAACTTGAATTATCATGATTAAACCCTCATTGCACTTGATGTATCATTATACTAATCATTACCCAATGCATTGGAGCGCTATTATGGTGCACCCTTCTTAATCATTTCATTTCATGCATAAGTGTTCCACATGGATCATATAACATGGATTCATTAAACATAATAATTTATTCCATGATAAAATAATTTTAAATTCATACATGAAACTCCATAATCAATAAGTAAATATGTTTAAATTTTCATACCCTTGATAGGGAAATGGGCATGGTATTCACTACACAACGACTTTGGCTTGGAAAATCGTTGTGTAATTTTGGCAGCATAACGACGTGACATAAGAACTCATAAAAAATGGTTGATGAGAGAAAAAGGTGCTTCTAATATTATTTACATTAAATGGTCATTATGGGTTCATATAGATACATGTCTAAACATTGTTAATGGAATTTAGATTCATAATACAAAATAATTTCTTGAATGTAAATGAGGAGAGAGAAATCCTTTATGGAATTTCGGTATGGTAACAGGTGTACATTGAAGGAATTAATGAGAGAAAAATGGTTCTATAACCATTCGAACATAAGGAGGGATTTATGGGGGAGGTGAGGAATCACACCCCAACATTTTAATTGAAAATAAAAGGGCATAACAACATAAATAAATTTGGAAAAAATGATAAAGTAAGAAATCCCTTACATGGAAGTGTGATCCCAAAGGCTTGGGAGAGGCTTGAGAGATGCTACTTGGGAGATTGGGGAACCTTGGGAGGATTCTAGAGAGAGGATGTAATATTTGGGTTGAGCTCCAAATGTTTTGAGTGAAGAGTAAGTGGGAGCTTGGGTGGGTTTATATAGGAAAAGAGAGAGAATTCTTTATTATTTAGGTTTTGGACACCAAACATTAAACTAATAAAACCCACAAACCAACCCATGGTTTTTGCCCATGGTTTTTTTCCAAAGGGAAGTAGAATAAATTATTTAATAAGTCCAATGTCTTAACTTATTAAAATGTTAGTTTTTTTATGTGGATGTGAGTCACACTCTCAATGAAATCATTTTAAAAATATAAAATGTATTATAAGTCTTGGAGGGTCCACTGAGGATTTTTAAAATAAATAAAACAAACCTAAAATCACATTATTGTAAAGTTAAAACATATATTTACCGAAAATAATGTTTATAATATTTTATTACATCACTATTAGTTCATTATGATGTCATAAAACACATTATATATTTAAACGATATTTACTTTTTACCCAAAAATTTGACTGTCTCAGAAAATTTTGAAAAATTCACCGTTGGATAATTTAGACATCCAGATAAAAAAATATTAATTTTATCTAAATAATTTTATAAATATATAAATTTTTAGTTTTAAAAATAAAAAGTGACATTTATTTAAAATTCATGGGTTTTAACAAAAATAGCTTTGAGACCTTAATAAAAATTACATTTGTATTCATAAAAATTATTCGATCATTTATATTTAATAAAAATTAATTTAGTAATAATATTAAAATATTAATTAATCCATAAATCCATTAATTCATCAAAATATATTTCTTAATTGAAAATTGGATAAAAATATTATTTTTTATTTAAAAACTATTAACAAAGTAACAATAATAAAATAAATGTGAATTATTTATTCTATAAAAAATAATGCACATAAGCATAGTGCTAAGGTCTTGTCACATAACCCCTTATAACACCCACATATGACCTAATAGGAAGTTCTGCGACACTAGAATACTCTTGGGGTGGCTTGGATAACATCGCTCGGGTGGTAATCTCAATCAACTTCCACTTCTTCCGCAGGCAGTTCTGTTCGATCTTAACGTGTTGAAGCTCATCTTAGGCTTGGTCAAGAGAGAATCCTAGTGATGCAAACTCCTTTCTGAGCTCCGAAAAATGTGCTTCGTATGGAGAAATTTTATTTAATCAGTCCATCGCTTCCTTTGTCTGGGTAAATTGGATTTATTAAAGCCCTATATTTATACTAATCATGTAGTCACTATTAAAAAACTATATTGGTGAGGGTAAAAATTCTCAACGGTATTTTAAAATCCAAAAACATAAAACCAAGGAAGTGTGTATGTTTTATATAACCATTTTACATATAAATAAATTTAATTAGATTAATAGAAATTCTCATTAAAAAAATTTTGTGTTACAAAACTCAATCCCCCAAACCTTCATCATCTCGTTAGATACTATCTCAGTTGAAAACTACACAAGCCCTAACTAAATGGTTTTCATAATATGTCATGTTCTTTTCAGCCTAATCAAGTTTCAAAAACTCAAGGGCCTTGGCCAACAACATTTACTCTAGATAGAATTTGTTAGTTAAAATAACCCTGAAGTCTTTCCACTCTAAGTCATAATGTTTCTTTTCTGTCACCATCGTATCCCACTATCTATTTCTCATTCCTTCCAACATAAAGGTGGAACAATTTAACTTGATTTGTTTTAGTTGTATCCAAGAACCTAACCAAATTCTCCATCCTTCTCAACCATTCCTCATCCTCTTGAGGATCATTTGATACTTTAAATTCTTGTGTTTTCTAGAAAAGTAACTCTTGAGAACTATTCCAGGGAATGTCCCTCTAAGGTTCCACATTTAGATCCTAAATAATAACTATTTTGGTTCATGTTATAGAGTATGGATAGTACGCATGATTACCTCAACCAGACATGGGTCCATAGGAGTATTTTCTTGCTGAGTTTTATCAGTAGCTTCCTCCTATATCTGATTCGTACATCTTCTCGGAGTCATGATGATACACTAAATCAGCAAACTACATTTGATAAATTAGTATAACACTCGAATAGGGAAAAAAGGAAAATTAATTATAATATATATAAAAAATGATTTGTATTTAAATCTATCCAAATAAAAAAGTAAGGAAAAGATTGGAAATATTACAAAATAATTATTTCCCAAACCACACCTAGTGACGTAAGGTTCATTACGATGATAGATATCCAGAAACTCAATCACAACTACCTCCTAAGTACTGATAAGTTTTCACAACTACATATTTACTTCAAGAAAAAATCTCAACCTCCTCTAGTACCACTTTTTCGTGAATCATCCTGGGTAACTTGGTAACCTGATAACTAAGTCATCTGTCACATATCCCAAAGTTATTTCTCGATCTCTGGGGGTTTCTGAAAAATCACTTGTAATTATAAAAAAAAAGTGGTATCTAATTTTCCACAAACATTATATAAGTAAGATAACAAATTAGTATGAATAAAAAAGTAACTCTATGGGGATAATTGTACCAAAAGTAAAAAAGGTAAAAAATCCAAAGTTGTATTATAAAGTTCCAGAAAACTGAATGAACAATCCAATCCCCAACGGAATCAACTCATAGATTCCAAACATCAATAGTTATAACCACCTATAATTAGTTATTTCCCTTTTATCAAACCTGGAAGGAGATTTTATGAAAAATCCTAAAATCATAAGTAGGGTGTCAGCTAAAATCCCATTAGGGTCTTTCCAAGGATTCTATAATATTTTCCAATATTTAACTAACCAAATAAAGAGATTTCAATTTTTACTAAATATGTTTGAAATTTAGAAATTATATTTAAAAACAATTATTAATTACATTTCAAATGATGGAAATACTTTAAACATATCTCTTAACTAACATTTTATATAAAATAGTTTATATAAATTCAAAAGTAATGTAAAAAAGCTTAAAAACATTTTCATACATTTTTTTCTCAAGTATAAATCAGTGATAAATATGGTTATTTTCTAAAAGGTATGATAGTTTTAGTTTATAGGACTCCTCGCACTCAAGGTGACATGTCAATATGTGTATAGACATATCCCCTTCAATACTGGTCAAGAGGACTTCATTACTATCTCTTCAGGGATGTGACATAATGCATTTACATTTTGGAACATTGTAAATCATAGAGTGTTGTCATGGATAAATCACTAACTACCTAGGATTTTATGTTCATTAATAAACACAAAATTAAGGGAAATTAATTTTAAAAAAAGTCAAAAATACAATTTATCTCATTATCATAATTCAAACATGTTAATTTCCATTTTAAAAACTAGTTTTTAGTCAAAACATTTCATTTAACAAGATAAACCCAAATGGTTTCTATCAAAACCATTTTAATAAATTTATCTCATACAAGAATTTTTAATCAATTCACAATTCAATTACACTATTCACTTTCATGATTTAAATTCAAAAATACAAAATTCAAAAAAACCCTCTCAATTTCACAATAAATCCCCAATTCAATAGAATTAGGGTTTTCACCAAACTTATTCCAAAACCCAATTTCAAATCCATATCCCCAATTTCAATAGAATTGGGTTTTTATAATTTAATTTTATAAGAATAAAATCCAAAACATTCAATTAAAATAAATTTAATCAAATCAATTAGTTTGGGGTTAATTAAATTTTCCAAAAAATGGTAACCACTTACCTCAGCATCATAGTATATCAAATTACAACACCCTAAATTGGATTCACCAATGAGGGACAACATCCAAAACCCCAATAATCCAACTAGGATTATGTTTAAAAATAGTGGGGATTAGATCATACAACCAACACAAATATCTACAAAACCCAAGGGAAAAAATAGGAGAGAGTTGGAGATTGATAACGGTAAGAGGAAACCTACTGGGAGAAGATATAACATCGTTCTATGAGATTAAATTAATTTTTATAGGGGTGTATAAGTTAAAAAAACATGTATTGGGAGCCTATTATAGATAAGGAAATGATTTAGGGTTGTACTGGCCCATCAGGGTCCTAAAGGAGGGGTTTTGGGAATTTTAAAAAAAATCCAGATTAAAAAATACCGAATGCATGGTTAAATAAGAATATCCTCATGGTTGGGACAAACTATGAACCATTTATTTCCATTTGAATGGTTACAACTATGTGGGAACACGGTTTTTCAAACAATGTTCAAAACATGAAAAATACCACTATCATGGTTTGCACGTTTCACTCTAGCAGGGCACGAAGTTTGAGAAACCTGTGTGCCAAAAATGAACAGCCTTAGAACATTCAAAAAATCCAAATTTCCACCCAATGAAATCCATAATGAAGACCAAACAAATATTGATAAAAATAGTGGTTTAGGAATACTTGAAAGTAGTAATAGGATGTTATAGGGTATATCATGTGGCCCAGTTTATAGAAAATAGTATGTATTTTAAAGGATCCAAAATATCAGTTTGTTACATTTTTCCTGCTGAAATAAATTGTGTCCTCAAAATTTAATTACTACATACGAAAAAAGTTATAAAAGTGAATTTATTTTTATTACTCTAGATTTAATTTTCTACCATGGTATCAATGAATTCTATTTACTTATAATAATAATAATAATCACAATATTATGTTTCTTCCAAACCATTTAAATTGAATACCTTTCATCAATTGGTGTTAAGACCTATTTTAATTTTTCATGAGTTAATATTTCAGAACTATATTGAAAAATAATCATACATTTTATTAATGAAATAAATGTGATCCTTGTTTGTTAAGGTATACACCTTTCACATCAATCTCCTATCACATATGATCAGTTCTTGTTGAAAGTTGATTTTGAATGATAAATTCAATGATTAATTATCCTCCTCCCTATAATTCTCATTTATACCCAACATTAGACCCATATAGGCCCTTTTGGAGAGGTTGTGTCAAATTCATCATCATATTCCCTCTTTGTATTATCACTTTCTTATGCTTTTAACTCTAACAGAAGACCACTTATCTCTTCACCCACCTATTACCTTAGTCTAGGCACTACCTAATCATTAAAACCCTCTAATCCAATTCTTTTTGGGGTGGATGACTCTCCACATCCACTATGGGTGGAAATTAATGTTTTAAAATGTGATTTATATGAACCAAGTTGTTACATGCACACACTATATAGGCTGATGTGTTCTGGGGAATCAAACCTAATTCTTGTATTTATCCAACCTCTAAAATCACATGGTGGACTCCCCCTTTTTCACCTAACCAATTTGTCCCATTGCACTATCAATATAGGTAGTGGGTTATATTATACATCCACCATTACTTTGGTTCTTTCAAATTCTCTTGAAATATCAGGGCTGACATGATGTGGTGGTGTATTGATGGATAACTAAAAAGTTGGTAGGTTTTTTCATCCACTATTGTTGTAACATTAAGATATATATGTGATAGAATATAGTTATTGTATCTACCCCCATCCATTTTTCTAATAAGGATAATGTTTTTGGTAATCTAACCATCACCCATGAATGGGAGTATATTTTTATATACTTAATATATTTTTTTAAATCCATTTAAAGGGTCCAAATTAATATTTATATTATCATACACATAGATTTCAAAAAGAAACGACTATGAAAGTAGTTATTTTATTTGATAAACATACATTAGGGTGGTACACATAGAGAAGAATCTTAGAAAAATATAGAGGCAGGAATAAAGATCTCATATCCACACCTAGTTTTCACGATCCACCTTGTCTAAAGTCCTTGAATAGGAACCACCTTATTCCCTCTATTATGGTGGTTTTTTTCACCAATAATTCTTATCCTCTTTATATTAATGAAATTAACATAGGAAATGTCTAATATTTCAACACTTAAGGCATCAAACTGCTAGTGGTGCCTTTGGGTTCACATTTTCCTCTCTCACTATGTTATCCACCCTCTTTATTTTTATATGACTATTTGATATTAGATGAACACAGATTCCATAATAAAAGGATATTCCAATACCCTTAATAAAATTCCCTTGTTTAATCTTCATACATTTTTGACATATATCAAATTGAAAATTTATTCCTTCATCATTTTCTTCAGATGTTATTTCATGAGACACCAAATTTTTGTTATTTGATGTTTTAGTGACTTTGACTACATTCACATTGTAAATTATATTCTTTGATGTCTATATTTTCATAATCACAAATTTTATCATTCCATCTCTAATTTTGATGTGTTGTTCATTGGGGAAACATTTTCATTATCCTTCACACTCATTGTTCCTTCTAGTTCCATCCATTACTAAAACTAAAAGAGTTGATATTACAGATAAAAAATTAATAATATGGAAAAATTATCATGATAATAAAATTAATTTATCCTTAAAATATATCTTTATTTTATATTTCCATGTTGTCCTATGGTTGCCTTAATTTAATGGATATTTATCTTAGTTTGATCTAAGTTTTTTAAGTTGGGTCGTCTTATCCATCTCATTCTAATTCCTCAAAGTAACTAGGAAATTATTAATTCATATAAATTTATAAAGATAATATGATCAACCAAAGCATATCCTCATGGATTTTCTAGGAAGTTCTATGTTCTTAAGCCCAATCATCAAGAATTAGGGTGATTATTGAGTTAATTCAAAACCAATCCTTTTTATGGTGATTACCCCTAGGTTCATATGTGTCATATCTAAATCCAATTTATAGTATAAAAATTGGGATATATTACTAGGAAAACCAGTTACACGAGACTTTATAAATACTTTATAATATCACCCTATACCTAGACTCAACTTTAGGGTTTTACTAAGGTTCTTTTACTTTGTCACCAAAGTTAACTTAACTAGTCTCCAAAAATATCTAAACTAATCACCAAAAAAACTAAACCCTACTGTGATACCAATGAAATTGGCCTAATCTAATCATACATAAATAATACATTGATAACATAGTTTAATCATTACATACAAAAACATTACACAACCAAGGGAAGAAAAGGTATAGTGAATTGGAGGATAGAAACCTAAAAACAGTTATGTCACATGTTGTGAACATTTATTTGTGACCTAAATACACCCTAATACATTACATGATATATAATCCTCTTAAAATCTTGGATAATGGAAAACATGAGAAGGTGTGATCTAAAAATATTAGTAAGTGATAATATAACAAAATCTATAATTTTTAGATCATAAACATGTGGAAAAGCATGTAATGAAAAAATATCTAGTTTCAAAAGAACATAAATTAATCATTATTAACCATAACTATAGAATATATACATAACACCTCAATTTATAACACTTTTACAATGGCATGAGAAAATAAAATATAAAGTATATAACATGAGTAATGAATATAGGAATGAAAGTGGAATAATCATAAATATTGGATTTCTGTACATTGTGAACATGGATACCTACCAAATTTTTCACTCATAATATTATGAGTATAGCTCAAATCCATCATAATTGCACATTTATAACTTAGATACTTGCAAGAATTTTCACATAACATTTATATTTCAGGTGACATAAGACTTCATTCAATGAATTAGATTAAGATATAGGACCCACCCAACTCATAATCCATACATTTATATCCGAGGAGAAAAAGATCGTCACATATTAAAATAACCCATATATAGGAAATGGGTGTCATTAAAATTCCAAATCATTATATAAATAACCCTTGGTAATAAAATGGGTTTCTTAAAACACCCAAATATCATCATGAGTTAAATCATTTAATAATGAAAACATTATCACCAAAAATAATTAGATAATAAAAGAATAACATAGGGTGAAACATAAACCATACCTCCAATGGAGGTAGATCATACTTAAGAAAATGAAAACATAGTTATGAAAATAGATTTTAGAAAAAAAAAAGATTTTATTAAACATTGTAACATTCATGGTTATGAGTCTATTTTAATAAATTATCTTTGGATTTTAAGAAAAAAGGACTGAAAATATTTTAATGAATTTGAATTGGTTCAAAAAGTATTCCTCCCAAAAGTAAAAAATTTAATATCATTTACAAGGAAACTTCATGGAAAATTAATTTCAAATAAGAAATAGTAGAAGTCAATGAAATGATTTTGAGATACCAAGTCCCTTATAGATGTTATAATTCATGGATAATAGGAAAGAGAATACTTTTGAAACCCTTATGATAAATAGTTATAAATAAAATATCATTAAAATAAATAAAGTTTTAAAAATGAAAATTAAAAATAAATTAAAAACTAATAATATTAACGTAATTTTTATATAGTTTTTAAAAAAGAGAATTGAAAATACATTGAAAATTATAAATTTTAAAAAGAATCATTAATAAAGGGAACTTGAAAAAAAATTATAAAAGGAGGTATCAATAATACATTATAAGATTTTACTTTTTAAAAATAATAATATATAATGAAAAGGTACATAAGTGTTATCAAATGAAAATGTATAGTGGATAATAAAAAAATATTTTCCAAGGGTGGAAAAATAGTTTTAGCACTTTGAAATAACTTGATTGATAAACCCACGTCATTAAAATATTATTAAATTTGATTTTTTAAATGAGATAAAGTATTATGAAAATAATATAAAATAATTCATATTATTTTCCAAAAATATAGGATAACTTTGGTGGGAATGAAAGATTCAATAGTAATTATTGGAGTTATTCTTACTAACGATAAACTTTTATTTTAGAAAACATTTAATCAAAAAAAATTATTGACGAAGTGAAGTAATTCCAATAGAAAAGTTTTAAATAAAACATAACATCATTTTAGACTGTAATATATCAATCATGAAATATTATAGTAAAATAAGAGCAATTATGATCTGGCGAAGAGATTTGATTCATGGAAACCAGTTACTGTCTTTATAGATTTTGAATCTAAAACACATGAGTTATAGAAAATTAAATAAAACATTGAATATATTTAAATAAAATATAATAATAGTAAAAAGGATTGTGGTAAATTTTTATTCCACTTAAAAGGAAACATGGTTTTTAGTATAAGAATGTCTTAAGGGGTTCAAAGTTGATACAAAGAAACCATTACAACATGAGAGGTGAATGTATTGAAAGAATATATGTGATATATTGTGAAATAAACATTTATATCTCATGACCAAGGCTCCTTTATGATGAATTTATTCATTTCATCTATAACAATACCACTTAAAAGATAAATAGGTGAAAACGTGAAATTGTGCCTCAATGAAAGTGAACATGAGACAAAACCCCATATCTTGATTCCTTGATTAGTATATGAAACCATGACATCCTATAAAACAAACATAGTTAACATAATAAAAAAAATATTATATTACTCATCAATATTACAATTTTATAATCCTTATTATAATTCTTCATCACGAGTATATAAATTTTTTATTATGTATTATGATCATATGGTGCTAATATATTTACATATTTTATGCGTGTTTCATAACTTTAATATCATTACCCATAATTTTAAACAAAATTTACAAATTATATATTAATTAAGATTTTATTATATATATATTATATTTATTTAAAATGTTCTTATTTAATCCAATATACGTTTTTTTATGTTATTTTAAAACTAAAATGATAATAAGTTAAAAAATCAATATATTATTTCTATAACCATATACTAATCAACATTTACTTAATAGGTTATGATAATATTAGTTTCCATGTTCCCATAGTCATCCATAATCATATTTTAAATCATTTTCATGTAAGTGGTTAAACCAAACTAGACATGAACAAACATTAACTAGATTGGTGAGATTGGTTAAAGTTTTGTTTTTTGAAAAAAAAATATAATTATAATAGAATAATTATGATATTTTTTTTGTTTTTATTATGGTGAACTAGATTTTAATATTTTTAGATAATTTATAAAAATCTAAATGAAAACTAAAAAATGTTTCATCGTGAATGAGGTAATTTTCATGGACGCCCAATTAATGTTCTTGTTTCTCCACACATGGGAGGAGGCTAAGGACGATATTAAATTAAATTTTTAGAATCGTAATTATTTTTTATATATAATATTTATTCATAATTACCACTATTAATACTTTCCATAAAAGTAGGAAATGAAAAAAAACCATATTTCTTTATGGAGTTGGTAGTATGTGTAATAAAATAACAATGTTTTTTATGTTTTATAAGTGGATGAAAATGAATTGAGAAGAGTTGTTTCAATAATATAAGAAAATATAATTATAATAATTATTCTTAATTCATCATTTTTTTATAGTGATAATATTTTATAAAGATAAATATTTGGAAAAAACTTAATAAGGATATAATAATTCTGTTGGAGACTTGATTTTTCCCTTGGATGTTCCTATGAAATTGAAGGGATTATACTAACTATGAGTGATTGTGGTCTTATTATTGTTAGAGAAAGTTATATCTATAGTAAATGAATGAGTTAGGTATGTACTTCTTCAAGACTGATACATGGAATACATCATGTACTTGAGATAGGTTCAGTGGGAGTGCTAGTCTATAGGCCACTACTCTAATGCGATCAGGGATATCAAAAGGGCTGATGTACCTTGGACTAAGCTTTCCCTTCTTCCCAAATATCGAAACTCTAATCCAAGGTGATATCTGGAGGACTACCATGTCTCCAACATCAAACTCTAGTACTCGTCGATGATTACCAGCATAGCTGTTTTGTCGACTCTAAAGAAGATTTAATGTGTTTCTAGATGATCTTAACCTTCCCCACCATTTCTTTGACCATTTCTTAACATAATAGTTTTTTCTCTACAACTTCATCCCAACATGTTGGTGTTATTCACCTATTCCCATAAAGGGATTTATATGGATCCATTTGGATGCTTGAGTGAAAATTGTTATTGTAAGAGAACAAAACCAGAAGAAGATGTTGATCTCATACTCCTTTGAAGTCCATTGAGCATTTTCTCAACATGTCCTCATGTGTTTGGATAGTCCACTTAGATTGGACATTAGTTAAAGGATGATAAGTCAAACTGAAGTTAAGATTAGTATCATCGCATGTTGAAGACTCTTCTAGAACATAGAGGTAAATCTTGGATCTTGATCGGATATAATAGATAGTGGTACTCCATGTAGCCTTACCACTTCTCTAATACATATATGTTCCAGTTAATCCAATGATAAAACCTCTTGAATTGAAATGAAGTATGCAGTCTTTGTAAGACGATCCACAAAAACCCAAATAGCATTGTTTCCTTTGGATGTACTTGTAAGTCTAGTGACAAAGTCCATGGTGATGTAATCTCATTTCTATACTGGTATGGGTAATGGTTGCATCATCCCCTTAGACTTTTTCTTCTCAGATTTCACTTACTAACATACCAGGAACTTTGATTTATACTCAATATTCTCCTTCTTCATGTTATCCCACCAATAATGCTCTTAGAGATCTCGATACATCTTTGTGTTTCTTGGGTAGATGGAGAAATTTTAACTATGATCATCATCCAAAAGTTTATTCAATAACTCCTAATTTTATGGAACACAAAGTCTTGTCTCAAATATCATAATTCTTTCTTCATTAACATTAAACTCCGAGGCTTTCCCTTTTCTAATAGTTTCTACTTTCTTCTGAATTCCCACATCATCCTTTTGAAAGTCTTTTAACCTTTCCAGAAGAGACGATTGAGCAATAATTTGTGAAAGGATTGATGATGTTCCTTTCTTTTTGATTCCCATGTCCATTTTCAACCAATATAAGAAGATTGGGTCCTTTTCAATTCTCATCAATGATGGAATTGTTGGTTCATTTCTGCATAGAGCATTTTCCACCTTGTTCGCTTTCCCAGGGTGGTAATGGATTGAGTTGTCATAGACTTTGATTAGATCTAGCCATCTTCATTAGTGCATGTTAAACTATTTCTGTATTAATATATACTTGATGATTTTGTGATCCATGTATATTTCACACTTCTCCCCAAATAGGTAATTTCACTAAATTATTAAAGTAAAGATTATTGTCGCAAACTCCAGATCTAGTATTGGATAGTTCTTCTCATAAACATTAAATTTCATTGAATAATAGGCAATGAATTTTTCATTTTTCATCAACACACAACTCATGCCCTTCTTCAAAGTATCACTAAATACCAGAAAAAGTTATCCACTTGGGGGTAGTGTGAGCACCGGCATAGTGATAAGCCTCTTTTTCAACTCCTTGAAGCTCTTTTTGCATTCATCACTCCAAGAAAACATGACTTCCTTCCGATTTATCTTGGTAAGAGGGTTTTACAATCGTGATAAATTTTTCACTAATTGGCAATAATATCTAGATAACCCCAGGAAGCTATGGATATTTGTCACTGATGTTGGCCTTGGACATCCCTCAATTGCAGCTGTCTTGGAGGGATCCATAGATATCTCATTTATTATGATGATATGTCCCAATAATGATACCTACATCAACCGTAACTCACACTTTCCATAATTTCCATAGATATTCTCACAAGGTCTCTAGTATAGTTCTTAGATGCTCCTCAGGCTCCTCCTTGGTTTGGGAGTATATTAGAATATCTTCTGCAAAGACTACCAAACATTTTTCAAGGTAATCTCTAATTACTATATTCTTCAATTCCAAAAATATTACAGTAGAATTAGTAATTCTGAGATGCATTACTATGAATTCATAGTGCTCGTACCTTGTACGAAAAGCAATCTTGGGAATATCCTCTTTCTTCACCCTTACTTGGTTATATCCCGACCGCAAATCCACATTTTATAAGTATTGTTCTCCACATAGCTGATCAAAAAATTCATTAATTCATGGCATCAGATACTTTTTCTTTATCGTGAATTGGTTGAGCTCTCGATAATCAATTCAAAGGTGCATTCACCCATCCTTCTTCTTGAATAAGAGGACTGGTGCACCCCATGGTGAAGCACTTGGGCATATAATCCCTTTATCTAGATTCTCCTGTAGTTGTTTTTTCAACTCCTTAAGATCCAGAATAGTTATTCTATATAGATTCTTGGATACTTTCAATTTTCTAGGTATAATATCCATTGAGAATTCAACATCTCTTCTAGGAGGAAGACTAAGCAATTCCCCGAGAAACCCTTCAGTGAATTCCCTCACAATATGCATGTCTTCAAGGATGGTTGTTTCTTTAGACTCAATCATCTGAGTAAGATATGTATGCTCATAGGGCGTTAATATCCACTCTTTAGATGATGGTGCTAAAAAATATTCGTCCTCCTCCTTGAACTTGAATCGAATCGGGGGTCGATTCGTTATATGAGGATTGATTTCCCTCACACAGAAATTTATTTTGGATCTATATAGGGAAAACTAATCCATGCCATGAATTGCATCAAATTCTACCAGAGGGAGTATGACGTGGTTCTCTGAGAAGTTAAATCCACAAATTGTGATCGGGTGGGGGTTATATTCAGGGGATGCAATGATTTTTCCATTTACCGTCCTCATCGACATCTTTACTTCCATGATTTGTGGTGGTGTTGGGATTGTTCTACTAAAATTTCCTGATATAAAAGAATGCATAGAACAAGAATAAAAAATTATGTTCTCTATTATTGAATTACTAACTAGAATACATGTCGTCACTTCATTTTCGAGTTTCAAATAGGCAGTAGTGACGGAAAAAGCTCGCCCTTGCTACCTTGGAGGTTGTTGGTTGCCTCCAAAAACCCTTGGATTATGGAACTGGTTTGAAAAGTTCCTAGGTTCATTTCAACTGAATAAATGAAAAATTCATTGAGTGTCTAACAGAGTGTTCCATTCCTCTTTTGTAGGCGCAGGTTTTTCTTGTCAGCAGTTAATGGCCAGGTTCTCTTCTCTTACACAACTAAAGAATTTCCTCATCCACTTCAGACAATTTTTAGGGTGCTTCTTTCCACACATTTGGATAGTGGGGTGCTGGATTTTCTTATCTCCATTTGATTTATCTATCAGACCTCCAGAATTGAATTCTACCTTACACTTCTTATCCCCATGATACCAGTGAGATTCGTTGATCTCCATTTTGACCTTGAAGGCACATCGGACAATTTCTTCATAGCTCATGAAGTCACGGATCTCTAGGGATTTCCGTAGTCTAGGTTTTATCCCACCAAAGAAGCGTTAAACCTTGTATTTAGGGGTAACGACAAAGCCAAAGGCATATCATGAAATCCTGGTGAAGTTTTCATCGTATTCTTTGATAGATTCATTTTCTTTTTTCTTGATTTCAAGGAAGTCTTTTTCCATATTAAGTCGGAGGGTGCGAGGATAATATTTGTCAAAAAACATTTTCCAAAAATCCTTCCATTCCAATGCCCTGATATCCTCCTCAGGTGTCATGTTTTTTATCAATGTCCACCATTGATCAGCTTCACCCTCCACACAATAAGCAGCTATAAGTACCTTCTGTTGTTCATAACATTGAAGGATAGAGAAGATCTTCTAAATGGAGTTAATTCATTGTTTGGCGACTGAGGGATCAGATGATCCATTAAAAGTATGAGGCATTTGTCTCATGAAGCTCTAGATGGAGGCTTGTTCATTATTAGGGGGGTTGAACATTCCTCTTAACCCATGCTTCTATTAAAAATATTAGTTAGCTAAGAGAGTATATTAACAAATTTTATGATTCCCACTCCCATCAGATTGGAAATATCATTAGAAAAGTCGTCACGTTGATCTTTGCATCGATAGTTATCACGTGTCCTTCTATTAACATCCATTGGATGGAATACAAGTAAAGTTAGGGTTAACACATAGAGGGTAATCCAAAAAAACATACGACTTATAAAATATATTTATTCCCTTATCTTATGAATTTATAGGCTTCAATCTATTTTATCCAGGATCTACTTCACAACATATATTATTAGGAGAATTGTTTTATTCCTTTAATAACGGTTCACACTAAGATTATGAATTTACTAAAGAATATCCCCTGAGAGTGTC
Source organism: Viscum album (assembly GCA_963277665.1). NCBI lineage: Eukaryota > Viridiplantae > Streptophyta > Magnoliopsida > Santalales > Viscaceae > Viscum > Viscum album. Next base: position 1,809,400,935 of record OY728159.1, on the reverse strand, counting down.
GTAACCAACAGTGTAGCAAGTCCCATTGTCGTGCACCAGTTCCCATTCAAGTCTAGCTCAAAGAGGTGTTTTCAGGTTTTACACAAAGATACATCTGTGTCAGAGCCGCCTCTACCTACTCGTATTCTAAAAGGGAGATATTTTATTGATAAACCACTTACTAAATACTCCCCAAAATTTTGGGATGTATTTATTATACTAAGTATTATCCATAAGGCTTCCACTATGGTATTTAAATCCTAATCCCAAAAATAACTAAACCTATCTTCTGATACCAACTATATCAACCCTACTCTTTAATTCACACATAATCATAACTTATTACATAAACTCTTCACTTGATACAACAAAGAATATTGGGTGGTCTAGTGTATTTATGGATTAGGAACATTACATGACAACATAGAATATAAAATACAACATCTTTTTTGAAAACATCTTTTACATGACCACACACATTCCTTCGTACTTAGCATTGCATGGTAAAACCAGAGGACATGCATAATAAAAGGGTGAGATATAAAGTCCAGTAAGGGAGTAAAAATGTATAACATGAAGAATACAGTTCATGTTATGTAATAGTCATATCAATAGATAATAATAGAAACATGAACATAAAGGCATGATATAGAATGATTATCGTAACATGGAAATGTGTCATCAACATTTAACTTGATATTATCATGAGCCAAGGATCACTGCATAAGGAGCATGAGTAATCCCTCATTGAACTTGAATTATAATTTTTAAACCCTCATTGAACTTGAAGTATCATGATATTAATCTTTACCCACTTCATTGGAGCGCTATCAGGGTGAACCCTTCTTAATCATTTCATTTCATTCATAAGTGTGCCACATTGATCATATAACATGGATTCATTAAACATCGTCATTTATTCCACGATATGGGAATGTGGAATTAATACATGAAAATCCATAATCAATAAGTAAATGTGCATAAAGGTGAATACCCTTTATAGATAAATGGGAATGGTATTTACTACATAATTACTTTGGCTTTGAAAATCAAGGTGAAATTTCGACAGCATAGCTGCGCGACATAAGAATTCATAAAAAAAGGATGATGTGAGAGAAAGGGGTGTCTCATAATATTTACATGAAATGGAAAGTAACATGTTAATATAGATACATGTTCCAACATGTGTAATTTAATTTAGATTCATAATACAAAATAATTGGTTGAAGGTAAATTAGGAGAGAGAAATTCTTTACGGAATTTCAGTATGGTAACGGGTGTACATAGAAGGAATTAATGACAGAGAAAGGGGTATTTCATCATTCAAACATAAATAGGGAAATATGGTGGAGGATTGAAATCACACCCCAACATTTTTAATTTAAAATAAAATGTAATAACAATATAAATAAATTTTGTTCAAAAATGAGAAAGGAAGAAATCCCTTACTTGGAAGTGTGATCCCAAAGGCTTGGGACAGGCTTGAGATAGGATTCTTGGGAGCTTGGGAAACCTTGGTAGGATTATAGATATATGAGGGAAGAGGTTGTCTAGCTCTGAATGCTTTTAGTTAAGAGTAAGTGGTAACTTGGTTAGGTTTATATAGAAAAATAGAGGGAATTATTTATTGTTTGGGTTTTGGACACCACACATTAAACTAATCAAAACAACAAACCAAACCATGGATTTTACCCATGTTTTTTTTCAAAGGGGATTGAAAAACATTATTTTATAAGGAAAATGTAAAAACTTATTAAAATATTTGTCTGGATTACGTGGATGTGATTCACACTCTCAAGGAAATCATTTTAAAAAGATAAAATGTTTTATAAGTATTGGAGGGTCCACTACGACTTTGTAAAATAAATAAAACAAACATAAAATCACATTATTTTAAAGGTAAAATATAAATTTTCTGAACATAATGTTCATATTATTTTATTACATCACTATTGGGTCATTATGATGTCATAAAACACATTATATATTTAAACGGTATTTAATTATTACCCAAATAATAAATTTTCTCCGAAAATTATGAGAAATTCAACATTGGATAATTTCGACATCTAGATTTCAAAAATAATATTCATTTTATGTAGATAATTTTCTAAATATGTGAATTTTAACATTTAAAAATTAAAATTGACTTTTATCAAAAATTCATGGGTTTTGACAAAAAAAACTTTCAAACCATAATAAAAATTACAATTGTATACATAAATATTATAAGATCATTTATATTTAAAAAATTTAATTCAGTAATAATATTGAAATATTATTTAATTCATAAATCCATTAATTCATAAAAATATATTTCTTAATTGAATATTCACTAAAAATAATATTTTTTCTTTAAAAACTATTTACAAAGTAAAAAAAATAAAATGAATGTATATTATTTATTTTATAAAATAATAATGCAGAGAATCATAGTTCTAGGGTCTTGTCACATTATCCCTAATAACATTAGAATATGACTTTAGAGTAAGGTGTGAAATGGTGACAGACTCTTGGGGTGGCTCGGATAACATCGCTCAGGTGGTAATCTCTATCAACTTCCAATTCTCCTATAGGCAGTTCAGTTTGAGCTTAATGTGTTGATGCTCATCTTGGTCTTGGTCAAGAGATATACCCAATGATGCTACCTCTTTTCTAAGCTCAAACCAATGAGCTTTGTGCGGATCAATTCTACTAAATAATGTGATCACTTCCTTTGTGTGAGTAAATTGGATTTGTTAAATCTCTATATTTATATGAATCATGTGGTCATTGTTCAATGACAAAATTGGAAAAGGTAACAATTCTCAGTTGTATTTTAAAATCCAACAACAAAAAACCAAGGAAGTTCATATGTTTTGTTTGACCATTTTACATAAAAATACATTTAATTAGATCATGATGAATTTTCATTAATAAAATTTTGGGTCGTTAGACAACTTAATCCTCCAAACAATCATAATCTCAATAGATACTATCTCAGTTGAAAACTGCATAAGCCCAACAAAATGGTTTTCATAAACTGTCATGGCCTTGTCAGCCTACATGAGTTTGAAAAACTCTGAGGCCTTGGCCAATAGAAATGACTCTAGATAGAACTTTTTGGTGAAAATAACCTTGAATTATTTTCACTCTAAGCCATCATGTTTCTTTTCTATCTCCATAATATCCTAATATCTCTTGCTCATCCCTTCTAACATAAAGTTGGAACACTTCACCTTGATTTTTTAGGTGTATCCAATAACCCTACCAAATCCTCCGTTATTATCAACCAATCCTCATCATCTTGAGGATCATTTGAGACTTTGAATGATTGTGGTTTTTTGAAAAGTAACTATTTAGAGGTATTCTAGGGAACATACCTATAAGGTTCCACATTTAGAGCCTAAATAGAAACTATTGTGGTTCATGTCCTAGAGCCTAGATAGTACGCATGATTACCTCAACCAAACATGGGTCCATAGGAGGATTTTATCACTGAGTTTTACCAGTATCTTCCTCCTATATTTGATTCGTACATATTCTAAATAGAATGATGCTACACCGAATCAGAAAAAAACATTGAAGAAATCATGTTAACACTCATACAGAGCAACAAGGGAAATCAATTATAATATATAGAAAAATATATATTTGGATTTCAATATAACCAAATCAAATAGTAAGGAAAAGAATATAAATAATCAAAAATAATTATTTCCCAATCCACCCTTAGTGACTTAAGGTTCATTACGGTGATAGATATCTAGACACTCAATCATAACTACATCCTAAGTCCTGAAAATATTTCACAACTACATACTAACTTCAAGAAAAAATCTCAACCTCCTATAATTCCACTCTTTACCAAACCATCCTAGTTACCCTGGTAACCTAATAACTAAGTCATTCATGACATAGCCTAAAGGGATTACTCAATCTCCATGAGTTTATGAAAAATCACGTGGAATCATAAAAAAAATAAAGTGGGGACGAATTTTCCACAAACATTATAGAAGTAATATAACAAATCAGTATGAATACAAAAGCAAGTACATAGAGAGAAGTATTCCAAAGGTCAAATAGGTAAAAAAACCCAAATTTTTATAGTAAAGTACCAAAAAACTAAAAGAACAATCCAATCCCCAATGACAGAAACTCTATAATCTAAAACATCAATAACTAGAACCACCTCCAATTAGTTCTTTTCTCTTTATCAAACCTTGAAGGAGATTATATTAAAACCTGAAGTCATATGTAGTGTGTCAGCTAAAATAACAGTAGGGTCTCACCAAAAATTCCATAATATTTTCCAACATTTAATTAACCAAATAAAGAGATTTCAATATAACTAAATGTATTTGGAATTTAAAAATTAAATTTAGAAAAATTATTAATTATATTTAAAATTATGGAAATACTTTAAACAAATGTCTTAATAAACCTTTTATATAAAATAGTTTATATAAATTAAGAAGGGATGTAAAAAAACTTACAAACATTTTTATACATTTTTATCTCAAGAATAAATTAGTTAGAAACATGGTTATTTTCAAAAAGGTATGATAGTTCTAGTTTATAGGACTCCTCACACTCAAGGTGAAAAATAAATATGTGTATGCACACATCTCCTTCAACACTGGTCAATAGGACTTCATCATTATCTCTTCATGGATGTGACATGATGAATTTATGTTTTGGAACATTGTAAATCATAGAGTGTTGTCAAGAATACATCAATAAGTACCTAGGATTTAATTTTATTTAATAAACAAAAAATTAAGGGAAATTAATTTTAAAAAAAGTTAAAAATACAATTTATCTCATTAACAAATTTCAAACATTTCAATTTCCATTGAAAAACTTATTTTTTGTCAAAACATTTCATTTTCCATGATAAAATCCCAAGGATTTTGTCAAAACCATTTTAAGACATTTTTATCATTCAAGAATTTATAATCAATTAAGAATTCAATTTCACAATTCACTTTCACGATTTAAATTCAAAAATACAAATTTGAAAAAAAATCAATTTCACAATAAATCCCAAATTCAATGGATTTAGGGTTTCGCCAATTTTATACCAAAACCCAATTTCAAATCAAAATCCCCAAATTCAATGGAATCGGTTTTTTTACAATTTAGTTTGATAAGAATCAAATCCCATACATACAATTAAAAGAAATTTAATCAAATAAATTAGTTTAGGGTTAATTAAATTATCCAAAAAAGGGAACCACCTGCCTCAGCATCACATGATGTCGAATTAAAACACCCAAAATTGAAATCACCAATGAGTGAAGTCATCAAAAAACCAATAATCAAAACTAGGTTTAAGTTTTAAAACAGTGGGGATTAGATCTTACAACAAACACAGATATATAAAAAAACCTTGGGAGAAAAGAGGAGAGAGTTGGAGATAGAGAAAGGTAAGAGGAAACCAACTAGGAGAAGATAAAACATCATAATCTAAGATTCAATTCATTTTTATAGGGGTTTAGAGGTGCCAACAACTTTTATTGGGATCCTCTTATTGAGAAGGAAATGATTTGGGGTAATACTGGCCCATTAGGGACCTAAAAGAGTGGTTTTGGGAATTTAAAAAACAATTCCAGATTAAAAAATACCATACCTATGGTTAAATAGGCATATCCTCAGGGTTGAGACAAACTATGCACCATTTATTTCCAGTTGAATGGTTAAAACTAATTAGGCACATGGTTTTTCAAACAATGTTCCAAACATGAAAAATCCTACAAACCTTGGTTTCCACGTATCTCTCTAGTAGGGTAGAATGTTTGAGAAAACTGTGAACCAACAATGAACCGCCTCAGAACATTCAAAAAATCCTAATTTTCACCCAAATAAATCCCTAATGAATCCCAAACAAATCTTGATAAAAATAAAGCTTTAGGAATACCTGGAATTAGTAAAAGTATGTTATAGTGTATATTATGTAGCCCAATTTATAGAAAATATTATGTATTTTAAAGGATCCAAAATATTGTTTTGTTATATTCTACCTGGTTAAATAAATTATGTCCTCAAAATTTAATTAATACATACTAAAAAAGTTATAAAAGAGTATTTATTAATATTACTCTTGATTTAATTTTCTATCATGGTATCAATGAATTATATTTACTAATAATAATAATAATAATCAAAATATTATGTTTCTTCCATACCATTTGAATTCAATACCTTTCATCGATTGGTGTTAAGAACGATATTAATTTTTCATGAGTTCATATTTCATACCTATAGTGAAAAATAATCCTAAATTTGTTTACGGAAATAAATGTGATCCCCTATTTGATAATGTATACACCTTACACATCTATCATTTATCACACATGGTTCCTCAACTTGGCAGTGCTAGTGGAAAGTTGAGTTTTAATGATAAATTCTATGATGAATTACCATCCTCCCTATAATTCTCATTCAGATCCATGTTAGACCCCTCCTAGCCCTTTTGGAGAGGTTTCTTCCAATTTTTTCATATATTCCCTCTTTGCCTTATCACTTTCTTATGCTTCTAACTCTAACAGTTGACCACCTATCTCTTCACCCACCTATTGCACTAGTCTAGGCATCGCCTACTCCTTAAAACCCTCTCATCCAATTATTGTAGGGGATATATTCCTCTCCACATCCACTATGGGAGGAATTTCATGTTTTCAAATATGATTTCTATGAACCAAACATCTACATGCACACACTATATGGGATCATGTGTTCTTGGGAATCGAACATAATTCTTGTATTTATCCTAGATCCAAAGTCACATGGTGGACTCCCCATTTTTCACCAGACCAATGTGTTTTATTGCTCTATCAATAGAGGTAGTGGGTCGTATTATACATCCACCATTACCTTGGTTCTTTCAACTTCTCCTGAAATATCTTTTTCTACATTATGTGGTGGTGTATTGATGGATAACTACAAAGTTGGTATGTTTTTTAATCCACTTTTATTGTAAAATTAAGATATCTCTATGATAGCTTCAATTTATTGTCTCTACCCCCATCCATTTTTCTAATAAGGATAATGTTTTGGGTAATATAACCATGACCCATGAATGGGGAGTATATTTTTAGAATGTTAATCTATTATGTTAAATCCATTTAAAGGGCCCAAATTAATATTTATATTATAATACACATATATTTCAAAAAGAAACAATCATGAAAGTAGGTATTTTCTTTGATAAAAATACATTTGGGTGGTACACTTAGAGAAGAAACTTAGAAAAATATAGAGGCTAGAATAAAGATCTCATATCCATAGCTAGTTATCACGATTTATCTTATCTAAAGTCATTGAATATGAACCACCTTATTCCCTCTATTAAGGTGGTTGTTTTCACTAATCATTCTTATCATCCTTACATTAATGACATTAACTTGGGTAATGTCCAATATTTCGACACTAAAGGCATCAAACCGTTAATGGTGCCTTTCAATTCACATTTTCCACTCCCACTATGCTAACCAACCTCTTTATTTTCATATTACTATTTGATACTAGATGAATAGATATTCCATAATAAAAGAATATTCCAATACCCTTAAGAAAATTCACTTATTTCATATTCAAACATTTTTTACATATAAAAAATTTAAAATTTTTTACTTCAACATTTTCATCACGTGATATTTCATTAGACACCAAATTTTTTTACTAGGTGGGTTTGTGACTTTGACTATGTTCGCATTTTAAATTATATTCGGTGATGGATATTGTGTCATAATCACAATTTTCATCATTCCTTATCTAATTTTGATGTGTTGTTCATTGAGGAAACATTTTCATTCTCTTTCACACCCATTTTTACTTCTAGTTATATCCATTACTAATACTAAAAGGGTTGATTTTACTGATAAAAAATTAATAATATGGGAAAAATTATCCTAATCATAAAATTAATTTATCATTAAAAAATATTTTTATTTTACATTTTCATGTTGGCTTATGGTTCCCTTATTTTAACGGATATCTATCTTAGAATGATCTTTATTTATTTTAGTTGTGTCATCTTATTGTAGTCATACTAATTTCTCAAATTAACTAGGAAATTATTAATTTATTGAAATTTGTAAAGAAAATATGATCAACCAAAGCATATCCTCATAGAAATTCTAGTGAGTTGTGTGTCCTTAGGCACAATCATTAATCATTAGGGTGATGATCAAGTTAATGCCCAACCAATGATTTTTAGGGTGACTACCCCTAGGTGAATATGTGTCATAGATAAATCCAATTTCTAGTATCCAAATTGGGATATATTACTAGGAAAACCAGTTACTCAAGACTTTATAAATACATTAGAATATCACCCTCCACTTAGACTCAACATCAGGGTTTTTACTAAGGTTCTTCGACACAGTCACAAAAGTTAACTTAACTAGTCTCCAAAAATATCTAAACCAATCACCAAAATAACTAAACCATACTATGATACCAATGCAATTTACCTAATATAATCATACATAGATAATACATTAATAACATAATTTAAACATTACATACAAAAAAAATTACACAACCAAGGGACCAAAAGGATTAGTGTATTGGAGGATAGAAACATAATAACACTTATGTCACATGTTGTAAAAATTTACTCATAACCTAAATCCAATCTAATACATTAGATGATACATAATACACTTCAAATCATAGATAAGGGAAAACATGAGAAGGAGTGAGGTCAAAATATCAGTAAGTGATAATATAACAAAATCTATAATAGTTAGATCATAAACATGTGGAAAAGCATGTAATGAAAAAATATCTAGTTTGAAAAGAAAATAAATCAACTAAAATTAACTATAACCATGGAATATATACATAACACCACAATTGATAACACTTTTACAATGGAACAAGAAAATAAAACATGAAGCATATAACATGAGCAATGAATATAGGAAAGAAAGTGTCATATTCATAAATATAGGATTTATGTACATTGTGAACCTGGATACCTACCAAAATGTTCACTTATAATATTGTGAGTATAGCTCAAAGCCTTAATAATCGTCCATTTATAACGAAGATACTTGATAATCTTGTCACATAACATTTCTATTTCTTGTGATATAAGACTTTATCTAATGAATTAGACTATGATATAGGACCCACCCATCTCATAATCCATAAATTTATATCCAAGGAGAAAAAAATCATCACATATTAAAATAACCCATATATAAGAAATGGGTGTCATTAAATTTCCAAATCATCATATAAGTAACCCTTACAAATAAAATGGGTTTCTTAAAACACCCAAATATCATCATGAATTAAATCATTTAATAATGAAAACATTATCACAACAAATAATCAGATAATAAAAGAAAAACACAGGGTGAAACATAAATCATAACTCTAATGGAGGTAGATCATGCTTAATAAAATAAAAACAAAGTTATGAAAATATATTTTTGAAAAACAAATATTGTATTAATTATTGTAAAATTCATGGTTATGAGTCTCTTTTAATAAATTCTAATTTTATTTTATGGGAAAAGGGACTGAAAATATTTTATGGAATTTGAATTGGTTCAAAAACTCTTCCCCCCAAAAGTAAAAAATTGAACATCATTTACATCGAAAATTCATGGAAAATTAAGTTCAAATAAGAAATAGTATAAGTCAAATAAAGTGTTTTGAGATACCAAGTCCCTTATAGATGTCATAATTCATGGATAGTGAGAAAGAGAATAATTTTTAACCCTTATGATAAATAGTTATAAATAAAATATCCTTTAAATAAATAATGGTTTTAAAAATGAAAATATAAAATACATTAAAAACTTATAATATTTAAGTAATTTGTATATAGTTTTTTAAAAAGGGATGTGAAAATACATTAAAAACTATAAATTTTAAAAAGAATCCTTAATAAAGGGAACTTTAAAAAAAAATTTATAAAAAAAGAAATTAATAATACATTAAAAGATTTTAATTTTTAAAATTAATAATTTATAATAAAAAAATACATAAGGGTTATCAAATGAAAATGTAGAGTGGGTGATAAAAACTTTTATTTTAAAAGGGTGGAAAAACATTTTTAGCACTTTGAAATAACCTGATTGAAAAACCCACACCATTAAAATATTATTACATTTGAATTTTTAAATTAGATAATTAATTATGAAAATAATATAAAATAATTCATATTATCTTCAAAAAATATAGGAGAACTTTGGTATGAAGGAAAGATTCAACAGTAAGAATTGGAGTTATTCTTACTAACGATACACTTTTATTTTAGAAAAAATTTAATCAACAAATTTCATATTGACAAAGTAAAGTAATTCCCCTAGAAAAGTTGTAAATAAAACATAACATCATTGTAGACTATAATATATTAATCATGAAATATTATAGTAAAATAATAGTGATTATGATCTTGTGAAGAGATTTGATTCATGGAAACCACTTACACTCTTTATAGATTTTGAATAAAAAACACTTGAGTTATAGAATGTTAAATAAAACATTGAATATTGTTAAATATAAGATAATAATGATACAAAATGATAGTGGGATATTTTTATTCCACTTAAAAGGAAACATGGTGTTTATTATAAGCACCCCTTGAGGGATTTAAAATTGAGACAAAGAAACCATTACAACATGAGAGGTGAATGGATTAGAGGAATATATAGTATAGATTCTGAAATAAACATTTATATCTCATGACCACGGTTTCTTTATGATGAAGAAATTCATTTCGTTTATAACTATACCACTTAAAAGATAAATAGGTGAAAAACATGAAATCATGCCTCAAAGAAAGTGAACATGAGACAAAAACCCTGTATCTTGATTTATGGATTAGTTGATGATAAAATGACATCATATAAAACAAACATAGTTAACATAATAACCAATTTTATTACAATACTCATCATCATTACCATTCTATAATCCTTTTTATAATTCTTTATCATGAGTATATAAATATTGTATAACATATTATTACTATATGGTGTTAATAACTTTAAATTTTTTACTCATGTTTAATAACTTTGATATTATTACCCATAATTTTAAACCAGGTTCAAAAATTATATATTAATTAATATTCAATAATATATAAATTATATTGATTTAAAATGTTCTTATTTAATCAAATATACATTTTTTATGTTATGTTAAAACTAAATGGATAAAAAGTTAAATAATCAAAATAATATTTCTATAACCATATACTAATCAACATTTACTTAATGTATTATGATAATATTAGTTTTCATGTTCCCATAGTCATCCATAGTCATATTTTAAATCATTTTTCATGTAAGTGGTTAAACCAAACTAGATTTGAGAAAACCATATCTAGATTGGTGAGTTTGGTTAAAGTTGTGTTTTTATAAATATAATTTTAATAGAATCATTATGATATTTTTATGTTTTTATTATGCTGAACAGGATTTTAATGTTTTTAGATAATTTATTAAAATCTAAATAAAAATTAAAAAATGTTTCATCATGGAGAAGGTAAGTCGCATGGATGCCCGATTAGTGTTCTTGTTTCTCAACACAGGAGAGGGGGTGAAGGTCGATATTAAATTGAATTTTTAGAATCATAATTATTTTGGATATATATTTTTTATTTATAATTACCACTATTAATACTTTCTATAAAAGGAGGTAATGAAAAAAACCATGTTTCTTTATGGAGGGGGAAGTGTGTGTAATGAACTAACGATGATTTTTTTGTTTCCTAAGTAGTTGAAAATGAATAAATAAGGGTTATTCCATTAATATAATAAAATATAATTATAATAATTATTATTAATTCATTATTTTATAATGGTGATAATATTTTATAAAGATCAATATTATGAAAAAAACATAAAAATGAGTTAATACCCAGAAAGCTTAGTAAGAGGCAAAACCCCTGACCATTTATTAAATTAAAGAAAAATTACAGCAAAAAAGCCCCACAAAACCAAAATAGAAATGACATACCATCAAGATCAAACCCGTCACCACCACCATGGACAAAAGCTTCATCCACAATCGCTGATTCCCATTCCAAGTGTTTGTAATGCTTAATTACCTTGACATACTTCCTCCTAATATTCAACCGCTCCAATGAAAGGAGTTAATTAGTAGCTTTCATACCTTTATTGAAAGACCCGGTTGGCATTGTATTTTGGCAGAGAAGAGTAGTCCATCCTTGGACTTATTTACAGTGAAAAAATCATATCCTCTTGGCTCCCAAACACCACCTTCTTCCCTCCCTGGACAACATCACTGCATGAGGTCTTGATCGAGACACCATCATTCTTTTTCTCACTATCAAACATATCCCACCATTTAACATGGATCTGCATATCTTGATAATTCTCTAGTCAGTTCTGATGGAGCTAGCAATTAGTGTCAATCACAGCTAAGAATTGTGGGTTTTCCAAAAATTCCTTACCTTCACATAGCATCTTTTTCTATGATCTCATTTGTTGTAGCATCCTCCTACAATGTGATCTTGGTTTGCATGTTGGAACCATCTTGCTTATCCCCCTCCACACCCTTTTTCTCTATCCCTTGAAACCGATTTCCCATGGGAATAGTGACCATCACACCTTCATTAACAATAGTTTGGCCCATGAACCCAGTAGCACAGACCTCTGAAATCCCCCAAAGATAGACGATCATCACATACAGTTGACTCCAAATTTCCCACTGCTCTAGGATGATTCCCTTTAGACCATGCAACATCCTTTCTGTTGCCAATCCACCGGTCTTCAGAACCAGAATCACCCTTACTAGAGGTACCCCTGTCAACTACCTACTTTGCACCATCCCCCACCCTCAGATCAGTTTTAAACCTATCAAAAACTATAGTGGCCATCAGATTGGAAGCGGGCACTGCCTTTTTCCCACTGTCACTGCACCTCGGTTCACAGAACCAGAATCCTTAACATTTACCACATCGGGCAACTATCCTTTCCCATCTCTTGTACTCACCTTCAGATTAGACATCATTCTTCTACCTTCAGCATGACAGTGCGACACCAGATGCCCCAGACGACAACAATTCGAGAAATAGCTAACCCAGGACTCAATGAACACAACCTATTTCTATCTAAATCCCACACCAACAGCAATCCAAATCAAATCCACCGAGGGATTCTACACGTCTATATCAACACAGATGCACGGGTTGATGGGATGACTCCCAGTGGAGGTGTAGACATCAGAATAGAGAAATCGAACCACCATATTTCCAATCATATAGATAATTGCAGGATTTTGAAAGGTTAAAAGAAGGTGAGGAAAGCTTACCCATGTCTCAATGAAATATGGGTCGCGATTCATGCACAGGTCGAATGAACATCTAAGAATAAAGAACTAGCATCCACTACAACGACGGTGGGAATTGGACCAGGCCCGGATCAGATCATCCTCTCAGGAAAACTGAATCATGATATGTCACTTATCAAAAAGACCAACAATCGTGTAGTCTTGCAGGTTCCATTTTCTAAACACAAACCTATCAAACTCATCTACATAGGGCCGACGATTGTTGAAGCGGGCAACCAGAGTCAAATCCACATTGCTTGATGCTTTGTAGAACTCAGACAGTGAAATCGGGAGTTGAGGTCCAACAATATGCAGGTCAAAGACCTTCAGACATATCACAATCATTGGGAAGTACATGAGGAATCTAGGCTTATAAAAGGGGGTAAATGGTTTCCTTGAGATCAGAGGCGGCAGAACAATTTCATCCTCCCCCCTTAGAAGTTCCCATGAAATTTAATGGATTATACATACTATGAGTGACCAGGGTCTTATGTTTGTTATATAAACTTATATTGGTAGTAAAAGTATATAGTTTAAAGTAATAATTAAATGGTTATATATATATAATTGAATGGTTCTAGTGGTATCCCTTTATAAGGGGTTAAAGGGGTACTTTAATAATCAATCATCATTTTTAAGTACTTTCATGACGCTATTACAAGGTCAATGGCTCCAAAGTTACAAAATTATGGATTTTGGGGTGAATTAGGGTCAATAATTCTGCAAACATGTGTTTACAAACATTTTTTAAACATGTTATAAGATTTTTACCATTAAGTCTTTTCATTTTAATTTTTACATTTACACTGGGTACCTTGTTTTTTAACTATGTGATTTTATGTCTTATTTAACATAGAATATAACCCATATAACCAAATTTCTATGTTATGGAACTAAATTGAAAATATATTTAATCCAATTCAATTGCTAAATATTATAAAATTAAATTTTAAATTAAAACGGATAATGTGTTGTTGTAGTAGGAAAATGATATTTTTTAAAGTTATGGACTCTTATTCATCTTCGGTATTGATTACCAATTAAATGACTGTTAATAAATTTAATTATTTTTTTATACATAATATTATATTCATTATTTAAAATATTTCTGCTTTAATTTATTTTTTATAAATTCCCTAATATTAATAAAGCAATAATTTTAAAATAATTGTTCCACTATTATCATGGTAATTGAAAATAATCCAAAAATGAAATATTACATATTAAATAGTATAAAAATATTAGATTAAATCTAAGAATCAATTTATAAAATTTAATTTCTATTTATAGATAAATTAATCTTAACTTTACCTCATGTAACGTGTTGAAACCCATTTTTTAGAAGAGTTTATTTTTAAGAAAAAAAATATTTATTATTAAGATAAAATCATAAATTAAATTTACTTAAATGATTTTAAAATAGTTATGATTATTTAAAAATTATTCATTTAACCGTAAAATACATCAGAAAATTCCTTTAATCATGTTATAATTAATTAAATAAAATAGTTTAAAAATAGATTTCATTAAATATCTCTATATACTTTCAAAATGTTTAGAATAGGTTTATAAATTTTACATATTATTTTTAAATTACATATAATACTTATAATATATAATTTTATTGGAAAAGGTTTCAAAATATTTCAATGAATTAATAAAATAAAAAAATTTCATAATAGTGTCAGTAGTAATAAAATCAGTATTTTTATGATTCACATGAAAATAAACTGTTTTATAAAATTATAAAAAATCATCATGAGATAATTTTTTTAAGGAATTAAAAAATGAATTTTTCGTTATAAAATTTTAATTCTAAAATTTTTAAATATATATTTTTAAAATAAAATATATTATAAAAAGAAAATAACTTTTATTAAGAATAACCTTTTCAATATTAACTCATATTTATATTTTACCTTCTAAAGGAAATAAATATTAATGGTATACCATATTAGTTTTTATTATAGATTTATTAAAAATGTTTTATTAATTTTTTGGGTTTTTTATATAGGCATGGTCTGTAGAACAAGTTATAGAACATTGTTTGTATTTTAAAGGATCTAAAATCTCAAGACATTTCAAAAAAACTTGGAAAAAGTTCTCTTTAATTAGACAATAATAGACCCCCTTTTATACACCTCAAAGGTTACACTCATAAATATAACTTTGGGAATGGATACGTAAGAAAGATGTGTTCTCAACACTCAGTAAGGGAAAACCTTTCAATATTTCCTCGAGAATTAGAATACAATCACGTGATAAAACATGGTCATGGGATAAATATAATATTTATATAACATTGAATAATAATATTTTTTCATAAGTCATGATATAATAACTTTTAATATCAAATGAAAAAAATACACCATCGAATAAGAGTATGAGATAATAAACAATATCCACAGAGCATAATTATAATCATATGACATAGAATTATAGAATATCATTACAAAATAGCATAGCAAGGATTTATGGGACAAATTTAAGAATAAGTAAATCATAACATTATGAGAAAATTTCATCATTCACACACATTATGTTTTGAATAAACAAGATAGCCAGAAATAACATTATGAAAAAACATGATTCCCTCACATAAAGTTGTGAAAAACAAATTCCCATGCATAACATCATTATCTCATTAGATATAAATAATTAAATAATGAATTTTATGGATATATAGGACCCCACCCATCATAATTAATACATATGTGTCCTATAGGATATCAATAATTCATCAATCTATGAGAACCTATGGAAAGAAAATGGGTTTTATATCATCTCAAAATCGTATTATATAACATTATATCAAAAGTAAAATTATTGAGGAAAAATATTAAACCACCAAAAAATAATCCTTAAAAAAGTAGTTTAGTTGGTGATTTATACAAAATAACTTTATAAGAGCAATAAATATTTAATATAAATTGGAAAATGGAAGTGAAATCATGAAAATAAATTCCTTAAAATATTTTAAATCTTTTTGTAAAAAGGTAAAGTTGTGTGACACATTCAAAAATATATTTTAAGAATGTAACTTGAAAACCCTAAAATAAAATGGTAAAATAAATTATATAAATGGTTCCTTAAATAATATATAATTTTTTTCTAAATTAAATATGGAATGTGATATAGAATTTACCATTGTCAAAGGAAAAGAACTTTTCAAAATTAAAAATACCATTATTGAAACCCACGTCGTAAAAATAATGATAATTATTCTCTTTGGTAAGAGGTAAAGAAAATTTTGAATGTTATAATAAATAAATCATATTAATATTTAGAAATAGGAAAGGATAAAAAAATTTGGAAGAGTAAAAAAGGATATTGAAGAAAAGTTTGCTATTTGGAGTGGATAGAAATTATTCTTAACATCACAAAATTTTAAGAAAAAATAAATTCATTAATAAAGATATATTTGATTGAAAAATGTAATTCCTTAAAAAATAATTTAAGGAAATATAATATCAGCTCTGGATAAAAAAGTAATATTTTAAAACCATAGTAAAAGAAAAATATTTATCGCTCAAGAAAATATGTTGAGTCAAGAAAATTCATTAGCATTGATTCCAATGGAGAAGGACGTATTCTAAATTTCAATATAAAATTTTTTGACACATTAATAATATTGTATATAACATAATTAATATTTATCAAAAAAAATAATCATTTGTGTCTATTTATTTCATAATTTCTACTTGTTTTTAGTTATTAATAATTATTAATTAGTTGTTTTAACTTTTAAATTGTTTTTTTTTGCATTACTGTTTTGGTTTTCACTTGATATTTATAAGTTATTCATCTATTGAATGGTAAAGGTAATTTAAAATAAATGTAAATAATAGTTTATGTATTTCCATGTTCACATAATGGTACTTTTAGGTATGATTTTTATAGAAATAATATAAAACATGTTGATTTTGGTAAACTCTATCATAAAAAGAGTTTGTTTATTAACATCAAGTTTAAATAAAAATATTTACATTAAATAATTAGATAAAAAAACAAAAATTATATATTAATATATTTTTTTCATTAATTATGGTTCAATAACCTTCCATTATAAAAATTCATAGCATCACTCATGTAGGCGGTTGAACTGACCAAAACAAGAACACACTTGAATTAATTGTGTTAGAATGATTATGGAATGATTTTATTATACTATAACTATTATAATAATATGATGAAATTGAAAATTTAAAATTATTTTATAATATTACCAATATTTAATGTTTATTAATCATTCATGATATAATCATTATAACATAGTTCACGTTAGTGGTAAAATTGACACAAATAGAAGCATTTTATAAGGATAAAATGAATTAGATCAAGATTTTTAATAATGGAAATATTACTTTTAAAAAAGATTATTGATTCTAAAATATTGATAATTTAGTGATAAAATATAATTAATATGTTTTATAAGGATAATAAAGGGAAGAATTATTAGAGAATATAAAATACTTACATAGAATAATTTAATTTTCTCTTAAAATCCCTCTTGATTTTAAAGGGAATTGGGAAATATATATAGACCAGAAGCTCAATAAAATGGGACAGGATTATTTTAGAATGAAATTATAAAATTTATAGGGGATAATTGTAATATTTGGAGTGGATTTGAAATGTTTTTGGAAGCCTCTTTTTATAAGTTAAGGGAGTGGCATTTTGGTAAAAATAGTTTCTTATTATTAAAAGGAATGTCATATTCAAGTCAAATGACACTAAAAATAAAAAAAGAGAATATAAAATGATTTTTTCAATAATAATCTCATAAAATCATTCCAAGACAAAGTTTTGTGAAATTTAATATTTTTACTCCTTGATTTAACACTTTTATCATTTTTATCCTAGAGCATGGTGATAAATTATTATCCAAGTAATTTATTTTTATAACTCAAAATGAAATAAACCATTCAAAATTTTTTAAACAATATAATTTAAAATATAAAAAATAGTTTAATATGCTCAATTTATAAACTCAATAAAAATGATTCCAAAAAATAAATGTATAATTCATTAAAACTTTTTTTATAAAAACATGTTTTTTTTAAAAAAATGAGTTTAGTATAAA
This sequence comes from Viscum album, assembly GCA_963277665.1. Taxonomy (NCBI): domain Eukaryota; kingdom Viridiplantae; phylum Streptophyta; class Magnoliopsida; order Santalales; family Viscaceae; genus Viscum; species Viscum album. Next base: position 1,809,382,574 of record OY728159.1, on the reverse strand, counting down.
ATTATGAAGGTTACTAATTTTTATGAAATTAATTGGTTTATTATTAACCAAATAATATCTATGTTGATTTTAATTCAATAAAAAATAATAATTTTATCTCATTGAAACTTAATTAAAAAAAGTGCTAAAATAGTTTTTTTTTTGAATAAAATATAACTTATGTTTCAAAAATTCATGAATCAGTTTCCCAAATCAACATAGTAGTTATAACTTATTTATTTTATTCCTTAAATTCATATTTTTTTATGTAAGGGTTTAATGTATTTTTAATTATCTTTTATATCATAATTATTTCAAAAAAGTTTCATTATTCATAAAAATGGTATTTTTAACTATTCACCTAAAAATCAATCATTTTGGAAAAATATAAAAAATAAAACCAAGTATAATATTGATATTATGAATTGAAAAATAAATTTATTTTTATAGTTTCCAAATTATAAAATTTATAGAAATCAAATTTAATACAAAAACGCATAATATGGTAAAAATATTTTATAAAATGACTTATATTAGAACACCTTTATTTCAATGCCTAATGTGATAAAATATAGAATTTATCAATAATTATATGTTTTTATCATCTTAAATCCAACTTAAAACCCCATTATGTCATTTTTATTATATCTAAGGGAAATATAAGTAGTGTTGGTAGTCATAGGTGGTGATTTAGCAAGCATGGATCTCGTAGTGATTTTAATGAGCTTCAGCATCCCATATTGATGATTTCACTCAAGAAAAACATGTTGAAATTAAACTTAGGCTTGTTCTAGGTAAAACCCTAGTAATAATAACTCTTTAAAATCTCATAGAAATGAGATTTATAAGGTGGAATCATACTACTATATGTTATTGGTTTTCCTTTCTAAATAAATTTCATATTTTGGTAATACCTATTTATACCTATCTATTCAATGGTTATATTATAATGGTAATATTTAATAATTTTGTTTCATTGGTATATTTCAATTCATTTTAATTCTGTTTTTTCTCTGGAAGAATTTACTCAAAAAAATATTTAATAAGAAATATTAAGTAAAATCATAGGTTATTACATTATACCACCTTTAAAAGTAATTTCTCCTTAAAAATTCCCTTTCTTGGATAAAACCATGTAAGAGGAATTTTTTTATATTATATACTTAGGTTCCCACAAAGATTTATCAAACATGTTATTCCACCAAATAACATTAACCATATGAATGTTATTGTTCCACAACACCTTATCCATTTGATCAATAATCTCGACTGGTTATTCCTCTTATGGGAGATCATGTTCAAACTACACAACTTCTGAGTTCAGTTCATGTAAATGGTTTGGTATATACTTTCTCAAATGTGAAGTGTGAAACACATCATGTAATTAATATAGGTGAGAGGGGAGGGATATGATATAATATATATCCTATACATGATAATGAATATTGAAGGGACTAATGTATCTAGTCCCATCCTTCCCTTTATTTCCAAGTCTCATAACCTTCTTATAATGAGACATCTGAAGGAATAATTTTTCAACCCCTTAAAACATAAAATCTCATTATGGTTATTAATATTTTTTTTTTGAATTCCTTATTCTTTTATATGTCTCTGAATGTTTTAGACTTTTTATATCATTTCATGGATAAGATTAGGCATTATCAACTTACTCCCTACAAATTCATCCCATTAGGTTGGAGTCTTACACCTCTTCCCATATAAAGCATCATATGGTGTAATTTGAATACTAGAAGGGAAATTCATATTATATAAGAACTATAATAGGGGTATGTGTCAATCTTAATATCCTTTTAAATCCTTTTAACATGATCTCAGTATATCCTCTAATGTTTGAATATTCTATTTAAACTGATCATCTATCTAAGGGTGATAAACAGTGCTAAAAATAAAATCTTTCTCTAATTATTATTGAATACATATCTTGAACCATAGGGTACACCTCATATATCAGTCAGATACAATGGTTATTGGTACACTGTTTAGACTTACTACCTCCCTTATATATATCTTAGTGAGTTTTCTTTCTAAAAAATATTCATTGATGTAAGTAAAATGTGATGACTTCATAAGGCGATCGACTACCTCCCAAATGAAATTATGACCTTTAAATGTATTGGGGGACCTATGAAAAATTCAATGGAGGTATTTTCCTATTTCTAAACTAGTATGGTTAATGGATGAATCATCCCCTTAAACTTCAATCATTCATCCTTGATGTTATGATATATCAAGCAACGAGATATGTACTCTGCAATTTCCCTCTTCATGTTATCCCACCATATGTTTTTTTTTATATTAGTATAAATATTTGTGCATCTTGGATTAATAGAGAAGGATTATTTATATGAATAATTCAATAATTCCATTTTTATTTTAGGTTTTGATCGGTCATATATCTAGGTTCCAAATATTATAACTCAATATATATCAAAGTTAAATTTTTGAATATTTCCTAAACTTTTCTATAGACTCGTATCATATTTCCGACATTTTTAAATATTTACATAGATGTATGGTTGAGAATTAATTTGGGAAAAAAGGATCTATACCATTTATTTAAAATTTTAATATCAATCCTTTTCAAATGAATTATTATTGTGTCATTTTACACCCTAGTCGTGGATAAAGTTGTTTGATCTTCATACTCGATTATTATCCAACTTGTTAGCCTTCCATTGGTGGTAATATATTTAGAATTCATAGCATTTGATCAATTTCAAAAATCTACTTTAATGAAAGTTTAAATCTGTTTTTATCTATATTCCACGATCTTATGATCAACATATATATATATATATCACACTTTTCACCATTGAGATAATTCTTCCAAATCATTAATGAAAATATCACTACCACCTGCTCCAAAGCATGCATCGGGAAATTTTGTCTTGAGTTTTAAATTGGCGTGAGGCATACCCAATTACCATATCATTATATAAGAGGATGAATACCAAACACTTTAATGAAGAATAATAGTATATTATAGACCCTTCTCCATTGTAGAGTATTGTAAGTACATGTGTAGTGACCAATCTATTTTTATACTCCTTAAATCAGTCCTTAAATTCTTCAATATGGAAGAACCTATCTCCTTTCCATGTTAACATTGTTAGGTTATTTCACAATTTTAATTATTTATCATAAACCATCGGTATTATCCCCCTAATCTAATAAAACTTTTTATTTCTACCACAGTTGTAAGTGTCATCCATTATTCGATCATGTCTATCTATGATGGATCTATATATATACCCTCTTGTGATTATATAACCTAATAAGGATGATTCTTATAGCCAAAATTCACACTTTATAATCATATAATATAATATCCCCTTTTATAGGGTATTTATCTAAATACTCAAAAACTTTTCATGCTTTTCTTTACTCTTAGAATATATGATAAAATCTTCAATAAAGACTGTAAAAAAATTCAAGGTATTCTCTAAAGACTCTATTCATCAGTTTCATGAATATGAAAAGGGAATTTTTAACTCTATATGGAATAAATATGAATTCATAGTGTCCATATCATGTACACATGGTTATCTTAGTTATATCTTCTCTTCTTATCTTTAATCGATGATATCAAGATCAATGGTCAATCTTCGATAAATATTGATCTCCTATGAGTTGACCAAATATGCCATCGATACAAGGTTGAGGGTACTTGTTATTGATTATGATTTTATTAAAATTATGATAATCAATGTATAGAGTAATTGATCTATCCTTATTTTTGACAAAGATGATAGGCATGCCCTCTAGTGAATCACTATAAAAGATAAACCCCTTGTACAAATTCTCTTTGTAGAGTCCCAAGTTTTCTATATTTAAGTAAAACTATGTTTGATAGCTTCCTCCAAATATAATATAGAATCCAATATATATATATACCATTTTAAGGTACCTGTATAAATAGAAGGTATATATAGTGGAAATAAAATTATGAGATATATATATATATATAATCATATAAAAATCACATTAAATATCGACATAATTAATACAAGTAAGAAACTAAAAATACATATTTCTAAAATTTAATTATTTTCAATTATAATATATTTTTAGATGAATATAAGATTGAAACTATATTATTTGGTAAATTATAGTAAAGATAATAGTTAATATAAGAAAAAATTAATTTTTATATAAAAATAGTTTTTCAATATATTTAATATATTAAATTACAAATAAAATTTATAAATTTTAGGTTGTTATTTTAAAAAAAAATAACATAATTTTTTGAACCATCGGGTCTATATTATCTTAAGATTAATTTTTTTAATAATTCTATATATATTTATTTTTAGTTTAATTATGCAAAATACATTATTACAGATAACATGACTTTTATGACATTATTAGTACATAATATAGATTTTAAATTAAAAAAACATTTTTATAAAACTAAATATTTATTTTATAAGATACTTTATTTTTTAAAAAATTCATTTTTGTTACCATATTTGAAATATTAGAATTCGGCCTATATTATTCAAAATAATAATAATGAATACGTTATACATTAAGTACTTTAAAATATATTTATATCACAATTAAAAATTGAAAAAAATGGATTTAAAAAATTTAATCATTATGCCCAAATTATATAATAAGGAATATTTTTTTAAATGATAAATTACCTAGGTAAAAAACTAAATACCTTGGATAAAACTAAAATGATATAAATGAGAAACCTAAGAGGTAAAGGGACAAACTTGTTAAATAATGTTTTTATTGTGTTTTGTAGGTGTCTCTAAACATTATATCTTCTCATATATATTATTTTTTATTTTTGGAGCCATATTATATAATAGTGACTTTCCATTATTGAATTTTTTTTTGTATTTACAAAAATACAACTCATTAACACTTATAAAAGGAGAACTCTTCTCCTCACTTACCCTCACACAAAAACCCCATAATTACATCCCAAAATCTTCATAATCCGCTCTTACACACTACTATAAATATTAAAGCGATAATTTTCTTCTCAAAATACAATCCATACATTTTTTAACCCCCTTCACAAAGGAGATAACCCTAATAGTGAGGGGTAGATTTATACCTATTTCTTTCTCGTTTATTTTTCATTATATGAATTTCTTATCTATAAAATAAATTTTCACAATTTAAAATTGATAACTAAAGTATTATTATTATACCAATATGTTATTATAATTGTTTAAAAAACATTAACAACCATTCCAACTTTCTTTAATAAAAATAAAAAACGTGTATTATGTGTGTGTGTGTGTGTGGACTACCACCTCCTCTAATAAACATGTTTTGTTTTTCAATACCACCATCCAAGATGGTTTTATTTTATATTTTATGAGTATATATGAAATATTTATATATAATTAATATATATCATTAATATTTTTCTTTATAGACAATAAAAAAAGTAACCATTGTTATAAGGTAATTCATTGATATCCAAAAATAACCAAAAACTAGTTTATCTCCATATTCAACTTCATAAAATGAGTCTAAAACTCAAATGTTATGGAATTATAATAGTTTATATCTTTATAAAACATAAACTCTAGTCTATTTAATTGTTTTTAAATGATAATATTTGGAATAAAAGAGAGCTCAACACCTCTTTTATAATCCTAGTTCAAAACGATATTCATTATTAACACCCAAAGTTGAAAAAAGATTATAATAATTAATAAATGAAGAGATTTTTTATTAATGATGAGTATAAATATATATCTATATAAATAAGGTCATTAAATATTGAATGACGATGTTTATCTTTATGATACACGTGGTTAAATCACTTTCTTGGAAATCAAGGGTAGAGGTAAATGACTTGGTAACTCAAAATCCTTTCTTTCAGTTATAAATTTTTTATTAAAATGTTTTCTAAAAATAATTTCAGTTTTTATGATGTTATGAATTTTATTTCAAGGTAAAAAGAAATTTTGATCCAAATAAATTTCCATGAAATGATTTATTTTCACTTATTTTTATTTTAAAAAAAGAATTCATTTTTTATAAAAATCTTTTATCAAGATTTAGTTTTCATTATATTAAAAGTATATACCTCTAATAGAGTAATATTTAATGTTTCAATATACATTTTATTTAATTATATGGATATTTTGTATGATAACTTTTTCAGTATCACGTGATTTATTTCATGATATTGTTTTATACCATTTGGATGATTTATGAAATCCATTTTTTTGTCATGGGTTCTTTATGAAAATTGAATGATTTGTGTTGGATGTTTTACAAAACATATTTTATTTCCATGGGTAATTTATGAAAATTATATTATTTCTATTTTTGATCATTTCTGAACCACATTTTACATCCATGGGTTCTTTATGATGTGAAAATTGAATTATTTTTAAGTAGCACATGTAAGTATAGATAAATTATTAGTGGGCTATTATATCACCCTCCAATGAATTGGTTAAGAGTTTATGTCGCATGAGATAGGTATTCAGAAGTACTTTTTTTTCTCATAAGTATGGGTGTTGATGGTTTATCTCATTAAAGTAATGATTCTCTATGCTAATGTTTTCCATAGTATAGGGATTTAATTCATTATTATCTTATACTCTCATGATTCATGGTTAATACTAAATTATTCTAATCCATGTTGTAGTTATCATATTTCCATGTTGATATTTTGTGAATTTAAGTTATTATTCCATATAATTAAAATCACTCTAATCTTTTAAAGTTATCAGTCATGATGTAATTATATTACTCTTATTATCATGTTTATATTTATTCTTATGAACTCATCCTTAATGAAATTTTTATTCACTCCTTAACAAGTGTTTGAGCTCCCCCTTATCATATTTATTCATTCCCCAGGTTATGAGGATGATTCTTTCTAATGATATCTATAGATTATAGTCTATAATGGTTCATTTAATGAGAAATGATTGTTTTTTTTGTAAAATAATCTCATTATGAAGCTAGTATCAAAAAACATTGAACCTATTGGTCTTTAAGATATTATTATTTGTGCAATGTTTGGTTTTTAATCTTATAAAGAATATAAAATAAAGGAATGTTATATTGGGTCTCTATAGTTGATATCAGAGAAATTTTTTAGTTATTTTTGGATATTAGAGAATATATTTTGAGAATTAAGGTTAGAGAAACTTCGTAGAAAATCGTAGAGATTATTATAATTATAAGATGATATCCTAAAATTTTGATAAATTTTAGAGTGGGTGGATTTCTTATAAAATACATCTATGTATGGACACTAGAAAGTGGATAAAGGATTTGGAACAATTGTACCAAACGATAATAACCTTTAAGAGGGAATGTTGTCTATTAAATCAACTATGAATTCATTAATGATAAAGAGTCCTAATAGAACACTTGGATAAACACTATCAGGAAATATTTCTTAGGATGAACCCATACTTTTTATGAACCATTTTGAAGGATTTATTTCTCAGTTACTTTGAGGGATTAGGATAATAAGTATGAGAAACCCCAATAAGAAGTTAAACTAATAATGAAATATGTTTCTAAAATAATTATACACTAACTTATTAGTGTTAAAGAATAAGATATTTTAAGGTTTAATTCCTTTCATTATATCTTTTTTCTTCTAATGTTAATTGTTTATCACTCATGGTAAGTCCTTTTTTGATTTAGTAATGGATATAATGAAAATTAATCGAGATAACAAACGATGTGAGAGATAATGTGATGGTTCATCAAATGAAAATCCCAAAGGAATGGGATCTAGAGAACAATACCAAATAAAATATATTAGTAATCCATCTCACTATAAAAATAATAATGTGGACCACATTATGCTCTTAGTCACACCAAATAAAAAGTATCATATTATTGAATCTTTCATGCAACAGTGTCCACCCTCTTTCAGTGGTTCTTCAAATCCACTTATCCTTGAGAAATGGATTGATGTGAGGGAAAATATATTTTACATTCCCCAATGTTTAGAGCATAAGATGTTTTTTGGTTATTTACAATTTGGAATGTGAGGCTGAATAATGGTGGAATTTTATTAAGAATTAAATGAATAAATTAGAAGTAGACTCAATGGAATGGGAAGAGTTTACAAAAGTTCCCTTTGTAAAGTATTTTTCTTGGGATCATCCCATGAAAATGGAGAGGGAATTATGGGAGATAAAATAAAAGGAGAACTATAAAGACATATGAATAAAAAATAAAGATGATTTCATGATATGCCTCATGTTTTATCTCTGATTTATAAAGTAAAATCGATCATTTCTTCAGTGGATTAAAACATAGTATTTGAAAGGATTTTTCTATAAGATAATTTTGAAGTAATAAAGAGATTTTTTTCTATTTGATAAATTTGGAGATGGATTTTAGGGTCACTCAATACTCCAGAGAGGGAAAAACTAAGGCATGATACCAAGGTAACCTTGATGCTAAGTCTCATGGGTGACGAAATTTCAACCCCTTCATAGAAAAAGTGTCATAGGAAGTTCTATGGTGGTTTCCTTATATTATTAGGAAAGTGTTTTAGTTTTCTAAATTATTCCACCAAACCCATGACTACATAAGTAAGGATAGGAGGAAAAATAACACAATAATAGTGGAGAAGGTCCCAGCTAATGATTTACTTGCACTGTAATCTTTAAAGTGAAAGGAGTTTTGACACTTTGTGAATAAATTCCCTAACCCTCAGACCGGTGATGAAAATAGACCCCAATTTCATGTACATTTTTTAATTATGGTTCATCTTATTCACTCATATAACAATTTTTTTTAAAGAATGTGGAATCACCACCTCTAACAATCAATATAAAACTATCTGTGAAATCACTTGAAGGTATAATGATTTCATCTAAGATTTATAAATCAACTCTAATTGATAATTATATTAGGATACTTCATGTAGATCTTATTATTATTCCTAGGTTGAATTTGACATATTATTGGTTATGGGTTGTCTTTACCTGTATAAATAGCATATCAACTATTTAGATAAGGATATATCATTTCTTATCCCAAATCATCTTATTATCAAGTATCAATTAAATGATTCTTCTATACTCACTATTTAAGAAAAGTCTGTAATATAGCTTATGATACCCAAAATATATGAACTATTTAATAAACTGATCATAGATGAAGTCAACATTGATGAACTTCCTTATTTATGGTAATATATAAATATATTTCTAGATGTCCTATCTATAATCCCCCTAGATAATGACATTGATATTTCAATTGAACTTGTACTAGGATCCATGCATATCTCAAAGAGTCTATATATAACATCTCTTATTTAATTGAAAAAAATAATGATAAAGCTAAAGGATAATTTGAAAAAGGGTTTTATCCACCCTAGTGATTCACCATAGGGAGAACCAATACAATTTTTTAAGAAGAAAGATATATCAATGAAACTTTTTATTTACTATTGTGATATTAACAAGATCACCATTAAGAATAAATATTTTTTACCATGTATCAAAAACTATTTCGATCAACTCATAGGATCTCAGTAATTCTGGAAGATTGGTCTTTGATCTGGATATCATCAGTTAAGGGTTAAAAGGGATATATCTTAAAAATAGAATTCTAAGTAAGGTATTGACATTATTATTTTTTATTTATTCCATTCAAATGGACTAATTTCCCCATTATCTTCAAAGATCTAAATTGTAGAGTCTTTTAGGAATACCATGATTATTTTTTTGTTGCCTTTATAAATGATACTATTATTTATTCAAATATAAAGGAAGATCATTTTTATATTGTGTTAATGACTTTAATAAAGGTTAATTTTTATTCCTAACTTAGAAACTATGAATTCTTCATACAAAATTTGTAATTCTTGTGACATGTAATCTCCAACAAGGGAATATCTATAGATCCATCAAAAAAAGAATCTGTTGAATAATGTCCCAGAAAAACCACGGTATTTTATATCCCCTTTTTCATGATTTATCTAGATATTATCAATTATTTATGGTAAATTTTCAATGAATATTGAATCCACTAACCAAGCTCACTAGAAAGGGAGTTATGTTTCATTGGATAGAGTGGTCTAATGAATTTATAATGAAACTAAATATGATATTGGTCAAAGCACTTATACTTACATTAAACTTCAACGACTAAGGGTTTATAATAAATGTTGATGCCTCAAAGATGGACATGGGATTCATGCTAATGAAAAATGAAATGGGAAATTCTTGTATCTCCTAAAAATTAAAAACTCATGAGAAAATTACCAAACACGTGACATGGTTCTATATGCTGTGATATTTTCATTAAAATTTTGGAAGCATTATCTAAATATTAATAAATTTCACATTCATATCAACCATTATATTTTTAAATATATATTCACACATGAGTTAAATATAATCCAAATGTGATGGTTGTAACTGATCGAAGATTATGACTACTTAACACATTACCACCATGGGAAGGAAAACAAGGTGGATAATGATATACGTATGAAATATCATTATACCATATCTATAATGGGGGTTGAAAGATGCCCAATATTCATTTATTTTCAAAGGTTTAATCTTGAACTCATAAGGTAAGGTGATAAATCATGTCATTCCCAAGTGACTACTCAACCATCCATTCATGTGCAGATCAATGAAACATATAAAGATGATATAGAGTTAAAAAATATAAAAAATATTTCATATTTAAAATTTGATAATAAAAATTATGTTATAAGGTTTGGGATCCGGATAAGTGTCTTATAAAAACCAAAATAGAGGAGGTAACTTTTGGATGTGATCATACTTATCTGTCTATCTCGGAAGCATGAAGATGTATAGTGATCTAAAGTAAAACTTCTAGTTGGTTAACATGAATAAAGATATTTCACAATACATATCTTGGTTCTTGGTATTATAGAATGTTATGTTTTAGGGAAAAAGGTAAAAAAAAATCTACAACCATTACAGATAATAATATGAAAATCCGAAAACATCACTATGTACAACATAATAGGACTCCAAAATAATTATAAAGTTCATAATGCTGGTTGTTTTCAATGACTTTACAAAGTTAATATATTTCATTTTTATCAAATAATAGTTCTCCCTTAACCAACCCACCAAGATATAAATAATTGAAGTGGTGAGGTTTAATTGAGTATCAATAAACTTTATATCAGATTAGAATCTATGATTTACCTCAAGGTTCTAAATAATTCTTCAAAAAGAATTAGATATGGAGTTGAATTTTAATATGGTTGATCATCCTCACATATTTAGTCATTCTAAGAGGATAATTAAAACTCTATAGGATATAATGATATCTTATTTGATGGATTTCAATTATTATTGGGATCAACACCTCCCTCTTTTAAAGTTATCATATAATAAAATTTCCCATTCTAGAATTTAGATGCAACCATATGAGGCTCTATATGAGAAGAGATTTTGGACTTCAACAAGTTAGGATGATGTTTGAGAGAGGGAGTTGATTGGTCAATAACTTGTCTATGAAATAATGGAGAAGGTTCAAACCATTAAATGATATATGAAATTGGCAGAAATTCACCAAAAGTGTTGTGAAGATAATAATTAGTGTGAATAAATATTTTGAAGTTAAAGACTAAGTGTTCCTTTGAATATCTCCTTGGAATATAGTTATGAGATTTGGGAAGAAAGGGAAGAAAATTCATATGTATATTAGTCCCTTTAAGATTCTTGACCATGTTGGGGTTTTAGATTGTCACAGAACACTATTTCTTGACCTCTCCAAATTAAATGATGTGATTTATGTATCACTCTTAAGGAAGTACATAAAAAAAACATTACATTAACTAAACTAACATGTTGTTTAACATGAAGATTACCTTTTATATAAAGAAAAAACTATGGAAATATTAGATCAAACAGATAAGGTGATGTGGGAAAAGACCACCCATCTAGTCAAAGTTATATAAATAAATCATAAGTTTGAATAACATACATCGTAGCCTAAGGATTTGATAAGATAAAATTACCATAACTTTTTTCTTCCATGTAATAAAATTTTGATAATGAAATTATTTTTAATGGGGTAGAATGTAATGACTCAAGTTTTTCCTCCTTAAGAAGAACTATGTTTGATAAATTTCGATACCTGAAACACTAAAACCAAAACAACATAGACCATTTCATGGTATCCTTTTAAATATAAAATATAAAAGGTTGTAACAGAATTTTGAAATATATATTTAAATACAAACAAAAAAAATAAAATTCACTTTAAATATTGACTCAATTAGTACAACTAAGAAACTAATAAAATAATATTATAGAATTTAACTAACTACATATATAATATATTTTTTATCTGAATAAATTTTTAACATATTATTAATTAGTAATTTATAGGAAAAAGAATAGTCAATATACTAAAATTTATTTTCCTACAGAAACAATGTTTTTTTATATTTTAGGTTTTTAATTAAAAGAAAAATTTATAAATTTTAGTGGGTAAATTTAAAAAATTAAAATTATTTTTAGATTCATCATGTTCATATTAACATAAAATTAATTTTTATTATTTTCCTAAAATTATTTATTTTTGGGTGATTAATGAAAAATACAATTTTTACGAATAACATGACTTTTATAACATTATTTGAATATAAGTATGAATTATAAATTCATAAAACCTTTTAATAATTCCAAAAAAATTTATAAGTGAATTTATAATTTCAAAAAATATATAAACCCAGATTTTAGGTTTTATAATTTAAGTTATATTTTACAAAAATGTATTTTAATATTCTATACATTTAATATTTTAAAAAAATTATACATTTGAAAATTTTAATCAATAAATAGATTCAAAATTTTGAATCATTTGGAAAAATAATATAATAATTTCCACTTTATTTTTTTGAAAAATTATAAATTACCTAGGTGAAAGAATAATAACCATGGTAAACAAATGGTAAATACGTGTAACCTAAGATGTAAAGGGACAAACATATTAAAAAAATTAAATTGAGCATTTGAGGTGTGTATAGTCTTTATCACCACACCCCTATAATATTTCTCAATTTTAGATCAATTCTCTAAATAATAACTTCCCATTATTGGAAATTTTTAAATATTTACAAAAATACCACTCCTTTTAACTTATAAAAAAATTATTACATTCCTAACTTACCCTCACACAGAAATCCTCTGAGTTCAAACCAAACTCAGAAAAAACCTCTACTCAACACCTCTATAATCCTTAAAGATTTTATTTTCAAATAAATAAACTATCCCACAATTATTTAACCCCATTTTCAAAGGATATATGCTAATTAGTGAGGTACATATTTCTATCTTTTTCTTCCTCTTTTATTTTTCCCTAAATCCATTTATTCTGGGTAAAATTTCATTTCACCATATCAAAATAATAACATAATTTTCCTTGTTATACTGGTATGTTATTAAATTTTTTGTATAATAATTAACCCACTTTTCCACATCCCTTAAGAAAAACAAAAAACGTGAATTGTTCATGTGTTCGGCCTACAACCTCCATGAATAAACAGGTTTTGTTTTTCACCATCACCACCATGGAAATTTTTAATTTATATTTGATGAGTATATTATATATATTTATATAGTTAATATATATCATTAATATGGTTCATTATAGATAAAAAGTTGTGATCAATGTATGAAGATCCATCAAAATCGATAAATGACCCAAAACTAGTGTATAACAATTTTCATCTCCAAAAAAATGTTAAAAAAACTCTCATGTGATGAAATTTTAACATTATATGTATTTATAAAACATAAACTCTTATACCATTAATGGTTTCTAAATGATGATATTTCAAAGAAAATTGAAGATTAGAATATCTTTTCTGAACCTAGTTCAAAACGGTCTAGATTATGAACACCCATTGTTTAAAAAAGATTGTAAAAATAAAATAAATGAAGAGATTTTTTATTAATGATAAGTATAAATGGAAATGGAAATTAATTAGGTTATTAAATATGTAATTAAGATGGTTGTATTTATTATGTTATAGGTTAAAGTACTTTCCTAGAAATCAAGGGTAAAGGTAATGTTCTTGGTAACTCAAACTCCTTTCATTGAGTTATAAAGTTTCTTATTGAACCTCATATTGAAAATAATTTCAATTTTGAATGATGTTTTCACTTTTATTTTTGGGAAAAATAATTATTCAATTCAAATCCATTTCCATGAAAGGTTTTTATTTCACCTATTTTTCTATTAAAAAGAAAATGATATTTTTGATAAAAGTTTTTTTTATTTTTTTTATTATCTATAAATGGTATATATATAATGGAGTTATGCTTCATGTTTCAATATTTATTTTAATTAATTATGTGATTTTTTTGTGACAATGTTCTCACTATAAAACGATTTAATTTATAATGTTATTCTACAGAATTTGTATATTTTAAGAAATCCATTTTATTTTTGTGGTTTCTTTATTAGAAGTGATGGATTTTAATTTATATGCTTTTTCAAACCCATTTTATTTCAGTGGGTGCTTTATGAAAATTTAATGATTTATATTTGGATTTTTTTCAAATCCTTTTTACTTCTATGGGTTCTTTATGATTTAAAAATTGAATAATTTTTAAGAGGGACACATAAGTATATATAAATTATGGGTGGGGTATTATATCACCCTCTAATGCATTTTTTAAGACTTTATATCTCATATGATAGGTATTCATGAGTAAATTTTAGTTTCTCATAAGCATGGGAACTGATGGTGTGGATCTAAAAAATTAATGCTTCCCTATTCTAATATTTGAGAGATAATTAGTGGATGTTATTCATTATGATATAATGTGATAGAATACAAATAAAATATTATAATGGAAAGCTGGGGAGAATTTCCTATTTGAAATTAATGTCATATATTAATAAGAATTTTAAAATGTAATGATTTAGAAAAGATAAAGTGAATAAAGAGAAAAGGTGATCATTAAAAATTTTGATGCAAATTAAATAGATTCTATCAAGGTAGATTAATCATGAAAATTAAAACATAAAACTTATGAAATTATGTGTATTAATATTGAGTAATGTGGTATAGATAGTTTAATAAAAGAGGGAATATAATTGGAAAAGTAATTTGGAAATATCACAAAGGGTTCCTCAATGTCTCAACCCCTCAATAATAGAGATATATCTTATAAGTAATCTCCCTTAGTTTTAATAGAAAAACAAGAACAAAACAATCTTTTGTTTTAATAGAGAATCAATAACCAAACATGCCTTGGTTTTAATGGATACCTAAGTAAAAAATTAATTGGTTTAAATAGAGACCCAAGAACTAATTCTAAAAGTATAGATGAGAAGATAATATTCACTAGGGGAAATCAATTATTATATTAGTTTACTATATCTCTTGAATGTTGGGTAAAATTGAGATATAGAGAGAGATATCGTGAAAAAGGTGAGAGCCTCATATATTTGGAAAATAATGTTTCTCTTTGAGAGAGTTCTTAGAGATCACAAGATCTTTGAAATTGATTCTAGTGTAGAGTTATAATATGAGAAATTTTTTATGATCCCCAAACCCATGATCATATATTTATTTTCTCAAATATTACCAAGAACATTATGAAATCCTTCAGTTCAAGCTACACTAATAAAAATATGGCCAGGATTGTTTTTAACCATATTCAATATAGTCTTGGATAATATGCCTCAATTCCACTGTTTACTTGATAGCCTACACCATATAGCTGGTTTCCTACCTAGAGGTTACTCCTTACTACTAGTTCCCACCACTAATAGGACTTCATTAGCTGGTTGGTGGATATTCTGGAGAAATGGAGGCTTTTCTCATACCACCAGTTAGCCAATTCTATCTATATATGTCTAACTTCAAAAGGACAAATCTTTACTTCATCTAGTGGGATATTATGGTTATTCTAGCCTCCATCCAAGACTTCAATACATTCATTACTAATCATCAATTATTTTTAATAATAATTTAATTTCATTATGATATCATTGAATTTAATCATTTAGTATTAAATAAACATATTTAATATCACATAAATGAAACCATTCGATGTAAAAAATGAGTGTTTGGGTTTGTTAAAACACAATTCAAGAGAGAGAAACACAACACATTCTCCATTGATTCAAGGTTTATGTTAAATGAATCTCATTCATTTTATATCTATCAGTTTTATATGTTGATCTTTTGTGGCTTTATGTTATTATTCTATATACTTTGAATCTCACTTTTGTTTTCTTATCATTTATGGTGTTATGATATTTATCTTGGTATCATGTTTTTACTTATTCTTTTGAACTCGTCCTTGATGAAAATTTCATTGACACCTTACGGGGTATTTGAGCTCACCCCTTATATTTTCATTCCCTAGGTTTTGTGGATGATTCTTTCTAATGATATGTATAGAATATTTTCTAGTATGGTTCCTTTATGGATAAATGATCTCATTTGTGGTAAAATAAGATAATTTTGAAACTATTCTCGAAACACGCAAAACATATCAGGACATTATTATGTATAAAAAATTATTTCTAAAATAATGTAAATTATGTAAAATAAATTCATTTTTCCTTGGTCTATATATTATTGTTGTTGTTTCTTTAGTTATTTTAATTTAAGAAAATATATTCTATATAGACTCTTTGATATAAGCATGGATCCAAGTATTAGTTTAAATAAGAACTCAACCACATGTTGTAAGGGAAGACATGGAAATTCATCTTGAAATCCATAATTATATTCTTGTATAATAGGCATGCAATCAATATTGGCTTTGTCCCCAATAATTTGATCTATAATACCCTAATTTTTGGGTATCAGGAACCATATTATAGATTTTTATTCCAAATGGAGTTCATGATCATCCTTACCTTAATATTTTATAAACCAATGATTTGAAATATGAAATTATATTACCTTATCCTACTAATTGATATGGAATCTATACATGGAAATTAAATCAAAACATAATATTATGTTAACTACAACAAAGGGGGTAATAATTAAATATTTAGTAAGTCTATTTCCACAAATTTTTATTAGAGAAGAGTCGTATATATTAAATGCGGTCATCGACCCACCAATATTTTCAAAAATAGATCTATAACCAAATCATGAGGTGGTTAATCAATATTAATTGAAAACTTTTATATTGAGAAATAATATTGATAATCAAATGACATAAGGTATTTATAGATCTATATTTGATGATGAATGTATATTTCATCACTACATTATCATGATCCCCCATTGTGGTAGTGATTACATATTCACTTCTATTTTCCCTCATCTTAGGAGGGTTTTGACACTTATTCTTCTTATTAACTATGGGGTTAGGTAATTGATTTTTATAAATCCAAAACTTTTTGTATTTGAATCATTGATGTGTGGGTATAACATTAAATGGGAACTTATTTTTATCTATTGGATTGACCAGCCTCTTCATTCTTGTAAAACAATCATTATATTTATTCCATTCCTCTAACACTAAAAACACTTCCTTATTCATTAAATGAAATTACCCAAGTTCTTACACACATATTTTTGATATGTAGGTAGTTTTACCTTATTTACATTCGAATTATCATTAGAGTATCCATGATACTCTACCAAAATTTTTTATATCTATAAAAATGGGAATCTCTATTTTTCATCTCTACCTATTGTACACATCAAACAATTTCTTCATTGCCTCCAATGTATCTCATAACTAAATCCTTTCAAGGAATTTTCTTTATTCCACTAAATAAATGATCAATTTTACTTTTATGGTTAATGATAAAACAAAAGGAATACCATTTGATCCTTAGAATGTTTTATTTCTAAGGTCCAATGGAATCATCCTCCTTTTGTTTCAACTCTAGGAATGATCTCTCAATATTTTTGAGAAAATTTCTTGAAAAATACTTGGGGAAGAATACTTTATTGAACTCATCCTATCTTATAGAGTCAAAATTTTTCTTCTAAATTCTATTTTTGATACAGTTAAACCATTTATATGCCTTTTTATCTAAACCATGGACAGCTTGAAAAACCATCCCATGTTCTGGCCACTGGATAATAGAAAATAATTTTTTGTTACATTAATCCAATGGTCAAATTTTAATGGACTCGAAGACCCACTAAAGTAGGGTGGGAGTTTTCGTATGAATGAATAAATATCATTTTGATCCTTCCTTGATGAGTTCAGTAACTCATCATGATTCATATTATTATTCATGGCATGAGAAAGTTAGGAAAATATATCCATGAGTTTTTTCACCCCATATCTCACCCTATTTGGTTTCTCATTTAGATAATTATAACATTTCCCTTAGAAATCATTGTTAACATGGTTCCTCCTTGTTCTATTTATTTACTAAAATAAATAAATTTTAGGAATGATAATACTTATAAAACTACAAACATGAACTAAAAATAAATAACTAAAAAATAGTGTGAATACCCTAACTAATTAACTACTAGGTTTCAATATAGGTTAACCATACTCATTTACTCTTACACCTTCAAACCAAATTTATTCAAATAACATGTAATAGTTCGTAAAAATAATTTAAATTAACCAATGTATATCCCCCAAGAGTGTCAAACTAGATGTGTAATTAGTCTTATATTTCAGGAATTATGTGATGATTGAGTTAATACCCAACAAGCCTTTTAGGGTTATTATCATGACCTGACATAGGTTGTGGATCAAGCTGTAACTTCCCTAAGCCTACTTCCATAGTTTAGGGGTGGAGACAAGAATTGAAGGAATAACTAACTTCATGAGTCATTTTTCTAAGAACCGTTATATACACACACAACCAAGTCAATGAAAAATGCATAGGGTGAAAGTAAAAGATGCAACACTACTATAAATTAAACCAAACATTCATGAACCTCTAGATAGTAAAAAAATATGGTAGTGTATACCAAAAAGTAAAAAAGGGTAAAATACACACCCTAACTAAAAATATGTCACAACCTAGCAGAAACTAGAAAATTAAAACAACTTAGAGAGATAATCTCATAAATCATAAGATATGACCACCGTGCGCGGTTCAAGCTCCTAGTACCTCTAAACTCCTATGAAGTCATAGTCGATCTGTCCATCTTCTAAAAAATAAAATAAATGTGTGGTAAAATACTATACAAGGGAGATTATATACATATATATAAGAAAAGTCCAAAAGGGTGAAGGGAGATCAATAACAGATATAACTGAAGAGGAAATCAGTAAATAGAATGAGGTATAGTAAAAGAGTATAGATCAACCCAACAATAGAGTGAATGTAAACTTGTCCAAACACAAGGACCTCGACTTTGTAATAATATGAACATCTCATTGATTCTTTGTTACCTATTTCAGGAGAGTATAATTATCTAACCAATATAATCTAGACATGGAAAGCACATGGCATACCCCATGCATCTTCACCTCTCTTATAAGAAGAGTAACCAAAATCCAAGGAGTGGGTACCGAAGAAGGATATATATGTATTCCTGGTTAAAGAAACCCGAATGAGAGAGTAAGGGGATCTCCATATCAGAGCTAAGCCTAAGAAAATGAGTAACCAACAGTTCAAAAATAATTCCATCAATGATTCCCAGCATATCACATGACTTCCCTGAGCAAAAAAAGTCTTTGGGACTCAATCACCACACCTTGATACCATCCTCTTTAGGCAGCAATGACTCACCTGCACGGTTTTAGCTCACATCACAAAAATGCATCTTAGTGGGGAAAGTTTCCCTCTTACTCATGAGTCCATAGTTATTTCAAACCAAATCTCCCACTGTGTAGTACAATCTAGGGTCCAAAAATTTTACTTAAGGATCCCATTCCCTAATATGACTTGAGGGTACTACTTTGAATGTCACCAAGGAAATCCACTTTCCAGCCTAGTTGGTGGGTTACGGTTAAGAATAATCCATTGGGGAACACTACTACCCAGTCCTACTGGAGGGTAATCCTAGTGAGGTCTTAGAAGAAGGCCAATACCCAACCCTACTATAGGGTATTCTAGTAACATTGAATAACTCCACTACCCATCTCTACTAGAGGGTAAATCAGAATGATAATTGGGGAATTCCACTACCCAACCCAGCTAAAGGGTAAGCCCAGAACATTGAGGAACTCCACTGTTAACCCTACAGGAGGGTTACTCATAAAGATCATCAAGGAATACCACTTCTCATACCTGTTGGAGGGTAACCCTAATACTATCATCAGGGAACTCCACTGCCTAGCAATATTAGACGGTTACTCTCAGAATGCTCTAGAGATTCTGTATGATCTTTACTATCATCGGGTGTGCCTTAGTGAATGCTGAAACCATAATATTTCACATCATATCTCAAAAGCTTCTTCTTATTTCACCATCATGTTATAAGTAGAAAAACACTCAGGATATACAACTCATGGGCCAAAAGTTTAGTTCAAATGAAGGATATAAGAATTTTTAGAGTTTTCTCAAAATATACCAAGGGGTACACACCATGTTAGGGGTCCCATATGACATTTAGTACATCTTTATTGCATAAATGTGTCCCAAGTTACCACATTGGTTTTTATCCATCTAGTTGTAATCACCATATCGTTAAAATGCATGGCGTGTCCTAGTTATTAGGGACTAGGGTCATGTCTGTTGGCTATGTACATGTACCGGACCCTGTGTTCGTGTGCCCGGACACCATGTATGTGTGGTCAGACATATGGATTGTTCAACCAAAATAGGAATCATGGAGTGTGAGTAAAGTTTACACACTATGTGAAACTTAATTTTTCTGAAACCCTAGTATTGTCTCAGTGGGAGGCTACAGGTCGTGTTGTTATTATTCTACAGTGTGTAGTCATGTTTTCTCTAATTTTCCATATCCATATTTTCTTCTTGAATTTGATCAATGTTTCTTCGATTACAGTATCCAATATACTCAAAAAATATGGATCTACCAATAGATTTTTCAATCCATTCATTGATCACTGGAAAGCAATCACTGTCACACATAAGGGTTTTATAAGGTGTTTTGCATGCCATTATTCATTCATCATTCAAATTAGTAATCTCAAACTAGAAAATCAAGAATCCATGAGACATGAATATTCCAGATCTATGCTTCACTCACAATATTTTCCTCATTTCAACGATCCACCATGAATATGGATACCCAGTCGAGATCGAGTCACCCAGCTATTTTCGAACCGAGAACCGTAGGGATTCTATTAAAAAGGAAAAAAATAAAGGGGGGAAAACAAAAAAACAAAGGTTTATACATCACCAACCATGTATTATTGGCCAAAGAACAATATTGGGACCCTGGTGTCAGATATAAAAATAAATAATTAAATTTCAATTCTTTGGTGCATGGAAAATTTTCTATTTTGGTGAAAATCCATGAAAAGGGTTAGATCTACTCAATTATTTTAATATAAGGGAATAAACTACCAAAAATGATCCCTTAATTAGTTTGGATTGATCTCTATTGATGAATGTGTTCACCAATGATTTTTGGAGGAGTGTTTGCATTCTTCGTTCTTCAATTCATGTTGATCGAGGGGTTCGTCCTTCATCGAAGGAAATTTGCAATGGAATAGGGGAGGATATATTCCCTATAGAATTGTGAATTATGATCCAACCTTGGCCAAATTATTTTAGTGATATATTTATAATATCATTTAGGTAAATTTTTTATTAATTATTTATTTTAATAGACTAATTGATTCACTTAATTACACTTCCAAAAAGAGAGGGGTCGGAATGTACCGCACTGACCCACATTATGTCACGCCTAGGGTAAAATATTTTTTCTAGACCCAACTATGGTCTCAAATTTCTGATATGTTCATCTTTTTTATAGTTATAATTCTTTCATTAATTAACCATGCATACATAATATTAAATATATTTAATATTTTTATAAAATTAATTATGAGAAAAACGGGTCTTAGAATCACACTCTTTCTTAGTTCTTAGATATATAAATATATTTATAAATATTTCAATGTATTACCAGACAAAAACTCAGTCTCTATATCATTCCCTCTTCAATATTTTCATCCATGAAAAGAAAAACTAAGAAAAGAACTCAGGATACTGAGCATGCATATGGATCTCCTTCTCCCAATAACTCCCCTACATTTTTACGTACTGCCACAACATGTAAACCAAAGGGATGGTTCATCCATGCAATTTCTCCTCCTGCTGGTCTTTGATATCCACTGGGTGGTATTTAAAGGTGGATCCAACCTCGATGCCCATCTCAACCCAATCAATGAAGTGTGCAGGGTCATGCACATATTTATTCAACTATGACACATGGAAGATGTTATGAATTGGATCTAGTTTTTGGGGTAGGATAATATAATAGGAAATGTAATCAACCATCTAATTGATCTTGAACTACCCAATGAACCTCATGTATAGCTTGCATCCCCAAACGAAGCTCTATATTCTGCATCGTGGGGAGACTCGCAAGAAAAAAGTCTCCCTTATTGAACTCCAAGGGCCTATGATGGTAGTATAAATTGGATTTCTGTCTTCTTAGGTTCATATTCAACATCTTGTGGATGACTTGGACTTTCTCCATTTTCACCTACACCAACTCTGGTCCCACAAGATATGACTCGCCAATCTCTGTCCTGCACAAGGGTGGCATGCTTGGTCTCCCATTCAAGGACTCAAAATATTCCTTGTTGATGGTAGAGTGGTAGTTGTTTTTGTATGAAAACTATACCAAGGGAATGTGTTCTTCCTATATTTGGACAAAGTATAACATTATAACCCTCAAAATATCCTCTACAACTTGGATAGTTTCTTCAGTCTTCCCATTGTTCTGGAGGGGAAAGGTTTTACTCATCTGCATCTGGTTCCAAAATGCCTCTTATAGACCTCTCCATAATCATGTCCTAAACTATGTTTCATGATTAGAGAAAATAATATAGGGTACCCTGTGAAGGTGGATGATCTACCATATGTAAATCTTTCTGAAACTCCCCATTGAAATCTACTCCCTGGTGGAAAGGAAGTGTGCCGACTTTATGAGTTAGTAAATGTTCACCTCGATGGTTTCATGGACCTTTTTTGTGCATAGATTCCCTGTGATGAAGTCCATGGATATTCTATCTCATTTCCACTATGGGCCCTCAATAGGTTTCAACAAACCTTCTAGAACTTGGTAATCAGCCTTCACCTTCTGATAGAGGATGCACTGTCAGATGAACTCAACTATGCTTCATCTCATGTTGGACCACCAAAACTATCACTAATGGTATTCGTAAATTTTCCCCACATTGAAATTTATAGTTAGGGGAGAAGTGTGGAACTCCCACATCACCTCATCAAGCATCATAACTGAAAACATTTTTCTATCCTAGAAAAATAATTTGTGATTCCTTCCTTTAAATTATCCATCTAGTTCATCACCTACATATATTTTAGCATGCAGGACCTTGAATTCCATGCCTCCTAGCTGGTAATCTTTCACATACTCGAGAAGTAAAGGATTAAATGCCATTTACTGAAGACAACCTATACCCTCCTGCTCCACTAGGGGTAGCTACATGGAAGATAGCTTCTCTGATTCATCCTACACTAAGAGAGCTTGGGAATTCCTACTAAGGGCATATGATACAATGTTTCCCATTTTAGATTATAGACTATCTCAAAGTCAAAGTCCTATAAGAACTCTAACCAGTGTCGTTGTCTCAAGTTCAGGTCTCTCTGAGTGAAGACGCACCTGAGACTCTAGTGGTATGAGTAAACCACAAAGTGATCTCCTAAAATGTAGTGTCTCTACATCCTTAGGTAAAATACTACCAGTACTAGATCTAGGTTGTGAGTTTTGTAGTTCTTCAAATGGGGTCTCAACATCTTCAACCCATATGTGATGAATGTCTGGTGATGCATCACACAGAACTGTGTCAAGCTCATGAGGCATTGTAATACACTACAAACTCAATGCATTCTTCTGTTAGTCTAAAAATTGGATAAATTGTCAACCTCTGACTCAACTCCTAAAAGTCCCTCTATTACTTCTCAGACCACATAAATAGATACCAATTTTAGGTCAGTAAATTCAAAGGGGGTATGATTCTAGAGAACTGTTCCAAAAATCTCTTGTAGTGCCCTTCCAAGCCATGGAAACTCTACACCTATAACACATTATGGGGTGGATGCCAAGAAATCACTACTTTGATCTTTATTGGAACCATGCATAAAAAATTCTCAAAAATAACATTCTCGAAAAGTGAACCTCATGTATCAAGAACTATCACTTCTAGAGATTCATGTAAATATGGTGCTCTCAAAGAAAATCAAGAACCATCATCAGGTGTTTTTCATTCTCCTCATCCATTGCAGAGTAGAGGAGTATATATTCAATGAATACATCAAAAACTAGTCTAAGTATGGCTCTAATACCCAGTTCATAAAATACATAAACATGGTTGGGGGATTCATCACACTAAAGGGTATCACTAGAAACTCATAGTGTCTGTAGCGATGTTAGAATGCTAACTTTGGAATGTATCCCTCGTGAACCCTCAACCAGTGGTAGCCAAATATGGGATCAATCTTGGAGAACCATATCGCACCTCACCACTAGTAAAAGAGGACATCTATACTCGTAAATGGATTCTTTTTTGTAGTGGTCTAATTTAGGAAACAATAATTCATGCAAAGTTGTAACCTATCATCCACCATTTTCAGGAATAGAATTGGATCTTCCTAGGGGGAAAGATTGGGTATCATGAAACCTTTCTCACAAAGGTCCTCAAACTATAATTGTAGCTCCAAGATCTTGGTAGGTTCCAACTGATATGCTGCATAAGATATCAGGGATGTCCTAGAATGAATGTTAATAAAAAACTTCATCTCTCACCTCAGAGGTAGTCTAGGAACGTCCTCAGGAAAGACGTCCATATAATCCTACACAACTAAAGGAACCTAGATGCGTGAAGAGCATGATGAACCAACAGATACACTTTACAAAAGATGGGTGATAGGTTTCAACCTCCTACTCACAACATCCACCTATCCTGCCATGAGATATCTCTCACCCGAAAAGGATAATCTCATAAAATTAGTGTGAAGGCAGCTAACTAGTTTGTTATGACATTTAATTTGGGCCCAGACCATGGAAAGTCAATACATACCCAATATGACGTTATAGGGTTCCATCGTAATTACCAGTAGGTCCCACAGGAACCATTATCCTTCAAGCGATAGCTTGCACTACCAGGAGATGAAATATACCAAAGAAGTGTTCCATGTAAGAAGGTCATGACGAAGTAGTTGTGCTAGTGTCTTTGTTGGTAGCTACAAATGTAGTACCAAGAGTATCGAGATAAAATACTGTATGGAACCTATGTGTACTAGTACTGACTAAAGATTATAATAAACATAAATTGTTCATTGAATCATCTAGTGTACTGTGGTGTCATAAACATCCAAATCCTGCAGCTGCATGTGGCCCCCGCCGCCTGCTCCTTGATCCTGACATGGTTCACCTAGTGGTGTTGGTGGAAGGATCTTGTATCATAGTCCTCCACCCATATCCCCCCCCCCACACACACACTCTTACGTTAGCTCAACCTCCTTAGGTACCATACTCGCTTGTGAGATCCATGTTCATGGTGCTACCACTGTCACGGTGGTCCATTAGTTATCTTCCTGGTTTGATTAGCACGTCTGGTTAGGTATTACTATTCCATGTGACCTTGCCCATCATAAGCAAAGCATCACATCTCTCTGGGATGATCTGGTCCTCCGTGTTTTCTTGTCCCCATATGACCATGTACCTAAGCCTGCTCATGGAAGGGTCTCCTAGTCTGAGATCTATGGTGCCTTCCAACTCCTGTAGATGACTCATCTCTATTGGACCCATTTATACCTCTAAATTCCTATCATCCCTTTGATATAAATCACTCTATCAACAGTTTCAACTCTATCCCCCATCATAGGTGGGGATTAAAAAGGGAACTATGTTGGCTTAGATCTATCTCTGGATTCCCTGCTCAAACTTCTATGCTTAGAAGTAGTCATCTCAGATCATGTCGAGGGAGTATCGTGCAAGGTATATGAACCTAGATATTTACTTATCCAATATCATCCACACCTTAGGAATATATATAAGCTCTTGCATCCAAACTTAACGTAAGTAGGAGGGGTAGTGATCCTCATGGAACAACTGCTAGAAGTCATCCCATGAGAGTGTCGACTCATCGAGAAATCTTTGTAACCTGGATCCACTAATGCCCAGCCACTCTATGGAAAATGTTGGATACCAAATCCTGAATTTGATCTATCAGGGTCTGAAAAATCCTAATGATGTAGACCACATACTCTTTCCAGTCATCTACTGCCTAAGGATCTCACTCACCAAATAACCTCAGCAGTATCTGATGCTGAAACTCATAGAGTGTGCTTAGCCTACGCGCGTCCTCAACCTAATTTGTTGGGATGATATGGTTCTCAATAGGTGTCGGTCTAGCTTACTACCCACCTGGAGAAAGGGGGTCATGGTTTTGACCTGAAACTGAGGACACATCACTTATAGGGTGATCATCATGAATCAAAGGTGGTATCCTTCTAGGATGTCATTTTGGAGGCATCCTAAAACTTATCAAGGAGTATCATAGTTAGATTAGAATATATATATATATATATATATATATATGGGTAACTGACTTAAGAAGGATAGTAAAAGAATAAATCCTATATAATGCATGTACCATTGATCTATACAACAAAATTCTTGGTAGGCCGAGTCAACAAGAAGGTAGTCAAGGTCCTGGTGAATAGATATATCAGCCACCCATACCATCACTAGAATCCCTAGCATGAAAGACATAATCAAAATACTTTGATATTATTTCCCTAAACCCAACCAATACTTTTCAGGGTAAATATTTGATCAATATCCTAAGGAATGAACTTTCTATGATACCAATATTTGACAACTCAAACCATGTTAGGGCTCGATCCAGAACTACCCCAAGCCCACCTCCATAGACAAAGGGTGGTGACAAGCACCAAAGGACTAACTAACTCTAGGAGGCCTTTTTTTAAGAACCTGTATAAATGCACACATCTAACTCAATGCACAAGTGTAAAGGGAGAAATTAAAAGATGTAACACTACTATAAAGTAAAACAAACATGCATGAACCTCTAGATAGTAAAAAAATTCAATAGTGTATACTGAAAATTAAAAAGTGTAAAAATGCATTCCCAAATAGGAAATATGTCTCAACATGACAAAAAATTGGAAAATTGAAGCTGCTAAGAGATCCCAACTCCTAAATCATAAGCTACAACCACCGTATGCGGTTCAAGCACCCAATACCTCTAATATTCTATAAGTCATAGTCGACCTATACGTCGTTTGAAAAAGACACGACACGTGTTGGAAAACCCCATGCTAGGGTGTGTATATACATTCCTAGTAGAACACCCTGAAAGGGTGAAGGCGGAAAAGTAATAGATACAAATGAATATGAAATTAGTGGATAGAACAAGGTGTAGAAAAAGAATATAACTCAACCCAACAATAGAGTGAAAGTAAACTCATTCAAACACATGGGGCTCAACACGGTGAGAATATGAACTTATCATCAAGTCTTCACTACCTATATCCAGATAGTAGAATCATCCAACCTTGAAAATCTAAACACAAAAATCATATGGAATATTGAGCGCATCTCTACCTCTCCTAGAAGGATGGTAACCAAAACCTAAGTTCCAAAAGAATTCCATCAACTATGCCTATAATCTCATGTGTCTTCATTAAGAACACAAGTCTAAGGGAATCAATCACCACACCTTGATACTATACTCTTTAGGTGGAACAGACATTCTTGCATGGTTTTTGGTCGTGTCACAAAAACACATCTCAGTGGGGAAAGGTTACCTCTTTCTCATGAGTCCAGAGGTACTTCAAACCAAGTCTCACCAATATGTCACACAATAGAGGGGCCACAAATTATAGGTAAGTATCACATGCCCTGATAAAATAAGAGGGTCTTACTCTGATAGTCACTAAGGAACTCCACTTCCCAGCATGGCTGGAGGGTTATGCACGAGAATATGTCATCATGGGATACCACTTCCCTGTACTAATGAAGGTTAATCCTAGTGAGGTCTTAGGGAAATTCCAATACCCATCACTACTAAAGGGAAAGCCCCGAACATAAAGAAACTCTACTACCTAGCCCAGTTAGAGGGTAACTCAGAAAGATCATTGAGGAATGACACTGCCTAGCCTTGTTGGAGAGTAAGACTGGAACATCAAGAAACTATACTCACTATCCCTTCTAGAGGTTAACAAAAAAAGATCATTGGGTAACACCACTACTTAGACCTACTGGTGGGTAATCCTGATACTGTCATCGTGGAACTCCATATCCCAATCCTACTAGATGGTTGTGCCTGGAATGCTCTGGGGATTCTATATTATTCAAAATAAACATCTTAGAATCATATAAAAAATTAAACATAATAAATGGGTGAGCTCAGATGATCATTAAGGGCAAGAAGAAAATATAATACATGAGTAAATAAGGTATAAAAATATCACGAGGCAAATAAGTGAAACACATTATATTTAAAAAATAACTTGAGAAAAATATGGAAGGAATAAAAGATGATCAAATAATTCCTATAAATAATCACATTTTAATGAAACTTAATGATAAAGAATTATAATTTATGCTCTCAAAAATATTTATAATTAAGTGAAGCATAAGTTATGACCTAGGATGTTCTCTTAGGGAGCCTTTGTGGTCAATCAATCATTACTTCTAATTCATTTATTATTTTTTGTATTTTTTTATTTATGAATTAAAATGAAAATAAATGTAGATCTTAGAAATGAGAGTGAAATAATAAAATTAAACATGAATATGAAATGGAAATAAAATTAATGTAAACAAAATAAAGTAAGAAAGAAAGGAAAAGTTCTTGATAGAATCATCTAGATTGAAATTTCATTGTATTATTATATGTTTCAAATTTTCTTAATGAACGCAATCCACTGTATTTATGAACAACTTACTCTTTATATGTTTGTGAGTATATTATATACTAAAAAATCACTGAGAGACCATACATACACCTTTTGAACCAAGGGATAATATTACAAAATTGAAACCTAGTCTCGATTGGAAAGTGGAGACACAAAGGCCCCTTTCCCACTAAGATCTCCCTTGGCTTATATCTAAGAAAATAATAAAAATTAAGAATTATATCTCAAAAAAATGGGTTCAATAATATATTACTCCTTTGTTAACTTCATTGGGTTATCTATGCATGATCATGATTATAAGAGTTCACACTGGAGAATATCAGGGTGGAAACACAAAAGATAAAAAAATGAGAGAATGAGATGAAGAAAAAGACTCACATAAAATTGTAATTAAAATTACTATTAAAAAATAAATCAAACTATAAAACTATAGAAAATTTCAAATAAATTTTATCCCCATGCTTCCAATAACTTAAAATGAAGAAAAAACACTCTTTTATAGGCCAAATAGGTGACATTTTTTGCTCCAAAATTGTCCTCTTAATGTTGTCGTGTGGTATCCCCATTAAATGATCATATTCTGACAAGGTAACTTCTTGAAAGTTTTTACTATAATTTATTCACATATTCCCAAAAAAATTATCTTTTTTTCCATTGGTGTGTATGAGTGATGGATGATTCAATCTAAGAAATTAATTCTGGACATGTGACTCTTCATATTCCAATGTTCCACTTTACCATGCATAATGACCTTGAAGAAATTTTAAATAGGTGGGGACACTATTAAAAAAAAAATTCTAACATATTTATTTTTTATCAATATAGAATCTTATCTCATTGAGTTTTTCCATTTATGAGATATGATCCCAACATAAAAATTATCCAGATCTTTGCACAGATTTCAAGGCCTAACTCATGAGATGGATTTGGGCCTTTAAATTATGGATTGAGCTTTGGGTATAAAATTATTAAATGAATCCCATAGAACATAGAAACCTAAAATAAAATTATTTTTATATTTGGATCAATAAAGAAAATTTTATGGAAAAAACATAGAATAAAAATTAAATAGTTAAAATCCAAAATATTTCATTTTATAAATTTAGTTAAAAATGAGTCTAAACCATAGATTGTGACAATTTTCATAGAAATAACACTTTTCAAAGATTAAAAAAATTCAATTAAAACTAAAATAATTTTAAATATTATCTCTATTAATTACCCCACACTTAAAAACATTTCACTCTTGGTAAATCATCTTATACCAATGTCAAGTTAAACTTCCCAAAGTGTAAATGACGACACAAATCAATTATCGTTTCAAGGAATATATCATGCCTTCTTCATGGATAGAAATTTACCAACACATCAAAAATCCTAAAAAACCATTCAATCTCATGTTAAACCTCACATGAATTTCGTACTTACCTCCTTGGAAAAATATTAATCTCTTTACTCAAGGATTATTTTATTGAGTTTTTCTCATTCTCAAGAACATCTGTGATCACCACAGGTTTGATATCCTCCTAGTGTCTCCACTTAATAGAGTAAAATATGTATAAATCATAACTTATTTTTCATTGTTTGTTCCGAGGTTGAAGGTTTGAAGGTTTAAAATATTAAAACAGATAATGCAGTATGGGGACGATTGAGATCTAAAGTGAAGTAAATGCATGAAAATAGTTTTGATCAAGAATAGTGTGCTCCTCAATTAGATAAAAAATGAATCACCTACAAATACCTATTTCTTTACATGTTAAGTTCACACTTGAAATTTCATCATTAATAATAAATTTTATCCCACTTTTCCCCAATTTTTAGCATTTTTTCATCTTGAATTTAGATATAGATTTTCCTTCAGAATCATGTCTTTAAGGAAAATAAGGGGATCATTTAATATTCAAATATTAGTAAACTCCCATACCATATTTTTAATGATATTATGCATCATCCATCCATATTTACATCATGAAATTTCTTCCACCAAAGTGTAAATAAATATAGTAACACTTTATTTTCATTTTAGATCAAACATATTCTTCAAGAAAGCATATTACAACTCATATTCTCCCTCCCCCACACTTGAGTTCTAAAATAATCATGAATTTAACATCTAGATCTGGTTAGAAAGGGATAAATTGATTTTAATTTTTATACATAACATGATAATTCATGGATACTATGGGCTTAATAATGGTCATATAAAAAGGCACACCAAAAGAAGAGTTCAATGTAAGAAGGGATTTCAAAGTGGTGCCTCAATCATACTTAACAGATTCCATGAACTATAATAGATTTGAAGAAGTGAAAAGTATAACATTCTAGATCACACATCATGTCTCAAGAATCTCAAGAAAAATATAGATGTAAATAATGTGTCAAAAGGTTAATAAACCTCTTATATTGAGAATGATATTCAATTTGGAGAGTACTAGTGCACGTGATTTTCACAATCAATCAAACTTCATCAAATGATATGATCATAAATTAAGAAAAAAATACATTTAGAAAACATTTAAATCCTCAAGAATTCAAATAAATAAATATTACAAAAATAATAATATTTTTTGGATTTTCCAAATTATTCAATTCAACTCTATAATACTAAAAACAAACAAAAATTTTGAAAAAAAAAGAAAACCTAAAAAATTCTGAAAAATACATTAAAAATAAAATGGAAGATCTCAAAAAATCTCTAAAAATAGGTTGAAATAAATACCCCACACTTATTCCATTTAATACCCTATTTTTATATTAAATATGATAATCAAAACATTTGCATGCAGAATTTTAATTGGTAAGTATGAAAAATAAAGAAAAGGAAATACAAAACCTGATTTATTTTTCAGTGGCACCCTTGAGCTAATCTTCTAGCTACCACCGCTTTAAAACAACAATAAAAAAAGAAACAAAACATAATAAAAATAATTAAAATGAAATACAAAGGGGATATTAAAGTGATAATTATTAGTTTAGACCTCCAAAAAGGTTCTAGGTTTTTGCTTCCCCTCATCGGGTAGTTGTAGTGGATTATCCTCAATCAGATTGTGGATGTGGTTTCTTTCAGAAGAACCACCACATGTTAATTTAACCAATATCCATGATTAAAAACTAGAATTATAGAACCCCCAAATAATATAATAATTTTCCCAAAACCTAAGAATGAAAAAATAAAGAATTTGGGGTCTAGAGTGGGATGGAAAAGAAGATAAGGGTTATCCTTGTTGAATTCAACAGTCTCCTCCTTCATATGGTATGCAAGTTATTATAAGGAGGTAGTCACACCACCACAATCTTCTCTATATATTATTCCTAAATAACCACCACTTTTTTGATCTCTTAATTAATATAAAATACCTAATCTGTTGGTTATGTATCAGAAATTTCATAAAAATAGTTGTCAGAATACAATTTAACGTGAATAAGATTAAAACATGAAGAATCAATAAAGAAATATTCCATTTCAAGTATGTCTTCATGGAAATTGAAATATTCTTAAAAAACATTAGAAAATCAATATCAATATTTTCAAATTCTACATCATCTTTTAAATAAATAGGTAGGCATATCGGAGCTGATTTTCTATTATCAATAATGGGAAAATCGTGTTTCAAGTTATCTTCAACAAATATATTCTATGATTCATTAAAAAATTATTGATATCCAATAAGTAAATCAGATGGAATTCTTTATTCATGGAAATTATCAAGAAATGGTTAAGTGCAGGATGATGTGATTAGATCCTTTAAAATATCCTTCTCACCCACATCAGGTTCTTTAACATAGAAAATGATTAGTGAAATATCTTCCACCACTTGTTTTGGTTCTTGTTTTGGCTCAAGTTCAGGTTCTAGTTTCTCTTGACATGCATTTACATATTAAGATACCCATTATATTTTTCTCTCTAGGTTCTGCATTATCACACTCATCCTTTCTATAAAAGATTCATGATCCTTTTTATCTTCTTCTGGAACCTGATATTTTTCAATACATGCCTAATAATTTGAATTGAAAGACATCATGAAAATAAATTTTAAAAAACAATTATGATTTTTTGTGTTTTTTCTAAGTTAAAGGAAGGAAAAAAATTACAAAATGTGAATAAAATATTTAATAAATACTATTTGGATCCCTGTAAGTGGCACCAATTTGATTAAAAATTATCATGCGTGCTCTCAAATATATTTATAACTATGTGTAGCATAGGGGCTGACCTAGGTCGTTCTCTTGATGAGATTTTTTTGTCAATCAATCACTACTTATAATTTAATTATTATTTTATATATATTTTTATTTATGAAGTAAAATGAAAATAAATTTCAATTCGAGAAATGAGAATATAATACTAAAATTAAACATTCATATTCAATAGAAACAAAATGAATGAAAATTAAATGAAGTTATAAAGAAAAGAGACGTTCCTGAGAGAATCTCCCAGATTGAACCGTTATTGTCTTGTTAATAGTTTCAAATTTACTCAATGAACACACTACATACTATGTGTGAAAAAAATCCTATATATGTGGTTGTGATTATATGGAACACTCAACAATCACTGAGAGAATGTGCATCCACCTCCTCGATCAAGGGATAATATTACAAAAGTGAAAGCTAAGCCTCAGGTGGTCAGTGGAGACACAAAGGCATTATTCCCACCAAGATTACCCTTAGACTAAATCTAAGAAAGTAATTAACATTAATAATTATATCTCAAAAACTTGGTTTCAACACTATATTACTCCCTTGGGAACTTCCTTGGGTTAGATACTCATGATCATCAGCATAAGAGTTCACAGTGAAGAATATCAGGTTGGGAACACAACAGATAAAAAGAATGATAGAATGAGATGAATAAAAATAATAACATAAATTAATAATTAAAATTATTATTAAAAAATAAATGAAACTAAAAAACCACAGAAAATGGACAATAATTTCTACCCCCCAAGTTTTCAACAACTTAAAATGAAGAAGAAACACTCTTTTATAGGAAAAAGAGGTGAAATTTTGGGTTCCAAAATTTTCCTTTGAATTTTTCTGCAAGGTATCCATATTAAATAACCAAATTTGAAAAATGTTACTTCTTTAAATAGATTCCTATACTTTATCATCATATTACCAAAAAAATAGCTTTATTAGCATCAGGTTGTAGAGTTATGGCTAATTCAATCGGAGAAATTAATTCTAGACAAGTGACTCTTCATATTCCAGTTCTACACTTAACTATGAATTAATGACCTTAAATAAGGCCAAATAATGTGTGTACATAGTTAAATATTTTTTTACTCATTATATACTATTTTTATATGTGTAATTTGATCTCATTTAGTTTTTCTATTTAGAAGATATGTTCCCAACATAAAAAAAATATCCAGATCTGTGTATGTATTTAATGTCCTAACTTGTGAGATGTATTTGGGCCTCCAAATGGTGGATTGATCATTATATCCAAAAAAATGAAATAAATCCCATATAACATTGTAAGCTACAAAAGAAAATAATTCCAATTTCAATCAGTGAATAAAATTTTATGGCTCAAATACATAATAAAAATAAAACAGTTAAAATCCAAAATAAACCATTTCATTAATTAAGATAAAAAGTGTTTCTAAACCATAAATTGTGGAAACTTCCCAAAAAATAACACTTTTTTGGCATTAAAAACATTAAAATTAAAATTAAATTAATTGGAAATATTTTCTATACCACTTAACCATGGATATTATACTAGTCTAAAAGTAACATGGAATATCAAAAACTAATCTCATAATGATGGAATGCATAATTCCATGCATCTAAAAAATACTTTCAAGACATCCACCAAGAAGTATACATAAATGGGTAAGTACTCAGCCAAAACACATTCTATTTTGTCTCATTAGACCTACCGATGAATCCAGGGGATATAGTGGGCCTTTCCCATCACTTACTAAGACTAATACATTCCTTACATGAAAGGGATTAGACATAAAAATAGAAACATTCATATTTAAATTAGAATATGAATATTAAATACTTTCCCCAATCAATGAACATAATCATAAACCATATAGATTAAAATATATAATGGTATAAAAATAGTACATCACAAGTCCAAATGATCATAAACCATCCATATAAAGAATGAGGATGATATTAAAAAAACATATCACCAATGGAAAATAATTAAATTAATTTTTTTATGTCATTAATGAAACAAAATGTCTTTAAAATCATTTTTTAGGAAAATGTACTTTTTCACATTGAAATTCACTTTTAAAAACTAAAATTTTACAAAACATTTTGGAAATAAAATTATTTGAAAATAAACTTCGAAACCTAAAAATGATTATTTAAAACATTTTAGTATTTATGGACACTAAAAATTATATTCATGTCATACATGTTCAAATAAATATTCCTTTCACTTTTTCAATAAAATCCAAATGGGCATTTTTTTTAAACGACAAAAAGATTCCTTTCAAAAAAATTTGTAAAAAATCAATGATTTATGAAAATAAATTTAAAAAATAAAATAGGATAATATTAAAAACCTTTTGAAAACATTTTTTTAAATCATAAATATGGAAGATAAATATTCCCTAGTAGATAATTAAACATAAAAAAACCCGAATAATCAGGAGATTATGAAATAAACCCTTACTACTTTGGTATCATTTCAATCATAACCCCCATGAAAGAAAGAACATAATATGGATATAAATATATATATCCAATTAAAATTCATATTATTTATCAAAAATCATTCATGGTAGGAATATACACCACAAAAAGGATACAAATGGTTAATAAGTCATATGTCCCACAAAAATAATATTAAGACGAGAAACCCTTACCTTAGGTCTGAATTCCTCCATAAGTATCCAAACATACTATATAATAAAAATAGTTTTATTATACATATATTAAATAAATGTTATAATATATATCATGTAACATATTATTTACTTATACCCATTTATCACCCATTTAAAACAAATCTTAATTATATTACGATTCTAGGTGATAACTGCTTCATTTTTCAGGTATGTTTTGATTTGGAAGTCTTGGTACTTGTACTTTGTTCATGGTTTAACCATATTAAGAATGTAAATTATTATATTAATATCATATATATTAAAAATGTAGTAATCCTTAAAAGGTGGATATTGGAAAATGAACAACACCATTCATAGAGACGGTAGGTTGTACGTATGTATGAACATTGTTTCCATCTTTCAATGGATGGAATAAAATAAAGTTGAATAGTAATTAATCTTTATATAATATTATTTATGTTATAAATATCATATATATTAATTATTTCTTTATTTATTACCATCTGAAAAAATTGGTTATGAAAAACAAATTACACCGCTATGTAGAGATGGTAAGCTCTTTGTTCGTACATGTGTGCTTTCATTTTTCATAGGATGGATAAAACGTATAATATTATTTTTTTCAAAATTATAATAACACCTCATTATATATATTATACTTGATATATTATTTTATCATTGAAAAAACATATAAAGAGTATGTATAATAATAAATAAACTTGAAAGAGTTGGTAAAGACGATTATCTCTTCTTCAATGGACTTCCTTTAGATATCTTTTTAATGACACTAGGGTTAGTCGTTTGGGAAGACCTGAACCTCCATAATTTGTATAAGGATGTTGGGAAAATAAATAAACAATTCATTATTGAGATAGAAGGATCAAAGTTGTGAGAATAAGTGAGGAAGGAGTATCCCTATTATAATTGAGGTGAGGGACACTTAAAATTTTTCAAAATATTAAATTATAATAAATTTATTTATACTAAAATAAGCCTCCAAATGGAATATTATTTAATGATAAAATATTATAGGGTTTTAATCTCATAAACCAATATAATTTATTCATTATTTGGTGTTCTTTTAAAATATATCCATTTAACTATCCCCTTTGTGATTTATTTTTAACCTTAACCGTGGTAACCACTATTTTAATCAAAAAGGGTTAACAATGTTGGTATAAATAGACAAATAAATTTTCATTGTATGTTTTATGATTTTTTAACTATATTAAATTCATATGGAAGAAGGTAATATTTTTATGAGTTTCAAATAATTTAATATTTTATTATTTTTATAAATTATTATTAATTTAAATTCTGACACTATTCATTTACTTTGACTTCAAATACATCAAGACAAAGGTAAAATTTAAATATAATTCTTTAAAATCTCTATAATATTTCATATAGATCATGAAATATTCTTTTACACATTAAATCATTCAAATTATATCAATATTAATATTTTAAAATCAATAATTATTTTGGTTAATTAAATAAATATTGTTTTGTTTTTGCACAAGAATTTAGGGTAATTATGTAAATTATTAAAACTAAAAATAAAACTATAAAATGAAAATAATCTTATTAAAATCAAAATATACCTTTAGTTTAATTCATATATTGCTTTTTTCTCTATGTGAACACATATAAGATATTAAATACAAAGAGAGTGACATTTTATAACTCTCCGTGATTTAAATAATATATAAATCCTTTTCATGGAAAATTGTCTATTAAAAAAATCCAATTAAAGACTAATGTGATAATGGTAGAATATTATTCATCCATTTTTTTTGGAAAACTTTAGGCCATATTTATAACCTTATATTTTTTGGTCTTAACTCTTATTTAACCACTTTAACTCATACCTTGAAAATATAGATTTTTACTCTTTGAGCATAAATACGGTTATAATAAAATGAAAAACGACCCATTAAGGGATCATGGATAAAATTTTCAACATTATCCCAAATATGTGGATGTATCTAAGATTTTTATTAATTTTGTATCATTTAAAAAAATATTATTTAGTATAGAATATTTATAATGTTAATTTTAAGAACTATTCATTAATTTGACTTTAATAAACAATAATATAAGATAACATAAAAAAATTAACACATCTATACTATGTAAAATTAATCTAAAAAATTTATGGATGAAATTAATTGTATCAAATTATATTAATTTTAGTATTTTTATTATCATTTTTTTGATATTTCTGTTAATTAAATAAATACTACATCATCATTGTATAATTATTTATGGTAATTATTTATTCACTAAAAATTAAATATTAATTAAAATTATGTAGATAACTATTTTATATTTAAAATTAATATTTATAGTCTAATATATCTTTAGAATAATATGATATTGAAAAGATACTAGTTATTAAAAATAAGAATGTGACATTTATAAGTTTTCCTTAAATAAAATATTTTAAATATCATAACCTCATAAAAATAATAATAAATGGTCATATAACAAAATTATTAATTATTATGGATGAATACAACTCATACTATTAATTATTTAAATTGTAATGTTCGTTATTTAGTCTTTATCATTTTATATTTATCCTAAAATACCCAATTTATCCTTTACTATAGTAACAAAAATTACCAGTGTTATAGTTCATATTGGCCAAAAATAAAAAGGAAATATTCAATAAATGTGGAACTTATGAATTAAAATATGGAATCAATTTTTCAAAATTCAAAAAATATAGTTTTTAGAATTTAGTTTAACATTAATCCCGTAAAGCACAACGAAAATATGTTTGCTTGAAAAAATGCATTTTTAAGCCAAAGAATCTACTTATACCAAAATAAGGTATAAGGATAATTAAAATGAGATTAATTAGATTATATCTAAATAAAAGTTAATTAATTAAAATTTATATCACATTCAAACCATAAATGCACTTTTTTATAAAATTATAGTTTTATAAAAAAATTGTATTTGGAATTATTCACTAGAAAATCAATCTTTTCATAAAATTAAAAAAAATGTAACCCAAAGATAATTTTAATATTATGACTTAAAAATGATATTATTTTTATAAAATAGAATTTATATATGTTCCAAAAATTTATTATAACATTTACTAATAAAAATCGATAAAACCATATTTGAAGAAAATGTATTTTTCGAAGAATAAAAATATTTTCCTAAAAAATAAATGTTGATTCACAAAAAATTAATTAATAAATTAAAAATGAGTTGGAAAATTTTGTATATCATAATGAAGTTAATACTATTTATATCAATTAATTTAATAACTAGGTTATAACGATTACATAATAATATTTCATTGTTCGTTTAAGTTGGGTGTTGTGTGTAACATAAGCTATAGAAGAGGTTAAATTTAAAAAGAGACATATGGTAAAATTGTGGGTTATTAAATTCCCCCATCCTTAAAAAAATTCCACATAATTTTAAATTACACTTCATAAAGAAAAGGTTGATATTTGAAATTTTCTTTGTGGGAAACCCACATCTTAAATCGAGTTAATAAAACATCATATTAATAAAAGGGAAAGGGAAATGTAAATTTCACCACAAAATTGATCTTTATAGTAGAATAAATTTAGGGGAAAGTAAAAAATATGGACATAGAATAAAAATATAACTATCAAGTTTTCATGGAGAGTGATATAGAACATGTACATTATAAATTTAACTATCACAAAACTAGAAATCTGTTATCAGTTAAAAGACGATGGATTTCCTAGTATGAAAAGTAAACAAATAATGTTTTTTCTCCAAAATGTTTTTCATAGATTTGCTAGAATATTTTACTCTCCAGATAAAAACTCTACAAAATAAACATAAATTATTTCTTTCCATGTCCTAAGCATAATCTCATCTATGCTTCGATATATTTTAACATAATCTCTTATACCATGAAATGGATGTTCATGATTGATTCTTGAAGAACTTAGATGAATCATAAGACCCGCATGTCAATATTTTAGCCTTTACATATTTACCAAAACTAAGGAAAATTGTTATAAAATGTTATCAATAAACAAAAATATCTTAATTTCAACTTAATACATTCAATAGGTAGTTAATTATAAGACTCATCAAAAATATTTTTATCTAAATTTAGAGATCGTAAATATAGAATAGAGGTCACTAGATTTCCAAAATAAACTTCAGATCATATTTTCCTAAAAAACATAAATTAGCTCTTATCTTCACATACTAAATATATGAATACCATGATCACATTTAAACCTTATTTAAAACATGCATGCTTCAAAAAATAAAATATCATGTTTCTCAATATATTCCTTAAATCCATTCATGTATTAAACCCAACAAAGATAACATAAACCATCAAATAACTAACCACTTTAAGGGTAACCAATATTATCCCTTATACATAAATTTATCATCATTATCTAAACATCATGACTATATTAAGGTCTATATTCCCTTAATCATGTTTTTTCCAAAAGATAAACTCACTACAGAATCACTTCACTTGGTTA
This sequence comes from Viscum album, assembly GCA_963277665.1. Taxonomy (NCBI): domain Eukaryota; kingdom Viridiplantae; phylum Streptophyta; class Magnoliopsida; order Santalales; family Viscaceae; genus Viscum; species Viscum album. The sequence continues at coordinate 1,809,342,277 of OY728159.1, read as the reverse complement.
CTAGTATTATTCATCACATGGTTCCAAATACTTTAAAAAAAACTATTTCATTATAATACTTATATATTCCATAATTCCTCTAACCAGTACATCATTGATAAAATACTCAAATGGAATAATTCTTGAATCCAATCATAATCACATTAATCATTACTCATTATTTTTTTTAATATCATAAGTTTTTTTATGATCCAGTATATTCTATTAAGGTATATTCCTTTGATTCTTGGGGAATTATCTTGAATAGTTCCACATATCTATATATTTTAATTATTGAAAATCGTAAATTTATTTACTTCCCTTAAAATCATGAGAATGGTTTTCTTTTCCTCTACACTTAAAGCAAACTCATTTTCTCCTAATCATATACCAAGCTGTTTCCTTCCATAATTATCACACGTGGGAAAATACTTATTTCCCTTCTTCCCCTTATCTAACGTTTTCCATGTCATCCTCTTCTTCTCATTATTCCTTAAAATTATCTTACACTTCGATAATTATTTCTCTGTCTTATTATCACACGGTACTATTTACTCATATGATTAAAATGTTTAGGCAACTAGTATATTTTGAAATAATGGATTAAACCCATCCAAGAAATGATCATTCTTACTTAGGGGATATTTGTATAGATGAGGTTCTCATTCCTTCTTATAGGAACAATTTATAAATGATATAATACACTATATTAGATCAAAACATTATGAAAAATAATGTATAATATCAAAACTAGTGATACACTAAATATAAATTAAAAATTTTGGTATCACTAGTCTCTAAATAATAAGCTTAGTTTATTTAGATATATTTACAAATTATGTCATTGGGTTTCGTTCTCTAATCTATGTATTCCTAGATCTGTTTCTCCAGTTTTCTAGTAAAGTTTCTCTAATACCAACTATAATGACCCTATCCCTAGTAGCCCAAAGTCAGTGGTTACTTTATTACAATATCATAAGATACAAGAAATCATGTCACAATGGTTAGAATAGTTTAGTAGTCTTTGTAAACTAGATACATACTTGAATCTTACATGAAAATTTAAAATATGAAATACAACATAGTTTATCCTTTAAGAACACTATTATTCTCCTATATTAACCCTTCATATGAGTCATAATAAATTTATTAGAATCTTGGGGAAAATAAAACATAATAAAGTAGTGAGGTCATATTCTCAATAATGGAAATATTGAAATAGAATCCATGAGTAAATATGGAATAAAAAAATATGTAATGGTAAATAACTAAAAAACATCCCATTTAATCAATAACATGAGCATAATATGAAAGGAATAAAATATGATCAAATAATTCCATATTTATAATCACATGAGAATGAAACATAACTTTTGATATTATACTAGTCTAATGATCACATGAAATATCAATAATTAATCTCCTAATTTTAGAATGCATAATTTTGAACCTCTAAAACATAATGTAAAGGCCTCATCCATGAACTATTCATAAATGGGAAATGCCTATACCAAAACCCAGTCTAATTTGTCTCATGAGACCTACTGATGCATCGAGGGGCTATAGCGGGCCCCTCCCATCACTTAACAAGTCCAATTTATTACTATTATGAAAGGGGTGAAACATAATCATCAAAACAATTCACACTAAAACTATAATATGACAATTAAAACTTTACCCATTCAATTAACATAATCATAAACCACCTAGAGTAATATATGGAATGGTATTAAAATAGTACATCCCCAGTCCATTAGATCATAAACCATCCATATAAATAATAAGTATGATATCAATGAAATATATCCCTAGTGTATCATCAGTAAATTAATAGGTTTATATCATTGTTTAATAAAAAAATTAAAATCATTCTTGAGGAAAATATCCTGTTTCACTTTGAAATTCACTTTTTAAAACTAAAATTTTACCAAAAAACTAAAAAAAATCCTTGAAAATAACCTTCGATACTTATAAAATATAATTCAAAACATTTGAGTTGTCATGAAGGATGGAAATAATATTTATTTCATACACATTAGAAAATTATTCCTTTTATTTTTTAATAAAATCAAAACATATGTTGTTTAGAAAATTTCATAAAGATTCCTTTCATAACATTTTAAAAAAAGTTAAACATGGGTAAAATGAATTTAAAAAATTTTAAGATAATATTAAAAACCTTTTGAAAACATTTTTTGAAAACATAATCTTGGAAGATAAATATTCACTATTAGAGACTTAAATATAAACAATCCCTAATAATGATAAAATTTTGAAACAATCCTTATCGCTTTAGTATCATTTGAATAATATTACCCATAAATGAAATAAATTAATGTGGATATATATATCCCATTAAAATTAATATTATTTCTAATAAAATTACTTCATGGGCATAATATACTGCACACAAAGCTGAAAAGTGGTTAATAAGTTATATTTCCCAAATAAATAAAGGTGACACGAGAAACCCTTACCTTAGATCTGATTTTCTTTGTAAGTTTCTAAAACCGTTTTAAAAAAATATATTTCTATTATAAATATTTTATAAAACCATTATAATATATATCATATAATATATTTATTATTTATACTCTTTTATCAATTATTTAAAACAAATATTTATTAAAGAACAATTACGGGTGATAACTACTTCGTTTTTCATGTATGTTTTGATTTGGAAGTCTCAGTCCTTATACTTTGGTCATTGTTCCATAATATGTATAATGTTAATTATGATATTAATATCAGATATATTAAATATATATATATTTATATTAATCCTTAAAATTTATAGATACAAAAATGAACAGCATCGTTCATGGATATGGTAGATCGTACATACGCATGAACACTTTTTCCATATTTTGATGGATGAAACTGCATAATGGTTAATATAAATTAATCTTTAAACAATCATATTTATTTCTAAAATATCATATATATATATATATATATATATACACACATTAGTTCCATCTTTATAACAATCCTATTAAAGTGGTGATGAAAAATTAATTACACTGCAACGTGGAGACGATAGGTCGTACATACGCACGTATGATGATTTCATTTTTCATAGGATGGATAAATAGAATAATATGGTTTTTTAATAATCATAATAAATCCTTTTATATATATATTATACTATATTTGTAATTTTATCATGGAAACAACACATGAAGATGAAGTATAAGAATAAATAAACTTGAAAGAGTCGGTAAAGATGATTACCTCTTCTTCGGTGGACTTCCTCTAGATCTCTTCTTAAGGACATTAGGTTTGTTAATTTTGGAAGAATTTTACCTCCATATTTTTTATAATTATGTTGGGAATATAAATTGGTAGGAATTTTTTGAGATGGAAGGCCCAATGTGGTGTGAAGAAGTGACGAAGTAGGTTCCCTTTTATAATTGAGGTGAGGGAAACTTTTGAAATTTCTCAAAATATTAAACTATAATAAATATATTTATCAAAACCAAATAATCCAAATGGAAATGGATTCAATCAAAAGATATTATATGGTTTTAATATCATCGATAAAATACAATTTAGACATGTTTTGGTGTAATTTTAAACCTTATACTTTTGAGTCACCCCTTGGTTAGTTGTTTTTGACCTCAATTGTAGTAACCATTATTTTAATCATAAATGGTTAATAATGTTACTATAAATGGAAAAATTACTCATAAATTTATCATTTATGATGATTTAAAATATATCCCAATCACATGGTTGAAGATAATATTTTATTATTTTTAAATTATTTTATAAATTGTTATTATGAAAATTGTTTTTAATGTAAATTTTGACACTATTCAATTATTTAGATATCAAATACATCAATAAAAATTATAAATTAGAAAATAATACTTTAAAACAAATATAATATTTCATATAGAAATTTAAAAATTATTTAACACTTTATATATTTAATTTATATCAATATTATTTATTTAAAAACATTTATTTTATTTTTCTATTAATTAACGAAATATTGTATTAGTATTTCAAAATAATTTAAGGTAATTATATAATTTATAAAAATTGAAAATAAATTTACATAATGAAACCAATCTTATTAGTTTCCAAATAAAAATTTATTTTTATTCATATATAGATTTTTCTTCTATGTAAACACATAAATGATATTAAATACAAAGACTGTGACATTTTGTATCTATCTTTGATTTAAATGATATATAAGTCATTTTAATATAAAATTATCCATTAAATAACTAAAATTAGAGAATAAGGTGATAATTGAATAATAATATTCATCCAATAATTTTTTACATGTTTAGTCCATGATTATAGCCTTATCTTCTTTTAACCCTTATTTTACCACTTTAACTCTTACCTTGACTAAAAGGATTTTTACTCTTTGAGGGTTAGTATAGTTACTATAAAATTCTAAATGAACCATAAATGTATCATGTATGATATTTTAAACTAAATTAAAATTATTGTATATAATTTAATATTTTTTGGAATTTTATATCATTTACCAAAATATTATTTTCTATAAAATATTCACAATGTCAATTTTAAGAACTATACATTACATTGACTTTAATAAAATTAATAAAATAATATAAATTTGAGCCAAATATTTTAATACACACCTAATATGTAAAATAAATATACATAAATATTTTATGAAATTAATTGTATAAGAAATTGATATTTTTGTTATTATTTATTTGATATTTCCATTGATAAAACAATTATTGCATCATCATTGTATAATTATTTAAGGTAATTATTACTTCACTAAAATTTAAAAATAAATTACCATTACATAGATAAATATTTATAATTTAAATGTAATATTTATTTTAAAATATATATTTTGGATAATACCATATTAAAAATGTTATAGTTATTAAAAACATGAAAGTGACATCTTTGACTTTTCTTTAAATAAAATATTATAAATGTCATAACCTCATACAAATGGACATAAATGATCATATAATAGAACCTTTAATTACTATGGATGTAAATTACTCGTAAAATAAAAAAAAATCAAGTGTTATGGTTATTTTATATTCCTTATCATTTAATTTTCAACCTAAATAACCCAATTTACCTTTTACCATGGTAACAAAAATTACCATGGTTGCTATTAATATTGGATAAAAATAAAAGGTACCTATTTAATAAATTTTTAACCTATGAATAATAATATTTTATCCATTTTTTAAAATTAAAAACACATATATTGAAGAATTTAGTTCCACGTTAATTCCGTAAAATGCAAATAAAAATATTTTTCTTGAAAAAATGCATTTTTAAGCCCAAAAATGTACTTATAACAAAATAAAATATAAGAACTATTAAAATTTAATTAATTATATTATATATAACTAAATATTACTTAATTTACCTTTATATATCATTAAAATCATAAAGTGAATTTTTAATAAAAATGCAATTGTATAAAAAACCGTATTTTCACTATTCACTGGAAAATCAATCTTTTCATAAAATGTTAAAAAATTCACTGTAATATAATTTTAGTATAATAATTCAAAAAAATTATATTATCTTTTTAAAATAAAATTTATAAATGTTACACAAATTTATTATAATATTTACTCAAAAATAAAGAAACTCATTCTTGAAGAAAATGTATTTTTTTTGATAAATAAAACGCTTTTATTAAAAATTAAGTGATTATCTAAAAATAATTAATTAATACATTAACAATGAGTTATAAAGTTATATATCTTACAATGTGGTTAATATTATTCATTTCAACCAGTTTAACAGTTAGGTAATAATGATCACATAATATTATTTTATTGCAGATTTAAGTTGGGTGTTGCGTGCAACGTAAGCTACCATAGAGGTTTAATTTGAAAAGATACATACCATAAATTATTGGGGATTTAAATATGTCATAAAATTTATATTATTTATAAAAATGGTATTTTTCATTATTCACCTAAAAATAGCCATTTTGGAAAAATACTAAAAAATTACCCTAGGATAATATTGATATGATAAATTGAAAAAAAAAATCATTATATCAAACTAAAATTCTAAAATTTATCTAAATTAAATTTAATATAAAAATGTATAATACATGAAAAAATATTTATAAAATGACTTATATTAGTAAACCTTTTTAAAAATTATTAATATGAAAAAATATAAAATTTATTAATAATTATATTCTTATATTATCTTAAATACTAATTATAAAACCCCTTAAAACATGTGCATAAGATATATGGGTAAGATAAGTAGTGGTGATAGCCATAGGTGTTGATTTTGAAAGCACATATCTCGTGGTGATTACTATAAACTTGAACTTCTCTTATTGATGATTTTTCTCATTATGTACTCGTTGGAGTTTACTTTGTGGTTGGTATAAGGAAAACCTTAGAAATTAGACCACTTTTCCAAGCTCCATAAAAAATATGATTCATAAAGAAGACTAATACTTATTTATGTAATTTTTTCTCCTTTCTACATGAAATTTATAATTCGGTTATCTCTATTTATACCTATTAATTCAATAAATGTGTAATAATAATCATTTTTAATAATTTTGTTTTTTTAGAATATCAAAGATTATTTTAGATTGGTGTTGATTATGAATGAATCTTTTTAACATAAAATTTATTGAAGAAGAAATATTTAATAAAAGAATGGGTCATTACAATTAGTGATTAATATTATTAGTATTTCAATGAGTAAAATTCTACTATAAATTATCTTATTATTGATGTGTTTAATCATGTTTAAATTGGATTAATGAAATAAATATTATAATAAAAACAAAATAAAATTTAAAAATATCATGAAATTTTGTGTGATTTTTTCTCCGTAAATAGTAGAGGGTAAAAATAGTTTTTTTAATATAGAATTATTAGTATTATGTTTTTGATTTGTTACTAAAAGTTTTGTTGTGCTAGGGATATTGGACTTTCTATAGTAATAATTATTCAATTGAGGATGATGTTATTGTGTGGTTTTGTTATGGAGGAATACTAAGAACCAAATGTCTTGTGTGGTGGATGCCTCAAAATATAGAATGGTGATAAAATAAATGATGATATTAATTAAAAATGGAATGGGTTATGGGAAATAATGAGATGTGAGTAATTAATAAATAGGTAGGTAAATGTATATGGAGATTTTTGTTTTTAATGAAGATTATTGTTGGAAAACGATTACTAAATTAAATTTTTACATAATAAATAGGTTGAATATTTTGAAGTGAAGTAGTGGTTATGTATCATTGTAGTGGTGTTGTATTTTTTTCCTTTAGTGGAAATGATCATTAGTTTATGTCTATGATGATGTGGTGATGATCTTTTATAGTGGGTTTTGATATGTTATGGACCCTAGGTTGGATATTGTGTGATATTTTATTCATTATACTTTTTTATAATTTCTTTTAAACCACCACCCATATCAGGTAATCTGAATGACACCCAAATGATGTTATGGGTTCTAGGTGTACTCCCAACATTCTGAATGTGGGTGACGTAAAGGGTTGAATACTTCCCCTTCCCTACTCTCTCTCCCAGACATTGTATAGGCCATAATGGTCTAAGGATATGTTATGTGGTTATTTTATGGAAATTTAATGATGGGGAAGTGATGTGGTTATGTGATTGGGACATTCATGCAGAGAAGGGAATGAGGTTTATGTCCATAATAATGCATCTCAGTTTTGAGGTATTATAGGGTATGTATTTTAGGTATGTAGTGTCTGGATATGTTTATGTGGATGTTTTATAGGGATATATTTATGTGGATATATATTGGATATAATAACTATGTCATGTTTCTATTGGGTTCGAGAGAGAATAATTTAGTTGGAAATTGGGTGCAGGGTACCTTTATTTATATATTATTTTGATTATTTTGTTATGTCACATGTATATATATTTTTATATTTAACCTTAGAAAATTTGGGTGGTAGATGACCTGATTTAGTTAATGATTTGAATTCTTAGTTTATCCACTATGTCTTTAGTATTATTTTTAACAATTATAAAAGATGTTTTGACAAGTTCTTTATTCATTATACTTATATTCCCACCCTTATCTTCTAGTTTTTTTATAGATTTATAGTTTGGATTATCTGATCATGCTAGACATTAGCATCTTATGATTGTAATTGGAGTTATATTCACTACTATATGAGTTGATTTATGTACTACCCATGATGTCATTTTTCAAGTATGGAATTAATCATTTATTAAATTTTTTATATTAATGTTTGTTTAGGGTTTTTTTCTTGAACATTTCTAAAAAATTAGGGATAGAGACTACTATATTATTAGAACATTATTAGTGTTAACTATTCAACCCAATTGTGCAATGGGGTGTTGTACCTTCCAAAGTCATTTCCATATTTTTTTTACTATACGTTTAATTTTTTTTAACCCATATGGATCTTATAGGTATCATAGTAGTCACCATATAGTTAGGACTTGGTTTCCCAAATTGTGTGAGTTGTTAAAACCTTCAAAATTTTGAAATTTTGAATTTCCCTTTAAGAAAATTTAATACCCCCTTTCATTTTTTACCCCCATTCAAACATTATAGATTATTAAATAATCTTCCCTTAGTTATACTCCTTTATGGATTGATTTCTTCTATTTTCTTCACCCTTAGTATAATATTTCATCAGGTGTGTTTTTGATGCTTTCGTTGGGGTGCGCGCATCCATCTGTCGAGGTCACGCAACGGTTGCCTCACATTCCTGCTTTCCAAAGGCGGGTGTCATCCATCTCTTATTCAGTGGCATTTGCTCCTTGATCTAAATGGGATGATGGGATGTCACTTCCTCCTTTCATGGATTCTTCCTCGTAACTCGTTACCTAGTATGGGTCTCCCTTATAGATTAAGTTGTGGTTTATGAATCTCGTTCCCAGTGCCATATCTTTTTGGATGCTGGCTAATTACACTACTTCTGTCAGGACATTCCATGAAGTCTTGACATGGTAGTAACCTTCATTTGGAGTAGATGACAACATCAGGCATGTCGGGGAATCTCTGGATGAGTGGACATTGGGGAACCTGTATTCTTCCTCAAAAGAGGGAATCTCAAGGGCGTAGAACCCAAGGTATCCCATGTCAGTCGTGGGGTATCGTATGCAGAAGGCATGTCTCTGAGTTTTTTCTCAGCTTCCCATGTTTAACACAGGGTATGTCGTGAGTTTAACATCTAGAAGAGACGGTAACGCCAAAGATGTGTCTTCTGAGGTTTTCCTCAGGCATCTCATGTTTAACACGAGGTAGGCCGTGAGTTTAACATCTTAAGGAGACAGAATGAGAGTGATCAGAATGTCCCATGGAGACAGATCAGGTTGGTTAATTCCTAGGAGGGAACACTATAAGTGTTTACCATATGACTGGATCTTAACGCCCAATGAGGATGGATCTGAGGTGGTGTGTCCCTTAGAGGGAAGATGTCACACCCTGAAGGCTGATCTGGATGCCACTGAGGGCGGATCAGGGAGAGTGCCCCCCAGAATGGGGGACACCAAGGTTTACCATTGGCTGGTATTGAACCTCATGGAGGTTTCCTATATACCCTATGTAGATGACAGGGATCAAAGCCCACGTAGTTCTAAGGGGTGATGAATCGGGGTGTACACAAAGGACAACGACCCGGATAGGTACTAGGGATTACACATTGAAAGCAGCCTAGGTACTTCTAGGAGGAGTGGGGAGGTGGATGACATGATCCTACCGGGTTGTGGAGGCCTATGTGAGAATCAGGATGGATGATGGAGTGTTGAACAGAGTATAGGGGGAATGATATGGGACGGTCTTGAAGGTGACGGTAGTGTTGGTCTAGAGCCTTGAAGAGACTTCCTATGTATCCCCATGGTAGGGAATCAAACTTTGTATAGTTCAGTGGGATGATGGGACACCTGAGGAGGTGGCCCATGAGAATAGAAGCATGGATGGGACCTGAAGGAAGTGGAACCTCCGGGTTGGGAATGATCTTCCCGAAACACATGGGATCAAGGGATAGATTAGGATGAGACATGGGTGTTGGGATTGAACCTCATGGAGGCTTCATACGTATCCCCATGGCAGAGAATCAAAGTCCACATAGTTCGTCTGACAATGGATTACTGTTTATTGGGGACTTCAACGTCTTACCGCCGAATGAGGTTGACAACGGTTTAATTCTAAATTGGGAAACAAAGGATTACCACTGATTTAGGTCCATGGTTTAACATCATAGAGGACGAGGGGTGAACCGATGTGAAAGAGTACATGAGGCCCAGATAGATATTGGGCTTAAACCTCAGGGAGGCTTCCTAAGTACCTTGCCTTGGCATGGATCCAAGACCACGTAGTTCAGGATGGTGTGGGAACTGACGTGAAGGGGGTCAGAACTAATGGGGTGTTGGGCTTGAACCTCAGGGAGGCTTCTTATGTACCTCTCCTTGGAAAGGATCAAAGACCCCATAGTTCAGTTGGTGGGAACTGATGTGAAAGTGTTCGGAACCAATGGGGTGTTGGGCTTGAACCTCAGGGAGGCTTCCTACGTACCTCGCCTTGGCAAGGATCAAAGACCACAAAGTTCATGTGGTGGGAACCGACGTGAAGGTGGTCGGAACCAATGGGGTGTTGGGCTTGAACCTCAGGGAGGATTCCTACGTACCTCACCTTGGCAAGGATCAAAGACCACGTAGTTCAGGTGGTGATAACTAACATGAAGGTGGTCGGAACCAATGGATGGTGGGCTTGAACCTCAGTGAGGCTTCTTATGTACCTCTCCTTGGCAAGGATCAAAACCACATAGTTCAGGTGGTGGGAACCGACGTGAAGGTGGTCGGAACCAATGGATGGTGGGCTTGAACCTCAGAGAGGCTTCCTACATACCTCACCTTGGCAAGGATCAAAGACCATGTAGTGCAGGTGGTGGGAACCAACGTGAAGGTGGTCGGAACCAATGGATGGTGGTCTTGAACCTCAAGGAGGCTTCCTACATACCTAGCCTTGGCAAGGATCAAAGACCATGTGGTTCAGGATGGGTGTGGGGATTACACTCTAGGATAGCTGGGTGGTGCTATGGAGTGACAGGTTGAATGGGGCTTACACAAGGAAGTTTTCTAGGTGCCACTATGGAGTGGCAATAGTGGATGGGGCTTACGCAATGAAAATCATGTGTGCCGATAGGGAGCAGCAATGGTGGATGGGTCTTATGCAAGGAAGCTGCCTAGGTGCCATTATAGAGCGGCAATGGTGAATGGGACTAACGCAAGGAAGCTGGCTGTGTGACACAACAGAGCGGCAATGGTAGATGGGGAAGATGCAAGGAAGATTCCCAAGTGCCGCTATGGAGCGGCAATGGTGAATGGGGCTTACTCAAGGAAGTTGCCCAGGTGCCGCTATGGAGCGGCCATGGTGAATGGGGCTTACTCAAGGAAGCTTCCCGGGTGCCGCTATGGAGCGGTAATAGTGCATGGGGATTATGCAAGGAAGCTTCTCGTAATTTATTTCTCATGTTTGGCTATGAGGGAATCTCAACCCACTAGTGGGTTGCGGCCTTCACCTTTGCGCTAGTTCACAGGAGGGATAATGCCAAGGGCGTTGGAGTCAGTCCGAACTAAGGGAGATGAAAAGTGTGAATCACATGCCCAACATTTAGAATGCAGTGAGGGTGGAGTGGTGATGAAGGATAAATGTTAACTGTGTTCGAAACACAGCATCCATATCGCATTAGCCTGAATGGGTACAAACAAATGAGGGTCGATTTTTGACCGTGTTCGAAACATAGGACCTGACTCAAAGTGTTGTCCTAAGTCTTCCGGGGCATTAGCCTAGGATGGTAGGTGAGCCGATGCGGCATGGGACCAGGCCGTTAGGGGGTCCCTTCAGACATAGAAGAGGATGAAGATCCTAATGAATGACACCCAAGGTGTGAGGTGGATTGATGGAATGTTTGAACGGATTCCAACGCTCATGAAATTACACCACTGTAATCATGGAATTAGGAATCTTATGCTTATAGGCATAAGGCATCTCTTGTTTGGAGAAAGAGGAATCCAATTACTGAATAATAGGGCATACTACAGTTTATAGTAATGTAGATAGGACTATTGGAATCTTATGATCAGTGCATAAGGCATCTCTTGTTTGGAGAAAGAGGCATCCTATGTTTGTAACATAGGGAGTACTACAGTTTATAGTCATGTAGAGAGGAATCTTGTCATCTTATGCTTGGAGCATAAGGCATCTCTTGTTTAGAGTAAGAGGCATCCTATGTTTGGAACATATGGAGTAATATAGTTTATAGTCATGTAGAGAGGACTACTGGCGTCTAATGCTTAGAGCATAAGGAATCTCTTGTTTGGAGCAAGAGGTATCCTATGTTTGGAACATAGGGTGTGCTACAGTTAATTGTCATGTAGAGAGTTCTATTGGCATCTAATTATTAGAGCATAAGGCATCACTTATTTAGAGTAAGAGGCATCCTATGTTTGGAACATAGGGTGTATTACAGTTTATAGTCAGGTAGAGACAATTGTTGGCATCTCATGCTTGGAGCATAAGGCATCTCTTATTTGGAGTAAGAGACATTCTATGTTTGGAACATAGGGTGTAGTATAGTTTATAGTTTTTTAGAGAGAACTGTTGGCATCTCATGCTTGGACCATATGGAATCTCTTATTTGGAGTAAGAGGCATCCTATGTTTGGAACATAGGTTGTACTATAGTTTATAGTCATGTAGAGAGGATTTTTAGGAATAAGGTGCCTAGAAATGGATGGTGTTGGGACTTACGCAAAGGCGGACCTTTCTGGTTCAACTTGACATATGAGCCAAGTGATGGGGTTTGGATGAGTTACTTGAGGAATGGTTCCACTCAAGGTACTCGGGGAATTGATAATGAGCATCTCAACTCACGACATGGGAAACAAACCAAGAGGAATATGTTGACTCAAGGTGTTTCATGGTGTGTAGAGGAGTTTCTCCAATCATGGTATTCTATAGGTTGAAGGTGGGTGTGCATAAGGGGCCGCAATGGAAAATCTCGATGTCTCGACTCAAAAAGTTCATGGTGTGACTCTCCCTTTTTCATGGGGGTCAGTGACGGTAACGAAGGGACCGGCCCGGCACTGACCCCGAGCGGGGATGCAAGGACGCAGCCCCCGTGGTATGGATTTGTGGGTGATAAGTTGGGATCCTCTAAAAGTACAAGTCTTCACAAAGTAGCTTTTCGGATTAAAGGGTCTTGCATAGAATGGGGTCTCTCAGAGCATCTTCGCAAAGGAAAGGTGCTCGCAGAGCATGGACTCACAGAGCAGTTTTTCAAAGGAAGATACTCGAGGAGCATGGACTCGCGGGGCAGCTTTGCAAAGGAATCTCTTCATGGAGTACGGACTCTCGGAGTAGCATCGTGAAGGAATCTCCTTGTGGAGTATGGACTCACGGAGCAGCATCGCGAAAGAAGATGCTCGCAGAGTATAGGCTCGTGGAGCCGCTTCGTGAATGAAATCAGAGCTCCGCAAACTGGGAGATCATCCGCCCAGGATGCGGAGTGACCATATAGAAAAGGGGGTGATCTAGGTATTTATAGGGGAGAGGAGTCGCGAAGCAGAGCTCGCTCGGTGCGAAGACGGAGCTTGCTCCGCGGCAGGTTCGCGGAGCTGTCCCGCCTCCTTGCTTCGTGGCGGGTCGATCATGTCAAAGGGTTTTGTGGAGCCATCCCGCCTCCTTGCTTCACGGCGGGTCGTGAACGTCAAAGGGGTTCGTGGAGCATCCCACCTCCTTGCTTCGCAGTGGTGCTCCGCGATCGCGGAGGGGGATTCGCGAATGGGCTTCACGAATCAACTTTCTATCCCAACTTCAAATGTTCCTGACTCCTAATCTGTACCTTTGTTTGGGATCTACGACCTATCAAATCGAAGCTTACGAAATGGGATACGCTATTGTATCATTTATTGGTGCATTTGGAAAATTTTGGGGATGCATTTTCCAGTGTCAAAAAAGTGCATATAAACCTTCCTCGTCTTATTATATTCTTTTCAATGGTTTCGGTATTCTCTTATGACTATGGTGGAATAGTATTCCCTATAGGTTTAATTTCTAATATGGATTTTAGATGCTATATATTTTATCCAGGTTTGAAGGTCCCAATATCCTCTTCCCTATTGGGTTTATGTCATCCTCCACTCATTTCATCAATCAAAGGTAGGTGACACTATGTAAATTTATGTATTTGGTAAAACATGGTTTTCTTATAGTTTTTATATTATATTTTGATTATAATTATTGGTTTTTTAAATCCTTTGAGTACTGATTTTAATTATATTATTATTCGTATCTTATTTCTAAATGGTTTGGTGGATGTGATTCATGAAAAGTGTATATTTTCATTAGTTTTATGAGTTTCCCACCAAGTGTTTTATATAGTGCCTTAACTACTTTCCTGTTAAATAATAAATTATATTTTATGCAAATTATCGGACATGATTATTAATGGAAATTATAATGGATTTATAAAAAATCCTAATGTTTTAATAGATGTTAGTATTGTGTGAAATGAATTTTATTTTTAAATATAATCCTATGTATTTGAATGATTTATATGTTTTACACTTTAAAAATAGTGATTTTATAAATTTAATTATATCCTCATGGGATGTATTGGGTACTTATGGGGGGATTGGGACACATATCACAATAGTCTTAAGGGGAATACCCTTTTAGTGTATTTCAGTAGTTCTTCTCATCATGGGTCTGTACTTGTTCATGGTAATCCATTTCTATTGGATATCTTCTTTATTCCTTCCTAACACAGGCCCATAATAGGGAATGATGAGACTCTTCCTAGTGTATTATACATGCTTCAAGATTTTTTTTATGGTTCTTATATGTTTTTTGATCATAGTGATTTATAGACATTTAAAAGATGTCCCATTAGTGGTTTATAATTTCATTATTCCATTAATGACTTATTTTTTAGCTTTAACTAATAAATTATTTAAATCTAATTGATTGTTTTACTTTTTATATTTTAATTTTAAAGATTAATTTTATATATTTTAGTTCAAACTATAAAGGTAGGGTTTGTTTCATTGGGTTTTAACATAAATTAAAAGGTTGGATCATTCTAATATTGTTATCATTACACCCTATATATACCTTTTGGTGTGTATATAACTTATTTTTACTGATACAGGTAAAAGAATAGAAATTCATGGGTTGGGGAAGGTGACATGGTGGGAGATGACCCTCATGTCACATGAATATGGGTTTTAACATCTTTTGTCTAAATTTCTCTTTGTTTTTTATCATTTTTACATCATGTGTATCACTATATTAGCTTCTCATATCATTCCTCTATTATTTTTAGATTATTAATGTATATAAATTGGTTTCAAGTGTTATTTTACTTCCAATATTGAGATCCCTATTCTTGAAAGATAATTACCTTAAGTGTTTCTAAATAGCTTCTTAGGTATTTTTAATAAAAAACAAATCAAGTTTTCAATTGATCAAGTACTTGATATATAGTCAATTTCATTTCCCTCATACCAAATATTTCTCACCGAATTAAAATAAACTAAAATTTATCTGGTTTTCTTGGATGATAATGGCTTTATTTATCCTAGTTTTTACCCATACGTTACTCATATACTCTTTACAATGAATTAATATTGGAATATTTCCTATGTATTTGTAATAGAAAGATGAATCATGTCACCATAAAGAAAAAATATCCCATGATCCACATTGATGATTTCCTTAATCAATTCAAAGATGCAAGGTGGTTTAGAAAAATTAATTTCAAATCAATATACAATCAGCTCAAGGTAAAAGAGTGTGACATATCTAAGTCTATTTTTAGAATCAGATATAGTAATTTTTAATATCTGGTGATTCCATTCAACTTAATTAATTCTTATGCAGTATTTTTTCCCCTTATAAATCATATATTCCACTAATACCACAAAACCTTAATTTTGTTATACATTAAAGACATACTGGTTTACTCCAAGACTAAAGAGGATCATTAATACCATCTAAGGATTTTTTTGGGGACTCTTCATGATCATCTCCTTTATTCTAAACTATCAAAGGGTGACTTATGGATCTAAGAGGTCACGTTTTTGGGACATGTTATATTGGATAAATGCATATCAGTAGACAATTAAAAGTTAAAGTTTGTAATTTCATTAGAATAACTATATAAAGTATTTATGACACATATCTTTTTCAGTATACAAGGTAACTATCAAATATTTGTGAAGGATTTCCCAACGATTTATTCTCTTTTGACCTCCCTCGCTCAAAAGGGGCTATAATTTATTTGGATATGTGAATGTTATGATTCCTTTGATGGATTGAAGTAGTGGTTGACAATGGACCTTAACCTAATTCTACTTGATCCTGGTAAAGGCTATGTCATATATTATGATGTTTTAGACTTATAATTGCACTCTTTCCTTATATAGGGTGACTATGTGGGGGGTATATGGACATAACCATCTTCACCCAAATGAAAAAAATTACATAACCCAAAAACATGAGCTAGTAGAGATCACCAATGATCTCAAATGTTGATAGCCCCATTACTTTGGTGAGAATTTAATTATATATATAGCAACTATAAAATATTGAGTTATTTTTTTTCTCAAAAATAATTGAATTTCATGTAGAGGTGATGGATAGATTACCTATAATATTTTTACATTGACCTTGGTTATACATCAAGAAAGGGTAATGTTTTTACTAATGATATTTAATGTAAATTTTCATTACAAACTCTGATGTAACCCAGTGATGAGTAGAACCTAATGAGTCTCCTCAGTGAAATGAATTTTAAAGTAAAGGGAGAGAATCAATTAATGTGTCTTATTTAATTTTTAGTCCATACCTTCTATCAATGAAATTATTAAATTTTATAAACTAGGGGATGAGAAGTTTTATCATGTTTAGTAAATTATATATGGTAGGGAGACCCCTAGCTATTGTCCTTTATATACTAAAGGCATCATTTATGTTAGTATGAGGTCCCTCATTTTTTGAGCCAATTAGTGATGAAATATTATCACCATTACAGGTTGTAAGACCACCTAGGCGCTATTAAGATGTATTATGATATTAAATTATAATATTTGTGGCCTAGTATGAGATTATATATTGCTAATTTTAAGTCAATATTTTATACTTGTCAATAAATTAAACCATATCATCATAATCTTGCAGGTAGGATTCAAACCCTACACATTCCAATATAGAAATGGGATGATATATCCCTAGATTTCATCATTATTTTACCTCATACCCAATGTAATATGAATTATAACTGGGTAATTATTTATTAGATAACTAAATTAACTCATTTCATACTAATCAAAGATAGCACTAAAGTGGTGGGATCTTGTAATATTTTATGTTTGTGAGATCTTGAAGTTTCATGGTGTAACTTTGGAAATCATTTTTGAAAGTTATATCTGATTCAAATCCTAATTTTGGAAGGTTATATAAGAGGAAATATTATCTTATGAGAATTGTATCATAGCATATCATCCACAAATGGATGGGTAGATGGAATAGTTTATCCAGATTCTGTAGGAAATGCTTTATTCTTATGTTCTAGACTTCAAAGAGTTATGGGATGATCATCTATAATTTCTTGATTTTTATTATAATAAAAACTATAAATAATCGATAATAATGTCTCCTTTTGAAGCATTATATGGTCTCCTTTTCTATTCTCCACTCTACTAGAGTAAGGTTGGTGAATCTTCACTCATGGGTCTAAGCATAGTGTGTGAGAAAATAGATAACATCAAGATTATTAAAAATTGATTGGAATCTACTCAAAGACATAAAAATTATTATGCTTATTGTTATTATTAACTGGTATATTTCATAGTTGGTGACAAAATGTTATTCAAAGTATCACCCTTTTTTGGGAACTGTCGATAGGGTAAGTAAGGGAAGATAATGTGAGTTATATTCAACATGTTTAAATTATTGAAATAATCAAGAGGTTCAAACAATAATTTTAATTTCCACCTTAGTTGATTTCATTTAATGACATTTTCCACATAACTCAAATAACTAGGTATCATCCTAACCCATTATATGTTAAGTTAGTAAGAGTTTTAGTTGGAACTGGATTCATTGATGACTGAGCATTTATATTGGATTTGATTCATAGAATAAATTTCTATAGTGTTAATTGAATTTATTGGCATGAATTTAATGGAATAAGGGAAATAATTCACTAGAGGCATTAGATCAATAGTCTCAAATGATGGAAAAATGGACTCACCTCTTTCTTGACAACTAAGTTTTTTTTTAGCCTTATTGGGTAAAAAAGTGATATAATGGGGATAATTTTTATACCCGTACTATTATTTTTAGGTATGTAATTCACATTAAATTTTTTTAAAAATTTTGGATTATTTTTCTAAAAAAAATAAAAAATTTAGGGAAAGACATTGTCTCATGGTGAGGAAACGGTTAGTGGTAACCAAAATATCTAACCACGAAAGGGGGTACTATAAATTACAAAGAAAATAAAATATGTGTTGAAAGGTTTACTAAACCATGTGGTGAAACTATGTAAATCCTCTAAGTATTTGAGTAATTATCTCACGATTTACACATGAATTCCCAAACCATGTGGGAAAATCATGTGAGCTTCCTAGATCATTAAATTTGTAAATTTATAGATTTACACCCACTTGAATTTAATACCCTTTAACTTTTTTCTTCTACCATTTGAACTTTATAGGTGCTCTAGTAGTCTCCAATCAATTATAACCCTTTATGGCATGATTTATTATCGATTCTTCAACCTAGCTCCAAGATTTTAACAAGTTCCTCTAAACACCACCCTTCGTATTATTCTCTCTTTTTTGTGGTTTTATTCTCTTTCAAAAACCATGATTCCCAAGGGTTCCTTATAGGTTAAATTTACGATCAAGGTTTTAGATGTTGGGGATTTTGATTGAGTTATAAGGTCTTTTATTCCTCTCTCTAGTGGTTTTAAATTATCTACCATAATTTTCATTGATTAAAGGTAGGTGACTCTATGTGCCTTCCCATATTTGTTCAACCATAATTTGTTTGTGCTTTATAGTTGTATTTTGATTATAATAATTATTGTTTTAAATTTTTTTAGGGTTATTATTAATTATATTATTGGTCTTGTTTTATTTTCAAATTGTTTAGTGGATATGTTTCATGAAAAATTTATAATTTCCTTAGTTTTATGAGTTTCACACCAAATTTTCAATATAATTCCGCAAACAGTTTCCTTTAAAATAGAGAAATAAGTTTTATAGAAATGGTTAGAAATAATTATTAATTAATTATCAAAAGTTTTTATAATAAATCCATATTATTTAGGAGATTTTTAGATTTTATAAAATATCATGTTATTTAGAACATAATACCTTATATTAGAATGATTTTTAGGTATTACACTTGAGAAATGGTGAATTTTTGAATTTAATATAACCCCAAGGAAGGCCTTGTCTATTTAGGGGTGGTTGGGACACGTATCACATTAGTGTTGTGGTGATTACCCTTCATATTAAATTTCATTAGTCCTACTCGTCATGGGTCCATGATAGTGTATGGTAAGATGTGTCTTGTGGATATATTCTTTAGCCATGTCATACAAGGGACCACACTTGGGAATGATGGGAAAATTCCTAGTGTAACATTCATGATTTAGGATATGCCTTTATGATTCCTCAGTGTTTCCTTATCAAAGTTTCCTATACCCCTTCTCATGATGTGTTTTTGATGATTTAAACTTTCATACTTATTTTACTCACCTATTTTTCAATTTTAGTAATAAATTTTCTAAAGTAAATAGATGGTTGTTACATATTTTATTTTAATTGTAAATATTAATTTTAAATAATTTAGTTTAAAATTGATTTATATGGTTTGTTCCATATGTGTTTCACATAGAGTACTTGGTGGGGTCATATCAGGCTAGTTATAATCACTCCTTATATACACTCTTCGGTAGTATTTGGACCTTGATTTGAATGATACAAGTAAAAACAAGGTGTCTCTTATAAGTGGGGGTTATTATATGAAACATAGATCATATTAAAAAATGTGACATCGTGGGATATGATCCTCATTCCACATAAATATGGGTTTTATATGATTTTATCTATTTTATATTGGATTTTTAGTATGTCTATCTCATGTGTATCACTATATAAACTCTTTATACCATCCCTAGTTTATTTATGCATTATTAATTTAATAAATTTGGTTCAAATTGTTGTTTTATTTATATTTTGATGATATACTCCTTTTATGGGATTTACTTCACATTGTTTTTTATTCGGTATAGTGTTTGATTTCAAACTGGTTATCTGGGTTTTAATATGTCTTACCAATATTTGGTAAGGTCATTTGGAGTTGTTGGGATAAATAAAATTCATTTAATAATGGGTAAAACCTTTTTTAAAGGTGTATCAATGAGGATTGGGCACTATTTTCTAGCCCTTAAAGACTGGAAATTCCCTTTGGGCCTTGTGACTGGTCCTCTAGTGAATAGTATTATGTAGACCCGGTTGGTTCATGACACATTATTTTTGTTGTTTTTATAGGTTTATATATGGTATTATATCCATTATAGGATATTTGTTTTATTTTATATTATTTATTTGGAGTTTATTAGTGGTTTACTTATTATTATCCATCAGACTTATGAGAGTAATTTCTCTCATATGTGTGATTTATACCTTTGATATTAGTCTTCAACCCATGGCTGATTGGTGGTGGGATTCAGCGGTTAAACTTTTCTTCACCGGTGGCCTCAAGGGGGTTATAGTAGGGATGGGCCTATCTAATTTAATAGTATTTAATAACACATTTTTGAGTTGTGTAATACAATAAAAAACCATAACCCAAGATCTTGATGCTATGAAACTAAAACCACATATAGTATTAAATGAAGAACATGTGTACCTTACACTATTTTTTTATGAATCTCATCTATATAAACACATGTTTAACATATATCACTGAGAAGAAACCTATAGTGTCATTCCTCCATGATTTATCCATGGGATGACTTGAATCACCCAATAATTGGGTGGGATCCTCCTAATTTCTATGGTATCTAGAACCTCTTTTGGGAAATGGAAGATGGATAATAGCACTATAGTTTGGGATAATTCATATAAACCAATAATAAGTTTAAAAATACCATTTTTTAGACCATCATCCTATTTATATAAGTTTTTGGATTACTCCCTCATCCTTTAATGTATTTAATCATACATTCACAATTTATGAGGAAATATCATATGGTTATAAACTATTTATAAATTCTTAATCGATCAATCATTCATTTATCATTTAAATTAAACATTAAATTCTTCTATGTCCTGACCCCTTTCTCAAAATATACCATAATAAGTGGAGAGAGATAATAACCCCTAATTACCACCTCTAGTAGTCCCTGAGTTGGAGACTAACATAGAGGGTATAAAAAACTCATGTATGGGAGGAATTACACTATGTAATATAAATAGTATCAAGAGATAAGATGAATCAACCAGAAAAATCTACATTAAATAATATAAAATATATCCAAAAACCATCCCAAAATTCATGTATAAATAAAATTGATACAAATGAAAGTGTCTGAAGAAAATATGAAAAATAATTGATAAAGCATCAATGTAACAACTCTCCAAAAGTATGAGCTAGTAATCTCTTAGAACGGTCTATAAAGAACTCCTAGAAACCTAAAAAATAGTTTATATATATGTAGGGTGATCCTACAAGTATACTCAGTAGGAAAACAAAATCCTATCATGCACATGTGAAAAGATCATACTAATGAACCTTTGAGAAAACAACAGAACAAAACAACACCTATATAGGTATTCTAACAATATTCATCCAACCATGGATCACTCACCAAATAATGAATCCAAGTATAATAACATAATATGAATCATATCTATGATATGGTACCCTGCATAGATTTCCCACTTATTTTCCTCCCTCACACCTCAACAATGTGCATCCTGGTCCTCCTACCTCTTCTATATCACATCATACCAAGCACCTCACATGAAACTTACCATCACATCAAATCACATCTACCCATGGAAAGCTAGTAAATCACATCACATCTCATCTCATATCTAGGGTAGTAGTGTATCCTGGACATGTAGAACATCAACCATGTGTCCTCCTATCACCATGAACAACCCCCAACATAATTCATATCATCACATCCCATCTCACCTCTCCCGAATGCATCAAGTCCATCACATCACATCACATTTATCCCATAGACACCTGGGTCATCACATCAGATCTCGATAGTGGTAATTTTAACTTCCAGCCATTACAGCCTATACATTTCATCGTTTGGAAGAGGGAGCAGTGAAGAGTGGGTAGCCAAACACCCATCATCACCATCAAGATATTTTGAAAAACACCCAAAAATATATTTTTTTAGATACTATGTGCTCGATTTTGGTGGGTTCCATATAGAAAATCACAAGATATAATTTACATAGTATCATATCACACCATCCCAATCTATAGGTTCAGCACATAATCATTAACCAACTAACAACATAACCACATCACCTCATAAAACCCCCCCAAAACTACTACCAATACTATATACACAACCCCACACAAGTATAACACAATCCAAAAAAATCACTTTCCACTTTTAATCCATATTATCCAAATTTCCAAATTTCACATTACCATTTAATTTCAATTTTAAAAACTACTTAACATATTTCCATATCCTTTAATTCATGTTATTCCAACCCATTAATTCATTTAACCATCCAAGTTTTTAACCACACACCCATTTTAAGAATCAATTAATCATTATCATCCCATGAAATTCCCCTTTGATTATTAACACATCACAACCACTTTCGCAGCCCCATTGCACAATGGAATTATAACCACTTCCACACCAGCCTAATATCATACCAAAAACACCACATTTCATCCACCATAATAAAGAAACTGTTCACACGCCACTTTTCCACAAAAATACATGATACAAAACCACCTCCACAAACACCTTTCACATTACACATAACAATGAATTTTCAAATTAAGAATATGGGATTTCATTAGTTCCACTTAATTATTTAGGGATGTTCTCACAGAATCCATATAATCCTAGGGATACCATTTTATTATCTAAATATAAGTAATTAACCAATTACTTTTAAATTTGATTCCAAATATTCACTAAATAAGATTCCACAACATCTATTAGAATAGTAAAAGCATGGAACCCCAATGGAAATTACTTTCAGTGGGAATTTGGCTCATACAATTTTAATAAAAAAAACATATCAAAATGGTAAAAACATGATTGCATTCTCTTTCCCCTTACCAAATTCATATAACCAATTAATTTATATTTTTTAATTTGGATGAAAACATTTCTAAAAATATAAACATATGACCTCTTCCCTACATGATACGCATAAAGATAACCAAAGGAATTCCCCACATGAAAGGAAGAATATTTGAACCAATTTGTTGCACCAAAAACAGGGGGTTATCACATAGGAGGAAACCAATGATAAGGAACTCTAAAGATATATTTCCATGAATCCATGAGATAAGGCTTTATAACCTCTCATATTAATAAAAAATCTAGAAGGGATGAAGGGAAGATCTTCTCCTTAGAATGATTAGATATCAATGTAGTGGGATTTGATATAGTTTTAATTAACCATTATAGGGGGGTCTAATCTAATCATAATGGTATAACCATTAAAAATTGTCCATACATTTTATAAATAGAGGATATAATTATCCACATTTAAAATGGATTTAAATTCCATTAATTTAGGCATTAAAACAAATTTTCAACAAAAATTACATTAAAAGAGAAAATCTAGAAATTCTAAAAAAATGGATATACTAAATATATCTAAAACTATTGATCTACCACCACTGATCTACCACAATAATCTACCACCACTAATCTACCAAAATTGATCTACCTCTAGTGATCTACCTCTAGTGATGTAATTCCAATGATCTACCACCATATATTTACCTCTAGTGATCTACCCCGAGAGATCTTTCGCTAGTGATCTACTACCAGTGATATATCTACCACTAGTGATATACTGCTATAAATATACTACTAGTGATCTACAATTAGTGATATTCTTCAAGAGATCAACCACTAGTTATATAATTCTAGTGATTTATCACCAGTGATGTACTTCTAGAGATCTAAGGCCAGTGATCTGTCACTAGATATCTACCATCATAGATCTACCTCCAGTGATCTACCACCAATTATCTACCACCATCAATAAACCTCTAGTGATTTACTTCCATAGATCTACCTCTCGTGATATACAACAAGGATTTACCATCACTCTCTAAATCTCATATTTTTTTCTCCAAAACACCACAAAACTCTTCCCTTCCTCCACTAAACACCTCTAGACCTTACCCAAACACCTCAATCACCATATTTACAGATAAGAAACGGGATGAAAGGTCTAATCTATTACATCCTATAAGTATTATCTTATAAATAGTATATGATTAATGATATTCTTTTTTAAATATTTATGAATATTAACACTTAATTTTTGGGTGCCATAAAAAATCATAGACCATCATGTGAATCATATAATATGATTCAACATATTATGACATTTAATATATAGTATTATGATTTAGACTTATTATACTATACAACAAGATTGGGAGAGGCATAATATCTTCATGTCATTTGATATTATATACCCATATCAAGGAAAACAATATTTCAAGATTTCCATAAATCATACCTTACAACTTATACATATCATACAATATTATATTTCCTAAAAAATCATATATATATATAAATTCTGTATGGCATATCTTCATCAATCTTCCCCTTGCACTAAATAATTATATACTTAATACCATTTGAACTTAAATTGTATCATATATAATAACTTGTGGAACCATATCCAAAACATCTTTTGGATATATTCCAAAACACATTTGTAAATTTATAATCTACTTTACCTTATATCACTTAATATGCAACAATTTATGAATATATATCTAAAACTCATTTTCAATAAACTCTAAAACACATTGAGAGAATCTATATAAGTTCTATAAAGATAAAATACCTTTTTTACCCACAAAGTGTGGCCCCATGGGCCTTTTAGCATTGAAAATAAATATAAATTATTGATTTTATAAATATAATAAAATAGTTTCATAAAACAAATCATATATGTTTAATAATATAAAAATGTATTTTTGTAATCTCTATCAAATGCATATATTTCAATACAAGTTTCCACCAGTTGTATCTTATAAAAGAATCTATAATTATATGATTTCTTTGAGTGTGGAATTGGGTAACCATAAGACATGTATTATAACAATCATATATAACTGCTCATTACTCTTGAATCCATGTTTATATATTGACCCGATAGATAAAAAAATCACATGACTTTCACCTTGACGGATAACCACATAACACACCTATAATCCAATAGAAAATAAAATAATGTGTCACTTATCTAGGTATGGATTTACACTCATTTAATATATCTCAATCCTGGGCCAAGATGTCATTCCCATCATGTGAGAGTAAAAATCCCATTTTGATTAAACACAATTTATGTAATGATCAAAAACATTACCTACAACACCTAGAAATTTAAACCTTAGGGATGGAATAAGAAAGGTATAAAAATATAATGGTTCACATGTTAGGTATATTATCTAACCTCAAGTAATATGGAAATCCAAATATGAAACATGAACTCATAGTATACTAAATACATTGTGTATGACCCTCCAAATGGTATACTTTATGGGTTATCTAGAATATAAAACTCACATTGTATCTTGTGAGTATATTTTTTAGCCTAACACAAAATAATACCCATTTTGACCTTAATATCTCATCAAAATTAATAAAACTATATGATGAACATCAATTAGGGATAATTCAAATTTATAATTTAAGAGTTTAATTATCATTCACATCATGTTTCAAATGTATCCAATACGTATAAATATTAAAGTAAAGATATATTATATATAACATGATACATTTTAAATTCATAAACACATTAAATAAAAATTAATAAAATAATATAAAATAATTAGTCAAATATCCTAGATCAAAGACTTCAATAATTCATTATGTTTATTATACTTTAGGTTTTTTTTAAAATCATTACATATTGATGTAATTCCTACACAATATATATGTGACCATCTAATAAAATCATCCCAGCATAAAATTTAATGGGTAACATCTATAAATAATACTAGTTTGAAGAATAGTGAGATTAAGAATTATATTCCTAGTTTTTAACTAGTGAAAAAATCATTCAAACTTATTTACTTTTCAACGTCCAATTTTATGATGATAATAACTTCAATTTTATACTTTAAACTCTTTCTAAAAAATCATCACAATGTTTTTGAAATTTTTCATTTAAAATTTTTCATTGACATCATTTTGGTCAAAAAATGTAACTCTTCAAATTATTTTTAATATACTAATATACCTTAAAATATTTTTGGATATAAATTTACAATAAATTTGAATTTTGTTTG
Source organism: Viscum album (assembly GCA_963277665.1). NCBI lineage: Eukaryota > Viridiplantae > Streptophyta > Magnoliopsida > Santalales > Viscaceae > Viscum > Viscum album. Next base: position 1,809,315,710 of record OY728159.1, on the reverse strand, counting down.
GTACAATTTTTTTATTTTTTATATTTGTAATTCTATACATTCAAAGATATTCCTATTAGCCTCTTAGAAACTAAATTCTCTTTATAATATCATGCTAAGAAACAAAAACTCCTTTTTGTTTAGGAAGTAAAAATCATTTCCTTTTAGTGGTAATATTTAAAAAATAAACTATGTATATCCCTATCTAATATATAATTTGTTAGTCTTATCCTATAAAAGATTAATTTCTTATTATAATTATTACACTAATATGTGATGAAAATTATTTCCCTTATATTTTATTATAAATCATGGATAAACTCTTTTATCTTGAATAAAACATTTTTATCCTTGTCCCCATTTTAAAAGATTTTATATAGTTCCATGAATTATAAACAATGTGTATCATCTAGTTTTATTCTTAATAGCTCCTTGTAAACAAATAACATTTATTATCACATTAGAGAAACTATATAATTTTACATATCCTTTGTTGAGATCCATATATGAATTAAATTCTATTTTTCTTTTCAAATATTTATAATATAAACCTTTTCTACAAAATTTGAATGAAAAATCCAAAATCCATCAATTATGACCTAGATGTTTTACTCCTATATATTTAAAATATTTTAAATTTTATAATTATTATAATATAACCTTTAAAAAAAGGATGAAATGGTTTTTATAACATCCATACTAGATGTGTAATTTCTATAGAGTTTATGAAAACCCTTTAATTACTCTATAAAATTATATTCTATGGTAACATTATCTCACTTTTCTAACACCTATTTAGGTTTCAATGACCAAGGCTGACAATTAGAACATCCACTCTTCTTCTTTGGTTGAAAATTTTACGCATATATACTATAAATATAATTCCAAAACCTAGAAATTCCATCACTCGTTCATCTATCCTCAATATAATAAGAGTATTGGGTAAACTCTTATTAAATTCATTCATATTTATGTTTATAATAAACTATAAAAATAATTCTGGTATAATGATGTTTATATAAAAAAATACTTAAATAAAATTATAGTATATATAAGCCATTAACATGAGTACATGATTAGGAGAAAATATCCTTTGGACCTATTTAATTTAAAAAATTAATTAAAACCCCATTCCTATAATTCCTATACTATACCTGATAAAGCCATTTAAAATTATCTATCCTCTTAAACATGTCTATATTCCCTTGTATCTTTCAAAACATTGGTTCTCTGGACAGGAACATGAGGTGGATACATCCATCAAATCTAATAAATGATTAAAATATGCATCTAGATCCATTTATAGAATAACTTAATTTTTGGCAATACAGAAAGGGTTTATTCTAGCATATTTAATATAACTTTTACTAATGAACATTTTTTAATTTTTTATATAAGTTTAATAAGAGTTTTCTATCAACCTTTTTTCATATATAATAATGATGTCAAAGTCATATTTTATTTTGATGATTCCATTTTATCCATAACATAATATTTTACAATATGGGTATTATGTTTTACATTCATTTAATAAGTACTTTTTTCAAATGTACTCCCACAAAAATGATGAACCATTTTAAATTTCAAGTCAAATAAATTAGTGCGACAAGATCCACTTTTCATCATGAATCATACTATCTTAGTATGTAACACATTTTATAACTAAACCTGGTAAATAATTAAATCAATTATATTATATATGACTCTTGGATAGTTTAGTGGATAACTCTTCATACTAATCTGTCATGTAGATTCACTTAAATATATTCCTATGGTATCATAACCACTAGGTTTTACAAACTTAGTGTAACCCAAACTCATGCCAAGGATAGGAACCTAACATTAAAGTTTCATATATTCTACCTTATTTACATAAGATAATTCATTGGCACCTAGATTTAGCATGAACTACCCATTTAGATGATCAAGGTCTTGAAAAGTGTTCTCATTGGAAGGAATCTAACACTTAGTATTATATAGGTGTCTATTATCTCCCAATCTCAACTCATGTATTCACATTACATGTTTACATGATTCAAATAATTTTGTTTTTGAATCCTATTCTTTCCACTAAATCAATATATTCTATCCTTGTTGGCCTGTAACTCTTTAGACAAATCATAAAGTGTGTTACTAAGCCAAATTGAAAGAAAATATGTATTTACACATATATAAATTCATCTCATTAATTAATTTTATGAAACTCTTTCATGTAACGGACTAAAAAATAATAAATAAATAGTCTCTATAAGAGTAAGTATCGAGTGATGGTCAGGAAACACCTAATTTTATAGATAGAGACTAATACCCCTCTTCCCATGATTCTTTACTCTAGAGAGACCTCAATTATATCATAGATCAAAAACATAGTATTTATAAAGTCTAATTTAATAATAAATTAAAACTAATAAACTAGTAGAATCTAATATCAAGGTTGAAGAATACTGAATAAATTATCATACTTATCAAGTAATTCCCAAAATGAATTTGTGATACTATAAAAGTAGTATACAATTTTAAACTAAATCATAAATCTATTCCTAATATAAAAAATTTATATCAATGAATAAAACTAAATAAATTAACACTTCTTAATTTTGACATGAGATACACAATTATAAACAATTCATAAATAAATAAATTATAAATACTTTATAATTTAACCATGCATTTTGGCCATTCCATAATCAAATAAATGTATACTATTTATATAAGTTTAAAATATGAACTCCATCATATTATATTTTATATGAAATTTAGTTAAATATTTGATATTAAATGAAATATAAACACTTTACATTCTAAATATATTATGTAAAAATTTTACATAATCAAATGATCGTATAATTAATATTATTAGAACCCTGATCATATCAATAATCAAAAATCATTTTAATATGGTTCAAATAATTTCCTCAAACATGTCTTTTTAATTTGATCATTAAAAATGAACAATTATGAACAATTCATAATTCAATATAAACACTTATTTTTTCATTATTTTATTATTCATTAACATTTTTTAAATTATCTTATAATTTCTATATAAACGATTAAAATCCAATATATATGTCATTCCATATAAATCCAAGGTACTTTAATATTAATAATTAATATTGTTGAAATTTATTTAATAAATTCTACATTAACATTTACTAACTAATTATAAACATATTTAATTAATTAATTAAAAAAACACTTTATAAATTAAATAAATATCTCATAATACCTTTTTAAATAATTTACAAACATTTTATTAATTATATAATTCTATTAATAAATGAAAAATAGAAAAATAAATTTTTTTTCTTATACATTATATTTTATAATATAAGTTATATCGTAATCCATAACTGAGTTCAAAATTAATATCACATCTTATGAATTATTATTTGTTTCACATGATAGATAATTAAGAATTATCAATCATATATTATGATATGTTATATTGGAATCCGAAATATAATTCAAAACTCAAATCACAACTTTTTAAAGTTGGTTTTAGTCAGCGATATCATCTTCTCTAACAGAGAGTTAGATTTTATGACATGCCTGATATTACATTTATGATTTAAAGATCTATTTTATAGAATATAGTATACTTTTACACCATCAAGTGCTATGATTTTTCATGTAATACATTATGATATATTGACATCCAAATAAATTACATATTGTCTCCAGAAAAAATATCCTATATCATATTTTTTGATCATATCATGATATACAATATCTTATATTTTAAGGCATTTCATGGGAAAAGGGATATATCATATTTAATGATATGAAATATGATATCCTTTTGATATATTTTGAAACAATATTTTATGAATAATTTAAATCATGGTGTGGCTTTGACACCACTTTTAGGTTTTTTAGGATCAAAAAAAACTAATTCAAGTAAGGAAATACAATAGGAATCTACAACCCAAGATCACTATGCTTTGAAACTGAAACCGCATATAATATAAAATAAATAACATGTTTACCTTAAACTTTTTTTAGACTAATATCCTTTATAGAGACATGAAATTGATGAATATCATTGATAATTAACTAGCTGGATCATTTATATTTGATTTATCTATAGGACAACATGAATCACCCAATAATTGGGTGGGATCCTCATCATTTCTATAGTATGATAGTACCGCTCAATGAAAAGGAATAAACAGAAAATATCTACCTCATGGGAGGCTCTGTAAGAACCAACCATAAGTTTAGGGGTACCATTTTCATAACCTTAAGAATATTTATATAGGCTTTGGGTGTAACACCTTAGGATTTTACTATCTATTTTCCTTTAAAATAAATATTATGTTGAAAATATTATTTCACACATAACACGAAACTAAAAAAACAATGGTATATTTTATTAATATAAAATAATGAAATAAAAGATAATAATTAAACCAATATGAGAATTTAGTATCGAACATCATTTTGAAAAGTACAATAGGAATAAATATTCAATTAAATACAAATACAACAAACAAAAAATCTTTATCCTCAATGTTCCCTATAGATATCGTAACCCTAATTCTAAATTTGGAAATAAGGCAATGGAATAGAAATATAATCACTACAACAAAAGATACATTTAACAGTGCTATAACAATCCATAATTAGTACTAAAAAACACTAACTACAAGAGCATGGTTAAAATCCCTAAACATTTATTAGTTCTAGAAAAGTGCTGATAAACGACACCATTTATCAGTGCTTTAATTTACTACTAATAAAGGGGAATATTATGGTGTAATATTATAGAAAACTACAACACTAGAAATAGAGAATGTAATAGTGTGATGTAATATCACACTGCAACCCTAGAAATAAGACTAGAAATTAGTAAAATTAAATGAAAATACTAAATTTAAATGAAAAACAATTACAACACAAATACAAGAAAAAACACTATTTTAGAGAAAAAATAAACCTATTTAAAATAAAAAATCACCCCTTCTCAATAAAAAGAACACACCTATATAAGAAAAAAAATTATTTTAGTAATAATATAAAGAAATAAATTAAATATAAAGTGTTAATTTTAAACAAAACATCGAGTCATACCAGGAACACTATGTATAAAATTGAGTTGTGGTTGATTCTTGCATGTTACACCATTTATTTTTCATCTTAAAGACTTATCTCTATGAAAATTAACTAAATAATTATAAAATAAAAATGATAAGAATATTAATTAAGTAATAGTATATATAATGATAAGAAGACAATCTAGTCTCATTTTCTTGGTTTTCATGATGTGATGCGTGTTTTAAAATAAAATGAAACATATATATTGAAAATCCATAATTGGAGTCATAATAGTCACCCCAACTATTGTATTAATGTTTGAAAGATTCCTACACATCCCAAATGACTTATGGATCGTTCTACTAAAGTATCAAAAAAATATGAATTCATTTCTGTGGTTTTGAGTACATTACTTATGTTTTTTACTAAAATGTCATTTTAAATTGGAAACATGTTATTTGAGTAATACTGGTCACATCGTGTGTGGGTTTTACTTGAGACTGATTCCTACATTTAAAAAATTAATTATGAATTATTGTCCAAAATTATGAAGACAATATGAGTGTGTTTTCTCATTTTTTTAGTGAGTTTCACTTTTTTAACTAAAATTTCAATTTTAAATTGATAATGAACACTTTGAGTTATAATAGTAACATTATGTATTTTACTGAGGTTATAATTATTACTATATGGCACAAATTAATTATGGATCATTTTCATAATGTATAAAAATAATTTGAATTCATTTTATCAGTTTTGAGTATGTTAGTTGTCTTTTTTCTAAAAATTATTGTCAATTTTTAATAAAAGGATGTACTAGGAGTATTACTGGTCACATAGTGCATCAGATTGAGGTTCAGATGATTCCTAAAAATCTCATATGACTTATGGATCATTCTCCTAAAGTATCAAAACAGTATAAATTTTATTTCTTGATTTTGAGTATGCCACTTGTGTTTTTTTAATAAAATTTTCTTTTAAAATGGAAACATGCACTTTGAGCCATACTAGTAACATCATGTGTGGGTTTTTTGTGACAATAATTACTAAATGTCAAAAATTAATTATGAATCTTTTTCCGAAATTATCAAAATAATTCATGTGTGTTTTCTTGGTTTTTAGTGATTGATGCTTTTTGGTACTAAAATGTCAATTTTAAACTAATAACATACACTTTGAGTCATATCAGAAATATCATGTATTGGATTTAGTTGAGGATGATTAATTCACATAAAAATGACTTATGGATCATTTATTAATGTATAAAAATATTAATAATTCATTTTCTTGGTTTTCAGTATGTCATTTTTCTTTTTTAGTAAAATTGATGTCAATTTTGAATAAAAAATATGCACTTTCAGTCATACCAGACACACCATACATTATATTGAGGTAAGGATGATTCCTAACCATCCTAAATGATTTTTGGATTGTTTTCTTAAAGAGTTGATATAATATGAATATTTTTAAATGATTTGAGTACATCACTTGTGTTTATTACTAAAATGTCATTTTAAACTAGAAGCACACACTTTGATCCATACCTGTCACATCATGTTCTGGTTTGATGCGATGATGATTCCTACATATCAAAAATGAATTATGAACAATTTACCTAAATTATCAAGATAATATTATCATGTTTGTTTGATTTTTGGTGAGTGATGTTTAATGAACTTAGATATAAATTTTAAATTGATAACGAATACTTTGAGTTATACCAAGCACATTGTGTATCAGATTGAGATGTGGTTCAATCCTACACATCACAAATGTCTAATTAATTTTCTTACTAAATTATAAAAACAATAGAAATGTTTTTTATCATTTTTGAGTAGGTGGTGTATGTTTTGAACTAAATTGTAAATTATAAACTAAAAATTTATCGTTTGAGTCATACTAGTCACATCGTACATCGAATTGAGGTATGGATGATTGAGTATGTGATGTTTTTTTTCTTTCAAACATCTAAACCAAGCTAGAAAATAAAGGAATTTTTCATTTGGATGGAAGAAGAACCCCCATGTTGCCTAAAATGCCTCATCTAAAGAACCATGTTCTCTCTTTTCTAAATAGTTGCATATTATTGAAGGAGAAAATATTAATTCCCAAAAGATATATGAAAAAATTATATTAGATAAAAATAAAAAGGAAATTTAATTAAAAATATTAGATAAAATGGTGAAAAAATTAACTGAATAAGTAGTAGGAGTTCACCATTTCATGAGGGTTATATAAATTTTTGACCCATTTACTTATTTTTGTTATCTTAGTTGTAGCCTCGATATACAATCACCCATGAGCATGAAAAACTTTGAAAACACCACCCCAACTCAAGAAAAACTATCAACCTATATAATAAAATAATTCTTGTATTATTAATACTATAAATAAATAAATTAAACATATATATAAAACAATGCATTAATAAAAAGTAAATTTCAAACTGAACACACAAAATTTGATCCATATAGGGTACACCATTTATTTTTTTGAGGTATGGATGATTCCACCATTTATTTTTATCTTATTGTGCATTCAACACTCTATTTCAGCTTACAATATTGTATTTTTAAACCCTGTAATATTTAATGCATTGGAGAATAAAAAGAAAATTGTTTCATTATGAGTGGATCATATTTATTGAGTGCATGATCATAGTATAGGAGTAAATCATCCTTGTTGAAGAAGTCATATATTCCTAGAAAATATTAATTGTTAGTGTTAACCTATTAGAATTCATTGATGGAACTAAACTGAATATTTACATTTCAGTTTGTATGGAACATAATAAAATCTATCTTAACCTTTCGCTGTCATAGAGAGTAAAAACTCCATGATAAATCATTTACCTTGTTTAATGGAAGAAACTTCAGTGTGACCCATTATGTATTTTTAGAAGTTACTAAACTCTATTATAAATTTTCTACCCCTTTTTTATTGTATTAAACATCTGTACATCCCTTTATAGCATCCAAATGACTATGAAATATAGGGAATCTATTACGTTTTCTTGGATTCTGCTATCGATTGGTATATCCTTTTTAATATTATGGGTGATGATAAACTCTAATATAACATCATAATTACTTGTTCATAAAAATGGAAATATCCCTATTCTCGTGTATTTTTATTGAGAATGATGATGAGTTTTTTATTAATGAGCTTGGGAACATGGATCATTTTACATTATGACTGTGCGCATGCATAAGGAATGTTACTTGTATGGATTTCACAAGAATTTGTGATATTATATCAGGCATATAATTGGTGAATGAATAGACCAAATAATTTCACCACCCACCAATGTTAAACCACTATATTTGTCTTTTTTGAAAATTCATTATTCAGTCGATGAAATTTTGTATTTATTTGTTTAGAGTTTTTGGATCAAGTTACTAGATTCTTTTTCAAGGGGGTATTTATTTGTATTTTTAGTTCTTCATGATTTAATTTAAAGAAGGTTTTTCATATTCATGTATTTTTTCTTAAGACGGTTTCTTTTCATTTGATTTCAGGTTTCCTTTAATGTCATCCCTCTTTGATGACCATGATCTTTAAATGTTGGTTGTCCTCTAATAGTTATCTCATAGGCCTACTGGATTCGGTGGTTGATTACACAAATATTTATTCAAAAAAATTTGATGGATTATATAATTTTTTGATGACTTTATTGGTGTTTTATGAATATCAAGTGACTATTGGATCCACTACTAAGACCCCTTCTTTTCAATGTATAGAATTCATGGGAAAGCAACTACATCTATTTTTTTTGTTATTCTTTAGTTTTTTCTTGGCGATGGGTTGCTTTCACAAATTAGTAATATTTTATAGTACTTGGAATTTGAGAATAAAAAGTGTATCCTATGATAATTATTTTCAAAAAATAAGTGGTGTTTTTTTGTTTCTAAAAATTATTCATCCACTTAAATTTCTATATTAAATCACTTAAATAAGTGGTGATAAACATTTTTTCAATAATCCACCCAAAACACATAAAAAATGGATTTTATATTAAGTGAAAATTATTGTGTACACTTTTCAACAATTTCTCTCAAACACAACCTTGGTATGATGTTCATTTTACTTCATTTCCCAAAAATTTTATTATTTGAAAGCTACTACTTCTTCTCCTCCTCTACCACAATCTCTACCTTGGTCTCTATCTATGACTCTTCCTCCACCTTGGTCTCTAAATCTGACTATGCCTTTATCTCTACCACTCAAAAAAAAATTATTTTTTGTAGGTATCTACTTCTAAGAAAATTGATTTCATTCAATATACTTCTCCTTGAAAAATAGATCAAAAATAATATATAAGCATTATGATACTAAGGATTTACATAAAAAATATATTTCTAAGGTCATAGCTCAAACTAGATCATAAACATAGAATTTAATTACCTAAATTTGTTGTCATAAAACATTTTAACAACATTTATTCTATACACTCATCTCTAAACAAATTTACTTCTCCTTTTGAGTGTGAATGTTATCGTAAATCTTGATAGTACTAAGAAAATATAGACAAATAAATTATTAATATATATATTTAATGAAGTTATAATTACCTTTGGAAATTACTTGTTCGGGATGTTTGTCTTTTCACTCTGTATGATCTCTCTCATAAATTTTAAAACATAATATCCACAATCATTGCCTTTATCTTACTTCGGACACTGTATAAACATTGAACAGAACAAGTAAATTGTTTTGAAATATGTTTTGATAGTTAAATAATTCTATATATACCTTAATTTGTTTCCATTTTTAGTAATCTGTATGCTTTATCTATTCATACACTAACTTCATACCATGATTTATCCTGTATTTAGCAACTATCCTATCATAGAAAAATCTTATTAAAATAAATACTGGAATATATAATTGGAATTTTGTCTATAAAATATTAATTACAGTGTATTTAAAATTCATAATAAACATCTTGTGTAGTTGATTTATTGTATATCCATGAATTGTATTAAAGAAAATAAATATTTGGGGTATCTATATTGACTAAGATCATCATACAGTTCTACCTAAAAATTAATAAGTAAGGAAAAAAATAAAAATATATTTTATGTAATTAGATTGTAATGTTTTACTTATGCATTATAGGAGTCAATAAGAGTCTATCATTTGAAATTTTTTTATCAAATTCTTCAAGTATCTCATCTCTTTTCTTTTAAATTTCATCCTTATCCAATGTTTTTTCATAAAAATGATACAGGTATTAATGAATCCAAATCAAGATTTTCCTGGTTTTCACTTTATATGGTAGTAATATAAATTCGTGTATAAAATATGAATAGATACTAACATTAATAAACATATTATATCACTATTTGGATAGGCGTATTATGAATATGTACATTATATATGTATTCACAACTATTAATCCTAGCCATTCATTCTTAAGAATCTAATTTTTAGTCTTGAGACCAATTACGTCTGTCATGAAAGTTCAATATATTTCTTTTTCATATAAAATATAAGATATATTTTCATCTTTAAATTTGGTAGCTTCATGAAGTTTTAATGATAATATATGTTCCTCCAGAACTGTTGGGGAGATGTTACTCCTAGAAGTTCATTTTGATTTGATGGTCAATTCACAAGATTTTCTTGATCTGTCCTTCTATTTCCCCATCTCTTTATCCATCTGTAATATCATACCTCAATTCAGACCTTTTTTCATCAACTATTATGGGTTTTTAATGTAAATAAATGTGTTAATTTTATACATCATGTATCTTTACAATATTACATGACCATGATATGAAAGTTACAATAACATCATTGACTTTTGTAATATCTGGATCATTAAGTGGAATAAGAAACATAGCATTCACCTCATGAGCTACTTCAATCCCCACTATAATTTTATCTTTTGGGTGGTCATTCTGTTGAATCATGTATCACAAGATATTATACATTTTACCCCTTTATAAATAGGCGGTATGAAGGTGTTGATAGATAAAAATCATATACAAATATACCCTGTATAATTTAAGTAATATAAAGTTATCATAAGTTGTTTGATTCACATTTAGGATAAAGAGTAATGCCAAAATTTATTACCTTGGGTAAGGTATTCGGTTGAGGGGAATGACTATCCTCAAAGCTAGTGGGGTCAATTAGTTCATGTGTAGATCTTTTTTCCACAGTCGATTTACTTTGATCCTTTCTCATACATTGATCATTCAAACCATACCGAACAATAATGCATTGAAAAGAATTTATTTGTGTTTTCAATCCTTTCACCATATTATATGTATCTTCATGTCATTTTATCTTCTCAAAATATGTTCTAGGAGTCACTCCAAGACATGATCCTCTAACACAAACATATTTTACTAACCACTTCAAAGCTAATTAAAGTGGTTTTTCTTCTGTTACAGTCGCTACCTATTCTTTTGTATAAACCTTATAAAAAAAATTTGTATAAAACTTATAAAAAATATGAACATAAATAGATATTTTATTTAATACTATCATAAATAATAATTAATTACTATTATATCAAACTTACAAATATTTCGCATACTGCTTTTGTGTTTTCAATAACTAGTTTAACCTCTTTATTTACATGATCCTCCTTCCTTATCACATGAAATAGGATGGAAGTGGATTAGAATTTTGCTTCATCAATATCCATATATAAAAAATGAAAATATTTTATTTCAGACCACATAAAACTTTTATTGTTGATTTAAAATACATACAAATTTCTTCTCTAGTGAAGTGTACCCCATCCATACTTTGTGATAGGGGTACATTGGTTTTGATTCACATTCATTATTTTCAAAAATCTTTTTTTGTTTCATAAATTAACGATTTTAAATCAAAATAGATAAAATAAATTATTTCAAATAATAAATTATCAAATTTAATGCTCTTGAAATGATTTCTCATTGTGACAACTGATGGAATTAGTCCATGTTTCCTTCTTTATAATGTGTTCATAACTAACTGGTGGGTGGGGGTTTATATTCCCCTTAACATAACTAATATGTAACTTGGTAATAATAGTATGAAAGTCTCTATGAGATCTTCCTATATCCATTAAGGAAAATTTATTACATAAATATTATAAAATAAATGAACCTTATAAGAAATAATGAAAAATAAACCAATGTTTCATTGTAAATTTTTTATTAAAATAGAGAAAGTATATTATAGCATTATTGTTATATATTTCCAAAGTTTTCCCTTCATTTAAAGCTAGATGTGCTTCCATAAAAAAATATAAATCAGTATATTCATCCTCATTGTGACACCAACATATCTAATGAACATTGAATTGTTGGGCTCAATAGGTTGTCCACATTGATTCCAACCAACCTCAACTTTTATACCATGACTTATTTCCTTTATAATTTTAATCAACACTATGATGATGTGTTGTTGTTGTTTTCATAAACATGTTTTTATCCCATAATAATTCTATAGTTTCACCATCAATAGTTTATTCCTACTTGGGATTGGTAACATCAACATGTCAAAAATACATTACCTTCATGAGTAGTGAAACATTTAAATTGTCTTTAATAACATCAATGTAAACACGGATAAATGATTTAAGAAGGGTCATATGAATTATATATTAAAAACATGATGAACACTTTAACTCCATATTCATACTCTTTTTTCAAATGATTATCATGAAACCATTTAAAAGGAACTGTGTAATTAAATTTTAGAAAATAATTACTCCAATATGGTAGGTGTTATCCTATCAATTCATATCAAAATTATAAAAGGTTACTAACACTACCATGAGAAAATCAACTCATCCTCACTATGTTGTACCAACTCTATTTAACTCATCATTTTCCCTCACCTGTATCTAAAATATAAGTGCTATATATACATTGTGGTTCATGTGTAGTGTGTGATTATAAAAATAAACAACTTAATACTAATAAGGACCCTAAAATATATGACAATACATATATTTGAGTATATGTTCAAAGTATAAACACTCAAAATACACATTTAAGTCAATTCGTTGTATACTAGACAAGACTCCATGATATTCAAATGTACCTACTTCATTTTATACTAGTGAATTATAATAATCATACCATAAGTTTATAACAAGGTTGTTCCTTGACATTAAAATCATTTCACTAATAATATGTTAATATTTGAATCATAGGAGGATCAATAATTATTTATCTCCCTATGGAAATAAATGCATTATAGGTACAATGATATTCAACCCTGGATCCATAGCATTCAAAACTATTCCTTAGGGATAACCATCACATGTACTTATTGCATCCAAATCATGAAATGGGTATAACATAGCCATTTCTCTTAGGAAGTTAATTTTAAATATGGGGAAGTCATAACATAATTGGTTAATTAGGAAAGAACCACATAATGGGTTCCATAATAAATTAGTTAAAACTAACTTCTGAAAAAAAAACATAAATAAGAACAAAATAACAGAAATGTCACATCTCCCTCACCCTATCCCTTGATGAATCACTAACATGTCTATAGTAACTCACATTATAACATACCATACCTCACCCTCACATAATACCCATCATATTCTAATATATGACAAAAATTATTTTTATTACATCCAAACATGTATTTATTATATAAAATTATCGTAATCATACATTTAGAGGTATATTAAAAATTATTTCAAATAATATCAACTTATTATTTAAATAAAATATTATAAGGAAAGATTTATCAAAATCTTACAAAACAAATTAGTTACATATTGCATTTAATACAATAAATTTGAAAAACATTTACTATAAAGAATGAATTATTAGACAAGTAAACATAAAAAATTAGTTACAAATCAGTAAAAATGTATACAAAGATTTAAATTAAGATTTACTATAAAAAAGTAACATAATTTTTCCATTTACTAAAATTAAAATTTCTGGAAAAAAATGTTTCATTTTATAATAATTCATATAGTACCCTCAGTCAAATATTTATTTATAAATGTGTATTAGATTATTTTAAAATAAAAATATTATTAAAACCATATTTGTGTATGATTATAGTAAAATAATTTGAAGAATATATTTATCTTATCAACATATATATATTATGAACCATTTCGTCTAAAAAATAAAATATTAAATACATATATAAAAACTATAACTAATATGGTATCGTAAGCATCCAATTCCTTAATAGAATATTAAAACATGATAATAACTTAAATATTTCTATTATATCTTGTGTAATACATAATAATTGATCAAGATTCAATATAACCCATGTTTTCTCAAATATAATATAATTAAAACCATTCAATATCATTGATTATGTTCAAAACCAATCTAAAACCCTTATCAATGGATTTATTTAATTAGTATTGAATTATTTAAATTATGAACATGTTATTTTAATGGTCAATAAATAATAAATTCTCTATTTTCAAAAAATACTCTAAAAGGCATACATTTAAAACTCATAAATATCTTACATGATATAAATATTGTGAAATTGATATAAATAATATTATCCTTAAAGGATATAATGAATTAATTTATATATTTAATGAGAAACTATTTGTTAAATCTATTTAGAAAAAAAATGAAAGACCAATTTTTTACAAAAAAAATCTAGCACATATTATTTGTAAAAAAATATGTTCATCCCATATATACTCTTAACCCACTCATATTCAATAATAAACTAATTGAAAATATAATTATGGACTATAACATATTATATTTCTAAAATATAATTCCATAAACATAAGTGTTAATTTTTATCACTTTAATAAAAAAACAAAAATATTTTAGAAAATACCATAAAATAAAATAATAAATTTTGAGAATCAATATTGTTTGAACACAATTTTCATTAAAATAAATTACATTAAATTTAAATGCATATAATATTGGCATATGTATCTAAATAAATATATTTATAAATGTTTAATTCTTTTTAAAAAGTATAAAATATGTGAAATGCAAATCATGGTGGCCTATAATAGTGTAGTTTAAGGGAATTAAGACTCTTGTATCATTAACCCACATCACGAATAGACCTAAATCCATGGAAATATATGTGGGTACCTTGGTCCTTCCAACTAACGATAGCATGTTAGAATCCATATTTTTTTCTATAATATTTTTGTTAAATCTCAAATGATTATACTAAATACCATTGAACTACATATTAAGTAGGTAATTGACCAATTGGTTGTATTTTGGGATACGAACATTTTCTGAAAAATGAAGAGTCAATTACAGAAATTGACGCGATGATGCCCTTATCGATGAACACTAACATTCTAAACCAAACATCCTTTACTTACTCTATAAATGAATATCTAGATATATTGGAAGCCTCAAAGATTATAATGATGGAAAGAATGAGTCCCCAAAACTATTTGTGAAGCACATAGTCCATTTCCATTTTCCATAACTAAAAGATCCCTTATTTTCAAATATTATATCTATGATATGTAGTGATCATGTAGTATATGGGGAATGATCATAGGGAATGTTAGATGGGGCAATGTGAAAAGCAGTGATAGTGACATTGATAATGCTAACAATTGTAAGATCATTGAGTGAAGGTGGTGATAAGAATGGAGAAAATGAGGAAGAATGAGAGAGACCAATCAAGACTAGAGTTCTGGGAGAAGAGATGTAGGGTTTTTTATGGTTGAGAACATCATGAAAATACAAACTGTGAAACCCAAACAAGAAATAAATGATAGAGGAAAATGAGAAAACAACATAACTTGGATTCTAGCCTTGATTCGTCTGAGAGAACGTAGAAGAGGAATGATGACTAGAGGGGAGTATCGTGAGAGTTGAATCAGTCACGGTTAGGGTTATTTTAAATAGATTGGGGACACTTTTATCAGCACTTGCAAAAAATTGCTAATAAATATACCTTTTATCAGTGCTAAATTTATAAGCACTAATAAAAGACAACTTTATAAGTTCTTTTTCAGTCCAGATAAAGATTGAGCATTATCAGTG
Source organism: Viscum album (assembly GCA_963277665.1). Taxonomy (NCBI): domain Eukaryota; kingdom Viridiplantae; phylum Streptophyta; class Magnoliopsida; order Santalales; family Viscaceae; genus Viscum; species Viscum album. The sequence continues at coordinate 1,809,299,712 of OY728159.1, read as the reverse complement.
CTAAAAAAGCATTGATAAACCCCTATCTTTATCACCATTAAATAAGTTTGTATAAAAGGAACCTTTATCTATGCTAAAACTTTAGCACTGATAAAAGATTTATAATTATGTTTATAAATAAAAAAAATTAAATATATTTATATAACTATATATTTATTTATTATAATTTTATAATTATTTAAATATATAATTATTTATTTATAATTACATAAATACTTTTATAAAAATTATATATATTTTATTTATAATTAAAAATGTATATTTTTATAAATATAGTAAATATACATTTATAAATATATATATAATTATTTATTTATAATTATAAATATAATTATATCATTATATATATTTATATAATTATATATATATATATATTTAACAAATATATATAAATATAAAAATAGTAAATATATTTATTATGTAAATATATTTATTGTAATTTCATAATTACAAATATATTTATAAATTATATATATTTAATAAATATAAATATAAATATAAATATAGTAAATATATTCATTATATAAATATATTTATCATAATTTTATAATTATTAAAAATTATAATTATTTGTTTATAAATATATGAATACTTTAAAAATAATAATATTTACAAATTTATATCATTATATATATTTTAAAAATTATATAAATAATCAATAAATATACATATAAATATAATCATAAATATAAATATAGTATATTCATTATTTGAATAAATTTATTATAATTTTATAATTATATAAACATATATATTTATTTGTTTATAATTATATAGATAATTTTTTTAAAAAATAATATTTATTTATTTACAATAATTATAAATATATAAATTTATAAATATAGTAAATATACATTTATAAATATATTTATTTATAAATATTTATTTAAAAATATATTTTTAACATTATTAATGATTATATAATCTTAAATACATGCATTTTAAAAATGAGTTAAATTGAATAATTAAAAAAGAGTACACTTTAAAAATATTGAAAAAGTGGATAAGTTTTGTTAATTAAACATAAATTATTAAAAAAATATGTATATATATTGAAGTAAAGATGAATAAATATTTAAAATACTAAAACATAGTAAATATATATATATATATAATAGAAAATTATTAAATTTAAAAAAATATTAAAATATTAGAAATGAATAAATAATACGTAACTGTAATAATATTAAAATAAATAAATAAAATTGACCAACTGAAAATATAATATATTAAATGTATCATGTTATAATGAAATTCTAAAATATACTAAAATCTAAATAAATTACACAAATATGAAGTATATTTGTTTTTATATAAGGTTTCATTAATTGTGCAAATATTTGAGTGTGTGCACTATATATAAAAATGAATTAATTATATATACATACATACATATATATGTGTGTGTGTGTGTGTGTTTTTGAAATAAATGTAACATATGTTTGATATATATTAAATTGAAAATTCAAAAAATAATAAAAATGAATAAGACATTAATATATTTTTCATTATTACATTTTATTAATTTTCTATATATTTATATTTAATATATATATTATTTATTACTATTTATAATTAATATATATATATATATTTAACTTAATTATTTTTATTAATAATTGTTTCGTTAATAATTTTTTAATAATTTTATAATTTATTTCATTATAATTGTTTTGTTTAATTATTAAAATTTATTCACTTTTAACTTTTTATTTAATTTATATTATTTATTAATATTATAATCTTAATATGTTTACATTACATTTATTCATTTTTATCAAAAATTATTTAATTAATAAAATATTTAATATTTATCTTAATTTACTCATTTTTAATTTTTCTTTGTTTAGTTATTTTATTTTATTCATTTTACATATCCATATATTTAAAATATACTATTTATTAATATTTACAATATATATAAATATATACATATGTATGTATTGAATTTATTCATTTCTATCAATGATTATTTAATAATTAACATTATTATTATTTAAAAAAATTGTTTAATTATTTCATTTTATTATGGGCCTTTATCAGTGCTAAAAAGGAACTGATAAAGGCTGCCCTTTATCAACACTAAAAATAAAATGCTGAAAAATGGTACCATTTATCAGTGCTATATAAAAGTGATGCTAAAGGTCAGTGCTGTTAAAGTTTGTTTTATAGTCGTGAATATACATATTGAGGGAGAATTAAATTAATTAAATAATTATTTTAGCATTGAATTTATGGAAATACATAGGGAAGATATACGACAGTTATATATATGGTTGTTGGAATTATTATCATTGGATATGTGGTCGTTGAAAATATGGTTTTTGGGTATACATGTATACAATATGTACATTAATTTTGTGTAATTTTAAGTACCAAATCAAAAATAATATAATTATAGAATGAAGTGAAAATGATAATATTTAATTAAAATATTTTATTGTAAAAAAATATTCTTATGTGTTACATATTATTATTATTATTATTATTAATGAATGATTTGATTTATTTTTTAATAATTCAAAGAATCTTTTTAATAAAATTTTATTGATAATATTTAATGGTTAGAAGATGAATAATTAATTTTAATAGGATGTGGTTAAAATTATTTAGTGTTAAAAATGATATTTTCCAAAGAATTTTTTTTAATATATTATATATTTTTATCTTAATAAATTAAATTGAACACTTTTAAAAGATGAATCTAATGTATTGTTTTAATGTAAATAAAATAATATAAATCTTATTTAATTAATAATTTATGTGAAATAATATTAAGAACACTTAACAAGTTATTTTTCTCTAAAAATGGTTTTTACATATTTTTAATATTTCTATTTAAAAATTTAATTTATCATATTTAGAAATATAATTCGATTCAATGAAGTAAATTTTGTAATCATTGTATCTAAATTAGTTAATAATGTTTTTTTCATTTTTAGTCATGAACATAATTTTATAAGGCAAAAAATGAATTATCATAGTAAAGATAAAATAGGGTGAAAGGGTTAAACTAAGTGTTAAATACATAATATATCATAAAATTTTATCTCTAAATGTGTGTTTGAGGTGTTATTAGTTTAAAACATATCCTACATTCATTATTTTTTCACTTTTTGTTCACTTATATTTTTAAATGACAACCTTTAAACAATGGAAATGAGTATTTACTTAAATACCACTCAGAACTCACATAAAAAATGTCTCATCTTACACCCCTCCCAAACCAGTCAACCCATTTAGTTATATCATGATTCCTTGACCATTTTTCATCTCCAAAATTCATCCTAGATATTATGTGGCTTCTATTTCCATAAATAAATACTAAATCCATCATTCCAAGGGAACTCTCGCCAAGATGAGTGAATTCATCAAGTATCTAAGTTCTTCTCCGCCAAGCCCGAAGGAATTTAATTTTTTATTTATTTTCCCCTTTTTAACTTAGTTGAGTGGTAACATTACATTGATCATAATACTAGAGTCACTTAGGTCCTAATACCTGACCCTTAGTCCCCAAATACTTTACATCACAAGGAAGGAACCTCCCTAGCATATTAAATATTTAATCAACCATCAAAGCTTTCAAGGCATCAAAGCGAGCATTGCCCATGTAGAGAACTGAGCCTTGTACCGATGGAAGATGTCATACCCTCACATTCTTCCAATCTAGTAGCCTTGAAAATATAGATGTAGCGACTCTATATTTCCTATCTGGATTTTCATTGGTGGATATCGATTATAGAATCCCGCCTTTTTATCACATAAACTTTCATTACATTATACAAAACTGAGGATCTTTAAGGTTTAGTGTCTTGGAAACCAGGAACTTAAAACATGAAAACATAAAACATTCTTCTTAAACACTTGAAAGGCTTCTCCTCATGTTCATCCTAGGTTCATTACTGTATCTCATAACCTGGGGACATACATCAAATTAAAGGGTGAGCAGAAGTCCCAGTAAGGGAAACAAGGGAAACATTTAACATGTGAACTTGAGATACATCAACTATGTCATGAACAAGAACTTTAAGGCATGATAAAAAAATCATGTGCAATATCATAATAAAAATAAAATTTTTCATAACTTTAAGATGTGGCTACATCATTTAACATATAAAATCATGAACATATAACCATGGTCCATCCCCAAGGTGTCATTTGAAAATTACCAAGGTTATTCACCAAGGTATCGTGAAAATTATAATCTCTAGTGGTTACATCATTACCCAATGCATTGGAGCGCTATCAGGGCACACCCTTAAATTTGACTTTATTATCATGTGAGCCACATATATCACCATCAAACATTTCATAAATAACCCATATAGCATAAAATAAATGGGTTTCATTTCATAATCACAACTTTTTAAAAACTTCTTTAAGACATGATCTTTACGTCACTTTAAAACCCACAGAAAAAGAAGGTGGGTATCATGTATGTAAATCCCAGAATTTAAAATAGAACATTTTGGTATATATGTGAATACCCCTTTAGAAGAAATAACTTTGAGTATTCACTTAATAATATAAAAGTACTTTAGAAAAAGAGAGATACATTTTGAGACAGAAATTCTGCAGCATAACGGCTATGTTACGAGGTTTTAGAAGACATTAAAAGAGAGGGAAAATGGGTCAAACATTCATAAATGACACATAAAACAGTAGATGGAAATAATAAGAAGGATACATGATCATGGTAATGAAATTTCAAGGACATACCATTTGAAATGAAAAACATGGAAGGAAGACAAAAATTAGATTCCTCTTATGAAAGTTCGGCAGCCTAACGGTGTTACTTAAACTTTAACAAAAATGATTTGAAAAGATCAAATATGGTCTCTCATCATGTGAACATAAGAGTTCAGTATGATATATATAGAGATAATTCCCCAAAATAATTAAAAAGGAACTTGAAAGACCTGACATGAAAGTAGAACATTGAAAAGAATGAGAAGGGTGAAGGAATCCCGTAAAAAATTCGGCAGCCTAACGGCGCCACTTAAAACTTCAAAATACTAAATTGAAGAGATAAAATGGGGTCTCTCATCATATGAACATAAGAGTACAGTATGATAGATATAGATATCATACCACAACATAACAAAAAGTAACTTGAAAGAATTGACATGAAAGTAGAACTTCAAAACGAGAAGGGTGAAGAACCACTTAAAAATTCGGCAGCCTAACAGCGCCACTTAAAACATCAAAATACTGAATTGAAGAGATCAAATGGGGTATATCATCATATGAACACAATAGTCCAGTATAATAGATATAGAGATCATACCTCAACATAACAAAAAGGAACTTGAATGAATTGACATGAAAGTAGAACTTCAAAACGAGAAGGGTGAAGAACCACTTAAAAATTCGGCAGCCTAACGGTGCCACTTAAAACTTCAAAATACTGAATTGAAGAGATCAAATGGGGTCTCTCATCATATGAACATAAGAGTCCAGTATGATAGATATAGATATCATACCCCAACATAACAAAAAGTAACTTGAAATAATTGACATGAAAGTAGAACTTCAAAACGAGAAGGGTGAAAAACCACTTAAAAATTCGGCAGCCTAACGGCGCCACTTAAAACTTCAAAATACTGAATTGAAGAGATAAAATGGGGTCTCTCATCATATGAACATAATATTCCAGTATGATAGATATATAGATCATACCCCAACATAACAAAAAGGAACTTGAAATAATTGACATGAAAGTAGAACTTCAAAACGAGAAGGGTGAAGAACCACTTAAAAATTCGGCAGCCTAACGGCGCCACTTAAAACTTCGAAATACTGAATTTAAGAGATCAAATGGGGTCTCTAATCATATGATCATAAAATATCAGTATGATAAATTTAGAGATCATACCCCAACATAATAAAAAGGAACTTGAAATACTTTACATGAAAATAGATCTTAAAAAATGAGAAGGGAGAAAGAATCCATTACAAAAATTTCGGCAGCCTAACGGCGCCACTTAAAACATCATAAACGAAATAATGAGAGTAAAAGGGTATCTCTCATTATATGAACATGAAAATGGTAGTAATAGGAGTATAAAATAACATCCTCTAACATAAGAACATGGAGCATAAAAGGAATGACATAAAAGAGATTTCTTGAAAAGAAAGAGAGAGATCAGATCCCTTACCTTAAAACGTAACTCTTAAAACTCAAATGTTGGGACCTTGAGGGCTTGGGGGAACCTTGGGAGGACTCCTTGGGAGGTAATGAGACCAGAACTTCGTTGGGGGAGAGTGGGGAGTCGAAAGTATGAGAGGATTTCTTGGTATTTATAGGGAATGTGAGGGGACAAGGCATTAATGGCCAAGGGACACCTCAAAAGTGGTTTTCTCAAAAGCATGGGCCCTCCCATGGTACTTCCCATGGAGTTAGGCCACATGGGGCCCCCATTACAATAATTCATCACCTTTGTCTGGCCATCCCTTAAAATATCTCATGACATCATCATGACACAGTTATAAGATCATTAAACATACTGAAACCCTAAAACTGTATTTTTACTATTCACTGAAAATTCAACTTTCTCAGAAAAATCCCAAAATTTCACCTTAACCAAATATCAATGCTCTGATTTCAAAAATTAACTCCATTTTATAAAAATAATTTTTTAAATATTTTTAATTTAATTTTTAAATAAATACACTATTCCCCGAAAATTCATTTTTTCAGAAAAATCCCCAAAAATTACCATAACATAATATCGACGCTCTGAGTTCAAAAATGAAATCCATTTTATAAAAATAATTTTCTAAATATTTTTAATTAAATTTTTAATTAAAAAACACTATTCACCTAAAAAAACTAATACTTGAATAATAATTTATGAAACCGTTATTTAACCATTTTGTTGAATCGCATTACTTAATCAGGGTGCCTAGATTATATTAATACTTTATTTAAGTGAGATTACTAATCCATTTGGACACATTACTAATCCTAATCATAAAATCACTATTCATAATTTACTATTCATCAAAAATCAAGTTGATCTTATTAGACTCTAAATTTCGTACTGAACATAATTGTAGAAGACCATTTTTTGAAAATCATTACACATTTTTAATTATAAACATTTTTAAAATATCCTTTTTCTAAAATTTATCAAAAATATGCATACTATATTTATCCGGTCATTTAAAAATTCATAAACTTCATCATAAGAAGAAATCCCAATTTATATTTAAAACAAAGGATTACACAAGGCAGTTACGGTCTCCTTACATAGCCCCTTATCACACCAGCATAGGACCTAAGTGTAAGGTGTGCCAAGGTGAGAGAATTTGAGTGAGGCTCGCCTAACATCGCACGAGTAGTAATTTCTATCAGTTTGAACTTCTCGCAGAGGCGATTCCATTCTAGCTTCACACGATGAAGTTCGGCTTGGGTTTGGTCTAGAGCAAAGCCCAGTGGTGCTACCTCCTTCCCAAGTTTTGTTAGATGGGCTTCGATCGGTCCAAGACTACTGGGTGAGGCCATTGAATCTTCTTTCTATAATAATTAACCAAGATTACTTGTATTTAGAGACAATAATCAAAATGTTTAGTTTCAAGCAGTCATATTGACCAATGGTCATATAACCGTCTAAACCCGACGGTCTCATTTTAATTATAATCATGTTATCAAATAAAACATTTTTGTTGAGTATAAAAATAAATAAAATAACACATAAAATTAGGAAACAATATTTATTCAAAATTTCGGGTCGTTACATTCTTCCCCCCTTAAGAAATTGCGTCCGCACAATTTTTAAAATTGGGTTTTGAAATTTCATTGAAAGTACCACATTGGAAAAGGAGTCAGTAAAATTATTACTTTAAAAGAAAGAAAGGGAAGTACAAAGGTCACCCGAGTTAACCCACACTAGGATTCCATGTAGGAAAACATGGACATGGACGAAAAACAAAGGGTCAAGTTCTGGGGGAAAGTGATAGAGAACATGGTTTGGAGAAAGTTAACCATAAGAAAATCCCAAACTTATGATGTGTGTAAACGGTCTTTGATTACCTAGTAGGAAACGTAAACCAACAATGTTTTTGTTTTACGTTCCTTTTCATAATTTTGAGGAATTCATTTACAACATAAAACAAAAACATAAGAAAATATACCTATCTTCATATAGAGTTTCATCCTTTAATAAGTTTCTACCCAAAACTAATCTTTTCTCCAAGCTATGAGCATTCAAAACAACTTGGTCTCATCAAAACACAAGAATCATCTTCATAATCTACAAAAAATTAACTATCTATTTCTTCTATCTTTAAAATTATCCCAAAAACAGAAAGGGTAAGGTAAAACAACTCTTCAAAAAAATAAAGAATCCCATAGGAATGGAAACTACTTTTAAATATTCAAAGTTCCATGGTACTACCCAAAGTTCATCATAGACCATTCCATAAATAACGGTCTTTAAGATTCCTCAAAATAAACCAAACTAAGATTGAAACCCAAATACAAGAAGGATTTGATAACATAGTCTTCCAAAATAAACTTCATTGTTCATCTCCAAACAACATCAACCACTCCTAACATCTTATAACAAAAGTAGCTAACCTAAACATATTTTACCCAAGATAGGTTAATCATTCCCATAAGTAACCTAAATTACTATAAGTCCACCTTAAATTCATCGATTCTTAAAAATATAAGTCAACCTTACTCAATGAAAATACCGTAGTAATATATTTACCTCGATCATATAGGGTCCCCAAAATAGTGAACGTATTCAAAAATAATAATCATCTTTTAATCCCCTAATCATCTCTTTCAATTAATACGGCAATCGTCGCATTTCCTATCACATTGGTTGTTGGGACATGTTCTTCCATTTCCCACCATTAACTAAGAATAGAAAGTATAATTAGGGGCTTAAATACTTAGCTAATAATCATGAAAAGGAACTTAAAGCATTAAAGGATAACTTGTAGATGAAAAGTATACCCTAAATTGTGATCCCATAGGTTCTCATCTAGGTTATCCATGATCATATATTCTTATGTGAATCATTATTTTATTTTATCTTTGTTCCTTTAACAATGGTTCATACTAAGCCTATGAATTTACCAAAGCATATCCCCCAGGAGTGTCGTAACCAAGAGTGCAGCAAGGCCCGTTGTCGTGTACCAGTTCCCGTTTGAGTCTAGCTAAAAGCGGTGTTTTCGGGTTTTACCCCTATGTATATCTGTGCCAAATCCACCTCTGCCTGCTCGTATCCAGACAGGGATGTATTTGCTTGGCAACCCATTACTCAATGCCCACCAAAATACGAGGAAGATTTCCTATATATAAACTTTTCAATAGGCTTCTTCATAAAGTTTTCATATACTAATTTCCACAAATAAATAAACCATCCTTTGATACCAACTATAGCATCCTGCCTTTTTATCACATAAACTTTCATTACATTATACAAAACTGAGGATCTTTAAGGTTTAGTGTCTTGGAATCCAGGAACTTAAAACATGAAAACATAAAACATTCTTCTTAAACACTTGAAAGGCTTCTCCTCGTGTTCATCCTAGGTTCATTACTACATCTCATAACCTGGGGACATACATCAAATGAAAGGGTGAGCAGAAGGCCCAGTAAGGGAAACAAGGGAAACATTTAACATGTGAACTTGAGATACATCAACTATGCCATGAACAAGAACTTTAAGGCATGATAAAAAAAATCATGTGCAATATCATAATAAAAATAACATTTTTCATAACTTTAAGATGTGGCTACATCATTTAACATATAAAATCATGAACATATCACCATGGTCCATCCCCAAGGTGTCATTTGAAAATTACCAAGGTTATTCACCAAGGTATCGTGAAAATTGTAATCTCTAGTGGTTACATCATTACCCAATGCATTGAAGCGCTATCAGGGTGCACCCTTAAATTTTCCTTTATTATCATGTGAGCCACATATATAACCATCAAACATTTCATAAATAACCCATATAGCATAAAATAAATGGGTTTCATTTCATAATCAAAACATTTTAAAAACTGCTTTAAAGACATGATCTTTACGTCACTTTAAAACCCACAGAAAAGGAAGGTGGGTCTCATGTATGTAAATACAAGATTTTAAAATAGAACATTTTGGTATATATGTGAATACCCATTTAGAAGAAAGATCTTTGAGTATTCACTTAATAGTATAAAAGTACTTTAGAAAAAGAGAGATACATTTTGAGACAGAAATTATGCAGCATAACGGCTATGTTACGAGGTTTTAGAAGACAGTAAAAGAGAGAGAAAATGGGTCAAACATTCATAAATGACCCATAAAATAGTATATGGAAAGAATAAGAAGGATACAAGATCATGTTAATGAAATTTCATGGACATACCATTTGAAATGAAAAACATGTAAGGAAGACAAAAATTATATTCCTCTTATAAAAGTTCGGCAGCCTAACGGCGTTACTTAAACTTTAACAAAAATGATTTGAAAAGATCAAATAGGGTCTCTCATCATGTGAACATAAGAGTTCAGTATGATAGATATAGAGATAATGCCCCAAAATAATTAAAAAGGAACTTGAAAGACCTGACATGAAAGTAGAACATTGAAAAGAATGAGAAGGGTGAAAGAATCCCCTAAAAAATTCGGCAGCCTAACGGCGCCACTTAAAACTTCAAAATACTGAATTGAAGAGATCAAATGGGGTCTCTCATCATATGAACATAAGATTCCAGTATGATAGATATAGAGATCATACCCCAACATAACAAAAAGTAACTTGAAAGAATTTACATGAAAGTAGAACTTCAAAACGAGAAGGGTGAAGAACCACTTAAAAATTCGGCAGCATAACGGCGCCACTTAAAACTTCAAAACACTGAATTGAAGAGATAAAATGGGGTATCTCATCATATGAACATAAGATTCCAGTATGATAGATATATAGATCATATCCCAACATAACAAAAAGGTACTTGAATGAATTGACATGAAAGTAGAACTTCAAAACGAGAAGGGTGAAAAACCACTTAAAAATTCAGTTGCCTAACGGTGCCACTTAAAACTTCAAAATACTGAATTGAAGAGATCAAATGGGGTCTCTCATCATGTGAACATAAGAGTCCAGTATTATAGATATAGAGATCATACCCCAACATAACAAAAAGTAACTTGAAATAATTGACATGAAAGTAGAACTTCAAAACGAGAAGGGTGAAGAACCACTTAAAAATTCGGCAGCCTAACGGCGCCACTTAAAACTTCAAAATACTGAATTGAAGAGATCAAATGGGGTCTCTCATGATATGAACATAAGAGTCTAGTATGATAGATATAGAGATCATACCCCAACATAAAAAAAAGGAACTTGAAAGAATTGACATGAAAGTAGAACTTCAAAACGAGAAGGGTGAAGAACCACTTAAAAATTCGGCAGCCTAACGACGCCACTTAAAACTTCAAAATACTGAATTTAAGAGATCAAATGGGGTATCTAATAATATGATCATAAAATATCAGTATGATAAATTTATATATCATACCCCAACATAATAAAAAGAAACTTGAAATACTTTACATGAAAATAGATCTTAAAAAATGAGAAGGGAGAAAGAATCCATTACAAAAATTTCGGCAGCCTAACGGCGCCACTTAAAACATCATAAACGAAATAATGAGAGTAAAAGGGGATCTCTCATTATATGAACATGAAAAGGGCAGTAAAAGGAGTATAAAATAACATCCTCTAACATAAGAACATGGAGCATAAAAGGAATGACATAAAAGAGATTTCTTGAAAAGAAAGAGAGATATCGGATCCCTTACCTTAAAACGTAACTCTTAAAACTCAAAGGTTGGGACCTTGAGGGCTTGGGCGCACCTTGGGAGGACTCCTTTGGAGGTAATGAGACCAGAACATCGTTGGGGGAGAGTGGGGAGTCGAAAGGATGAGAGTATTTCTTGGTATTTATAGGGAATGTGAGGGGACAAGGCATTAATGGCCAAGGGACACCTCAAAAGTGGTTTTCTCAAAAGCATGGGCCCTCCCATGGTACTTCCCATGGAGTTAGGCCACATGGGGCCCCCATTAAAATAATTCATCACCTTTGTCTGGACATCCCTTAAAATATCTCATGACATCATCATGACACAGTTATAAGATCATTAAACATACTGAAACCCTAAAACTGTATTTTTACTATTCACTGAAAATTCAACTTTCTCAGAAAAATCCCAAAATTTCACCTTAACCAAATATCAATGCTCTGATTTCAAAAATGAACTCCATTTTATAAAAATAATTTTTTAAATATTATTAATTTAATTTTTAAATAAATACACTATTCACCGAAAATTCATTTTTTCAGAAAAATCCACAAAAATTACCATAACATAATATCGACGCTCTGAGTTCAAAAATGAAATCCATTTTATAAAAATAATTTTCTAAATATTTTTAATTAAATTTTTATTTAAAAACACTATTCACCCGAAAAAACTAATACTTGAATAATAATTTATGAAACCGTTATTTAACCATTTTATTGAATCACATTACTTAATCAAGGTTCCTAGATTATATTAATACTTTATTTAAGTGATATTACTAATCCATTTGGGCACATTACTAATCCTAATCATAAAATCACTATTCATAGTTTACTATTCATCAAAAATCAAGTTGATCTTATTAGACTCTAAATTTCATACTGAACATAATTGTAGAAGACCATTTTTTGAAAATAATTAAACATTTTTAATTATAAACATTTTTAAAATATCCTTTTTCTAAAATTTATCAAAAATATGCATACTATATTTATCCGGTCATTTAAAAATTCATAAACTTCATCATAAGAAGAAATCCCAATTTTTATTTAAAACAAAGGATTACACAAGGCAGTTACGGTCTCCTTACATAGCCCCTTATCACACCAGCATAGGACCCAAGTGTAAGGTGTGCCAAGGTGAGAGAATCTGAGGGAGGCTCGGCTAACATCGTATGAGTAGTAATTTCTATCAGTTTGAACTTCTCGCAGAGGCGATTCCGTTCTAGCTTCACACGATGAAGTTCGGCTTGGGTTTGGTCCAGAGCAAAGCCCAGTGGTGCTACCTCCTTCCCAAGTTTTGTTAGATGGGCTTCGATCGGTCCAAGACTACTGGGTGAGGCCATCGAATCTTCTTTCTATAATAATTAACCAAGATTACTTGTATTTAGAGACAATAATCAAAACGTTTAGTTTCCAGCGGTCATATTGACCAATGGTCATATAACCGTCTAAACCCAATGGTCTCATTTTAATTATAATCATGTTATCAAATGAAACATTTTTGTTGAGTATAAAAATAAATAAAATAACACATAAAATTAGGAAACAAGATTTATTCAAAATTTCGGGTCGTTACATCGATGCCCCAAAAATTTCGATCTTTTTATTATTTTCCCCAAAAAAACATATTCTCTACCGCCTAATCCATTCGCTAACCCCTAAAACACCTTCACCTCCTACCTCTATCACTAACACTAGCTCTACCATCCCAGCTATTTGACAATCAACAATGCCACTGCCTCCAGCCTCTGTTTCCAACACTAAGTCCCAGTAAGCCTATCCCACCACGAACAACCTTCATCACCGATGCTAGCTCCACTGACCCAGCGAGTCATCTAATCTTATAGCATCACTGCCTCCCACATGCATTAGTGACCCCGCTTCACATCCGTCTGCGACCCACCCTACCTCTATCCATCCATGATTCACCCCCCCCCCCCCCACCACCACCACAAACTGCCTACACCGAACCTCCATCCTATTGAGCTGCCTGATCTATTATGTGAATAAATCCACCCATCCCAATAATTGGGGTACCCCTAGGATTTGATCCTGGGCTTCATACAGTATTACAGTTTTCCTTTTATAAATATTATTATTTACTATAATTATTTTATATTAAAATAATTATTTTTCTAACAAAATGATACTATTATTATATAAATCTAAATATTTACTCATTCATTAGTATATCATTTTCATTTTTTGGTTTGTCTAACCTCCTACATGAATGATGGTATAAAAACATCAGCACTTTACCCACGAATATGGATAAATATATTAATAATGGTAGTATAAAATGTAGAATATGAATCTATTTAATTAATATGGTTTATTAAGGGTGAAACCAAAAATAATTAACATTATAAATTAACTCATTTTTATTGGAAAATTACCTGAAGCATACTCATCAGGGATTCCATTCTCATGAACTATACCAATAAATTCCATCAAATGAATATGAGAATGAAAAAATAATTGGAAAAAATATTATAATGTCTTTAATAATTCTAGAATGATTAACTTGGTATTAAATAATGAGGACAAGCACCTACATTATGAAACTTGTATGAAACAAGTAAAATCACAACATCTAATGATGAAAATAAAAAATAACTAACTAATATATGTATAATTAATGATGATAATTGAAGATTATAAATGGAAATATATATGAATAATTTTTTTTAATTTTTAATTAGTATGTTTATGTTTATCATAAATGTGGTTAGAGAACTTTATTAGATGTTCAGATTAAATGGTAAGGGGTTTCTTTACCAATCCTTTTTTGAAATTTAGATTGTTTATATTTGAACTTCAACTTAGGGAAATTATATGTTATTATCTTTAAAAAAAATTAATTTTATATCTTTTATTTTCTTCATGTATTTTACATGTATTCCTACAATTTTTTCTTTCTTTTATTTAGAATCTAACTTAAAATAGACTTGTAAGTGGAGATAACTTTATCTATTTTTTCAATTGGGAACATTTTTCCTCAATGTCCATATTCTTTATTTGATATTATGTATTTCCTTATCTCAAAATCTATGATTTATAAACTCTTTTTAGTGTATATGAAATTATTTATAAACTAATATTAATTTACCATTTTTGGTATGATATTTTTCTCCCAAATTTTACCTTCTTTACAAAGTGTGAAAAAATATTCTTTTTAAAAAATTTCCATACAAATTAATTTTCCCACCATATTAATTAGTTTTCTATAAAAAACTTCTTCTCTAAGTTTTTATGGATTTCCAAAGAAATTTCCATTCTATTTTTTATAAAATATTTAAATTTAAAATAAACTGTATAAAAAATATTAAGGGTATTTCCTATTCTTTCACAATGTATATTTTATTTCTATTATAAAAATATTTTTCAACTATGTAAATATCATGTATTGTTTCTTATGATTTATTAATAATATACTATTATGATGTAATCCACATTATTTACATAGATTTATTATGATAATTTTATATGTAATTTTTCATGGAACTAATTTATTTCCCATGATTTAATTAAGCTATGATGAAATTAAGAATTTTTTTATGTTCATGTGGAACATATATTCCTGGTTTATCATTATTTAATTGGTTATTCTATTAGATAACCCTATGAAAGGAGTAAACTTTTATATCTCATGATATTATGATAGGACACAAGTGGTTATCCCAGGTCCAAAAAGGTTATGGGACATGGGTAGTTATCCCAAGTCCAAAAATGTAATGGGGAACGACTATTTAGCCCAAGTCTACCATGTTATGGGAAACTAGTGTTATCCTAGTCCATTATAGTATGAATGTATTGGTGGCTATCCTTGACATATCTTATGATATTTATGATTTTTTTAATTCTATATTTATATTCTTATGTTATGTTTTCATATCTCATGACTATCAACTCATGTTTTCACACTATTTTTACTCATGTATTATGTTATTCCAAAGTTTTATTTCATGACTTGTGATTTATGTTCTATGTTTTATTGAGTATGGTTGACTTATGTTATTACTTTTTACCATGATTATATTTTTCATACCCACATGATCAACTTATGTTCAGTTATGATCTTCAATTGATATCTCTTATGATTAACCTTACTAAGAATTTTAGCTCACTCATTCTTATGTTTCCATTATCTAGGTTATGTAATATATTATTATGTTTGATGTGTCTAAAATGGAATCATGTGAGAAGACTATTTGGGTGATATTTTTAAAATGTAGTAAGATAATTTTATTACATATCTAATCTCTAAATACACTAAACCTATAGTTTTTGAGGTGTGATTTATTATGATGTGTAAAGAATAATCAAGTTAAACGATGTAATATTTATATATTAAATGATTGGGTTACCTCGGTAAGAATATAAGAAGGTTTTAGTTATTTTAGGGGATTAGGATATTCAAAATAATATGATATATTATAAAATAACCTTTTATAAACAAAATGTGATCTATTATGAACCTAAAATGTCATGGGTGAAATTGAATATGTCATGATTTAAAGAATATTGGGATTTATTTTCTTTAACAAAAGATTTATTACTCTGATTATTGTTTCTTGATACCCACACTAACCTTTTTGGTTCCATTAAATGGATATAAATTGGATAAATTGAGTTAATAATGATTGTAATGGAAAATGAAATGATTTTATATATGAAATATCAAACAGTATGGGAGCTGGAGTTAGAAATATCATGTCCAAACCCACCCAACTCTCTCATGATAAGAATAATAACATGAATCATGTCAGACTCTCTAACACAAAAAGGAAGTAGAAATTCCACATTGAGTCCTTCATGCGATAATTTCCAACCTCCTTTAGTGTGTATTCCAAAACATTTATTGTAGATTAGTGGATTATAAACATAGAAAATATATTATTAATTTTCCTGTGTTATGAGCATCAAAATGTTTTTTAGTTGTTCATTGTCGAGAAGTTGAGGCATATCAATGGTGGAATATCATTAGTAATATGATACAAAATGAGGAAGTTGACTCTATATAATTGGAGGAGTTTAATAAAATATTCATTTCAAAATATTTTCCCATAACTCTTAACATGAAAATGGAGATAGAATAAATAGATATTAAATAAAAGAAGGATGAATCCACTAGTTTCTATGAATAAAATTTCATGATATGTGGAAGGTATTCTTCTTGTTTTATCATTAACCCTGAATGAAAAATAATTTATTTCTTTAGTGGATTAAAATCAAGTCTCTGAAAGGTATTTTCTATAAGAGAATTTGGTATCTATGAAGAAATTATTCAATGTGCTCTCAAGGTAGTGATAGAGATTAAATACTACAATAATTCTTGGTGATTTGGGGACAAGAAAAGAAAAATGGATTTTCAAGTAATCTAAAATGATAAAACCCATTAAATAAAGAAAATTAACATTCCTATATGCCAAATATGTGGTATTAAGCAAGAAAGAAATTGTATCAAAGGAAAAATTAAATTCTTAAAGTTAAAGAGAAATCCATCGATCGTGTGAATGTTAAATAGATATGAATTGGAAAACTGGTGAAATAAATAGAGGTAAAGATCAGCCTAAAGAACCACCCTCACTTTAATGCTTCAATTTTAATGATTATGTGTATTAATCCAAAAAGTGTATCAAAACTATGATTAAGTATGGAAATAAATTTCATCACCCTCTAATCCAATTGATGATGGTAAATCCTATGAAATCATAACTACTAAATTGGGTCATCAAAATGATGTTGTAACATCCCACCACCCTAGAAAACTTGATAGTGACAAATATTTTGATCGCTACATAACATCAGGCACACACCCTAGACACTAGAGGTTATCGACTAAAAGAGAGGGTATAGGGTGATACCATGGGGAGATTACACCCTCATATCATAGTAAAATGAAGCTTAAAATAACCAAACATCTATAATAGGAAAAAACATTAGAGCACAAAAAATAAATTATAACAATCAAGATATAATAAATATTAAGTAAAAGAAAGAAATCATAAAAAATCATCGTCATTCCATTATAAAACAACTAATATTCCACTTGTTTGATCGTATATACAAAATAATCCAATGAATAAAAATATAGAAGAGGCTCTACTATCATTCACATCCTCACCTTATCCCATTCACCATACTTCATCCAAGATATCCCACTCGATCAAGCTACACTAAAACTCTAACCAACTTAAACCCTTGATCAGTGAGATATTCTTAGGCACCCATGTATCAAGGATACCAAATCAAGGTGTGAGTATAACTCATTAGGGACCTATCTTTGGTGTATGATAAAAAACCAGTAAATCAATGTATACACATGTGATATGATAAGAATAAATAAAAATAAATTTTGGATTCATAAATAAATAATCAATGTAAATCCTCAGGTTTTTTCATGACATCCAAGATCAAAGATACCTAATTTAACCAATTTTGGTGTGTCATTGAGAATATATCACCTCTAAGGGAAATATACCTATCCAAGGAACATATGAAACCACTAAGGGAAATATACCTATCCTTGGAACATATCTACATCAAGTCATATCTCATGAGGGACTATCTCCTACCTCATGGGCTGTGGGCCTCCCACCCTGGAACCAAATATACCCTTGTACATAGCTTAAAAAGAAACATCATTTATCATACTCCCCGAGGCTCGCATCCCCTACCCAAAACTAGGTATCAAAATTCATTTACATGAGGTTCATATCTCACTACCATCAAAATAACCCTTATTTCACATGAATCATATATAAATATATATATCATATAAAACACATATACATGGTGGTATATCCTACTCAGAACAAGTGACATAACACATACATACCCGAGGGAACATTCTCCCCAGAACCTAGTAAAGGATAAACCCGGGGCATCCCTCCATAGAAACTTAGATATATCACACATACCCAAGGTCATATCCCTTTCTTGAAACCTCAATTTAAACCAAACAAGTTTTCCACCTACCCAAACCCATCATGTGTCTCCCAAGATAAACTCTATAGAACACCACCCAAAGTCTATCAAAATACCCATGCAAGATGATCATCATTGATCCTCAATTTATGAGGTATGACAACAAAAATAAACAATTCATTTCTTTTTTTTATCACCCTCTATAAGGTTAATTTATCATTAGGGTACCCACTGAGGTCCCCTGTGTATCATCATAGCATGGACACCTTACATGGGATCCTTTTTATCAAATTCATCCACTGATAAAATCTTGTTTCTTAGAGAGAAAAGAATCCCTTAGAGTAACCACACTCACATGGTGGCCTCACTAGCCTCATAAATCAAACCTCATTGATATCACTCACAAGTGATGGAATAATTCTCATATCACATCCCAATTCCTAGGTCAGTCAACTAACCAAACCTATCATCAACTTCTACCCAAGGAATGCCCACCTAGGAAATCCCATCTTGGTAGGTGAGGAAAAATCACCCCCATTCTCTAGTTATCTATACCATTGCCTCTAAGGAACCATAGAACATATCATGGCATACTAGGGACAATGCTCCCAAATCCATCGCATCCCTCTACTCATATGTTAATAAGGGAACTTTTCCCTAGTCCCAATAAATATTGTTCATTTTATTTCATTAAATTTACACCATTTATTTTACATATATATCCATGCATTAATTTATAATTGAGGACTCATCCATTGGTATCCAAGGCATCAAGCTAGTGCATATGGTATATTCTGTCCTTGGAACTTTATTCATTTCATTCATAGGCATTTCATTAAAATTAACCAATTAATTTAATTTTAAAGTTTTATCAGCCTTGGTGGTGAGACCAAATATCACATTAATATATAAATAAAATTAATTTACCAAATGGAGTATACTCAAGGGACCACCTACCACATATGGAGTTATTCCCTTTAAAGGATCTTTATATCTCTCACCCAAGATCATCTAAGTTAAAATAACCATTTTTACAGCACATGATTCCCTATCTCATGACATAACATCTAAATTATTTAATTAAATAAATTTATAAATAAATTTTTAATTTAAATTAAATAGTCATGACACATAAAATTTCACCAAGCGGCATCTCTATTACAAAACCATGAGAAATGGGGTGTGGTCCACTCCTGGAATGGACCTGGGCCTAAGTCATGCAAAATACCCAATATGAATCCTTGATTCAATAGATTATTTAACGTTATTTTTTAAATAATTCTAATAAAACTCTTAAAGTGATGTACCTCTTCGAAAATCATAAGTAACGGTGTGAGTTTATCCTCCTAGTACATCCCTTATCCACAGCATGTTAAAGCCCCTTCGTCCTCAAATGGTTCCACCATGATCTGATGTAATAAATATCAAAAACCTAGTCTAAACTATCCAAAATTAGTGGAAAGGTATGAAGAGTAAGAATTTAAGGAATAATAATGGTTAACATACCTAAAATTTATGAAAATCACCATCAATGACACTATAAATTAAGGTGGTTCAAAGGAGTAAGATTAAGGGAAAGGTCTGGACATATATCCCTCCCCCACATGGATATTTTCCTAAGAAGAAGAGTGGATTGATTATAAAATTACCATTCTTTCCCACATGAAAAAATAAACATGAAATTCATTCATGGAATTACCCTCAGTTTCATATATGACTACGCCTCAGAAAATGGCACCCCCTAAGTCTTTCTGGCATTCGCAGCACGACCTCCTACACCTCGTGCATTTTATAGTGTTATAACACATGGAAGGGTATATCACCTCAGATGTGTCCCTCATATATCATAGTTTGATGCCTTGTGATCCCTTTTATAGCATGGTCCTTGTGATATTCGCATAATGGCTCATTGTAGCAAGTTGTTATCAGTACAACCTATGGATCATAATGCAACCTATTGTACTGGTAGCATTCCATCTTAGACTTTAAGTCCTAATTTAATACTTCTTTAACCACTCATAACCCAATTAGGCCATATTACCCTTCTAAAATATCTTCTTGAGATGTCCAAACTCTCAAATTCTTGATCTGTACCAAAATTTTAAAAACACACCCCTTGATAGAATTAAAATTAAAACTTCCTATGAAATTCATAACCATAAAAAATCACGGGGTTTTACGACATCCCCACCTAAAAATTCTCATCCATGAGAAACCTTTTATGTACTTGACCAAAAATAATTACATGTATCAGTCATTAATTTATAATCAAATTATATTGGTCTATCCCTGACCATAGAACGAGCATATGTTGTGCAACCCCAAACACTAGAGAGTGATATTCTCTAAAACCTAAGTTACTCACTCATCACCAACACCAATACTGAGAGGGAACTCAATAACACCAATCTATCCTAACATGTCATAGTTTTTCAACCAATTTATCTCCAAGAATATAGTTCTCCCCACTATAATACTTGGTTATTAAGAGCTAATTTTGAGCCATGGTTCTCCCCACTATCAAAGTCAACACTAAAACACAATTTTAGTGGTCTATAGACCTGCTCGGTGCTATTTACATCTCACTAAATCCAATTACAAATGAAAACACATGTTGATCATATTTTGGCTAACCATTATAAAAAATAATCATCTATAACCTATGATTAACTATCTCATCACCCGATCAATATTCCCTAAATTGAGAAAGAATATCTATATCATCCAAATACCCAAACTGAAGCCTAAAATCAAATTTTTTTGTAATTTTCCTTATTAAAACAACAACTAACCAATGAAATCATAATTATTTCACCCCATGCATAAATTCATCTTTATTTTACTCACCCTCAGATCACATAAAATCCATCCTAATCTATATCCAATACTCAAACTCCATCCAATGCTATATCCAATCCCCAAATTTTTAATCACCAATAAAGAAGGTAAAATAGGGTTTACCCACTCACCAACATCCATGTTCCATATTGTCCATCCAACGAGTGGTCTCAAATCACCCACGACCCTATCCACGTGAGGAACATTCCTTCATGGTCTATGATCCATCCATTACCTTGCAAAATGATTTGATATGGCTATCTCACTCATACCAAAATTCCAACAAGATAAATTTATAAATTATCATCCATAACTCTCTAAGAAAATCTTCCTCAACATCAACCAAAATTCATCTATAATGAGGTTCACAACCTCTAAAAGCCTATTATGGACTCTCCACTATACATATATCCTTATACCACTCCTAGATCGTAACCTCAATTGGTTTTTTCATCTCACATGTGTCACTCCTCTGGATCCACACTCATCTATACTATCAACTCCTAACACCATCTAACCACAGTTTCATCATCATCATAGTGGAAATTTTCTCATCAAAATTCCAGGAAAACAATCCTAGAATAATTTTATTATTTCCATCAGTCCTCAACCTATACCCAAGAAATCACTAATAAAAAATTCAACAAGTATTTCATTTAACTAGAATGTACCACATTGATCTCATTGAAACCTAAAAGGAATTTTCTCTCATATAAAAAAATCATAGAACCTAACTCACAATATAATAAGTCCCATGTCTTTAAACCTAGGATCAAACACCTACTAAAATAGATATCCATTCTCTCCATTCATGTATGACTCGTCTAAAAAAATCACCTCTATGGTTGTTTTTAGAATTAATAACATCTCACTTGTGTCAAGGCTACTCACATGATCACCACCAAATAGGGCATCATTACTAAACTATAAGAATTTACCCATGCTCCAAAAATACTATATTTTACCACCTAGGATCACGATAAATAAACTCATTGAGAACCACAGTTGAAATCAACATGATAGGAATCCTACTAATCATACCATCTAAAACTAACCTTGATATCAAAATCAACCAAGTTATTTTCATCAAAAAAGGCCAACACATATCATAGTCTTACATTACATACTTGATAGAACATTTCATGAATAGATCTCATAACCTAAATCACATACCCATGCCTCCCTTATCTAATGCACTCATGAACTTAGTTTAACCTCTTTATCAGGTTTCCCTTGTATATCATGTCCATATAAACCATAGTACTTAAATCACTAAAATATGGAGCGACATATAAAAATTTCACTAGAATCTCCCACCCATCCTATAAATACTGTCTCATGAGGTCATAAATCATGAGTCACCTCCCTACCCCCATCTCAAAAACACAATACAACATATGTACCAATCCACCCACTCTAAGGTCTTACACATATATATTAGGCATCACATCCCAAAATCAACCAACCTTTCTAGGGCACTAATCCTCATTAGGTATCTACATACAAGACTACACCTAAGGATAATGTCTCATCCATAAATATATAATGAAATCATATATTAAAATTTGACTTGCGGAAACTATATCCATATGGTTTGGTTAATCAAAATGAAAACAAAAAATCTATAAAATAAAACACCACACTGTAAATAAGAGAACCTATTCAAAAATCACCCATGTGGGGTCCATTTCTATGGCCGAATTGTTAATACTGACCCACTAGTGATCTATAAACATACCCTATATTGATGGACTAAATATATTTCATCAAGGAGTATCCATCTATATAATACACATGACCTATCATCAAATAAAATATATTGTAGCTCGGAAAAGTATAATGTCACCACAAATATATATGGGAATATTCCATATAATTTGTTATTGGAACATTAAAAAATTGAACCCTCTATCATTAGTGATTTCAATCACACATAGGAATGTAAATTTCATGTGAATCCTACTTTCCATGAATGATACACGTACATGGGACTATTTCTAATGGGATAAGATCCAAAAACCCATAAATCATAAATACACATCCCAAGTGTGTGATACTAATTGAAATAATATAACTATAAAATAGAAAACTAATATAAATAATCACATATCTCTGGTAAGATGGACTTCCCTTCAAAAAAATTATTTAAAAAATACTAGTTTATGGTCTATTAAAAACTCTGAAATGTCACTAATTCATTTCTACCATATCCTAAATAGTTATAAAAAATAAAAAGATGTTGTGATACCACTTTGTAATGGCTCTTCAATTTGAAATACTTGAAAGTGCCTAGGATGGAAATTTCTATATGGAATTAGGTGTGCCTCCCCATATATCGAAGGATGCCAATTAGTAGTGAGGGTCTAGGGTGTTTCAATCAGGATATTATACCATATTATCAGAGTATAAAAATAGTAAAAAAATATATAAATAAAATCTATCACAAATAAACTATCAAAGTATACAAAATAAATAACAAAAATTAAGTTATAATAAAATTCATTCAGAAGAAATTGGTCATATAGACTCATGGTCAATGCATCATACAACTACCGAGCACCCACTGGGTTTATCACATATAAAAAATATCTAAAATAAAAAAATAAAGAAGTGTATATTAGGCCATCCCTAAGACTTAACTCATCCTAGTAACTAGAATCTATATGATTTATCTCACTTTATCATGCTACAATGGGCCTCTATCCAACTAGAATCTGGGATCAATGAGATATGCTCAGGTACCCAAGTTTCATGGAAACCCAAGCATGGTGTGAGTATGAATCAGAAGGTAACCACCAATGGGATCCCATATATGACCATTAAATTAGTTTAATAACATTTTATATGCTCATAATAAATAAAAAATAACTATGGAAGAATAT
Source organism: Viscum album (assembly GCA_963277665.1). Taxonomy (NCBI): domain Eukaryota; kingdom Viridiplantae; phylum Streptophyta; class Magnoliopsida; order Santalales; family Viscaceae; genus Viscum; species Viscum album. The sequence goes on along the minus strand of OY728159.1, from coordinate 1,809,275,242 downwards.
ATAAATAATCACTATGAATCCTTAAGTTCTAACAGAAAACCTAGGATTAATAATACCCACTATATCTAGTGTCAGTATGCCTCTGAGCATACATAAACACCTGCGGATATATACCCATCCTAAAACATAATAAACCACATTGGTGAAATAGATTTATCCCTAAAAAATATCTACCTTATGTTATAATTCTTCAGGAACCACATCCCACCCCTAGGGGGTCCCACTTTGGAACCAAATCTACCTTGGGTTGTAGCTCACTAGGAACCATAATTTATCGTAAACCTATGGGTAGAATCCACTACCCAAAACCAGGTATCGTGCCTCTATTTCCCAAGTATCATATACTACCCCTAATTACTGAACCCTTATTTCACATGCATCACACACATATTTATAATTTACATAAAACAAAAATATTTGGTTGTACATCCTGTTGAAAACCATGTGTCATATCACATACATACCCAGGAAAAAAAATCCTCTCAAGAACATAGGAAATAATGCAACCAAGTAATCCTACTCTGGAACCTCATATATATCATGTATACCCAGGTGCATATCCCTTTCTTTAAACCTCATGTTAAACCACACAGGTTGGCCACCTACCTAAACCTATCACATGTCTCCTAGGATAGCCTCTCTAGTGGATGACCCAAACCATGTAAAAAACCCACACTAGATGATCACTATAAATATTTGTGTTCTAAGTTGTAACACATGAGACTAATGATTCCTATTTACCAACATCTAACCTCTTAGGGGTCAACCTATCATAAGGGTACCCACTGAGGTCAACTAGGTCTCATTATATCGTAGACACCCTATATGGGATCCTCATTCTCAAACTCATCCCTCAAGCCAATACCATATCCTTTAGAGCATAACATCCCTCTAAATCATCCCACCCACATGATGGACTCACTATCGTTATAAATAAATCCTCACTTTCATCACTCTCAATATATGTCATAATTCATATCTCGTATACCAAACCATATATTATTCCACACAAACAACATATTATCAGTACATACCTAGTATATACCCACACAAGAACTCCCATAATAGTGGGAGAGGAACACTCATCCCCAAACTCTAGTTATCTATCACAATGTTTCTAAGTCATCTCGCAATCAGATCATATCATACTTTGGCCAATCATCCCAAATATATCACATCCCTCTACTCAGAGGGAACTAGGGAAACTTATTTCTAGGGAAAATATGTCTCACTAATTTCATTTCATTTAAAATACAATCTTTAGGTTCTACATATCCCAAGAATTCATTTATAATCAAGGTCATGGTCATAAGCAAATGAATCATCATCCAATTCACAAATTCCATCATGGCCTTTTCCATTCCATTCATAAAAATCTAATTTAAGTTGAACAATTAATTAAATTTCAATGGTTGATAACCCTAAATGGTAAGACCACATATCATAAGAATATATAAATAAAATGAATTTACCAAAGGGGGTATTCTCAAGGGACCACCTACCTCATATGGAGTTAATCCTTTTAAAATATCATAGAAACTCTCACCCAATATCATCTATGATAAAACAAATGTTTTCAAAACACAAAAATCCTCATATAATTATAAAACATCCAAATTAATTAAATAATTAAATTTATAAATGAATTCCCAATTTAAATTAAATAGGCATAATTCCTAAACAAATCATTTGGTGGAATCTTCTCACTGAAACCTTGGGTAACGTGGTGTGGTCCACTCCCTACATAAAACCAGATCTAAGACATGGAAAATCCCTAACACACATCCCTGATTAAATATATAATTTAAATTAATTTAGGAATATACCATAATAAAACACATATGTTGACATACCTTAGCTAAAATAGTGGGTGACATTGTGTGTTCATCCTCTTAGGATGTCCCCTATCAACTACACAAAAAAACCCCATCATCCTCACCCAATTACACCATGATATGGTGGATTTGACATAAAAACACTAGTAATATCCATCAAAAAATAGATTCCAACCAATAATATTTATAAAAAATGAATAGTAATGAGGAACAATCCTAGAATCACCACAAAATCTACACTAAGAAAACCCAGATTAAGAGGGGTCAAAAGAGAAAGTAGATGGGGAAGAATCAACCATATAGACCTCCTAGGTTGGTTGTGTTCCTGAGAATATTAGGGAAATTAATGTAAAATTATTAGCCTCTCAATCATAAAAAATACACTAAGCCCTCGATTGTGGAATGACCCATGGGGTCTTAGTGAAATCTCCTCTTAGGAAAAGGCATTGATTGATGCCCTCTTTCCATTTCATTGCAACATCATGTGAATCATAACATTCATAGTGTGGTTCCACTAGGTAGAAGGGACATACCATAGATAAATCCCTATCATGGTGTAGAACTCCTGGCTCACAGCATGATTCCCAGTGCTCCCTTTCATAATGTAGACCTCATTTTGTTTACAGTATGACACATTGCAGCACGTTGTTCATAGTGTGACCTATTGTTGTAGTAGCATTTTAGTTGGGCATATGAACCTTGATCTAATTCCATTTATAGATCCCATAACCCTACCAAGACTTTTTAACCATCTAAAAATATCTTCTTGAGATGTCTAAACTTTTTTATTCCTTATCCAAATCATAATTCTCAAAAAACCCACACTAAAATAAAAATTCAGATTTCCTCTGAAATACATAACCTAAAAATGGAAAGGTGTTTTATAGAATTGGTGAAATATAAATTCATCATCTACTCAATAACTACAAATTTATTATTTTATTTTGGTCGTACCCACTAATTTATATAAGGAAAATTTTCTAAAGGACTTCAAATAACTACCCCTATAGCTAGATATTGAGTTATAAGTGAAAACTTCTAGTAGTATGATGATTATATTCCATGTTTATAAATCCTCTCCAATAAAATTTTATGAAAATGTTTTACTTTTAAATTTTATTATTCTACCTTTAGTATAATTTTATTTGATTTTGGGAATTACTTGTCTCTCTCTACATAGATCAAATAATAATTTTCTGGATATGGAGTCGAATTTCATATATTGAATCAAACCATGCTCATCTATTTTTGAAAAATTGACCATGATCTCCATAAATAAACTAATTACATTATATGGTACCAAATACCTAATATTTATGGATATTAATCTCAAATGGATGGGGGAAAACTTGATATTTATGATGTTCCTATTGTGTAGGAATATATTTACGTATTTCCATAATAGTTTTCTTGTCTTCCCTCAAATCATGAAGTTGAATTTTCAATAGATCTTATACCCAGTGTTATAAATTTATTAAGGAATCTATAGAATATATCCTATTGAATTGAAAAAGTCAATAGAAACTTAAAAATAATAAAATAAATGGTTTTATATTCCCATGTGATTTTCCATGGGGTGCACCAATCCTCTGTATTAAGAAGAAAGATACATCAATGTGTCTCTACATTGATTTTCATAAATTTAACAAAATCATGATCAATAAAAATTATTATATACCAAATATTAATAAATTATTCAATCTACTGTGAGGGTACCAATACTTCTCAAAGATTGACCTTTTTTATGGATATCATTAATTCAGGGTAATAAGGGAGGATATATTAAATGCATTTTTATACAATATTTGGAAACTATGAAATCATAGTTATGCAATTATAACTTAAAAATTCCCCAACTATCCTTACGGATCTTATAAATATATTCTTTATAGATTACCTTAATCAATTTTCATTAGTCTTTAAAAATGATATTCTCATATTTTCTAACAGAAAGGAATAGCATGAAGATCATTTAAGGATTGTGATAAAGAACTTGGGAGAGGATAAAATGTATGCCAAGTTTAAAAAGTCTCAATTTTGGCTATAGAATGTATCATTTTTGGGTCATGTAATTGTAAAGAGGTTATATATATTGATACATAAAATATAGAGCTAATTAAATAATGGCCATGACCAACAATTATAATAGAGTTGCATTGTTTTCATGGATTAGCTAGATATTATCAATGATTTGTGAGAGATTTCTCAAAAAAATAAAATAAATTAACCAAGTTAAATCATAAGGGAGTCAAGTTTCATTGGATATATGAATATAAATAAAATATCAAGGAGATAAAGATAAGTTTGGTCACTACACCTATACTTGCACAACCTTGTAGTGGAGAATGGTTTTTTTATATAAAGTGATGCATCAAATGGAGTATTGAGATATTAACTCATTTATAATGACATGGTAGTTGCTTATGCATTATTTCAATTAAATATTAATGAGAAAAATTACCCTAAACATTATTTAGATCTAGATTTGATAATATTTTCATTGATTATATTGATGTATTACCTATATGAGGAAAAGTGTAAAATATATAATGATCAAAAGTGATTAAAGTATATATTCATATAAAAATATTTGAACGCATGCTAAAAGAAATGGTTGGAGCTAATAAAATATTATAATTTCCTGATACATGACTAACCTATGATGCAAAACATGGTGGATGATGCTTTGGGTAGGACTGATCATATTATGGTATCCATGGTGAGGATTGAAAGAGACCCAATACTCGTTGATTTGCAAAGTATAGGCCTAGAAATCATAAGGGAAGGGGATAAATACTATATTTTGAAAATGAATGGTCAAATATCCTTCCATGTAAAGATCAAGGAGGCATAGGAGGATATGGTTATATAAAAGAAGGTAGGGAATATTTTGGAGTTCAAATTTGTCAATGATGAAATTATAAGTTTCTGGAAACAGATATATGTTCTATAAATGCTATAATTGATGAAGCAGTTATTAGATGATTCAAATAGATCATCATTTTCTATCCATATTAGAATCTCAAAGATATATACGTATATATATATATCTCAATAATCATTTCTTGTGGTAAAATAGAAAGAGGTAAATTTTTTACTATGTATCTCAATGCCTGGTGTTTCTAGTAAGTATTGTTAGAATGACAGAACTCTAAAAGGATGATACATCCATTACCCATACTTATATGGAAATGGGATAACATCACCATTGATTTCATTTTAAGACTTCTCATTACATCTAAAGGCCACAATTCCATTTGGGTTATAGTTTATCACATTATGAATTCTTCACTATTCATTATTATTTGAGAATATTTATCACTCGATAAACTTGACAATATAGAGTACCACTATCAATTTTATGTGATCAAGAACCAAGGTTTACCTCAAAATTATATATAATTATTCAATAATCATTTCATATGTAGCTGATGTGGCTTTATTTTTACATGGTCTTTCCACATCTTTTTAATTAATGTTTAATGATTTATTAATTAATTTTACATTGTTTACTAAATAAATTTACTTCAGAATTTTTATAATTAAATTTATTAATTAATCAATTTTTATAGAGAATTGTTTATTTTTAGTCTTTAATATAATTAATTTAATCTTACTTTTATTTTCTAGTTTAATAATTTATCAACTAGTTTAGATATATTAATTTGTTTAACTTTTTATTAGTATGACATTTTTTATTAATTAATCAACTAAATTTTTTTTTGAAAATTAATTTATTTTTCTTTTAATTTTATATTATATCTTTTAATTTAGGTCGATTTAAATAAATTAAAATTATTAATTTTTCTTTTAAAAAATTCAATTATTTTTAGCATATGTTAAGAAAATAAGTTTTAATTTAATTAAGTAATGTGTTTTTCATTTTTTGACTTTATCTTGTTAAATAATTAATTGGTATCATATTTCAAATCTTTATTTCCTTAATGATTTATGTTTATGTTGTAGATTAAATTTTACATCATCGGTGCCACTGTTCCTCATCGGTGCCATTGTTCTTCTCCCTTGCTATCAATACCACCATTTTTCACACCTACTAACATTGTTGGTCTCACCATCTTCATGCACACACCAACATTTCACTTTTTATTTAGCATCCTCGGTGTCGATCTCTCATGCTTCTCCCTTCCTTCTCTCAGACGCACCGACTAGCGCGTACATACTATTGGTAGCACAATCCATAGACTTAGTTTCCTTCATTCACTGTTTTTATAAAAATTTTAACTTCTTTCATTATTTTAATATATTTATATTAGTTTAACATTAATCAATGTCTTCAATTATTGGTGTTTAAGAATAATTAAATTGTGTTAAATTAAATAATAATTTAGTTTTATTTTAGTTTTAGATTATGTTTTATTTTTAGCTTTATGTTTTTAATTTAGTTTAATAAATAGTTATTTTAATTAATTTATGTTTTAATTATATTTGATTTTTAATTAGATAACTTTATTTTAATTTGAATATTTTAGTTTATGTTTATTTTAGTTTTATTTAAAGTTATTCTAAATTAATTTATGTTTTATTTTTTTTATTAATTTCTTTATGTTCCAGTTGTTCTTCTATTGATTCATTGACAATATTTCATTTTTCCTTCTAATTGTGTCAGTTCTATCCGCTGCTACTGACTCCATTGTAACCAAATCCCTCACACTGACACTAATCCATCCTTTCATCTTTGTACGCCAATGGTTCCACTGATTCTACTTCACTCATACTGACGGTGTTGGCTTCACTTAAACATCCACTCACTGACGGCATCACCCTTCTTCCCTTACCATCGACGGTGTCAGCCTCGCATTTCTCCACCTACTGCAACACACTGATGCGTTCATCACTCACATATAGCTCCACATATCCCCTACCTCACTTCTTCTACCACACTCACAATGTAAATCACAGAATTAATTTCCAACCACACTCAAAACCATATTCAAATCAATACAAAAAATCAACCACAACCTTTGATCTGATGAAGTTCAACCATGTTGTGTGCAAACTGCAAGATGAGAAGACCTCGTGTCTCTTGGACCTGAGCTGGAGCCACTATTTTCTAGATGCAAAAAATGTTGAATCCACCGCCGCCTGATGATGGAGGCTGAGCTGAGGTCGCTGGCCACTGAGAAACCACTGCCACCTTCTATTGAAACCCCAAAACCAATCTACCGTTGAAGAGGGAAAGAGTTTTCACGTCATCGTGGAATGCATCACCATTTGAGAGAGGGATCCATCATGGCCCCTTCATCGGAGAGATTGATCTATGAATCTTTTTTATCAAATATTTAAGGTTTAAAAACTATAAAAACTTCATTCGAAGTTGTTTCTACTGCTATCTTTTAATCAATTAGTTGTATGTGTATTTTTTAAATGGTGAACCTCAGAAACTATAATACAGAGTGTTAATTCTATTGGAGAGGAATATTTAACCACATTTTCTTTAGGTGTGAATTCAATTAAATGAAGAAATATTCTTTTAACTAGTAGCTTTTAAACCTCCCGAGCTCATTTTGTGATCAATTCTCATCACTCCTGTTCCACGGCATTTCCACTATTACTTTCATTTTTCTTTTTCTTTTTCATTCTCCAGTTTAGTAAATAGGAAATTTTCATAACTTTTTCATTACTACTTTAAACAAAATATAAAAAAACAAAAATTAAAAAAGGCTTTCCCATTGCTGACAACATTAGGGGTTGTAAAACACCTTAGATCACTCACCTTCATTCTCTGTAGATTGACCCTACACCTATGTGATAGTGTACGCCTATAAATAATATTTTAAGGGTTGTGACGACCTTCGGCCTCTTCAAAATTAGGCGTCATTTCCTGGGAAGGAACGCACTGAGTGTTCTATGTTTTAGAAAATCTAAAAATAATAATAAAACACTTAAAATTCATATAAAAATCTATTTAAAAAAACATAAACATGATTCGGATGCTTATATGTACAAATTCTACTTGTTCTGTTTGAAAATAAGAGTCTTTTTAATTAGAACATTTTAAAAAATGAATGATTTTAGACCACACAGTTATTTTTGTGATTGTTATGGGAACAATTCCTTATAGTGTGTCTATAACCAGCCATAACATATTGATTACAATGGAGATAATGATCAAAACGTTTATTCTAATACTAAATTCCTATCTAAACATGATTTAATCAAAACCAAATTAGATGCTAGGGAGGATGTTTGGAACACTTTGTTAACTAATGCCCATGAAATTCAACTTAAATATTCTCAAGAGCAAGATCAAAAACTAAAATGATTAGAAAACATTCTCTTAGAATTACAAATAAGTATTAAAGAATAAGAAGATTTTGAAATGAATGAAAAGAAAAATATTTAAAAAATATGTAAAAATCAAATAGAAGAGGAAAGTGATTTTGAATTTGGGAAACAAGCTTTATACTTTGAATAATCTAATTCTATTAAACAAAACATGGAAATAACCAACTCAATGAATCGAGTAAACAAAATTAAAAATTCCATAATGAAATTAAATTAAGTTGAGTAGGAAAATTTCAAAAATTAATTAATACAGATTGAAAAAGGATTCCTAGTTCATTTCATGATTCATACTTTTGAGAGAAAAATATAATTTTATGAGTTTTGAAAAGGAAATTACTCAGGTTGAATAGAAACTTGAAATTGAAAACATAAATTTCAAATACTTTTCACCAAACTTTTCTGAATTTTTTAACACTGGACCTGAAATTGAAATGGGAATTAATCTAGAAGAAAACATTAAACTGGATAACATGGAATCAGAAATATTTGAACTAGAAATGAACTCTTATCTTCTATTTTTTGAAACTATATACCCAAAAATTTCTAAAATAATGTTGGAGGACAACGATGAGTGTATAAACTTTGAATAAAGGCTTAATGCTGATATTTAAGTTCCTTTTTCTAAGAGTCATCACTTTTCTATCTTTTGTGCTGAAAAGGAAAACAGTGTTGTCATACATAGGGATAAATGTTTAAATTTGAACAATATGTAATTTGAAATTATAGAAGTTTAATTGAACATTACTCCCCTAGAATTGAACTTTTAAAACACACTACATACTTTGTTTTGGAAAGTGAACTTTTTTAATGTGAACTTGAAGAATAGGTTGAGCACACACTTGATTTAGGTATATTTGATTTATCAGAAATAATATATGTTGAGTGTAAGTTAACTGATGGGGATATATTGGAAGATATTTAAAATATTTTCAAACCTTAATCTTTGAATTATCAAATAAACACTCTTCTCTAATTTCCACTTTCATCCTCAATTGAGTCGGTTGTTGAATCTTTTCTTGATACTGAGAGTATTTTAGTAGGAGAGACAAACTTGAGTTTTAGTTTCTCTAATACTATACAACACTTTATTGATCCCCTTATTCAAATTACTCTTTAGTATTCACCCACATGAACCCTTTAATTTGAATCTATTAATGTTAAATATGAGAAAGATATATTTGAGGATAATTTCACACCCTTAGGAGCACTTAATTCAATGTTTTCCCTTCATGTGAATTCAAATCTTGATAAATATGAACATAATATAGAAGTTGAAAGCACCATTCCCACAACTGTTTAAGGGTTCTACATAGGAGTTATTTCAGCTGGTGAGAGTTTGATTTTTGTTTTTCTATGTCTTGGTGCCCACAAATTTCATTTCTCTGTTAAAAAAAATTGGGCTAAGCACATTTGGTGGTTCTTACTTATGAAACCACATCCACCTAGTAATTATGGTTAGTTCTAGGTGAGTCTATGTAGGGACAATAAATATAGTGTGGCATGGGAGGCAACCCGTGTTTTTTCTATAAATATAGCTCTCTGTTTTTAGGATGCTACTTTGGGTGAAATCTAAGGAGTGGAATTCCCATACTAGAGGATTAATGACAAACTCTAATTGGGGAAGTTCATTCTATTTATCTTTTAATTTCATATTTATGCTCTTCTTCACTTTAATAAAAATTCACTGATAAATCATAATTTCATTGGTATCTATGAGTCATTGACTCACCGATGCATTTGAGCCACCGATACATGTTGTAGGGGACATACTAGTAGTGGTGTTTTTGAGTCACTTTAAAATTCTATTATATATGTGTATTATTGCTCTAAAAAATATGTTTCATGTCTTACTAAAAAATTATGCATATGCTGAAAAAATTATGCCTTTATTGGAATGAAATTCAGTTGTATGTCATTATGTTGTATAAAAATTATGCATGTTTTTCCTTGCTTAAAATTGAATTTCACTATTTTTAAAATCATTCCATTGTTTTAATTTAAGTGTGGGGTGATACATGTAGGCTGGATATTTGTTTTATTTTTGAATCTACTTTAATCTGTTTGGGGTGTTTTAGCTTGCATTTTTTTTCTCTATTTTACATCTTATTGAACCCAATATGTTAAATTGATACACCCTATTCATTGTTCACCCACTTGTTTAACATGAAATTTTTTGATTTGTATTGAAAATTTTTGTCACTTCCATTACAAAAAAAAAGCATGTGAACCTATAGTAAATTAACCTTTGTGGAAAACATACTTTTTGAACTTCACTAAGGCCCTATACAAGTCATTAATCTACTAAATTGAAAATTTATTTTGAACTTTAATTGATAAATTGTTCTTATTCACTATTGAATTCATATTTGGGGAAAATTTTGGGTTTTATGTGTGGGGAAGGGGGTCAATTATTGACTGAGATAAACTATGCTTAAATTAAATCCAATAAATTACCAATTCCTTTTAACCTTTTTTCAAAAACAAAAAATGGTTAAAATTTTTCAAAATTTCTTTCACAATTTTAGGTTGTATACTATACTCAAATGAGTCTTTCCTAAGGAAAGTATCTTACCGGTAGTTAATATTTTCTTTGAATCTAAAATTAATGTTGCTGGATGATTGATGAGTGAATTTATTTAGTGACTTTATGAAAATTTGGTTTAGGAAGTACTTTTGAGAGTGATATGGGTTACATGTTCATGGAATTGAAATCATAGCTTTAGGAACTAGAAGTTTCAGATCTTTCTTAGGGACTTCTTTATTTCTTTAATTTATAAAAAATTAATCACCTTTGTGATCCAATGTAAAATGTTTTGGTATAGATCTTTTGAAACTAGGGTAATTTGGGCATTTGGGATCCCACGGTGAGTCTCTGAGACCCTAGATGCTGGGTGCGTTTCTGTTAACTATAAGCCCTTTGTACACTTTGAATAAGTGCACATGCACAGTGCTCAGCACATGATACATGGCTTGGGAAAAATAAAATAAAGTGTCTAAGGTTAAAAACGAGTTCATTAAGGTGAGCAGAATGATGAATGACAAATGAAGAATGGGAAAATTGGTTTATATGAGAGTCATTTAGGTTGTAAAAATAAGGTATTTCATAAAAAAATTATTTTTGGAACCTAGGTGATGAGTCAAAGTATAAATTTATTTTTGTTAAGTTTTTAATTCCACATATATTTAACCTATGGTCACTATTGGACTTAGAAACTGATTCTAGATTGAAATGATTCATTAGGTTGGTTCGCATATGATCTCGGACATTTTTATTGATAGATGATCCATTTCCTTCTTGATTAATAATAAGAATTTTTTTCAGGCAAGACTTGATTTGAGCCTATTTTTCAAAAATCATATTAACAGTTCTTCTCCTCTAATCTAAACTACTAGACATGTTACTATTTGAGATTAATCATAAAATACAATTATGTTTTTCAAAGATAATAAATAATGACATTGTTTGAGGACAAACAATGCTTAAGTGTGGGAGAATTTGATGTGGCTTTATTTTTACATGGTTTTGCCACATATTTTTAATTAATTTTTAATGATTTATTAATTAATTTTACACTTTTTACAAAATAAATGTACTTCTGAATTTTTATAATGAAATGTATTAATTAATCAATTTTTATAAAAAATTATTTATTTTTAGTATTTAAAATAGTTAATTTAATCTTACTTTGATTATCTAGTTAAATAATTTATCAACTAGTTTAGAAACCTTAATCTTCTTGTCTTTTTATTAGTATAAAATTTTTATTAAATAAACAATTAAAAATTTTATTTAAAAATTAATTAATTTAGTTTTTAATTTTATATGATATCTTTTAATTTAAGTTGATCTAAATAAATTAACATTATTAATTTTCTTGTTAAATAATTCAATTATTTTTAGCATATGTTAAGAAATTATGTTTTAATTTAATTAAATAATGTGTTTTTTATTTTTATTCTTTATCTTGTTAAATAACTAATTAGTTTAGTATTTTAAATCTTTATTTCCTTAATGATTTATGTTTATGTTGCAGATTAAATTTTAAGTCATCGGTGCCATCGTTCCTCCTCAGTTCCACCATTCTTCTCCCCTGCTACTGATACCACCAGTTTCCACACCTACCAACACCATTGGTCTCACCATCCTCACACACACACCAATAGTTCACTTTTTATTTAGCATCCTTAGTGTCGGTCTCTCATGCTTCTCCCTTCATTCTATCGGTCACACCGACTAGCGCGTACATATTTTGGAAGCACAAGCCATAGACTTAGTTTCCTTCATTCACTATTTTTTTAAATTGTTAACTTCTTTCATTTATTTTAATCTTTTTATATTAGTTTAACATAAATCAATTTATTTAATTATTTGTTTTTAAGAATAGTTTAATTGTATTAAATTTAATAATAATTTAGTTTTATTTTAGTTTTAGATTGAGTTTTATTTTTAGCTTTATGTTTTTAATTTAGTTTAAAAAATAATTATTTTAATTTATTTATGTTTTAATTCATTTTGATTCTTAATTAGATAACTTTATTTTAATTTTTAAATTTTAGTTTATGTTTATTTTAGTTTTATTTAGTGTTATTCTAAATTAATTTAAGTTTTAGTTTTTTTTATTATGTTTTTTATATTGTAGTTGTTCTTCAATTGATTTACTGACAATCTTTTATTTTTCCTTCTAACAGTGTCGGTTCCATATGCTGCAACCGACACCATTGTATCCAAATCCCTCACACCGACATTAATCCCACCTTTTATCTTTGTACGCCAATGGTACCACCAATGCTAATTCTCTCCTACTGATAGTGTCAGATTCACCTCAACATCCACTCACTGATGGCATCACCCTTCTTCCCTTGCCATCGATGGTGTCGGTCTCGCATTTCTCCATCTTCATCAACACACCAATGCATTCAGCACTCACCTATATCACCACATCTCCCCTGCCTCACTTATTCTACCACACTCACAACAAAAATAATGGAAATAATTTCTGACCACACTCAAAACCAGATTCAAATCAATAGAGAAAATCAACCACAAACATTGATATGATGAAGTTCTACCATGTTGTGTGCAAACGGCCATACCAGAAGACCTCGTACCCCCTAGACCGAATCCAATGACGCTATTTATTAGATGTAAACCATTCTGAATCCACTACCGCCAGATGATGGAGGCCAATATGAGGTCGCTGACCACCAAGAATCCATCATCATATACCATCGAGACCCCAAAACCAACCCGCCGCCGAAGGGGGAAAGAGTTGTTGCACCGTCACGGAGTACATCACTGTTCGAGGGAGGGAGCAGTCACAACCCCTTCTTCCGAAGGATCCAAAAAGAACTGTAACCCCCCCTGCGCCAATGGAGATGAAGACTTGGGGGTGATGATAAGTTTATTAAAAAAATAAATTTATTAAATATAAAATAATAATAATAATAATAATAATAATAATAATAAAAGAACATAACTTTTAATAAAACATAAATAATAATATAAATAAACATATAAATAAATAACTAATAATAAATTAAAATATAAAATAAAATAAAATTTATTATTAATAAATTTAAATTAATAATTTAATTATAATTTAATTTTTTAAATATACAACCTTCAATAAATAAAATAGTTAAATAAATTAATTAATATATTTTAAAAATATAATTAATTTTTAATTATTTTAATAAAAAAATTATTGAATCTTAATAATTTAATTTAATTATAAATTATTTGTTTAATAAATTAATAACCTTTATAATAATAAATTAATTAAATAAATAATATCTATTAACAAACTTAAATAAAAGAAATTTAATTATCAATTAAAATAATAATAATTAAATTAATAACTAATAAATATTAATTTAAACTTAATAATGTTTAATAATTATTTAATTAAACATTTGTTTATTTATAAAAGTTAACATTTAAATTTGATTCATTTATTTACTATTTTGTCTTAATTGTGCAGGTTCACATGAAAGTATGAGACACATCCAAGTGCATTCAACAAACTCACTATTAGTTGGTTACAAGGGAAAATATTGTGCGACATGTGGTTCGTGAAAAATTGCATGTGTGTGGTGCACAGGTGAAGAACACTTGAAGTTGGTGAAAAGTAGCAGTGAAGTGCATCAGATGAAAGTTAGTTTAAAGGTAGAGCAGTAGAAAAAATTTGGGGGACTCTTATTTGACATTCCAGGTGATACTTTTAAAGAGTAGAGACTCCCAAGATATAGGAGAGTAGTATTGGAGAATTGGAGTCGCAAAGGAGAAATCAGCAGTACACAATATCTATTATCAAATGGAAGAACCATACTTAGTATTTTTTCTATTATATTAAATATGATCTTAGAATAACTTTGGGTATTTTTGAGTTTTGACTTTTTACTAGTTTATATTTTATTTTTCTTTATTTTATTTTTTTCAACAAGAATCTAATTCTTTGGCAAGATTGAATCTCATTATAAAATCTAAAATTGAATCTACACCTTTATGAAATTAAAAAAATCAAATCATTGATCTTTCAAAGTGATTGATCTAGGAATCTTTTTATCAAATCTTTAAGGTTCAAAAAATACAGAAACTTCCAATGAGGTCGTTTCTTCTCTTATCTTTTAATCAATTAGATTTAAGTGTTTTTATTAAGTGTTGAACCTCAAAAACTATAATAAAAAGTGTTAAGTATACTATATAGGATGATTTAACCCCTTTTATGAGGTTTGAATTCAATCAAATGAAGAAACATTCTTTTAACTTATAGATTTTAAACCTCCCAATCTTATTTTGTGATCAATTCTAAACACTCCTATTCCCCTACATTTCCATTGTTACATTAATTTTTCTTTTGTTGTTTCATTCCCCAGTTTACTAAATAGGAAATTTTCAGAACTAGTTCATTACTGCATTAAACAAAATATAAAACAAAATAAAAAGTAAAAAAAAAATTCCCCACTCCTGACAATAGTGGGGATTGTAAAAGACCTTAGAGCACTCACCTACATTATTTGTGGATCTACCCTACACTGTTATGCTAGTGTTGGTCTATAAATAAAATTTTGAGTGATTTTATGACCTCTATTATCTTTAGTAGCTTATCTTTATCATTACTTATCATCCTCAGTTTGATGTACAATCTGAAAGGACCATTAAATCTATGGAAGATATATTGAGATCCTATTAAATATATTTCAAGGAATGTTTAGATCAACACCTTCCCCTTATAGAATTATCACATAAAAATATTTTGTATTCTATAATTCAAATAGAACCATATGAGGCCTTATATGTGAAGATTTATAAAACTCAAACATTTTGGGATGAAGTTGGGGAGCATAAAATATTGGGACTATATCTCTCTCATGAAATGATAAATAATATTCAAACCATTAAACATCATATTAAAACTATGAAATGTCAAAAAATGATCTATATAGATAATAATTAATGAGATTTTCCATTTTATGATATATATAGGGTACTCCTTTGAATATCACTGTAGAATAGGGTTATGAGATTCGGGAATAAGGGAATGTTTTTCCTAGATACATTGGCCCCTTGAAATTCTTGATCATATGGGGACGTTAGCTTTTCATCTTGAAGTTCCACCAAACCTCTCCCAAATTCATAATGTGTTCCATGTATCACTTTAAATTAAGTAAATACCAGAATTTTCACATGTCCTAAACTCTAGGGGTGTATTTCTGGAACATGATTATTCTTAATTGGAACAATCAGATGAAATCTTATATTATAGAAATTAAGTACAATGAAGTAATTCTACTCACCTTGTTAAATATATCTAGAGAATTCAAATGTTTGAGGAAGTAATATAGGAACCTGAATATCTAATGAGGAATAAATACCATCATTTTTTTATCATAGTAATGAAATTTTGATGGATAAATTATTTTAGGGGTAGAATTTAACACCTCCTGATTTTATTAGGTATTTTCCTTTAAAATAAATACTATATTTAATAGCTTGTTTCACATACAACACCAAACTAAAAGGTATCATGATACATATTATTGACATAAAATATTATGATGATAGATAATTGTTGATTCGTTATATTAATGCAATATAAAATATTATTAAGAAAAGTAAAGGTGTAATTAATCCACATGTATATAATAATACCATGGATAAAAAAATTGTATCATCATAGTTTTCTATAAAGATCATAACCATAATTGCAACTACTGAATCAAAGAAAAGAATTAATAACATAATATACATATTGATATGTAAGTAAATGAATAGAATAAAATATTATATTAATATATGTAAGGATATATATATAAATTAAATATGACCTATATATATACAGCAATTAAAAATATGATCATTGTATATATGTCCATTAGAAATATGGTCATTGGGTATATGATAATTTGGTATACATGTATCTAATAGGTATATTGAATTTCTATAATTTTTAATTACAATTTAAAACAATATAATTTTGAAATGATATAAAATTATAATATTTAATTAAAATATTTTATTATAAAAAAATATTTTTATACATTTCATATAATTATTATTATTATTATTATTAAATAATGATGGTTGTAATGGGGAACCTTGATCTTATCAATTACCTGTTTCCTTCTAAGGTTTGGATGGAATCCTCACCTTTTATCAATGGGGATCCTATTAGGAATAACAAACTCTTTAATATCTAAAATTATATAAAAAGGGTTAAGGATTTGAAGGGCCCTTTGGACCAAATATTTTTTATTCAAATCATATTTATTGTCACTATCAGGAATAATAATTTTTCCCCGCCCATAAATAACTCAGTGTTAGGTAGAGTTATCAGAATGGGAGTGACCTTACAAGTTATTTTTTATCACAATTGTATTTTTAAGAGAATATAGATATGAAAATTTTCAATTTTTATTTTCATTTATCCACCTAAATGAGACATTACTTATGCTTTTAATAGCCTGGTTAATATGATCTCTAAGTTTTGGGGCTTCTCAGACTGGTCGATGGCTGCTATTGATCATGGTTACTTTCCCATTGTCTTTCTAAGTGATGATATAATAATAATGTCTTGGGTATATGGATCAATTTACCTCAAAACTATAATTATTAGAATCTATAAATGGGAAAAGGGATTTTATCTATTCAATTTTATAAATTCACATGTGAAAGTACATATTTTTTTGAATGATTTCAATTCATTTTATTGAAAGGATTTTATTTTATTGAATATATATTCTGTTGTAGGAATCCTTATAAAACTATAAAGGGAAACTAAGAATGAAATATTTGTATTTTTTCCCACATTTTGGTTAAAGATGTCTTATCTACAACCTTAGTGGAGAAATATTTTCTTACAACTATTGAGTACACTCTCAAGTAGAATATTAAAGATGAAAGTAATGTAAATTTTTGTCGATTTCAAAACCATTTGGCTCATGGTTAATGTATATAAAAGAAATTTGTTACCTGAAATGTATGTAGAAAACTTCTATATATAGATTAAGAGTGTATATGGAGTAAAGATACTAAGGGTAAAAGGAATAAATATGAGAATAATTATTCTTCTGAAATCAATGGTAATAATTTGGGAAAATCCTCTAGAAAGGATCAAGTTTGATACACCATAATTATTGCCTAATGTATATGATGAGGGCATAAAGATAGGTTCTTATTCATAGTGGGTGGTGACCCCTAGTGATGATGTGTCTATTGTAAAAAAAATTGATATGGTTTTTTCTCAATCAAATGATACCAATGATAGTATGATGGATTCCACCCCATCTCATTATATACAAATTACAATGAACACTAGGGATATTATTTCCCATGAACCAACTTCTATGGATACTGAGATGTTAGATGGATTAGAAGACCCTACTGGGACTCTTTTTGTTGGCACCCAACTATAATTGTTCTTATTGATTTTGTTTCTAGATAACCCACTCATATTTATACTTTAAATGAATCTATGACACTTCATACATAAAATACTCGATTGGGAGTTTGATTAATAACCCATTCCATTATATGATTAATACTACTTAGAAAGGGATTTCACATGATACTACGTAACTCAAATATCCATATAATAAATACCATCATAATAAGGATGTTAAAAAAATTAATCATGCTCATGATTTCTAGGTTGCATTTGATACCCATAATGTCTTGAAGGATAATTCCACCAAGAAACAAGTTGGTCATCCAGAAAATACAATTTGTGAGGATTTTGATCCCTCCTTAATCAAGTTTCCTTTAGGACATTCCTTCAAGAAAATATGGATGGATGATCATAATAAATCTAGACCAAAAATTTCTACTAAAAAGTCCAATCCTATCTCTAAATGGCCCAAGAGCTTGGCTAAAGAGATAAATGAATTTGATAATGCTTCTGACGTAAAAAAATCAAGGAGGATGATGTGGTCTACTCTGATCTTATTTATATGTTGATATTTTCACTTACTTTAACGTGTATTTCATGGAATAAATCCCCAATAATAATTTAATTTATGCTGAATTGCATCATTTTTAGATTTTGGGTGAATTTTGAGCTTAATTATGAAAATTTATAAATTCTTAATTTTTAATAGTCTTTTATCATGTTGATATTTTATATATAAATTTCTCCATGATGATCTAAATTATGAGATTTTTTTAGGGTTTCATGACTCGTGGGATTCAATTATCTCAACTGGACCAAGAAAAGATACAAATTGTTTAGGCCTAAATAATTTTTGAAAATTGGAAACTTTTTTAGAGGATAGAATTAACCAACCCCCAATAAATGAGGCATAACTATAGATAAAAAAACCAATTAAGGTTCTTTAAGTTAAAAATGAAATAGGGCTTTGTGTCATGCATTCAGAGAAGATTTATATCTTTTACGAAATCCAATGAACACATAAAGGTGGAGGCAAATAAATAGTCTCTTTATCTATAAAAAGTGTTCTTCATTAATTGAAACATAACTTTTTCTACATGTGTAAAAAATACTTGACATTTTTTAGGGAATCAAAATTAGAAAATGATAAAGAAAATTCAAGAAGATTCACTATTATGGTATGGTCTTATATTAATACTAAATTACACCACATTTTACAAAATATATTCAAGATTGAAAATACTTCTCAGATTTCTTCTATAAATATGATTCTTTACATCCATATAAACGAGTTTGAAGGGGAGAGGGGATATGCTGGAGAGTTTACACACTGAATTTCTATGAATTTTTATTTTCTTCTTTCTTTTTTTTAATGTCATTTTCTTCCCCAATATTTTTTACCCTTCATATGGAGGGGTTAAATTTTGAGTGATTGGGGAAGGGGAGGTTTTATTTTTATGATTTTTGAATCTTCGCACCTTGATGAATAGAAATTTTCTCTCTCTTGTTAACTAGTTTCAATACTCAGTATAAATTCTTATTATTAGATATTATTGTTTTTTGGATTTAATTTTTTATATTTTTTATTTATTTGGATAATTATCCATAAAATCCATCCACTTTTTTGGTCTATATAATATGGAATAGAACATGGATAAATGGGGAATTACTCATAGTTTGTTAGTATATATGAAATGGGTAGTAGACACTCTTAATTGTTGAGGAAGAATATTACTCATTTGGGTATTTCCTAGGTCAATTGGGGATATTATCTATAAATATATTACATATAGGAAAGAGGGTACACCACAATAATATTTTATTAAGGAATATATTCACCCACAAAATTCATCCAATGGTGTGGGGGAAAGTGATCATTCATCTTCTCACATGTTAGTGAATGAAATAAATAGTTGAATACATTTGAGACTATGATAGAATTGAAATTGAAAAAACAACCCTAGATTGATCACCCTTCTCAACTCACTAATTTCAATATCATGATTCATTACATTATTTTTTTTGAATCAAACAATTTCCAAAACACCCCATTTTCTGTAACACAAAAAAATTCTAAACTGATTTTGTGCACTCCTCTCTAGAGACAACTTAGGGTTACTACTATAACTAAATTTAATCTAGGACAACTGATTATTTTTTTCAAACTCCGTGGTTGGTTTTTTAAAAATAGGGAATCATTGTTGGGGATACTGATCCACAAAAAATCGAACACTAACAGTTTGTGATTGGAACCTATAATAACCAACTCTTTTATCCTAACTCATAAATAGAGATAACATCACTAACTAAGCTATGAGATATTAATATTTAATTATATTTTGAGGATATTTCAATTTAAAACTCAATTTAAGAAAAATTATTTCATATAGATCTTATCACCATGGTAATTAACCCAATAAGAACTTAAGATCCTTGTAGACACCTTTTTTTCTAACTAATAAAAACCAATTTTTATGCATGCATTACAGAATGATTTTGAGTTGAAAACTAGTTTAATTAAATTGTTACCAAATTTTAATTTAATGAAAGGTAAATACTCAAATAAATATATCTATGAGTTTAATTTGTTTTTTTTTTGAATCCCAAATGAGTAGTTGGGGACCTATTAAAGTAGATAGAATTTATCTTTTCACTAGAACCAGCAGACAAAGTGTGGATATATAGCTTACAAACATGATAGATTCATGAATTGGATGATTTATAATGAAACTTATTAAAAATATTCTTACCAACCTATATAAGGATATCCATTAGGTAGGGTTTTTATACCATCATTCAATCTTTTGTAGAGAATCTCTATGACTATTGGGAGAGGTTTAAGAATTTATGTTCTAGTTACCCACATCAATCAATCAAGGAGTGCCACTTCCAGTAGTTTTCTTATAATGGTTTTCTTAACTATGATAAGAATATTCTATATGCATAATATTAAGGAGATCACATAAATATATCACTAGTAAAATCCAGGAGACTTATTGAAAATATTAACATAAATTCATAGAAATTTAGAGTAATAGGTAAAGGTACCATAGGCATTCATGAGGTGATATCTTATAATTCACAAACTTTTTTATAATTTAGACATGAATAAATAACAATTATTGTGAGATGTATGGAATTGAATCAAATTTGTGAATATCATGTATTATCCAAGGTATGTGGTTTATGTTTATCTCCAACCAATTTCATTGAATAGTGTTCTTAAGTATAGGGTATGGAGTGTGGTATAACAACATTTCATTAAATAAAGTATAAAAAATATGATCAAGGATTGAGATATAACTTTGAAGTCTAATATCTATTTAGGAATCAGTATAAATAAGTTGTACTATCTTTTCAAAATCCATACTAGTAATAAAAACCTTACCAGTCATAATTCCAAAATACACCACCATGTCAATAACATTAAAAATAATCTTATAATAAACATTATTAACAATTTACATATCAAGTTAATGTATTTATTTTGAGGTATTTTCTCTTTTATTTTTTCTTGTCTTTATTAAATAGATTTCCTATTAGTTTTCAAGAAAAAGTTCAGTTTTTGGGTCAGACAGAAGGAGGTTCACAGTTATGAGAAATTGTGCACCAGTCCAGTGAAAACCATTCACCCTGGATAGTGGCACTATCCAGGATGCATAGACTAGTCCAAATGCATGTTATTTCTCCTAAGAAACTATTATGACCCCCTCCCCTCTTAGATAAAGGTGCCTCACGGTTGGTTCACAGTTTTCTAGACCATTCATCCAAACCATACGACCTGCAAGATATTTACAAAATTTAAAATTTCATCTTTTCCCCTCCCCGATTTTAATACCCTATCCCCTATTTCTTCCCAAATTCAACTCATCTAGCCTTATTCACACCTACCTCTCCTCCTTTATTCCCTTGGGATCTATTTTTTGGGTGGATTTTTTTGGAATCTTTAATAATTCTTCAACTGAGTTGTTCCTCTTCTTCTCCCTTCTCTTATTTTGTTATCTTATCCCTTCCTACTTGAGTACCCTTTAATCCAAAAAGTTTTTTGACCTATATTAGGTTAAATATCTTTCTTAGGTTAAAACGTGTTGGTTTTGGGGTTATATTCCCTTTTTGGGTCTCCCCTCAGGGTGACTAGTGGATTCCCCCCTGATTTGTAAAGTTTTCAAAGAAAAGTGTAGATGGTTACATGCTTATCTATTTTATTACATTTTATAAATTCCTTATGGATTCCTAAATCATTACTAAATTATTTTTGGTCTGTTTAAAAATGTTTGATTGGGAAGTTTTTGTTTGTGAGTGTTTTTTAAAGAAGGCTAAACCTCTGGTGAATGGAATGTTTGATTTTATAAAGGTTTTTTTATGAAATAATTAAGGTTTTTGGTTTATAAATGGGAGAAAGAACATGGTTATATCGATATCTAAGTGGGAATACTAGGTTTAGCATGCTTGGCGGGTTGATGGGGCTGAAGCCCAGCCTCCGTAGAAGTATTTACCTAACAACATTAACCAAAATTTAAGTGATGAGGATTGGTGGCTTGAGTGGGACCTTTTAATCCAGAAGATTGATAACATAGAGTATGAGGATCCTAGTACCTTACTAATCCTGGTTACATAGGGACTACCCTTGATGTTTATACTATGTTTTCCATACCTACTTATATTCACATTCCTTCTTCTTTTATTTATAACAAATCTTGTTTCAAAATAAAATTATATTCCTTTTATTTTTCTTTAAATTAAGAATGTTTATTTGTATTATAATAGATTATTCATGGAATCATCTAGTGGTATCCTACTAGTTAAGTGGGGTCACACCATAAATACACCGTTAGGTGTATGTAGATCATTTTTTGTTTGAATGGGGTAAAGTAAAGGCCCCATGTGGTGTTGAAAGTGGTTTTATGTGCTAGTAGTTCCTTTTTGGATAGGTGTTAGTGGTGGTGGAATGCGGGCATTAACCCACATATTTCTTATAGAATTGTTTTTCTAGTTGGTCCCTTTATCCTTTTTGGTTACTATGGTTTATGGTTGTAAATTCTAAATGTTTATCTCATACTTGCAGTAATTTACTTCGATATCTTATATTATAGACATTGGTTGGGATATGATAAACTACTTAAATGGATTGATTTTAGTTGACTATAATAGACTAAACCATTCCAAAATGTGTAAATAAATGCCAAGTAACTAGTTTCTATCCTATGGGGATTGGTAATGCCCCTCGGGCTATACCACTGGCTAGTTCGTGTGTTGGGTTGGATGAAATATTAGTCCAGTTCATGATAAAATGTTATCAAATGAGGGTTTTCCCTGTATTTGGGTCATGTTAGGTGAGAGAAAATGGATAGATAGAAACTAGGATTGTCAGGGCTCAAGGTTCTAGTTACGAGTGGAGTGTCTAGATAACACACCATGTGAAAGACCTTGGGTCACCATGGGATGTTTGGGATTTGGTTTGATTTCTCCTCCAGGTGTGATGCTACAAACTATATAGGGAATATAAGATGTGGTGGATTGGTTTAACATTTCATTTGAAATTATTATGGTTTAATTTTGGTTTATATATATTTTTAAATCATGTTATTGTTGGAAAACTCTTTTGGGTCATGTATTGATGGTTTATTTTTCATTTTTAATTGATGTAGAATCAGACCTCTTGGATACCTCCCATGTAACTGTAGGAATAATTAGGGAAGAATAATCACTCACTGTTTGATTATAGATTAGTGGAATTAGTGGTTTAGGCTATCTGAACTATAAATTAGGGAGCGATATCTAATCCTTCTCATAGTAGGGAAACTAAACCAGTCTCGGAGAAGGATAAAGGCCAAGAGTTCCTCAGGAATAAACATCCTTCCTTCTGAGTAGGCATAGACCCTTAGTATGTAGAGGATCTGGTGGAAAATATTGATATGATCTTCAGTTTTATTGAGACTATAATGTGGTAAAGGGGAAATGTTCTTTGTTCATGTTAGAAGGCCCCATTTTTAGGTGGTGGGACATATTTTTCCAAGATGTGAAGCCTGAGCAGGTGGGATGGAAGGATTTAAAGGTTGTTTTCAATGAATATTATTTCCCTGAGACTTTTTCCCTTTCCAAGACCAAAGAGTTTCTATATCTCTGTCATGGGGATCAGACCACATTGGGATATGCCAACTGTTTTTCAAAAATGGTCAGTTTCCACCCATGGTGGTTTCCAATGACCAGCTAAAGGATCAATAGTTTTAAATGGGGTTATAGTTGTACATTTAATATTAGTTATGACTATTTAAGCTAAATAATTATGTTAAGGTGGTGGATCAAGACCTAATGTTGGAAATTGACCAGGTAAGTAAGTCAAACTTATTTGGGATGATACTACCTATAGTTCAATGTGGCAGTGGATTGTCTAAGAAGAAAAAGAAGTTCAATGAGTAGGAGAATAAACGAGGTGGAAACTCTAGACACCTACCTTGTCCACATTAATCTGAAAGCACTGGTGGTTGTTTAGTTGTGTTCTATCAGTGTGGGAGTTTGGGGAACGTTCAGTGATCATGTTCAGTATTACCTAGAATCTACCATCAGTGTGGGAACTTGGGTTACCTGAAAAGGTTCTGTCAAAGTGGTTGGATAAAGCATAGTGGTGTTGGATCCTCAGTGCATATATAATTACTAGCTCAGTTTAGTGAATTTAGGGAAGTGAGTTATTGGTTATTTTTGAGAGGTGGAAGAACTGGATCATCCCATGGCTAGAGTTATCTCAAGAAAAATCCACAAGTTAGTAACTAACCATAGGCATCAGTGGAGATGAAGCACTTTCACACCATGGACTAAGCACCATCATAATTAGATGTAGGACCTGTGAATTTTCACGGTACTATTTTTATTACATCATCCATATTAATTTATTTATTTTATATGGGTGCTTATAATTATTTTATTTTTACCCATCTTACGGAACTACTAAAATTACCAAGTGATATTATGTTGTATTCCATAGATTTGGTTATTCCACTGGGAAATAAGGAGCATGGTTTCAGATGTTTGTCATGTGATCTCACTTTGTTAGGGTTCGAATTAGAATGGTAATTTTTGTTTATATAAATAGATACTTTTTATGTGGTTCTAGGAATGTATTTGATAGTTAATTTCAAGGAGCACATTGATTGTTACCACTGGTAAAAAACTTTTGTGGAACCCTATGGGAGTACCCAGGTCTTTCAAGGTGAATAGGATCCCCAGTTAGGATAAATTGGACCTCTACTTATGGAATTAGAAACCTTTATTTCCATTTCCCTTTTCTCATGTTTTAGGGTGATGATAGAGGTTCTGAGGATGGGTTACCTCCTGTAGTTGACAATTTTACATAGGATTTTCTAGAGTATTTCTTAGGGTTACCAATGGAGCGGGATGTATATTTCACCATATATTTTTTATTAGGAAAATAGACAATATGTATCCCATCATATTACATAGAGCCTACCAAATTTAGGTAATTAAATATATAGTCGTATGATTTGGAATTCAAATGATTCATTCACCGGTGAATCTTACCTTGGGATGCCCAAGTTATATTTTCTAAAATGGATGAAATATCCCCCTAGTTGTTCATTGATTTCAAAAAGTTGAAAAAGATCACAATTAATAAAAATATCTCTTACCCCACATTGATAACCTTTTTGATCTGCTCAAGGGGGAAATGTGGTTTTCCAGGATTAACTTGTGTTTCGGGTATCATCAGGATCGGGTTAGAGATGCATATATTCTCAAGACAACCTTTTAAAGTTGGTATGGAAACTTTTAGAATTTTTCATGCCATTCAGGTTGAAAAATTCTTTAATGGTTTTCATGGATATTATGAATTGGGTGTTCCACCAGTACCACAACTCCTTTGTTGTGATGTTTTTGGATGAAATCCTAGTCTACTTTGGAATAGAGGAAGACAGTGGGTAGCACTTGAGGGTTTTTATAAGAACTCTTTAGGACCACTGTCTTTATTTTAATATCTCCAAGTGTACTTTTTAGATTTGGAATTCAAGTTTTTAAGCCACATGATATCAAAATGTGGGGTTTCAATGGACCCTGAGGAAATAGGAGTGGTGATGTCATGAGAGAAACCAAAAATTGTCTTCGAAATAAGGAGCTTCTTATGCATGGTTGGTTACTATAGGCAGTTCATTATGTATTTATCTTGAATCACATTGACTATGATTTTACTTACATGAAAGGGGAATGGTTCAAATGTCTCCCTAAATGTCAGCATCTTTTGAGGAACTCAAATAGTGATTTACCACCACCCCTATTTTGATCCTAAAAAAATTTGAAAAGGGATACATCGTCTATTATGATGATTTGGGTATAGGTCTTGGGTGTATGTTGATGCAAGATGACCATGTGGTAGCATATGGATCTCCCCAACTCCAACCACACAAAATGAATTATTCAATCCATGACATGGATATAGTATGCATGCTTTGAAGATATAGTGTCACTATCTCTTTTGGGATAAATTTTTGTTCTTCTTAGACCATAAAAGATTAGCCTATATATTCTCTCAAAAGGACCTAAATCCGAGGCATCAACAATGGGCTGAGTATCTTTAGTGTTTGATTTTTATATTTTCTACACCCCTGGGAAAGGCAATGTGGTGTAAGATTCTCTAAGAATGAAGATATCAGTGCATGCGGTAAAGGAATCTAGCGGTTAGTGGAAATTAATGGTGCCTTTTTCCTAGATTCACCTAGAAAAAAAACATCATAGGGGATTTATGTTATTGAATAGTATTCATTTGGAACGCACACTTTTGGAGATGATTTGACAATAGAATCATAATGATGAGTTGTTCTATCTATCTATACAGCTTCTAAATGGAATAAATGTGGTCAGTGAGTTGTCATTATCTTATGAAGGAGTCCTTTATTTCAAGCATCTCTTCATGGTGTCATCATCTTTGTTGATCATAGTGATGTAGGAAATCCACCATTCTCAGTGGTCTATTCATCCCGATACCAAAAAGATGTTTTATAATTTGTGATTACAGTTCAGATGGTCAAGTATTACATGGGAAATATATGACTTCTTATCCAAGTGATATACATGTTATCAGATTAAATATGAGCACCATGGGCCATCATGTTTTCTCCAACCACTCCCCATTCCTACCTGTAAGTGGGATGAGGTCACCATGAACTTCATCATTGTATTTCCTTGTACACCCAAGTTAAGGAATTCCATTTGGGTGGTTGTTGACTATCTACCCCAGGAATCCCATTTCATTCCAATCAAGGATTGGACCATGGTGTGTTTGATGGGAAAATTATATATTCAAATTACTTTTATGTTTCATGGCGTGTTGTCATCTATCATTTTAAACAGGGACCCCCGCTTTACCTCTCGGTTCAGAGAAGGCCTTCAGAAGGCAATGGGGTCATATTTCAAACTCAATACGGTACACCATCCTTAAAGGTATGGTCATACAAAGTGGGAAAATTAAATTCTGGAATATATTCTCTAGGAATGTGTGCTCTATTTTCATGGCTCATCAGATAACCATTTTCTATTGGTGGAGTTTTTATACAATAATAGCTACCAATCCTTGATTAAAATGTCTCCCTTTGAATCTCTTTAGGGTTGTCCATGTCAGTCACCTTTTTTCTAGAAAGAAGTATGTGAGACTTATTTACTAGGGCCCAGACTTGTATAAGAGGAATTTGATACGGTTAAATTGATTAGGATATATTTGTTTACCTCACACAGTTTCCATAATTGATATGTTGCTCAGTGGTGCCAGTTTGTAGAGTTCTTAGTAGGTGATTGGGTGTTTCTAAAGGTGGCAACTCCCTTGGGTCACCATCATCTTGGAAAGAAAGTGAAGCTTATATCAAGGTATTACGTACATTTTTATATTTCCAAAAGAATTGTAAATATGGTATACCAATTTAATTTACTATCCTAGTTGACATCGATCCAGGACATGTTCCATGTCTTACAACTAAAGAAGTATAACCACGACCCGTCGCATGTGCTGAATTGGGTGGAATTGGAGCTAGAATCTGAATTTTCTATATTTGAGTAACCAATGTGGATTATTTATTTTAAAGTAAAAAATATTTGGTAAAAATAAATACCCTTAGTTTGGGTTCTTTGGAAGCATGGAAATGATTAACATAATACATGGGAGTGGAAATCATGGTTGGAGGAGAAGTACCCTATTTTATTTTCTTATCATGTTTCATTTTGACTTTTTGATGGCGGAAAGTTTTCATGGTTGGAATAATAATCCTATATATGGTGTTATTTTGAGTTATTTTCTCTTTTATTTTCCATATTATCTTTATTGCATGGATTACATAGTAATTTTCAATAAAAATGTAGTTTTTCAGCCATATAAAAGGAGTCACGTGATTATCCCATGGTTAGGGGAAATCATGCACCAGCGCAATGAAAACCGTGCGCCTTGGATAGTGGAACTATAAAAGTTTCATGACCAAGAATACTAGTTTTAAACCCCTCCAAGGAAACCATGTGACCCCATTCCCTCTTAGACAGAGGTGGTGCACGGTCTAGTAGACCATACGGCCAAACTGTGAGGCCTACCATATATTTAAAATTTTTAAAATTATAACTTTTACCCTCCCCAATTTTAATACACTAACCCATATTTATTCCCCCATTAAACTCCTCTAACCCTAGGCACACCTCACTCTCCACCTTTACTCCCTTTGTCTCTAATTTTTGGGTGGATTTGGTTGTTATTTTCAAGAAGTCTTCAAGTGAGTTCTTCCTCGTATTCTCCCTTATCTTATTTTGGACTCTCAACCCTTCTTCTTTGAGTTATATTTTCTCTATCAAGGAGTTTGGCCTATTTTGGGTTCAATATTGCTTTCTTGGGTTGAATATTGTTGGTTTTGGTGTGATCTTTCCTTTATAGGGTCTCCCCTTGGTGCGTTTTGAGGTTTCCACCCAGATTTTTGAAGGTTTCAATGAAAAAGGTAGGTGGTTCTTTTCTTATCTATTATTTAACATTTTAGATACAATTTCATACTTCATAAATCAATTATAAAATTGTTTTAGTGTGTGTACTATGTATTTATTTAGAATTTGTGGTGTGTGTGTGATTGTTTTTAAAGGACAAACCTATTGTGAATGGAATGTTTGATTATATAAAGGTTTTTTGTGAATGAATGAATATTTATGGTTTATAAAAGGGATAAATCACATGGGAATACTGGTATATAATGTGGGAATACTATATCTAGTATTCTAGGAGGTTTAGTAGGTCTAAGGCCCAATCTCTCTAGAGGGATTTACACAACAATGCTACCAAATATTTATGTGATGGGGATTGGTGGCTTGAGTGGGACATTAACATCCAGGAGATTGATCACCAATAGAATAAGGATCCTAGGACCCTGCTAATCCTAATTAGTTTGGGATTTACTATTATTCTTATATTGTGTTTTTCATTCCAACTTATCTTTGCATTCCTTTTTTTATTTATAAAAAAACTTGTTTTAAAATAATTTTTTTAAAATTTATTTTTCATTAAAACCGACATGTTTATATTTCTTATAATATCTTATGAAAGGAATCATCTAGTGGTATCCTACTAGGAAATTGATATCACACCCTAAATACAACCTTGGTGCATGTAGATCTTGTTTTTTTTTGACTCAGGTAAAGGCAAGCCCCCTCATAGTGGGGACGGTCATTCTATGTGCTAGCGGTTCCTTTTTAGAGAGGTGGTGGTGGTGGCGGCATGAGGGTGTTAACCCACATGTTTCATGGAGTATTTTTTTTTCAAGGTTTTCCCCTCACATTTTTTGTTACTTTAGTTTATGGTTGTAAATGTTAAATATTTATCTCATGATTGTAGTGATTTCATTTGATCTCCTATATTACGGACATTGGTTGGGATGTGATGGACTATTTATGTGGATTATTTTTCATTGGTTCTCATGGGATAAACTGTTCCAAAAGGTGTAACTTCATTCCCAGGCACTAGTTACCAACCCTTAAAGATTGGAAATCCCCTCAGGACACATCATGGGCTGAGTTGGGCATCGGGTTGGATGGAAGCCTCGACTGGTTCACGAAATTCCACCTCTATTCTAAAAAGATAATCCCTATGAATAGTGTAACGACCCAAACTTTTTAATTATATTTGTTTCCAAAATTTGTGTGTTATTTTATTTTATACTCAAAAAAACTATATCCTTTAATTAATGAAGTGGGTATAATTAAAATGAGACTGTTGGGTTTTGACTATTATATGACTGTTGGTAAATATGACCATTGGAAACTATAATATTAATGTTGTGTTTTTATAAATATAGTTATCTTGGTTAATTAATATAGAAATAATATTGAATGGCCTCATCCAGTAGACTCAGGCCATATGAATCCCATCTGTCAGATCTTGGGAAGGAGGTAGCATCACTGGGATTTGCTCTGGACCAATCCCAAGCCGAACTTCAACATATGAAGCTTGAACGAAATCTCCTAAGGGAGAAGTTCAAGCTGATAGAAATCACCACTCGGACAATTTTGTCCAAGCCACCCCAAGATTTTATCACCATAGCACACCTTACACTAAGGTACTATGTTGGTGTTATAAGGGGCTATGTAACGAGACCTTATCTACTTTGTCTAATCCTTCTATGTAAATAAAATTGTTATTTATTCTTTTGGAAAAATTTTTGAATTTAAAATATCCGGATAAATATAGGATGTTTATTATTAATGAATTTAGAAAAAAAAGTGGTATTTTAAAATATTTCTGTATTCTTTAAATAATTAATAATGTGAAATGATTTTCAAAAAATGGTCTTCTATATTTGTGTTCAGTGAGAAATTTAGAGTCTAATAAGATCAACTTGATTTTTAGTGAATAATAAAGTATGAATATTAACATACCCATATGAATAGTAATGAATAGTAATGAATACTAATGAATAGTAAATTGGCCAAAAAAATAGAAACTTCACCCATGAATGTATAAATACAATTTAAACATCTTAAAAGTGAAAAAACTATCGTAGTATAAGTTTTGGTATTTTTATATATCATAAATATTTTATTTAGGATTTTATAATTAATTTAATAATTTAAAATGTAAATATATTTTTATAAAATGTAATCATAAATTTTTACTTTATTGTATTATGGTTATATGATAATTTTATGGGACCTTGATTCCTTTTTTAAGGTGTTACAAAATGAGTTATAGTTTTAAGGTTGTATTTTTGGAATAAATAATGATTTTATTTAAAAATTAAATTAAAAATATTTAGAAAATTATTTTCATAAAATGGAGTTCATTTTTGAATTCAGAGCATCGATGTTAGGTTAGGGTGAATTTTTGGGATTTTTCTGAAATAGTTGAATTTTCGGTGAATAGTAAAAATACAGTTTTGAGTTTCGGGTGTTTAATGACATCATTAATGATGTAATAATGATGTATGATTTCTGGTCGACTTATGAATAGTGATATATTTTATGGGGTGTCCCAAGTGGCCAATACCATGGGAAATACCATGGGAAAGCCCATGGTTTTTTCAAATACCACCGATGAGGTGTCCCTTGGAAATTAATAATTTATTCCCTCACTTTTATTATAAATACCAATCCATTTCCTCATTAATTTCATTAAAAAATCCTCATAAACTAATTAATGGACTCCTTGCCTCCCAAATAGTCCTCCCAAGGTTCCCTCAAGCCTCCCAATGTCCCGACCTTCAAGCTTTCAAAGTTACTCTTCAAGGTAAGGGAAACTTTCACCCTCCTCTTTTAAGTAATGACTTCCTTTCTGTTATGTCTTATAGTTACATTTTATTATGAGGGGGATTTTTCTTCAATATCTTTAATAATTTCCATTTCATTTCCAAATTATTAGAGACCCTTTCTGCTCTCATCAATTTATTTTCTGAATTTTTATGTAACGCCATTAGGCTGCCGAATTTTCGTAAAAGAAATCGCACTTTCTCTTTCCGTTCAAGTTTTCTTTTCATGTGGGGTGTCATTCAAATGTCCACACCATGATATATTTATTTTTATGATGTCCCTATAATTCAAAATAGTTCATTTATGGATGTGATACCCTTGTCCCCTCTCTTTTTATTATTTTCTAAAACCATTTTATATAGTCATTATGCTGCAGAAATTTCGTCTCAAAATTTCTCTCTCTTTTTATCAAGGAATTATCTTGTTTTATTTATGTGAATACCCATACCTATTTCTTTTTTATGGGTATTCATAGATACAGAAAAATTATATATTTTATTCTGGAATTGACATACATGTAACCCTCATTCCCTTTCCATGGGTTATAAATGACATAATGATCTTATTTTTAAGCACTTTTAAAACGTCACGATTTTGAAGTGAAACCCATTTCTTTTACTCTCTTTGGGTTATTTAGGAAATGTTTGATTATAATCTATGTGGATCACATGAAAATAAATTCATATTAAGGGTTTTCCCTGATATAACTCCAATTCATTGGGTAAATAATTAATCTCTAGAGATGACAAGTTTCACGATACCTTGGTGAATAACCTTCGTAATTTTTATGACACCTTGGGGATAAACCTTGGTGATATGTTCATGAATGTGTAAATGAAATCTAGTAGCCACATATTCGAGTTATTATTCATGTTCTTTTTATCATGATATTTCTATTCTTCCATTTCTCATGTCTTTAAGATTTTTTTTATCATGTTCTTATTAATATTTCTCAAGATCACATGTCAACTGATTCACTTGTTTTCCTTACTAAGAATTATGCTCACCCTTTCCTTTGATGTATGTCTCCAGGATATGATATGAAGTAATTGTACATAGGATGAACCTATGATGAAGCCTTATGAGTGGTTTAGAAGAATATTTTATGATTTTTTCATGTATTATGTTCCTGATTTCCAAAACACTATACATTAAAGATCCTCTGCTTGTAAAATGTAATGAAAAGTTATGTAATAAAAAGGAGGGATTCCATAGTTGGTATAAAAGGATAGTTTAGTTATTTATGGAAATTAGGCTATGAAAAATTTAGTAATAATCTAATATAAATTTTTAAATATAGAAAAACTTCTTGGTATTTTAGTGAGTATTCAGTAAGTGGTTTATCAAGAAAATACATCCCTGTCTGGATATGAGCAGGTAGAGGTGGCTCTGGAACAGAGGTACCTAGGAGTGAAAATTCCGACAAAGGGTTTTGTGCTTGACCCAAGGTTTCCTAGTACACGACAATGGGCCTTGCTACACTCTTGGTTATGACACTCCCGGGCGATATGTTTGGTTAATCATATGCTTTTTATGAATCATTATGAAGGATTTATAGTGAAATGTAATTGTTTAAAGAAGTTTGAAGACATAAAATCCTTTATTGTTAAAAAATTAGTAAATACAATAAGTTTATCAATAAGGTTTTATTCTTTTATAAATGGCAGGAAATAGGAGGACCCGTGCAAATGGTGACTGCAATGGACCATGCGCTGATTGCCCTCCGATGGAAGCCGAAATGGAAACATTCATGCGAATGATGAACCAACTGACTCAAGTTATGGGAAATAACTTGAATCAAGATGAGAGATTGAACTCACAAAGAAGGGAACAACATTATTTTGATTCCTTTATGAGTCAACGACCACCAACCTTCAATGGATCGACCGACCCATTGATTGTTGAATAGTGGATCATCTCTATAGAGAAGTTCTTTTTTGTGCTCCGCTGTTTAGAGTAAGAGAAGGTCACCCTGACTATATATCTCTTAAAGGGATATGCTGATTAGTGGTGGGAACTGATTAAAAACATGAGGCAAAGAGTGGAGGATGAATCTATAGAGTGGTAGGAGTTCAGAGGAATCTTCTTCAGTAAGTATTTCCCTCGTTCCATGAGAACAAGAATGGAGAAGGAGTTTCTCGAGCTGAAACAGAAGGAGAATGAATCTGTGTGAAGCTACGAGATGAACTTTACAAGACATTCCTATTATACCTCAATCTTTGTCATGGATCCTAATGGTAAGTTTGATAGATTCTTCGGTGGACTGAGACCTCATCTGCAGAAGAATCTAGCCAACTGAGACTATGACAGCTATGAGGAGATTGTATGGAGTGCAATGAAAGTCGAATTGGAGTTCAGTGAGATGCAGTGATCTCATAAATCAAATGAAAAAAAAGAGATCTATGGAGTCCAACTTAGGGAGTACATTTGATTAGGGAAGAAGAGGCAGGCAAGTGCAATATCCCACGTGTAATAAATGTGGGAATAAGCATTCGGAGAACTACCTGCTCAGGAGTGGGAAATGCTAAAAGTGTAGAAGAGATGGCCATATTGTGTGGAATTGTCGTAGTGAGGTAAAACCTCAACTTCCAAACACTAACGATAAGGGGAAGATGGTGCATTCCCTACCTGATGTCCAGTGCTTTAAGTGTGGAAAACTTGGGAACTTTTCCAATCACTATCCAAATCCAAGGGTAGTGGAGGGGAACCACCATCAGCCTCAGCAAAGGCCAAGGGAGAAAGGTCATGATTTTTCTATCACGACATCTAAAGTTGAAGCTCCAAATGATGTGGTAACAGGTACTCTTGTTGTTCTCTCAAATCTAGCAAGTACTTTGTTTGATTCTTGTTCTACGCATTTTTTTATTTTCTCCAAGTTTGAAAAGAATTTGGAATCAACCCCTGACTTTCTAAAAGTAGTGTTATTGGTCAAAAATATTAGTGGGATCATCCAAGAATCGTCAGTGTTTAGAAACTATAGTATTTACTTTGGTGAGCATAATATTATCTCAAATCTAGTAGTCATTCCCATGCTGGAATTCGACATTATACTAGGGATGGACTAGCTCTCAAAGTATAATGCTAAGATCAAATAAAGAAGTAAGGAAACTTCAGTAGTCTTGAATGGAAAACCTAAAGTTATCCTCCAAGGAGAGATATCTCAACCTTTTCTTTGTATAGAAGAACCTCCTATATCCTTCTTTATGGAATTGATCAGTGAAGAAGAAGAAGTAAATGAGAGTTTGAGGATAGAAAACGTCCCCATTGTCTAGGAATACATTGACGTATTTCTTGAGGAGTTGCCTAGACCTCCCCTAGAAAGAGAGGTAGAGTTATCTGTTGAATGTGTACCTAGATATCATCCAATATCAAAGACCCCATATAGGATGGAAAATGTAAAGCTATAGGAATTAAATAAACAACTCCAAGATCTTTTGGATAAGGGGTTTATCTGTTCGAGTGTATATCCTTGGGGAGAACCTGTTCTCTTTGTGAAGAAGAAGGATGGATCGATACGGCTATGAATTGATTATAGATAACTGAATGGGATCATAGTAAAGAACAAATACCATCTTCCAAGAATTGATGACTTATTTGACCAACTTCATGGGGCTTAATTCTCTTCTAAGATTGATATTTGATCTGGTTATCATCAATTGAGGGTGAAGAATGAAGATATTCCAAAAACTGTCTTCCAATCAAGATATGGGCATTATGAGTTTTTTGTTATGCATTTTAGACTAACTAATACACCTATTATTTTTATGGATTTGATGAATAAAGTCTTTAAGAACTACCTTGATAACTTTGAGGTATTTTTTATTGATGATATTCTGATATATTCCAAAAGTAGTGTGGAGCATGAGGATCATCTAAGGGTTATTTTTCAAACTCTACTGAAGGAGAGGATTTTTGGAAAGTTCATTATATTTGAATTATGGTTACAAACAATTAATTTTTTGGGGCACATTGTTACCAATGAATGAATCACAGTTGACCCTACAAAGACAAAAGTTGTAGAGGAGTGGCCTCAGCCTACAAAAATAACTAAGATTCGTAGTTTCCTTGGATTAGTGGGATATTATAGGAGGTTTGTGACAAACAATTCATGACTTTCTAATCCATTAACCAAGTTAACTCGAAAAGGGTTCAGGTTCATCTGAAAAAAGGAGTGTGAGGAATGTTTCCAAGATCTGAAGAAGATATTGGTTACTACACCCATGTTAACTCTACCCTCAAGTGGAGAAGTATTTGTTATTTTTAGTGATTCATCTATGAAAGGGCTTGGGTGTTTCCTCATGCAAAATTAAAAGGTCATTGCTTATGCATCTCGACAGTTAAAGACTCATGAGAAGAACTATCCTACGCATGATCTAGAGCTGGCTGCGGTCTTTTTTGCTCTAAAGATATGGAGGCACTATCATTATTGGGAGAAATGCGATATATACACAGACCACCAAAGTTTGAAATATATTTTCACATAAAAGGAATTGAACATGAGACAAAAGAGATGGTTTTAACTTCTTAAAGACTATGATTGTTCAATTAATTATCATCTCAGAAGAGAAAACAAAGTCATTGATGCATCAAGAAGGAAAGACCTAGTTGTTCTGTCCATTATGAGGATTCAAAGAGATCCTTTGATCAATGACCTAGTAAAACTAGACATGGAAATTATAAAGGAAGGGACATCATCAACCCTAACCTAAATGATTTCTCAACCATTATTACTAGAGAAGATCAAGAAATCTCAGAAATATGACCCTTTACTACAGAATAAGTTTGATGCTGTGAAGGATGGGAAGTTTCCAGAGTTCAATATTGATCAAGAAGGCGTACTAAAATTTAGTACAAGACTATGTGTTTCATCTAATCTATAAATAATGAAGGATCCGATGGATGAATCTCATAGTTCTACTTTCTCTATACATCATGGAATTACAAAAATGTATAGGAACCTTCGTGATCATTATTGGTGGGATAATATAAAAATGGATATTGATGACTACCCTCCAAGGTGCCTAGTATGTCAGCAAGTGAAGTCAGAGCGACAAATTCCTAAAGGGGTATTGCAACCACTACCCATACCAGTATGGAAGTGGGACAATATCACTATGGACTTTGTCATTGGTCTCCCGAGAACTTCCAAAGGAAACAATGCGATATGGGTTATTGTGGACCATCTCACCAAGAATGGCCATTTTATCTTCATTCGGGAAGATTTATCTCTTGATCAACTTTCCAGGATTTACGTGAAGGAAGTGGTAAGGTTGCATGGAGTTCCACTTTCTATCATATCTGATCGTGATCCATGGTTCGCATCAAAATTCTGGAGAAGTATTCAACATGCTCTGAGCACTGAATTAAATTTTGGTAGGGACTATCACCCCCAAACTGATGTCTAATATGAAAGAACTATTAAAACACTTGAGGAAATGCTAAGAACATGATCAATGGAATTTAAAGGTGGATGGGATCCACATCTCCCTTTAGATGAGTTCTCTTACAACAACAACTTCCACTCGATCATTCAAATGGCACCCAATGAAGCTTTATATGGTAAGCGATGTAGAACTCCTACTTCTTGAGATAAAGTTGGTGAGAGAAAGCTTCTTAGACCTGATCTTGTGCAAGAGATAACAGAAAAGGTCCATGACATCCAGCAACACATTAAGGCTACTCAGGGTCAGAAAAAGAGCTATGCCGACAACCGTTGAAGGGACTTGGAGTTTGATTTTGGTGAAAAAGTATTTCTTCAGATTTCACCTTAGAAGAGAGTCACGATGTTTGGGAAAAAAGGGGTGCTCAGCCCTAGGTCCATTGGCCCCTATGAAACTATTGATAGTGTGGGAGTAGTGGATTATCGGCTTGTACTTACTCCAAATATAGCACAGGTTCATGATGTTTTCTATGTATCCCTCTTGAGAAATTACATACCTGACCCTTCAAATGTACTAAATCCAGAGGTGGTACAATTGGAACATGACCTCTCTTATGAGGAGCAGCCAATAGAGATCTTGGATCGTAGAGACAAGGTTATACACAACAAGACTACCCACCTTGTTAAGGTGTTTTGGAGGAACCACAAATGTGAAGAAGCCACATGGGAATCGGAGAAGTCTATGAGACATAAGTACCCACACCTTTTCTCATCAGAGGGTACGGGATAAAATTTCGAAGACGAAATTTCTTAAGGGGGGAAGAATTTAACGACCCAAACTTTTTAATTATATTTGTTTCCTAAAATTTGTGTGTTATTTTATTTTATACTCAATAAAACTATATCCTTTAATTAATGAAGTGGGTATAATTAAAATGAGACTATTGGGTTTCGACTGTTATATGACTGTTGGTCAATATGATTGTTGGAAACTATAATCTTAACTTTGTGTTTTTATAAATACGGTTATCTTGGTTAATTAATATAGAAAGAAGATTGAATGACCTCATCCAGTAGACTCGGGCCATATGAAGCCCATCTGTTAGAGCTTGAGAAAGCGGTAGAATCAGTGGGCTTTACTCTGGACCAAGCCCAAGTCAAACTTCAACATATGAAGCTTGAACGAAATCACCTAAGGGAGAAGTTCAAGATGATAAAAAATCACTCAGGAAATGTTGTCCAAGCCACCCCAAGATTCTATCACCATAGCACACCTTACACTTAGTTCCTATGCTGGTGTTATAAGGGGCTATGTAATGAGTCCTTAGCTTCTTTGTGTAATCATTTTATATAAAGAAAATTGTTATTTCTTCTTATGTAAAAGTTTGTGAATTTCAAATATTCGGATAAATATAGGATGTGTATTATTGATGAATTTAGAAAAAAGGGGTATTTTAAAATATTTCTGTATTCTTTAAATAATTAATAATGTGAAATGATTTTCAAAAAATGGTCTTCTAAAGTTATGTTCAGTGAGAAATTTAGAGTCTAATAAGATCAACATGATTTTTAGGGAATAGTAAAGTATGAATAGTAACATACCCATATGAATAGTAATGAATATTAATGAATAGTAAATTGGCCAAAAAAATATAAACATCACCCATGAATGTATAAATACAATTTAAACATCATAAAAGTGAAAAAAACTATCATAGTATAAGTTTTTGGTAATTTTTTATGCCATAAATATTTTATTTACAATTTTATAATTAATTTAATAAATTAAAATGGAAATATATTTTCATAAAATTTAATCATAAATTTTTACTTTATTGTATTATGGTTATACAATAATTTTATGGGACCTTGATTACTTTTTTAATGTGTTACAAAATGAGTTATAGTTTGAAAGTTGTATTTTTGGAATAAATAATGATTTTATTTAAAAATTAAATTAAAAAATATTTAGAAAATTATTTTCATAAAATGGAGTTCATTTTTTAATTTCAAGCATCTATATTAGGTTATGGTGAATTTTTGGGATTTTTCTGAAAGAGTTGAATTTTCGGTGAATAGTAAAAATACAGTTTTGAGTTTCAGGTGTTTAATGACATAATTAATGATATAATAATGATGTAATATTTCTGGTTGAATAATGAATAGATATATATTCTATGAGGTGTCCCAAGTGGCCAATACCATGGTCAAGCCCATGGTTTTGCAAATAGAACCGATGAGGTGTCCCTTGGAAATTAATAATTTATTCTCTCACTTTTCCTGTAAATACCAAGAAATTTCCTCATTCATTTCATTCCAAAATCCTCATAAACGAAGTTATGGCCTCCTTACCTCCCAATTAGTCCTCCCAAGGTTCAATAAAGCATCCCAAGGTCCTGACCTTCAAGCTTTCGAAGTTACTCTTCAAGTTAAGGGAAACTTTCACCCTCCTCTTTTAAGTCATGAATTCCTTTATGTTATGTCTTATAGTTCCATTTTATTATGAGGGGGCTTGTTCTTATATATATTTACTACTTTCCATTTCATTTCCAAATTATGAGTGACCCTTTCTGATCTCATCAATTTATTTTCTAAATTTTTATGTGACGCTGTTAGGCTGCCGAATTTTCGTAAAAGAAATTGTGCTTTCTCTTTCCTTTCAAGTTTTCTTTTCATGTGGTGTGTCATTCAAATTTCCAAAACATGATATTATTTCTTTTTATTATGTCCCTATACTTCAAAATGGTTCATTTATGGATTTTATATCCTTTTCCCCTCTCTTTTTATTATTTTCTAAAACCATGTTATATAGACATTATGTTGTAGAAATTTCGTCTCAAAATTTCTCTCTTTTTCTCTAGGAATTATATTTTTTTATTAATGTGAATAACCAGACCTATTTCGTTTCTATGGGTTTTCATAGATACAAAAAAATGATATATTTGATTCTGGAATTAACATGCATGTAACCCTCACTCCCTTTCCATGGTATATAAAAGTCATAACGATCTTATTTTTAAGCACTTTTAAAACGTCACGATTTTGAAGTGAAACCCATTTCTTTTACTCTCTTTGGGTTATTTAGGAAATGTTTGATTATTATCTATGTGGCTCACATGAAAATAAATAAATTTTAAGGGTTCTCCCTGATAGTTCTCCAATTTATTGGGTAAATAATTAATCTCTAGAGATGATAAGTTTCACGATACCTTGGTGAATAACTTTGGTAATTTTTATGACACCTCGGGGATAAACCTTGGTGATATGTTCATGAATGTCTAAATTAAATGTTTTAGCCACATATTCAAGTTATGGTTCATGTTATATTTATCATTATATTCCTATTCTTCCATTTCTCATGTCTTTATGATTTTTTTATCATGTTCTTATTAATATTGCTCAAGATCACATG
Source organism: Viscum album (assembly GCA_963277665.1). NCBI lineage: Eukaryota > Viridiplantae > Streptophyta > Magnoliopsida > Santalales > Viscaceae > Viscum > Viscum album. The sequence continues at coordinate 1,809,234,658 of OY728159.1, read as the reverse complement.
TCAACTGTTTCACTTGTTTTCCTTACTAAGCCTTCTGCTCACCCTTTCCTCTAATGTATGTCTCCAGGATATGAGATGCAGTAATTGTACATAGTATTAACATATTATGAAGCCTTACTAGTGGTTTATAATAATTTTTTATGTTTTTTACATGTATTATGTTTCTGATTTCCAAGAAACTAGACTTTAAAGATCCTCTATTTGTAAAATGTAACCAAAAGTTATGTAATAAAAAGGTGGGATGCCATAAATAAAAATCAACTAGTGCATTACCCTTGAATAGAAGTAATAATATACTGAATTCGATAGGCTTATAAATGAGGTATGAGAGTCGAAAAACCATATCAAAAGTCTTGTTGAGATTCTATCTAAAAATCCCAGAAATATGGTGGTCGAATAAGTCCCTAACCCTAAGTAAAATGTTAGCATGATGGTAATAAGAAATGGAAATTAAAATCAAGGACCATATACATTTTATCATAAACAGAATCTACCCAATATTGAAGAAGAAAAACATTTAAGTTCTATATAGATTCCATAAAATCACCCTCTAAAAGAAAATAAAAAAGAAAAAGAAAATAAATAGGATTAGAATAAATCTAGAAAGATAAAGAAAATGAAAAATAAACCCCTATAGAAGTATTAGAGGGAGAATAAATCCCTACCACTTCCATTCCCATCAATCATGATCCAATCGAAAAAAATTCAAGAGGAAGTAATTTAAAAATGAATTCTATAAAATTTAAAAAAAAAGTAGAGATCAACATATTCCATCTTGAATGACTTAAAGAAATCCATGATTATGAAAAAAATAAGTAATAGTGTACCAAAAAGAGGCTGATCAAATAGAATGAAATATTCAATATGGGAAGAGGTTTATTGGCTTTGATCACATTACAACTTCGAACAAAGCTAGAATATTCAAGGAAATTTTCTATCCCTTTCACTACTAGTTCATTTACCTTTTATGATATTTTATATAATTTAGGTGATTCTATAAATTTAATTACATAATAAATATTTTCTTCCTTGTGAATGGGATAATTGAATCCCACAAGAGTGATGGTATAAATTGGAAATAGATAATCTACTTTTCCAGCATATGTTTTTAAATATGTGTTAGTTAAAGATCATGATAAGAAATCATGGTCAAAGGGGGTACACATTCATCCATCCTCCCACTTGGATGTTGGGGAAAACACCCCCCCCCCCCCCCAGGGCTCAAAATCACCAGGGTTTTAGTTTCCCTAACCAATAGGTTGGTGTAGCATAGAAAAACACAAAATGTATATGATATAATATATCTCACAACCACACTATGTGCATAACCTAGTTTTAGGCTTAACTACAGCTAACGTCTCTCAAAATATAGACTACCAGTTCTAAGACCAGATATCTTATAAGAACACAACCTTTTAAAGAGATACATTAAGTTATTTAATTCATTTTCATCAGTTTCAATTTTTTTAATTAATTAATTAACCATTAATTAACCATTTTCATTTACCACATTACATTACATTAGAATTATAAGAAAATTCCATGCCCTCCAGGCATAAGAAAACTGAGTTCATGGCTTCTCAAAATTATAACCTCAGTATTGAATCCCAGTAAGCTCCAACCCCATGGGTTAAACATTAATTCATTTATTAACATTAATACTTTCCATATTACCAGGTACTCTAGGAAAACATCCTAATCTACCCAAAAAGTAATCAACCAAGAAAATCCATCAGCCTCAAGCAGTGGAAAAAGGAATTAAGATAAACAAACAACCATTTCATTAGCCAGAAAACAAATACAAACAAGAATCATGATTTTATATCGATGGGTAAACCCATCTTTGACAGGTTTTGTCATCTCGGGTGTCCTCCCCAACACCCACATGCTTATATCGATGCATCTCTCCACTCCATGAATTAACTACTACCACAAAAACTGGGCCTCCCTGCCCCACATACTATAAAATCCCTCCAGGATCAGCCATCCTAAGATCACATCACATCTGTTCCTCCTCTCTGATCATACCATAATATCCCTCCAATCTCAACTATCCTAGGCTCACATCACAAGTGGCATGAAGCAAAAAAGAAACCGGACTCTTGGTCCTAAAACAAGGCATCCATCCTTTACATACAATGAGCTCCCATGGATCCAAAGTACAAGACACTAGGCCATTAAAACAAATCATGAAACTCAAGACCTAAAAGGTATTATTTTTATCACACTACTAGTTCTTATTCCATCTTGAATTAACCAATTCATTATCACAAGTTCCAAATATGGTAAACCTAAGAAACGAGCTATCACAACTATCATAAGTTAATTTACCAATTAATTTAACATGTATTTAATTATTTTATCAACAATAATTAACATGCTTCAGGTTCTTTAACCAATTCAATTAAACATGAATACTTGCATCAATTTGATTATCATCAAATTAAAAAAATAATCAAATTCATTAAACATGCCTCTTTAATATCTTATCCAATTAATTTTGGCTTTACATTCTTTTCCAATTTCACATTATACTCTAGGAATACTAATGAAATCATAGATATCACAATATCTAGAAAATCAATAGGAAACTCGTTATCATGGTAGAAACAACAACATTTCCATGTGATAAATACCAATTCTTTAATCTGGTTCATGTAATTATTTAGGTTAAATTAAATTGTGATCCAAAGGGATAAATCATGTCAACTCTATTATTTTACCTAAATAATTATACAATCAATGAATCTGATACCTTAAAAAGGGTTTCAACGTTCTTCATATAGGAATTGACCATTTCTGCAGATCCTAATCACATCTCCCTTAATAACTACATCCACCAGAGGACACTATTCCACAATTGTGCCAACAAACAACCAAAAAACTCCATTAGAAACATGGATATCAAGTGCCACCTCATGGAAAATAGTAAAGGGAGTAAATGAATTAAAGAAACTACAAGAACAGAGGTAAAACATACCTTGTATAAAAGATGGATCGAAGGAGGGAATTTGGGGATCGATCCTTGATGAAGGAATCCCCAAAACATCTAAGAGGGGTTCATCAGGTCACCTGAACTCAAGAGAGAGGCATTGTAGTGGTAGGGTTTAAAAACCTTAAATGATTAAAACAATATGAAATGTACAACATTGGGGATTTACTAAATGTGTAATCCCATTTCATGTTGTGTAATTCGCAGGGTTCAGATCCACTGAAAAAACATGTTTCCTTTTTTTACCCCAAAAACATACACATCATGATACTGACTAACACGACATTTATTTATTACATGATTTTCAATAATTATTGTTTATAGAAATTCATAGCTAAACTCTTCCAGACTTCCTCTAAGCCTCCTCTGAGAACCTTGGTCTTCAGAAACATGCAAATGGTAAATCCACGCAAATCTAGTCCCTTACATTAAATACCTATCAAAACATTCTCATCCTCAAGAATCCAAACCCAATTTAGAGAGGAAACATAAAGGGGTCATCTGAACAGCCACCCTATGAGATAAATCTTAATAATCTCATCACCATAGGATCTCAACCACCTCACCCAAGCATAAGGGGCTTAACATGGCGAGTAGATGAACTACTCATCGAGTCTTCGACACCTATAGTAGGAGAGTATACTCATCCAACCATAGAAATATAAACATAGAAATCACATGGAATACCCTACACATATTTTCCTCCCATGAAAATAGAGTAATCCACAACAAGAAACAAGATAAATCCATCTCACAAACTAGAAAATGTCTACAACCAAAAAAACGAATAGTGTTACAAGAGAATATCTAAAAATCAAACAGATCTGGAAACTGGGTGCATATTTGTGACTCATGTTCCTAGGTACTCTCCTCTATGCCACTATGTCACCACAATACATGAACTAAGGGGATAACATGCCTATATAACACCTTCTTCTGGTGGTACTGGATCTCTATATGCCGCTCCTCAAAGTTCATATCATTTCAAACATTGATCTCTCCACAATTTATGATGTGAGTATATCCATGAATATAATGACAGAGATGTGACATATGAAAATCATTGTGTATTCGGCTCATCTGTAGGGGAATAAATATCTAATGTGTCACAGCTCCAACAAAAGACAACACCTCAAAAGATCCAACTAACTAGGGAGTAATCTTACTCCCACAACCAAACCATCATTGCCCGCGATGGGGAGTCACCTTAATGACCACATAATCCCCAACTCCTATGATTAGTATAAGATTTTTGATGATCCTTCATTTCCTTCATCCTATTGTGAATCCCCAGAACCATCTCTACCGTATTCTATACCAATTCTAGTCTGATATTCACTGACTCTATGAACCCAATCCATCACAATAGATAATGGAAAGCTCATCCATATAAGGCCTAAAATTATGCCATATCTTTGGTGGAGTGGAAACTATTTTTTCATGGGAACTCTATTAAGGGAAGGTACTTCATCCGTGAACCTCAAAAATCCAAGACACAAGAGTGAAACATTTATTCAAGTGTCTAGATAGTCTACTCTGTCAAACCATCCATCTACATATGAAAAGTAGTGATAAGGCATAGCTGAGAACCAAAAGTATATTGGAGACCTCTCCACACCCTATAGGTAAAATGAAGATATTGATTAGAAATGATCATCCTCGGGACTATGTGAAGTCTCACCACATCCTCTAGATATTGCCTCAATAAAACCTCCACTGAGCTCGACTCCTTGATCACTATAAAGTGGGATGACTTTAGAAAATTATCCACTACCACTCATATAGCGTCATAGCCTCACTAAGATTGAGGTAAACTAGTAAAAAAGTCCATCAATATTTCATCTCACTTCCACTGAGGAACATCTAATGGATGGAGAAAACCACCAGGAACAAGGTGCTTGGCCTTAACATTTTGGATGACCAAACATCAAGACACAAACCCTGAAACTGCATGCTTCAACCCAAACCACCAAAACTGACCTCTCAAAGCTTGGTAAATCTTTCTCACGCCTGAACATACTACTAAAGGTAAACTATGTAACTATCTGAGAACCATATCACACATTTCCAAATGAATGAAAAGAATCACCTAAAATAACACTTGGTTTTGTTCATCCTTAGACCAACCAATTGGGGCCTCACCAAAAATAACCCAATCTCTCCATACCTCCACCTAAAGATCCACCAACTAGGACTCTTCAACCCATTACACTAGAGATGACTGCATTGTAATCTAAAAAATACAACCACTACACCTGACTTCTCCCATATCTAGGTGCAATACTAAAATTTCTTCCATCACTTTCTAGGAATCACTTGATTCCCTCACTGAATAACTACATGACTTCCTTCTCAGTGCATCAGCCATGACATTCCCCTTTCCAGTTGTATACAAAATCTAATAGTCATAATCCTATAATAACTCCATCAATCAATGTTGATTCCATCTCAAGTCTCCTTGGGATAAAACATACCTCGGGCTCTTATGATCGGTGAAGACAAAAAAAGGATCACCCATGAGGTAGTGTCTCCACAAATTTAGTGAATACACTATTGCTTTTAACACGAGATCATGGGTGAAATATTTATGTTCATAGAGACATGCCTTCAAGGACCCATAATAAATGATTGATCTCTGATGCATTAGAACATAGCTCAACTGAATATGTGAAGAATCACAAAAAACCTCAAACTAAACTCCTTTTTTGGAAGAAAATGAACTGAAGAACTAAAAAAATCTCCATCAGATACTTAAAATACATCTAATACTAATCAATATATAGGAACACTTGATCAATTCTGGTCAATTATTTCAGAGGAGTCACAACCCAAGAAAAAATAGCTACAAACCTCCTATAGTAGCCTGCAAGACTAAAGAAACATTGCACCTATGCCACTTTCTTTTGACTACCCAAGACATAACTAATTTTATCTTTTATGGATCCATAGATAATCTCTACTGGGATATAGAATTCCCTAAGAAATGAACTTCTCAAGACCAATACTCACACTTCGTAAACTTCCTAAACATCTTATCACGACAAATAAATCCAAAAATAGTATACTGATGATCTGAATGATCTTCCTTAGATACAGAGTACACAAGTATTTCATCAATGAAAACCACCATGAACTTGTCCATGAACCCATGGAATATAGAGTTCATTAACCCCGTGAACACCATCAAAGCATTTTTTACACCGAACAACATCACAACAAACTCGTAATGCCCATGATGACAACGGGAAGTAGTATTTGGGATATCCTCATCCTTTACATGAATCTGATGAAAACCTAACTAAAAATATATCCTCAATAACCAAATTTCACTCTTCAATTGATCAAATAAATCATCAATACCTGGAAGAGAATAGCTTTTTTTCACTTTTAATTTGTTCAAGAGATGATAATCGATACACAACTACAAAATTCCATAATCCTTATTTATGAACAAAATTGGCACACCCCATAGTGACACACTTTTCCTAACAAAACCACACCATAGTATATCATAAAGCTATATAAATAGCTCTCATAAATCAAAATCCACCATCCTAAATGGAGACATTGAGATAGAAGACATGCATGGCTATAGTTCGATCCCTAACTCAATCTCTCATTGAGGGGGTAATGCTACAACCTTATTTGGAAAAACATAAGATTATTCTTCTAAGACCCTAGGTAAAGACAATTTTTAACCTCTAATAAACTTATAATCAGCTCATCCATCAAGGATGAAAAGGATGTAACACGCCTCTGACCCATCTAAGGGTCTTTCTCACCAAAAAACACTACTTTCTCTCTATCAGCATCTAAGAACACAACCTACCTACTTAAGAAATATATAATAGTCTACAATAAATACAAATAATCCATGCCAATGATGATGTCATATGGTTTTCTCCGTAAACATAGGAAATCTCCACAAGAGAGCTGCATACCCGGCACTAGCTCATAGTTTCAACATACATCAAATAGGTAAACTTGACCTCCAACTGTAGTAGTCAATGTCAAGGGAACTATAAGTCCCTCTACCTCAAGTCCAAAATCATGGACAAGGGTAGGTGAAATGAAGGAGTGTGTTTCTCCTGGATCAAACAAGGCATTCACTCTAGTAGAAATAAGAAAAGTGTACCTCGAACAACATTTTGATTGCCTATATCTGGAAATGCTAAAGCATGAAGCTAACCATGACCTACTGCATGGAATCTCTGACCACTCTAAAAACCACCTCCACAGACATGCTCTACTCTTTGGGGATGGGGATCATCTATTTGATGTCTTCTACCTTCTACAACTACTCTCTATAGATCCAAAACTGGAGTAATCTTCTGCTACTGCCTCGGCTAGAACTGCCTCAGTGGAGGAACCTGAAGTAGAACAACTAGTGCATGCTAACTACTCAGAAAGTTCGCACACTCTTTCTTATGATTAACTTGGCCTCCACAATAAAAAAAATGTGTCAGATACCTTTTCATATTCCTAAGAGTCGCTTCCCCTGGAGTAACGAGACAACGAGAGTTGGGCCTACCCCAATCTGATCAGAAGATCTTATATCCTGACAACTATGAATCATGGACTGCAGATATACTTCATGAGAAATCCTAATGACTCCCCTCTCATGATGATCCAGTTCTGTCTAACTTCTTCTTGATGACCTCGTCTCTCTACATCACCTTATGATACATCTTTATCATAACTGGGGTGACCTGGAGTTGGATCTCTATATGTAAAGCTTCCTCAAAATGTCTATTTCTGGCCTCCTCATCTATAAATAGGTCTGAATCATATTGCATAAGGTTCCTTGAACGGATCCTAAACTCTCTCACACTAGAGATCCCCTTCTGAAGGGTAAGAATCTCTTAGAGACTGACCACCTTCATGATCAAAGAAATAAACTCGAATGTGAACTTTTATCAGAACTTCTCCTATGAGACTATCGACTCCTCGTGTTCTTTGAGGAACAAGAACCACAGCTTCCTCACTGCCCCAAATAAAATTACCATAGCTAATGATACCTAGTTATCCTTCCGATCACAGATCAAATAGAACACTATATCCAACTCCTCTAAATAGTATTATGTGACTTCATCTGAAATGAAACCCTCATACCTCTGCAAACTCTAGCACTGAAACTCTCATAGTGTCCTCCTCCATGTTTTTTCATCATCAACCTCTACTCTGTGACGATCTACTGGCGTGGCCTACTGAACAACTTCTATGAAAACCTGATGACAACGTTGACATGGATCCATTCCTATAAAAGTAAAAACTACTTAAATATCTTAAATCTAGAATATATAAGACTTTAAAATTAATTAATTGTTTTATTTAATTAAATTTAGTTTAACCTATCCCAAGGTATTCCCATTCACATAGAGGCGCAAAGAATAATGATGCATTATCATTTCTTATGTCCCTAAGCTTTAACTAGTATCATTTCATTTAATAGTTGATGTAAGCTTAATGGTCTATGTATCAGATCATAGGGGGCCCTAAATACCCCTGTCTAATCCTATATTCCATGTTTACAATGATTTCTAAACTTAGCTAACTCTATTTCTCTATTATCCCATTCAACATCGCCTCTATGCCTAACTACAAACTCCAACATATTCTTCAATCAGAACTCTAATACCACTCTGACATGACCCCCTCCCCAAAAAGTGTACCCACCCAGGGAAAAAATGGGGGAAGAGAAATGGTGACACTCGATTCCTGCCTCCAGTAGGCCCTAGGTTGGAAACTAGTAATGAGTGAATAATAAACACACAAATGGGAGGCATTACCCTCTTATAGAACACATGCAAAAGAGAGAGATAATACATACATCAAAAAAATCCTACTCAGACTATAATATAAAATAAAATCCAAAGTACACATATGTAATGACATGCAAGAGCTACTATAACTAAAATGAAAAAATACAAGTACCAAAAAAAAAGTAAGGATGGTAGAAACCACGAAGCCCAAATAGATCCTTTTAAACCTGAATATAGTAGTAACCGGCCTGATCTCCAACCTCCTTCAACTAACCTGAAAATTAGTTTATAAATTTTTAGGGTGATTATAATAGTATACTAATTAGGATCCTACCAAGATCCTCTCATGTAAAAGATAAATAAAGTATACTAAATCATAGTGAAAAACAATTTTATATCAACTCTATACTTGTACACATATCATTACATGATTTTAACCATAATTAAACATCAAATTACAAGATAAGGATTGTCAATTCTAGATTCATGGAGATTAGGTACATAATTAAAAAACTTGATTCTAAAATAAGAAAATATTTAATTTAATATTCATAAGGAGATACTAACTCTCTTTGAGCCCTTACATAGGATACCTTAGGGAATACATGAACATAGGGATTATATAAAAATTCTAGTATGGAAATAAAAATTAAAATAAATCTTAGAACATAGGTTAGAAGTCATAACATAATGATATAAAAAGTCATGGAACATGATTAAAAAATTGGAATCATAACATATAAAACACGGGATTATATAATCATGGAATCATAGTAATGTTTCAGAAACATAAAAATGACTTTATCATGATTCAAGGCTCATTTCACATGGAGGATCATGAGTCAAGTATAACCACCAATATCGTTGCACATGGAGTACGAGTCAAGGCTAACAACCAAGAGCATTGCACATGACGTCTCATGAGGCTAAACATTACCCAATGAATTGGAGTGCTATTTGGGTGCACCTATATTAACATGTTCGTGAATATGTTTTATACATAAAGAATCATATATAAGCAATCAAACATAAACATAAGGGTTACCCATTGAATGAATTGGGTATCATAATCATTTTAAAAGGCATAACAAAAGGTTATATCATAACACCAACCATGAAAGAAAGGATTTAAATAATACATGTACATTAATAATAGAAAATAGGCATAGAAAATGATATATGATTTAAAAATTAAGTTAAAACATGTAAAAATAGTGTTTAAGAAACTTTAGAAATAAAACATCTTAGAGTCGTTTGATGAAAATATTAAATGAGCATTTAAAGAGGAAATATCTTTTTTGTTTTTATAAACCCAAAAATGAATAAGGATATGTTTTCATGATTAAATGAGTTATTTTATAAAAATAATGGTGGATTAAAATAGATTATGTAGATCAATTGATAATGAGTAAGAAATTGAGAAGTTCCCTTGAATCAGGTTTGCTCTTCGGGAAGATTTGAGAAGGGAACCTTATTAAAACACGTATTACCCCATAAAATAAAGATGATATGATCTGGGTACATGATTTTGGAACATATAAAAAATATTTATAATTAGAAAATAAAAATAAAGAATATTTTCACTGGGTAAAGATAGAGAACATATAACCTGAAGGAAATATGGAGGTTCAAAAAGGATCCCTTACCTTATATCAGAAAATGTTCTGAACTTGATCTTGATGTCATGAATAATCAAATCAAATTCATTAATTAATAATTCAATAACCTTTTATAAATATAATTGATATATTATAATTTTATTAAGTTAGCTTATAGCCTTTTATGAGTTATAATGTTCAATTTCATCATTCATAAGTGCTTATTTTATAAGTTTTCGTGATCGGTTTACTTATATACATGTATGAATAATCATGTAAGATGATAATGGTTGTCCATAATTTAAGTTATAATTTATTAATTAAGATCCATGATATTAAATTATCATATAATTCATTGGGTTATTTTGGGTGAGGATTAATCATTAGATCACATGTTAATGATAATCATTTAGATTGATTTTAGCAGTTTTTTGATCAAAATGAACTAGATTTGTTCTATTATTTAATATCATATATATATGATTACATAACATTACATATTATGTAATAAATATATTATAATTTTTTTAACCATTGGAATGTTTTATTACCAATTGATGGTGTTAATGGAAAATGAAAATTTTTCGTCCTTGAAGGAGATAAATCAACACCCCATGTACGACGTTTTCATTACTAGAATAAAAGAGAGAAGAGAGGGGTTTACCGATTCATTATGAAATTATCATAATAAAATTATAGTATATGTGTGGTATGGGATTTATAAAACCATTTGGATTAAGTTAGGTGAGGAGAGAATAAGAAAATAACTTGAAAAGAAATTAAAAGAAAAGAAAAGAGGAATTTACCACTTGAGTTTCTCCTCCTTGAAACCCTCCTTAAGGAAAGTTTTTTTTTATTTTAATGAGACCAAGAGATCTTAGATGTGGGGAAGGGAAATTGGAATATTATTTTACATAATTTTTACAAGGCTCAAATCTTGGAAGGTGTGAGGAGAAGAGGTGGTGAGGGGTGGAATTTATAGTGGAGGGGAGGGGTGTTTTCGCATTATTTAATTCATTAGTTTATTTATTTGCACAAAATAAGAAATAGTGTTGATTATTGAGACTAAATATAGTAATTGGATCATTTTATTTCGAACCAACGGTGCTGAAATTATACATGACTCAAGTAATAGTGTATTTAACTTATAATGTATAAATACCTTAAATTACCATATTTCACTATTCATCAAAAATTCAAGTATTTTAGAAAAATACCAAAAATTAACCCTAACTATTTTTATATGTGTAGAATTAAAAAATGAACTCAATTTTATTAAAATAGTTTTATAAATATGAGAAATTTTATTTTTTATTAAAATCATAATTTACTCGAAAAATACAGATTTTAAAATTATGACTGCGTTTAGAACACTTCGAAAAATTAACTAAGGTATCATAAAATTATCTTATAATCATAAGACAAAAAATATTAATTTATGAATAAATTTTATTAAAATAAGTTTATAAAAAATTATTAAATTAATATTAAAATTGTAATTAAATATTTATGAATTACAAAAATACCAACTCTTAATTAATAATTTTTAAAACACTTATTTACATATACTATGATATAATTATATCATATTACCATTTATAATATGATTAAATTTTATTTATAAATTCATAGGTGAGGTTACTATTCAATTGTTCGGTTTACTAATTATAAGGGTCATATTGCTATTCCTAAGTTTAAGTTACTATTTCATCGGTATAGGTTCTTTAACTTCTTCAAATACCTCTTATTTTATTCATTCATCATTTATAAAGTTTGTATTGTGTTCTCTATTTGATTTTATTTGATTATACCATATAACATAATTATAAGAATGGAATTTCCATTGATAAAACTTTGGGTCATTACAAAGTTAAATAAACTCGTCACCTAAATAGATATATTATGTTCCCATCCTCACCATGGATACTCTCTCCATGTATCTCATATAAGAGTATATAATATAATTAAGAATATCAAGGGGACCCTGCTACTGCTTCCCCACTGGTTTTCCACTCTATCCCAACATCGCACATCTTAAACATCTCTCTCCAAAAAGGCTAGCATGCACACACCTGAGCGAAGCACCATAACATGAACCTCATGCAACACACCACAATGTTCATGTAACCAAAAGTAACCAGGTAGTTTCTGAGAGCCACCACATCCCACATAACGTGCATCATACATCCGGTATTATACCTCAATTCATCACAGCTCATACACCGTGTAAGAAACGTCAAGCCATCAAAGCCTACACACGTTATACCTATAGTAGTCCATAAGAGACTATATCTATAATACATATGTGTAAAATAACTAAAATCCATTACATCCCTCTACAAACATATATAGAGAAAACTAACCAACCACATACCAACACAAATAACTACCAAGAGAAGAGAGCGGGGTCAAAGGGGGTAGTTAGCTATCCATCCTCCCATCAAGAATTTGGGGAGAACACCCCCCCCCCCCCCCTCAGGGCTCAGAATCCCTAGGGTGTCAGTTTCCATAACCAAAATGGTGGATTATCATATAAAAACAAAATTTACATTATATAATATATTTCACAACAACACTATGATCATAACCTAGTCTCAGACTCAACTGCAGCTAACGTCTCTCGGACTCCCAACTACTATTGCCAAGACCATATTACCTATAATAACTCTACCATTTAAAAATATACATTAAGTTATTTAATTATTTTTCATAAGTTTGAATTTAAGTTAATTAATTCATTAACCATTAATTAAAATTTTTTATTTCCCACATTACATTACATTATCATTATAATAAAGTTCCATGCTCTATAGAAATAAGAAAACTGATCCCCAAACTTTTCATAATTATAACCCTAGAATTACATCCCAACAAGCTCCAACCCCATGGGTTAAGAATTTATTCATTTATTAACATTATTAATTTTCATATTACCATGTACTCTAGAAAAACATCCTAAGTTACTAAACAATTAAACAACCAAGAACATCCATATACCTCAAGTAGTGGGGAAAGGAAAGAAGATAAACAAAAAACCTGGTCATCAACCAAAAAATAGATTCAAAAAAGTATCTAGATTTCATATCAACAGGAAATCCCAGTTTCAACCAATTACATTATATCTAGTTTCCTCCCTGACACACACATGCATATATCAATGCATCTTGCCACTCTAGGTGCAAACTGCTTCCATAAAAACTGGGCCTTCCCACCCCTCATACCACAACATCCCTCTATGATCAGCCATCTCATGATCCCATCACATCCAGGACACCTTTCTCCTTATACCACAAAATCCCTTCAGGCTTATCCATTCCAAGCTCACATCATAAGCGGTGGGAATTAAACAAAGAAACCATGCTCTTTTCCCTAAAATAAGGCATCTTGTCTTTACACACAATGAGCTCTTACAATTCCAAAGCACAAGGCACTTTTCCTTTACAAGCAAGCAAGAAACTCAATCCCTGATAGGAATTATCTTTTATCAAACAACTGGTTATTATTCCATCTTTAATTAAGTGATTCATTATCATAGGTTCCAAATATAGGAAACCTATACAACAAGCTATCACATTTATCCCAAATTAATTAAATAATTAATTTGACATGGATTTAAGTGTTTTATAAACAAGCATTAACATGATTTAGGTTTTAAATTTCTAGGATTTTTCATGTATTATATTTAAATATTATATGGATTAAATTCCAGACTAGGCACTGAGATGGTGTTGGATTCCGAGGTCCAGTGTGCCTGAAAATTTTTTTTGAAAGTTATTAAAATATTAAATAGCACATGCATGCAGTTTTTTTTAAAAAAGATGGAATAACTTCTAAACAGTTTCCCAAATCAGAAATATGAGGACACAGTTTTATTCATAATAATAGCATTACACTAGTCACAACCTAACATTGGTCAGTATGGGTCGATTGTCTAAAGTAATCATGGGAATTTTAAATGAATAAAATAAATTTATAAAACTTTATTTTATTTTTATTTCATCGATTAAGCGACACAATGACAGTTTTATTTTTTAAAACCATTCAGTAGGGATCTAGGGTTAGGCTCATAACCTTTGAATACTCTAGAGTCCCTAGATAGAGAGATCTAGATAATTCTTTTCAGCATGCGAGGACATAACTTCAAATTAGAGATCAACGAACATAGTTCTTGGTATATCTCACCCACGATGGTGATGAAGAAATCGATCTTCATCAGCGAGTGATCCAAATCCAAGTAAGATGTGTTATTTTGATTCTTCTTTCCTGTTTTTAATCCCTATGATTAATGTGGACTAATCCACGAATATATTAGCCCAGGGATCGATTGTACTTGCGGGATGGGATGATATTTGTTGGGTTTTTTAGGATTTAGTTATAGAGATTTGTTTTTGATTCATTCATCATTATTGTGGGAATGGATCAAGGCTGGAAATGACAACGGCTAAGGTTTGTTCCTAGAGATTGTTCCTTATTCTTTTTCACCACTAATTTCTCACATTCCTGAAGCACATTCTTTGTTCTTCCCCTAACTTTTAACAATTGATCATTTCTCCTTTGATTCTTAATGTAACGATATGAAACTAGAGATCTGGCATTAGGATGAATCTAAAGAGGTGTAACGATGATGATGATGGACGGATTGAAGCAATTTGGAAGAAATCTTTCTTCAAGAAAGTTGTGTCCAGATGGATTAAATTAGATTTTCTAAGCCGATTAAATGCTTAAAACCCATGGATTTGGTGTTAGGGTGGTGAAACAACCTTATATATAGACTTTCAAGGTGGAAAAACCACTAGAATGAGATTTGGAATATCATTCGAGGTGTGTAGATAAATTAGATTCATTTTTTTAAAACCTGATACACACAGTGTGTAGTCCTAACTACACAGCATGTGTTAATTGTTGAAAAACTCAGCATGTACATGGGATGTACACATTCATAGGTAGGAGTACACAGGTTTCCTACACGGCGTGTACTCCCCCACATGGCTTGGCCTGAACTAGTTACATGGACTACCCCATGTATCAGTACATGGGTAGAGACACACGGGATGTCGTTGTGTACTAGAACATAGACAGAGCACACATGTGGACCTTGGATGGAAGGACACCGTTTGTAACCCTTAATACACATTGGGTACCAATCTTCTATATGTCACGGTTTGGAATGACATGGACTATTGTAAAAGGGTAGTACTCGGGATCATGGGACACAACATGTAACCCCACTACACGTCGTGTACCGCTTTCTACATGGATTTATTCTCTTGTACTATGTATCTTGGAATGTTTTAATTTGGGTTTTTTCTCTTTTTAATTTCTTTAAAGGTAGGTATGAATCATTTCCTACCCATAGTAATATGATCTCTTCAATAGGACTTTGTGGATAGAGTTATTGGAATCCCCTGAGAGTCTGGATCTAGGATCCTCCATTCATTCTTTGTTCCCTAGGTAGAGTTCTCGGTATATATGTGAACAATACTATGTGGGTTTTGATTATCTACTTTGAGGGTTAATCAAGATTGAGTTGTTGGTATCACCCCATGGCCCAAGTTTTGATCCTCATCTGTTTGTATCTCTCTTCAGATCTATCCATGTATCTCTCTCTTGATAGTACTCGATGAGCATTACCTCTCCAACAGACGTTATATGTGTTATCGTACCCAGGAGTGTGTTCTCCTGGATGATCTCTTCATGGAATATTTGAGCTGGATTCCTAGTTCTAGTATACTATGGTTGTAGGTTACCTCTAGACTATGTTTCTTGGTTTGAGTATATCTAGATATTCTTATTATATGTTTTGTAGACATATACTTGTGTAGATATGACTTTACTTTCCATTATTGTATTGCTTTGTGGTTTTGGGGTGTCCTATTAAATATTGTTATACTCACCCCTGTATGAGATTTTCCCACATGTGTCACGTGTTATCCAGATGATCGAATTCTTGATGGATTCCTAGGTGGACCTGGACCAGATGGTGGTTTGTGAGACCAGATAGACCGAGGTGTGTTCCTAAAGCTACAGAGAGAAATCCCACTACAGTTTCTTACAGGTTAGACTTTTGGTTCTAGACACTTTTTGGTGGGTTTTTATTCTAATATTGTTTTCTTTACTTAACTTCTTTTCAAACTTTATTTGTGGGATAAAATGGTATGCATGCATTTTTTACATAGTGGTTTTTACATTTCATCATTTTCTGGCCTTGGAGATGTGTGTGTGTGCATACAGGTACATAGCCAATGCCTCCCATGTTAGTGATATGCCTACTCAGTGCTTGTCACTAGCCCCAGGCCTATTGGAGGTGGACTTGGGGAGTCACAGTGTAGGCCCCACTGGGATGGGTCATGAAAAAGTGGTATCAAAGCTGGTCAGTTCTACCTTAGGAATGAGATTCTATGAAATTGGTTTGGGAAAATAGTGTTAAGTGTTTCGAGTTTGGATTTAAGGCTGAGGATTATAGTGTTGGTGCAGCAACCGACGTATCCATACACCAAGACTCTGATAAACTACTATTCAACTTGGTACATGAAAACACCAGTTGTAGGGGAAATAATGGTACATGAATCATATAGGAATGGGTTGTGGTTACTATGTCCTTCATCAGTCAGCACTACAGATATACTCATTGACTGTGGTACATCTTGTTTGTTTCAGGATGACTCTTTGATGCATACTAGTTAGGATTCAGCAGCTTGATCATGAGGCTTACCCCCTCAGTGAAGAGTCATTAATACAGGGACCAATTCCCCAGAAGTCACCTCTAGGTGGTGCACTATCCATACCACCACATATATAGTATCACATGGAACCCATAGTACCAGTGAATGAGGAGCTCAAGAAGAGTATGCTTCAAGATGTTTTAGCGACAGAGACCCCTCAGGTTATGAGGAAAGCCTGACACATAAGCGACTGAGGACCGGCTTGAGGTGGTGACCCATGTTTTCCATCTAGTCAGGACACCATCAGATCAGATGGCGATCCTGGCGGCGATCCTTCTATATGGATCAGTAGGGTGATGATGTATTTTTGATATCCATACTTACGATGAGGTAACTCTTTCTAATATAGAGTTTGAGCACCTATTTAGAGAGGAGTTATCACTAGTTTCACTAAGAACTATGCATATACAAGACCTTTTTTAGCTCTATTATGGAATCATGACACTGGTTGATTATTTATCAAGGTTCACCAACCTTTCCAAGTACTCAATGGATATAGTTTGAGATCATTACTTTATGTCTCAGACCTTCAATAAAGGTATTTATAGAAACATATGATCTAGCATTCTTATTATGTGCATTCCAACATAAAGTGGGGTGATTGAGTGGTATTTGGTGGTTGAAAGCTTCTTGGATGAGCAGATACAGCCTAAAATAGTCACTAGTGGACGAGTAGGAGCAGAGACCTCAGTAGTAGGGAGCCAATGTTAGTATCAGGGACATGTATGTGGGAGACGTTTCAGGAGGAGGTCCCAAGACAGAGGATCTATATTTTAGGGCTCACATGGTGGGTCCAGTCATCCTAGAGAGAGGCAGTGTTGTTCATGTGACGGAATAGGACATCTCTCTCAAGATTTTCCAACCCACTGTAATATTAGTAAGGATAGTGTATGGACCACTGAGTTAGAGATAGTGATAAGATCATGCAGATCAATATGTAAGCGGATGTGGAAGAGTAGTTGTGAGAGTAGCAGGAGGTGGTTGACATTCTACTTTCTACCACCACCACCCCCAGGTGGTCCACGCCACGTTCGGGGAGCTGGAGGATAGGGGTGGGGACAACTGCATGTGGTCAAGGCTCACGAACTAGGGGCTCTAAAAATGATTCAAGGTATGGTATGTGTCTTTTTTAGTTTATCTATTGTACTGATAGACACAGGTTCTAGTCCTTCATTTATCCCCACATATCGTGTACGAGACCAAGAGATTCTAGATAAACTATTGACTCGACCCTTATTCTTGGAGACACCTATAGGAGGAGACTCAATGATCACACACATATACCGGTAGTGTGACTTTACCCTTAGAGGAAATAGTTTGGGTTGGAACCTCTTGGTGGAAGCTTTGAGGACTTATGAAATCATTCATGGTATGGATTGGTTATCTACCATCCATGCCTTTATTGACTGTTTTAGGTGAAGGGTTCGGTGTGTCTGTAGTGATGGAATTGGGTTTATCTTTTTTGGTGAAAAGGAAACCCAGGAAGTATAAGATGGACTCATTCATAGGAGGGTGCAGCTAATTACTCATCAGTTGGCTTGCTTTACCCTAGTTGTAGTAGATTTTATGAGCATCCACTTCCCAGAAGTAGTGGTTGAGTACAAGGTCATCTTTCCTGAAGATGTTCTAGGATTATCTCCCCACTAGGAGATATAATTCTGCATTGATTTACACCCTGGGATGAAACTGATATCTACATCATAATATCAGATGGATTCCTCAAAGCTTTGTGAGATGAGGGTGTAGTTGGAGGACTTAAAGAGGAAAGGATTCATAAGACCTAGTGTTTCACCCTAGGCAACCCCATTTTTGTTTTCCAAAAATGCAGATTTAAGCTTGAGGTTGTGTGTTATACTGGTGCTTGAATCAGGTGATCGTGAGGAACAAGTATTCACTAACAAGGATAGATGACCTCTTTGATTAGTTTAAAGGGTCATGATAGTTATCTAAGGTTGACCTCAGATCAGGCTATCACCATCTATGAGTATGGGATAAGGATATACCGAAGATGTCCTTCATATGTCATTACTGTTATTATAAGTACTTGGTGATTCCCTTTGTCATGATTAATTCCCCAGTAATGTTCATGGGACTCATGAACTATATCTTTTAGCCTTACTTAGGAATGTTCTTGGTTGTATTCATTGAAGATATACTTGTGTACTCGGTGTCTGAGGAGTAACACGCAAGACACTTAAGGATAGTTTTAGATGTACTCTAAGAGCACCAGCTCTATGGGAAACTCTATAAGTGCTAGTTATAGAATCAGGTGGTCCACTTTTTGGGAAATTTTATCTCAAAGGATGGAGTGGTGGTGGACCTGTCCAAGGTCGAGGTAATGTTAGAATGGGAACCACCTATGAATGTGATGGTGGTGTAGAGCTTCCTCGGGCTAGTAGGCTATTATCAAAGATTCATACATGATTTATCTAGGATATCAGCACTTATGATAGATTTGACTAGAAAGGGGTAGTATTTAATCTATAAAGATAAGTTTCAACATGATTTTTAGCAGCTAAGGAAGATTTTGAAGAGCTCTGTACTCTTGAGATTTATGGAATAGGGTGTCAAGTTTGTAGTGTTCTACGATGCATCAAGAACAGGACTTGGTTGTGTCCTAATGAAGAGGTGAGTGGTGATTTCCTATGGTTTGTTTTAGTTGAGACCACATTAGAAGAACTATATGAACCATGATCTTTAGTTAGCAGTGGTAGTCTTCTCATTGAAGATGTGGAAAAACTACCTGGCGGGAGAGAATTTTATCATCTACTTTTATAAAAAGAGACTCAAGTGAATATTTTCTCAAAAGGATCTAAACTTGAGACAGAGGTGATGACTAGAGTTCCTCTAGGACTATGAATTTGAGTTTTTCTATACTCTTAATAAGGGGAACATAGTGGAAAATTCACTCATCAGTAGATCTAGTTTGTAGTTATTGAACAAGGCGTCAGAGAAATTTTCCTCGTTGCAGTTATCATTTATGGATAGAGATGGATTATATTACCTCCATTTTATGGTTGTTACCCCTCCACTATTATAGATATTCATGGAGGCATAGCTTGGGGGTACCAACTATGATACCTTCATGCTCAGATATCCACATGGCATGCTCCTTATGGATATTCAAAATTTAGGGAGCACATCGTTCTTTTTAGAGTATGTATAGTAGTTCTAATGATTTAGAAGAAGTAGGTTCTAAGGGAGTTTCACATGCCACCTTTGGCGGTACATCTAGGTGTGTTGAAGATGTACCAAGACCAAAAATATCAGTTTTGGTGTCTAGGGATAAAGAAGAGATTGGAAGAGTTCATTTCTCGATACCATAATTTTCAGAAAGTGAAGGATTCGCACCACATATAATCAGGTTTATATCAAGACCTTGAGGTTCCATAATGGAAGTGGGATGGGATATTGATATAATTCGTGATGGGTTTACCACTTACATCCAAGGAACATGATTCTATCTGGGTGATGGTAGACTGACTCACCAAGTCGGCCCACTTCCTATCTATTTGAGAGTGGAGTTCAGTAGAGAGCTGGGGACACCTCTATGTGCATGAGATAGTTCGACTCCATGGAGTTATATTAATTATTTTTTTATATCATGATGCTCATTTTACATACTGGTTGTGGAATGGATTACATGAGGCATTTGGGACCCATTTATGCTTGAGAACAATGTTCCATCCACAAACGGATGGCTAGATGGAGTGGATGATTCATGCTCTAGAGGAAATGTTGTGAGATTACATGTTAGACTTTGTCCATAGTTGGGAGGATCACCAACCACTGGTGTAATTTTATTTCAAAAATATCTACCATTACACCTTTGGTATGGAACCATTCTAGGCTTTATATGGGAAACCCTACAAGTCACCACTTTGCTGTACTGACCCAAGAGAGTTAGAACTCATAGGACTGGAGTTGGTGTGAGCTACTACCGAGAAGGTAGATATCATCCAAGAGTGGATGGGGAATGCATAGAGTTATTATAAGTCTTATTATGATAAAAAGTATAGGCCTTTGGAGTCTGAAGAAGGAGACCATGTGCTCCTACGAGTTTCACCTCAATGTGGATTATGGACATTTGGTCGGGGCAGCAAGATATCTCTAAGATTCATCGGCCCATTTCAAATACTATGTAGAGTTTGTGAGGTGTAATAATGCTTGGATCTACCCCTATAGTTATACTGGGTACATGATGTCTTCCATGTGTCACAACTAATGAGGTATGTGCATGAACCCTTTCACGTCATCGACTGGGGTTAGCTAGACATCGAGGGTGGATCAAAATTTTGTTAAGTACACAATGGAGATCAAGGATCAGTAGGAGAGGATCCTTCATGGGTGATTGATTCCTTTAGTGTATCTCTGGTGGTAGCATAGTGTTAGGTCTAATAGGATAGATACCCTGAGAGGGGGGTGAATTAGGGTATGATAGATTAAAACGACTGTCCCTTTTGATCTTGTTTTGTTGTTAGACAAAACCCTCTTCTCTATCCTTCCCGATGCAGAGTATGAACAAACATTAAAGCATGAACAGGACACAGTGATTTTTACTTGGTTCACCCTCAATGGGCTACATCCAAGGAGCATACACCGGTAGTGTTCCAATGTACCAATTCCACTATAAGTGCACTGGTGTTTACAAGTTCGGAGCGGACTCATTGTCCCTCCTGTTTTACAACCACTCACAATATGAAAGCTCACTACTCTATCAAATGAAATTTTCTCACTGCTTCTTCAATGATGCCTTGAGGGATTTTTTTCCCAACAATCTCCCCCTTTGGGTTGGTTGACAACTCTTCTCAAAAATATTCTCTGCACTTTGATATCTCATTAAGACTCCATCCAGCCACTACCACTATTCGCCTCTTATGATTCTGATAGCGTTCAAGGATTCACTTAACATGTACTCTAAGAACACATGAGCAATGCTCAACATGAGAAACAAGAGTAAATGAGAAGTTCATCAATGAAACATTTCATTTCAGACACCATCTATTGACACCAAACTGATATCAATTCCCAAATTGATACCAATTATTGATCGCTGGAAACCTTATCACACCATTCCAACATCACTCTTCTAATTTTATCATGATCCTTAGCTATCATGATATATATCCTTTGATCGATCACTTCTATCATTGTCAGATTTAAAACTCTCCCCCTTTCTCATTGCTCTCCCACTATCTCGCTGCTCAACCTATCAGCTTCTCCCCGTTTCTTTGACTAAGACAGTTTATCCCTTCCTTAGCCACAGTTTCTCCCCCTTGAGAAGTCACAATTTCTCCCCCTTTGTCAATGAAACCAAAGGTCACCCCTTTGTGGTCTGCAATATTATAAAGAACACAGATTAGCGCATTAGATAAAAACATGCAATACCTTGGGGAGAGAGGGGTGTCCCACATCCACACTTTTTCAATTGAGGGGAGTTGAATGAACTCCCAGAGCCAGTCGATGCCCTTCAAAAACTTCCTTGGGTAAGGCCTTTTTCAGAATGTCTGCAACCTGTAGCTCTGTAGTCACATACTCCAACTACACGATCCCCTGCTCAACTTTCTCCTTGATAAAATGATACTTTATCTCAATTTTCTTTGTCCTTGAGTGATGGATGGGATTTTTGCTAAGATTTGTATAACTTGAGTTATCGCACTGGATTCCGATCGGAGACTTCACTTCAACTCCCATATCATCAAGCTGCTACTTCATCCACAATAATTGTGTGCATGCTTGAGTGGCCGTAATATACTAAACTTCAGCGGTGCTCAATTAAATGCAATCTTGCTTCTTGCTCAACCAAGAAATACATAGTCCACCAAGATAGAATGCACCTCCTGACATTGATTTCCTATCATCTGCTAAACTGGCCCAATCTGCATCAGTATATCCCAATAACTCTATCTGAGATTTTTCATTATACATCAAGCCAAAATCCACCATGCCCTTAATATACTGAAGTATTCTCTTCACTGAAATCATGTAGATTTCCTTAGGATTAGTTTGATATCGCGCTACTTGGAATGTGGAAAAAACAATATCAGGTCTCGTCGTTGTCAGGTACAGTAAACTACAAATAATCTGCCTGTATTCTGTGATTTTAACTGCCTTGCCATTATCATCTTTTGATAATTTCATCCGAGTTGCAATCGGAGTCTTCATGTCCTTGTAATTTTCCATTCCAAAACTTCTCAGAACCTCCTTGTCATGTTTGTATTGTGAAATAAAAGTGTCATTCATTACTTGTGACACCTATAGGCCAAGGAAGAACGTTAGCTCTCCAATCATTGACATTTCAAACTCACTTTTCATGAATTTAGAAAATTGTCTACATTGAGGTTCATCTGATCCAACAAATATTATGTCATCGACATAAACCAAAACCATCATCCTTTGATTACTATTTTTGTTGAAATAGAGATTTTAATCAACTCCACCACGCTAAAAACCATGATTCTTCAAGTACTGATCAAGCCTTGAGTACCATGCTCTTGGTGCTTATTTTAGCCCATACAATGCCTTCTTCAGTCTGCAAACCTTTTTCTCATCCTCATGAATGAGAAAACCATCTTGATACTCAATATACACTTCTTCCTCTAGAACCCCATTCAAAAATTCTGATTTGATGTCCATCTATAAAACTTTGAACTTTCGTTGCACTTCAATGGATAGAAATAATTTTATTGTCTCTAGTCTCATAACTGGTGCAAATGTCTCATCAATGTCTATTCCCTATATTTGGGAGTATCATTTGCACACCATTCGTGCTTTGTTCTGAATCATTGTTCCAACTTCATTCATCTTTTTGTGATAGACCCATTTAGTCCCAATGACATTATTATCTTCTGGCCACGAAAAAATGTCCCACGTCTGATTCTTCTCAATATGATCTAGCTCTTCATTCATGGCTTGAACCCAGTTTTCATCTTCAGCAGCATCAGCAAAGCATTTAGGCTCGTCCTGAAATAAGAAAGATATCTTCTATAGTGACTTCATTCTTCTTGTTTGAACTGGATCTGATTGATCGCCAATGATATTTTTCCTGTCAATTTCAGATCGACTCCTTGGTTTCTGTGCAGATATAGATTTTTTTTCTTTATGCTCATCATTAGTATCTTCTTCTGAATTAGCATCATCCACTTCTACTCCTCCTGCATTACTTTCCTCCTCATCACTTTCATCTAGAAATTTTTCATTGTGTTGTCGAATAATCTCTTCATTCTCTACAATAGTGAAATCATTTCTCTCAACTGCTTTTCCCAGCCTTTTGTTAAATCATTTTTATGCTTTGATTTTTCCTAAATATCCAAGTAATATCCCCTCATCTCCACACGATTCAAATTTCCTATGTTTCTCCTTATTGAGGATAAATCACTTACTTCCAAATATTTGAAAGTATTTCTCTTTTGGATTCTTTCCATACCACATCTCATACAGATTCTTTCCTTCCTTTGGACACAATATAGCCCTGTTAGAAATGTAGACTGATGTCAAAATTGCTTCCTTCCAAAATTTCATTGGTAGGCCTTTTTCTATGAGCATCATTCTAGCCATGTTGTTGATGATCCTATTTCTCCTTTCAACCACTCCATTATATTGTGGAGTTCTCAATGAGGAAACTCAATGACTTATCCCATGTTTCTTGATATATTCTTACACCTGACTGTTTGTGAATTTTGTACCACTATTAGTATGAAACTTCAGAACTTTCTGTCCAAACATCCTTTTTCTCTCTCTCCGGTACTGTTTTAAGTAGCTGAACACATCAAACTTATGGGAAATAAAAAATACCCATGCCATTCTGCTATAGTCATCAATGAAAAGATCATAGTACCTCTTTCTGTCAATTTCTCTTGGTGTGATGGGCCCACATACATCAGCATGTACTAATTTGAGCACTCTTACTGACTTCTTTTCCTTTGCTTTATACGTCTTTCTGATGATCTTCCTTTTTTGTCATGAATCGCACATGTGAGTACGATCACGTGATAGCTTAGGAAGGTCTCTTACTACATCACACTTTACCAGATCTTGAAAGGATGGTTGGCATAGATGACCAAGTCATTTATGCCACAACTTGTTTTATTCCTCTCTGGACAGAAGGCACATATCTTCTTCTCCACTTACTGGGTAGAGATTTCCCTTTGTCCTTTTTCCCTGTAAGAACTACTTCCTTGTCTCTTTCTTTTATGATAAACACCTTATTAGTAATCCTTATAGAATGTCATGAGTCACATAGTTGACTGAAACTGAGTAAATTGTGAATGAGGCCTTCTACTACTAAGACATCAGCACGTCTCATCTCTTTTCCCCCAAACTTGGCCTTTCCTGAGCCAATTATCTTCAGGCCTTCATCGTTTCCAAACTTGACAACTCCTTATTTGTCATATTTTATGCCTGTAACAAGATCATTATTACCTGTCATGTGAGATGTGCAACTGCTGTCAAGGATCCACACACCAGAGCGATCTAATGCTTTAAGGGAAATTTCTTCTGCCACTACCTTCTCATCTTTTTTCTTCTTGGTCCATATTTTTGCCTTCATACTTGACATGGATTGAGACTTCTGATCTTTCTCATAGTATGATGGACCAGCTTCATCTTGCAAAGCTGCAAATCTGTTTTGCATTTTTAACTCACCTGTTGGTTCATTGATCTGCTGCTTGCAAACATTTCAATTCTCCTTTGGCACATTCCTCTGTATAGTCGAAGTACAATACCTAGCCATGTTCTCAAATCCTCCACACCAAAAATAGTGTCCTTCAAAATATGTTCTGGAGAACCATTCCCTATTTGGCTTCTACCTTTTTTCTTGTGCCCTTTGATATATCTTGGCTATGGAACACACATACTGTGAATATCCCATCTTTCCACAACAATAGCACCTGATATGAGGTTCATTCCTTTTTGTGACTTTTGCACTGCGAGTTTTCCCTTGGGATCTCTAAATATTCTGATTTTTCCTTGTGCCCAAATAAACCTTCAATCTCAGAGTGGGTGATTGCGATCTGACCTCAAATTTCATAGCTTTTTCTTTTCGATCAATCTCCCCATCAGTCTTATCATCTGAACATAGTTGATGCTTCATTTCTGCTAAACCACTATTCTTCACATTCAGCTTCTCGATTTTCTGAGTGATCTTCTTTCCTGATGACCCAGTAGGAGTCAAGAATTTTTCTTGATATTTAACCTTTTTCCACAAACTGAAAAATTCTCCTTCTTGTTTTTAAATACGCTTGATTCGATCATTCCTTGTTCTATTCAAGCTATTGATCTCTCTTTTATGTTCTTAAATTTTTATTTTACACTCACTAACTGATTTTGAGTCCTCTGGTTTTGATGACTTGAGTTTCTCAATTTCTTCCATCAACTCAGACTTCTCTTCTTCCTCCTACTGCATATAGAGTTTGGCGTCACAAACAACTTTGTTGGATTTCATTGTTTTGGATCTCCAAACATCTATCTCCTCAAGAGAAGACTCCAACTCAGCTATCATATCAAATCTTCCCTCAACTTATTCATCTTCTTCACCAGCATTGATTTCATTCTTATTCTGAGAACTACCAATAATAGCCACCATATCATTTTCTCCTCGATCTCTGCAATTCTCTATCTCTTCAACCTCCTCAACCTCAGACTTGTCTAAACTGTCATATTCTTTTGAAATAAGGTTCTTCTTTTTAAAGAAATTTCTCTTGACCTGTTACTTTCCTTTCCCATAGGCTGGAGACTTCTTCTTGGGAATTTCGATTTCATCAACATCATCGTCTTATTGGAACTTTTTTGGAAACCTTGCCATAAGATGTCCAACCATTCCACATCGAAAACAAGTAAGTGGAAGCTTCCCTTTAAACTTTTATTTTCCTCTTTGAAGGTTTGAGGAGAGGAATGAAATCACCTCATCTGTCTCTTATTCTTCATGAAAGTCTTCAATGGTGAGCTTCTTCATGGACTTGAATTCCACCTATTTGGATTTCCCCTTTTCCACATCATCGTTATCATCATTTATCATTTCATATACAACAAGGGTGTTGTGCAGGTTATCCAATGTCAGCTATTTCGGGTCTTTATCTTCCAAAACTGAAACTTTCGGATTGAATTGAGGTTGAAGTTTCTTCAAGATGCGCTACACAATCTTTATGTCTTCAATAACTTCTCCAAGACCTCGCATGTCTTCCACTACAATATTTACCTTATTGAAGAATGCATCAACAGACTCATTCGGGTTCATTATCAGATCTTCATAATTGTTCCACCACACTTACAGCTTTGCCTCTCTGACCTTTGCATCCCCTTCATATATATTCAATATATTTTCCCACATGGCATGTGACGTTTTTCATGACATCACCTTTTTATAGATAGGATTGGATAGAGCTCCCACTAAGGCATTAATTCCTTTTGCATCAACATCCAACTCTCTATGCTCATCTTTTGATAATGAACCACTATTAATATCAGCTATTATGCCATGCATTGCTGCTGTGAACACATATATTCCTAATAATCAGAAGTAGTGTTGTATCTGATTCTTTCATAGTTGAAAATTTTTCCCGTCAAAGATCGGAATCCTTTTATGATTAGTGAACTCCATTTGAAAGATAGAAACATTAATATTAACCTTTCACTTTGATACCAATTGTTAGGTCTACTAGTATAGATACCCTGAGAGGGGGGGTGAATCAGGGTATGACAGATTAAATTTACTGCCCCTTTTGATCTTGTTTTGCTGTTAGACAAAACCCTCTTCTCTCTCCTTCCCAATACAGAGTATGAACAAACCTTAAAGCATGCACAAGACACAGTGATTTTTACTTGGTTCACACTCACTGGGATACGTCCAAGGAGCATACACCGGTAGTGTGCCGATGTACCAATTCCACTATAAGCGCACTGTTGTTTACAAGTTTGGAGTGGACTCACTGTCCCTCCTGGTTTACAACCACTCACAATATGAAAGATCACTACTCTCTCAACTGAATTGTGCTCACTGCTTCTTCAGAAGATCCACTCACAGTTTATAGACTTGTAGGTCTCTTCATTATCACTAATGAAATATTCATCTTTAAGTGTTGATAGATGCTCTGTTGACATTCAACTTTCACCCGTAGATGAATCTCACTTTGCACCAGATGTACCGGGCAACGCCAATTTTTAAGCGAAGCCCTTATGAAACATTGAGTGTAATTCCCTTGCTTTGTGCGAAATATAATTTCGCACAACACCTCTTTTATGTGCCACCACCAAATTTTACACACAGCCTCTACACTCCCTTGCATGTAATTTTCTACTTTTGCGCGAAATCCACTTTTTGCACAATACCCATTTTACACGTAACGAATTATTTTACACGCAACAGTTGTTACATGAAAACTTTTTGTTTTCATGAAACTCTCTTGTGGACTCCAATTTTGTGTGCCAGATCTCGGATATTCTCTATTTCTTGAGCTTCTCTGAATGGAGGGGGTTCACCTCATATTTATAGGCAAAATTGACCCTGCGTGAAAAACCCTCCTTGAGCACGTAATTCTCTTCGAGCTCAAAAAACACATCTTCCATGCAACACCATTTTTCATGCACTAATCCAATATTTCACACACCTCATGCCTTTGACAATTTTTGAGCTTCTGATCTTGAAACACCTCTTGCGCGAAAAAACACCAATCCTCTATTTCATGCATCTCGCAAATATTTCGCGCAACACTTGATTTTTCTGCGCACCACACTGATATTTCACGTGCCACTATATTTTTCTCACACCACGCTAATTTTTTGTACACCACTATATTTTTCATGCACCACGCTGATTTTGAGTGCACCTCCCTTTTCCAAAAACACATCTCTCTATTTTCCGATTTTCAGGCCCAAAAATTTGGCAAACACTGGAAAATAGTGCCACCATGTATATGTTCTTTTATATTGCCTCCAAATCGTCCATTCCTTTGTCGAGGTTCTTCAATCAAACATGGATAGCCAACAACATCTCTTGAACCTGAAAAATCACCATGTGAACCCCCATTGTCACCAAACTCATACATCATGGTCTGTTTTGTCAACAAACCCAGCATGGAGGCCCACTTTGTCAACAAACACAATCACCTCAAAAAAGATTCAATGATGCCTTGAGGGATTTTTTCCCAGCACATAGGAATCTCTAAGAGAGAACTTGGGAGTGGGAGGCTCATATTCGTGCTCAGTACCCTCATATTTTTTAGTAGCCTTGGTTTTGGATTTTTGAGGACATAAATCCCCAAGGTGGGGAGAATGTTATATATCTGGGATTTTCCATGTATTTTTTTAAAATATTGTACAGATAAAATTCAAGACTATTTGATGAGACAGTGTATAATTCTGATGCCCAGTGTACCCAGAACAATTATTTAAAAAATATTAAAATATTAAATAGTACGCACTTAAAGTTTTCCAGAAAAAGTGGGATAACTTCTAAATGGGTACCCAGATCAGAAATCTGAGAACACCATTTCATTCATAATTATGTCTTTATCCTAGATGTGACCAAACATTGTTCATCACGGGTTGACTTCACAAAGTTTTCATGGGAATTTTAAATGAATAAAATAAATTGGTAAAAATTTATTTTATTTTTATTTCATCGATGCAGTGATGCAGTGATGCAATGACAATTTTATTTTAAACAAACTCTTTGGTCAAGATCTAGGGTTAGTCTCATAATTCTAGAATCCTCTAGAATCCGTTGAGAGAGAGATTTTGAGAATCCTCTCGTCATGCGATGACAAAACTTAGAATCAAAACTTGATAAACATCATTCTTGGTAGATCTCACCAATGACGATGATGTGAAGACCGATCTTTGTCAGTGGGTGATCCAAATCTAGTTAGAGTGTGTTATTTGAATTCTTTTTTCCCATTCTTGATTCCTACAACAAATGTGGACTAATCCATGAACAAATTATCCTACAGATCGATCGTACTTTTGGGATGGGATGATATTTGTGGGTTTTATTGGGATTTGGTTCTATAGATTTTTTTTGATTCATTCATCATTCATATGGAAATGGATCAAGTATAGAACAAAAAAAGGCCTAGTTTCACTCCTCGGGATTGTTCATTGTGCATTTTATCCCCCAATTTCTTGCATTCTTTATGCATATTCTTCATTTTTCCCCTAACATTGAACAATCAATCATTGTGCCTTCTATTATTAGCACAAAAATATGAAACTAGAGATATTGAATCAGGACGACATGAAGGAGTTGTGATGATGATGTTAGAGGACGGATTGAATTGATTTGGAAGAACCTGTTTTTCATGCAAGTTTCATTGAGATGGATTAAATCAGATTTATGAGCTGATTGGAGGCCTGAAACCCATCGATTTGGTGTTAGGGTGGTGAAACAACCTTAGATATGGAGTTTCGACGTGAATGGACCACCATAATGAGATCTGATAGATCATATAAGGCGTGCAAAGGAAGAATACAGTTTTCTAGAAAACCTGATACACAGGACGTGTAGTCCTAACTACACAGCATGTGTTCATCACTGTACAAATCAGCATGTACATGGGAAGTACACAGACATGGGGTGGAGTACATGGGTTGCCTACATGGCATGTACTCCCTCACACGGCTTGGACTGAACCAGTTACATGGACATCCCCATGTACTGGTACACAGGCAGAGACACAT
Source organism: Viscum album (assembly GCA_963277665.1). Classification (NCBI taxonomy): domain Eukaryota; kingdom Viridiplantae; phylum Streptophyta; class Magnoliopsida; order Santalales; family Viscaceae; genus Viscum; species Viscum album. The sequence continues at coordinate 1,809,203,913 of OY728159.1, read as the reverse complement.
GGGATGTCGTCGTGTACTGGAACATGACCATAGCACATAGGCGGACCCCTGATGGAAGTACATGGTGTGTAACCCTTACTACATGCTATGTACCCATCTTTTACATGACATGGTTTGGAATGACATGGGTCACTATACACGGGAAGTACCTGAGGTCAAGATACACTTTGTGTGACCCCACTACACGTTGTGTACCCCTTTCTACATGGCTTGATTCTCTTGTCCTATGTATCATGGATAAGTTTTGTTAGGTATTGTTCCCTTTATCGTTTCCCTAAATGTAGGTATGAATCATTTCCTACTCATAGGACTATTATCCCTTTATAAGGACTTCCTGGATAGAGTTTTTGGAATCACCCCAGAGGTTCGAAGTAGGATCCTTTATTCATTATTTGTTCCCTAGGTGGAGTTCTCAGTATCGATGTGACTAACACTATGCAGGAACTGATCTTCTACTTGGTGGGTTAATCTAGATTGAGTTGTTGGTATAAACCCATGGAACTGGATATGATCCTCATATTTTGTATCATATCTCTCTTTAGATCTATTATTATATCTCTCTCATGATAGTACCTGATGATTAGTACCTCTTAGATGGATGTCATCAGTGCTATCAGACTCAGGAGTGTGTTCTCCCAGATGAGTGCTTCATGGAATATTCAAGATCAATTGCTAGGGATAGTATACTATTGTTGTAACATACCTCTAGACTGTGTGTCTGGGTTTGAGTATATCTAGATATTATTCTTATATGTTCTGTAGAAATATACTTATGTAGATATCGTTGTACTTTCCTTTGTTGTATTTATTTGTGGTTTTGGGTAGCCTACTGAGTATTGTTATACTCACCCCTGAATGGTCTTTTCTCGCACATGTCATGTATTGTGAAGATGGTCAATGTTTTTATGGAGTCCTAGGAAAACCAAAACTAGATGGTGCTTTGTGAGACCAGACAGACCGAAGTGTGTTCCTGATGCTACAAATAGTAGTCCCTATACCTTTTTTTACAGGTTAGACTTGTGGTTACAAACTGTTTTTAGAAAGTTGGTATTCTTTGCCTATTTACTTTACTTTACTTTCTGGCGTACTCTGGTTGTGGATATAGTGGTATGAGTGCATTTTTTACTTAGTGGTTTTTATATTCCAACATTTTTTGGGCTTTGAGATGTGTATGTGCATACAGGTACATAGGCAATGCCTCCCATGTTAGTGATATTCCTACTCGGTTCTAGTCACCAGTCCCTAGCCTATTGGAGGTGGGATTAGGGAGTCTTGATGTGGGCCCAACTAGTATGGTTCATGATAAGGTTCCTTAACAAATTCAATTAAATATTCATACATGCATCAATTTTATTATCACCAAATTATAACAATAACCAAATTCATTAAACATGCCTCTTTAATCTCTTAGCTAATTAATTATTAATTAATTCCATCTTTACGTTCTTCACCAATTTCACATACTACTCCTGGAATAACAATAATAATATATATATCACACAATATGGAAAATAAATAGGCAACTTGTTATCATGGTATGAACAAAAACGTCGCCATGATATCGATACCAACTCTTTAATCTGGTTCAAGTAATTATTTTGGTAAAATATTATTACGATCCAAAGGGATAAATCATGCTAACTCTATATATGAACATAAATAAGTAGAGAAGAAATGAATCCCATACCTTAAAAAGAGTGTAAACATTATTTTCACAAGAACAGACCAATGTTGTAGATCCTGATCGCCTCTCCTGTAAGAACTGAACCCACCCAAGGATTTCATTCCACAACCACACCAACAATCAACCAACAAAACTCTATTAGAAACATGGAGATCAAAAACCACCACATGGAAAAGAGTAATGGGGGGGAAATATTGAAGAAATAATAAGAATATAGGTATGAAATTCCTTGGATCAAAGACTCATCAAAAGAGGGAATATAGGGATCGACCCTTGATGAAGGAATCCCCAAAACATTGAAAAGGGAGCACCGGGTCGCCTGGAATCAGAAGATAGGCACTATAGCCATAGGGTTTGACAAAGCTGAGTGGCTGAAAAGGTTGTAAAATGTACATAATCTGGGATTTTCTTGATTTTTAATCCACTTTCACATCATGAAATCCTCTGGGTTTTGTTCTATGGAAAAATGAATCACTTTTTTATTTATTTAACCTTGAAAACTTACATGTCGTGATCTTGACTTTCACGACATATAATTCTAACACGACATGTAATTCTTCCTGTTTCTATCAATTCATATCCAAACTTCTCCATACTTTTTCCAAGCCTCTTCTAAGCACCTCAGTCTTAGGAAACATGAAAAGTGTTGATCCATGCTGATATGCACCCTTACAATTCAAGATTTGTAAATAAGGAACCCCAATTAATTTCATATTTAGAACAACCCCTAAATATTGAATTGAAACCACTCTCCACTAATTTGAAATATGTGTACCTAATGGAATAATAAAAAAAATTTGTGATCATTTCTATTAATCTATCCAAAAATCAAGAACATAAATTGATTTAACTTTTGAGAAAGAATGTGAGTGAAATGGGATGGATTTTATGTGATATTCTAGACATTAATCCAAAAATATGCTCACACAGAATTGTGCTTGGGGGTTATTCCAACCCTATTAGGAATCCCCAAAAGAGGCTAAATCCTACCATAATAGAGGTATTGAAAAAATAAATAGAGAATTTTTTGGTTTTAGACATCATTTACCCTATATTTGACATATAATGGGTTATTATTATCCTTATAGTTCCAAAGAAAATTGGCCTAACTATTGTAAATAATGAAAAAATGAGTTGATACCTATGATAATTAAGAAAAGTTTGGGAGTCTTTATATACTATATAAAGATATATCTGGTCACTAGGAAGGACCAATACCTTATCCTATTCATTAATAATATGTTATAGATATTATCAGGAAAATATCAAAAAAAACTGATTTTTTTATGATACTTTCAAGTGTCCATTACTCCTGAAGTCTAGGAGGATATTACCTTTACCTAACATACTGGAAATTTATCTTAAAAAATGATTCCATTTATATTTTTAAATTCCTAAATTATATTTTATAGGTTCATGGTAATTATTTTTTCTAACCTCATTGAATAATACATGGACAATTTTTTAGATTATTTCACTATTTTTGGATATTTTTATGATTATTACTTGAAAAAATATGATTTTTTTAAAAAAATGTATTGAGAGAATCTTGTATTGAATTTTAAAAGTTTCATTTTATAGTGTAAAAAATAATTTTAATTAGTAATTTCATTTCTCAAAAAGGAATTGAGTTTGATAAGTCTAAAGTTAAAGTGATAAATTCTTTATCTTACCTAACTTTGGTGAAACATGATAGATATTTCCTATGATATTCAGGTTTTTATAGAGGTTTTATTATAGATTTTTGAAAAAATTGTATTCCCCTTTCTAGATAATGTTTGAATTAAGATGATTTTGATTTATATGTTTATTGTGATAAAGTATTTAATAACCTAAATGAAAACTTAATCAAACCACAAGTGATGCATCCACCCAACTAGGAGAACCATTTTGATATAATTTGTAATTATTCTAACAAAGTGGGGGGATAATTATTTCCCAAATTATTAAAGTTAAATATAAAGACATAAATTATACTTAAAAACCATAGATATTGTTCATCTTAACTACCAACCACTAAAAGCAGTTTTCTTTGCTTTATAAAAATTCATATCTTTCCTATTTAGAACTAAATTCTCAATTTTTTCTGATTATGAAGCTCTTAGGTACTTAATAATGAAGTATAAATCTAAACCAGGGAAAGATATATGGATTTTGATACTTTAAGAATTTAATCTAAAAAATATAAGAAATGAACTAAGAACCAAGTGTATCATCGACTGAGTAGGTTGCCCAACACTAATAAAGTTAAAATTGTAGACCAATAGCAACTAGATTACCATATTCTAGTAGAGTAGTTGTATTTGATTATAGGATAAGTTCTTTTTTATATTGATATGGTCACTTATATAGTAACTTCTTAGGCCTTATATAACTTAAATTCCCACAAAATTCAAAGACATAAATCTGAGTCCTGATTTTACATTTGGGTAGATCGATATCTATTGAAAATTTTTAATTACCAAATGATAATAATACATTTATCTTCAAGTGATGTTGAATATATTTTTTATTTTTTTAACACACTAGTGTGTGAAGTCCATTTTTGACCTCAACAAATAGAAAGAAAATTTTTATATTCTATAATTTATTATCCTTATTTTTTGAAAGATGCACATGTTTTTTATAAGAAATGTGATAAATTTCAATTCACTGGACATGTTTCAAAAATAAATAAATTCCCTAAATATGAATTTGTTTTCATTAAATTTTTTATGAATAGTTAATAGATATTATGGGACCTTTCTATATGTCATTTGGATATTCTTGTATCTTTATTGCAGTGGTATCTCAAAGTTGGTGGAATTTAAAGCAACTGAAACTAAAAATGTTAATGATATGTGTACTTTTTTTTAGAGCTAATATCTTTTTTATGTTTAGAGTGGAAAGAGTCATCATCATTTATCAAAGGAATAATTTTTTAAATAGGATCATGTAGGCTTTAATTATAAAATATGGAGTGTGTTATAAATCATAAAAACCCTATCACCTATAAAAACGTTATCAATTTGAAACTTCCAATAGGTAAATCAAAGGAATTTTAGAGAAAATTATAAATCCAAACATAAAATATTTGAGCCAAAGGTTTTAAGAAACCTTCTATGATTATAATATATCTTACAAAACACCCAATATAATAATCTCGTATAGACTAATCTAAGGAAATAGTTGTCACCAAACTATAGAGTAAGAAAAAATGGATATTTAAATATGAGGGAAGTGAATTTGGATCTAGATAGTGTTGGAAAAGAAAAAATTTTAAAACTACATGAAATAGAGAAAATTATAAGATAATATTTTGAAAATTCCAAAATCTATAAATATGGAGCAAGAGTTGCGCATGAAAAGATAATACAACACAAAATCCTTATATCATGAAGATCAAGTGTTATTATAAAATTCAAGACTCAATATGATTCTAGGTAAACTTTTTTCTAGATGAGAAGGTACATTTACAATCACTCATGTCTATCAGTTTGGTATTGTGCATATTGTGAAATAAAGATAAGAAAATCCATTCACTATTAATGGGAATGTGTTAAATAATTTACATGTAAATTTTCCCCATGAACTAGGGGAGGAGATCACACTAATCTAACGTATTTATCAATAAAATTCATCATCTTGTACAAATACTTAAAAATTACATTCTCAATGTGATTAAATTGAAAATTTAATTACATGTTAAATCTACTTAAATTCATTGAAGGAACGACATCATTTAAGTTTGGGGAAACGAACCTTTATAGTTTAGGATTTTAAATTTTCTAATTTTTAAAAAAATTGTGTCTTTTTAAAATATTTGATTTTTTATTTCTAAATTTTTTAATATTTTTGCAACTTATGATCTTAAATGATTATTATTTCCATTTTATAAACCCATTTCAATGGGTGAATAAATTTATCCAATGAAACTGATAATATATGAGGGTTAAAAATAACATTTTTCAAGTTTAAAATTTTGGTAATTTCATGAAAAGATTTATGAAATTTGAATCTTTGGAAACATATCACCATCTGAATTTTTAAAATCACCTTATTGTGAGGTTTTTCAAACATTTTTGATATATTATTTATATTCAACTCGCTTCTTGAGAGAACAAATCACTACTTGTTGAACCAAGATTTAATTTATTTCTTTCAAAACATGAGATTTGGGGGTACTTCTATTTTAAATTATTTGAAAATTTATTTGGTATAAAATCCCACATTTTTAATAAAATCATTTCTTATGTTTTCTTTATATATAAATTTAATATTTTTCTATTATTAGTAAATAATGACTTACTAGTTATCCACATTACAACTTTTCCCTTTACAACCATCACTTGAAGTAAAAAAAATAAATTATAAAGTTTAAATTAAGTGTGGGGTGATATATTATTTTGTGCCACATCATTTTGGGATAATGGGAGAAGAGAACCAAAGTCTGGTGGTGTTTTCGGATTTGGAAATGTGATTTGCTGCTAATATTTATGAGTAGAATTTCTAGAAAAAAAAATCTATATGGAATCTACTAGAGGTAAATATGATGACAAATAAAATAAAAAATTCATGTTTTTGAAGATTAAAATAATCATTTTATTTCAATATAAGGATAGAAAAATTAACACTATATTTTTTAGATCGAGTTTTCCTCTTTTCCCCAAAACAATTCCAAATTGTACTAAATTTTAGATCTGAACAAAACTGGTCATCACTATTATAAAATAATGTAAAGGGTAAAAATTCATTTTTATATTGATATTATAAAAATTTTGGGATATCCCTTAATATTTTCTAGGTGTTGGAGATGATTTTCTACTGAGGTGAGTAAGGAGAGGGCCCATTCTTGAGTACAAATTAGATGCATTCATTTTTACTTCTACAAGATTCAACCCTCTTTATTCCACCTTATATATTTTTAACATCAAAAACCTATAATACATAACAAATTTAACAACCCTAATAATTAATCTTGATAAATACACACCCTTTACTTACATAGAGTGGAGATTTAGGAATTTATAAAGTATGTGGCGACCCTTGCATGTGTTTAGATGATAAAATCTTTATTGAATATCTATATTTGTGTGATGAGGGAAAAATAAAGTAAGGTAAGTGCTTTATGTGAATGGGAGGAGAAATGAAGTTTGAATTAATTTATTGAACTAAATAGATGTTATATAATTATCGTTATTTAGGAGCCGTGATACCTATTTTTATAGGTGTTATATTGGATGATCTCATGGGCATGTGTTTTGAATTTCGTTTGATTTGATTTTGATGTCCAATTTTCCATGATTCAAAGTGTAAAGTGTAGAGAAATTTATATAAATAGTATTTTCATTTGTTTTTATGTGTATTTCAAGGAATAAAACCACATTAATTTTAAAATATTATTTTAATTTCATCATATAAATATTTTTGATAAATTTTGGGATTAATTGAAAAAATGGATTAATTATGGATTTTATTAGTTTTTTATCCTATTGATATTTTATTTATTAATTTTTCCATACTTATCTGAATTATGAAATTATTTTTTAGGGTTCATAATTATTGGGATTCAATTATCTCAACTAAACCAATATCTGATTTGAACTGTATGTGGCCCAAATTATTTATAAAAATTATAAATGTTTTAGTATATATAATTGACCAATCCTTAATAAATGAGTTATAACTCATGATAATAAATTTTAATTGAGATTATTCTATTTATAAATAAGATATTATTAGGTGAAACACATTAATATTAAATTTTATGGAATAATTAGATCATTAAGATCACCAAATCAAGTGTCAAAGTAGAGGAAACTAAGCAGTCTCTTCAAATAGAAAAAAAATTCTTAGTAATTTCTTAAAAAATCCTTCTATATGTGTCAACTAAAATTGAAATTTTGGTAAAGTTAAAAACGTTTAAGAAAACATTCTATTGATAATCAAAATTCTAGTGGGACTAAATCATGCCTACTTTTGAATTAAATATTCAAGAGAGAAATTTTGTATCCACTTTCTTTTATAAATATGAGTCACTGCTTCCATTTAAAGGAGTTTAAAGGATAAGGGGGTATAATGTAGAGTACCCATGTTAAATTTCTACTAAATTTTATTTTTGTTTTATTATTTCTGTAATTCCATTTTCTTCCCCACTCTTCTCTTTTACCATTCATGTGGATGGGTAAAATTCTGATTGATTAGGTAAGGGGAGGTTTTCCTTTCATGATTCTTAAGTATTATACCATAATTAAATAAATTCTCTCTCTATATCTCTTTAACTGGTTTCAATACTCAATAGTTGTTCTTATTATCTTATGAAATTTTTTTGTTTTAATTTTTTTGATTTTTAATTGAATTGTTTAATGATCCATCAATTCAAACTACTTATTTATTGTCCATATTTAATGGAATAGGATATGGATATGTGGTAAAGTACTCATTGATCATCTGTACTCAGTGATTTTTTAAGAAGTACAGGACTTGATTGGTAATTTCCTAAGTCAATTGGGGGTATTCAATGTAAATCTCTCAAACATACGAAGGAGGGTATACCAAGATAAAATTTTAGTAAGGAATATCCTAACCCATACAATCCAACCAACGGTGATAGGGAAGTCATTGTGGATCCTCTAAATTTTCAGTTATTGAAATAAAGAGTTGAATAAATTAACGACTATGATTTCATTTTAATTGGAAAACCAACCCTTACCAAATAACTCTTTACATCCCACTATTCTCAATATATTACTTTGATTTATTTTTTTATAATAAAACTACTTCAATAACATCTAATTTAACTAACTTGAAATAAGCGAAAATTTCTTTTGTGAACTCCTCTCTGGAGATAACTTAGCATTACTACTATAACTATATTTATCCTAAGAGAAATAATTGTTTTTACCACACCCCGTGATAGGTGTATTTTACCTGTCCAAATTCATGGTAAATGTAGAGATAAAAACAAATCTATTAGTAATACACATATTCCCATTAAAAGGTAAAAATTTTGTCTCAAATGATGATTCTATTCTAGAACTACATGCGCTTAAGTAACTCATGAACTACTTTAGTACTAAATAACTTAATTAAGGAAAATAATCCTTATTTTATTGAAATTATTGAAAAAATGGTATCTATTAATAACTATAATATTATATACTAGGATCTCATTGGTTATAAAAGTGTCACTCATAACACTATGACAACTATCGTTGAGACCATTTTTGGTTAAGAAGGACTTTATCCTCAAAATCATCTATATTAGTAGATAGTATATCATTATGACCCAAAATCATTCCAATATTAAATGTACGAGCTATATCATTTATTCGAATACCATTTATCTTAATATGTTTGATATATGGGAGTAATTTCTCCTTATGTCTGCTGGTTTGAGTACAAAATGGGATTGTTTTGGTTTTTTAAACTCAATTATCAAACCATCTAAGAAAATTAGAAGTAACTTTTTGAACATTACCTATGATGAGTTCCTAAAATTTCAAAAAAAATATTTATATAAATTCATATTTCTATGATATAAATTAACATGGGTTATTTTCACAATAAATGGGAGGAATTTAAGAAAATTTTATAGGGTTTTTCCTCTTTTATGGGATGGGAATACCTTCTCAGTGATGCTTATATGAAACTCATAAAACTAAACTTTGATCTATTTACTATTATCACTTTCATTTTTAGTGAATGAATGAGATCACTCCCCTCTCCTTTATATTAAAAAATGATTATCTTGGACTTTAGGAATGCTTCAACATTATCTCTTCTGAATAGAATAAGAAAACCATTGGAAATTCTTGTCAAAAATTTTCCTAAAGATCAGGAGGGTTAATAAAACATTGAAATCCTATATTAAATCTAACTTTAGTCATATTTATAATGATATTTATAATGTTGAATAAAATATGCAGACTTGTAAATGTTCAGAAAACCCAATAGATCTCTTATCTCTTGAGTAAATCCATCAGTATAAGAGACTTGATGAGATTCTTTCTCTTAAAGAAATTGTTTTAAAGGAGTTGAACCTATTGATCAATCTTTAAAAAGAATATATAAACACTAAGTTCTTTTATCTCATACAACAATAAATAAAATACCTGAAATCTATCTCTATCATGAAATTTTATGAGAGTATAGTTATCATGGATAAGGACATTGGTATATCCATGGTTTACCTCTTTAATCAATATTTCATTAAAGATCATAACCCTAACAATGAAAGGATTATGGATACAATTTAACCTACTCTCAATAGAAGGTAAAATTCCTACATTACTACTTTTATCAATTAGGAAGAGGTAAATCATTCTCTATTATCCTTCAATATAAATACTATGGTTGGGACTTATGAATTTTCCAAAAGTTTTTTTTCTCTTCAGGGAGATTGTTCATGAAGATACTTATCAACCTATTAGGTAATTATTCCTTTTTGAAAATTTTCCTTTTGATATCAACACTCTATTACTTTGTCTCATCCCTAAAAATTATTGAGATTTTTATTTCATGGACTTTATACTCATTAATATGGGTAACACTTTACTAAATATTATCAGTAATATGTTTACCATTAGACTAGTAATTATGGTGGAAAATTTATTTTTCTAAATTAGTTTAGATTCACACGTAGTAGTAAAATTAAATAATAAATCTATACTACATATAAGTATGTGAATTTACATTAGAAAAAAATACAATCATGGAAACATGGTCTTCAAACATTATGTATATAAAAAATTTGAGACTCTTTGATGGGACTTTATCATGGAAATCCTTAAAAAGGATAGTCTCCAAAATAAATTTCTCTCTCTACTTGACTTATAGATATTTATAGGATCTATATTATGGTTAATCGCTTATCAAAATGTTTCATTGGATTCTTAAGAGCAATTAGGAAAGGGTAACCCCTATATGCCATCATTTTTTTTATATTTTTGAACATTACTTGTACAAGTGCCTTATCAAATCATTTTTATCTAGTTCACTCTCTCACATTAAGGCCAATGGGAACCTGAAGGATCCTATAAATATTACTTATATTGATGATCTACTTATTTTATGGGAATCCAATGATACATATATCCACAATATCAATATGATATTTAGTTATTGTGAAAAAAATTGGAAATTCCTTAAATTCAATAAATCATATAACTTATTTAGAAAAGGTTTTGGTATCACTAAATAGAATAATATCATTAGTATTATCAATATAAAGCATGGAACTATCCAATATATTTATATTGGGGTCTCTTTGTTATATGGTAGGATAAAATCCATATACCCCAAGGTTATTTCTTCCAAAATCATCTCACAATTATCCACCTAGAAAAGAAAGACTTCTCATGTAAAATGAAGTTTTTTTTGTTAATTCAGTTATTACCTTAATGTTTTTCCATTATTTTCATATATATAAATAGACCCATGAAATTATTAAAATATTATAAGGATATATTAAAAACTTTATCTATATTTTTATTAATTCATGTAAAGAATCTATTTAATATGGCATGGGATAAATGCATAAAGCCATCAGACCTTGGAAATATATGTATTGAAAATCACATAAAGTTTAATGATACTCTGATTTCTAGTTTTCTTTTGAATCTCCTTGATAAAAAAATGGAATATAATATATTTTTTTTGTATGTATTTATTTGTAGGTTCAATAAAGGTAATAGATTCTACATTAGGTCATCATTTTGGCCTATAATACAATAATCATATGATGAAATTTCAATGCATAATAAACTGATACCTTTAAGGCACTTCAATATAAATTTTTGGAATGTTAAGTGGGTGAATTTTTCTATTGATGCTCTTTTATAGGTTCTTAATGGCCAAAAAAATATTCTTATCTCAAATTCACTTAATCAATGGGAGGAAATTGAGGTCGTACATTCTATTCAGGTTGCATAACAAATCTGAGACTTCAATTTCTATTATCATGGTATAAAATATGGTATTCTTCATTTAGTGGAGTTCTCAATGTGTAAAATATATTATAGGAAGTTATGTGGTGTATAGGATGTTCCTCCCAAGTAGTTCGGCCTCCTAAAGGGACATTTCATTTATCCAAGTTGTAGGGTACTAGTATCAAGAATCCTCCACGCTCAGATTCCCATGTATCATAGACTCCACATAGTAAGTATATGTATTAACTCTTCTTGTTCCTTTTTCCTTATGATTTATGAAATCAGTTACAATATTTTTTTAAATTCTAATTTTTCATATCTATTTGGAAGAAATTATTTTGATGGTTTCAACTTTCCCACTTATTGGTTTCCATTCTGAATAACTTCATGATGCATATCTTCTTACTTATCCTTGTCAATATGACCTTAAATCTATATTTTTCTAAGGTTTTAGCATGCTTACACTACATCTGGTTATCGTATAACTTCTTTATATTTGAAGGTAAATACACACCTTCTTTGGCTATCCTTGTGAGAATTATTAAATATGTGAATACTATAACAAAGTACCAAAATAACCCCATGAGTAATTATATTTTTGACTTGATCATTATGAAAAATCTTGGTGTATTAGGATACCATGGAGGTCTATAAAACTTTCATAACTTACATGGATTCCACCTTATCCTAACTAGCTCAAAGTTATAAATGATGGTGTGGATATAGTTCTACCTGAACCACTGGGATATGGTGTAATTTTTTACAACTAGTGGGGTTTAATTAAAGGATCTTTCTCTCAGCCACATAGAAATTATACTGCTTATTAATATTACCTTTTGCTTATTATTATTTTTATATATTATGGTAAGAGGTTGAACTGGAAACATCTCAGGATTTAAAGTGACTCTATGGTTATTGTGCATGACTTTAAAGTACGTACCCTCATTTTACCATGGTTGGTCTCTATATAATAGACTCATTTTTTAATTCCTTTAGTTTTTAAAATATAAAACCACTAATAGAAAAATACCATATACTAACGGTTTGGAACCATTGGTATAGGTCTCCAAACCATTGGTATAGCCTATACAAATAGTTTGGAGGACCGTTGGCTGGTTTGACATGGGGATAGATCTATACCAATGGTTTGAAAAACTATTAGTATAGGTCATATGAAAAACCTATACTAATGGATTCATAAAACCGTTGGTATAAGTAATTCAAAAAAACCTGGCTTTGACTTGATCCCAGCACCACCCGTTTATAATCCAACGACTTAATCACTAACCTAACATGACTTTTGAGAACATAATTTCATAAATATATATATTTATATTCATAAGTATTTTAACTTTTTATTTATTTAATGTTTTTTAATAGAATATTCCATAAAATAATGTGTGTACTTATACCAACAGTTCTCAAAACCATGGGTATAGACCTATACCAACGGTTTTAAGAACCATTGGTATATGTTCTTTGATTTTTTGAGTTATACCAACGGTTTTGTCCAAACTGTTGGTATAGGTCCACCCCATAACAACATTTTGGCCACTATATTAGACATATACCAACGGTTTTTGCCAAAACCATTGGTATATTTCCATATAAGTGACCTATACCAACAGTTTTTTCCAAACCGTTGGTATAGGTCCAAATTAGTGACCTATACCAATGGTTTGGCCAAAACAGTTGGTATAGGTCCATATAAGTGACATATACCAATGGTTTTGGACAAACCATTGGTATAGGTCCAAATTAGTGACCTTTACCAAGGGTTTGGCCAAAACTATTGGTATAGGTCCTATTTGTAATTGTAAACTATGTTTGATAGTATATGTAATACGCAACACCAAATTCAAACAAACAATGATTATTTAAATATGATCATTTTAACCTTTCCATTAAATTTTTGGATTTTTATATGATTAAATACTTTATAATATATATATATATATCCTAAAAATATTGATAAATTATTGGTAAATAATCAATCAATTTTTGGTAATGTCAAATTGTTCTTCAAAATATGCTTTCTTCAAAAATGATTTCTATTTCTTTCTAGGAAAAAAATATTATAATTATCTTATAAAAAATTTAAAAATTGTATTTGATAAAAAAACTCAATTTTCTTATATCATCATATCAAAATTGACTCAGGGTGAAAATTTGGGATTTTTTTCAAAATATAGATTTTTCAATAAATAGTGAAAAAAAATGTTTTTAAGTAAATTTGACATTTTTTAATAAATTAATAATTTAAAATTTAAATTAATGTTTTACTTTAATTTAAATTTAACATAATTATTATTTATTTATATTTAATTTAATTAATTACATTAAAATCATCTTCATACCATATGTTTGAATAAGTTTATTTTTAGGCTTGAAAACACATTTTTCTTAAAACTGTTTTTAAATTCATAATGTTTCTCCATTAAAATTAATTAAAATAAAACCTAATGATAAATGATTTAAATGAAATTTTTATATTATATATCTATTTTTATGAATTAAAATTCATATAATAAAGATTATTAATTAAATAGTTAAAGTAAAATCATATTTTCTTTAAAAAATGGGTTTTCTGGATACTGCTTTCCATCATACTTGTGGGTTTTATAGTAAATTAAATTATTCAACCTCTATGAATTGATTTTTATAAAATTTATAACATATTTTTAATCATCAAAATTAATATTATGTAATAATTTAAACTTAATTTTTGAACAATTTGAATAGTAACTGTGGTAAATGTTTATTTCCATAGTAAAAGAAAAATAGGTTAATTAAGGGTAAAAATAATTTAGAAAATAATATAAATAAAGTGACACAAATAATATGAATATTTATATTTAATTTTCATTTAAATAGTTATTATATTTTTTCTTTATTGTTCTTACTTTATAAATGATTAAGTAATCAGCTTGTCAATGATTATATTTTGATATGATAAGATACAAATTATATTTTTGAGTAATATACAATTTCAATTAAGAAATTCCGTTTGATGAATTAATGGATTTTTGAAAAAAAAAATTATTTTAATAAAATATTATTTTTATATTATTATTTTAAAATTTAAATGATAATATAATTTTCATGATGTCAAATTTAATTTCTATAATGGCTCAAAAACTGTTGTTGTCAAAAAAACCCAGCATTCCTCAATAAATATATATTATATTTTAAAATTTAAAATTCATATATTTAAAAAAATTATAAAATAAATATTATTTTTGGAATCAGCATGTTAAAATTATCCAATGGTGAATTTTTCATAATTTTCTAAGTCAAATTTTCAGGTAAAAATTAAATATGGTATAAATATATAATGTGTATTATGACATCATAATGACCAAAAAGTGATGTAGTAAATAATATAAATGTTACCCATAACAAAATATATGTTTCCAATTTAAAAAAATGTTATTTTTAGATTATTTTATTAATGTTATAATACCATTATGAATCTTCCAAAATTAATATTATATTTTAAGGTATTAAAATCATTTCTTTATATACATGACTCACTTCCACATCAAAAAGGCTATTATTTTAATAATTTATAACCTTTTCCTTATAAAATAATTAAAATCAACCATTTTAGGAAGAAATCATTGGCAAAAACCATGGTAATTTTAGTGGTTTTGGTTATTTTATTATAAAGAGTCCAAAATCTATGTTTGGGAAATAGTAAAGAACTTCCCTCTCTTTTACTACATCAAGCCATCCATTCTCCCATTACTCTTCACTCAAAACAATAGATCACATAATTACTCTTCCCTAACCTCTCTATATTCCTCCCAAGTTTCTCTCAATCTCTCAAGAATCTCCTCTCAAGCTTTTTGAATCACCCTCTCATGGTAAGGGATCTCCCACTCTCCTTTTAATTCAATCACCTTTTTTATGTTATGCATCTTAATTTACATTTTTTCATGTTTAGGGTATGTTTTTATACATCCATATTAATAAAAAATTTATTTCCATGTGATGAGATAATCATTTTACTCTCATTAATCCCTATCATTAACCTTTATGTATACCTCTTACCATGCTGAAATTTAGAAAGACATTTCTCTCTCCTAATTTTCATTCAACCACCTTCTTTTTATATATCCTTTTGAGTATAAATTGGTTATTTTTTCATGTATTTATAATGATCCATATACTTTAAAATTTATTTTATAATAATGAGATTCCATTTATCCCCTCTCATTATACCATTTACCTAAGTCGTTACCATGCAAAAATTTATTAAGGGATCCTCTCATTTTCCTCTTTATTCAAGAATATTCATTATCCTATGCCTTTCATCTCCATTTCTTAAAGTTGGGATATGTTCTCCTATATACCCCATACTTCCCATATTATGAATAAATGATGACATACTCTCATTTACTCTCATTAATCCCTCCCATGAACATTTATGCTCCCCCGTTATACTGTCGAAATTTCACTGTGATTTTTCATGCCAAACAAATGTGTACTGAATACCCATACCCATTTCCTATCAAATTGTTTTCACATTTATGCTCTCATAATTATTTTTAGGGACTTACATTTATTTATTCCACACTCCATAAACATGGAATAAAATGTGATCAAAAATGATTCCATGTTGTATGATCTATGTGGAACACTTATGCATGTGAATGGAATGAAAGTGATGGATGCGCTCAGAATTATATAACGCTCCAATGCATTGGGTAATATTTTACTCTCATGTGATGTCACACAATGGATTGGGTATTTAACCTAATTCATCATGGTAATTTTTACACCATGATGTATTTTTGGTTATCCTTGACTTATGTTTATGATTCCATGTTTAAAGTTGTCACAATTCCCATTATTCCTTTATGTTAACATGTTATATCATGCCTTATTGTTTATATTTTTGATTCTAACCCCTTTTATGTCCCACTAAAATGAATATTGACTATCATGTAATGATTACTTAATGTTATGAATTGTTTATTATCTTACTGGTCTTTATATATCACCCCTTTCTTCTGTATTTCACCAGGTTATCCCATGTAGTTTTAAGTACGATGTAATTTTATGCTCTTGTTAAGGATGTTTTCAATTATTGAAATGTAACCCATATTTTAAGTTGTTATATAATGTACCTAATTCCCAAAGACACTATACTTCATGATCTTTCATGTTATATTATGTGTAATATTAGGTAATAAATCATGATTTAATGTGTAATAAAGGAAAGGGTTTTAATAGTTGTTATCAAAGGAAGGTTTAGTTATTTTTTTATTAGGATTAGAAAACTCTAGCGAAAGCCTTAGGGATAAGACTAAAAATAATAAGGAATACCAAACTTTTGTTAAAGTAAAAAAGCAATTGGTTTCCAAGAAAATATATTCATGTATGGATTCTACAATTATATGTGTCTTTGAAACATATGTACATAGGGGTAAAACCCAAAAACACCGCATTGTGCAAGACTTGGTCGGGAACTAGTTCAAGAAAACGAGCCTTGTTGAACACCTGGTTTGACACTCCCAGGAGATATTCTTTCGTAAATTAATGAGGTAATTCTAAACTATTATTAAGGTAAAAAATAATTCACATAAGATTCTATGTTAGTAAATAGATAATGGATAACTTAGATTGAATCCTAGAAATTCATAAGTTAAGGACTACATGTCATTTATAAGTTATCCCTTTAATGTTAATTAGATTCATGTTTTTATTTTTAATAGTTTAAAAGTACTCATCCATAATTTTATATATATTCTCATTAATGGATGGTAATAGAAATAACCAAGTAAATAAACAATGTGATGGTAAATTCGATGAATGTCCAAATGGGACGCCTAACACAACAATAGCTCAAGTTAGATATTGTGATTATGACATACCATCTATAAAAAACAAATTAGAAAATATCACATAGTTGTTTTCCCAAATAAATAAAATAAGTATAGGATCAAATCTTAAGTAATTTCATCTAATAAAGGTGATAAAAGAAATAATATTAAATTTCCTGCATGTCAATAATTTGGAAAGAATCACCAAGGGAAATGCCATAAAGGAACTCGAAGGTGTTTTAGTTTTGGAAAAATAAGGAATAAAGTATCTAGTTTCCATAAAAGATTAATAGTAATATAGAATAGAATATATTACATCCTATGAAACCCATTTTTTTCAATGTCTTATGTTTGGAGGATATATGCTTTATCCATGTCAATTACCTAATCCAATGGTTAAATCATAGAATAAGGAAGGACCTACGCTATAAAAATTATTGATGTGCAAGGATTAAAGTTTTTATGTATTTATATTGTATGACCATGTTGTAGAAGTAGTATATCAATGACATTCTATATATAAGAATCATCAAACATCTTAGGATTTTTATATAGTAGTTAATCTTTAATGATTTGAAATATATATTTAATGGTACTGATAAACTATAAAATTGATTTAATGATAAAGTGGTATTTTAGAAAACACGTGATTTAGGGATTGATAACACTTAATATTTATTTGATGTATGGATAATCCTAAAGATTCATAGGGTGATATGTCTAATTCTAATCTTTAAAATCATTGATACCACTTTTGAATATTTATTTAATAGAAGTTTAGTATGATATTCTGGGAAACATATTGCATGATCAAACCATTTTGATTGTAAGGTGATTAATGATTTTTTAGGAGATGATTTTTTTTTACTTAATGTATATATACCCATTAGGGTAATTTGAGAATAATTATATTATGTTTTTTTAGTTTTAAGATGAAGATAATGAGAAAAAAAATGTGTTTAAAACATTCTTTAATTTTTAGGTTATTAGTGTTATATATGGGTATTTATTTAAGGAATGATCTATGTTAAAACATTGGTATTATTTATGAAATTTTAGATATTAATATATTAGGTTTTATTCATTTTAGTGTTATATTACTTTATGATAACCATTTTGGATTTAGTAAACATAGTAGGAATAGATTTTTATTCTTTGGTGTATTATGTTATCCATTAGAGGTTTATTCTAGTAATTCAGGCATAAAAAATCATCTTGAGTTCTGGTTATTTGGATAAAAATGAGATTTTAGTAGAAATTGATTAGGGGATGAAATTATAATTGTCAAAAAAGTTTATTTCCTTATATTCCTTGTCTAGATGATAAGGTAATTACTTAACTCTATTAAAATAACCTTGAAACAATTTTTTTTTCATATTTTGATCATTTCTGATAAATTAATGGTCATTTTACCCATCACAGATTTGTGGTTTTGTGGCCATTGAATTTATTTGAGCCATGTTCTCTATCAAACTATATTAGTTATTTGTTGTTAGTTTTCTATTACATTCCTACTTTTTTACTTCCCACTATTGTTCTCTTACTTAGAAATATTGTTATGTGATAACCTTCTTACTTCCCTCTCTCTTTTCAGGTGGATGTTTTATTAACCCTTTTTAAGGTGTGGGTTTTCAATAAAGATATTTTAAAGTGTAAAAAAAATTCTTATGGAGTTCATTTTTATATTATGATGTTGAAATTTATTAAAGTGTGGAATAATGCAATGCCCTGATTTTGTTAAATAGAAAACTGTGTTCGATAGTGTATGTGATATGCCACACTTAACCCAAACAAATAATGATTATTTAAATATAACAGTTCTAACATTTCCACTAACTTTGTGTATATGTGTAGGATTAACTTATTAATGAAATATATATATATATATATATCTCATAAATATATTGATAAATTCTAGTAAAACAATCAATCAATTTTTGGTAATGTCTTTTTGTTCTTCAAAATAAGTTTTCTTCAGAAATGATTTGTATTTTTTGTGAAAATATATTATAATTATTTTCAAGAACATTTAAAAAAATTATTTTATAAAAAAACTCAATTTTTTATATTATTATATCAAAATTAACTTAGGGTAAAATTTTAGGTTTTTTCAGAATATATAAATATAAAAAATATTTTTTTTATGTAAAATTGTTGTTTCTTTTGATAAATTAATTGATTTAAAAGTAAAATTATTATAATAATTTTATTTCAAGGTAAAATAAGTAATTTTTTATTTATAATTAATTTTATTACTTATATTTAAACCATCTTTATATTGGATGTTAGAATAATTTTACTGTTATACTTGAAAACACGTTTTTCTGAAAACTATTTTAAAATGTATTATGTTTTTATGTGATAATTAATTAAAATAACTCCTAATGAGAAATAATATAAATGAAATTTTTATATTATATATCTATCTTTATGAATTTAAATTCATATAATGAAGATTACAAGTTATAGAGTTAAAGTAAAATCATCTTTCTCTTAAAAAATATATTTTTCAAAAAACTACTTTCCATCATACTTGTTGGTTTTATATTAAATTAAATCATTCCTCTAAATTTAATTTATTTTGATTAAAAATAATCCATATTTTGAATAATTATAAATAATATTAGGTAATAAGTTTGACTTAGTTTTTGAACAATATGAATAGTAATTGTAGTAAACATTAATTTCCATGGTAGAAGGAAAGGAGGATAATTAAGGGTGAGAATAATTTAACAAAGACTTGAAAAAAAATTAATACTAATAGTATGAATATAAAAATTTCCTTTTAATTTAAATAATTCTTATATTTATTCCTTAATTTTTTTACTTTATAAATGATTAAGTAATCAGTTTGATAAAAATTATATTCTTATATGATACAACTCAAATTATATTTTTGAGTAATATGCAATTTCAATTATGTCATTCCTTTTGATGAATTAATGGATTTTTAAAAAAATTATATTTTTAAAAAAATTATTATTAGATTGTTGATGATAAATATAAATGATAATATAATTTTTATGTTGTCAAATTTGATTTCTATAATGGTTCGAAAACTATTATTATCAAAAAAACCATAATTTCTCAATAAATGAAAATTCTATTGAAAAAGTGAAAATTAATGTATTTATAAAATTATTTTGATAAAATAAATATTATTTTTGTAATCATCACATTGAATTTTTCCAATGGTTAATTTTTTATAATTTTCCTTGACAATCAAATTTTCAGGTAAAAATTAAATTCGGTATAAATATTTAGCATGTATTATGACATCATAAGGACCCAAGTAATATAATAAATTATATAAATGGAATAAACGACCAAAAATATGTTTAAAATTTAAGATAATGTTATTTTGAGATTATTTTATTAATTTTATAATTCCTTTATGAATCCTCTAAAACCTATATTATATTTTATGGTTTTGAAATCATTTATTTATAAACATGATTCACATATATATTAGAAAGAAAATTAATTTAATATGTTTGGACCTTGGCCTTATAAAATAATTAATACCACCCCTATTTGGAATAAACCATGGGATAAATCATGGTAATTTTTGTTGTTTTAGTTATTTTATTATATAGAGTCCAAAACCAATGTTTGGGGAATAATAAAGAATTATGCTCTCTTTTCCTATATAAACCCACCCAAGCTCTCATTCCTCTTCACTCAGAAACAATGGATAATTTCCTTAGTATTTACTCTCCTCTATAGATTCATCCCAATGTTTTTCCAATCTCTAATGTATCTCGTCCCAAGATTTTGGAAGCGCCCTCTCAAGGTTAGGGATATCTCACTCTCCTTTTTATTCAAGCACCTCTTTTATGTTATGCCTCTTAATTTACATTTGTTCATGTTTGGGGTATGTTGTTATCAATCTCTGTTACTCAACATTCTATTTCCATGTGTTTATAAACCCCTTTCAACCTCATTAATACCTTTCACAAACCTTAATGTACACCCCTTACCATACTAAAATTTAATAATAGATTTCTCTATCCTCATTTCCATTCAAGCACCTTCTTTGTATGTAGCCTTTTTAATCTCAATTAGTTATGTTTTCATGTATTTATAAATAACCCTATACTGTATAATTTATTCTATAATAATATTATTCCATTTATCCCCTCTCATTATAGCATTTACCAAAGTCGTTACAATGCCAAAATTTAGTAAGGGGTCCTCACATTTTCTTATTTATTCAAGTATCTTCATTATCTGATGAATGTTATCTCCATTTACTAATATAGGGATAGGTTATACCACATCCACCTTACCTCCCTTATTGTTTATAAATTATGATATGCCCCATTTCACTCTCATTAATCCCTCCCATTAACATTTATATTCCCCTGTTATGCTGCCATAATTTCATCATCATTTTCCATTCCAAACACATGTGTAGTGAATACCCATATCCATTTCCTAAAAAAGGTTTTTAACATTCATGCACTCATAATTATTTTATTAGGGACTTTCACGTGTTTATTCTATACTACTTAATCATGAAATAGAATTTTGTGAAAAATGATTCCATTTTTTTATTTATGTGTCATACTTATGCATGTGATTGAAATGAATGTGATAGGTTTTCTTGAAATTATATAATGATCCAATGCATTGGGTAATGTTTTATTCTTTTGATATGTCACACAAGTTATTAGGGATTGAAACTAATCCATCATGGGAATTTTTCCACCATTATTTATTGATAGTTAACCTTGGCCTATGTTTACGATGCCATGTTTAAAGTTGTTACCACATTTCTCATGTTTCCTTTTTGTTACCATGATATATGATGCATTATTGTTTATATTTATGATTATAACCCCTTTTATGTCCCATTTAAATGAATATTTTATAACATGTAATGATTCCTTTATATTATTCATGGTTTATTACCTTACTAGTCTTTATAAATCATCCATTTATTATGTGTGTCCTCAGGTTATCCCATGAAGTTTTAAGTATGGTGGAATAGAGATATAGACTCAGTTTCAAGTTGTTATGTAACGTATGAAATTCCCAAATACATTATACTTCACAATATTCTAGGTTTTATTATTCATAATATTATGTAATAAATCATGATTTAATGTATAATAAATAAAATATTTGTCACAATTTTCTTATAGTTATTATTGTATATACACATTATAATATCTCATATTTATAGAGATGGTAATAATACTATTGATGTTCTTTAAATAAGTTAGTTTGGGAAAAAATTTCTTTCTGGTCCTTTTCCCTCATAGAAGAATTTATATAGCTCCATTACTCTAAAATTTATGGTAACATTTACTCACATATTCATCACTCACTATTGTATCCATTTTCCGCATTATATTTAATTTAATAGGTGTGTGCCTCTTGACCTGATTCCTTAACCCTTTGTGATTAAAGAATGTTTTTTATTTTTTTAAATTAAAATAAATATTTTAATAGTAATAGGTCGATAAAATGAAATAGTTATAATATGAACAATTAAATTTTCTAGGATGTTGTTAAAATTATTTAATGTTAAAAAATGATATTTTTTCAAGAACTGTTTTCTTATGTATTTTGTATTTTTATCTTGATAAATTAAATTGATCACTTTTAAATGATGAGTCAAATTTAATGTCTTAATTTATAAAAAATAGTTTTTTATTTTTTTAGTAATTGATATGAAATAATATTAAGAACACTTAATGTTTGAGAAGTAATTTTTCTATAAAAATTATATATATATATATTATGTTTTCATTTAAAAGATAAATTTCTTATATTTATAAAATTAATTAAATTTTTTTAATCATAATTTTTAATCAGTGCATAAAAAACAGATAATAAGGCCGATTTCATTTTTAGTCATAAAAATAATTTTACAAGGTACAAATTAAGTAACCATGGTAAAGGTAAAATGATGTAAAAAGGGTTTAAAAAAGTGGTAAAGACTTAAAATAACATAAAAATTTATCTCTAAATGAGTGGATGATGAATTTCTCAAACAAAACTTACCCAACTTTCCTTATTTTCCCACTTTGTGTTCACTTGGAATTTAAAATAAAAACCTTACACATTTTGAAATAAGTATTTGTGGAAATTACACTCAAAACACAACTATAAGGGACCCCTCCTATACCCCTCAAAACCCATTTATTTGTCTCTTAAATACCATACTATTTTTCCTCTAGAAAACTTCTTATAGATTTTGGGTAGATTTTAGTCCTAAGAAGGAATCCTAAATCCTTTATTCCAAAGGAACCTATATTGAGCAGGATCGAATTCATCAAGTAAGTATCTAAGTTATTCTCTAACATTTTCAATTACCTTCTAATATCCAAAATTTATTAATATTATTCTCCATAATAAAAAATACTATATTAGAACCATTATAATTTTTATAAAATGATACTAATACTATATAACTCTAAACTCTTACTCATTCACTAGTATAGAATGATCATGTTTGGGTTTTTTTAACCACCTAAAATAATGTTATTATACCAACATCTTCATTTTCACCATGAATAAGTATCATAATCTCAATAAAAGTAATATATGATATTATATATTAATATATTTCATGAATACGGTTCTATAAGGGTGACATAAAAATGAAAAAAAAATTATAATGTTCCACATGGTTATTGGTAAATTACCAAAAACATTCTCATCATAAATTCCATTCTCAAGAACCATACTTATAATTTCCATCATATGAAAATGGTAATGAAAAAACTCATTTGAATGAAATTATTAAAATACCTTGAATAATAATGTAATAATGAACTTGTTATAAAATAATGAGGATAAAAAACTCAAATATGAAACTTGTATGAATTGATCAAAATCTTTGAAATATGATAATGAAATAAAAAATAACTAAGAGATACGTGTGTAATGAATTATTATAATTAAATCATATAAATGGTAAATTTTTTAATAGAGAGGGGTAAGTCCTCTCTTGTTTTTTTCAATCAAACTAATACTCTTATTATTCTGGGCAGAAGAAACCCATTATATGATCTGTAGACCCAGTGGGTATGAAACCCCATGACAAGTCCAAATATGACATGAAATCCCTAACCCATAGTCTGAAAATTCCTCATGCTCGATTGTGACTTAAGACTAAGACCACCATGAACCTACTATAAACCAGCCACTGGCAGGACCACCTCCCATAGAGTGGGTCATCGTCTATCACCGAAGTCAATCCTCATCATCATCATGGAATTTACATTATCTTTTATTTTTGGGGGGGAATATTTTTCCTCCTTGTCCATATTTTTTATTTTGTTTTATGTATGTCCTTAACTCTAATTATATGGTTACTTAAGGTATTTTTTTATTATACTTAACATTATTTAAAAATATAATCTTCTATTAATATTTTTGATATGATTCTTTTCTACCAACTTTGACCTTAATTATAAATTCTAAAAGAAATATTATTTTTATACATTTTTCTTATCAATTAATTTTTTCATATTCTTCATTGGTATTATTTAAGAAACTCCGTATTCATGTTTTCATGGTTTTCTAAACAAATTTTTATTCCCCTTTTAAAAAATGTTTTCTACTAAAATAAAATATATAAAAAATATAAAATGTATTTCTTATTCTTTCTCAAAGTATATTTTAATTCTATTATAAAAGTATTTTTTATCAATGTCATCATCATTTAATTTTTACTATGTTTTACGATGAATATTATTTAATGATATCATCCACCTTATTTCTCTAAATGTCTTGTAATAATTTCTTGTAGAAGTTTTCTTGGAACCTATTTCTTTCCCATAGGTTAATTAAGTTATGATAGAATTAAGAATGTTTTCATGTTTATGTGTAACATATATATATAGTTTATCATTATGTGATGGGTGAGTCTATAATATCCCTCCAATACATTGGGTAAAATTTTATATCTCATGAGATAGTATAGGGCATAGGTGGTTAGCCCATGTCCAAAAAATTTATGGGACATTGTTGGTTAGCACAAGTGTAAAAAGGTTATGGGAAATGGGTGGTTAACACAAATCTACTATATTATGGGAAGGTGGTTAAAATAGTCCATTATTATATGAATGTCTTGGTGATTATCGTTGAAATATTTTATGATTATTATGATTATGTTTATTCCATATTCTTTTTCCTGTTTTATGTTTTCATATCTCATGACTATCAACTCATTTTTTTACACTCTTATTAATTATATATTATTTTAATTCAAATTAATATGTAATGACTCATGATTTATTAACTATGTTTTTTTAGGTATGATTAAATTTTGTTATGTACCTTGATTATATTCTCATACCCACATAATCATATAATGTTCACTTATGATCTTCAATTGATATATTTAATGTTTACTCTTTATGAGAATCTGAGCTCGCCCTTTATTATGTTTTCATTACATAGTTTATAATGAAGAGTATTGTGTATGATGTGTATAGAAGGTAATTTAGTGAAAAGAAAAATTTTAAGAGGTGATAAAAATATTGTAAAATAATTTTTTCATGTATCTAATATCCAAAGACATTGAACTTATAGGTTCTGGGGTGTGATTTATTTTGAGATATAAAGATTAATCATGTAAAATGATATAATATATGTGTATAATCCAACTCATTAGGTATAATCCTTGATCCTTCCATAAATTTACTCATATGATCATAACATACTCAAGGTCATGAAAAAACTCGGGCTAAGGGAATCTAATTGTTATATTTTTCTCTCTCTATAATTTTGTTCTCAGGTATTCTCATGCTCGTTTTGGTAACCTCTATTGACATTAGCTGAAGAAGATAGGGTAGGGATTCATAGTTCCTTATCTAGAACATGGTCACCCAAATTTGGTAATTATTTTGATGATAGTTTATTTATTATTTAATATATGAGCACTTAGAAACTAATAGATATATTTTAAGGTCTTATTGGTTGTGTTTTAGTGAGTTTTATACTCACACCCTACACATTCACCTTGGTGGATGTACAAACATTTGTAAGGGTAAGACAAATATGAAAGATAGTTCAGTGGGGATGTATTGATAAGAAAAATGGAGGGGAGTATGAGGAATTGTACTTTTTATATCTAGTAGGTATACCTTTAGTGGTTTATTCTTTTACATTTTGGTCAATATATGATCGGCTACCTATGGTGATCTTTTTCTTATTATTGATATATGATCATAACATGGATTATTATTTTTTCATTAAATTGTTATATTATTTACATGGTTCCAATTTAATTTTTATTCCATATTATTTCATGGTATAGTTTATATGTTTTATGTCTTTTTTATGAAATGGGTATGATATCTATTTTATGGTATCTTCATTGTTTATATTAGACCCTCACTATAATTCATGATCCTCTGGAAAATGAGGTGGTGCACCTATGGCCTTGTAACACTCTAGATAAGAGTATAAAACTCATCATGGGTGTTAAAAACTATAATATAATCTCTACATAGTCTCCAAACCCAATGTAAATAGATTATCGACCATATTTTCCTAAAATGTTATTTTGGAATTAGAATGGTTTTTTACCTTTTTCAATTTTTTTAGAGGATAATTTTTTGTCTTCTAGGTTGAACCATTTAAAATATTATCATTTTTATTAATACTTATTATTGAATTGAAGGGATTAATTTCATCGAATTTAACATGAATGAACTCTTTAACAACTATAGATTATTTATCAATAATTATAAATTTTTTGTTTTTGGTAGATTAATCGATAAATATCATTATATAATATTTTAAAACAAATTTCACATAATTATCCTTATTTTTTAAAATATTTTTTTTACATCCAAAAACATTTAAATAAATTACCTCAAGTTTTATATCATTATAAAATTCATAAATTATTTTATAGAATTTTTGTCTAATTAAAATTTTATTAATTTTATAGCAAGTGTTGTTTACAACCTTATCCAAAAAAATATGTTGGAATATTATATTCAATTATAATTATTAAAACATTTCTTATAGAGATTTAGTTTTCCATTCAATAATTTTATTTTGAACGAAATTTTGGGATAAAATAAATATGTTTATAGTAATATAGTTTTTATTGATTATAATGTTAAAAATCTTTATATTATTATATATGATGACACTAGGTTGTGATTATTTTAGTATTATTTTCATTTATGGAATTTTTAAAATTTTTTGAAAATGAATGACATGACACCATTTATCAAAAACAAAAAAAATACAAAAAAATCATTAAAGTCATCTATTATATCCAACACATAATTTTTTCCATCGATATCAGTAGTCCTTATATGAATAAAAAGGTATAAATTTTTTTAATATAAATGTTTTACTGGTGGATATTCGATTTTAATATTCAAATGAAAAACCATGATAAATTAAATTTAGTAGTCCAGATGAGACTAAAAATCTCAAAATGTGTATAATTATTTCTCATTAAACATGCATAAATAATATTTTTATTAAAAAAAAATTTGGAAGATCATAAATAATTTTTTTTTAGATATTTTTTTCAAAGAATAAATATTTAAATTAAGTAATCTTATATTATGAAATAGGTATTGAATAAAATACTTTAAAACATTTAATATACTGACTGAAAATAGATTGTGTATCTACTATATAAATAATATTAGTTATATGGATAGTAAAAACTAGTCTATAATTATTAAAAATAGAATATGCATTATTCCCAAATTTAATATCATTAACATCATAAAAACCAATAAATAATTAACTATTAATTATTTAATCCATCATTTTTCATAAATTCATAAATAAAAATATATTAATTATTACAAAATTCACTAATTAGAATTATTTTTTCCTTTGGAAGTATCCTCAACGTTGATTACACCTTCATTCACTATAGTGGCCCAAGACTTAATCACGCTTTATTTCATAATTATTATCATATATTTCAATAAATACCATCAAAGGATCCCAAGGTATAAATTATTTGGATGATTATATGTATAAATATAACATCTTAAACATAAAAACAACATATTAATTTAAAATTTTATATAATGATCCTAATTCCCATAGACATTCTAAGACTAAATATGATACCTTAAGGAAATAGATAAGGAAAAGGGTGAGCTAAAAATCCCATTAAGGGAATAAAAATATAAATATAACATAACATGAAAATCAGGAGGCATAACATGACATCATAAATGGAATGACCATATGAATGAAGCCATGAAATAATAAAATTAAGGAATATGATCTTATAATCATAAGCATGTGTCAACAACATAAATTTAGACATCATAATAATATATTAAGGATAAACACCAATGAAACATAACATAGGATTACCACCATAGTATTCATCATATTCTTAGGTTAATCATTCCCAACACATAGTATTCTTAGGCTAACTACCTGTGCACCATACATAATGTGCTTAGGATAACCACTCACACACCATACAATGTATCTCATGTGAAATTAACATTACCCAATGCATTGGATTTCTATAACATACCCACCCACCACATCATAATGTGTACATTATTATGTGTCCCAAAAGATAAAATAAACCATATATAAATATTAAACATGATCAAACCCATGAGAAATAAGTGGGGTTCATAATTTTGATTTAAGGTATAACCATAGAATAAATCGTAGGGATTTCCAAAAGAAGGATTTAGATCATTTTGAAAATTAATAATTTAAAAAGGAACATAGAACTTTAACATGGATTTATAATATAAAAAATCATGATAAGAATCTTGGAGAATAAATAATAAAAACATACCACTTGGGTAAAGCTTTATGAAATAAGTAAAGGATCTTTTTAAAGAAAGAAATAACATATTATTTTTCATAAAATAATAATTTAACTAAGAGTTTTATCTATAAAATAATGAGTTGTTTTAGATTTTATTAATGTTTTGAAAACATTTTATGTGGGTTATTCTTAGCATAATATAGTAAATAGGAAAGTTCCCTTTAATTTGAGTTTACTTAAAAATGGAAATTTCGAAGGGAACTAAAAACAAGTATAATCCCTAGAAATGGAAAATTATTTAAATAGGTTTATATGTAAGGAAAATATATAAAAATTGGGGAAGTTAATGATAATAATATTTCATAAAAAGGATAAAAAGAAAGAGAATTTATAACTAACAAATAAAGAAGGTGGTATGGAAGATCTCTTACGGTTTATGATGCATTTTAATAAAAACCCATTGAAAGATATATAGATTGAAGTTGGAGTTAAAATAAAATAAATAAATTTAATAAGTTATATTTAATATCTCATTGTTAGTATATACACCATTTAAAATAAATTATGTTCATAAAAGAAAATGTGTCACAAAGAAGAAAATTTTCAGATGAAACCCTTACGGCTTTAGTAATTTTTGAATCAAAATTCATTAGAAGATTAAAAATAATAGTTTTATATAAATACCAAGAATTAAATATTTTATTATTACAAAATAAATTATTGGATAGTATATATACAATAGATATAAGAAATTGGTGTATAACATTAAAAACATGTCTCAATGAAGAGAAATTGAGAAAAAAACCTTACATATTCCCATTAAAAGATAGGGCTTGTAATTGAACCACAAATACCATTATTAAAGTATAATTCATGATATTATATCTAAAATAGGTAGTATATACTCCAAATAAATGAAATTAGGTACATAATACAAAACATGTATCAAAGAGAGGACTTTGAGATGAGAACTCTTACCTTATGTCTGAATGCACTCGACGCTTGAAATTATCTTCCTGAATAATTAAAATATGTTCATTAGATATATAACCAATAACCTTATAAATAAAATTATCTATTTATATAAATAACATGACCCTAGTAGCATAGATTCTATGGTTACTTTATTATATTAGCACTAGATATAAGGAATTGCATCCTGAAGGACCGAATAGTTTAGCTGTCTTGGTAAACTTGATACATTCTTGAATATCACATTACAATTGAAAAATATAAATAAAATATATTATTTATTTGATAAAATAATTATTCCATTTATTATCTCACCATATATCAATCATAATACACTTTCTGAAATCTTGGGGAAAGGAAACATAAGAATGGTGACAGATCTAATGCTCAGTAAGGGTATGTGCATAGTGGATTCTGTCATGAATAAATAAGGCATAATTAATATGACAAGTTAAATACCTGAAACACATGTTTTTTAATCAATAAATTGAAAATGATAAGTAATATGGAAGTAATAAATACTGATTAAATAGTTTCATATCAATTATCACTTTAGCTTGAAACTTATCCATGGATATTCTAACTAATTGAATAATCCTATGGACATCAATAACTAATCTCATAATAAGGTAATTCATAATTCCAGACATTATAAAAATAAAAAAATGGTTAATAAATTGTCTATACATTAAGGCCTTATTCCAACATATATTACAAAAAATGGTGAAGACCTTGGCCAAATTCCCCAGCTAGTTTGTCTCATGAGACCAACGATGCATCAAGGGGCTATAGTAGGCCCTGCCCGTCACTTACATCAAAAGTTGAAAATTTCTATTAGAGAACCATAAACAAAAAGACCATAAAAATTCAAGGAGTTTAAAAATAATATAAAATAATGTAATAATCTCAAATAAGGCCAGAAATTTAGGAATAAAGGAACCCAAGCTATAAAGGGAAAGGAAATGAGTATCTTGAGCGCCCCAAGAAGAAAGAAAATATATAACTTTGTTACCTTCATTCCATGTGTGTATCATCATGGTCCAATTATTTATAATGTGATTACTTATCTGTATGTGATATATAAGGGACCATGGGATCTAATAATTATTATAAAGGGCATTATGGATGATCAATGAATCCATTCCCATTGATTCTAGAAGCAGGTTCTTATCAAGTAAGAGTTGAATCCCATTGAACATTATGTAGGAATAATCTATGAGGGTGTCACCATTTTCATATGCAACAGTTTATTACATGATGTCTGAACCACTAGATTCACAAACTACACTTCTTTCTATCATGTGGGTTCACATGATATATCCATCAGTATTCAGTTTCAGGCCATTACTGGGTGTATCTATTTAACCCATTTTCCCTGTGAAGATAGGATATGAATGGAGGGAGATTAGGATATTCTATTTATGAACATTCTTATGGAAGGATATTTATCCCAACTCTTCATGTGAATCCCTAGATCAACCTCCATGCTCTGTGATCTAGCCACCAGTGTCAACCACGAACTCAAAACACCCTAAGGATGTGAATTATTCCTAAAATTCCTAATACACCAATGTATTCCTCATATTAAACGGTAGAAACATAATAAACATAAAAATTCATATTAAAAAACTAACATACAAAATTTTAAAAAATTCTATAATAAACAAACATAACCATAAACCATGAAGAGTAATATGGTAAACGATATCAAAATAGTACATACATAGTCAAAATGATCATAAACCATATAAATAAATAAGTTGGATGGTATTATTACAACATATCCCCAATAGAGCATAAGTAAAATAATGTTTTTTCATTAATGAATATAAATACTATAAAAATTTCATTTAAAACATTCTTGAGGAAAATACACTTTTTGATTTGAAAATCACTTTTATAAACTAAAAAAATAGATAATATTAAAAAGATATTCTTTAAAAATAATCTTGTAAACTTTTAAAATAATATTCAAAAAAATGGGTGATCATGACAACATTTATTTATGCACATGTTGTATAAGTTTAAAAACATTCTTTTCACCATATTATAAAAAGGATAAAAAGTACCTCATTCATAAAATGAAAAGAAGATTCATTTCAAACCATTATGTAAAAAGTCAAAAATGGGTAAAAATATATTTAATAAATCATTTGGATAATGTTAAAAATAATTTTTAAAACATTTTTAGGAAACATGGATATGGAAATAAAATGATTTTCTATTGAAAGTTGGATTTTTTTTAAACATTTTCTCAATCATTTTATGTACCAAAGAGAAGAAAATGGTATTATTACATTAAAATTTCCTTAATAAAAAAATTAGAAGAAATATATTATGTTTATGATGTAAATACCAAATAATTCCCCTAAGGGAGACTTGAAAAAAAACAATCTCGAATAGTGATGAGATGGTGAAATAAACCCTTACCGCTTTAGTAAATTTTGAATCATAAGTCCCATGAAATAAATAACTTTTAATGGAAATTTAAATACCATGAAGATAAATATATTCATGATATAACATATAAAATGGTTATTATATATACCACACAAAATAAATAATTGTTTAATATGTCATATGTCTTAGAGAAGTAAAAGTGAGACAAGAAACCATTACAATGATCATACTGTTGGAGAGGTGATTGATAAATGAATTTATTATGTGTATAAAATGTAAAACCACATAAAATAATTTTAAATAAATAATATTAAAATCAAAATTTATTACACTCATAATCTTATAATATCAATGATGGTGAAGAAGTAATGTAACCCATTAAAAAGAAATCGAGTTTTAAAACCCCTTACCACTTGGTAACTTTCAAGTAAAAACACTTTGGATGTAATAATTCAATTTTAAACTTTAAAATATCATTAATTATGAATTAATAATGATATTACATGTAAAATAGGAAGTATATACACAATATAAATGTAATTAGGTGTGTAATAATAAAATATGCCACAATGAAAGAAAATTGAGGCGAAAACTCTTACCACTTGTCTGATTTCATTCATATGTGTTTGAACCTCCTGTATAATAAATATAAATACATTATAAATATAATTAATAACTATAATAAAAAATATAATACCATATATTATTTTATTATAACTATTTATCACCCATTTTTTAATAATTCTTTATTAAAAACAATATTTCAGGTGATTACTGCTTCGTTTTTCATGTATGTTTTGGTTTGGTAGTTTAATTCCTTGTATATTTATCGTGGTTCCATAAACTCAAAAATACTAAAAATGATATAAATATAATATGTATTCATTATATAAGTATTTATAATCATGTATAATAGTTATATAAATAATAATTAATTACACCATTTAAGGAAATAATAGGACGTACGTATGCCTGAACATTGTTTTTTTTTACGGATAGAACAAAAGAAAGGTAAATAATAATTAACCTTTAAAGAAAAATTATTATATCATATAAATAATATATTTTCATAAAATACATCCATATTACCATCCATTTCAAAATTATATGAAAAAAGAATCGCATTACTTTATGGAGGTGGTAGTTCCCATGTACGCACGCGTAACGTTATCATTTTCCAATGGATTATAGGGTATTAGATTGGATTTTATATTATAAATAAAATCATAATTATGTAAAAAATATAATATATATAAATTAAATCCATAATTATATTCATTTGTTAAATGTGGTGATGGAAAAAAATTACATCGGTTCGTGAGGCGGTAGTCCTCCATACACACGATTGGGGGTTTCATTTCTCATTTGATAGAAGAAGAAATGATTATAGGTTATTACATTAACATAATAACTTCTCAATATATGTAAGATACTGGAGTTATTATTTTAGTATATTTTGATAATATTTTTAAGGATTTGGAATAAGAAATAAAATAGAAACAAAATCGATTAAGTATGTTACCTCTCTTCGAACGACCTCTTTAGGTTTTCACCAAAATCCTTACTAGAAGGGTTTTCTTATAAAAATAGGGACTATAGGTTGTGGTTAGGTATGTAAAGAAATTATTTTGGAAATTATTTTCCAATCCAAAAGTTTTTTTAAGTGTGGAGTGGATAGGATAGGGGTTTCCTTTTATAAGTGGGGGATGGGACATTCTTGAAAATCACTTAGAAATTTCCCATAAGAGTAGAAAATGATAAATTCATTCCCATACCAAATGCTTCCAAATGACCATAAATTCCAATTTTTTATATTATAAGGTTGAAATATGTACATAAAATAGTGTTTTTACAAATTTATTTGGAAAAAGTACCCTTATCTTTTAGTTTAAACCCCCTAGGTAAACATGTTTTAACCTTAATCGGTTTAATCAGTTTTTTTATTATTTTCACTATTCATTATGACCAAAAAATAATTTTACCTTATTAAAAAATATTAATTATAATATTTTGAAATATCAAATTCATATTAACAAATGTAATTCACAATATTGAGAATTTTTAATTTAAAGATGAACACATAAATCATGTCGAAAAACAGTTTTTCAATAAATTCATTTTTCAAGAATAGGATGATATTATATTAATTGTATGACTATTAATCATCATTATGTGGATTTATATTATTATATTTATATATATAATATATAAATTTAATTTAAATAATTTATCATTAAATATTATTTTAATTAATTAAAACGGTGGAACATTATTCATTTAAAAAAAGTTTTAAAAAAAATTGTGCTTTTAAGCTCAAAAATAAAAATTTAACCAAAATCAGGTATAATGTTGATTAAAGTTTCATTAATTATTTTAAATATAAATAAATAATAATTTTTTAATTTTAAATAAAATTAAAATCATAATGGTACTTTTAAATTACTTAATTTTTTATAAATAAATGCTAGTTTTATAAAAATCGATATTTTCACTATTTACTGAAAAATAACTATTTTTAGAAAAATACAGAAATTTCACCATAATATAAATTTTTTATAATGCATTAAAAATTTCATTTCATTTTATCAAATCTATTTTCTAAAACTGGAAAAATCTAATTGTATTATTTTCTCACGAAGGGGAGTAAAAATCATTTTTGATGACAATGTGTTTTTTTAAGAATAAATTGAATTTAACAATAATTGAGTGATTATTATCATTAAATATTCTTTGGTTATAAAATTTATATATATTTCATAGTTGAATTAATCTTATTCATACCAACCAATTCAATGGC
This sequence comes from Viscum album, assembly GCA_963277665.1. Taxonomy (NCBI): domain Eukaryota; kingdom Viridiplantae; phylum Streptophyta; class Magnoliopsida; order Santalales; family Viscaceae; genus Viscum; species Viscum album. The sequence goes on along the minus strand of OY728159.1, from coordinate 1,809,168,581 downwards.
TAGGTTATAACACTCATATTTAAATGATATATTTTGCAGGTCCTTTAAGTATGGTGTTGCATGTCATATATGTTATCGAACACAGTGTTCCTATTTTAAAATCTCAGGATGTTACAATTTATAATCCTCAATCATAATCATCCTATTCATCTAAATATTAGTTATTATTTACTTATTTTTAACCCCATCTATAAGTAATCTTTATCGCTTTCAACTAGTTTCATAAAATAGGTGTGGGTATCTATTATTTTTTAAAAGTCAATCATTATTAGATCATATAAGATGATATAAAATATGTTCCATGATATTTTATAAATCCATAATTTCATTCCACTATGGTTTTGGTTATAAACCATAAATATGAAATCAGTGATGATTAATGTTTGGTGATTCTTAACTAACGATAGGTGTTTTATTAATTAATTAGTTAAATGTTGATATAACTGACATCACACCTATCATGGGGTGTGGGAAAAAATTTATAATTTTTTCTAGTGCAACACAATAGCTGACCAAGGTTATATCACTTTATTATATTCATAATTTTCTAATTACTAATTACAATTCACCTACGAACTAATTTTTTTGTTTTTTTTTTTGCTATTTTATTAATACAATGGATTTTGAATTTAGATTGTCTTCTAAAATAATGAAAAATCATGAAATTATAAATTACTAGGCAATAAAAACTGAATGAGGTTATAGAATAAATAAATTTTTGTTTTAGGTTTTAGGTTTTAGATTTCAGTTCCTTACATTATTTATACTGGTTGATTAAATTTAGTTTTATAATTCAATTAGAAGTGTTTCATCACTTCGGTGGGTGTGGAAGCCATGAAGGAAACCTCTTCTGATTCATTCATCCTTCACAATGGTTAGATGCTTTAAAATGGTTCCTATGGTGATTGTCTATAGTGGAGAAGATGATCCTTGATGATCTTAGGCATAGAAAGTTGTAGGTGGGTTGAGCTTGAGCTTTTTAGGTGGTAGACATGGTGATATTTTTTGGTTTTAGATGGGGTGGGTCAATGAAATGCAATGGTAGTGGAAAAGAAAAGCAGTGGGCTATGTCTAATCAGGGTTGCGTGTCACCGAGATGGGATGACGTTGTTTCCTAAAATTATGAATAGTAACTAAGTGTGAGAGTCCCACATTGGAGGAGCAAGTAGTTTCACTACGCTTAATAAGTAAAGTTGTTCCATCCCCATATCAAAAACCCACTCCTAGGATGGGATCCCCATTACACTACACACACAAACTATGGTTCTTACCGACCATGTGCATCTCTTGTAGGTTTAGTATCACCCTATACATGCAGTCACCTTTGTGTGGGATCTCTCTACACCTTACTGCTTAGTAGGCCTCCCCATATGGCCTCCTTGGTCAGTTAGCCCTCTTGAGTGATAAGTGGCTTGGTGTACCATGTTGGTTGCAGTCTAACGAGTTAGATATTTTTTACTTAAAAAAATTAAAAATTCTTAATCAAAAATCCATAAAATAATCTTGAATAAAATAAACCATTAAAATCTAACAATTATATTATTTATTTAAAATTTACCATGTTTTAATAAATCATTGAATTACTTTGGAATATTCTTTGAAACCCATTGAAAATCATTAAGAAAACATTTAAAAGTATCCATGAAAAATGAGTTTCTTAAATACCACCACACTTAAACTATGCTTGTCCTCAAACATAAAATCTAAACATTGAATTTAAGAGGACACTAATTCTACCAATATTCAAATTTCAATGCATTTAAATAAAAAAAAATATTAATGGTAAACTGAATTTTCAAGTTATACACAAAATATCAATTTAATTTTTCAATAAAGAGATAACCAAATCTAGTATTTTACTTTTTTCCACTGAAAATGATGTAACTTCTTCTTTCATAAATTCAATCTCCTTAATTGGTTATTATTAAACATCCCCAATAATGATTTACCTCACTTTTGAATCTTTTCTCTCATCACTATAGATACAAATTCAGGTAGAGTTATGTTTATATCATGAGAACATGCTCAATATCCATAATCTTCCAAAGGAACTACTTTCTCCACCTTATAAAAATAGTCACATAAAATCATGGGGGCTTTTCAATAAAGGTTATAATGACTCTAAGGCTTAAGATTGGTAGGAATTTATTTTTACAAATTAATTCTCAAGGAGGGTTTTCTCTAGAGTAAGGTTCATGATATCAAAATTAAAAGCTCAATGAAATTATCCCCTTTAAATTGTAACAACTCCCAATTTCCCTAAAGAAATTAAAGGTCATGATCAAATAAATAATAATTAATGATTTATGAACCCTCTTGAATTTTTCATCTATATTTTTCTTCTTTTTTTAGAATTTTTAAGAGTCGTTCTTGTAATAAACCTCACATCCATTACCTAAACACATATAATCAAAAAAACACTAAAAAACATCATTTAATAGCATTGGTATTTATGTGCGCTAGGAAAAAGCACTAATAAATGGATTCATTATCAATGATAAAGAAAACACTGATAACTTTAACACTTTATCAGCACATTTTTTAACGCTGATAAATATGCCTTTTATCAAGACTTAAATAATAAGTGCTGATAAAAGGAATCTTTATCAATGATTTTTTAAAAGTACTAATAAAAATTTCCTGATCTAATTAAAAAAACTTGACCTGTTGTGAACCCATCGTGATATCAAAATATTTCTGTGAAATCCACCCATTGTCGACACTCCTCCCTCATTAATTGAAGATCGATTCACACAAAACCATTACATATAGTTTTTCTAACATCATTCAGAATCCATTGTTCAGTTGCAGCTATGGTTTTGGAAGAAAAAATTGAGATTTGGATCTGAGGGTCTCATATTTTTTTTAACCTAGAAAGGTTGGCCAATTTTTTGTAGGTTATTATTTTATTTCTGTATTTTTTGTTTCGAGATCTGGATATGAGGGTTTCTGATTTTCTTTTGTAGGTTCTGATTTTCTTTTTGTATTTTTGATCTGGTTATTGTATAATGTTTTGATTTTGTTTATGACCTATTGTTTTCTTGACTACTATTTTGGATATCCTGTTTTGGTCTTTTAAAATTATTGTTTTGAATCAATTTTCATCGTCGTCCACATCTTTACCCCATTTTTCTATGCAATCTTAATTTTTTTGATGTTTTTAAATATAATCGAATCACCTATGGTCTGTTGATAAACCAACTAAATAAATATTTGTGTCACTGTATAAACAATTGATGTTTTGGATATAAAAACATTAAACGAACAAGAAAATTGATTTAGGAAACCAATTATCAGTCTGATGATGGTTTGAATCATCAAAAGAAGCTAATTTTATGCAATTCATATAAGGGAATTTATTTATTTAAATTTTGTTTTAATATTATTTTGTAAGGGTTTTCCCTAAAAATTTATTTTATCATAATTGTTTTGTTTTATTTTAAGAGAAATATTAGTAAGGGTGATACCATATTTATTTATTATCAATGGCTCTATATTTTAAAAATTAGTCTGGGGTTGTATTTATTTTACTATGTTGTGATATTCTATTGTAAGGGTTACATATATTGCTCAGAATTGTGTTGTTTTATTGCTTTATGTCAACTTCTTTATGAACCTTTCTAAAATCTCAAGTATGGGTTAATGCATATTAGATGGCCTCCCTAGAATCCTTAGGTTTCTACATCATTTGTTCCAAAAAAAATAGAATGGAAGTTATTAAATTCTATATATTAGAAATTATTTAAGGGTATTCATAATTTTAGGTCTATATATAAATTTAATAAATAGAAATATAATTTATACTTAAATAACCAATAAAATATTGTAAACTCATGTTACTTTCAAAATAATAAAATTAGGTAACTATATATACATTTTTTTGAAATAATTAAACATTCCAAAATTTAAATAATTATATTTTATACACAATTACAGAGAAAAATAATTATTTATAATTAATATAATTTAAAATTTATTATTAATATTATTTTTTTAGTTTCATTATAAAAAATACTATTATATATATATATATATCGAATACTATATTGTGTATTTAAATAATGTTTAATATAATAAATAATATACATATATATATATATAAATAATTATATTCAAATAAAGTTAATAATATAATATATATATATAACATATATATATATATATATAATATTTAGGTACATTCACTTTATTTATCTATGTATTGAATGATGAGTAACCTCTATTTTATTGTTTTTAACGGTGGAAGGCGTAAACCCCGTTCAGTTTTATTACCTATAGAGGTAAGTGTGATTAAAGTACATGACTCCATCGACCTCTTTTTCTAATCACATAAAACACTGTAATTTTTTTATAAAAATAAAACCTATTAAAAAACAAGTTTTATCGAAAAAAATATTATAAAAAAATATTCAACCAATTATTTTATTAAAGTTTTATTTGGATCCTTGTGGATAAATTTGAGGATAACAGTGAAAGTAATTCATCATTAAGTTTACCGCCACACCAAATCAAATAAATTAATTTCAGTAACATACACTCTTTGATTGAAATTTCACTATAGCAACCCAGGACTCATGGGTCGCATAACACAACAATTACGTATTCTGATTCTTTTGTCTCCACCCTCTCTATTTCACTCCCTCATTTCACTATATCATTTCTCTTGTTGTGTGGATATTTTCTCTGGAAATATTTGGTGTAAATTGAGGTGTTTAGTTAATAACAAGTTCCAATGGTGTAATTATCACAAATGGGAGGTAGTACCCCTTTTAGAGAACACAATGAAGTATAATTTTCATCCTCATCATCTTCATCTTCCAAATAGTTATTATTTCATTTTGTTTCCTTGAGATGCATCCCCTATCTCTTTCATATCTGTCAAATAATAAAATGAAATGATAAATTTTTGGGGGATATGATGATGAGGATGAAATTTGTCTATAACTTTCACCTTTGAATGAATTCATAGGATAACACTAACCATAGTGGATAAATTCTTCTCATAATCCTCACTAATTGATTGATTTTTTGGAGAGATCTATTTTCATTTTTTAATCATCATTATTTCTTTACTGTCAAAATATTCTTATGGTAAATAATATTGGAATACTAAAATAATTATCCATATAATTAATGTATTGTTTCATATTTATGTTTAATTTATTTCTTTTCAGTATTACTCATATAATAATTTTTTTCTTGTATAAATGTATTCTTTTGTTCGAGCCTGCATCTGAGATAATGAAAAAAAAAAGAAATGCATCCAGAATGCATACAACCATCATGAAAAGGATAATTCCTACAACTTATTTAATTAATTTTGAAATCATTTTATCTACTATTTATAGGTTAATTTCCTTAACATTTTCATCTAATACTTATTTTTTCACATATCTTTTGGGAAGTCATATTTTGCATTGAAATATCTACAACAAGCCACAAAAGAGATAAAATGATTATATTTGCTAATTTTTTCACATTTTCTATTCTCATTGAGTTTTTTTGTGTAACATCCAATACTATATATTGAGTTGATTTTTTTAGCTGAAAAACCTTTCTCATTATTGAAAACCTCTTCTGACTTTCAATAACAAGAAAGGTTTTTTTGTTAAGAACATTGAGTCAATATGCAGTATTGGTAGTTCAAGATAGAAAGGAAATGGAAGCATGGTAACATTGGAAGTTAGTATTATTTTTTGAGACATTGGGATGTAGAGGAATCATCCACAACTCAATCTGACAAACGGTGTAATTGATATGACTCTAAGTGCTTCTTTTTATTTAAAATTGAAATAAATTTTAGTAAAAAGTACAACTAACATACTCAAAACCAAGTAAAAATATTCTAATTGTTTTGATACTTTAGGAAAATTATCTATAATTCATTTGATATTTGTAAGAATCATCCTCACCTCAATTTGATGCATGGTGTGACGGCCATAACTCAATGTGTCCATTATCAGTTTAAAATCGACAGTTTAGTTAAAAAAATGACACTCATTGAAAACAACGAAAAAACATTCAAATTTTATTGATAATTTAGGAAATAGATTCATAATTCTTTTGTGACATGTAGGAATCTGTCTCACATCAAACTGATACACGATGTGGTTGGTATACGTCAAAGTGTGTGTTTCCTGTTTAAAATGACATTTTAGTAAAAAACAAATGACAAACTCAAAACCATTAAAATGCATTCATATTGTTTTTATAATTTGTAAAAACTATTCATATTCCATTTAAGACATGTAGGAATATACCATACCTCAATTTGATGCACGTTGTGACCGGCACGACTCTAAGTGTGTCTTTATTTAAAAATGAAATCAATTTTAATAAAAAGGACAACCGAACTACTCAAAACAAAGAAAACACATTTAGATTATTTTTATCTTTTAGGGAAATTATCCATAAGTAATTTTTGATGTATAAGAATTAGTTGAACCTCAATCTAACGTATGGTGTGCCCGGTATGACTCACTGTGTCCGTTATCAGTTTAAAATCAACATTTTAGTTCAAAAAATGGCAGTCACTGAAAACTGAGAAAATAACTTGTATTTTATTGATAATTTAGGATATTGATTCATAAATAATTTTCAATGTGTAGGAATCAGTCTCACATCAAACTGATACACGATGAGGTTATTATGAGTCAGAGTATACGTTTCCAGTTTAAAATGACATTTTAGTAAAAAATACAAGTGATATACTCAAAACTGAGTAAAAACATTTGTATTGTTTTGATATAGTATGAAAAAAATCCATAATATATTTTGGAAATGTAAGAATTAGTTTCAACTCAATATGATTCACGGTGTGACCGATATGACTCAAAGTGTGTCTTTTTATTTAAAATTGACATAAATTTTAGAAAAAAAGTAAAACTCACATACTCAAAATAGAGAAAACGCATTCAGATTGTTTTTATACCTTAGTAAAATGGTCCATAAGTCATTTTTGATGTGTAGGAATCATCCACACCTCAATATGATACATCATGTGTCTGGTATGACTCAATGTGTCCATTATCAGTTTAAAATCAACATTTTAGTTCAAAAAGTATCACTCACTAAAAACCTAGAAAATGAACTACGATTGTATTTATAATTTAGGAAAATGATTCATATTTCATTTGTGATGTATAGAAATTTTTATCACATTAAACCGACACACTATGTGACTGGTATGAGTCAAAGTGCGTGTTTTAGTTTAGAATGAAATTTTAGTAAAAAAGACAAGCAATGTACTCAAAACTAAGTAAACACATTCAGATTGTTTAATACTTAAATAAAGTGATCCATAAGTCATTAGATATGTATAGGAATCATCTTCACCTCAATTTGAGGCACAGTGTGACTCGTATGACTCAAATTTCATTTTTTTAATATATCAGTATCATTTTAGTTTTAAACGAACATCACATTGACAAAACCAAGAAAACGAACCTAGATTGTTTTCTCTTCATTTAAATTTTGAATTCGTACTTTATTTTTCTGATTTTGTGGTTTTTTTGTGTTTTTGTGGGTTTTTACAGTAAACTACACTGGTGGGGAAATGTGTCGTAGCAGCACACTACAGTATGACCCTTTATTAGAACTTTTAAAAGCACTGATAAAGGGGTTTTTTTATCAATGCTTGAGAAAGAACTGATAAAGGTGTCTTTTATGAGTGCTTATTGAAGCACTGATAAAAGAATCGGTCTTTTAATCTTACTCAAGTAGATAACACTTCTCTAGTGTTGATAAATTCCATTATAGAACAATTAAATTCCTATTTTGTATTTGTGAAATCATCAGTCTAGTAACGGTGATTTTTTATTCTCCTAAGTCAAACCTTGTTTTTCATTTTTTTAATTTAATAGGGTAAAACAATATAGAGTACAATGTATGAATCAATAACCTTTCTCAATATCCAAAAACAGTACCCCCACAATTTTTCCTGACATTATATTTCATCCCTTTCACTATAATTTTCACTCACCTCCATAATTCAACTTTAAAATATTTTTCAAATAATAAGAGTTTGGTAGGAATGGATAAAAATGGATTGAAATTTGGTTCATCCAAATTAAAGTCATTCATGGTATCTATAGTATAAACAGGGATTAATGTAAATGAGATCTTAAGGATAAGGTTTTTTCATTGAAAAATCCCTAATCATATTAAATGTGTTTTTTTCATAGTCATATATTTGATAAGTTCAAAAATAATTTCTAGTATGTGACATGCTACAAGATCACTCATGAAATATGCTCAAGAAAAAATAGAAAGTATTTAGTATATAAATCCTCTCAGTAATGGATATAAAATTCTGGATAATCACTCATGGCATGACTAATAATAATAAATCAATTCACATAAATTTCAGAAATTCAATGTGTGAAAATATTATGGATGTTTCATTTACATGAATCAACCAATTACCTTAAATCATAATCCACCATTCAATATTCATGATTCACTCTAATAATTAAATTCTTTATTTTACTCATTTAATTTCATTATCATTGAAATATAAAACATGGAATCATAGGATTCCTAAGAAACTCATGTCTTTATGATAAGTCAAGTAAATAAATAATTCATGTGTGGGAATGTAAATTCTAGTTTAAATATGAAAACGGGTTTTTAGATAAAAATGAATGGAGCTTAAATGATAAACATTAAAATTGAACTCCCTTTTCCCTTGAAGATTTAGTCTTCTTCCACCACTGTTTGGGGGATTCCTTTTCCCATAATAAACCTAAAAAATATAATAAATCATTAAAACTCAAGGACTATGTCATTAAATCTCAAAATGATAGAGGAAGTGGGCTGAATCAAATTCATTAGAATGAAATTAAAATATAAATTCCTCGTAAGTAAATAGAAAGATTATACTTAGTTTAATCCCCAAAGTGGGCCCTGCATTTTTAATACCTTCATAAGAGAAGTACTGGCTATTATCCATAGTCTGGTGGTGGTTGGGTCTTCTTGGATTTGAACAACCACATTTGGCTTTTCCCATCTTTCACTTATTCTTTATTGGTGAGGAATCCATGGATAGAATACACCAAATCCATCCCTATTATAATTAGGTATAACTTGAATGGAGGTGGTAGGATAAAGTATGGAACACCATCCATCTTGGTTGTTACTTGTACAACCTCCTCTTATTTTTTCAGTGCTTTCTCAATGTCGGCTGCATAAATTGTAATTTTAAAAAGAATATTAGAATGTATTTTTGCTTGAAAATAATTTAAACATGAATAATGAAAATTAGAATAATACCTTTAAAAGTGGCCATAATCTATCTATTTTCTTCTATAAATATCACTAGGATCCCCTCATGGGATTCTATTAAGGTATGTTCTACAAAATTAGGGAGCTCCATGTGTTCCTCAATAGGTACATGTACTTATTCTTCATCATCTACTAAGGGAAATAAAGGATTGACTTAATCTTAAAGTTCAAAATAAAAGGAGTTAATACTCAAATCATATTGAATAAAATAAAATGAGAGAGAGTTTGAGGTAATAGCATCTCCCTCAATTGATTCAACTTTAATCTCTTCTTTGGTGGTATGTGCCTCTTGTAGTTTGTACTCATTGGATGGAAGTAGGTAGTTGGGGTCCTTTATATTTTCTTCAAATTACACTACTTGGGTGTATTAATCTTCTTCCATGGCTAGAGATAAGTAGAGTGGTGTTTTATTATAAGGACCTGGACTTAAAACATTACATAATCATGAATTAAATGAATAATTCACATTGAGAATCTTTTCAAGTTTAGAGTTTTAGATAATTAGGACATAACTATTACATCTCAATGATTACAAAGTAGACATATCTACTCAGTTTCCATTTTTTCACAAAATAAAAACTCTTGAACAAAATATTAATGTCTAGTTCCTTGTTTTAGACAGAATTACATTTCCTTGATCACATCCTTTACCCTATTCAACTTTATGTCCTGTGAAAAATATTTCAAAAACTTGGGATGAGCATAAAAAGCTCAGTAAGGGATACACAAAGAAATAAAACATTAGTTCATCAATATATACATAACATAAGCTTTTTAACATACCTCATGAAATCATAAGATTTATGAATAACTCATATAAATCATAATACATAAAGTTAACTTGAGGAATTCATAACATTCTTACATAGGGAGTAACCCTCATGGTTACGTTTGGAATACCCATCACAGTATATTCCCTAAATCTCTTCGGAGAAACCTTAGCGTTTAACTCCTTTGCGTTACCTAATGCATTGGAGAGCTATCTCGGGATCACCCACCCTTACTTTATCATGGAACCACCCGAATTCATAAATAATGCCCAAGAACCATAACATAATCGTATCATATAAAACATGCTTAAAGGAAACATAACATTTCCACATTTCAATCACATGATATCAATACAACACATTGATATAATAAAAACATTATTAAAACCATTTTCAATAGAAAAATAAAAGAAAAGTAAAACATGGTATTTACTTTTCATTTTAAAAAAAGTTGTGGCTTGTAGAGGAAGCCAAAACTGAAATAATGGTCACGACGGCAGATAATTCGTTGTCGTTGCATACATAAGACAAAAACATTCCTTTTTCCGTTTAGTAAAATTATTCATGTAAAAAGATTCCTTTTTAATGAAATTAAAGTCAAAAGGTTTTATTATACAACTAATAAAAGAATGTCATATATAAAATGAAGTATTCCTTGATGAAAGGATATTGAGACAAAGTCCCATACAAAGACGGTATCCTTATATTAAAGATAAATCAATTACATAATTATGTGTGAAAAATATAAATACACCCAATATAAGTGGATATTAAGTGTAAAAAATCATCGTTCATCCACACATATTCATAGTATGACATAATCAATAAGTAGATGATTGAACCAAAGAATTGAAATTGGGTTAAGAAGTTCCCTTACAGAAATTCAACAGCCTAACGACGTCACTTTAAAATTCAGAAAATGAGTTGATGAGAGATAAAAAGGGTATATCATCACTTGGACATAAAATGTACAGAAATAAGGATATATAAGAACATATCCCAACATTAATAATATGTAAATTAAAAGACCTAACAAAAAGAAGTCTTTTAAAAAGAGGAGTGTGAAAGGTTCCCTTACCGATTTGGGTAACTTTCGAAACGTACACCCCATGAAAGAAGGACTATAAAATGTTGACGTAAATACCCATAAAATAAATTATATTACACAAATAGTAGAATAATTGGCATTACATACACCACTCAAAGGCGATAGTGACAAATATAGCATGAATCTCACAGGAATAAATAGTGAGATAAAAAAACCCGTACCTCGTTGTAATAAATCGAGTTGTATGACCAAAAGATAATAAGCACCAAATGAATCATATAATACCATGAATATAAATATAATAATTATAATATATATCAAATGGAAGTACACAATACACCACATGCAACAAATAAGTGGCGAACAGTGGAAATCTCATGGAATTAAAAAGTGAGATAAGAAACTCCTTACCACGTGTCCGACTTGACTCGCTCATATGTTCCTTGTTCTTCATGAATGATAAACATAAGTTAATTTATACTTTCTTAAGAACCTTTTTCAAGTTTTTTATTTCTTTTATATCACTTATTACAATTTTATAAACATTATGTAATCATGTTAGTTAATAACAGTCGTTTTGTCGATATTTGGTACTTGAGTCAAAAGTGAACGTCTTTTATTTACAAGTTGTTCATGTAGTAAAATATCCATTATCTATAGAATTATAATCATTATTTAGATATCATATATATCATATTTATCCATTATGTATACATATTTATACCAGTACATAACATTTGAAGATAAGAAATGAAATGCACCATTCATGGAGACGGTAAGTCGTACGTACGCATGAACGCTACTTTCATTTCTATTTCGCATTTAATGGAATAAAAACATTATTATATAAAGGTGTATTATAATTACAGTATAATATAATATATAATATCATTAACTACTTCTTTTATACATGCCACATATGGCATTAACGATTCAAATCACTTTGAGGGGGCGGTAGTCCGCACATCCTAAAATGAAATTATCACGTTTACCCATTATGGAAACCATAAAGGTATGGAATAAATGAAAAATACAGAATCATAAGGAAAACATAAACATAATATATATCATATATAAATAAAGTGACATCTTAATGACCACCATGATAGGCGGTAGGAGATAATTGAACAATCATCGTTTCGTGAGGCAGTAGTTCGCCATCCACAAAAACAGTATGTTCTTCACCCATTAGATGGTGGTGTGTGTAAGTGTAGCTCTAATCCTTATCATAACAACATCCTAGTATATTTAATATACTGGTTTTGTTACAAAAGAAAGGAATAAAAAGAGTTTATGGGGTTGTAGAAGCAAAATAAAACAAAAGAACATAAGAGAAGACATTACCTCTAAATCGGGCAACTCTTTTTGATTTGAGCCAAAGGCTTCCTTGGAAAGACTTCTGCCCAAAGTGAGGCTTCTAGGAGTAAGAGAGGGATGTGTAGAGATAATAGGAGCAGAGTTTAGATGATCCAAGGGCTTGAGAGCTGTGGGTAAGGGGGTAGAGGTGGGGGCCTTTTATAAGAGGGAGGAGGGTCACATTTGCAAAGTCCTGAAATGTTACTTTATTATAAAATGGTTTTCAGATTTTAAAGGTCCCACAATAATATATTTCTAGTATAAGGTAATAAGGGTTCGAAATACACCCATAAAATAGGTTTTAGACTAGTTTAAGTCTTATATTTCACCTTATCTTTTCATTTTATTTAAATCGTTCATTAATGTGGTAATCACTGCATCATCATGGTGTCATAAATAAATTTATTTATTTAATGTCTAAAAATTATAAAAAAATACCATGATGTAGGAAATATTTTTATATTTTCAATTACTATTTATAGTCTAAGAGATAATTTATGTAAACAAAATTAATTTTTTTTTACTTAGGATATACAAACCTTTGTTATATTTCTCTTCTTTTTTAAAAATAAAGTCATAAATGTCACTATCACACCCATGTGACTCCATGGGCCCTCAAGTTTGGTAAAACGCTTCCCATGGTCGGCCATGACTTAAAAAAGAGGATTTGGACACATGTTGGGGTAATTTTATATCATTATGATATTATTTTATTACCCTTAACTACCTGATTACTAATTAATCACGATAATTAAAGATAATTACCGTCGTTGCTATTCATAATGTCAAAAAAAAGAGTCTTAATTACATAATTTGGACCTTATGATTCCAAATATGGAATCCATTTTACCAAATTCCAACATAGAAATTGCAGTAATTAATTTAAAAATAATTCTCGTTGTCACAACTAAAGACGGGTTTTTAAGAAGTAAAATTTATCAAATGATTAACATGTTTTTACATCCAATTGAAAAGTGAAATTACTTCCAATTAACAACATTGTATTAAGTGATAAAAATATAATTAAATTAAACTTTAAAACCAATTAAAAGGACAATCTAATTATATAATTAAATTAGATGAAAAAGCAGTTTTGAAGTAAAATGTTGTATTTTTCACTATTCATTAAAAATGAACATTTGTCAGAAAAATACCATAAATTTATCCAAAGTAAATTTGACATTCCAAATTCAAAAATGATGTCAATTTTACCAAATTGAAAACATAAAAGTTTCATTAATTAATTTTATAATTAATTCCCACAGTCAAGACAAATAGCGTGTTTTTAAGAAACAATATATATCAAAAGATTGACACTTGTTTATGTCCAATTTCAAAGTGAAATTAATTCCAATGACCACCATTGGATTAAATGGTAAAAATATATTTTAACTAAACTTTAAACCCAATTAAAAAAATTATCTAACCATATAAATAAATTAGATTAAAATGAGGTTTTGAATTAAAATATAGCATTTTCACTATTCATTAAAAATGAACTTTATCAGAAAAATAACAAAAATTTACACAAAGTAAATTTTTATGTCTCAATTATAAAGAAGGATTTTATTTTGTCAAATATAACATATAAAATTGACAAAAAGTAGATTTAAAAAGGGTTCGCCATCAAAAGGCGGTTAATCGACCTTTTAAAGAATATTAGAATATTTATGCTTAAAATTGGATTCATTCGCATTTTAAGCATCTATCATTTATTGGGTAATTGTTAAAATATTTAACAAACATATATAATCATTTTGTAGTTAGTTATTTTCATTCCCGCCATTACAATGGCTAGGCATTAACTACCATTTAAAATAATATTATTTTATTATTAGTGTACAACGTAAGATTTCAATGATACTCATTGTTGCGTATTGGGTACGCCATCGAACATAGTATCCCCTTTAAACTAATATTAATATTTTATTCACAAATATTAATATATATGAACATTTCATATTCATTATTTATCTGGGATGTTATGTCCTTCCCCCTTTTGGGAATTGCTTCCTCGCAATTTTAAAATTGGGCTCAGAAACTTTATTGAAAGCCCCACATCAGAAAAGGAGTAAATAAAATTATCACTTTATAAGAAAGAAAAAGAAGTAAAATGGTCGCCTGAAATAACCCATACTAGGATTCCATGAAAACATGGATATGGAGGAGAAAACAAACCATCAAGTTCTGATGTAGAGTGATAGAAAACATGTTTAGGAGAAAGTTAACCTCTAGAAAATCACAAACTTGTGATAGGTTAAACAGTATTTGATTCCCCAGTAGGAAAAGTTAACATACAACATTTTTATTTTAAGTTAATTTTAATTAAGGAATTTATTTATGAGCTTAACTAAAACATAAGGAAACATACTCACTTGTCATGTAGACTTTCATATTTTACTAGATTTCTAACACAAACTCATATTTTCTCCAAACGATGAGTATTAAAGATGACTTGTTCGCATTAAGAGTTCTAAAATCAACTTCGAGAGAATAACATAATCCATAAAAGATTAACTATATATTTCCCATGTCTTTAGACCTTAACCAAAACCAAAATGGTTAGTACAATATCAGATAATCCCCAAAAAGGATAATCTTTCACAAAAAGAAAAACTACTCTTAATCTCCAAAATTTGTCCAACAAAACCCAAAGTTCATCTAAGACCATTCAATAAACAGATATCCATAAAATTCTTCAAAGTAATCCAAACTAAGATTTAAACCCAAATCTTTGAAGGATTTAATCACATAGTCTTCCTAGATAAATCTTAATATTTATCTCCAAATAACATCAGTTTCTCTTAAAGTCTCATATTGAAAAGTAATTAACCTAATCATATATCTTCCATGATAGGTTGGTCATTTCCATAGAAAACCCAAAATCAACTTATTCTTGATTCATAAAATCATCTAACTAAAAAGAATAATTCATACTAACCAAGGACTTCACATAGCCCAGTGGTAGGCGATAAATACCAGTCGCACTTTGGTTGTGGGTTCGATTCTCGCAGCTTCGTCTGACACGACAGGTTGTCACACAGTCTGCATGTTGTCCCTTTTAAAAAATTATATAATTTTATAAAATTCCCCTAAAAGAGATAAATTCATCAAAAATAACCATAACATATTTTAACCACAAATGTTATCTAATAACTTTCGTTTTGCATTCCAAAATGTATTAACCGGTAATTGCCTCAAATTCAATAATCATATAAACCCAAATAGTTCTTTATAACTATATCCAAAAAAGAAAAGATAATTATTCCTTGAATAAAATTTTCATATATCAAACATCAGGGTTACACATACCATAAAAAGTCTTCTAATGTAATCCCATCATCAAAATAGCCTTAATACTTTTAACCATTTCACCATCCTAAAATCTACCATAACTCTTGAATCCCTTATATGTTGACTTCTTACTCATTCAACATTCTTCATGATCCATTAACCATTTCTTTCCAACTTATTCTGAAATACTTCTTTCCTATAAACAAAATCATGAATCATATCATAAGATTCAATAATAGGAAAACATATGTTAAGAAATAATCCATACCTTTCATTGGTCATTGTCAGTTTCTTCATCCTCAATCGGAATGGAATTAGTTATTAGTAAAAAAATATTTTTATGATCCTGGTGATCCCATTCCCGAAAATTCTTCGTAGGACATGTGTTTTCATAATGACCATGCACACCACATTTAAAACATTCAATTGATCCTTCAGAAAGAACTTCTTTCCCTTTCCTATAGTCAACTAGATGCTTCCTTTTTCCATGGCAGGTTCTTGCTTTATGACCTTCATTTCCACATCTATAGCATCTTTCTGTCCCTTTGAAACATTTTCCTAGGTGTTTCTTTCCTGATATTTGACACATAGGTTTTTGAACACACTTACCTTTATGATTATTACCTGAACTTCTGTAGGGATTTGTTTCTCACATATATGATGCCTTATAAAAATCACTATGGTTCAAGTGGTCAATCATGACTCCAGATAGTTGGTTGAGAATAACCACAACATTTCTCATTGTAGCTCCTATATCATTCAGTTTCTCGTTCGGAAAACCGTCACAGTTTTCTTCACATCCACTGTTACTTTGGTGCCTGCTAGATCCAGCCATTTACTAAAACCAAAAAGGTAAGTGTGAGTATATCAGTAAAATAACTATATAATACTAAGATATAATTATTCATTTTATCTTAAACTCATTCACTATATCTAAAAAAACTATGACTCTTTCTGAAATCCTAACCATTATGGTAATGTCACTTAAGCTTAAAGAATACCCTAACCTCTAAAGTTATCTAAACCAACCTATGATACCAACTATAAGGAATCGGCTTTAAAACATTACATAATCATGAATTAAATGAATAATTCAAATTGAGGATCTTTTCAGGTTTAGAGTTTTATAGAATTAGGACATAACCATTACATCTCAATGATTACAAAGTAGACACATCTACTCAGTTTCCATTTTTTTCACAAAATAAAAACTCTTGAACAAAAGATTCATGTCTATTTCCATGTTTTAGACAGTATGACATTTCCTTGATCCCATCCTTGACCCTATTCCACTTTATGTCATGTAAAAAACATTTTAAAAACATGAGATGAGAATAAAAAGCTCAATAATGGATACACAAAGAAAGAAAACATTAGATCAATATATACATAACATAAGATTTTTAACATAACCTCATGAAATCATAAGATTTATAAATAACTCGTAGAAATCATAATACATAAAGGTAACTTGAGGCATTCATAACATTCTTACGTAGGGAGTAACCCTCATGGTTACGTTTGGAATACCCATCACAGTATATTCCCTAAATCTTTTTGGATAAACCTTAGAGTTTAACTCCTTCGCATTACCCAATGCATTGGAGATCTATCTCAGGATCACCTGCCCTTATTTTATCACAGAATCACCCGACTACATAAACAATTCCCAAGAACCATAACATAATCGTATCACATAAAACATGCATAAAGGAAACATAACATTTCCACATTTCAATCACAAGATATCAATACAACACATAGATATAATCAAAAAATTATCAAAACCATTTTCAATACCAAAATAAAAGAAAATTAAAACATGGTATTTATTTTTCATTTAGAAAAATTTATGGCTTGTAGAGGAAGCAGAAACTCAAATAATGGTCACAGCGGCGGAGAAGTCGTTGTCACCGCATATGTAAGACAAAAACGTTCCTTTTATCATTTAGTAAAACGCTTCGTGTAAAAAGATTCATTTTTAATGAAATTAAAAGTCAAAAGGGTTTATTATAAAACTAATAAAAGAAGTTCATATATAAATCTAAGTATGCCTCAATGAAAGGAGATTGAGACGAAGTCCCGTACAAAGACAATATCCTTAGATTAAGGATAAATCAATTACATAATTATGTGTGACAAATATAAATACACCCAATATAAGTGGGTATTAAGTGTAAAACAATCAGAGTTAATCCACACATATTCACAGTATGACATAATCAATAATTAGAGGTTTAACCCAAATAATTGAAATTGGGTTAAGAAGTTCTCTTACAGAAATTCGACAGCCTAACGGCGTCACTTTAAAATTCAGAAAATGAGTTGATGGGAGATAAAAAGGGTATCTAATCACTTGGAAATAAAATTTACAGCAATAAGGATATATAATAACATATCCCAACATTAAGAAAATTTTAATTAAAATACCTAACAAAAAGAAGTCTTTTAAAAAGAGGAGGGTGAAAGGTTCCCTTACCGATTTGGGTAACTTTTGAAATGTACACCCCATGAAAGAAGAACGATACAATGTTGATTTAAATACCCATAAACAAAATTATATTACACAAATGGTAGAATAATGGAAAGTACATACACCACTCAAAGGCAATAGTGACAAATATAGCATGAATCTCACGGGAATAAATAGTGAGATAAAAAACCCTTACCTCGTTGTAATAAATCGAGTCGTGTGACCAAAATATAATAAGAACAAAATTAATCATAGAATACCATGAATATAAATAGAATAATTATAATATATATCAAATGGCAGTACACAATACACCACATGCAATAAATAAGTGGCGAACAATGGAAATCTCACGGAATTAAAAGCGAGATAAGAAACCCCTTACCACGTGTCTGACTTGAGTCGCTCGTATGTTCCTTGCTCTTCCTAAATTATAAAATTAAGTTAATTTATACTTGCTTAAGAAAATTTTTCAAGTTTATCACTTATTACCATGTTATAATCATTATGTAATCATTTAAGTTAATAACGGTCGTTTTGTCGATATTTGGTACTTGAGTCAAAAGTGAACTTCTTATATTTACAAGTTGTTCATGTAGTAAAATATCCATTATCTCTAGAATGATAATCATGATTTAGATATCATATATATCATATGTATCCATTATGTATATGTATTTATACCAGTACATAACATTTTAAGGTAAGAAATGAAATGCACCGTTCATGGTGACGGTAAGTCGTACGTACTCATGAACGCTACTTTCATTTCTATTTTGCATTTAATGGAATGAAAACATTATGATATAAAGGTATATTATAATCCAAGTATAATATCATATATAATATCATTAAATAATTCCTTTATACGTCCCACATATGGCATTAACGATTCAAATCACTTTGAGGGGGCGGTAGTCCGCACTTCCTAAAATGAAATTATCACGTTTACCCCTTATGGAAACCATAAAGGTATGGAATAAATGAAAAATACAGAATTATAAGGAAAACATAAACATAATATATATAATATATAAATACAGTTACATCTTAATGTCCACCATGAGAGGTGGTAGGAGATAATTGAATAATCATCGTTTCGTGAGTCAGTAGTTCGTCGTCCACAAAAACAGTATGTTCTTCACCCATTAGATGGAGGTGTGTGTAAGTGTAGCTCTAATAATTCTCATAAAAACATCCTAGTATATTTAATATACTATTATTGTTACAAAATAAAGGAATAAAAATAGTTTAAGGGGTTGGAGATGAAAAATAAAACAAAATAACATAAGAGAAGACACTACCTCTAAATCGGGTAACTCTTTTTGATTTGAGCCAAAGGCTTCCTTGGAAAGACTTTTATCCAAAGTAAGGCTTCTAGGAGTAATATAGGGATGTTTAGAGATAATATGAGCAGAGTTTAGATGAGACAAGGGCTTGAGAGGTGTGGGTAAGGGGGTAGAGGTGGGGGCCTTTTATAAGAGGGAGGAGGGTCACTTTTGGAAAGTCTTGAAATGTTACTTTATTATAAAATGGTTTTCAGATTTTAAAGGTCCCACAATGATATATTTCGAGGATAAGGTGATAAAGTTTCTAAATCCACCCATAAAATAGGTTTTTTACAAGTGTAAGTCTTATATTTTACCTTATCTTTTCATTTTATTTAAATCGTTCATTAATGAGGTATTCACTGCATCATCATGTTGTCATAAATAAATTTATTTATTTAATGTCTAAAAATTATAAAAAAATACCATGATGCAAGAAATATTTTTAGATTTCCAATAAATATTTATAGTCTAAGAGATCATTTATTTAAACAAAATTAAAATTGTTTTACTTATGATATACAAACCCTTGTTATATTTCTCTTCTTTTTTAAAAATAAAGTCATAAATGTCACTATCACACCCATGTGACTCCATGGGCCCTCACGTTTGGTAAAACGCTTCCCATGGTCGGCCATGACTCAAAAAAGAGTATTTGGACACATTTTGTGGTGATTTTATATTATTATGATATTATTTTATTACCCTTAACTACCTGATTACTAATTAATCACGATAATTAAAGATAATTACGGTCGTTACTATTCATAATGTCCAAAAAACAAGAGTCTTAATTATATAATTTGTACCTTTTGATTCCAAATATTGAATCCATTTTACCAAATTCCAAACACAGAAATTTCAGTAATTAATTTAAAAATAATTCCCATTATCACAACCAAAGATGGGTTTTTAAGAAGTAAAATTTATCAAAAGATTGACTTGTTTTTACATCCAATTGAAAAGTGAAATTACTTCCAATGAACAGAATTGTATTAAGTGATAAAAATATAATTCAATTACACTTTAAAACCAATTAAAATTACAATCTAACTATAAAATTAAATTAGATGAAAAAACAGTTTTGAAGTAAAATTCAGTATTTTTCACTATTCATTAAAAATGAACATTTGTCAGAAAAATACAAAAAATTTATGCAAAGTAAATTTGATATTCAAAATTCAAAAATGGTTTCCATTTTACCAAATTCAAAACATAGAATTTTAATTAATTAATTTTATAATTAATTCCCGTTGTCAAGACAAATAGCGTGTTTTTAAGAAACAATATCTATCAAAAGATTGAAACTTGTTTTTGTCCAATTTCAAAGTGAAATTAATTCCAATGAACACCATCGGATTAAATAGTAAAAATATATTTTAACTACACTTTAAACCCAATTAAAAAGATAATATAACCATATAAATAGATTAGATTAAAAATAGGTTTTGAATAAAAATACAACATTTTCACTATTCATTAAAAAAATGAACTTTATCGGAAAAATAACAAAAATTTACAAAAAGTAAATTTTGATGTCCTTATTCTAAAGAAGGATTTTATTTTTTCAAATATAACATATAAAATTGACAAAAAGTATATTTAAAAAGGGTTCTCCATCAAAAGGCGGCTAATTGACCTTTTAAAGAATATTAGAATATTTATGCTTAAAATTGGATTCATTCGCATTTTAAGCCTCTATAATTTATTGGGTAATTGTTAAAATACTTAACAAACCTATATAATCATTTTTTAGTTATTTCTATTCATTCATGTCATTACAATGGCTGGGCATTAACTACCATTTAAAATAATATTATTATATTATTCGTGTGCAGTGTAAGATTTCAAAGAAACTCGTTGTTGCGTTTTGGGTACATCATCGAACATAGTATCCCCTTCAAAGTAATATTAATATTTTATTCACAAATATTAATATATAGGAACATTTTATATTCATTATTTACTTGGGATGTTACATCTATCTTCTACCATATAGATATGGAGATCACTTTTCAGTTCATTATCTACCCAATCACTGCAGGATTTTTCATTGTCTTGTTGACCTATCATATTCATATCTATATGTGTGTATTCATCTTCACTCTCAATATATTCATGGTATTATTCGATTTTATCTTTGATATGGTAGAGTTGTGGATACTCCTCAAGTTTGTCCTTAACCTCTTGTATGTATTCAGTAAAATTGGGAAAGACCAATGGTACCTCACTTGTGGTCTTTAGTCTTTAATGGTCAATTTTTACTTGATTCACCATGTTTTTAAATTCTTGAATTGAAATTTATGTCTCTCCTTCACTTTATATCTTATTTACAAGGACTATGAGATCATAATCCCTTCTTGATAGAAATTCATTATCATTTTGAATCAATTTATATTGTTCATGCACCTATGGGTAATTGTTTAATGAATTGAAAAATAATCATTTGAAAATATCATGGAAAAATATTTTTTATGTAAAGAAAAAAATCAAAAACTATCTACAATTTGAAAATATTGAAGGAAAGAAAACTGCTGATTATATCCCTAAAAATAGAGCAAGTTTTGTCATCACACCTATCACGAGTTGTGGTAAAATAAAATTTCTAATTTTTTTAATGCAGTGTAGTAGTTTATAGGGGTCTTTCAACTTGAGGAGCTTCATAGTTTCCTACTTACTAATTCTAATTCACCAAATAACTAATTATTATTTTTTATTATTATCTAAAAATAATGGATTTTGAGTTTTGATTGTCTTCTAAAATAATGAAAAGGAATGCAATTCTAAATTACCATGTAATGAAAAAATAATGAGGTTATAGAAGAAAGAAGTTTGACTTTTAGGGTTTGGATTTGGGTTCCTTACATTATTCATGGTGGTTGATTAAATTAAGTCAGATAATTCAATTATGAAACCTTGTACTTTAATTATTGTTATTTTATTTAGTATTTGTGAAATCATTAATTCCAAATAAAACTCAATTACACATCCTTCTATAATCAAGGTTGATGACACACCTCAATCAGGAGTGTGGCATATTCTAAGACCAGACTCCATTGTATGTCATTTCATCCTTTAAATAACTCAAAATCATCAAGTAAAGAGATTATATTAAATGGAAGGAATGGAAAAGTTTTAAACAAAATAATAGAAATGGTTTCAAGATCTGTGTCATGGTAGAAAATCACACACTTATACAGGAACACCTGATCCTCCATCAAGGCCAAGCCTCGGTCCAACCTCCCATTATTGGGTTTTAGAGATCATAATGGTGATAAAATGAGAATAGAATAAAATAAATAATAAATATATAGATAAAAAGATAAGATAAATAAGAAAAATAAAAATAAAAATGTGGGTGGAAGAGAAAATAGAAGAAGAAGAAGAAGAAGAAGAATATTAATAAGAAGAAGAATAAGAGATCAGTGGTAAAACGTGAATAAAATTAAAATTCTTGATTTATTTAATTAAGAAACTAAATTAATTTTACATCAAAAACTAAACATAATTAAAAGAGGAAAAAAATGAAACAGCAGCGTCATTTGGCCTCTCCTCTTCAATTGTAACATCTTTCAGTAGTTTAAGGATCTCATATTTAAAGAGGAAAAATCCTCTCTTCTTCCCTTGATAAAAAATATTTTCATATCTTCCTCTCTGATGGAATATCTATTTCTTATTTATAATATTTCTCATCCCTGAGACTCGGGGTGATGATTTAGAAACACCCGAAGATATTGGGTGTTTAAAAATACAATTGCGTATGTGCACGGTGGTGTGGATGTGGAAGAACCTCCTTTATGATATTTATGGATGTTTTATGGTGACCTAGTAGCAAGAAATTTATTCAGTGTGAATAAAAACAGATAAGGAAACCTCTTATGATTCATTCAGACTTTACAATTGTCGGATACTTTAAAATAGTCCCCATGGTGATCGTACGTGGTGGAGAAGATGATCCCTAGTGATCATGGGAATTGGAAGTAGTAGGAAGATCAATCTTTATCTTCATTGTTTTATTCCATGGATACTTTTATTTTTTTTAGATGAGGGTGTTCCGATGAGATGCAAGGGTAGTGGTGGGGGATGGCAGCAGGTTGTGTCTGAGTGGGGGTGATCGCGGTCGAGATGGGACAACATCATTTCTGTAAAATGATGAATTGTGACTGAGAGTATGAGTATCACATCAGTGTAGTGAGTGGTTTTTATCCTCTTAATATGTAAAGGTTCTCCATCTCCATCTTAGAAACCTTCTCTGAGGATAGGATCCTACTACACTATAGAGACAAACTATGGGTTTTGCTAACCACATGCAACCCTTACAGGCTTAGGCCCACCCTATACACACTTTAACCTCTTCATGGGATCATTCCACACCCTTAAACTTTCTAGGCCTTCTCACAAGGAATCCTTATTCAGTCTTCCCTCTTGAGGGCTGGCTAAGTGGCTTCGTGTGCCATATTGGTTGAGAGCTAACTAGCTGTTTAATTTTTACCTAAAAATAATTAAAAATTATTAATCAAAATTCCAAAAAATAATCTTGAATGAAATAAGTCATTAAAATTTAACATTTAAATTTATTTTATTTAATTATTTAAAATTTCATATATTTTAATAAATCATTGAATTACTTGGGAATAATCATTGAAAACCATTGAAAATAATTAATAATACACTTAAAATTATGCATGAAAATTGACTGTGTCATTAACCATACAAGAACCAAAATCAAAAAATTATTTACATATTTATATCTTATTATATCAATAAATAAGTTCTCATATACATTCTTGATATAAAGGCATGGTATTGTTCAAGAAGGTTGTTAAACCAACCCAAAAAAAACCTGCCATGATTAATGGATGGTTATGAGCTGGTTTGGTTGTAATATCATTATACCAGAAGCATAATGATCTTATTTTATTCTTATTAGTGTGATATATCATAATTTTAAATAATTATAATTAGAATATAATTTATATAAATCCATTACTTATAAATAAGCGATTATCTTCCTCTTAATTCGCTCGTTTTAAACGATTGAATTAATAATAATCATTTATTGATCATATAATTTATAGGTTGTAAATTTTTTCTATAATGTAAACATAATGATATAATATAAATAATATTTATACTTTAATATAATCCTTATGAAAATCCATGTAAGGAGGTCGTGAATATATATATATATATATATATATCTTTCCATAAAGGAGACAGTCCACATGTACGCTTAGTTGATGATTCAATTTTCCATAAAATGAGAGAAAGTAGTAATATGGTTTATTGTTTCATAATAATAAAAAAGATATAAATATAATAAATATTTACTAAATTTCCTTTTTATACCTTC
Source organism: Viscum album (assembly GCA_963277665.1). Classification (NCBI taxonomy): domain Eukaryota; kingdom Viridiplantae; phylum Streptophyta; class Magnoliopsida; order Santalales; family Viscaceae; genus Viscum; species Viscum album. The sequence goes on along the minus strand of OY728159.1, from coordinate 1,809,143,677 downwards.
CTTGTAAGGTGGTTAATGAGAACAATACGTGTAGCGTCGTGGAGGTGGTAGTCCATACAGTGCATGATTCATGTATTCATTTTGCTTAATAGAAAAGGGAAAAGGTGGTTAATGATTATTATCATAGAATAATAACATTTATTATATTATGAATACATATTTCATTATATATATATATAAAAATTATAATTGGAAAGTAAAAATAGTAAAGAAAGAAGTTAGGTAAAATGAATACTCATGTAGAGCACTTTGAGATTTCCTTGGAAGATACCTGGGAAATGGATTGTTTAGGCTAATATCGTGTGACCATAATCTCAATATAGTAAAATATTATTCTAGGGGAAGTAATATTTTAGGTTTTTATTAGGAAACCAAATTTTAATTAGTTCCTTGAAGGGGTTGTAAGAGGACCCTTTTATAAGTGGTGAAAATGGAATTTTTTTAAATATTTCAAATTAGTATAAAGGATGCACATGTTAAAAATGTCAAGTGGCTCCAGAATTGAAAAATAATGTAGTATAGTAAATATAAGGTCAATATGTACCTCATCAACTCAACTCTAGACATTTTTTTCATGTTTAAATCTCTTTACCAATTGAATTATTACTTTACCATTTTAGATGTTACCAAGATAACTAGTTTTTACCTATGGTAACTTAATATTAATTTCAAAAAAAATTAGTGGTAATTTTAAGATAATTTGGAACAAATTATTGTAAATATGAAATACATTTATTCTAATTCAGTTTATAAATGTGTGAAAAATAATTTTGAAATACCAAATGCATAATGTATTAAAATAGTTTTTTCATATAATTTAAGTTCTAAAATGTCAAATATGGGTTTGTAAATTAAAAAAAATTAAAATTATAAATTCATATAAAATATATATATATATATATGTTCTTAAAAAATGATTCATGAATTTCCAATTCATACTTATATACTAATAATGCCATAAAATTCATGTTATTTATAAAAATGCTATTTTTTGTTATTCACCTAAAAGTAAATATTTTTATAAAAAAACCTAGAAATTCATCTTAAAATAATATTTAAATTATAAATCCAAAAAAAAATTATTTTTAAAATTCAAACTCAATCATTTTTGATTTTTTACTTTTAAGTAAAACTATAAAATATAGTGAGAAACTACTTTATAATAAAATAACATTTTTTTAAAGAATACTAGTTATTCTTATTCTTAATTTCTATAAAACACTGATAAATATATAATTAATAAATAAATATTATATTTTATTAAAATCATAATTTAATAATAATATACTTAATTTTATTTAATAAAAATTATAGTGTATAAAAAGATAGATTCTTAAAAATAATAATGAATTAAGTAAATTTGTATAAATTAACCTTTAAATATTAATACATTCCATAATTTGGTTACTTCTATTCATACCTAATAATTGAATGGATACGTTTTAATGGTATAATCATATCATGGTTTCATTTTAGCTTTGTATTGTGTTTGTAGAAATGTATCAAACATATTTGACTTAATTAGAGGAAAACATATATTCAAATATCAGGTCTTTACATTCTCCCATACTTAAATGAATTGTGTTCTCAAAATTTTAAAAGTCATATTATGGGAGTAATTTCTATAAGGAGATCCTAATTAACCATACACTGTTAGTTGATCATGGGTTGATTTAGGATATGAAGTGATATTTCCCTATAAGAAATTGGATATTATCCCTTTGTAAAATTTGTGGTCTATTTCTAATAGAATCCTAATATGTAAAGAAAAGATAAATATATAAGTTGTAAATTTAGTCAAACCTTGATGAAGTTTCATATACCATGTATATAATAATTATAACACCAAACATTTTTTATTCATAACTCAATACCTAATATGTAAATTGATATCTGACATTAGAGGTCAGGAAATCTAGAGTAAAAAATCACTATCAACCTCAATAGAAGTCATTGCATTGGATTTTCCATGTTCCCATGATTTGGATGTTATTTAGTGTCGGTTATCTACTTTAACCCTTGGATTGGTGCGTTGGGATGCATAGTTCTTAAATTACTCACATCTAAAACATTAAATCGTTAGTGGATCCTTATAAAGAACATTATTTTCCTTCATTGTATCTTTCGTTTTATCTAGAAATCTTGTTGATTTATTCCCTCATTTAATACAAGTAAAGAATCTTCTAGCCCCCTTGGGGAAATTCCCTTAGTTCTTCTTCCCACATTTTTGATATATAGGTTATTGAATATCCCTTCTTCCTTCATCTTCATCGTCAGAATTTTCATGAGCCTCTGTTATTATTTTATTTGATGCACTATATATTTCATCTATTTTTATATATTTTAAATATATTTCACGATATCTGGTTTAGAATAATCACTATATTCCTCAGACCATCTCCCATTCTAGTGGGTTGATCATTGAGGCAATCATTTAATTATCCATCGCACCCAGGGTTAACTCAGTTCCTTCTATTTCCAGCCATCACTAAAAGAAAATGGTTTAACATGAGTGATGAACATTTAACATCATAGGGGGGTTAACATAGTCTATTACAAAAAAAATTGATTCATCCTTAAAATCATTTACCCCTTTTACATCATCACGTTAGATAGTAATTTTTTTAGTTCAACCTATATAAATATTAGTTTATCCTAAGTTACTTTAAGTTGGGTTATCTAATACTTCTCAACCTCGTCCCTCAAAGTAACTAAGAAATCAATCCTTTATATCAGTTCATAAAGATCATATGATTAACCAATGAATATTCCCTAGAAGTTTCATACCATGTATGTAGTTAGGATTATTTTTCATGCACCAGGTGTTGATTGATTTAATACAAAACACACACTTTTAGGGGTTATTACCCCTAGGTACAGTTATGCCAAATCCTGCATCAACTTTTAGTGTCCAGACATATATGTAATTGTTAGGAAAACCACATAGTCAAAACTTTACCAAAACATCAGGATGTTATCCGATATGTAGGCTTATCCCTTATATTTCTCCATAGGGTTTTCACTAAGATTCTATCATCTTAATCTCAAAAAATTAATATACCTTGCACAGATACCAACTATAGAAACCCTAGCCTTGGACACACATTATTTCATAATTATTAACTTATTTTTTCAATAAATAAATTCTAATTATTTATATTACTAGTGTATTTGGATTATTGTAAACATAAAAACATCATCTTATACATAAAAACATCATATTTATTGAAAACTCCACATAGTAATCCTAATTCATGTATCTCTTCTAAGACTACATCAGATACCCTCAAAAAATACATAAGGACAAGGGTAAGATGGAGATCCCAATAAGGTAATAAACATGGAAATAAAACATAACATGATGGTCGGGAGGTATAATGTTACACCATAAATAAAATAATTACAAGCATGAAAACAAGGAATAAGGAAATGAAAACATATGATCATGGAATCATAAGCAAGTGGAAACATCATAAAGCATGATATCATAAGAATATGTCAAGGATAACTTCTAATAAAATATAACATAGTCTAAGCATCCTCATAATCATCATATTCTTGGGATAATTACCATTATAACATAGTGTTCTAAGGCTAACTGCATGTGAACCATACATAATATGCTTAGGATAACTTTGCATGCATCATACATGGTATCTCATGAGACATTAACATTACCTAATTCATTTGAGTTCTATAATAAACCCACCCATCAAATCATTATGTATACAAGTATATATTTTCCATAATATAAAATAAACCATACATAAATCCTAAACATGATCAAACCCATTAGAAAGAGGTCTTTTTCATAATTATGATTTAAGGAATAATATAATTCTAAATCATAAGGATTCCTAAGATAAGAAGGATTTAAATCATTTTGAACATTCATAATTGAAAAGAAAAAATAGTTCTTTAACATGGATTTATAATATAGAAAATTCATTAGAATGGTATGGGATAAGAAAGAATAAAAACGTATAACTGGGGTGAAGCTTTATAAAATAAGTAAAGCGTATTTATAAAAAAGGACAGAAAATATTATTTTATTTGTAACAATAATTGAACCAAGAGGACTCTCACAAAATTATTGAGGGTTTTTAGAAGCTATTTATGTTTTAAAAACATTTATTTGGTTTAATTCATGACATGATATAAAAAATATGAAGGTTCCATGAAATTGGGTTTACTTAAAAATTGAAATTTCAAAAGGAACTAAAAACATGTATAACCCTAGAAATGGGAAGGATATTTTACTGGGTATATATTTAAGGGAAATATATTAAAAAATAGAAGAGTTTTATGAGAATAATATTTCATAAAAGGGAGAAAATGAAATAGAACATGTAACTAACAAATAATGAAGGTGGTGCGGAAAATCCATTATGGCTTAAGATGCATTCTAATAAAAACCCATTAAAAGTGATATGTATTGAATTTAAAGTTAAATTATCATGAATAAAGATAAATATTGATATTAAATTTCCAATTGGAGTAATTATCACCATTTAAAATAAATTAGTTTCATAGAAGAAAATGTGTCTCAAAGAAGGAAATTTTGAGAAGAAATCCTTATGGCTTTAGTAATTGTGTAAAAAAATCATTAGAATCGTGAAAATCATATGTTTATTTAAATACCATGAATTAAAACATTTATTTTTATAAAATAAATTATTTCATATTATATACACCAAAAAAATAATAAATTGATTCATTATAATAAAATTGTCTCAATGAAGAGAAATTATGATGAAAACCCTAACTGACAGAGTAAAACTTTAATCAAAATACCTTCAAATAAAGGGATTTTAATTGAACATAAAATACCATGATTAAAATATAATTCATGATATTAAATCTCAAATAAGTATTATATATGAAACATAAATGAAATTGGGTGCATAATACCAAACATATCTCAAATATAGGAATTTGAGACTAAAACCCGTACTTTGTATCTGAAACCACTCTACACTTGTGATTATCATCCTGAATAATTAAATTAATTTCACTATATATATAACCAATAAAATTATACATGATTATAACCATTTATAATCCTATTTTAGAGTCATATATATAAAAATATTAATTATTTTTACTTATTTTCAACCTCATGTGTATGTAATATTTATCACTTTAACTAGCTTCATAAAATAGCTATTGGTATATAATATTTTTATAGATTCAGTAATTATTAGATAATTAAAGTAAATTTAATATATGTTCCATGATATTTCATTCCATGGTAGTTTTGGTTACAAACCATGAAGATGAAATCAGTGATGATCATGTTTTGATGATTCTTAATGAATGAAATGAGTTTTCTTAATTAATGAGTTAAATATTGATATAACCATACCTAAATAAATAAATTAAATATTTATATCATATTATATCATTAAATAATTTCTCAAAATCAATCAAGATATAAATGCATAATATTATTCAAGTAGGTGGTTAAACTGACCCAAACATGAACCTATAATGATTAATGGATGATTATGATGTGGTTTGGTTGTTATATCATTATATCATAAGAATAATGTTATTATATTTTGATTATTATTGTGATATATAATATTGATAAATATTTACAAATAGAATATAATTTATATAAATCTATTTCTTAGAAAGAAGTGATCATTTTCCTCTTAGTTCGCCCTTTTTAAATGATTGAGTTATCGATAATTATTTTTTGATTTTATCATTAATAGGTTTTAAAATTTTCTATAAAAAATATTAATGATTTCATAAATATATTAATTATCCTTTAATTTCATCCTCATGACCATCCATGTATGGAGGTTATGAAAATAAAAAAGAAAATCTATCTTTCAATGGAGGAAGTAGTCCACATGTACGCATATTTGACGATTTCATTTTCCATATAGCGGGATAAAAGAGAAATATGGTTATTATTTGTAAAGACCCGTAAAATTCACGGGAAAATTTTTCTTAATTTTCTTTGGAACTTTACAAAAGCGCGGTTTCAGACGGCACCTGATTCCGAGTCCCGGAGTGCCCGGAATCAATTTCCGAAGTTTGGCTCGGGTACGTTCAGTGAACGAACGAGCGGGAATTCCTAACTTTTGATCCGGTGCTCGGAATTGAAATCCGAGGGCACCGATGAACTCGCAGCGCCGATATTCGCTTAAAGAGACCTTTTCGGGAGTTGCGTTTGTTTCGGGTTGAGAGTTAGTTTTTGGGAGATTAGAATAAGTTAAATAAAAATATGTTAACACAATTTTTATTTAAACTTAATAGTTATCTTCTCTCAAAGGAAGTTAGGTGTGGGACCCACACCCACTTAACCTCCCTTGAGAGGATTAAGTGTGGTGGGGCCCACACGAAACCTAACTTTACATCTTCCCTCAAACTCCCTTAACCCCTCTTTAATTAACATGACAATTTGTTAATTAATGTGGAGTTATCTCTTATTTGAATTTCAAACTTTTGAAATTCTAGTGTGTTGTTGTGTTAATAAAATAAGATAGAGTCTTATTTTATTTTGGGTTTAGTTTTGTCTCCTTGAGAGAGTTGGGAAGGTTCTTCTTGTTTCTTCATCTTCTTCAACCTCGACGAAGAACACGAAGAACGTCGTTCTTCAACGAAGAACTTCTTCGCCGAAGAACACGGTTCTTCCGCGACGCCATATCCGCGACGTGACGTTCTTCTTCCGCATCATCTCTTCCGCGACGGTTTTCCGCGACGAACGCCATCGACAACGACTCTTCCTCCGACGTCAAAGGAATCGACAGCGATATTCCACGACTACGTCAACGTGCGACTATCGAGGTAGGGGTTCTTGAGTTCGTTGTTTTCTTTTTATTTGACTTTACTCAAGACTTGACGAAGAACGCTCAAGTTCCGACGAAGAACGTCGCTCCGCTCTTCTTCGTCTTCCGTGTCAACAAGAGAGAACACCGCTTCTTCCTCGGACAACCTTCGTCGGCGTACGAGGTTTCGCCAACGACGTATCACATCGGACGCACCTCTTCGTCATCGGATTTGACGAACGACGACCGCGACGCCCGACCTCCGCGACGTTGTCTTCCGCGGAACGTTGACGATTCTTCGATCTTATACCCAAGGTAGGGGTTTTTGTTAATTGTTTATTTATTCTTTTCTTGCTCGTGGATCGCATGACTAACGTGAGGAATTTGAATTTTTTATGTTGTGTTATTATTTAACGTGAGGGGGGCCGGACCGCACGAACACGGCCGAAACCCCCTCCATCGTTCTTGTTGTTTATTCTTGCGGGTGGAAGCAAAGTGACGTGGTGCCGTCGCACCACGCGGATAATCGTGCAATTATTTTGCGCGGCACCGTCGTGCCACGCCGAGGAAGAATCTTCAAGAACGCGACGCCGTCGCGCCGCGTTGAAAGGAATCAAGGCACGACGGAGGGGCGCGGTGTCGTCGCACCGCGCCGGACGACGAACACCGCGGCCGGTTCTGGGCCGCGGTGGAACGAGGAGACCGGCGGTCGGGCCGCCGGCGTCGGAAGCCGAAGAGGGACCGGAATTTCCGGTCCCGTTGGAGAAAACCGGCCGGCCAGCTGGCCGGCCGGATGACGTTAAACTGGGGGAATTAATCCCCCGGCCAGCGCATAAAACCCCCCTCTTTAAGAGGGGGGCGGTTTCCATGTAAAGGGGGGGGGGGGCAGCAGCCCCCCGGTTTTCCTCCAAACCGGCCCCCACGTGGGGGCCGTTTTCTTGCAAGGGCGCGGCACAAAGGCTGCGCCGCCTTTCCAATCAGCGGGGGAATTGAATTCCCCCCGCGCTGCCACCTTGCGGCGCCAGGCCGCCGCGGCCCCGCGCCGCCGCGCCGCCGGCCGGCCGGACGGGCCGGGCCGGACCCGGGTCGGGTCGACCCGGTTCGGGCCGACCCAGGGGGGGTCGGGCCGGGTCAGCCCGGACCCGGACCCCCCGTTTCGAATCTTTTTCGGTCTTTTGGCCATATCTTGAGCCTCGGACCTCCGATTGACGAACCGTCTACGGAAACGCGATCCTTGGATCGAGACGGTCGTTTCGATATATCGCACTCAAGGTTTTGGATTACTTTGAGTTCGGCCGGGTTGGTTCGTTCACGAAACCAACCGGGCCTTCGGAGCGGAAACGCTCATATCTTGAGCTACGGACATCCGATTGACGTGCCGTCAGCCGTGTTGTGTTCCTCTTAGTGAGACGGATCTTTTGGCATACTCCGCCCGAGGTTTGGATGCAGGTGGAGTACGGTCGGGTTGGTTTTGCCTTAAAAACCAACCGGGCCCCGGGGACGAAAATGCCAATAACTCTCAGACCGGGCGTCCGATCGACGCGCCGTCTGTTGCGTTGAGTTCCTGTTGACGATACGGAACTTTTGGATACATCAACTCTGGACTTTGTGACAGTTGATGTATCAGCCTCTCGGCTCGTGGAGCGGACCCTCCGAACGAGCTTGCTGTGTGCGGGAACCCTAGTGCTGGCTGCGACTGTTACTGTGACTGCTACTACTACTACTGCTACTGTGACTGCGACGACGACAGTACAGAGATCCTGTGTGGATTCGACGACGACGACTTCAGCACTCAGCGATCCTACGTGGATCAGTGCTACAGGTCCTGTGTGGGCCCGATCCTGTGTGGGTCCGATCCTGTGTGGGTCCGCGCTCAGCGGTTCTGTGTGAGCCAGCGCCTACCGGTCCTGTGTGGGCCTGATCCTGTGTGGGTCTTGCGGGGGTTAGTTACCTATCGATCCTTCGTGGGTCCGACGACTTAGATGGATCAGAGATCATCTTTATCGTCCTTTGGTTAGTTACCTATCGATCCTTCGTGGGTCCGACGACTTAGATGGATCAGAGATCATCTTTATCGTCCTTTGGTTAGTTACCTATCGATCCTTCGTGGGTCCGACGACTTAGATGGATCAGGGGTCATCTTTATCGTCTTTTGAAGAAGTATACCTGTGTGAGCTGAATCCTTTTGCTTTCCTGTGTGGATTGTGTTGTGCAATCCTGTGTGGATTACGTTTTGCTTTCCTGTGTGGAATACGTATACTTTCCTGTGTGGACTGAGTTGTACTTGGGCTCGGAGGATTGGAGCGTATTTGAAAATGATGACTTAGATATATGTATGGGCATATACCTAAGCAGTGTCGGTTGTTACTTCGTGATTGTACCTTTCTTCGTGGTTTATCCTTTGTGGATTTGAGAGACCTTCAGGGGTCTCGGGGTCCCTACTAAGTAGCTTATACTCACCCCTGCACGGGCTTTGCCCGCACTACGTTGTGTTGGTTGCAGACGACGGACAGCGTTGACCTTAGCTGAGGCTTGCAGAGCGGGACGGTACCCGGAGGTGGACCACTGGGCGGGACGTGCACGGAGCAGACGGCGGGACCCGTGGAGCAGAGGAGCTATCTGTACCCACCCTTCAGGTGGGATTTCCAGTGGACAGCTCGGAGTAGCGGCTTTTACTTTTCAGTTGTTGTTTTCCCTTTCGAGTTGTACTTTACTTTCAGTTTGGGTTTGTATACTGGCCCATTTACTTTTCCGCACTTTCAGTTGTACTCTGCTTTTGTTTAGTGTTTACTTTCCGCTTGCTTACTTTGTGGTGTTTGTTTACTTTTCAAAGGCAATGTCTTCCCTTTTTATCGGGATTTACGCCTTGGTGCTAGTCGCCAGCCCCTGGCCTATGGAAGGCGGGCTTGGGGTAGTCACGGCACGGACCCCGAGGGCGGGTCGTGAAAATTTGGTATCAGAGGAGTTCGGTTCTACCGCGAACTCTGATCTTTTCTATGTGAAGCAATAATGTTTAGCGTATTGAGTGTGGTTATCAGTCCAGGGAGTCCAGTGTTGGTGCGGCGGCCGACGTGTCCGTACACCAGGACCCTGACTTCTGATTTCCGACTTAATGCACGAAAACATTGATTGCGTGTGTGTTTCAAAGTTTTCTTTGTGATTTCTTTGTGTTATCTCACCAGGTATACTGTTTGACCGTGGTGCACCTGTTTCCTTTCAGGATGGCCCCACGACGGCAGCCAGCTAGGGTTCCGAGAGTCGAGCGTGACGATAGCCCACCGAGCGACGAGGCCTCGGTACAGGGACCTTTGTCAGCAGTGGCACCGGCGGTAGCTCTACCCGCCGAGCCCCCGATACTTCCAGAAGCAGCCGCTGACGATGCACGCCGCCTCAGCGCACTGCATGAGTTTCAGCGCCAGCGACCGCCCAGGTTTCGCGGGGAGACGGATCCCCAGGCAGCCGAGGACTGGCTGGAGGCCGTGGTACGAGTGTTTAGGCTAGTGAGGACACCAGCAGACCTCATGGTGATCCTCGCTCCGAGCCTACTACACGCAGCAGCTGGACGATGGTGGAGCTTGATGCTCCAGGTGCACGATGAGGCATCTCTTCTTTGGACGGACTTTGAGAGCCTCTTCCGCTCGGAGTTCGTCCCAGCCACCCTTCGTGCAGTGCGTATCCAGGAGCTTCTACAGCTACGGCAGGGCAGCATGACGGTCGATCAGTACTCGGTGAGATTTACCGATCTCTCGCGTTACTCGACTGACATGGTACGGGACCCATTCTTCCGGGCCCGGACCTTCGAGCAGGGTTTGAGACACGAGATCAGGGCATCGCTGATCTCCCTCAGCATACCGACTCAGACAGGAGTACTGGAACGGGCCCTTCTGATCGAGAGCTTCCTTGCTGAGTCTACACCAGCACAGAGACCCACCGCAGGGCGGCACGTAGCGGAGTCTTCGGTAGCAGGTAGCCGACAGATGACTCAGGGGTCCAGACAGACCAGACCTTCAGGCAGACGACCTCAGGGCACTGGCTCAGCAGTGCAGGGCACACAGCACGGAGCCAGTCTTTTGAGTGGAAGACAGTGCTTTGCATGCGGCGGGCAAGGCCACATGGCTCGTGACTGCCCGACCCGCCATGCGGAGGAGCAGCAGACGGTTGAGGAACCACCTAGGCAGAGGCAGAGGTTCGACCGTGGCGGTCCGCAGGGAGGAGGCGGACGAGGCAGAGGAGCTGGACGAGCAGCAGGTGGTGGACGACGCTTTGAGGCTCTACCACCACCACCACCAGGAGGTCCACCCCGACCGCAGGGGAGAGCTCAGCTTCAGGCAACCGAGGCCTTTGATCATGGAGCTCTGGGAGCCAATGGACAGGAGCAGAACTAGTGGATACATCCTTTGTATTTCTAGTTCTTTGTTGCTTTTGTGTAGTGTCTTGTATTATGAGCTGCAATAATAAAAGACGCATACCTTTCTGATATTTTCGTTCCTGTCCTCTTTCGTGATGTTACTAAGAGGTTCCAGTTTTGGCTGTTGACTTGACCCTCACTTGTGAGACATCTACTGGAGGAGACCCAGTTACCACACACTGATGCCGACAGTGTGACTCAACCCTTGGAGGCGAGAGTAACGGTTGGATCTCTTAGTAGTAGCGTCGAGGCCTTACGACGTCATCCTTGGTATGGATTAGTATCATCCATGTTAGGATTGACTGTATTAGGCGAAGAATTTGGTTCATCCAGGGGATGGGACCAGATTTCTCTTTTCGGCAAAGAAGAAATCTTGCAGCTCTGGTGGGACCGGAGATGGTCCAGGCCACGACAGAGAAGGTCCAAGTCATCCAGGAGCGGATGAGGACGGCTCAGAGCCGGCAGAAGCCTTATGCTGACAGGAGGCGGAGGCCACTGGAGTTCGAGGATGGCGACCATGTCTTCTTGCGGGTCTCACCTCGACGTGGTATTCGGAGATTTGGCCGAGGCGGCAAGTTATCTTCGTGCTTCATCAGACCCTTCCAGGTCCTCAGCAGGGTTGGCGAGGTGGCTTATCGCCTGGCTCTACCACCTCAGTTGCACCGGGTGCACGACGTCTTCCACGTGTCACAGCTGAGGAGATACGTGCACGACCCGACGCACATCATTGACCATGGGGAGCTTGACGTTGCCGATAGGGCGACTTTTACGGAGGTCCCGGTGGAGATAGAGGATCGACAGGAGCGGGTCCTGCATGGGCGATCGATTCCTCTTGTGCGCATCAGATGGCAGCACGGGAACCTCCAGGAAAGCACATGGGAGCGGGAGGCTCAGATGCGTGCTCAGTACCCTCAATTGTTTCCCTAGTTTTGATGTATCTTTACGGGGACGTAAATCCCTGAGGTGGGAGTAATGTAAAGACCCGTAAAATTCAAGGGAAAATTTTTCTTAATTTTCTTTAGAACTTTACAAGAGCGCGGTTTCAGACGGCACCTGATTCCGAGGCCCGGAGTGCCCGGAATCAATTTTCGAAGTTTGGCTCGGGTACGTTCAGTGAACGAACGAGCGGGAATTCCTAACTTTTGATCCGGTGCTCGGAATTGAAATCCGAGGGCACCGATGAACTCGCAGTGCCGATATTCGCTTAAAGAGACCTTTTCGGGAGTTGCGTTTGTTTCGGGTTGAGAGTTAGTTTTTGGGAGATTAGAATAAGTTAAATAAAAATATGTTAACACAATTTTTATTTAAACTTAATAGTTATCTTCTCTCAAAGGAAGTTAGGTGTGGGACCCACACCCACTTAACCTCCCTTGAGAGGATTAAGTGTGGTGGGGCCCACACGAAACCTAACTTTACATCTTCCCTCAAACTCCCTTAACCCCTCTTTAATTAACATGACAATTTGTTAATTAATGTGGAGTTATCTCTTATTTGAATTTCAAACTTTTGAAATTCTAGTGTGTTGTTGTGTTAATAAAATAAGATAGAGTCTTATTTTATTTTGGGTTTAGTTTTGTCTCCTTGAGAGAGTTGGGAAGGTTCTTCTTGTTTCTTCATCTTCTTCAACCTCGACGAAGAACACGAAGAACGCCGTTCTTCAACGAAGAACTTCTTCGCCGAAGAACACGGTTCTTCTACGACTCCATATCCGCGACGTGACGTTCTTCTTCCGCATCATCTCTTCCGCGACGGTTTTCCGCGACGAACGCCATCGACAACGACTCTTCCTCCGACGTCAAAGGAATCGACAGCGATATTCCACGACTACGTCAACGTGCGACTATCGAGGTAGGGGTTCTTGAGTTCGTTGTTTTCTTTTTATTTGACTTTACTCAAGACTTGACGAAGAACGCTCAAGTTCCGACGAAGAACGCCGCTCCGCCCTTCTTCGTCTTCCGTGTCAACAAGAGAGAACACTGCTTCTTCCTCGGACAACCTTCGTCGGCGTACGAGGTTTCGCCAACGACGTATCACATCGGACGCACCTCTTCGTCATCGGATTTGACGAACGACGACCGCGACGCCCGACCTCCGCGACGTTGTCTTCCGCGGAACGTTGACGATTCTTCGATCTTATACCCAAGGTAGGGGTTTTTGTTTATTGTTTATTTATTCTTTTCTTGCTCGTGGATCGCATGACTAACGTGAGGAATTTGAATTTTTTATGTTGTGTTATTATTTAACGTGAGGGGGGCCGGACCGCACGAACATGGCCGAAACCCCCTCCATCGTTCTTGTTGTTTATTCTTGCGGGTGGAAGCAAAGTGGCGTGGTGCCGTCGCACCACGCGGATAATCGTGCAATTATTTTGCGCGGCGCCGTCGCGCCACGCCGAGGAAGAATCTTCAAGAACGCGACGCCGTCGCGCCACGTTGAAAGGAATCAAGGCACGGCGGAGGGGCGCGGTGTCGTCGCATCGCGCCGGACGACGAACACCGTGGCCGGTTCCGGGCCGCGGCGGAACGAGGAGACCGGCGGCCGGGCCGCCGGCGTCGGAAGCCGAAGAGGGGACCGGAATTTCCGGTCCCGTTGGAGAAAACCGGCCGGCCAGCTGGCCGGCCGGATGACGTTAAACCGGGGGAATTAATCCCCCGGCCAGCGCATAAAACCCCCCTCTTTAAGAGGGGGGCGGTTTCCATGTAAAGGGGGGGGGGGGGCAGCAGCCCCCCGGTTTTCCTCCAAACCGGCCCCCACGTGGGGGTCGTTTTCTTGCAAGGGCGTGGCACAAAAACCGCGCCGCCTTTCCAATCAGTGGGGGAATTGAATTCCCCCCGCGCTTCCACCTTGCGGCGCCAGGCCGCCGCGGCCCCCGCGCCGCCGCGCCGCCGCGCCGGCCGGCCGGGTCGGCCCGGACCCGGACCCCCCGTTTCGAATCTTTTTCGGTCTTTTGGCCATATCTTGAGCCTCGGACCTTCGATTGACGAACCGTCTGCGGAAAAGCGATCCTTGGATCGAGACGGTCGTTTCGGTATATCGCACTCAAGGTTTTGGATTACTTTGAGTTCGGCCGGGTTGGTTCGTTCACGAAACCAACCGGGCCTTCGGAGCGGAAACGCTCATATCTTGAGCTACGGACGTCCGATTGACGTGACGTCAGCCGTGTTGTGTTCCTCTTAGTGAGACGGATCTTTTGGCATACTCCGCCCGAGGTTTGTGCGCAGGTGGAGTACGGTCGGGTTGGTTTTGCCTTAAAAACCAACCGGGCCCCGGGGACGAAAATGCCAATAACTCTCAGACCGGGCGTCCGATCGACGCGCCGTCTGTTGCGTTGAGTTCCCGTTGACGATACAGAACTTTTGGATACATCAACTCTGGACTTTGTGACAGTTGATGTATCAGCCTCTCGGCTTGTGGAGCGGACCCTCCGAACGAGCTTGCTGTGTGCGGGAACCCTAGTGCTGGCTGCGACTGTTACTGTGACTGCTACTGCTACTACTGCTACTGTGACTGCGACGACGACAGTACAGAGATCCTGTGTGGATTCGACGACGACGACTTCAGCACTCAGCGATCCTACGTGGATCAGTGCTACAGGTCCTGTGTGGGCCCGATCCTGTGTGGGTCCGATCCTGTGTGGGTCCGCGCTCAGCGGTTCTGTGTGAGCCAGCGCCTACAGGTCCTGTGTGGGCCCGATCTTGTGTGGGTCTTGCGGGGGTTAGTTACCTATCGATCCTTCGTGGGTCCGACGACTTAGATGGATCAGAGATCATCTTTATCGTCCTTTGGTTAGTTACCTATCGATCCTTCGTGGGTCCGACGACTTAGATGGATCAGAGATCATCTTTATCGTCCTTTGGTTAGTTACCTATCGATCATTCGTGGGTCCGACGACTTAGATGGATCAGAGATCATCTTTATCGTCCTTTGGTTAGTTACCTATCGATCCTTCATGGGTCCGACGACTTAGATGGATCAGGGATCATCTTTATCGTCTTTTGAAGAAGTATACCTGTGTGAGCTGAATCCTTTTGATTTCCTGTGTGGATTGTGTTGTACAATCCTGTGTGGATTACGTTTTGCTTTCCTGTGTGGAATACGTATACTTTCCTGTGTGGACTGAGTTGTACTTGGGCTCGGAGGATTGGAGCGTATTTGAAATTGATTACTTAGGTATATGTATGGGCATATACCTAAGCAGTGTCGGTTGTTACTTCGTGATTGTACCTTTCTTCGTGGTTTATCCTTTGTGGATTTGAGAGACCTTCAGGGGTCTCGGGGTCCCTACTAAGTAGCTTATACTCACCCCTGCACGGGCTTTGCCCGCACTACGTTGTGTTGGTTGCAGACGACGGACAGCGTTGACCTTAGCTGAGGCTTGCAGAGCGGGACGGTACCCGGAGGTGGACCACTGGGCGGGATGTGCACGGAGCAGACGGCGGGACCCGTGGAGCAGAGGAGCTATCTGTACCCACCCTTCAGGTGGGATTTCCAGTGGACAGCTCGGAGTAGCGGCTTTTACTTTTCAGTTGCTGTTTTCCCTTTTGAGTTGTACTTTACTTTCAGTTTGGGTTTGTATACTGACCCATTTACTTTTCCGCACTTTCAGTTGTACTCTGCTTTTGTTTAGTGTTTACTTTCCGCTTGCTTACTCTGTGGTGTTTGTTTACTTTTCAAAGGCAATGCCTTCCCTTTTTATCGGGATTTACGCCTTGGTGCTAGTCGCCAGCCCCTGGCCTATGGAAGGCGGGCTTGGGGTAGTCACGGCACGGACCCCGAGGGCGGGTCGTGACATTATTTAAGAATAAAAACATGATATAAATATCATAAATATTTATTAAATTCTCATATTATACCATCATTGTAAGTTGGTGAATGAAAATGAAGCACATTTCGTTGTGAAGATGGTAGTTTGCACAACTCACAATTCATGTATTCATTTTTCTTAATAGAAAAGGGAAAAGATGATTAATGAGTATTAACATGTAATAAAAATATTCAGTATATAAAAAAAACCTATTTCATTACATTGGGATTTTAAAATTATAATTGTAAAAGAAAAATAGAAAAGAAATAATTTAATTAAAACTGATTACTCACGTTGAGCACTTTTAGATTTCCTTGGAAAAACCCCGGGAGATGGATGGATTAGGAAAATATCTTGTGACCAAAAGCTCAATAGAGTGAAACTTTATTCTAGGGGAAGGAAAAATATCATGGTTTCATGAGTAAAAATAATTTTTTCGAGTTCCCTGAAGGGGTGGTGAAAGACTTTTTTTATAAGTGGTGAGAATGAAATTTGTATAAATATTTCAACTAAATATAAATAGAACACATGTTAAACATTTCAAGTGGCTCTTAAATTGATGAATAATGGAGTGAGGAAGAGATAAGGTCGAGTCACACCTCATCCACTCAAATATAGACATGTTTTTATCATTTTTTAAGCCTTTTACCTCTTGAAATTTTACTTTTATCGCTTTAGCTTTTACCTTTGTAACTAGTTTTTACCTAAAGTAACTTATATTTATGCCTAAAAATAACGTGATCCTTTTTAGATAATTTAGACCCACTAATTATAAACTTTAAGTAAATTTATTATGATTCAATTTATAAAATTGTTAAAAAAGTAATTTTAAAATACCAAATGTATAATGTATTAAAAAATTGAAAAATATAACATAAGTTCTAAAATTTAAAATATGGGATTGTAAATTAAAAACAACTTTTTTAAAATTATAAATTCACTTATAAAATTAGTATTTGGTCTTATAAAAATTTTCCATGAATTTTCAATTCATACTTATATACTAATAATGTCATAAAAGTCTTGTTATTTATAAAAATGGTATTTTGTATTATTCGCCTAAAAAATATTTTTAGAAAAAAACCCAAAAATTCGTCATAAACTCATATTGAAATTCTAAATATAAAATTAAGTAAATTTTGTCAAATTAGATTTCTAGAATTTTATATTTTAACTTTTAAATAAATTTTAAAAAAGAATGAGAAATATGTTTTATAAGAAACAAACTTTTTAATACTAGTTCTTATTCTTAATTTCTATAAAATGCTAATAAAGATAACGTTAATCAATAAATATTATATTATTTTAAAATCATCATTTAACAATAATATACTTAGTTTTATTTATTAAAGAGTGTAGTGTATAAAATGATAGATTCTTCTACACGATAATGAATTAAGTAAAATTGTATTCAATAACCTTTAAATATTAATGTATTTCATAATTTAATCACTCTTATTCATACCTATAAATTCAACAGCTAGGTTTTAACGGTCTAAAAATGTCATGGTATAATTTTAGTTTAGTGTTGTGTGTGAAAAAATCTATCGAACATATTTGATTTAATTAAAGGAAAACATATATAAAAATCTAAGGTTGTTACATTCATCATGATGAGTGGCCTGAAATTTTTGAAATATTATCTTATATGTACCAATAAACCACTATTTAGGTACAAAATTCCTCTCTTGCTTCTCCTAAAACATTTATCTTTAAATTATTTAATAGATATATGATATTTGTACTCAAGTTTGTTTTAGTCTTGTAGTGTTATTCGATAAGAACCAAGAAACTCAAACCAATTGTGTTGATTCAAAAAGGTAACACCTAATCATAGACATGCTTTTATTTATATATTTTTTTTTAAAAATTAGTTCTTTTAATATTTTTTGGGGGATTCCCAAATTATCTCAAACCATGTTTACTTTTCATAGATATTTTATATCCAATTATTTTATTTAGAAGTTGATTCACCTTTGTAAACACACCTAAAATATCATTTGATTCATTTTTTTCATTGAAGGGGTTGAAACTTCACTAATTCTTATGGAATGAGGGAAACAATGTATATCTCATTTAATTCACCTAAGACCTTTGAAAAAATTTTATAAGAATAACATCATGAGCCTTTTTAAGGGTTTTATTAATCATTTTATGTTCATCTTACTTATACTCCATTATCATATGACATTTATTTTTGTATCATTGTGATAATAAAACAATAAAATTATATTTTATTCCATTATTTGGATCCATTATTCCCATTTATTCAGACGCCAGTGGTCGACATTAGTGCCATGTCCCGTAATATAGATTTTTCTCTCCTGAGAGGTTTATTATGTTGTTTCCTTCTTGGCTTTCAAATATTAAACTTGTGCGGGGGGGGGGGGACACTTATGCCATTCTCTCACAACAATATTATTCTTGGGTATTCGTGAGTGCATGTTAGCAACCCCCGTCAACATTGGTCAAATATAGTAGGGTTGGGATTCATGAGGGCCTAGTTTGTGCATGTTGGCCAACTTGGGTATTCATTTTGATTCTTGTTTATTTATTATCTAGTACATTCACTCACATGCATTGCGGGATTTATGTTGACGGATAATGGTGGTGTAGTAATGAGTTGTATACTTGCACCTTGCGTGTGCACCTTAGCGGATGTAAAGACATCATTATTCAAGATTCAAATAAAGAGGAAGACCGCTATGAAAGGTAGTCAAGTGGGGATATCTTGATAGAAAAAATGGAGGCAGTGCTGGGAATTGATCTTGACATCTAGTAGTTGGGTCTCCAATGGTTTATTAATTTGTAATTTTTTTGTATATATAATTGAATTCTTATGGTATTGTTGATGTATAATCATGGCATGAATTATCATTTTGTTGTTACATTGTGATGTTATTTTTATGGTTAGCATTTAGAAATCATTTCATATTATATTGTGGTATGGTTTATGTATTTTATTATCAAATGGGTGATGTGGCTTTATTTAATTACATTTTTTCCACCTCTTTTTGATGAATTTACGACTTTCTGATGACAAAATGAGCTTATAATGGAGAATTAATTGCTTTTGATTTTTTTGGGTGACATATATTATTCTTTGTGATCATTTTATGTAGTTAAATGACGGAATGATCTTAGTGTTTTAATTGAAATTTAATTCTTGAAATGATTTATGAAATTAGATTTTGTAATTAAAATCAACTATCTATTGAAATTGTTGAAATTTATTTAATGCTAATTTATGTTTTTATTTGGTTAATTATAGTGTTGTGTCAATTGGTTGATTAAATATTAGATTTATTAATTTCCTTTTTAAATGAGTGTTTTTTATGTTTAATTTATAATTGTTGTCCACATTGGAGTTCGTTAAATTTAATTTTAAAATATTATTTTTTGTTCAGTGTATTTGTTTAATTGGTACTCTGTGGTCTCGTGCGACGGGAGACACTGTTTTGTGGGAGGTTCGGGACAAGTCAGGGCTGCAAAACCGGAGATGACGCTGGAGGTTCGAATCGACGAATCTAGCGATGAAGGTAATCTTGTTGAAACCGGATTTTGTTTCGGCATTCGAAACTGTTGCTTGTTAAGAAAAAGATTGCGAGCTCGCTGGTCGAAGCTAGGAGATCCCATTGTCGATATAGAAGTCGTACTGAAGACGAGTGCAGAAGAATAACGATGTGCTGCCGTCGAAGCTGAAGGTTGAAGATGAACCTGAGTGTGAAGTGTTTCGTGCTATTTTCATTGTTTGTTTCAGGTTCGATCATTGACGATGGGGCCTTGTTTTCCTTGGATGCTCCGGTAGTGATGATGATTAGCAGTGCGTTCCACCTGCTCGACAGAATGCCTCAATGAGGTATTTGTTGAAGGAGATGAGTGTTGTCAATTACATTTGGTTTGATGTTCGGAGGAAAGAAATGGAGGATTTCTAATTTTGTTCGGATTTCATGTCCGTACATTGTTGATGATTTACATAGCTTCGAGTTGGTTCTTAGGAGTTTGTTTGATGTTGGTGATGATTTTCACCCACAGACAAGCTTTGTGTTTGGGCTGGTTGTGTGGATTTTTTGTGTTCACCGGGAGCAGTGAGGAGTTGTGGAAGCAATGAAGCTTGTAGTGCTTTTGGAATTTGATTTTTGGACTGCAGTGTGTGGCAACCGGGGGATGATTTATGATCTATATGTGATGAGCATGAAGAATGTTCCTATTTTATTTCAGATTTGTGGCTCAAGACCAAGCTGAAATCAGCAGAAGTTGACATGCATGATTGGGCCAACTGGTAAGTTTTAATGACGACTTGTTAGTGAGGTGATGAAGAATCAGTAATTGAAGGGGAAGAATATAAATTTTCCATTTTCTTTGGTGATGATTTTTAAGTCTGTGAATTTGGTAATATAAAAGGGGTCCCATTGGACATTTTGATGGAGGGGCATTTAGTAGACTTCCAAAACGGGAGATAACTATGGAGAGAAACAGGGGAGTTTATTTCAGAGCTAAAGATTAAGGGAAGATTCCTCATATTCTCTCTATTCCTTTTGTTCTTGAATTGTAATTCTTGTATTGTTTTGTTTTTGAAACAATGATCGGCTAAATTTTAGCTGGGGGAAATAAATTGTTTTGTTTATCTTCTCGCTTCTTTAAGTTAATTTTTTCTAAAATTTGTTGCGCTTCTCACGTTGAGAATCATTCAGAAAGATTGAATCTGATTGTATTTTTTTGTAACTCTTGGTGGTTGTATAATTCTAGAGAGTGGTGAACATCAAGAGTCATCCTTCTATAGATTAATCTCTTGGTGAAGGAGGATGACCAATCAGTTTTGAATTTGTGCATGCAATTAGTCTTTATGTGAAAGAAATCTACTTTTAACCGAGCAATTTAAATTCCCCTTGCGCTTTCTCATGACTATTTTCAGTTCTTATTGTCACTTTTGGATCTTATTCTTGTTTCACATTGATTCAATTCACTGTATCCTTCTTGTTACTTTTTTTTTAAATAAAAAATTTAGAAATTAAAAAAAAAAATCAATCATCATTAGTTTTGTTTTAGGGTTTCTTCTTTGGAACACACTCAATTGTCTTCCTTGAGGATTCGAAACCTTCACTCATTACTTGCTGGTAGTTTTTAGGTTTTAAATTTGAGCTACCCAATGACCCTGCTTCAAAATTTTGAAATCGTTGCTGGTAATCCTTCTTTCTTCAGAATTACAACTAGGGCCCAAAAATACAAGCTGAAGCAGTCACAACATTCATTGTGGCCTTCATTTAATGGAATGCCTAATGAGGGCTCCTTAGCCTTTATTAGGGATTTTTACAACATAGTGCAGAAACTGGCACTGTAAGGGCTAAGTGAAAAAGAATTGAAAATGAGAGTTTTCCCTTTCTATTTAAATTAAAACGCAAGGAATTGGTTTTTTGCTCTTGATGAAAACTTTTTTTTGAAATATGGGAACAAATTTACAGCTCCTTTGTCATGATATTTTATCCTAGGAGGCTTAAGGGAGAACTGAGAAACAAGATTACTAGTTTTTTTCAAATGGATGAAGAGGCTTTTCATGAAGCTTGGGATAGGTTTGGGGACTTTCTTAAGTAGTGTCTTCATCGCCAACTCACTTTTTACCTACTTATAGATGTTTTATATGAAGGTTTGTCACCTTCTACACAGAACTTGGCTAATAAATCTGCTGGAGGAAATTACACTGATAAAACTGATGAAGATCTTAGAAAAATTTTCAACACTTTGGATCTTAATTCACATCATAAAGATTCATGGAGAAGAAGAGTAAATAGAGGTGGAATGATACTAGTTCAGGGCTAGAAATGAATGCTCAATTTTCTGAAATAAAACACCAACTCCAATCATTAATGAATCAAAATTTCAAACAATTTTCTAATCATGTTGGCTATCAAAATCAGAACCAAACACTCAAAGAGTAGTGTCAACAATATTGTATGTTTAGACACTCAAGTACCCAATGTCTAAACTTTGACATGGCAGCCCAACCACTTGAACATTCCAATTTTGTGGGTTATGGTCAAAGGATAAAAGCTAGAGATGACATTTCTTTCAAACAATTACAATCATGGCTATAGGAACTATCCCAACTAATCTTCGAGAAGACAAGGAATGCTTAGACAACAATCCATTTCCCCCAGTTTCCAAAGTCAGTAATACCACAATTTCAAAATAAAACTAAGACTGAAACTTCTCATTCTCAAGATGACGTAAAAGGAATGTTTCAATATTTGATTGGGAAATTCGATTCACAAAAATCTCAACATGATTCTGATAAGGATCAAACCGATGCTAGAATGAAAAACATAGAGTTAGAAATGGGTCAATTAGTAAGAGACGTGACTTTTAGAGATAAACGGAGGTTCCCAAGCATAAAAAGAATAAATCTTAGGGAGAGTTCCATGGATGTGGTCACTATGAGTGGTTTAAAAACTCAAGAGGATGTTAGATATGACCCTAGGGATACTCAAACTAAAAATCTGGAAGAATCTGTACACAAAAAACTAGGAAACACTGAATCTGGAAATTTGTACAACACTGTTGAAACTCAAATAAATCAAGTTGTTCCACATAAAAATCTTGAAGAAAAAAACTCTAAAATGGAAAATAATAAAGGGAAAGAAAAGTTTGTTGAAGCAATAGGGGAAATGCCTTCTGTTCTTAGGAATTTTCCCTATTCATACATTTCCCTCAAAGGTTGAAATCCAAAAATAAATAAATCAAATTACTTCAATTTGTTTGTGCTTTTCAAAAAGCTTCATGTGAATATTCTTTTCATATAAGCTTTAATTAAGATTCCATTATATTTGAAATCTCTTAAGAAAATTGTTACAAATAATAAAACACTGGAAGAGTTCACTACTTACAACTTCACTGAAGAGTGTAGCGCCGTTCTTCAAAACAAAATCCCACCAAAGCTTAAAGATCTACGGAGTTTTTTCATTCCCTACACCTTGTGGAATAATGGTTAGTTGAACTATCTTTGTGACCTTGGTGGTAGCATAAATCTACTTTCTTTCTCACTATTTCAACAGTTGGGATTATGAGTGTTGCAACCTTCCACTTTGGTCTTGTAATTGGCTGACTGATCTTTTACACATTCCATTGGAAGAGTTTATGACATGTTTGTAGGAGTTGGTAAGTTGTTCTCACATACTGACTTTCTTGTTCTAGAAATGGATTCTGACCAAGAAGTGCCTATCATCCATAGTAGGCCCTTTTATCCACTAGAGGATCTATTATCAATGTGGGAGAGGGTAGTCTGGTTTCTATGTTTTGTGAATAAGAAGAAAAGTTTCATGTGTTTAAGAATGTGATGTAACCCACATTTTTTTGTTAACTCTTCAATATTGAAATGTTAGAAGATGAGGACTCATTAAATCATTAGGAAGAATTTGTTAAATAACCTGTCGTTGAAGATACTCAAGTGGATGATTGATAGAGATAATATTTTCATAATTTTTAATATGTGTTTCAATGATTTAACCCCTTCCAATTAATCAATTTGAGCTGATTTGTATCATTTTAGTATTTTGGTGAATTATGGGCTTAATTGTGGAAATTGGTTAATTTTGGAAATTTAGCAGTTTTGTGGAGCTTCTGTATTTGGGGCATATATTTTATATTTTTGATCAAAATTGTATGGTTCCTTTTTTGTAGGATTTCTATTCTCTAGGGCTTCATTTTATCCTTCTGGACCCAAAGCTCAATCCATCATTTGGAAGCTCAAATTCAGCTCACAAACCAGGCCTTGAAAACTGTGTGCAGATTTGGAAGTTTTTAATGCTGAGCTCTTATCTCGAAGCTGACCGATCCAATGGAGCTGATATTCGACAAGGAGATGGAAGAGGAATTAATGAACATCTTTCATTAAGGAGGCCACGTATGAATCAGCTGTTTTCAAGGTCTTAATGTCATGGGAAGTTGGAGTTGTGGAAGACGAAGAGTCACCTGGACAGAATTAAATATCCGGAGTAATGTGGCCATATCTCCTTCATACGCATACCAATCAGGCTCAAATTTTATTGGTCGATAGAAGAGATGGAGGGAAACAACTTTCAAGAATGAACAATTCTCAAAATCGGTCATTTACTATTCCAACCGGACTCAAACTTTTGGGGGAGTAATTTTGGAGGGAAATTTTCTACTCCCCAAGCCTATAAATAAGAGTATTCACTTCTATTCAAAGGGGTTGAAGAAGGTGCAAGAAGGGCTGTGCTGGAGGATTGAGTTCTTGAAGTTATTTTTATTTTATATTTTTCTGTTTACTTAGTTTCATCATGCTCTCTTCTTCCCCTTTCAACTCTAATACCCTTCACATGGAGGGGTAAAACCTTTGAGTGATCGGGGAAGGGAGAGTTTATCTTTTGTAATGTCGGAGTTTTGTGCTTAAATGTAAAAGCTTATATTTCTTTTGAATGACATCTATTCTAAGTGTTTACCAAATCTCTTAATGCGATCGTGTTTTGAGTTTGGTGTATTCATTTGTAATAGTTTTGGTTAAAGACTTTTTATCTCCCTCCGTCTAGTGCAATTTGTCTCGATCGAGCAGATTGTGTTAAGTGGTGAGTGTCTAACGATCGTTGGCACGTGTGTGGAACTAGTAAACTTTTTCTAGAGTTCTAGGGAGCAACAATTCCTGATCGGGACTTGCCTTAGTTGTTTAGGAATTGTTTATGAACTTCCATGCACATAGGAGTGAGTTCTATTTTCTTCTTTAACCAAGGGTGATAGATGACTCGATCGAGGAGTCCTTCATTTGTCATTCAAAAGGAAGAGAGGTAAGATGATCTTTGTGACTATGATGACATTACAAAAGGTGATCCTACCCTGACCCCATCACTCTCTTCATCCATTAGTTTTCAACCTTTCTTTTCAATTGCTTTGTTTTTCAACTTAAACAACTGTAAAAAAGAACCTCTTCTTCTTTCTTTAATTTAAGTGACAAACACAATTGTTGTGCACTCCTCTCTGGAGACAACTTAGGTTACCTACTTTACTGAATTTTAACTTAGGTTTTATTTTTTTTTGTCACACCCCACGACAGGCTCGTGTCAATGATGATGAAAATCCTTCCCAGTATTTTAAAGGTATTAAAAGTGGAAATCTAATAAATTTTCTAGATTTGGATAGAAGCATTATTCCAACTTTGGAGAGCTGTCAAGAAGATGAAATTTTTATTCTAAATCTTAGGAAATTTATAGGAGATCTTGAGGATGACTTTCCTACCATAAAAAAGCCGAGAAACATTTTAATGCCCGTGAGGGAGAGATTTTGCAACACTCTGATGAATTTTCTACAGATTTTTTTAAAAATAAAATATGGACATTGAGTGTAATGAGCTATCCAATTTGGGCAGCATTGAGAAAAAGTGTGATTTTGAAGAATAAATTGAGAATTTATTAAATTTCCATACTCACTTTAAGAAACATGTTGAAGACCTTATACCTCCTAGACCAAAGAGTCCAATATCCAGTTAAGAGACACCACAACTTTAACTTAAAACTTTTCCATCACACATGAAATATTCATTTTTGGGTAAGAAATCTTCACCGTCAGTCATCATTTCTACTGAACATAATAAAAACCAAGAGGAAAAATTGTTAGATGTATTGAAAAATTAAAAAAAAGATGCCCTACGATAGACCATTTTAGATATCAAAGGTGTAACACACCAAGATTTCATAATAAGTTATTTTTTTTTAAATAATTCAATAGCTTGTGCTACACGCAACATCGAGTTCGAGCGCACCATGACTTACCAAACTAGCCGTTCAAAAAGCAGTTATGAATGATATTAACTGAATTTTGAATTTATATACTCCATATAATTTTAGAATCCATATTATATGTTTCTTAGACATAATATAAGAACAAATTTATTTTTTTAGATAAAATAATTATTTTTCAAACAATGCAATTTTAGCACCTTTTAATGGAAAACCCTTTTAAAAAAAACATTTGACACTTTTATATTTTCAATTTAATGAAATTAAATTCTTATTTAGAATCAGGACATAAAAATTTATTTTGGATAATTTTTTGGTACTATTCTGATAACTTTCATATTTTGATGAATACTGAAAAATACTAAATTTTAATTGAAAACAACTTTTTTTAATCGAAATAATTTATAGTGTTAAATTCTACATTTGAATGGTTTGGAAGTTTAATTAGATTATATTTTTATCATTTAATACAATTTTGGTCATTATAAATAATTTCACATTTAAATTTGACATAAACACATGTAAATATTTTGATAGTTTTTACTTTTTAAAGAATCCGCTTTTTGGTTTTGACAACGGGAATTAATTTTAAATTAATTAATGCAACTTATATGTTTTTAATTTGGTAAAATAGAATTCATTTTTGAATTAGGAATATCAAAATTAGTGTAGGGTTAATTTTTGGTATTTTTTCGAAAATATTCAGTTTTTGATGAATAGTGAAAAACACAGCGTTATTGTTTAAAACTGACTTTTTATTTACATAATTATTTATTTTATTTAAATTTATTTTAAGTAAAAATATATACATAATACCTATATATGTTCAATGTAATTCATTAGAGTCATTTTATAATAAGTTTAGATATATAAAATTTTATTGAACTTTTTACCGTCTTTTACCCACCATCTAGGAGCATTTGAAAATTTGCATAAAACTTAATTTTACTGCTACTGTGAGTTGAATTTCAAAAATCTGAGAGACATGGTTAACATCAGTGAGTAAAATGTGGTTCAATAAGATGAAAATATTTTTTTGTGAATAATAACTTTTGACTTTTATTTACCATAGTTAAAAGTAATTAGGGTAATTAAGGGTAAAAATGAAATTATAATTACCCTAACACATGTCCTAATTCTATTGGATAAGTGTAATTAGACCAAAAACAAACTTATAAATAAAATATGACCCCCTTTGGTCCACTTGGATTAGATTAAGACATTTATTATTATTTTATTTAAAGAAGATTTAAAAGAGTTAAATTCAAAGTTTAATAACTAAACTATTTTTAATATAGGGTTTCACACAATATAAATTAGACTATAAATATTCATTAGAAAGATAAAAATATTTCCTACATAATGGTATTTTATTTATAATTTTTAGACATTAAATAATTTAATTTATTTAAGACTCAATGATGATGTAGTAATTATCTTATTAATGAAAGATAAAAATAATTGATGTTATAAATATCTAAATAAATGTAATTTGAGATTTTTGATGAATTCCACTAATTATATAGGTTAATATGAAATTTTAGGGTTGATTAAATAATTTTTTTTCGAAGTAATCATGCTGTTATGATTTTCACAAAAACCAAATACTAAATAGTGTCAAAATTGACATAATTGAGTTTTCAAAACAAATACTATATTATTGATATAATATTTCTAAAAATATAAGGTTCAACCAAAGGACTTAGATAAGGTTATATATATTAATAATGAACCAGATGAGATTTGATTGGCTTGTTATAGTAGGTTTATTAAACATATAAATTAAAAATACAAAGAGACATGGTAAATGTCAAACTATTTAACTAAGAGTTAAATCTATAAGATAAGGTTAATATGGTGACCTAAACCTATCTAAAACCTATTGGTTGAGAGGTTTTTGACCCATCCCCACCTTATCCTCGAAATAAATCATTTTGGAGACATTAGAAACTGAAAATGATTTTATTATAAAATAATATTTCAATCTTTTCTTAAAGCGACCCTCACTTCTCTTATAAAAGGGTACTTCCCATTCTATTAATTTCACACCTCCAAAGTCATTTGGCTCGACCAAACCCTACCCAAATATCCTCCAAACTTCCCTCAAATCAACCTAGATTCCTTACTTTTATCAGAAAGCCAACCTAAGGATCCCTTTTGATCAACTCAAAAGGAAACACCCAAAGAAGCGGTAATAATTTCACCTCCCTCTTTCATATTCTTTTCTTCTTCCACTTCCTATTTCTTTTTTTTTGTTTCCATAAAAAAATAATAAATCCAGTTCCTTCTATATACTATGATGTTATTATAAATATCGTATAACCATATTCGTTATTCCATCCATCCTATAAATGACAAAGTCACCATACGTGCATATGTACGACTTACCGTCTCCACATCGTGGTGTAGTTTGTTATTCAAACACTTCATTATTTGGATGGGTATAATAATGAGTATAACTTATGTAAATAATAAATATAACATGTTAATGATTCTGTATATATGATATACCATCCAATTACATACGATTTCACCATCAATATAATGATATTGTCGTTCGTGCATACGTATGACTTACTGTCTCCACGAACGCGATGAGATTCATTCCCCATCGTAATCATTCAAGAACAATTTTTAATTTATTATTAAAAAAATGTTTAAGAAATTAATATAATTCTAGATATGAATCTAATATATTCTATACATAATAAACATGACTTACGTAACAAAACATATAAAGGAAAACGAATCAGTTAACAACCAAAACAATGGTACTACTGAAATATCATTAACAAAGCAATATTAGAGGATCATATATGATATCATATTTATGTATTTTTTCTTTTATAATTTAATAATAATTATTTTACCATTTTATAGGAGGTTAACCTACCCTATACTAAAGAAAAGTACAAGGTAAGGGGTTTTCTTATCTCACTTTTAATTCCGTGAGATTTCCATTGTTCACCACTTATTTATTGCATGTGGTGTATTGTGTACTACCATTTGATGTATATTATCATGATTAAATTTATATTCATGGTATTCTATGATTCATTTGGTGGTTATTAAATTTTGTTCTTACAAATCGATTGATTACAACGTGGTAATGGGGTTTTCATCTCACTTTTATTCCCATGAGATTCATGCTATATTTTCCACTATTACCTTTTGTGTAGTGTATGTACTACCCATGATTGTATTATTTGTGTAATATACTTTAATTTATAGGAAATTACATCATCATTGTATGATCCTTCTTTCATGGGGCGGAAGTTTCGTAAGTTACCAAATCGGTAAAGGAATTTCAAGTTTCAATTTTCACTCATTCGGTTTTACACAAACTTCATTCATTATTTTACTCCAAGATTATGTGTGAAATCACTATTTATTTACTTAAGTAGTAATTTAAACTCCTCTTTGTGTGGATATGAATTTGATACACATAATTAATCCATTGATAAATTCTCAAGTCATCGATATGAACTTGATAAGAGTAATTTTAACTCAATTTCTATTCACTGAGTTAATCATCCAAGTCATTGGTGTTGTTTTTACAAGAATATGTGTGAATTTCCTCTGATTGATTTACACTGAATATCCAATAATATTTAGAGTATTTATATTTTTCACACATAATTATGTCATTGATTTATCCTTAACCTAAGGATACAGTCTTTATAAGAGAATTCATCTCAACTAACATTCCATTGAAACTTCTTTCTTGTTATGCGCCGGTTCACTTTTACTTGGTGTATATACTATAATTTGACAAAGTATATCATGAATACACTTATTCTTATGATAGTATAAAGTTTTTATTACCTCAATTATTTGTATTCAAGCGTCTCTCATTTGGTTAGGAACTCTAACTAAAATATCATTTTAAATGTTTTAAAAATTTATTCATTTAAATCTTTCTCATTGATGTCCATGTTTTAAAAATGGTTTTAAGGATTTATTTATATGGACATTAATGTTTTAAAATTAAAATTTCTTTTAAATGTTTCAAAGTGGTATGAGACACTTTGATTCAAAAATCTATTTTAAACAGCTTCTTGATAAATAGTGCGACTTTTAAATATTTACAAGAAAAAGGGGGATATTTCTCTCAAATAGTTTTGATGATTATTTTCATCTATGTAAATATTATTAATTATTCTAGATTGAGGTTAATTTATTAAAATACAATCTTCTATATTGTATTTAATGAATTATTTTTGACTGTGGATGTGCTATTTTTATACCATTCATGGTTTGTAGTTAAAATATTGACATTTCATATGCTAGTTTTAATACGAATGTTTAGATTATGTTTCAAAATTTTCATATGAGGAATGAATTAGACTTAGTAATTGATGGGTGGATCCCACTATAGCTCCTCAATGCATCGGTAGGTCTCATGAGAAAAACTAGTGTCTTAGCACAAGTCCTTGACAAAATCTTATTTGTAGTCTTTGAACAAGGCCTTGACTATGTGGTTATGAAGTCTGGTATTATGTATTCTATCATTATGAAATTGGATATTGATATTACATGTAATTATTCATCTAATATAATATCCATGTGAATAAGTAAATGAAATTATTTGATTTATATTTTTTATATTATTCTGAAGATTAAGTTTACAAGTCTTGTGTTCTAGTATGATACATTGCCTTAAATATTTATGCTTATTTATGAAAGTTTCTGCTATATTGTTATCCTAAATGAGTATCTGATCTCACCCCATTCTATGTTTTATTTTTCCCAGGATACGAAGAAGTATATTATGACTGACCTGCAGGGATAGTCTAAGGAATATGAATGTGGTCAATGGAGATAATGTTGTTGTTGTTTTTCATTTTATAATGTAATGTAAAACTTATTAATGTATCTAGTACTTCTAAGGCTACTAAACTGATCGGTCATTCGGGATTTGATCCCTTGTGATCATGCATATGTTATGTAATAATGCACCGACTCTGGGTAACTGGGTTTGGGGCGTTACGAAAGGTCTAACTCCTTCATTATGTATACATAGGATCCCTATAGAATGTGATCATAAACCTAGAGTTGAGGGTCAAAGAATGCTAAATCTAAACATGATAGAGGTTGTGAGAGAATAGGTAATAAAAATTGTTGATTCTAGAATCATTTATCCTATCTCAGATAGTGCTTGGGTTAACATAGTCTATGTAGTTCCCAAAAAGGGAGGATTCACTATTGTGACAAATGAGAATAATGAACAAATTCAGGTTAGAAAATCCACCAAGTGGATAGTTTGTATCAATTACAGAAAGATGAATTCTAGAACTAGAAAGGATCATTTTCCAATGCAATTATTAGATCAAATTATTGAGATGCTAGCTAGTAATGAATTTTTCTATTTTTTGGATGGCTATTCTGGTTACAATTAGATTCATGTAGCCCCATAAGACCAAGAGAAAACCGCTTTCACATGCCTATTTGGAACATTTTCTTACAGAAGAATTCCCTTTGAAGTATGTGGTGCACCAACTATCTTTAGAAGATACATGATGGAAACCCTTTCAGATATGATTGAGAGGATCACTGAGATTTTCATGGATGACTTTTCCATTATTGAGAGAAATTTTTAGAGTTTTTTTAGAAAATACAGAACTTATTTTAGAAAGATTCCTAGAGACCAATCTTGTTATTAATTGGGAAAAATTTCAATTCATGGTTTCCAAAGGCATTGTTCTTGGTCACAATGTTTCTAGGAGAGTAATAGTGGTTGATAATGCTCAGATAGAAGTCATTTAAAAGCTTCCCCCTCTTATGAACATCGAAGGTGATAGAATCTTTCTAGGTCATGTATATTTTTATCAGAGATTCATAAAATATTTCTATAAAATTATTAGTCCACTTTTCTCACTACAAGAGAAAGATACACCTTTCTAGTTTGATGAAAAATGTATTGAATATTTTAATATTTTTAGGGGAAGCTCACTTTTCTCCCATTATCACCGCACCTGATTGGAAAATTCCATTTGAACTAATGTGCAATGAAAGTGATGTGGTTGTTAGAGTGGTTTTACGATAGAGGAAAGATAATAAATTTTATGCAGTGTACTATGCTATTCGGTTTTTGGATAATTATCAAAGAAAATACACCAAAATCATAAAATTATTAGCTATTGTGTTTTCCCTAGAAAAATTTATGTAGTACCTAATTGGTTTTAAAGAAATAGTTTTTATATGCCATTCTGCCTTGAAATACTTGTTGTCTGAAAAAGTGAAAAAACTTGGGTTGATTAGAAAATATGCTTTTGTTGTATGAGTTTGATTTAGAAATCAAAGGTATTCATGGTGTTATAAATGTAGTGTTCAATCATTTGTATAGTTTTTCTAGTACTCAAAATTTTTATCCTACAGAGATAAATTCTGGTTTTCTAGATGAGAAGTTGTTAGCTATTTCTATCAAACAATCTTCTTGTTATACATATTTTTAAAGTTTCTTGGATTTTGGATTCATTCATAAATATTTTACCAATAACCAAAGGAAGAAATTAATTTTTTAGTTGAAATAATATTTTTGGGGTGATCCTTTAATTTTTAGAAGGTGTGTAGATGGTTATCTTTAGAGGCGTGTGCCCGAAGAGGATAAGTTTTCCATTATTGAAAGTTATCACTCATCTTCTTAGGATTTACATCATAGTGAAGAAAGAACAACCCAAAAAGTCCTAAAAGATGGATTTTATTGTCCTTCCTTGTTCAAGGATGTTAGGAGTTTAGTTTTTTGTTGTGATATGTGTTAGAGTTTATGGAATGATGGTAATAAATAAGAGATACCTCAAAAGGGGATATTAGAAGTTGATATTTTTTATGTTTGGGGATTGGATTAAATGGGACCATTACCATATTCTTATGAAAATGGGTACATCATAGTGGTTGTAGATTATATTTCAATGTGGATAGAAGCAGTGGTGCTCCCTAATAATAAAGCTAGTAGTGTGATCAAATTAATTAAGAAGAACACATTTTTAAAATTTTTGGTGCCAAAAGACTTCATCACTAATAAAAAAATTCCCTTTAAAAATTAGAAGTTAAAATAATTGTTGGAGAAGAATGGTTGTGATCATAAAACAATAACTACTTACTATCAATAATCTAGCACTACTAAAAAACATGTATTTAATAATATTAAACTTATTAGCACTAGTAAAAAGTGCTAATAAATGTTCCCTATATCAGCATTAAAACAAGAGCTGATAAATGGTCACTTTATCATCACTTTATTTTTTGTGCCCATAAAGGGATCCTTTATTAGCATTGATAAAAGTCGAAAAAAATTAAATAATTAAATAAATAAAAAATAAATATGAGTTTATTAAAAATAATAATAATAATTTTATTAGTTAAATAATTGTTAAAAAAATGAATAAACAGATTATACTATATATAAATTATAAATACTAATAAATAGTATATATTAAATATATAAATATATGTAAAATGAAAAATAAAAAAATAAAAATTAACAATAAGTAAATAGAGAAAAATACTAAACATTTTATTAACTAAATAATTATTGATAATGTTAATAACTAATATATATTAAATATATATATATATATATATATGAATGTATATAAATATGATTTATATAATAAAAAATATTTAT
Organism: Viscum album; assembly: GCA_963277665.1. Taxonomy (NCBI): domain Eukaryota; kingdom Viridiplantae; phylum Streptophyta; class Magnoliopsida; order Santalales; family Viscaceae; genus Viscum; species Viscum album. The sequence continues at coordinate 1,809,110,313 of OY728159.1, read as the reverse complement.
GCTTTTAAATTAAATAGTAATATATTTAGTGAATAGTGATTTATAATTAAAAAATAATATGAATTAAAAATACTGACTAATTGTATCGAGTAATAGACATAATAGAATATCGTTTGATTTTTTCAATTTAACAAAGATCAAACATGTTATATTGATATCACATACATATACGTAATTAATTCATTTTTATATACAGTACACACACACAAATATTTTTGCAATTAAATAAATCTTATATAGAAAGACATAATATTTATGTAATTTATTCAAATTTTAGTATTCATTTTAGAATTTCATTATAACATGACACATTTAATATATTATGTTTTGAATCATTAGATATTATTTATTTATAATATTAATAAAGTTACATATTATTTATTCATTTTCAAAATATTTTATTTTTTATTTTTTATTTTTTTGTGCAATTTAATCAATTTTTATTATATATATATATATATGTATTTGCTATGTTCTAATATTTTCTATATGTGTTTATCTTTATTTCAATATATATCCATATTTTTTTTAATAATCTATATTTAATTAATAAAACCTATCTCTTTTTTCAATATTGTTAAAGTGTACTCATTTTTAATTATTCAATTTCACTCATTTTTAACATGCATGAACTTAAGATTAAATATTCATTAATAATAATAATAAAAAAATATTTTTAAATAAATATTTATAAATAAATATATTTATAAATTTATATTTACTATTTTAATACATATTATAATTATAAATAAATCAATATTATTTTTTAAAAAAGTATTTATATAATTATAAAACAATAATTATATATATTTAAATAATTATAAAATATAATAAATTTATTTAAATAATGAATATATATACTGAATAAATAAGGCTTGATAAGTGGGTTATCCCCTTGGGGAGGGGGGGGGGTATGACTTGCCTTTTCGGTTAGTGTGTGAGGAGTGTGTGTTTAACTATAATTGCACCCCCAATCACCTAATATATATATATATATATATAATAATTTAGATATATATTTATATAATTATTATGTTTTTGAAAATTATTTAAATAATTATAAATAAATAATTATATATTTAAATAACTATAAAATTATAATAAATATATTTAAATAAAAAATATATTTACTATATATAAAATTATATAAATATATTTTAATTTTTTATTTATAATTATAATTATAAATCCTTTATCAGTGCTTATGTAATAAGTGCTAATAAACCTTTATCTTTATCAGCACTAAAAAATAGTGATAAAGATTACTTTTATCAATGCTTATTAACTTAGTACTAATAAAAGGGATTCTTATCAGCGCTTTTTGGAAGTGCTGATAAAAGTGTCCTGATTTATTTTAAGAAACCTAATCATCGCGAACTAGTTTGAGATATCTGAAGCTCTCTGTAGAAGCCACATACTGAAGGCACTCCTCATTTTTGAATCCAAGCTCGAATCTAGGCTAGAATCTAGACTCCAACTCTTCAAAGGCTCAAATTCAAGGCTCGAATGATTCAAGGGTAGAACGAAACCAATACTCAAATGAAATCTAGGTTTTTGATATATCTACATTCCCTCGATTATCCGCTGAATCTTCCCATTCTACATCTGTGTATCCCAACAACTCCAGTTTCCTAATCCTATAATAAAACAACCCAAAATTCCATATTTTTATATATATTTAAGTATCGTCTTCCCTGATAGCATGTGATTATCCTTGGGAGAACATTGGTTATGTGCGGCTTGAATTATAACAAACCCAATGTTGGGTCATGTTTTTGTGAGGTATAATAGGATCCAAATACCTATAGTCCATAACATCTACCACTTTCTAATCGTCAACTTTTAAAAATCCATCCATATAGTGGTCAGTGTTGTTATTGGTATCCATTAAAAGTCAATTGGGAACCCATTTTTCATATTTTTATTGACAAATTAATGTTTTATGATTTCCTTGATTCACCTATAAACTAAGGAAATATTTTATCTCACCAATCATAGACATCTCGATATCATACCTCATATGATCCAAAAAAAATTGCATTGTGCTTTGTCCAGTCCTCAAATATTATGTCTTCATCATATTTGAGTACCAACATACTTTGATCATTATCCTTCTTGATGTAGAGGTTGTGATCAAGTCTACCTCATTAAAAACAATGATTTTTTAGGTATTGATCCAACCTTAAATACCGAGTCCTCAATGATTTCTTTATCTTATTCAAATAATTCTTTAACTATCACACCTTTCTCTCATTTTCACCCATAATAAACCCATCCAATCTCTCAATGTATACTCCCTTTTACTAAATCCATTGAGGAACATAGATTTTACATCCATTTGGTATACATTTAACTATATTTTCACTGAAATAGACAAGAAAATTCATATAGTTCCCAACCGAGACATGGGAGTAAATTTATCATACATATAAATGCCTTTGATATAGGAATTTCCCTTTCACTCTATCCATTCTTTATAATGATTGAATTTTCCATATTTAATGAGTTTATTACAGAACACCCACTTGGTTATGATAACATTTATGTCTTCCAACTTTGGAACAATTTCCCATGTCATATTGTTTTTATACAGATCAGGCTCATCATGCATAGATTTGATCCAATTATCAACCTTACTATCCTCTCCAAATGATTTAGGCTCTACTTGGGGAAAATAAGATTTTTTTATAGTCTTACTCCTCCGAGTTTACAATGAAATTATCTGGTCACCAATGAAATTTTATTCATTGATTTTATCCTTTCTTGTATTTCTTATAGTTGATAATCATTCTTTATTTTCCTCAACATCAATTTCTTATTTTGAGTCTACCTCAGCCATGTGTTCTCCCGCCATGCTACTTAATTAAATATTAATTTCCTTTGATGTTTCATCATTATTTTAATTATTAACAATATCCCCATTCTAATTAGTAAAAAATATCTATCAGTTTTATCTTGTCATCATTAAAACATCTCAACCCACCCATTTTTAAGTTGGTATTTAATTGTCTCATTATCTAATATGATCAAATTTTTACTAACAAAAATCAATTTATTCTTTCAAACATAATTACCATAAATTTTTACCAACCCCAAATCAAAAAATTATTTAACTAGTTTTCTATACCTTTGTAAAAATATATTCATATTTGAAATGATAACCCACTCATTAATACTTATTAAAATTTACAACATTTCTTTCATCACACATCTAACAAACACTATATTTTTTACTTTAATCCGTCTAAAAATAGACCATTCTTTAAAAGTTTCTTCTGGTTCCACCCTTAGAAATCTCATATTACCATCCACGTAATTCTAACAAATGAGAGGTGTTACCCCTTTTAGAGAACACAATGAAGTACAACTGCACTGATGTTGTAGTGTGTTATTATAGCACACTGCAACATGCCCCTTTATTAGTGTTTGTTAAAGCCCTGAAAAAGGTATACTTTATCGGTGCTAAATAAAAGCAAAAATAAATGTTTTCCTTTATCATCACTTATAAAATTGATGATAAAGAACCCTTTATCAGCATTTTTTAGTGCTAATAAAGGACCAATTTATTAGTGCTTTTTTAGTGCTGATAAAAGAATAGGGATTTTAATCTCTCTCTAGTAGTCAACAATTCTCTAGTACTGATAAAGTAAATTTTTAATGTTTTTAAAGACCTATTTTGTAGTAGTGTAGTGAATAAGATGAAATTTCAAATAGAGAGTTGAAACAAATTTCATAGAAAAAATCTCTAATTCTAGGAAGGATTTTTCCTTGAAACAAGATGAATCATTATGAGCATATAGAATTGATTTCAAAACCACAATAATAATATCTCTATATAGGTTATTGTTTGGAAAGTCCTATCATTTTCCTATAGAGTTGCAACATAAGACATTCTAGGCAGTGAAGACTTTGAACTTTAATTTTACTACTGTTGGTGAGAGGAGATTTCTTGAGTTAAGTGAACTTGATGAGATTAGGAGAGAGTCTTATAATAATTATAGGATATATAAAGGGCCAAGGTTTTTTATAATTTGTTATTTAGAATATAGAAATCAATTCTATACAAAATGTTATTCACTTTAATTTCATACTTAATCTCTTTTTTAGAAAATTAAAATCCAAGTGGTTAGGCCCTTTCACCATTCTTTCAGTTCTTAAAAATAGAGATGTTGAAATTGTTGGAGGATAAAATATACCAATGATAGTTAATGTAACAAGGATAAAAAATTATTTTTAAGGAAATCCAAAGGGATTGGATATCCTCTTGGTTCTTGAAAAATGAGAAAACATTGAGTTTGGATGGAGACTTTAAATTTAGAACTACATGGGAGGCAACCCACAGTTCTTTAGTTGTTTTATTTGGTTTTAAATAAAATAAATATTCTTGTGTTTCTTCCTTGGTATTTTGTTATCTACTATTCTAGGGAAGGTTTAAACTATCGTACAAGTACCTCATGATATATTTTTTCAAATATTTGTAGTGTAATTCTAATAATTTTCATCGTCAAGAATATCTTTTAGTTATAGAATTCAGGATTAAACTTCCCTATACATTTTATTTGATTATTATATTTCTTGAAATCTCGATTCTATAATCTTTTTTTCATATTTTCATTATATAGGTGATTCAATTTATTTACCAAATAATTCTACTCAATGTATAAAAGGGAATTTTTTTCATGAAATCAAGTGGTCAAAGTTTCATTATTAGCGATGTGTTGTTTTTATTTTTTATTTTAATATTAATTGTTTTGAATTTTCTTTCATACTTCCTTAATAGTGAATTTTTTATTCTTCTAAGTTTTTGGAATTATGTGTGGGGGAATTTCTCCTCTTGTTTGGACTTCTTTTGAATATTTTGGTATTTCAAGTCATGGGTGTTGATTATAAATTTATTCTTTGTCGTTGTAAATTCTTATAAACCTTCTTTTAACCCCAGTTTTAACACCCAAAACATTCTTATGCTTGTTTGAATCAATGTTTAACATTCCATCTCTTGATTTTAATTAAACAATATTGTTTCTATAAAAATAAAAAAATACATCTACATTTTAAAAACTATTTTTGTAAAGGTGCAATAAATTGTGGTAGCATGTGTTTGAACTAGATTGCACCCATTAAACTTGAATTTTAACTACTAAATTGATAAAATATGGTTAAAATAAAATGTTTTTTAATTGTTTCTCCTACTTTAAATTTAACATTTGAGAAAATTTTGGGTTTTAAGTGTGGGGAGTGGGACTTTATTGTGCTAAGTGGTATTCACAATTGTACACATCAGAAAACCTTAAAATTTTCAAAATTAGTTGTTTTTCAAGTTTTTACCTTAATTTTCAATGGGTAAATTTTTTTCTTGAGTTTAATTATTATGATGTCACTTTGATCTGGTTAATCTCTATTACTCCATGGATTTAACTAAGCACATTATTTTTATTCCCCCTTCAAAATAATTTGTTGTCAACAAAATTATGGTTGAATGTTATGCAACTATCATTTGATTTGAACTTCTTTGTTATAATTAAAGTCCTAAGATATGCATATTCGTTGTATATGAAATAAAAATTCTAATCTAGTTTGAGCATCTATTCTTTTATCATTAAATTCTTTAAGTTGTTGGATGAGTTATTTATTCTTCTTTGTAATTATTAAACTTATTCATCAAAATAGAGTGACTAATTAACATGTGTTTTAATTATATATATTGGTTTACTTAGAGGTAAAGAAAAGTTTAGATGTTCCAATTGGATGAAAATTTAAGTGTGTTAATTTTTTTTCAAAATTTTCAAATTCAATATTTTTTGTAAAATAGAAAACCAATTTTTCAATAAAACTGTTCAATTTAATGGGGGGAAATCACATTTTCAACTTAAGAGTCCATGGGGGAAAATATTTTTGAAAAATAATTCTTTACGAAATTCCTATTTTCTAATCTTGAGATTTATTATTTTCTAATGAAATTGATAAAGTAATTTCTTGATAACAAGCAATATAAGTGTGGGGGAATTTGATATCCCTTTATTTCATTACATTTTTTCACAACTCTTTTTGTGGAATTTATTACTTTTTGATGAAAAATGAGCTTATAATAGAGAATTAATTACTTTTGATTATCTTGGATAAGAAATATTATAGATTTAATATTATCAGAAAAATTATGATATTATGTGATTAAATGATAAAATTATCTTAGTGTTTCGATTGATATTTAATTCTTAAAATGATTTATGAAATTAAATTTTGTTATTAAAATCAATTATTTATTGAAACTATTGAAATTTATTTAATGATAATTTATGTTTTTATTTGGTTAATTATAATGTTGTGTGAATTGGTTGATTAAATGTTAGATTTATTAATTTACTTTTAAAATAAATGTTTTTATGTTTAAATTATAATTTATGTCCACATTTGGGTTTGACTAATTTAATTCTGAATTTTATTTTAAAATACCATTTTTTTATTCATTTTCTTTGTTTATTTTTAATTATTTGTTTTAAATATCTATCAATTATTTTTTAGTATTAATATATTAATTTATTAATTAAAGATTATCTCTTAATCTCTTTCCTTTTATTATTTAAACACTTAGTTATATAAAATGATGATTCTATTCTTTAATAAATTTTTATCATTTCATTATTTTGTTAATTAATTGATTAATTAATTATTTTAGGCCAATTGGTTTTAATTAATTAAAGTTTATTTTAATTAACAATAAGTTTGAATTTATTTCATTTGAAATTTTAGTTTTTTATTAATTACATAAAACATTATTTTTTATTTTATTCTTTGATGGATTATTTATTTTTTGATTTTATAATGTTATGAATGAAAGAAATTTTGTTTCTAAAAATATATGTTTTTACCCACATATGAGAAGTTTCTAGAAGTAGTATAGCCAAATTCAAAGTGCTTATCACATATGCAAAATGTGCGGCATCGACATAAGGGAATTAAAAATGGCTACTCATGTAGCCAAATCAACATTGACATTTCACTTGGGGAATTCACATAGATGAATGGGAAGGACACCATATATCAAAATGGGTGATGTAGAAAATTTTGGAAGGCTATCATTCAGAAGATTTGGAAGTACCCCCATACACATTCGGTAGCCTAGATAAACTGAGGATGTAACTAATATCCAACTGAGATTCATGAAGATGATAAAGCCATAACCATTGTACTGAAGTTTTGATATGACCGACTATTGAAGAGTTCTGTTCAAGATGACTGAATGAAGTCTTCTTGTGCTGATGATGATGAACCTGAAGAAGAGGGTTACAGTATTATCTGAATGAATTTCACACACTGGTTGAACCAAAGTTGGATTGAATTTGATTCTATGACACTATCGAATGACGAATCAGGGATTCCAAATACACTAATGAGTCTTGATATGTGATTTTAGTCGACAGTTTCTGAGCTCACATGATGGGAAACACTGTTTTGAGAGAGGTTCATGAAATGTTAGTTCTATGAAACTAGAGATGATGCTGGTTGGTTTAAATTAATGGATATGATGATGAAGGTAATCTCATTGAAGCCCATTTTTGTTTCAACATTCATAACTATTTCTTATTAATAAAAAATATTAGTCATCCCATGAAATGCATGAGACATTTTAGAAGGTAAATTTTCATACAAATTTTTTTAGATACATGGAATCATAACACATTTTTTATTTAATGTAAATTGTATTATTTTTATATGTTTGAATAAGTGAGGAATAATTTATGTTGTGAAAATATAGTATGAATTGATAATGATTAAAGGTAAAAAAAATATATGAATACTAAGAGCACGGTGTGCATTCCTTTTGGGTTCTTTAACATGAAGCTATAGAATTTGAACTGACCATAGTGTGGACTAATTTCATTAGTATGATCTAAAGGTTCCTCATCATTGACATGGATTAGAAAATATCAAATAGTAGAATCAACAATATTGTAAATAATGGTTATAAAAAATTTTACTTCTAAAAGAAAACATAATTTAAACAATTATTTTTAACTGTTGCGAGTATTTTTTAGGAAAACAGAGAATAAAAATAATATACTATCCATTTTCTAGTAGGAAATGCCATTTCGAGGCGCATCATCATTGTGAAATTCATGTAGAAAATAAACCTAGAAGAAAAATAAAAAACGAAATTAGTAGATAAAACATAATATTATTTTAAATTTCATGATATAGAATCAATGAATCTAACTCAAATTTTGTCTTATAGTAAGGAAATTGTTAGTATAATACTAATTGAAAATGTAAAAAAAAAGTTATAAACATTTTGTATATAAAATTTTTGTCTCATGGAAATGTAATAAAAAATGGGTTACTAAATAAAACTGTAGAAAAAAACATGAAAATGGATTTTATAGAATAACATAATTTCTACTTAATATAAAATAGAACCAATACATAATAACTAGGAATGTTTTTTAAAACCGGAGTTCATTATATTGAACCAAAAATAAATAATATGCAACATAAATTGGTTTATACGTTAATACAACATATATTTTCCTTGAAATGTAATAGAATATAGTAAATAAATTTTATAGATTAGTACAATTCAAAAATTTTCTTTACATTGAATTTGACATAAGGATAGAAGACTTATAATTATTAATAAATTAAAATGTTTTTACAACGATTAACTGGATGTGTACATGTAAAATGAAAGTAACTTTGATAAATTCCATTTTATTTCATCTCCAAACATCCCCCTTTTTACCACTTCAATAACTTATAGTGGTGATTTTGTTTGTCCATTCATATCATCTAGGATCATCTCAAATAATTCAATCTCAAAATAAAAAATACACATATTAGATCACTAAAAAATAAGTAAAGTTATATATGATTATATGAATCTTAATGTGGGTAGTACATTTTCAAATATGGGAAACCTATCCTTTTAGTGGCTATAAGAAATTCACACAATATGTTATTTTTTTCATGAGAATGCCAAAATTTCCAACCCTTAATGATAACTTAAATAAATAAATCACCCCTTTTGTTTATTTGAATAAAAATAAAGATGTGAAAAAAATAAAATCTTAGTGTTTTTACTTCTTATATAATTTACTTAACTCTTTATAGTTCAAGTCAATCAATCTAATTCAGAGGAAAATTTAATGAAGCAAATAATGATACAACCCACACATAAATCAAATCAGAATTCAAGGGTTAAAGAGTATGAAAAGATTATGGATTGTTTGTTAGGGAATGTGAAATGATGTTAAAGTAATTTGAAATAATTTTAAACACATGATTACAATTTTAAATTGGTTAAATGGATTAGTACATATGCAATGGTGAAACATATTAATATTTCTATCTATATGCTTATAGTGTGCTTAAAGAATATACAGATTGTCAACATTTTGTTTTTTTAATATTCTAAACCATAAAAAACAGTGTTAAAAGGAACGATGCTTACAATTGTACAAATATAAATACTTATCAAGGGTACCTAATAAATAATACAACATTATATTATTACACTGACTGGGGATTTAAGAAAATTTTAATGCAAAGATCATAAGAGTGATTGTAGACATTATAAGATTATGGAAATTTTAATACTATATAAGACCAGAAAACCATTTTCAAACCAAATATAGAAACATTTTAATAATTACAGATGTAAACTATGAAAATTATTAAATATTTATCATATTAGAGGAATTGTACAAATCTATATGTAAAAAATTATTAACAAAAATTATGTGATATGTATGGATCTGTATATTTTTAAATATGTACAATGGAAAATTGAATGAATCTATACATCAAATCTATGAAAATTATAATATCAAAAATACATTTGTAAACTAAATACATAAAACATCCTATATAATTAAAGATATAATAATATATTAAATTGTTAAATATGAATAGCATTTCTCAAACTGTACTAATCTATACATAAAAAATGATTAATAAAAATGTATAAAAATTCTATGAATCTATATAGTTTTAAATATATATGATCGTAAATTGTATAAATATTTACATCAACTCTATTCCAAATATATGAATCAGTACATCAAATATCTACAGATAGAGTAAACTATCCAAATTATATAATTCTGTACATTAAATTCGTACAGATGCACTATTCTAAGAAAATCATTAAAACTGTACAACTGTTTAATGAACTATACAAATCTATCCATAAAATAAGAGTAATAAAATCTATACAAACTATTAAAGAATAGTATGAATTAGTATATTTTTAAAATAAATAGTATATAAAAATATGGAATGTTAACATCCATAGTGATGTAGTAATATTTACAAATTGTTAAATGTGTACATATATAAATTTATATTCATGTTAAATATGTACAAATGTTTAAGGAGTTGTACAAATCTATATGTTAAAGCTGGTTAATAAAATCCATTCAACTTTAAATTATTTTTATGAGTATGTACATCTCTAAAATGAACTAACCATGGATATATAAATAAATTACTACACTCTTAAATGTAAAAAAATATATAATATATATTATTTAACATACACATCAGGTATTTAGTAAACTTCAATATACTACCTAGTGTGTTAAAAGAAGCACTATGCACTTTAATTACCCAATATGTTTGGGTAAATTCTAATAAAACAACCATTAAATAATCATAGCACATCAAAATGAAAACAGTTAATAGTTTGACATAGAACAATAAAAAATAAATAATATTTTATATGTATAATATAAAATATATAACGTGATATTATTATAAAGGATAAACTAATGGTAAATTAATAATGAATTACCTAGATAGAAAAGAGTCATTCTATTTTCTCAGACTTCATTTTATTTTAAATGGAGGAAGATGCTATTTTAAATTGAACATCATTATTTTTTGAGCTCCGAAAGTACAAATTTATTCAATCGCATCCACTTTTAGGGCCATCTACATGTTCAAAATATTTTAGAAAAATCTTATGCACATATATTGTGTATCATCATTAGGGAATGAATTTAAAATATATGTGAATAACTTATATTTAGGTTTGAAAATAAAGGAATCATACATGTCAAAATTATTGAATTATTAGAAAACTCAAATTTTAAATGAAATTGGAATATTGTTCTGAAGTTATAATACTAGAGGAAGACATGTAAAAAAGTTCAACTTTTTGATTTTTGATACATGAAGATCCAACATTGTCTACATCCTACATAATAATATTGAAAAAATATACTATGTGAAAGTTTATTTTGAATATTTTGTTTAAATAATGTATCAATACAAGTGTAAAACATTTATTCTATAAAATTTATATTTACATATGCTTTTTTAATCATAAAAATTTCAACATTGTTATTTTAAATGAAAAAAACTACAATAATATAAATAAAAGTGGAATTCATACCTCATTTTCTTGGGAAAGATTATTGCAAAATTTGATCTCATTTAAATCATCTATAACAACAAATACCTTGAATGTATTTTTTCATAGAGTTGATATTGGTTGCAGATATTTAAATATAAAATCTCAATAGCCATGAGAAGTGTTTTATATTTGAATACATTTAGCTCAGCTGGGAAACCAATATAAAAGTGAACTATAATTGAAAAAGAAGAAAATCAATTAATATTGATGTAAAAGTAAAAGGAGGTGGAAAATAAATAAATTTGGTTCATATTTATACCATATATACAATTAATTATTACCTAAATATTTTATATCTGCCAAAAATGTGCAATTTTCATGTCATCAAAAATTTATGCATGTAAAAATTAGTATTAGTTCAAAAAAATATAGTCATTAAACTTTAGTTCCTTATAAATATAAATTTAAAAAATATTCAAACCTACATATTTATATAACCGATACATATAAGATACAAAAAATATTCAAACCTACATATTTACATACATGTACATTAGAAGAAATTACTGTTAAGAAAGAAAAAATATTGTCAACAAATTTAGTTGTTTTACCACCTCCTTGTAATTTTACATCAATCTATATCGATTTTATTCTTTATCAATTATAGTTCACTTTTATATTGGTTTTCTAACTAAGATGAATGTATTCAAACATAAAACACTACTCATGACTATTGATATTTTAGATTTCAATGCTTTCAACCAACATCGACCCTATAAACAAGATAGAAAGAGAAGAGGCCAAAAATATTCTCCATATGCCAAAAGATGTTAATTTTGTGTGTCATCAAAAATTTCTACAAGTAAAAAATAGTATTAGGTCAAAAATTATAGTAATTAAACTTTATTTCATGATACATATATATTAAAAAATTATTTAAACAAAAATATTTATAGACCAGATATATATAAGTTACAAAAAAATATTCAAACCTACATATTTACGGACATGTATATTAGAAGAAATTTGTTAAAAAAAGAAAAAAAATTGTAAAAAAATATGAACTGATATATTTCAGTTCCTGATACATAAAATCTATAAATAAATATTCAAACCTACATATTTATAGACATGTTCATTAGAATAAATTTATGTAAAAAAATAACAAATACTCTTAACAAACATGAACTGATATATATCAGTTCTTGATACATATAAGTTATAAAAAATATACAAACCTAAATATTTAAAAACCTATACATTAGAAAAAATTATTATTAAAAAATGAACATATATTGTTATCAAATATAAACCAATATATTCTAGTTAAAGAATATAAATATATACGAACAAAGATGTAAAACATTAATCTATATATAAAATAAATATGAACAAACAAAACCTGGAAACAAATTCAACAAAATTCCAGAATGATTATACAACCATTTCATTATATATTGAACAATTTTACCCCATGAAGTGTATGAATATTGATTAATATTACATATTATAACGTATTCAATGTATGCATTTCCATTGTGTATATATAAGATATTGTTTTTTTGTATGCCTTATGTGCATATTTCATTTTATGAATATTACATATTTCATATCACAATGCATGGATATTTCAATGTAATATTGAAGAGTATAATATATTCTAGTGTAGTCAATAATATCACATGTGGTAGCGTATGTATATATAATGCTTGATCACGCCACATATTCTAGAGTATACATACACATTGCATAGTGTAAAGGATAACAAGTAATTAGAAACCAAAAAAATAAAGGAAGTTGATAATGATTTCATTATAATTGTTATAATTGATATGAATGTGAGTTTTAGTTTAACTTCTCTATTGTTATTAATTTAAGATCTACCATAGGAATTCTCTTATGAAAAATTCAAGGGGGAAATAGTTAATGAAAAAGTGTATTCTTTATAAACATTTTACATACAATCATTGGAGACTACAAATTTCATACAATGTATTGTATATTCAAAATAGATTAAATATTAAATTATTATTATATATAATAGTGAATGTAATTGGATAAAAATGTGGAGAACACATATAAATTTGAAAAAAACATGGAACATGTATTTAACATATATAACATCAATTGATAGCTTTATATTCCGAATATGATAATAAATGCGTAATTATGGGTTGGTTTTTGAATATGCATGAATGTTTGAGAAAATAGTTTTTATAAAGAAAATATTTATGAGTAGATGTGTTCACATGAAAAGTCCAACGATAGAGATATGAAATTAATAAAATAAAAATGTGTGTGGATGAAATAAATTTAACTATATAAATATTTGGATATTAAAATGAAATCAATGTTTGTAATCAAGATAACCAAATAGGTTTACATTGTCTGTAATTATGAATATAATATTTTAAATATAATGAAAATTATAAGAAGTCATAACTTTAGGGATTTATAATCCATGAATATGATTATATAGTTTGTATGCATAATATGATTGCATGGCATGATAAGTGTGTATGTAATAAGATTTTATAGTAAATACATACAGAATATACACAAGGAAAATGACATAATTACCAGTTTAGTGATGGAAGGGAGCTTACCTCAGTATTCCGGATAGAAATAACATGCTTCATTATATAATGGAATCGATGAATGTTGAACCCCTTGAGTTTCTGAATGAAGATAATATAAAATCTGGATTTTAAAAGTTAAAAAAAATTAAGGGTTATAAAAATATAAAGATAAGAGGCCCAAAACGAAAAGAAATAATAAATAAAAAGAGACGAGACTGATGGACGATAGGGTTGTTAACATAGAACTGAAATTTAAAATAAGTAAATTGAAACATTGATAGGTAGAAGAGAAAAAATTTATAGATGATTCGCCCCTAGATTTACATATTTTGATGATGAAGATATGATGGTACAAGGGAAAATAAGTCATTAGGAAGGTGGAGTTTTATTTTTCATAGTAAGGAGTTAGATGGAGAAGAGTTAGACAATGAATAAGATGATGCAACATGTTTCTAGGATTCGGAGAATGAAATGAGAGGAGGAAAAACAGATCTCAAAGGGCATAACCAAACTGAAGTAGTATATGGAGGTAGATTTTCATGATTATGATGATCTTGGTGGTAATAATCCTCACAGAGAATGGGGTGAATGAGGATTTGTAAACAATATTCATATGAGTGTCATTCGTCTGTGGTCAGTGGGGAGGGAGCTTTTAGGGTTGATATTTTCATGGAATCATAAGAATTGGGATGAAGGGAACATGGAGTGGGGGGGGGGGTGGTGGTGGAGAGGGAGATGAGAAGATGGGGATTGATATGGAGGAGCATAGGGAGTGGAGATGAAGATGAAGATGAGGACATGGAGAGGGAGGGTTAGCAGGGAAGGGGGAATGTGAGGGCAGGAGGGCAGCAGAGGAGAAGACACATGGAGGAGGATCCATGAAAATTACTAAGATTAATAGATATTTGAAGATTATTTTTTGAATCTATCAACAATTCATTTAATGGATGGTGGATGCCCCTTTCTTTGTCAAGAGAGGTGGGAATGGCTGGCAGCTGGGTAGGTGGTTCGTGGCCAAACCCCACTAAACCTCTAATGGGAGTATGCAACATGAGAGGGGATAACAAAAGCCTATAAAACTAAAGAGCCCCCTCCCATTTTAGCATCTCATCACTCACCAATCAGCACCATCATATTCTATTAGTTTATGGTATTTTGTGAAGTAGTTTCTCTAATGATTCAAGATAGATATTTATTAAGTGATTCTCCTTGTAATAGTGAGGGTTTGTGAACCCAATTTTACCCATAATGATCCTTATATTTTCCAATGGGTTTTTACCCCTTTCATTTTAGGGGTTTTCCACATTACATATGGTGTCATTTATTTATGTATTTTTCACTTTATTTTATCTTATAATTATGACTACACAAGTGGACCAATCATTTTTAGTCCTAACAAGTGGTATTAAAGAATGGTTCTGGTCTAGTACTGTTCACTTTTTTAGGTATTAATAATTATTATAAATTTGATTTTGATCTATAATTGAGATTCCAATTGATCTTTCACATTAGAAAAAAACTATTGAGATTATTAAATACACTGTTGTGAAACAAAAGTGGTTCTGGACTCATGACATATCCATATGGTGGAAAAATTCAAGATCGAAAAATTCAGTGGGAATAATTTTCCATTGTGGAAAATGAAGATGCATGTAGTCTTGTGGAAGTATAATTACCAATTATAAATTGAATAAATATTGGAAAATGTGATGGTGGATCATGGTTTTAGTGGAATTAAAAATTATGACATATATAGAAATGTGGTAAGTACTTTTGGAAGTGGATATATACTAGTCAGTGAAGTGATGACGACTGCTGGAAGTAGAAATCATCTCAACGTTGCATGGATAATCGAATCTGGAGAAACATGGAAAATTATGTCTCAACAAGAATGGTTTGATTAATATGAAACTATCCCCAAAGGACTTTTTTACATGGGGAATGATCAAACCTTGAATATCATTGGAGTCTGTACCATCAAACTGAAGATGCATGATGATATTGTTCAAAACATCCAAGGAGTATGCCATGTGAAGGGCCTGAAAAAGAACATGTTGTCTTTGGGGAAATTATGATAACATCAAATAAAAGACTCAAACTGAGAATTAAGTTATGATAATTGTGAAGGTAAAACATATGGAAATGAATGCATAAAAGATCTAAAATAACCTATACATGAATACTGGTGGAACATACAAGGATACTGGGATAGTTATTACATCAACTACCTAGATTGAAGCATTGATGACATTATGGCATCAGAAGCCTAGATGCCTAAATATTCTTGTAGATAAGATGTTTTTTCTTATTCTTACAAAGGTATCTTTAATTTTTTTTATCATTATGTTTTGAACAAGAAATATAGGTTAATTTTCAAGATATCAATAACAAAAAGCAAGGATATTTTAGAGTTGACCCATTCTGATGTTTAGAAAGCCCCATTTATATCCCTAAGAGAAGAAAGGTACTTTGTATCCTTCATTGATTTTTATTATAGGTTATGTTTGGTGTATACAATCAAGAGTAATATATATATTTTTGATGTCTTAAAAACATTCAAAGTACAAAATGAGCTTGAATCTAGAAAGAAGATCAAGTGTCTGAGGAATGACAATGGTGGAGAATATACAAGCGAGGAGTTTTATAATTTTTTTCAATGATAAGGCATCATGAGAAAATTCATAGTGGCATAAAATCCTCATAATAATGGAGTGTTAGAGTCAATGAACATAACCCTATTGGATGAAACAATGGTGATGTTGAAGACTGTAGGAATTTTCAAAACATTTAGGGAAGAAGTAGTGAATACTTCATGTTATGTCATTAACTAATCTCTTTCAATGGAGATTGATATAAATAAATCAATGGAGACTTTACTGGTAAAAAAACTTATTATTCTTAGTTAAATAATTTTGGAAGCCCTATATATTCATTGTTTAATGACAAAAAATGTTCAATGTTAGATTTGAGATCCATAAAATTTATCTTATTGGGATATGCTGATGGTGTGAAGGGGTATCATTTTTGGGACCCCAATTCCCACAAAATTATCATCAAGAGATATATCATTTTTGTAGAAGAAAATGTTCAAATGAAAATTAATAGAGACATGGATAAAGAAAAAACAATAAATAAAACAGTTAAGGTGGAGGAAAAATATAAGGAAGAGCCAGTTTCCTCTGATAAATTACTAGAGCATGACGATCAAGTATCGGTTGATTCTAGACTATGACGATCAACACAAGAGAATAGAATACACTATAGAACTCAAAATATGTGACTAAGAGTGATATTGTGTAATACTTATTTATGGAGGATGGGTATCCATCTTCTTTTATGGAGGTAACCTAGAGTCCATATGTATCCTCATGGATGGTGGTGATGTAGGATGAAATTAAAGCCCTACACAAGAAAAAGACTTGGGCTCTTATTCCATTACCTCATCGAAGGAAGGCTATAAAAAACGGGTCTTTAATATAAAGTGGGATGAAAATGACTAGGTGGAAAGATATCATGCATGACTGGTGGTTAAAGGATACGATCAAAAGGAAGGTATTGATTTAAATGAAATATTTTCTCCTGTTGTTAGACTGATGACTATTCAGATAGTTCTAACTATGTTTTCTACATATATTTTTCATCTAGAGAAGCTAGATGTGAAAACTTATTTTCTCCATGGTTATCATGATGAAGAGATATATATGCTCCAACTAAAAGGTTTTACAGAATAAGGAAAATAAAACTTAGTTTGTAGGTTGAAAAAATATTTGTATAGTCTCAAAAAATAACCAAGGTGTTGGTACAAGATATTTCATTCCTATATCATGATCCTTGGATAAAATAGACTTCATTCAGATCATTTTTTATATTTAAAGAGTCCAGATGGTAATTATTTCATCATTATTCAATTTTATATGGATGAAATGTTGGTTATATGCCCCAATAATGATCAGATCCATGGAATGAAGACATACTTGCCTAGGGAGTTTGATATGATGGAATTGGGACTAGAAAACTAGATTCTTGGGATTCAAATTTATCGAGATAAAAATAATTGGAATATTTGGTTATCACAAAATAATTACTTATTGAAAGTCTTAAAATACTTCAACATGCAAGACTATAAGACAATATCTACTCCTATTCCCATTAATTTAAATTTATCATCTATGATGAGTCCTAGAAGTGAATTAGAGAGGATATAGATGTCTTGAGTATCGTATATATCAGTAGTGGGTAGTTTGATGTTCATTATACTTTGTGTTAGACTATACATTACACATACAATGGGAGATGTTCTTCGGTACATGGAGAATCTAGGATGGGAGCATTTGAGCACAGTGAAAAGGATTATGAGATACATCAAGGAGAGTTTAGATGTTGCATTATGTTATGGAGGATCATATTTCACTATCAGAGACTATGTTCATTCATATTTTTTAGTGATTCTGAGTGGAGGAAATCCACTTCTGGTTATGTGTTTACTCTTGCAGGAGGAGCTATGAGATGGATTTCAAAGTTACAATTAGTTGTGGCTTTATCTATGATGGTGGAAGATTACATGGTATCCAGACAGACTTAAAAAGTGGTGATTTGTATGAGAAGGTTGTTAGAAGAGATTGAGCATATATATGAGTAGATTCCATTGTCTTATGATAGTCATAACACCTTGTACATTGCAAGGAATCCATATTTTAATTCTAAGATGAAACTCATTGGGGTAAAATATCATTTTTTACAAGATGTGGTGGAGGAGGGAAGTGTGGACATGTAGAAAATTTATAATAAAGAAAACCTAGCATATTTCCTGACAAAGGAAATTAACTTTGATAAGTTTAGATGGTACATATCCTTGAGCAGCCTCACAAAGATACGAGAAGCGTTATTTGGTTGATAGAAAGGATATGTGGATATGTGATTTTCTCTCAGTAAATCTCCAAATGGGAGATGTATTGGTAATTTATTTGAGGGATGGTGGCCACCCCCTTTCTTTATCAAGGGAGGTGGGCATAGATGGTATATGGGTAGGTTGTTGGTGGAAAAACCCCACCAAACCTCCAGTGAGGGAAGGTATCACAAGAGGTAATGGAAGAAGTCTATAAAAGGCATGTGTCTCTTCTTATTTCATTATTTCATTACTCACCAGTCATCACCATTATCATCCATTAGTTTGTAGTATTTTGTGTAGTGGTTTCCCCACTTAGTCAGGAGAGATATTTATGATGGGTTTCTCTTTGTAATAGTGTGGGAGTGTGTACCCAATCTTAACCATAATGATACTTATATTTTTCTATTATTTTTTACACCATTCATTTTTGGGGTTTTTCCACGTTACATTTGGTGTCATTTATTTTCACATTTTACACTTTATTTTATCTCATAATTATTACTGCCCTAGTGGGCCAATCAGTTTTTATCCAAAAAGAATCTAAGATAATCCCTCACTGATGAAGAAGTACTAATAATGTTGATTCTTGAATAACATTTTACTACCATTTAAGAAAAAAATTAAAGGAAAACCTACATTTGAAGCATTTCATGATATTTTAATTTTTTATTATTGGTTTGATCATTGATGATAGGGCTTTGTTTTCCTTAGATGCTCCAGATACGATAATGATTAGTAGTGTGTTCCACCTACATAATGGAATGCCTCAATAAGGAATTTGTTGAAGGAGATAAGTGTTGTGAATTGTATTTATTTTGGTGTTTGTAATATGATAAATAAATGCAAGATTTATGATTTTGTTCAAATTTAAAGTCCTCACATTGTTGATGATTTACAGAGATCTTATATGAGTATTAGGGTGTTTGTTTAATATTAGTGATGATCTATACCCATAGAATAGATTCATGTTTGGGATGGTTTTTTGGGTTTTTGTGCTCAATGGGATCAAAAAGTATTTGTTGATGTAATGAAGCTTTTAGTGTGGGATGATCTTGATTTTAGTTGATTTTTTTGACTTTGGAATTTTATTTTAGGAATGCAGTCCGTGGAAACCAGGGGTGATTTATAATATACATGTGATGAACATGAATAATTTTCCTGGTATATTTATGATCTTTTGGATTAGGACCAAGATAAAACAAGAAAATTTTTACATGCCTGATTGGGTCAAATGGTCAGTTTTAATGATGAATTATCAATGAGGTGATGAAGAATCAATAATTACAAGGGTAGGATTTGGATTTACCAATATCTAAGGTAGTTGTTATTAAGTAATTGAATTCGGTAAAATAAAGGGGGATCCTTTAGACATTTTTATGAAATGAAATTCCACAAAATTTCAAAATGTGAGACAAAAAAATGGATAGAAACAATATATTGTGAAGGAGTTAATTTTAGAGCTGAATATTAAATGAATATTCCTTAGATTCTCTTTAATCTTTTTATTCTTGAATTATAATTATTATATTATTTTTTTTATGAAACAGTGATTGATGAAATTTTATCTTGGGGAATTAAATTGTTTGTTTTATCTTCTCAATTATTCATATAAATTCTTTCTAATTTTTTTTTCACTTCTTATGTTTATTTCCAAAACATTAGAATCATTCAGTGAGATTAATTCTAATTTTAATTTCTTCAAAATATTTATATTTTGATGAATCTTTAGAGTGGTGAACCTTAATAATCTCTCTTATATAGATTTATCTCTCGTAGAATGGGGACTACCAATCAATTTTGAGTTTTTTCATGCAATTAATCATTCTATTAAAGAAGAAATATATTTTTAACCGAGGAATTTAAATTCTCTTTACACTTTATCATCATTGTTTTCAGTTCTTATTCTCATATCTATATCTTATTTGTGTTTCATATTTATTGAATTCACTACATACTTCTTGTTACTTTGTGATAAATTTGAAATTTAGATATTAAAAAAACAATCATCATTCTTTATTTAGATTTTCCTCTTTGGAATGCACACTCAACTACCTTCCCCAAGGATTTGATACCATAACTCGTTTCTTTATAGTACTTTTTAGGTTTAAATTTTAATCCATTTAATGAACTAGATACAAATGGACATGATATTAAAGATATAGTATCCCCATTGTATAAACTAGGCCCTCACAACATGTATAAAACCTCTAACATACAGGGAGGGGAACCTAAGACCACATAACACTCTGACTAAAAACTGGTAATCCAATTGGGGCATTACAATCTAAATGATAATCTATAGGTGGTATCCAAACCCTTTTTAATGTTAGATTATGGGTTTCTTAAATTATTAGTTCTGAATTAGATTATTTTTTACAATGTTTTCTCTTGTTATATTTTAAAGAGGATAATTGTTTTCTTCTCAAATAAATAATTTAAAAAATTATCATTATCATTAATACTTGGTGTTGACTTAAATGGACCAATTTTATCAAATTTAACATGAATGAGGTCCCCAAATAATTTATATTATTTATCAAAAAATTATTTTTTATGGTAGATTAATCTATAAAAATCATTATATAAATCTTTAATTTTTTACTAACGTTATCATTATTGTTTAAAATGTAAAATTTTCATCTAAAAAAACTATAAAAAAAATTCCATAGGTTTTCTTTAATTACATGATTTTTAAGTTATTTATTAATATTATGCGTAATAAAAATTATATTATTTTTATAATATGTAGTGTTTTGGTCTTAGTCTTAGAAAAGGTTAGAAGATTATATTAACAAATCATTGTTCTAAAAATTTATTATAGAGTTTGAATTATTCATTCTGTGATCCCATTTTGAAGGTGGTATTAATGGATAAAAAAATATGTTTCTATCTATATAGAGAGTATTTATTTTAAAATTCAAAAATATTTAAACTCTTATATATGATCACTCTAGAAAGTTATCATTTTAATATTATTTTTGTAACTAGGAGGTTTCTTGTTCGATTTTTTGGAAAAAAAAATTTAAAATGGTTTGAAATCAATGAATGCTCAGAAATCATATATTTGAATATATAAATATGATCATAAGGATTCTTTGAACTAAATCAAAATGCGGAGAAAATTAGCATCTCAGTGGTCATGTAACTGAAATTCCATAGAGAAAAGAGAGTATGAAAACTGTAGAAATGCTACAATAGAGGTGTTGACATGTGGAGACATAGGTATATGGTGATAAATGAATAAATTTTATGGGGATTACTATACATGGAAACAATACTTGATAATGGATTAATAATAATAGAACAAACGGAATTTGATCATGTGGATGAGTTTACAAAAGTTTGGAGTGGTATTATTGAAGTCACCATTGTGATTACATGGAGGCTATGGAAGAGAAAAATTAATGATGGACTAGCACAAAAATTCTAATAAATATTTTAGGATATGGATATTGATTTGGATATAATATATTCTTTGATTAAGTAACTATGTATTTTGGATTATAGTAAAAGGATTATGAGCATGTGATAACTTGATCATTGACTAATATCAAATTTACTATTTATTGAACCTATTAAATAATTAAACTATGGTAAGTAGGTTCAAGCCACCAAAAAGGTTAAGGTGTGAGAAAAAAAACAAAATAAAATAATACAATCTGAATTATGATGTGAAGTTATGAAGTGATTAGTGATAGAAAATACATTTTATATACAAGAAATAGTGGGAACATTTTAAATAGAGAAGAGAGATAAATAGTGGAAGGGATTAGAGAAACTGGACTAGATAGAATTGATAGAAAACATCACCACTCTTATAACAATCTTGACCATATAAGTGATGATGTAGTGTGAAAAGAAAATTGAAACAATGATAATTATATTAATAACCTTATAATAGAACTCTCTAATAAACTAAAATTTTAAAAGAAACTTAGAATGAGGATTATTCTTCATTGAGAAAATAAGATCCAAAAAACATTCCATTTTAGTACATTAGTTATAGTTATAAAGGTAAACACAACCTCTTTTCTTCACTTATCAGTTCATGGAGTAGAGTGAAAAAATGCTCATAAAGAAGAGGTAAAGAGAACACTAGAAAAAAAAATCAACTGACCTCTAAGATTAAAATTGATGTAAGAACAAGTAAAATATTTTTCAATTAATCCTATATAATTTCCCAAAAACTAATCAATTATAAATAATAGATGTATCAATAATTAATATTTTCAAAAAATATATCATTAAATAGTAGACAAGAAATAAGAGAATAATTTTTATTACTAAGTAAATTTTTTATTTCAAATAGATTGTAACCTAGAACCTTACCAAACGTTAGATACTTTTTTGAAATTGAAACTTAGAATATAATCTCTTGTAAATAGTCTCACATAACTTTACATTAAATCTTTATAAATTTTTTCCATTCTTTAATTCTTTTGAAATTATTTCTTAGAAATAATTTTCTATGATTTTTGTTAAATAACCAAAGGGTTACTTGCAATATAATATTTTTTTTATGTTTTATCACTTCAGGTTTCTTAGAAATGATTTTCCTAAGTATGATCATAATACTACTTATCCTTTCAAATTATCCTATGGTCATAGACTAGAAAAAATTAACCCTAAAGTGGTCAATGACTGACTCTCAAATTATTTCTCCAAAAATTTTATGGTTATCATTCTTAATATCATCCCTAAAAACTTATTCAACCACATAAATAAAATTATATCTCACCTCTAGTGTAAAAAACTTAAAACATGGAATTCCTTTTGATCATCATTATATTTTAAGGTCATTTACCCTTTTAAACAATAATTTCATCCCTATATGTATCTTGGAAAGGTCTATCAAAAATGATAAGTATCTTCTTATTGTACTCCATTTCTAGAAAAAGGCAATCAATGGGAAATTTAATCTTCCCTATATTGACTAAAAGTTCATCTATCCTTTCATAAGGATGAGTAATTGGACTATCATCCAATTGAAGAGAAATAGAGGTTGATTTTATCCCCTATAAACCCAGCTACTTAAATTATAAGGAAGGTATAAGGTTGATACTATCTCATAAGTCACACAAGTAATTTAGCTTTTCACTTTCTCCTATTCTATAATATATGAAAAATATTCTATGGTTTTTGAATTTAGTAGGAAACATATTTTGAATTAAAGTACTATATTCTTTAATTAGATTTATGTTGGAAAATTGTTCATAATCCATTTAATTAGTTAAAAACCTATCAATAAATTTCTCTATGGATGGGATTTTTTTAAGGCTTCCACCATGGGTATGTTTATGCTAAAATATCTAAACATATCAAGGAATTTTAGATAACCAGGTTTATCATTTTCCTTCTTTATCCTTTTATGAAAGGGAATGATAGCGGTATATTGTTTTAAAATAGGTTTATTTTTCTCCTTATTCTCAAACTCAAACTTCTTATAACCTTCATTTATCAATTACTACTTCATTTTACTTTATACATTATAATTTTCAAGTGATGATTTATCATTCAATTCAGTTTGTAACTTTTCTTACAGCTTTTTAGTTTCATCATTTTCTAGATTATAATTTTCAGATTTAGTTAAATCCTATATCTCATCCTCTATAGGATACTCAAAAACATTTTCTTTTATTTTTTGTCCTGATATAGTGGTAAGCACCGTCAAAATTACTTTTGGATTCATTACTTTTATACAAGGTTGTATTCCCTCTCCCTTCCTCTTAAATATCTTATTATTTTAATCATTTGGGTTTGTAGATTATTAATGATAGATTATTGAGAATCAAACTTAGTGATAAAATTCCTAACCAATACCTCTATATTAATATTATAATTAGAATATATATCCTTATTTTGAAACTATTTTTTAGTTTGAATTGAATACCCAATGGCATAAGCAGGTTGTTTCATCACCCCTTGGTCTCTGCAAGACATAATTGGATGAATTTTATAGCTATCATTATAATGGTTAAAAAATT
Organism: Viscum album; assembly: GCA_963277665.1. Taxonomy (NCBI): domain Eukaryota; kingdom Viridiplantae; phylum Streptophyta; class Magnoliopsida; order Santalales; family Viscaceae; genus Viscum; species Viscum album. The sequence goes on along the minus strand of OY728159.1, from coordinate 1,809,085,515 downwards.
CCTTGATTTTTTTCCATGTTTCCTATAAAAAAATTCTATTAATTAGTCATTATCTTCATCTTGAAAAGGTATATATAATTTAGGATAACAGTTCTTAGTATTCCCATACATCCCATAATGATTACATTGTTCCCTAAGTTTATTGTTAGTGAAAACTACAATAGCATGAGGAGTTATCTCACAACTATGAATAATTATCTTCTTGTAGAACTTATGTTATGAATTTTGAGATATTTTATGAAAGACTACTTTGAGATCCTCAACTATCATGTCATATAAATCATAACCACCAGACCGGTTCACAATATTTTGATGGTAAGGAGTGAGGATATTATAGAAAGTGTCTCTATGAATTTAGGGAGATAGTTAGTGGTTTTCTACTGACAAAAGAGTGCTTTTAATCTATGAAATGTTTCATGAAAGAGTTCTAACTTATCCTAAACAAGACCCATAATTTTATGCCTCACATTAATGGAAGTTTTCCTAAGATAAATGTTAACAACAAATGAATTGAATTCTTTTTCCCATGTGTCAAAAATCTTCTCATCTAAATTCTAGAACCATATTATAACCTTAATATTTAATAAAAAAGGAAATACTTTCAAAGTATGATCCTCCACACTCAACCCATGTAGAGAGAATTTTTGAATTGAATTGTAAAATATTTAATGAACTCAAGTGAATCTTCATTGAGTTGGACATTAAAGGAGGGTAACATAGAGAGATGGGAATATTTTATTTTATAGTTCTTAGACCTAGTAGAAATCCTTATACAAGAAGTATTATTTGAAATTGTAGAAAGATATCAATTTCTAAGTCTTGATCTCTGTTAAATTTAATTTCTAGGTTGATGTGGAATATGGTTCTCATATGACTTTTCAACTATTTGAATTTCTAAGTTTTCCATTTCATTCTTGTTTTATTTTTTATAGGTAGAATAATGTTTGATTATTTTAGGGGTGAAATAATTAAATTCTATTTTAGAATCCCTAGTGTTCTTGAAATTTTAATTTTAAAAAAAATTCTAATTAATCACACATTAATAAAGCACAATTATATTTAATAATTTTGAAAAAAAAATTCAGATTCCTTTTTTTTGTGTTTTTATAATGTATTTTGTTTTAATGGATGTAGGTTTCTTCCCGAGATATGACATTAAATATTTAATAACTAAATAGTTAAGTAATATCGAATTTAAAATTTATTAAACCTATTAACTTCTATCACTATAGAGAGTAAGGTTGAACCATATAATAATCTAAGGTGTAAGACTAAATAAAAACAAAAACAAAAAAATAAAATAGGTAAAATAGATTTAAGGTGTGAAGTTATAAAGTGAAAAGTGATGAAAAATAGTGGTGATAAACAATATAGTGTTAGAATAATAGAAAGATATAAGATACATGAACAGTGTATGGAATTAGGGAAATTGGAGTATAAATAATTGATAGAAAACATCACTTCTCTTAAAACAAGTTTTCCCATAGAAGTGTTGAAGTAGTGTGAAAATAGAATTGAAACACACAACTATCATTAGATAGAAACCCTCACCAGATAATTCTCCTAAGAACTGAAATGTTTAACATAACTTAGGATAATGATGATTCTTCATCGAGAAAATCAGAACCCCAATCATTTATATTTAAGTACTGTAGTTTTAGTTGCATAGGAAAAGTAATCCTCTACTCTTTAACTATTGGTTCATGGAGTTTAGTGAAAAAATTATCATGAAGAAAAGAACAAAGCGAACTCTGGTTAAAATAAGAAATAATATTTATGATTAAAACTAATGCAATAATAGGTAAAATATATTTCAATTCATTCAATCCAATTCCCTATAAAATTAATATTTTATATATAATAGATACAACAGCAATAATGGTCTTCAATATAAACATCATGAAATAGTAAATTGGATTATATTACCTATTTCATTTAACTTAAACTCTATTGAACTCATCCTTTGATTCTACTCTATCCTCCATTCTAGATCCCCTCTATGTCTATTCCTCACTATTTTTATTTTCTCCCTCACTTAGCCACACACACATTTCCTCCTCTTTTAAAGAATGTATTTAAGTGAAAACTCCATCCTCCAACTCATGGTTAACTTCTCTGAACTCATCCCTTGATTCACCACATGAAAGTATTCACTATAGATTGATTACCTTCCTTTTATATGACTCAATAAAATCCTTCCTATTGAATTAACTTCCCCCCCACTTATCCTTAGATTAGGTAGTAAGTATCAACACCTTATCAATTTCCCAACTCAGTTCACTCTCTCAAGCATCTCCTTCAATATATGAGACTTATTATAAACCCAATTATGAATAGATTTAGAGTATTATAATTCAATTAAAAATTAAAAATAAACATAATAATTAATTAATTTTTAATTTTCACAAGGAAAATGAAAATATTTGTAAAAAAAGTATTCAATATAGAAACATGGATCTTAAAATAATTAAGTCAAAAAATGTACGACTTTCTAAAAATCACAAACAAAAATTATATTAATTATATATTAATCAAATAAAAGTAAAATAAAGAAATCAAAGAATATGAAAATTATACCAAAGTAATATTTATCATTTAACCACCAAAATACCTATTTTTATCAAGATTTAAAGAATCATAGTTTCAATAAAAAACTAACCAACCATTAGAAATCCTTTGTTGTCATTATATTTCATCATTAAAAACCCAAAAAAATCTCAAATTATATGTGATAAAATGTTTCCAAATAAGGACACATCATCTTTCATATAAATATTTATATATGGATAAAAAGTGATTTTGATGAAATATGTATAATCATGAAATAATGGAAGTGATGGAACCATGAAGGGTGTTACACTTCAGGAAACTAAATCATAAGTTAATAAACTATTCCATAGTGGATAATGTATACATCATGGTTATAATGTGTAATTAAAATTCAATTTACATAAGATTATAATATAGAGGAACCATGATACAAGTGAATGGGTCTCGTTGTAGTAAATTTCAGGTATAAATAAATGTATTTGGATGGTAATAGTGTTAACCATGCTAAAATACATGGATTATTTCTTGATATGGTAAATCATGACACAATATGGACATTGAAAATTTGGTGTGAATTTATTTAGTGTGGTATGAAGTGGATGATGACACAACAAAATATATCATGCCTTAATTTTTAAAGAATTTTTGGATAATTTTTAGGACCACATCATGAGTTTCAATAAGTTTAAAATGATATTTTATCCATATTTTGTGTATTTATGGTTTAACTAAAGGTAAAATTGTAATGGAGGTTGTCTCACCACAATATTATTGAATTTTAAGTATGTCATGGAACATAGGAGAGACTCATACTATGATATAATTAAATACAAAATATTTTGCAAGTTTGGTCTGAATTAAAAAATAAGAGATATGGATGGAGTCTTAATAGTATGACTCAACTTTAATAAGAATTGTTGAACACACTAATGTGTGTTTGACACCTATAATAAACCCAAATATTGATAAAAAGAATATTTTATCACAACCATTTATCTAAGGGATAGATATTTGGATTGAATTATAAAACTAATATGATATTTTAAGATAGAACAAGAGGAATTGAATAAAACTAACATATATGGATTTTAAGATAAAAGTATAATCAAAAGAAGAAATTATTTCATAGATATATTTAGAATTTTTAGGGAAGGATTTTTAAGAGGTTATACAATTAATATATCTTGTTATTTAAGGAATATACAGTGTAATAAATTAATTCCAGTGCATAAGATGTCTCTATCTAGAGTTGTTATCGATTCTATATGTTTTGTGTGAAGAAAATGGATTGAATATATATTTTAGGAGTCATTCTCATATAGAATTGTAAGATAATAATGGTGAAGTGGAGTTTGATGTCACTTCTATTCTCTGATTGAATAAAAACTATGTTTCAGTTTTCAATGATTAACATGAAGTTTCCTTCATGTCTATATATAAAGGAATACTTTCTTAAAGTAGTGAATATAGGAGTGAGATTAAGAAGATAAACTTGGAGGTAGTTTACCATCCCAAAACATATTTCAATGTTAGTGAGCCTTGGTATGTAATAAACATTGCTAAAACTTGTATCCACGAAAAAATAATTTTATAGTGGATTTTGGTGTGCTGACACATTATTATGGGTATGATCCTTAGAACAGTATGGGTCAAAAAAGTAAAATTAATTTCTGTAACTCTTCTTTAATTTCTTTATTTGTAATTTTTATTTAATAAATTATTAAATTTTTGGATAAATTAAATTTTTGCCTTTTATTGAGGGAACAATATTTGATAACAAGTAAGGGTAAAAGTTTGAAGAGGGAAGAAAATGTTTTAATTTGGGTACAACCCTGATTTTACTCCTCCATCCCACTTTCAGGGTGCCTTAGGACAGTTTAAATAACCACCTATTCCTAAAAACTGATATTATATCCCATAGGTTGTAATTTTTAATTCAAATTATTATATCTTGTTTTGGAGTTTTTTACATGTTTGGATTATTATATAAGAGTCCTATTTTTAAGTGGTGTTTACACTAATGGTTGGAATAAATAGATGATTCTCTATCTAAAAGTATTTGGTAACTATTCTGTGGAGTATATACATCAATATTATGATTTGAAAATGCAAAGTGAAAGATTTTTTGATGAAAATACACCAAATTTCTTGCATAGAGAATAACCAGTGATATACTCAAGAAAACCATTCACCATGCAAGTGAATTTGATATATGGGAGACATTATAGGAACTCTAAGAGAAACTAATGGAATAAAAGGTTATGGTGGAACCTAATTCAAGATTATATTATAAATGTGGTGGTAATTTATTATCAGTGAACAATCCTAAAAATGTCTTCTAAGATGTTTTAAAATATTAAAATACAAATTACACCATGGATATTGAAGTGGATGGTGGATAAATGAAAGAAGCGATAATGAAATCAAATTCCCAATATATAGATTATTATTATAGGTAAAAGATAAGATCCAATCTTTAAATAAAAAAGTGGATTATGTAGAGATTATTCATAGAGTATATTATGCATTTATATCATTTTTTTAAGAATAATATATTGAATTAAGAAGATTTATCCCTAAAATAATTTAATCATAGAATCAGTGAAAAGATAAAGAGTCAAAGTGATTTACTTTAAATCCATAATGATTCCTATAAAAGTATAACTTGAAGAGAGGATAGAATCAGTAAATGAATCTTGTTATAGTATGGGGAATATGGATGTCTAATTAAAGGATAATTATGTTAAGATTATGGATCTTGAAAAAGAACTGAGATCTTTAAAGGATAAAAGTAAACTAAATATCCCTCCATTGGAATCCTCAAAAAGTAAAGTACAAAAATTAATCAATTTAAAATAAATTAGAAAATGAATAGTTTTTGTTAAATCTAATAAGGAAGGTTTTAAAATTAAGGTGTTAGTGAAGTGACAATATTGTAGAGTTTAGGGACACACCATGGGTGTATTTCCAAAATCAAAGAACTCAATAGGGGAAGAAGATCTACTGAAAAATATCAACTAAAAAAACACAGGTATGATATTATCAAGAGATAATTTTTTATGATTAAAATGGGTGTGAAGAATGAAATTATAGTAATTGATGAGTATAATATTTAAATATATTATCCCATATTCATATATTACATTTGAGGAAGGTATATAAGGAACAAAAATCTATTTTTTTAAAAATATGGATTTACAAAACTGGAGTAATGTGATGATGTAATACAATATAGAGTATATAAAGAACTAAAATAGGATTATTAATAGTATCAATTATGTAAAAAAATGGAAAATATATGAATGAATAAAAATGAAGTTACCACTGTCACATAGAAGAAGGATAAACACCTAAGAAAAAATCACTGTGGATGAATATTTCCTTGGTGGTTCTAATGGATATCAAAGAGGAAAAGCACAAGGCATGACTCAATGGTTTTAAAAAGCACACTAAAACAAAAAAAATTAGACTTATGGAAGATCAATAATATGGTGAAATAAGTTTGATAATTGATGCAACCAAAATGCATCAATAAAAGAAATAATACATTTTGGATCTGTATTAAAATAGAGTTAGATCCCAAGAAAAATAAGATGAAGTATTTTAATTCAAATATATAAAGTGAAAATTTTATAATTATTATAATTAAAGGAGAACCAATAAGAATGAATATTAGTAGAGTAGATGAAAAGGGTTGTTTCACCAAGACCAACCACATTACTCTACATAAAGATATTTGGAAATTCCCATCTCCCTAAATTGTTAATTTCTCTAACTATTATTAAACTAATATAGGTTTAAGTGGGAGTTACAATCCATGGGGTGAGTGTATATCAAGAAATTGGATGCTTTAAATAAAAGTCATATAACAAAAGGTGTCAGAAAAACCAAAATTGGGTTTAAAGGATTATCTAGAACTCAGAAAAAATAGATTCAAATAAATTTCAATTGGCATAAAATTCTAATCTAGAAAATTCAAGTGGAGTCTTATTAAATCTGAAATTGAAAGTGGTGATAGTGGTTTTAAAGTAATATAAATATTGTCCTAGCGATATCAATGTGTTAAAGATTATTTTTAATTATCACGTAGTATTAAAGAAAATATAGAATTAATGAAGTTTTATCAAGCATATACAAGGTGATTTCATACCTTAGATAAAAGGAAGGACATGTTGATGGAGAAGCAACAACATTAAAAAAGGAGTTTAGGTTTTTATTTTTTTTATCTAAAAAAGTTGTATTATATGACTATATATTTGGATATAAAAAGTTTCTGAAAATAGACACCCATGGGGTAAATTAATTATATAATTTCTGTCAATATTGTAAATAATTAAGGGATAATTTTTATTAATGATTTAAAGGATACATATCCTTTTTTATGGATAATCCTTGTGAAATAGGAGAAACTATTTAAATAATTGATATCAAGTAGTTTGAATCTCACATTTTGATTTATTTATTATTAGATGAAAATTTTGGGGAAGTGTTATTGAGATCATAGGGACACAAATAAGGAATTTAAAGATCATTTTTCATTTTTTTAATTAAGTGATAAAAATGAATAGAATTAATATTTATAACTTAATATCTTATTTTATATACCAAGTTAAAACTATATAAAATTATATGATTTATTGATAAATCTTTACAATGTGTTAATTTAATATTCTGAAAATATTTGAGAGTTTATCTATGGTTGGAATATATTTTTATCATGAAATAAAAATTTTGAATTATTTTAAATAAGTGTTAATAGATCCATTTTCATCACAACTTATGTTATTAATCATGTTGAGAAGATTAGGATTAAAGGGTGTATAATTACAAGTGGTAAATAGAGATAAAAGTGGTTTATGAATGGTTTAAAAGATTTAATAGTTTTGAAGAGAATAAAAAGTGGTGGAAAGTGATGAAGGATATGAAATAAATACATGAAAAGGGATTTCACACTATGGAATCAAGAATTTTTGTAAACATATTGATAAATTTTTATCATATTATTGTCTTGAAGACAAATCAGGATGATTGAAGTTGAAAATCATAGTCAACCAAAGTATTAAAAAGGAAAAGATATTGTACTAAAGATACCCTTGTTTATTTTAGTGAAAAGGGGGAAAAAGAGGAAAATCATGTGGATTGACCATTTTTATTTTATTAACCAAGGGGTTAGGACCCAATATTATATTATAGAAAGAAAAAATATATCCCAAAATTTATTTTACAATAGACTTTTTATTATCTTATAATTATTGTATAATAGAAATAGCCTTTATTCACGAATATATTTAAAAGTTATATTTCTACATTTTAGAGGTTAAATTTTATAAATATGACATGTTTTTTTGGATTCATCATATCAAAATTAGCTTAGGGTGAATTTTTTAAATTTTTCTTAAAAATAATATTTTTTTATGAATAGTAAAAAATACAGTTCTTACTAATACCATAAAATTTATGACATCAACATGATATAATCATGAATTAAAAATTTATAAAATAAGTTTCTTGACCATTGATGTATTATCAAATAAAATAATTCTTTCAAAAACAAAATATTGAATTTAGAAACTGATTTTTGATATTTTTGAACCTAAGTTGAATTTTATTTTAATAAAAAATATTTTTGGTACTTTTTATTTAATTAAGTATTAAAAATATTTAATTCATTTTTTATTAGTTTTAAAGTAAAATAAACATATTTTTTATAATAAATCATTTAATTTCATGGTAATCAATACCATTTGTCCAAAATAAGTATGAATTCAATTTTATGGTTAAAAATACATCTTTATAAAAATTATTCTTACTATGTTATGTGTACTTATATTGAAGTCAATTTTTATAAATATTAGAAATTAAATATATTAAAATGAATTTAATATTTGGAATTATCATTTCTAAATTAGTTAATAAGGTTTATTTAGTTTTTAGGCATAAAAAAACTTATTGAGGTAAAAGTTACTTACCATGGTAAAACCTAAAATGAAATTAAATTATTAAATCAAGGGATAAAGTAACCATACATCACAAAAAAATTACTCTAAATGAGTGAATAAAGTATTTATCGACCTACCCTTGACTTATATTTTCTAATAGTCAATTTTTGTATCTACTTCCTATGAATATATCATTTTGTTTATCATAATAAATAAGTATTTTCAAAAAATTCCACCCTATTGACTTATAAAAGGAATCCTCCACCACCATTTATAAGACACACCTAAAAATAGAATTAATCCTTCTATTTTGACATATTTACTTTCATAATAATCCTCCACCATGTTTTTTTGGCTTCTAGTATCAATAGAATTCGCTAATTCCATCAAAACTAAGAAGGATTATAAGAGGAGTTGTGATTTTTTCATTGAAGTTAGAGGGAATACAAAGAAAATCAGGACTCGAGGTAAGGGGATTAATAAGTAAATTAACTTTCACTGAGTTATGATCCTTTTTAATAAATTTATGGTGTTTTTTACTCCCTTATGAATTTATAGATCATAATTTTTTTTGTTAAAAAGGGTTCTTTCTCATTCATTATTTTTCTTGCGGTTATATTCTTTATTACTCTTCATCCCTCTCTTGAATTTATTTTTCTTATTCATATCAGTGTTCTTCAATCTCATAGGGAAACTATATATCATTTACACAATTTCTATATTATGTTTTCTAGTAATGAATTAATTTTATACCATTTATGGTAATAGTTGAAGGGTGTTTACCAAAAAATTATTCCTTTTATTAACAGGGCAAATATTGAAATTCCTTACACTTTTCATTTCAATACGGATGAATTATTGATTACTAAGGCATGATGATTTTATATTTTTCTATTTAATAATTCATTCATATGATGAATTCATGACATATTTTGTGATGAGTGGGGCTTATAATTACATAGCCCCTCTATGAATTATTATGTATCATTAGACAAACCTATTTGGATATCTATTGTATGTTTTCCCATATATTTATAATGTATTGGTTGAAGTATTGATGGTATGTTTATGATGATTTAGTGATGGTTGGGGACTGGAATTACATATCTCCTCAGTGTATTGATAGGTCTCATGAGATAATCTATATTGGGTATTTTGTGTATGCATTACTTATTTATGTATGATATCTTGGTATGAGGCCATGACTATAAGATTAACATGTCTGGAATTATACATTCAATCACTATCAAAATAGTTATTATTTTCTACATGATTATTTTCATTTTTATGTTATCAATGGATATATTCTATGCTCATGTTATTATTTTTATTATATATTTTATTATTATTTATTCTTGTCATATTAATTGAGACTTATTTATTCCACGATAACTTTTATTGTATGTTACCCCTTACTGAGAATCTGAACTCACCCCTATATTTTGTTTTCCTTTACCGAAGGAACATAGAAGATAAATCTAAATAATTTCAAGATTATTATAGAAAAAAATAAATTTCTCTCTATGTTTTTATGTTTTTTATGTTTTAAAATGTTATGTGTGATCTATATACGTATCTAGTCTTAGAAGACTACTAAAATGTTGGATCATGTGTGATACGATCTCTTATATTCTGTACCAATATAGTATAGTTACTATAGGCTCTAGGATACTAGATGTGGAATTTTTTTAGTTGGAATCAAAGAAATTTTATTTAAAACATTGGAAAATTTATTTAGAATAAAAAATTTAGATCAAACATACATTATGATAAACAGTTAATATATCGAAGAAAATTTTCTATAATATTTTATAAACATAGGTATTATATACTATATTGATAATCTTATGATATAACTAAGTTTATATAATTATTTAGATATGGATCATACTAGAAGTAATGGTAACTATGTCAATTCCCAAAATCTATATATAGGTGTTTCCATCTTAAGAAAGACAACGAGGTCATAGTTAGAGCTAAGAATATTTTAAATTTATTAGGGAAGATTAACCAGGATATAAAAAATAGAACTTCTTATATGAAGCAACCTATTACTATATAACATGATGTAACAATATTGGAACAATTCATTAATCTTCATCCTCCATCATTCAATAGAACAAAAAATCCATTAGTAGCTTAACAGTGGATCAAATCCCTCAAGAAAATATTTCTCACTTTGGGATGTCATGAAAGAGGAAAGGTTATCAAGGTGGTATTTCATCTAAATGTATATTTTGATAAATTGTGGCCATTTATTTAAATAAATAAGGAGTAAAAAGAGATAGTGAGTATGAGGTGGAAAAATTTTAAGGTGATATTATTTGATAATAATTTCTTTCCGAGTAATGGGATAATATGAAAAGAAAATTACAAAATCTAAGATAAAAGGAATATGAAAATATTATTGAATATATGAATATCTTTAAAAGTATATCAATACATGTTATAGAATATATACATAATCTATAATTCAATATTATCAATATTTTTATGGGATAAATTCATTACTCTAAATAGAATTATACTCTTAAACATTTTCATCATATGAGGAAATAATATAAAGTATCATAAAGAAAAATAAATAATTCTTAAAGTTTTATATTTTCAAATGAAATAAAGAGAATAAGAGGATGGATAATATCCACATAAATTAAAAAATTTCAATCAAGAATAATGGAAGGAAAAAACTTAAAACATATAATAATTGTGTAAAGAAACACTTTTAAACATTCTTGAAGGAAAGTGGGTTTTATTCGTGTGTGCAGATAATATCCATCATGATCATAAATGAAATGGAAAAATAAAAATCAATGATTTCCAATGATCAAAATGTAGGTAGATGGGGAACTATTCAATAAAATTACCTATGTGTTAAGGGGAGTTAACTCATAATTGGATAGGGGATAAATATTTGGATTATGAGTTTACTACAGTTAAAGATAAAGTCTCAAATGACATGATTATGGTATTTATCACAAACTAAATGTTAGATAATTCTTTGTTTGATTATGTATTTACACACTCTTTTATATCTTTTATGTTTGATAATAACATTGAGTCATACTTTATTACACTGAGAAAGGATTTGTCTATCAAGACACATAGTGTAAATCTTATGGAAATGAGGATATACAGGGAAATTTTTATCAAGATGCAGATATATTATCTAGTTTCAAACATAATTGTTATACATATAGTTTAGTTTGGTAAAATACCTAGTATGGATTGGATATCAAATCATAATTCAAGATTTAATTATTGAAATAATTATATTATAATTTCTTCATGAGGAAAATTTCTTGTTTTTATATGGGAGACATCATTATCTAATTATTTTATGGATCCACAATCGGTATCTCACCTAAATGAAATTATGTGAGAAGAGGAGGATAAAAAATGATATATGAATGGGAAGGGAATACTAATAAAATATGATGTTCCAATTTTTCAAGAATACATTGATGTATTTACAAAACAATTATTCAAAAATCCACCTAAGTGTGAAGTTTAGAGTTCCATTGAACCAATCCTTTATGAAAAAATTATATCAAAGACTCCTTGAAAAAAATCCTTGGTGGAACTATTAGAGTTTAAGAAACAACTACTGGAGTTATGTGATAAGGGATTCATATTATTTATTATTTTAACATGGGGTATTGTTCTCTTATTTATAAAAAAATAAGGATGTTTTTAAGACTAGTTATTGATTAAAGGGAAATAAATTTCATTTCTATAAAGAATAAGTATCCTTTATTACCCATTAATAAATTCTTCGATCAAATTCAAGGATCTTAATACTTTTATAATATTGATCACTATTCTAGTTATCATTAATAAATAGTAAATAAGGATGATATACCAAAACTAGAATTTCATATGAGTTATGGAATTTAGGTGTTTAAAAAAATTCCCTTTAGATTAACTAATTATTCATGTGTATTTATAAATATGATTAATAAAGTATTCAAGGACTATCTTGAAAAATTCATTGTGGTATTTTTTGATTATATCTTGGTATATTATAAAATCTATGGAGATAATAAGAATCATTTATGAATCATTCTTGATATTATTAGAGAAAATAAGTTATATGATAAATTCAATATGTGTGAATTTTTATCTCTAGGAAGTTTAATTTCTTGGACATATTATCTCCAAGTATGAAATATCCATTGATCCTTCAAATACAAAGGTAGTCAAAGAATATCAAACACTAATGAATATAATCAAGATACATGGTTTTCTTGGATTAGTGGGTTACTTTCTGTATTTTGTTAAAAAATGTTCTCAATTTTCCAATATTTTAACCATGTTAACATGTAAAGGGGTCAAATTCACATGGTCAAAGGAATGTGAGAAATGTTTTTGAATAATTAAAGAGTATATTGGTCAATGCACCAACATTAAATTTATTATTGATAAAAAAAGTATTTTTGATACATAGTGATGCATCAAAGAAAGGATTGGGGTGTGCCATAATGTAAAATGATATATTGGTTGCTTATAAATCAAGGAAATTAAATATCCATGAACTAAACAATATAATATATGATCTTGAGTTGAAAGTTGTAATATTTTCCTTAAAGATATGGAGACACTATCTTTATGGTAAAATATTTGAGATATATACCGATTAAAAATATTTAAGTATAAACTATCTCAAAATGTGCTCAACATGTCATAAGGGAGATTCTAAAGATACTCAAGGACTATGATTTCACAATACACTAAAACCCTAGTAAAGTAAACAAAATGGGTAACACATGAGTAAGAATTATTCTAGTGTCATTTCCACTATGAGGATAGGTAGGGATCCAATTTACATGGATTTAGTAAAGTTATATTTAGAAATTATTAGGGAAGTGGAAAAACTATTCCTTTTCTAAGTGTTTTACGAATCATATTTACTAGAGAAGATAGATAAATCTCAACATACTTATAAGTGTTTGAAAAAATTAAATCTATGAAAAATGGGATATTTGAAGACTTTATCTATAAAGATACTGTATTAAATATTGGTAAGAGATTATATGTTACATCCATAACTGATATTAATAGGAAATAACTAGATAAATCTCATAACTCAAATTTCATTTTATACCTTGGTAGAACCAAGATGTATAGGGATTAGGAGAAAATTTTTCCTGGGACAATATAAAGTAAAAAATTTATGATTTTGTGTTAAGATGCTTAGTATGACAATAAGAAAATTTTGAGAGATAATATCTTAAATCGGCTATGCAACCTCTTATTACACCAATGTGGAAGTTGGACAATGTCACAATAGACTTTGTTACTAGACTTCAAAGGACACCTAGAATAAATAATTCTATATATGTCATTATGGGTTGCCTTACCAAGTATCCATATTTACTAACTATAAGGGAGGATAATTCCCTTAATCATACTACATGAATCTATTTTAATGAGGTATTGAGAATTCATGGTGCACCTCTATCAATTGTACCTAATCATGAAACTTAACTCACATATAAATTTAGGAGGATTATTTATAAGGCGCTAATATATTTTTGAGCACAACAAATCATCCTCAAACTGATGATTAGATTTAATGCACTATTAAAACATAAGAAGACATTCTAATATCAGATCCATTTTATTTTTAAAGAATATGGGACCACTATCTACCTTTGTACAAATTTTTATACAATAATAACGTCTATTAAATAATTCAGATGGAACCGTATGAAGCATTGTATTGGAATATATATCATACTAAAACATATCGGGATGAAATTAGAGAATGGAAGATAATAGGACCCAAACTTGTTTAAGAGATAACTATAAAGGTGTGATCTATTCAAGATTATATCTATATATCTAAATAAAAAAAGAATAATTATGCTGATAATTAAATGAAGGACTTGTAATTTTAATACGGGGTAATGTATTATTAAAGGTGTCACCATGGATAGGATTTATAAGGTTTTGTAAGAAGGTGAAGCTACGTCCTATGTGCATCAAGCATTTTTAAATTTTGGAGATAGTTGGAGTGGTGGATTACTATTTTGAAATACCAACCAACCTTTCTAAAGTGCATGCGATTTTCTATGTTTCATAATTAAGGAATAAATTTCTAGACTCAATTCATATACTTAGTAATATAGAAATAAATTTAGAACCAAATTTTTCTTATAATGAAGAACGTGTAAAAATTTCTGATACTAGAGATAAAGTTTTTTAGAATCAGAAAACTCAATCATTGAAATTACTTTGGATGAATCATAAGTTAGATGAGGTAATATGGGAGCCTGAAGAGTCAATGATGAATAATTACCCACATTTGATAATGATATTATTTTTATTATAAATTTAAAGTAAGAAATTATTTAAGGTTATAGATTGTAAGATATGACATTCTATGATAAAAGGTAAACATTGTATCCCAAAAATTATTTCACAACACACATTACATTATCTTATCATCAAATTTAACATAATGGGTTTTTATTCATGAATAAATTTTAAATTTATATTTATAAATTTTGGAATTTAAATTTGATAAAATGGACACTATTTTTGGATTATAAATATCAAAATTATCTTGCAGTGAATTTTAGGGATTAATTTTTTTTATTTTTTGGTGAATAATAAAAAATAAAGTTTTTAAAAATACCATAACTTTTATGACATCATCATGATATAATAATGACTTAAAATTTTTGGAAACATTTTTCTCAAAAGTGTCTTTTTAGTAAAATAATGCATTGAAAACTAATATATTGAATTCAAGAATATATATTTGGTATTTTCAATCTAAGTTACATGCTATTCTAAGAATTTTTTTCTCCCATTCCTATAATTATGTATTAAAAAAATGAAATTTGGGTTGGATTGGTTTAATATTCAAATAAACCTATTTTTTAATTAAAACCCAATAAATTTCATGAAAATAAATATTATTTGGGCTAAATAATTGTAAATTCATTTTTATTCTTTTAAATACATTTTTATACAAAAAATATTTTATTGTGTTATATATACTTATATTTAAGTGAATTTTTATCAATATTACAAATTAAGTATAATAAAATTAATTTCATATTTTGAATTATTATTTACAAATTAGGTAATAAGAATTATTCAATTTTTAAGCATAAAAAAGAATTTACTAAAATAAAAATTAGATAACATGATAAAGCCTAAAATGAGATAATATTATTAAATCAAGGGATAAATTCAAAAAAATCACAAAACCTTATATATAAATGAGTGGATGAGGTATTTCTAATGAAACTATAATTTCACTTTTATGGGTGAATATTTGTTTTATGGATTGTTCCCTCAAGTTTAAGGTGTTTTGGGCTGAAGGTGTGAGAAAATTGGGACCTTTCCAGGTCGCATGATTATTTTTCATGGTTAAAAACCAACCAGATTAAGTGTGTAGCCACATATACTTTTTAATAGTGGTAAAATTTAATTTTACCACATGGTTTGGTAAACCGTGTAACCAAATTGATATGGGGTATTTTTGTCTTATTGGATCCTTTTTAAATGAGGTTTTCTCCCATTGGTCCACCACTTCAAGACAACCAACATGGATTACGTTATTATTCTTTGTCTAAGCCCTATAAGGTGTATTATTGATCATTTCTTGGTGACTCTACACATATACTGAAAGGTTAGGGTTACCTTCTCCTTATTCTTGTGTTTTCATCCTTTTTATCTATTATCTCTAACCCTATTGGCCATAGTTGGATGGTTTCCATACTTTGGGTTGTTTTAAAAATATAGTTTTCTTTCTATGGGTTATGATCCCTATTTTGAGGCATAATTATGTGGTCTTCATCAATTTATATATGATTTTAACACATCATGCATATATTTCTATTTCATTTCCTTTTATTTAAGATACACATGGATGCTTGTATTTTTAAATTCATTTTTTTTAATCTAGATAATCATGATGTGTAATATCTAGGGTTATAATATCAAAGTTTTCCATAACTTCATTTGGTTTTAATATGTATCAATGGGTTATATTTAATGATTAAATTTAAACTTGATGTAAATTGGTATTTCATGCATTCTACATGTTTGATAAAATGATGAATATAGTTTTCTCTGATAAAAACATTTATTCATTGATTTTTAATCCAAATAGGATTTTCGAAGTGGGTTTAAATTTTGGGTTTAAGGTTTTTTCATGTTTTAAAATGGGTGGTGTTGTCTTATGAAAAGTAATAGATATTACTTTTAGTTTTTCTGGTTGTGTTTTAGTATTGATTTTTATTTTTCTTATATTTTTATTTTTCTTCTAAATAGTTTTCAAATTTTATTTCTAAATGTATAAACTATATGTGATAAGTAAAAGGAATGATTATAACTTTGTGAATTTATGTTTAATTGGTAGGATGGTTGTCCCCTTGTTGATCCCAATTTTATTTATTGATGATGTTTATGTATATCCATGTGACAGATGTTTGAATTTTGATTCATTGTGTGCTTATGGGCTGGGGATCTTGTTAAGGAAAATGTGAAAGTTGGGAGGGATGTGATTGTGATGTTAACCTTTGGGCTTTGTTGTTATAATGTGATGTCATTTGTTTTGAAAGGTCACCACCTCCTGTAAAAATCACATATGGAACCCTATGATACTATGTGGGAAGTTAGGGGATGTAGATAATATATTTGAGATCACACTTTGGATAATGGACCCTTATTTCATGTAATACCTAGAAAGGGGGAGGAACCAATGAGACTGGGTTAGAGTGATTTGGTCAAAGAGATATGTGACCATTATCCTTCCAGATGTTGGTCCACCAATGCACATCTTGTACTTATACATTAGTCCTTAAGGTGTTTCTTCAGGATATTTATCCTAGGTTATGTTGTTTATTATTTATTAGAATATGCGTTCCTTATTTAATGAATCTAATTGATTTGATATTTTTATCCACTTATGACTTAGTATTTATATTGAGTCTAAGTCTTAAATATTTTTATTGGAACTTTTTATTTCTTTTTATGGTTTGGTTCCCATTAAAGTTTATCCTTGTTCCTTGCATACATTTAAGTTGGGTTTGCTAAATCTTATAAAGTAAGAAGGGTGATTTTGTTTTCAAAGTGACAATCTTAATTAGAAAATAATTTGAAATATTTTAAACCATGTGAGATCTTTTTTTTCAATGTGATGTTTTAAATAGAACATAATGTATTAACCTTATTCTTTAAAAGTGTGATGTTTTAAAGATATAGGGAAAGTTTTTTTAATTGGCATTGTTTTGGAAAAAACATCTTTATGCCAAGTTATATAAATGTTGTGCATTGAGAAAGTTAAAGTTATATATATATATATATTTACTTATATCATGAAAAATAAATGAAAAGTAGTTTTTTTATATTATTTTCAAACTATAAGTTTTGGTTATTTTATAAAAAAAATGAAATGGACTCATGATTGTATCCTATTAGCCTTTGGATCACACCCTACATACTCACATTGGTTGGTATATAGTATTATGTATTATGTAGGATTATTGAGATCATGGCCTTTGGTTTTTATTTGTTTACATTTTCCTTAGGAAGGAGATGGTTTTTGGCATTATGGAGGTGACTCAGGAGTCACATGGAGGTGGTGGTTTGTCCTTTGATTTCATAGAACTAGTTAGATCGAGTTATATTTTAGACAATTCCAAATACTGTTCTATTTCTTCAATTTAAGTTTTTATTTTATTAATCATTTATTAAATGGTTGTTTGTTGGAATTTTTTTCATCATTTATTATTTTTTGTATTGTTATGCCATGTTTGGATGTATGTGGGTATAGTTTCTGCTAATTTATTTTGGTATGATATCCAACACCTAGATACCTCATGTTGGGTTGCTGGTTGGGACCCACTGCTTCTATTTGGGTTCTTGAGGGTGAAACCATCCCCAATGGTTATTATTGTTACCCTAGATGCTTTTTCTCAGCCCGAGGGGATCAGGGATTCCCCTTAGGTCAGTGCAAATTTGGATTAGACATTGGTCTGTATGGTGTCCTTGGTCAGTTTTCTACACTCTTCTCATCTTATCTTCCTTAATTTTAATTTTTTATCCACTTTCCTTTAAGGTGACATTCCATTTATACTTTTAAATAGGTATTAACAAAAAGTTCACCCATATTACTTATAAAATTCCCCCTCTACCATATTTTCTAAGACACACTTACAATTATAATATCTCCCAATACTCTACTCTTTTTATTCCCTAATAAGCACCCCCACATTGGATAGCTTTTGTTGTAAATAGAATTATATAATTTCTTCAAAACCATTAAGTAGTACAATAGGAGTTATGATTTCTTATTTGAAGTTATAGGATGTATGAATAAACTCATGACTCAATTTAAAGATATTCTTAAATAAAATCCATTTCATTGATTTATAATCATTTTTTATGAATTGATAGTATTATTTACTACCTTATAAATTTATAGTTCATACATTACTTTATTAATAAGGGTTTTTTTATCATTCCTTATATTTATTATGGTTATGTTTTATATCACTCTTTATCTTTCTCTTGCCATTATATTTCTATATCATTTCCACATTCTTTAATCTGATGTAAAAAAATATCATTTCTATAATTTCAATATTATTTTTCATAGTAATAAATTAACTTTATAAGAATTATAATGGAAATTTAAGGGTGTTTACCAAGAAAGTTATTTCATTTATTGACTTGAAAAATATTGATAATCCATATACATATTATTTTAATACAGATGACTTATTAATTAATAATTCATATTGATTATGTGTTTTTATATTTATTTATTACTTCCCAGGATGAATGAATTGTACATATTTAGTGATGGGTGAGTCCCATGATTACATAGCCCATCAATTCATTAGTAGGTCTCATGAAGAAAATTAATTTGGGTATTTTGTGTATGTCTATCCATATATTTTTAATTTCTTAGTCAATTATTTGAGGGTATGTTTAAGATGATTCAATGATGGGTGGGGCCTGGAATTACATAGCTCCTTGATGTATCATTAGGTCTCATGAGACAAACCAACTTGGGTATTTAGAATATTCCTTACCCATTCTTGTATCATGTATTAGCATGAGACCTTAATGGTAATATTAAGATGTTAAGAATTATTAATTTATCACTATAAAATAAATTATTATTTTCCTTGTGATTATTTATATTATTATGTTATCCATGGATATATTCCATGTGAAATATATGATTTATATGGTAAATTTGATTGTTATTTATTCCTATCACATTAATCATGCATTATTTAATCTGTGATATCTTTCACTATACTCTATCCATTATTGAGAATTTAATATCACATCTTTATTTTCCCTATTTTCTTAGGGAACCTAGAAGAGAACTATAAATAATTTCAAGGATATTTTAGGAGTAATAACAACATTCTCACTGAGTTTTTATATTTTGTTTTATATTTTCAAATGTAATGAGTGAGTCATGTATGTATCTAGTATCCAAAGACTAATGAACTATTGGATTATATGTAATGTGATCTGTCATATTATATACTAATAAATTAAGGTAAAAACCATATATATTTTCAATATAAGGTTTATTATTGGTTTCCTTAACAATAAAGGGTGAAAAGGTTGAAAATTTGCGGCAACTAAAAAAAATATAAGAATATATTATCATGGACATTGTAGTCATTGTAATTAAATCCAAAGGTGGAAGAGTATCACCCCAATGGATGTGTGATTGGAAGTCCATGGAGAAAGAGGAATATAGAAAACATGGTGATGTTACTATAGAGATGTTTTAATGAGGATTCATGGATATATAGGGATTAAATAAGGATGTTGATGATGGATAACATACATAGAAACCCAACTTTATGATAGATTAATACCATTAAAAAACTTGGAATTGAATCATGAGGTTGATCTTACAAAATTAGGAGTGGTGGTATTTATAACATTCCACCCCTTCTCATTATCTTGAAAATGTGGTGGAACATTACTAGGCCTTAGGTGACATCCCCAAGACACTAAAGGATGAAAATAAATTCCAAGGGATTCAATAAAATTGGGGGACAATTTTCCCTTTGAAAATAAATAAACACAACTAAGTATAACATAATCAAAACAACCACGAAATTATACATGAGAATAATTTAATACAACTCAAAATATAAAAAACTCATAATCAAACCAAACTAAAACCATGAACCATATCCAAGTAAAAGTAAGAAGAAAACCAACACAACCCAAATACTTCAAGGACATAAACTCCACAGGTCTCAACATGCTTCAAGCTCTAACTCTAAAAGTCATTCCCAAAGTATCATGATACATCACTAAAGAAATGACATAATTTTCCTTTACCTGTATCTTGACACCCAATATCTATAAATGCACCAAAGTTACCAAGTTGGGGGTGAGTATAAAACTCAGTATGTTTTCCCTGAATGTCTTCCCTACTCATTCTACTAGGATAGAACAAGCTATCACATTTATATAAAATAATTGAAAATAGTTTATACCAAATCATAACAGTATTTTTCCAAAATAAAACCATTTTCATGGAAATAAACGAAATAAGTATTTCAAACCATTTCACAATTTCCATTTTGGCATAACCCATTGCATTTAACACAAACACAAACACAAAAACACACACACACACACACACACTCAATCTTGTTGTTATCATTTATGGTGGAACTTCACATCCATACTCCAGTCCTTTGATGGTGGTACTTCATAACCATTGTCCTTACTATACAACTCACACCCAAATGTTTACGCCAAAAATAAAACATACCAAACAAATTATGCCAAACCATTTCAATAAAACAAACCTTTTATTGAAAAAATTTTTCCATCCAATTTTCTATACATTAAACCAAAAAATAATTTTAAAATAATCATTTTAAAACCATGAAACCATTTTCACTTTCCACAAACAACCAATTTCTACAATTACACAAACCATAACTTAAGAGAGTTTTTAATAATTATTGAAAATCAATTTCACAATTCAATCCAAGAAAAAAGAACAATTTAAAATAAACCCTTCATGTTCTAAAAATAAGAGTTTAGATTGAAGCCACCTACCTCACAACTTAGGAGAAAATGATGAATGACACAAAACTTCTACAAAAATAGGTTGAAACTACAAAAACCCACTTACGATCTTATTCCCTATCATCAAAACAACCAGATCTCATCATTATTTTCATTAAACAACATGGATATATCCTAAATAGATTATATCCATGAATAAAAGATATTGAAGAAGAATAAATATAAGGAAAACAACCAAGAACAATCACTTACCAAGGAATCCAACCAACAACACACCAATATTTTTCAACGGATTTCTCTTGGATCATGAGGAATGGTCTCTATGACCTTTGGGAGGAGAGGAAATTGAGTTAGGGTTATATTAGACGAAAACCTAGTGGTTAATTGGATAAAATGGACTATATCCACAAAACAGATATCTCATTTTCAATGATGCATGGTTTAGGTGCACAATTAGGAAAACCGTGAGAAAACTGTGTTATAGACACTGGCTCTAAACACCCCTCACAAGGTTGCATCACATAGTTATACAAACCATGCACCAACCATTCTCAGCCCCCTGTTCTACTTTGCTGGTTATGCTTGGGTGGCTATATGGTTTGGCCAAACTGTGTGTCAAATGTGCAATAGCTCAATAAACCCTATTTTTCCTTACATGATTTCCTAGAGTTGTTTCAAGGTTTTTCTAACTGTGATCAAATCTTGGAACACTATAAAATCCACAAAAAAATAAAAAACTTTTTAAAAACTTCTCAAACTTAACCAACTACTTTATATACTTAAAACTCATAAATAAAGGGTTAATTACATGAATCTAGTGGTGAAAAATTCTCCCCACTATTGTTATTTCCATCCTCATAAAGTAAAAAACCACCATTTTTCTGAATGATTTCATGCCATTTCTCGACTATTTATTTCTCCCATTCTTATTTTTCTTCCTAAATCTATCCATGTTTCCATAAAACTCATACTAGACATATGATTTTACCATATAAGAATTTACCATTCTTATCTACAACCCACACTACACATAAACCAACATAACATCCAACTCCAGGTCAACGTGACCCCATCAAATCCCATGTTCAGAATCAGGCTGATACTTTTTCAACTGATATATATGAAACACATTATACACTAAACTGAACCTTAGTGGAAAATCTAACCGATATTATACCCCACCAACCCATTCAAGTATCTCAAAAGGGCCTATGTATCGAGGAGAAAACTTTATAGGATTCCTATAATGATGATTCCCATGCCTTGTAGATATTTTCAAGAACACATGACCACTCACCTAGAATGACAATGATCATCGAAGATGAACTACATACATTATCTGATGGCTTTGTTCCATCTCTATCATTATTCTAAAAAACTGAATATTCACTATTGTCTCTTATACAATGCTCAACCCAACCAGTGAAGTCTCAACTGTTTCCACCCAAAAAAATGGATAACAAGGACACCCATAAAATTATTCAAAAGGATCCATATGTATTAAGTCTTGATAAAAAAAATTATACATGAACTTGACTAATGGTATGTGCTCCTCTCATGAGCCACAAAAACCCATTACACAAGCCCCAATAATTTCATCCAACATCTATATCATTCTTTTGGATTTTACATCCATATAAGGATGATACGTTGTACTCATAGTCAACTAAGCCCCAAGGGATTTCTATAATGAGTACTATAAATGAGATGTAAAACTCAGACTCTTTTTGATACTATCAAAACTTTTATTCCATACCTCTTTACCACTTCTCGTATATAGATTTTTGATAAGTCCTACACTATATGAGATTCATGAATATGTATAAAATGGGACAACTTTATGATCTGATCCACTATCACCCATATGGAATTGTGTTTCCAAACTATCCTTGGGAGTCCTGTCACAAAATCAATGGATATATGATTTTATTTCCAAACTATAATAGGTAATGATTGTAAAATATTTAATGGTCGTTGGTGCTCTACCTTAACCTGCCGATAGGTGAGCCATCTCATCACAAGGTCAGCCAAATTTATTTTAAATCCATTATAAATAAATTGGGCTTTCAATGACTTATACATATTATATATTCTAGAAAGAACAATCCATCTAAAATGGTGGTAAACATAAATAATTTGTTCCCAATAAGCCATAGGTACTACCATATGATCTCTAAAACACAACACTGATTCTCTATCAAGAATCCATCCCTCAATGGTCTCCCTAACATTGAGTATTAACCACATTAAAACAAATTATAAATTTGATATATGTGCCTCTTTAACCTTTACCACAAAATCAGAACAAAAGAAATTGTAATTAAAACCAAAACACTATCTCAGTCTTCACAATCCAAGTGCATGTTGGCTATCACCAACATCAACTTCCACTGTTCTGAAGCCTATTTTTCCAACAGACCATACATATTTCTACTTAATGAATCCAATAATGGGTTGAATTTACCCTAGGTATACATCACGTCAAAGTAAAACAAATGGAGATACTCTATACATATTCCTTTCTCATATTCAAATACCTTTGTGATAAAATGTGTTTCAAGTTCTTATAATTTGTAAAAATTGTAAATTTCTCACCAATGAATTAATGAAGCCATGTAGTCAAATCATGGACTACAACAACAAATTACAATTCATGAGTCAGGTAGTTATTCTCATTCAACCATAACTACCATAATCTATAAGCATCAACATGATCTCTCTATAAGAGAACACATCCCAACCTAGATCCCAAAGAATCACAATACACCACATACCATTTATTTGATTATAGAAATATAAAGATTGATTTTGATTTAAAGTGAACATTAAACTCTTGAAAAGACTTATAAAATTCATAATTCCATTGTAATGAAACATATTTACTCATCTAGGATATCATTAGTGAATCTAGTCGTTAAAATTTAAGAATAAAGCATCGGTAATAACCAGCTAAACCAAGGAAACTACGTATCTTGAAAACATTATTTGATGGTTTCCAATATATCAAAAACTATATCTTTTCTAGTTCCAAAAAAACCTATTTTAGATATAACATAGCCAGGGAAATGTTCCTATTATATCCAAAAATCACACATTGAAATTTTTTCATTTAAAAAATGATCGCATAAGAATCCAAACATTGTTTCCAAGTGTTTTTCATACTCATCCCTTGTCTTGAATAGAACAATATGTCATCAAAAAATTCCACCACAAAATAATCCTTATAACTTTTAAATATCTAATTAATAATTGCTATAAATACTTATGGTGAATTTGTAAGACCAAAATGAATAACCACATACTCATAATAGACATATCTACTCTGGAAAATTGTTTTTGGAAAATCCTCCTTCTGAATTAGCAATTGGTGATATCTTGATCACAATTCAATATTATAGAAACACTGGGAACCCCTAAATTGTTTGAATAGATCATAAATGTGGGGATGTAGATGCTGATTCTTTATTATAAATTGTTTAAGCTTATGATAATCCACATAGAGCCTTATAGTTCCATACTCCTTTTTCACAAGTAAGACAAGAACTACCCACAGAGACGTACTAGTCCGCATGAACCGTTTGCTTTCCAACTCATCCAATTGGTATTTCAATTCCCTTAATTATATTGGTTCC
Organism: Viscum album; assembly: GCA_963277665.1. Taxonomy (NCBI): domain Eukaryota; kingdom Viridiplantae; phylum Streptophyta; class Magnoliopsida; order Santalales; family Viscaceae; genus Viscum; species Viscum album. The sequence goes on along the minus strand of OY728159.1, from coordinate 1,809,060,350 downwards.
ATCCAATAATATGTAAGTGATATAGGACTGGTCCCTAGTAAGAGACCAATCACAAACTCTACTTATCTTGCGAGAGGAAACCATGAGAAATTACTAGGAAAAACATCAAGAAACTGATCAACAACAACTAGAAAAACAATATTTTTAGATTTTATCCACTAATACTAAGGTCAATGCTTCCAAATGTTATGAGATAGATCCAACCATTGGTGCCAAAAAATTATGCTGGACTTGTCTTGACATTTCAATCTCTTTTAAAAAGATGATTGATGATATCATTAGTTGTGAAAATAACCTTTAGGGTATAATAGTCAATGTGACATTTGAACATTATCAACCAATCCACTCTTAGGATTATGTCATAGACATCCATATCAAGAAAAGTAAAATCCCAACAAAATTCATCTCCATCGATTATTATAGTTAATGCTTTTCACATGAAGGTCCGACATTCACTTTGACCAAGAGGAGATTGAATTTTCAAAATATAAGGCATCCTCTCAACATGAAAATTGAGAAGATCAATAGAATGAGAAAAAATAAATGAATGGTATGAACCCATATCAAACAAATCTTTCATAAGAGAAGAATTCAAAATAATCACACCTTTCACTGTCAAAGTTCTAGATTGATCATCCACGATCACTTTCTCAATTCTATATAATTTCGTACTTGTTGAAACTTTTTCTTTATTTTCCTATTGATATTTCCCTTGCTAAGGAGTCATGGTATTCCCAGAATCACATTGATAGCTATATTTTTTAAAGATAGGTATTTGATTTCCCTCATCATGTCGAAGCACATGATGTCTATGAATCATGAGATGTATCCAAAACACATGACCTTGTATCACTAAGAAAATATCACTGATGATGTCCCATTTGGTTGTAATTGTGGTATTCTCTCAATGGTATTGTACAATCTCACTTGATATGGTCCAAATAACCACACTGAAAACATCCATACTTGTTTTTTTGGTTTTGGAGGAAGATTCATTGATCTAATCGTCTGATTCTGAGTCATTCCACTGACTTAGAAATAGGTGTCCCTCTTCCTCTTATTCCGATCATTGCAGTTCACACCATTTATTGTTGGTATCAACATTCTTCCACCAACCATAGCTCATTATATTTTTCTTTCTTCCACTATCACTCTCTTGAACATCTCTGTATAATCCATTATACAAAATAAGAAATCTTAGAGTGAACTTTTAGTATCATCACTGATTAAAAAATGTGTTCCTTAAAGGAATCACTTGCAATAACATTTTTTGAAAATCAAACTAAATTCATAAATCTAGCGTCATAATCTATCACATAGAGGTTATCTTGATTCAAGTTAAAAAATTCCAGCATTCTAGAAATCTGGAATAAATATGGATAGAATTATTTTTTGAACAATTATTGGATATAAACCCATAAAATTACTTAGTATAGTTTAGCTAGAACTACTAAATCTCTATACTGGATGTATGATCCTCTAGTATGTACATTTCCAACTTGACATTCAACTTAACTAGTGTTCCTAGTAAATAAAAAATTCGATTAATCATATTTATCCATAACTCTTCTTTCTCTAGTTACAAATCACTTAGAAATATGGATGGATCCTAATTTTGGAATTGAATGGAATGATCCACTTACATTGGTTCATCCCTCCCATTACCTCTATCCATGACCTAAAATTCCTAGAAAATACTCTTAACCAGCTATTGACTCACCTGTGGATCTGGTGCAACCACATTCTCAGCTGCCACTTCTAGTTGGTTTCTACATCACCTAACTAGTGCCAATTTTTATAACCATAAGAAAATTACATTTAGTCTCACTCTATATAAAATAAAGTCTTAGAAATTTCATATTTACTATATTCACATATCACAAAATTTCTTTCCAAAATTCAATATTTTCAACTTTCAACCCATAATTGAAAATGCCACCATTATTTTGAAAATCACACAATTATAAAAAATACCCCTACCATGCCCCTTTAAAATACCACATTTGAAAACAATTTCAACTCTTTTCAAAAATTTATTATTTTTCACCAAAAAATTAATCATTACTCATAATTAAATATGAAATCTATGTGGGAATTCATTTCTATCAATTCATGTCATGTTATTATCATTGACTAAACCCATGAAAATGAGGTTAAAACTCCTAGAAGGGTATTAAAACGCTTATGTATCCAACTCCCATGCAACTTGAGGTTTAGTATAAATAGGTTATCTATGCCTTTTTATACTCAATATTTCAAGTTCTAACAATCTAACTCCTTTCTATCAATACAACTCAAGGACTAAACCAGAATGAATTTCTAACTCCAAGACCAATAAAACAATTCCATTATCCCAAAATTAAGAATATAATAACCAAGACAAATACTATTTGTAAGTTAAGGATAAAATAAGATGATAGCATTTGTAACATCCCACCCTACTCATTAGCTTGATAAGGTGGTGAAACATTAGTAGGCCTTATGTGACATCCCCAAGAAGCCAAAGGTTGGAAATAAATACCAAGATATTTAATAAAATTAGGGGATGTTTTTTTATTCTAAAATAAAACAGCCACAACCAAGTATACCATAATCAAAACAACCACTACATGATGTATGAGAGCATTTTAATAAAACACAAAGTATAACAAATCGATAATCAACCCAAATTATAATCAAGAACTATATTAGTGTACAGGGAGGAAGATAACCAAAAAAACCCAAAGACTCTATGGACATAAACTACATAGCTCTTGAAATTACCCAAGCTACCAATATATAAGTCATGTCTAAATTATCATGAGTAATCACTAAAAGAAATTAGATACTTTGACTCTACCTGTGTCCTGGTACACAATATCTGCAAATGCACCAAAGTTCCTAAACAGGGGGTGAGTATAAAACTAAGTAGGTTTTCCCAAAATTTATTACCTACTCACACCATTTGGATATATCAAGTAATAAAATTTATATAAAAAAATATATAAAACAATTGAAAACAATTTATATGAAAACATAAAAGCAGTTTTCCAAACCAAAATTATTTTTAAAGAAAAAAAATGAAAAAAGTCTTTCAAACCATTTCAAAATTTTCATTTTGGAATAACCCATTACATTTAAAATAACCAAACACACACACACACACACATAATAAATATTGGTGTTATTATTTAAGGTGTAACTTCAGGTCCATATTCCATCCCTTTTATGGTGGTATTTCACGACCATTATTCATCTCATACAACTCACGACCAAAGGTTTATGCCAAAAAGAAAACTTTCCAAACCAATTGTTCAAAATAATTTTAATAAAAAAATAATTTTTTTTAAATAAAATTCACAACAAAATTTCTATACATTAAACCCAAGAAAAAATTTTAAAATCATCATTTAGAACCATGTAACCATTTTCACTTGCAAAAAAAACAAACAATTTCTGCAATTCCATAAACCATAACTTATAAGGGTTTCCACAAATCATTTCACATAAATTTAACATTTCAAACCATTAAAAAAACTAATTTTAAATAAATACTTCAAGTTATAATAAGAGGATTTTATATTGAATCCACCTACCTCAAAACTTAGGTGAAAATGAATAAGGGCACAAAAATTCAACAAAACTAAGTTGAAACTCCCAAACCCCACCTTTGATATTGTTTCCTATTATCAACAAAACCATATCTCATCATGATTAGCATAAAAAACATGGATATATCCCCAAAAGGTTATATAAATGAATCCAAGAGAGGGAATAAGAATAAATCTATGGAAAACAACCATGAATGATCACTTAACAAGGAATCCAGCCTAAAAAACCCCATGATTTGTTAACAAATCACTCTCGGATCAAGAGTAATGGTCTCCACGACCATTGGGAGGATAAGAAATTTACTTAGGGTAGTATTAGAGGAAAAATAGTTGTTTAAGGGATAAACCATATTAGATCTAAAAATCCATATCTTATTTTTAATGATGCGCAGTTTAGTCAAATGGTTATGAAAACCATGCGAAAATTGTGCACCCACCACTACCTCCAAAATACCCCTTCCATGGATGGATTTAATGGTTAGAAAAACCATGTTCCAAAAGTGACCAACCCCTCTATTATAATTTTCACAATTACAGTTGGGTGGTCACACAGTTTCTCTAAATCGTGCACCAACTGTGCACCTGCCTAGTTTACCCTGTTATTCCTTGAATGGTTTTCTAGAGTTGTTGTACATTTTTTTTATAATCACGCTCAAATTGTGAACCTAAATAAAATCCATAAAAACATTAAAAAACTCATCTAAACATTCTCAAACATAACTTAAATACTTTATATACTTAAAATACATAAATAAAGTTTTAATTACAAAAAACTGGGGGTGCTACATTCTCCCCACCATTGGTCTTTCCATCCTTAGAAAGTAGAAAAATAACATTTTCCTAAAAGAATTCAGGCCATTGCTCGACCATTTATTTCTCATGTTCCCATGTCTCTTCCTAAAGTTTATCATATTTATATAAAATTCATGTTAGAATGATGATTTTTTACATGAATTAATTTACCCTACCTATCAAAAACCCACACTAGAACATGAAACACCCAACTCTAGGTCAACTTGATCCCATCAAATCACATGGTCAGGATGATACATTTTCAAATGAAATAGATGAAACAAATTATGCACTGAACTGAACCTCGGTGGAAAATCTGACCGAATTTCCACCCTACTAACCCATTCAAGTATCCTAAAAGGGCCTATGTATTGAAAAGATTATTTTCCATACTTCCCATAACGATGATGTGCAATCCTTAGATAGATTTTCAAGAACACATGATCACTCAACTCTAATGAAAATAGTCATCGGTGATGATCCGTATATGATTTTTTTTCAACTCTGTACTATCTCCATCATCTTTCGAATCAAATTAATATTCTCCATTGTCTCATAGAAAATTCTTGGCCCAACCAGTGAAGTATCACCTATTTTCAACCAAAAAAGTATATAATGAAAAAGAAACCTATACAATGATTTAAAAGGATCTATATGTTTCAAGTATTGATAAATTTTTCATTTGATAACTACACTCCACTAATAGTATATAATCTTCCAAGGAGCCACTAAAATCCATTAAATAAACTCGAATCATTTCTTCCAACATTTTTATCATCATTTTGGATTGTCCATCCACTTGAGGATGATGTGCTATACTCATATTCAACTAAGTACCAAGGGATTAATATAAGGATTTTCAAAAATTATATGTAAACATTGGATATCTGTATGATAATATTGAAACTGGTTTTCCATGCCTCTTTACCACTTCTCAGATATAGATTTTTGATAAGTCCTCCAATGTATGAGATTCATGAATTGGTATAAAATAGAAAAACATTGTGAGATGATCCACTATCATCCATATGGAATCAGTTTTTCAAATTTTCATTGTAAGACCTAGCACAAAATCCATGGATATCTTATCCCATTTACAAATTGGGATAGGTAAATATTGCAACATATCTACTGGCCATTGCTTCTTATCCTTAAGCTTATGATAGGTGAGACATATCATCAAAATATTAGCCACATTTCTTTTAATACCAACCCACCAAAATTGTTCCTTAAATTTCTTATACATATTCTATATTCTAGGATTAAAAACCCTTATGGAATGATGGTAATCATGAAGAAGTTGTTCTTGACAAGCCATATGTGTGACCATCCAATTTCGAAAACCCAACATTGATTCTATGTCAAGAATCCATCCCTCAATGATCTCCCCACCATTGATTTTTTACCTCAAAGAAACACATTATGAATTAGATGTTTGCACCTATTTAACATTTTACACCAAATCAAGAACAAAAGAAACTAGAAAGAAAACCACCACACTAGCTCAGTCTTCACAATCCAAGTGCATTTTAGCTATCACTGACATGAATTTTCACTGGTTTGAAGAATCTTTTTCCAAATGACCATACACCTTTTATCTTAATGAATATGATACCAAATTTTTTTACCTTATGTAAACATCAATTCAAAGTGAAACATTTTGAGATACTCCATCTATCTTCTTTGTTTTAGATTCAAATCCCTTTATGATAAAATGTGTTTCAAGCTCTTATGATCCAAAAAATGTAAATTTCTCACCAAAGAAGTAATGATGACATGTCTTCAAATCATGGTCTACAAAAAATAATTCCAAGTCACGCGTTGGTTAGTTATTCACATGAAACCATAAATGCTATGATACATAAGCAACAACATGATCTCCCCGAATGAGAACACATCCCAACCTAGATCTTGAAGCATCATAATACACCACATACCATTTTCATGATTCATAAAATATCAAGATCAATATTGATGTAAATAAAACATTAATATATTGAAAATACTTTTTAAATTCATTATTACATTGGAATTAAACATTTTCCCCTATCAAGGTTATCATTGGTGAATATAGTCATTAAAATTCATGAAAAAAGTATCGGTAATAACCATCCAAACTAAGGAATCTATGTATCTTTAAAAAAATTATTTGGTAGTTACTAAGATATTACTAACTATATATTTTTTATGGATATAAAAAACACATATTTTAGAGATAAAATGAGCAAGGAAATGTACTTATTATATCTAAAAATCAAACTTTGAACATTTAGCATAAAAATAAGGATCCTACAAGACTCCCAACATTATTGCCAAGTGTTTCTCATGCTCAAACCTTTTCCTTGAATACACCAATATGTCATTCAAAATTACCACAAAAAAAGAATATATATACCTTTGAAATATCTAATTCTTCAATTCCATAAATAATAATGGTGCATTCATAAGACCTAAATGCATAACCACATAATTATAATGGACATATGTTGGGAAAAAATCCCTCAAGGTAACATTGTAGTATTTTTGGGTTGATTGTGTTTGTTGAAAAAGTAGGTTTTCATGGATATTTATCGAGTTCTCGAGAAGTTGTTGACAATCCTTGTTGACAAAGAATGATGACAACAGAAAGGACGATCTGGAGGCGGTACAAAAGAGCAATACAAGGTGGCGCCGTTTCCCAGTGTTTGCCAAATTTTTGGGGTCCAAAATTTGGAATTTGGTGAGCATCACGAAAAGTGGATTTCCATGAAGATCATAATTTAATATGGAAAAGTCATGAATTTCTCGAAGATAGGATTCATGGTTTGGAAATCGTGTAGACCAGAAGAATGGAGTCGGTGGTGCTTCGCGATTACATCAAGATTCACAAACGGCAGAGGCTGAAGCGCATCACGGCGGTGAAGGGCTTTGCGAGGGAGCTTCGCGGCGAAGTCGTGAAGGAATTTTGGGCTTCGCGAGGGAGCTTCACGGTGAAGTCGCGAAGGTATGTCGACGGTGATTCTTCGCGACTACGTCAAGCTCCGCGAATGGAAGATTACCATGGAGCTTCGCGATTTGAACAGAATTCCGGCAAAAACATTGGAGCTTTGCGATTTGAGATGACGTGGCGTTGAATTTGCATGGAAGGGACGAGGGTCGGTGGAATCACCTATAAATAGAGGCCGACCCCTTCGAGCGAAGTAGAGATAATTTTCAGAGAAGATCATTTGCTTTTGATTTGCGAAGGTAGTTCGCGGAGCCAGTGTTCTTCGCGAAAGAGGAGCTTCGCGGTGGCTATTGTAGCTCCGCGAAAGTTGTGTGCTCCACGTTGGCTCAGTGAGCTTCACGAGAGAAATGGCTTTGCAACGATTTGAGCTTCGCGGGAGTTCTTCGTGAGTGAGCTTCGTGAGAGAGCTTCACGAAAAGGCAGGAGCTTCGTGAAGGCTTGTTTGAGCTTCGTGAAATTGGGAGCCTCGCATTGTAGGGTGCTTTGCGAAGGTGTTTCCAAAAGGAATTTCCCAGTGTTCAGAGGCAAAGAGGTATTCATCAGTAGATGAAAGTTGGATTTCAACAGAACATCTATCTACAGTTAAGGATGCATTACTTCATGCAAATGAAGAGACCTACAGGTCTATAAACTGTGAGTGAATCCCTTCATAGAGTAGTGAGCTTAGGAAGAGGAAGAAGGTGATCCTCTCCACCGGCAGTGAGCCATAGAGAGAGAAACAGGGAGTGACCCTTGGGAAAGCAGTGAGATGACCCTAAACTTTGTAAAGGTAGTGAGCCTGGGCTTATAAGTGATCTAGCCCGAACTTCGTATCCACATCTAGTGAAGATTGGTGGAATTTGGTACGACCGGCAACCTGTCGGCGTATGCTCCTTGGACGTAGCCCAGTGAGGGTGAACCAAGTAAAAATCTCTACGCCTGCCTGCTAATTTGCCTGCATTGCATTTAAAGCATCATCATCAGATAAAGGAGAAAGTAAGTGATCATAACATACACACAAGTGAAAACAAAGTGACCCTTGTAACAAAGAGGTCAAGATCCAGTGGGGCAGGAACAACTTTGAAAAAGAATATCCATACCCTGATTCACCCCCCATCTTAGGGTATATAGGCCCCTATTGGCCCTAAAAATTGGTATCAGAGGATAGGTTTCTTTTATCAGATTTGTTTGCTTCGACTTGGTGTAGTCGATCTGTGTGGTTGAAGATACATTTTTATATTATCTCTCAATCTTCCATGGGAAAAGAAAAAGCATAAAAGAAGAATCAGAAGTCAGGTAAATTCCCTCAGTGTGGAAGTGTTTTCGGAAAAAGTGTGATTCAACTAAAAGAATCAAACAACTTACTGAAGGAAGTTCTGGATGAATCTGATAGGGAAACGATTGATTCACTCAATCATGATGTTGGAATGAGTGAAGTACATGAGCATCTGAGTGATATTGAAATAGAAGAAGAAATTGAAGGAAGAATAGATATGCGAGCTCAGTTAGAGGCTGCTCTGGAAGAGATAGATGTTTGGAGAGCCAAAACCAAGAAAGCTAACAAAGTTGTTCGCGATGACAAACTTTATATGCAGCAGCAGGAAGAAGAGAAGTCTGAGTTGATGGATAAAATTGAGAAACTCAATTTATCAGCACCAAAGAACTCATAATTAGTTGGTGAGTATAAGCTTAAGATTGAAGAACAGAAAAGGGAGATCGATGGCTTGAATAGAAAAGTGAAAGATCAAGTCAAGAGCATCGAAGAACCTAATATTCCAAGTGATGTTGGAAACACCGAAGAATCCAAATCTAAAGATATTTGGATCAAGGTATTAGAGATTGAGGTCAATAAGCTAATAGGCTTAAATCAAAGGCTCATTGATGTGGCAACTAACCTAAAGGAGAAGAATGATTCTCAAGGTGAGGAACTACAAAAGATGGCTAAAATGAAAGGAAAACAAAAGGATGATGATTATGAAGAGAATCAAAAGTCAGATAATGTTCAGAATCTGAAAGATAGAAATGATGATCTAGTAGCACAGTTGTCTAAAGAAGTTCAGAAGAATCGAATCCTACAACAAGAGAATGAATCTGTCTCTAAATCTGTTTCTGAGGAAAAATTGAAAGTAGAGAAGCAAAGTGCAATGGTGGAAAAGCTGACACGTGAATTGGAAGATGAGATGAGTAGAGGGAATCTTCTCAAGAGAGAACTTGATGTCCAACTTGAATCAAGGGAGAAAGAGATTCAAAAGTTGGAAGAAGAGCTAGAATCAGTTAAGAAGGAATTAGAGAGTTCCAATGATAGAGGAAAGCCTAAAATGAAGGATGCCTTGCATTTACTATTTGATAATCCTTCGACAAGTGATGATAAAATGAAGAACATATATGCTATTTCTGAAGAGAAACAACAGAATATTTTCTCAGCTCAAATACCAGCAAGTTTCGAAAAAGATGGTATTGGATTTGATGAATCACCTCCCATGCATGATAAGAAGAGAGCCGTGAACAGTTCCAGGAGTGGAGAAAAACCTGTAGGTGCTGGAGATAGGCCTAAGAGGTCAGTTACAAAAAGAAGTGATGACATGTTCTATTTCTGTGGGATTCATGGCCACACATCAAGCTTCTGTCCAGAGGCTTAGGAATACATTTCATATTGTGAAAACAGAAAATGTACAAAATCTGAGAATAAGATGAAGCATCATGAGAAATCAGAAAGAAGAGTCTCTCAAAGGAAAGCATTTGTTAGATGCTATTACTGTGGAAGAATGGGACACACCATGAGTATTTGTAAGGAAGCTCAGGAGCTCAATTTCAGAGGAAGAACTCAAGCTACATCAACATCTCGACATAGAAATGATGAAATGAGGTATGTCTTTGATGGAAGATGTTTCATATGTTCTAATCATGGGCATTTGAACAGACAGTGTAGCAAGAAGAATGCAGGGAAGGAAAAGGAACGTGAAAGGAGATTCCCGACTCTAGTAGTATATAATGACAAATCGTACACTGGAAGACAAGGTGGTAAATTGGAAAATAGGCTTAGAGCCTCAGGGGAATCACATGGAGCTGAACAAAAGGTGCATCAGTCACCTCCTCTGTCACACTCACAACCTCTCTCTAAGAAAGAACAAGACCAAATCTAGAAGAAAAAGGGAGGAAACGCTACAACAATGAGTAAGGAGAAAGTACATTCAGTGGAGGACCCACCACCAATGAAAAATAGGGTGGCGACTCATAAATCTGATAAAAGGCAGATAAACAAAGAATGCATTGAAAAATTTGCAATTCGTGTGCCACAACAAGTAGTGGAGAAAAGTGGAAGACCCTTGCAATGGTGGAAGAAGAAAGGGATGATGGAAAGAAAAGAGATTCCTTATCAGAGAAATAATCAAGAAAAATGGAATTTTGGAAGAACATCAAAGATAGAGCTATGTACTAGTGGTTTTAAACCCCAAATGGTGAGAAAGGACAAGCCTACCAAAACTACATATCAGAAAAAGGCTTAGAATGTAGGCAATGAATGCCTAGTCATATGGACAGAACAGTTGAAGTTGGCTAGGCAGCTGGAGGAAGCAAGAAAGGAGTGTGATTCCCTCCAAGAAAAAATCAAAGGGTTGACCCGTCAGGATCAACCATCATCATCATCTTGAGGATTTCGGAAGAAACCCCTCTCCCTATATATATAAATGCTATTAACTGATGATTCATGTGTTTCAGGTTTTAGGGAGATACGATCCATGGGGTAGTGGCATCTAAGGATGAGAAGTGGAGAAGTGATTTGCTCTAGAGTTTCAATTGATTTAAATCAGGTACCAGATTTAAAGAAGAAAGGGAGCAACAGAGCACAATGTAATGTGATTGTGTTATTAACTTTATCTCTTGTTTCCTACACCGAGTTTCAACTCAGTAGGCTTAGAGATTTTGTTAATGGCTCAACTCTGAGTGGAATATGAGAATAAATGATTTAGGAAGAAAATACTAGTTATGGGTCTAAAATGTTGGGCCTAACAACTGGAAGAGTTGCATAACACAAGGGGAGCATTCTATATCCTAATCAGATAAATGATCTCAATATGATATGAAGGATGAATGTTTATGCTCATAAAGAATGATTGGTGGAAAAGCAGCAACACACAGGTTTTCATGATTATCTATTTTGTTCTAGAAATGTGGTATCAGCTGACTGCTTTCAGGATACCAAGAAGCTGTGAGAGAAAATCAACGGTGTGTCAACAAAAATATGAGAAAAGTAGCTGAAAGAAATGAAGCCACAGAAGAATGAGTCAGTGAAAAATTTCCTGACGAATGTATTGAGGAAGAAAGAGACACAGGGAGAGCAGAAGTGGCTGATACTGATTCAAAAAAAGACACTGATGATGAACTAGAAAGTGTCAAGTCTATGTCTACAAGGAATCCAAAAAGATGAGCTGAAATTGATAGATAGAATATCATTTGTGATCAGTCGGATTCAGTTCAGATAAGGAAAACGAAATCACTACAGCAAGCATCTTTTCTATCTCAGGTTGAGCTGAAATGCTTTGCTGATGCAGCTAAAGACGAAAACTGTGTTCAAGCCATGAATGAAGAGCTAGATCATAATTGAGAAGAATCAGACGTGGGAGATTGTTTCGAGGCCAGAAGATAAAAATGTCATCCGGACTAAATGGGTCTATTAAGACAAGATGAATGAATATGGCACAGTGATTCGGAACAAAGAACAACTGATGTGCAAAGGAGACTCCCAAATAGAGGGAATAAATGGTTTTCTCATTCATGAGGATGAGAACAAAGTTTTCAGGCTGAAGAAGGAATTATATGGGCTGATACAAGCACCAAGAGAATGGTACTCAAGGCTTGATCAGTACTTGAAGAAGCTTGGTTTTCAGCGTGGAGGAGTTGATTACAATTTCTATTTCAGTAATGATAGTAATCAAAGGATGATGGTATTGGTTTATGTCGATGACATAATATTTGGCGGATCAGATGAAGCTCAGTGCAGACAGTTTTCCAAATTCATGAAAAATGAGTTTGAAATGTCAATGATTGGAGAGATAACATTTTTCCTTGGTCTACAGGTGACACAAGGAAGGAATGGAACATTCATTTCTCAATCTAAATATGCCAAGGAGGTCCTGAGAAGGTTTGGAATGGAAAATTCCAAGAATATGAAGACTCCGGTTGCTACCCGAATGAAATTTTCAAAAGATGAGGATGGAAAGGCAGTTAATATCACAGAATACAGGCAAATTAGTGGAAGTCTGTTGTACTTAACTGCAACAAGGCCTGATATTGTTTTCGCCACATGCCAAGTAGCGAGATATCAGAATAATCCCAAGGAAAGACACATGCTTGCAGTGAAAAGAATACTTCGGTATATTCAGGGCACATTGGCTTTCGGCTTGACATATACTGATAAATTTCAGACAGAGTTATTGGGCTATACTGATGCAGACTTGGCCGGTTCAGCGGATGATAGGAAATCAACATCAGGTGGTGCTTTCTATCTTGGTGGATTGTGTATTTCTTGTCTTAGCAAGAAGCAAGATTGCATTTCATTGAGCACCGCAGAAGCTGAGTATATTGCGGCCACTCAAGCATGCACACAATTATTGTGGATGAAGCAGCAGCTTGAAGATATGGGAGTTGAAGTGAAGTCTCTGATCGGAATCCAGTGCGATAACTCAAGTGCTATAAATCTCAGCAAAAATCCCGTCCATCACTCTAGGACAAAACACATTGAGATAAAGTATCATTTTATCAAGGAGAAAGTTGATCAGGGGATCGTGAAGTTGGAGTATGTGCCTACAGAACTACAGGTTGCAGACATCCTAACAAAGGCCTTACCAAAGGCAGCATTTGAGAGACATCGACTGGCTCTGGGAGTTCAGTCGACTCGCCGCACTTGAAATAGTGTGGATGTGGCACCACCCCCCCTCTCCCCGAGGTATGGTGTGTTTTCCCTAATGTGCTAATGTGTTCTCTACTCTGTTACAGACTGCACAGGAATGCCCTTTGGGTTCGTTGACAAAGGGGGAGAAAAGTGTTTGTTAAAGGGGGAGAAAATAGTGATTGTCCAAGGGGGAGATAGTGCAGAGATTTGATAAATCATAATTTATACGGGGAGAAGCTGACAGGTGGAGCATCCAGAAAGGGGGATCAATGAGAAAGGGGGAGAGATTTTTAAATCTGACGATGCTAGAAGTTATCGATTAAATCATAGATATCACGACAGCTGAGGAACGTGATAAAAGCAGAAGAGTGATGTTGGAATGGTGTGAGACAGTGTCCAGCTATCACCAACTGGAATCAGTGTGGTTCAACAATTGGTATCAATTTATGAATTGGTATCAAGTTGGAATCGACAATTGGTGTTTGACATGAAGTGATTCATTGATGATCTTTTCATACTACTCTTGTTTCTCACGCCGAGCATTGCTCATGTGGGCTTAGAGTACGTGCTAAGTGAATCTTTGAACGCTATCAGAATCGCAAGAGGCAAATAGTGGTAGCGGCTGGAAGAAGACTCAGTGAGGTACCAAAGTGCAGTAAATCTTTTTTGAGCAGAGTTGTGAAGAGTTGTCAACAAACCCAAAGGGGGAGATTGTTGGGCAAAAATCCCTCAAGGTAATATTGCAGAATTTTTGGGTTGATTGTGTTTGTTGACAAAGCAGGTTTTCATGGATATTTGTCGAGTTCCTGAGAAGTTGTTGACAATCCTTGTTGACAAAGAACGATGACAACGGAAAGGACGATCTGGAGGCGGTACAAAAGAGCAGTACAAGGTGGCGCCGTTTCCCAGTGTTTATCAAATTTTTGGGGTCCAAAATTTGGAATTTGGTGAGCATCACGAAAAGTGGATTTCCATGAAGATCATAATTTAATATGGCAAAGGCATGAATTTCGCAAATATAGGATTCATGGTTTGGAAATCGCGAAGACCAGAAGAATGGAGTCGGTGGTGCTTCGCGATTACGTCAAGATTCGCGAACGACAGAGGATGAAGCGCATCACGGCGGTGAAGGGCTTTGCGAGGGAGCTTCGCGGTGAAGGCGCGGAGGAGTTTTGGGCTTCGCGAGGGAGCTTCGCGGTGAAGTCGTGAAGGTATGTCGGCGATGATTCTTTGCGAATACGTCAAGCTCCGCGAACGGAAGATTACCGTGGAGCTTCGCGATTTAAACAGAATTCCGGCAGAAACTTTGGAGCTTCGCGATTTGAGATGACGTGGCATTGACTTCGCGTGGAAGGGACGAGGGTTGGTGGAATCGCCTATAAATAGAGGCCGACCCCTTCAAGCGAAGTAGAGAGAATTTTCAGAGAAGATCATTTGCTTTCGATTTGCGAAGGTAGTTCGCGGAGCCAGTGTGCTTCACGAAAGAGGAGCTTCGCGGCGGCTATTATAGCTCCGCGAAAGTTGTGTGCTCCACGTTGGCTCAGTGAGCTTCACGAGAGAAGTTTCTTTGCAATGAGTTGAGCTTCGCGGGAGTTCTTCGCGAGTGAGCTTCGCGAGAGAGCTTCGCGAAAAGGCAGGAGCTTCGCGAAGGCTTGTTTGAGCTTCGCGAAATTGGGAGCCTCGCATTGTAGGGTGCTTTGCGAAGGTGTTTCCAAAAGGAATTGCCCAGTGTTCAGAGGCAAAGAGGTATTCATCTGTGGATGAAAGTTGGACTTCAACATAGCATCTATCTACAGTTAAGGATGCATTACTTCATGCAAATGAAGAGACCTACAGGTCTATAAACTGTGAGTGAATCCCTTCACAGAGTAGTGAGCTTAGGAAGAGGAAGAAGGTGATCCTCTCCACCAGCAGTGATCCATAGAGAGAGAAACAGGGAGTGACCCTTGGGAAAGCAGTGAGATGACCCTAAACTTTGTAAAGGCAGTGAGCCTGGGCTTAGAAGTGATCTAGCCCGAACTTTGTATCCACATCTAGTGAAGATTGGTGGAATTTGGTACGACCGACAACCTGTCAGCGTATGCTCCTTGGACGTAGCCCAGTGAGGGTGAACCAAGTAAAAATCTCTGCGTCTGCCTGCTAATTTGCCTGCATTGCATTTAAAGCATCATCATCAGATAAAGGAGAAAGTGATCATAACATACACACAAGTGCAAACAAAGTGACCCTTGTAACAAAGAGGTCAAGATCCAGTGGGGTAGGGAAAAATTTGAAAAAGAATATGCATACCCTGATTCACCCCCCCTCTCAGGGTATATAGGCCCCTATTGGCCCTAACAATATATCTACTTCAAAAAACTATTTTTGGAATATCCTCCTTTCAAACCTGCAATTGATTACATTCCAATCGTAAGTCAATTTTAGAAAACCATTGGACACACCTCAATTTATCAAATAGATCATCAATACATGGAAGTAGATAATGATTTTTATCATAACTTTGTTAAACTTATGATAATCCACACTGAGCCTTAGAGTTAAATCCTCCCTTTTCACAAAAAAAGACCGATGATTCCCACCAAGATGTACTAGTCCCGATGAACCCTTTCCTTTTCCAACTCTCCCAGATTGAATTTCAATTCCATAAATTTTATTGGTGCCATTTGATAATATGGAAGTGATATAGGAATGGTCCTCTATAATAGATCAATTATAAACTCTACTTATCTTATGGGTGACAACCCTAAGAAATTCTAAGGAAAAACATTAGGAAATTGATCAAAAACTACTGTAATAACACTATTTTAAGTTTCATCCACCGATTCCAAGGTCAAAAATACCAACTGGTATGAGATAGATCCAACCACTGGTTCCAACAGGCCTGATGTACTTTTCCTGACATTTTGATCTACTCTAAAAATATGCTCAAAAACATCATAAGTTTTGAAACAAAACCTTCAGGTATAACAGTTGATGTGAGCTTTGAACATTATCAGTTATTACATACATAAGAATATGTCATATACATCCATCTCAATAACATATAAATACCAACTCAATTCATCTCCACAATTTTTTAAAGTTAATTCTTATCACATTAAGGCTCAACATTCTCTTTGACCAAGATGAATTTGAAGTTTCAAACTAAAAGACATCATATCAACAATAAAATCCAAAATATCATAGTATGAGAAGAAATAAATAAATGGGATGAACACATATCAAAAAAATATTGCATAAGGTTAGAATTAAATAGAATCACACTTATCACTATCGAAGGTCCTGTATGATCATCCATGATCAATTCCTCTTCTTTATAAAATTGCTTAGTTTTTACACTTTTTTCTTTATTGCCCTGATATTTTCTATGATGAGGAGTCATGGTATTCCCAAAATCACCATTGATAGCTTGGTTCTATTAATGAGAGGTATTATACTTCCCTCATCTTATTGAAGCATACAATTTCTTCGAAACATGAGATGTGTCCTGAACTGTCACGACCCGTCCTCGGGGCCCGTGCCGTGACTACCCCAAGCCCGCCTTCCATAGGCCAGGGGCTGGCGACTAGCACCAAAGGCGTAAAATCCCGATAACTGGGAAGGCATTGCCTTTATAAAGAAAACAAGCACCACAGAGTACAAGCGGAAGTAAAACACTAAGTACAAAAAGAAGAGCTGAAAAGTAAAAAGGGGCCGGAAATACAAGCCCAACTGTAAAGTACAACTCGAAAGGGAAAATAGCGACTGAAAAGTAAAGCTGCTATGCTGAGATGTCCACTGGAAATCCCACCTGAAGGGTGGGTACAGATAGCTCCTCTGCTCCTCGGGTTCCGCCATCCGCTCCGAGTATATCCCGCCCAGTGGTCCACCTCCGGGTACCGCCTCGTCGTCTAGTCCACCTCCAGGTACTGTCCAGTCCTCGAACACTCGGCCTCTGTCAGCACTGTCCGTCGTCTGCAACCAACACAACGAGGTGCGGGCATAGCCCGTGCAGGGGTGAGTATAACGATACTCAGTAGGGACCCCGAGACCCTCAAGGTCTCACTAAAATCAACAAGGATAAACACAAGAAGATCTCAACAGATAAACTCTACTTAGGTATATGCCCATACATATACCTAAGTTATCAAGTAACCCATCTCAATCATGAGGAAACACAAGGATTGTGAAAACGACGGATAACCACTACTCGGGTATATGCCCATACATATACCAAAGTTAGCAAGTGACCCATCTCAATCATGAGGTAAACACAAGGTCAAAAGTCTCAGCTCAAACCAGGATTTTCATTATCGAAACCGTAACTGCTGAAGAGCTCCGTCTCTAGAGTGTACAGTGGTCCTGTCACGACTCCGAGGCTGCCGCTCACTAACCTAGGACTGCTGAAGTACTCCTCCTATCGAGTACTGCGGGTTTGCGGCCAACTACCTGGCGCTCCGTCCGCTGAGGGTCTGTCGCCAAATACCGGGCGCTACCCAGATAGCCTACTGAGGTACTCCTCCTGTCGAGTACCGCGGGTCTGCTGCCAACTACCAGGCGCTCCGTCCGCCGTGGGTCTGCCGCCAAGTACCGGGCGCTCCGTCCACTGGGCTAGTCGACTCACTCCAAGTCGAGTCGGTCAAGCAGTCGTAAGGTCTCAGCCGGCTACACGGTCTCCGTACTCTGCACGCTCGTCTCCGGGAGGGTCCGCTCCACGAGCTACTGGTCGATACTCCAAGTATCACAAGGTCCCACGAAGAAGTGTCTCAAAGGTCCGTCTCGTCACAGGGGTCTCAACGCAACAGACGGCGCGTCGATCGGACGCCCGGTCTGTGAGTTATTAGCCTTTTCGTCCCAGGGGCCCGGTTGGTTTCGAGTGCGAACCAATCCCGACCGTATCTCAACTGTACCCCGAACTCCCATAGGGTAAACTCAAAGGGACCGTTACTCAACGTAACCACTAACGCCGCTGACGGTCCGTCAAGCGGACGTCCTGTCTGAAAGATATTAGCTTTTCCGTTCCAGGGGCCCGGTTGGATTTCAGGTACAATCCAACCCGGCCATACTCCGACTGCATCCAAAACTCGGGCGGAGTATGTCAAAAGTTCCGTCTCATCAAGAGGAAGTCAACGAAACAGACGGCGCGTCAATCGGACGCCTGGTCTGTGAGTTATTGGCATTTTCGTCTCTGGGGCCCGGTTGGTTTTTAAGGCAAAACCAACCCGACCGTACTCCACCTGCGTCCAAACCTCGGGCGGAGTATGCCAAAAGATCCGTCTCATTAAGAGGAACGCAATGCGACTGACGGCGCGTCAATCGGACGTTCGTGGCTCAAGATATGAGCGTTTCCGCTCCGAAGGCCCGGTTGGTTTCGTGAACGAACCAACCCGGCCGAACTCAAAGTAATCCGAAACCTTGAGTGCGATATACCGAAACGACCGTCTCGATCCAAGGATCGCGTTGCCGTAGACGGTTCGTCATTCGGAGGTCCGAGGCTCAAGGTATGGGCCAAAAACCAAAACAGGTTCAAAACGGGGGGGTCCGGGTCCGGGCCGACCCGGCCCGACCCCCCCCTGGGCGGCGCGGCGGCCGGCGGCGGCGGACGGCGGCGGCGGACGGCGGCGGCGGTGGCGGCGCGGCGGCGCGGCTGCGGACGGCGGCGGCGGGCGGCGGCGCGGCGGCGCGGCGGCGGGCCGCGGCGGCGGCGGCGGGCCGCGGGGGCGGCGGCGGCGGGCCGCGGTGGCGGCGGCGGGCCGCGGCGCACGGGGTGGCACGCGGGGGGCTTGATTGCCCCCGCTGTTGGATGGCGGCGCGGCTTTGCCGCGCCGATTTTGAAGGGACGGCCCCCGCACGTGGGGGCCGCTTGGTCACGAACCGGGGGCTTAATTGCCCCCGTGGTTTTGATAGGCGGCACGGCCTTGTGCCGTGCCAAAAGCAGGAAACGGCCCCCCCCGCAAGTGGGGGCCGGCTGGAACGAACCGGGGGAACTTTGCCCCCCCCTCCTTTAAAGAACCCCCCCCTCTCTTAAAGAGGGGGTTTTATTAAAACGGCCGGGGAATTTATTTCCCCGGTTTTAATGACTTCCGGCCGGCCAGCTGGCCGGCCGGTTTTCTCCAACGGGACCGGAAATTTCCGGTCCCCTCTTCGGCTTCCGACGCCGGCGGCCCGGCCGCCGGTCTTCCCTTCCTCCGCGGCCCGGAACTGGCCGCGGTCTCCTCGTCCCGCCGCGGCCCGGAACCGGCCGCGGCGTTCGTCATCCGGCGCGGTGCGTCGGCACCGCGCCCCTTCGCCGTGCTTCGATCCTTTTCAACGCGGCGCGACGGCGTCGCGTTCTTGAAGATTTTCCCTCGGCGTGGCGCGACGGCGCCACGTAAAATATAAGCACGATCATCCGCGTGGTGCGTCGGCACCACGCCACTTGCTTCCACCGCAAGAATTAAACAACAACGATGGAGGGGGGGGGGGGGTTCGGCCGTGTTCGTGCGGTCCGGCCCCCCCCCCTCACGTTAAGAAATAATAACGCAACTTAAATAAATTAAGCCACACGTTATACTTGCTGATCAAGAAAAGGAATAAGGAAACCAAAATGAAATCAATAACCCCTACCTCGGGTTCAAGATTCGAAGAATCGTCTACGTTCCGCGGAAGACGGTGTCGCGGAGGTCGGGCGTCGCGGTCGTCGTTCGTCAAATCCGTTGACGAAGTGTTATGCCCGAAGAGACACGACGTTGGCGGATCTTCGTTTGCCGACGAAGAAGGTCCGAGGAGGAAGAAGAGGTCCGAAGATACCGGGTCGCTGAGTCGATGATCCTTGACGAAGTGTTGTCGTTCTTCGTTGAGGATGAAGACGTTCTTCGCCGGAGAAGATGAAGAGGAGCTCTCAAAAAGCTCTCAAAGGAATAAACCAACAACCCATAAACAAATAAGATTACATCTTATTTTATTAACACATAACTCAAAAGGATTTCAAATGTTTGAAATTCAAAAGAGTTGACTCCCAAAATTAATTAAGAGTAACCTAAGCCAATAAAGAGGGGGGTTTAGTACGTTGAGAGAATTTGAAAAGAAAAGGGGTTCGTGTGGGCCCCACCACACTTAATCCTCCCAAGGGAGGTTAAGTGGGTGTGGGTCCCACTCCCAACCTCTTTTGATAGGTTTTTAAATAAGTTAAAATAAAATTTGTCTTACACAAATTTTACTTAACTTAACTGAAAAACCCCAAAACGTAACTTTCAACTCGCAACAAACGCAACTCCCGAAAAGGTCTCTTTAAGCGAATATCGGCGCTGCGAGTTCATCGGTGCCCTCGGATTTCAATTCCGAGCACCGGATCAAAAGTTAGGAATTTCCGCTCGTTCGTTCACTGAACGTACCCGAGCCAAACTTCGGAAATTAATTCTGGGCACTCCGGGCCTCGGAATCAGGTGCCGTCTGAAACCGCGCTCTTGTAAAATTCTAAAAAAAATTAAGAAAAAAATTCCCTTGAATTTTACGGGTCTTTACATTACTCCCACCTCAGGGCTTTACGTCCCCGTAAAGCTACATCAAAAACTAGGGAAACAAAAGAGGGTATTGGGCACGCATCTGAGCCTCCCGCTCCCATATGCTCTCCTGGAGATTCCCGTGCCGCCATCTGTTGCGCACAAGAGGAATCGATCGCCCATGTAGGACCCGCTCCTGTCGATCCTCTATCTCCACCGGGACCTCCGAAAAAGTCGCCCCATCGACAACGTCAAGCTCCCCAAGATCAAAGATGTGAGTCGGGTCGTGCACGTATCTCCTCAGCTGAGACACGTGGAAGACGTCGTGCACCCGGTGTATCTGAGGTGGTAGAGCCAGGCAATAAGCCACCTCGCCAATCCTGCTGAGAACCTGGAAGGGTCCGATGAAGCGCGGAGATAACTTGTCGCCTCGGCCAAATCTCCGAATACCACGTCGAGGTGAGACCCGCAAGAAGACGTGGTCGCCATCCTCGAACTCCAGTGGCCTCCGCCTCCTGTCAGCATATGACTTCTGCCGGCTCTGAGCTGTCCTCATCCGCTCCTGGATGACCTGGACCTTCTCTGGTTCCACAAGAGCTGCAAGATTTCTTCTTTGCCGATAAGAGAACCTGGTCTCATCCCCTGGATGAACCACATTCTTTGCCTAAAACAGTCAATCCTAACATGGATGATACTAATCCATACCAAGGATGACGTCGTAAGGCCTCGACGCTACTACTAAGAGATCCAACCGTTACTCTCGCCTCCAAGGGTTGAGTCACACTGTCGGCATCAGTGTGTGGTAACTGGTCTCCTCCAGTAGATGTCTCACAAGTGAGGGTCAAGTCAACAGTCAACTGGAACCTCTTAGTAACATCACAAATGAGGACAGGAATGAAAACATCACAAAGGATGCGTCTTTTATTATTGCAGCTCATAATACAAGACGCTACACAAAAGCAACATCAACATGGAACTAGAAGTACAAAAGACGTATCCACTAGTTCCTTCCCTGTCCACCTGCTCCCAGATCTCCATGATCGTAAGCTTCAGCTGCCTGAAGCTGTGCTCTCGCATGTCCACCTACTCCCTGTGGTCGGGGTGGACCTCCTGGTGGTGGTGGTGGCAGAGCCTCAAAGCGTCATCCACCACCTGCTGCTCGGCCAGCTCCTCTGCCTCGTCCGCCTCCTCCCTGCGGACCGCCACGGTCGAACCTCTGCCTCTGCCTAGGTGGTTCCTCAACCGTCTGCTGCTCCTCCGCATGGCGGGTCGGGCAGTCACGAGCCATGTGGCCTTGCCCGCCGCATGCAAAGCACTGTCTTCCACTCAAAAGACTGACTCCGCGCTGTGTGCCCTGCACTGCTGAGCCAGTGCCCTGAGGTCGTCTGCCTGAAGGTCTGGTCTGTCTGGACCCCTGAGTCATCTGTCGGCTACCTGCTACCGAAGACTCCGCTACGTGCCGCCCTGCGGTGGGTCGCTGCGCTGGTGAAGACTCAGCAAGGAAGCTCTCAATCAGAAGGGCCCGCTCCAGTACTCCAGTCTGAGTCGGTAAGCTGAGGGAGATCAGCGATGCCCTGATCTCGTGTCTCAAACCCTGCTCGAAGGTCCGGGCCCGGAAGAATGGGTCCCGTACCATGTCGGTCGAGTAGCGCGAGAGATCGGTAAATCTCGCCGAGTACTGAGCGACCGTCATGCTGCCCTGCCGCAGCTGAAGAAGCTCCTGGATGCGCACCGCTCGGAGGGTGGCCGGGACGAACTCCGAGCGGAAGAGGCTCTCAAAGTCCGTCCAAAGTAGAGATGCCTCATCGTGCACCTGGAGCATCAAGCTCCACCATCGTCCTGCTGCTGCGTGTAGTAGGCTCGCAGCGAGGATCACCATGAGGTCTGCTGGTGTCCTCACTAGCCTAAACACTCGTACCACTGCCTCCAGCCAGTCCTCTGCAGCCTGGGGATCCGTCTCCCCGCGAAACCTGGGCGGTCGCTGGCGCTGAAACTCATGCAGTGCGCTGAGGCGACGTGCATCGTCAGCGGCTGCTGCTGGAAGCATCGGGGGCTCGGCGGGTAGAGCTACCGCCGGTGCCACTGCTGACAAAGGGCCCTGCACCGAGGCCTCGTCGCTCGGTGGGCTGTCGTCACGTTCGATTCTCGGAACCCTAACTGGCTGCCGTCGTGGGGCCATCCTGAAAGAAACAACGTAACACGATCAAACGATTATACCTGGTGAGCTGACCTGGTTTGAGCTGTTTTAAGGGGAAAAAAACTTTTGAAAACACACACGCAATCAGTGTTTTCGTGCACAAAGTCGGAAATCAGTTGTCAGGGTCCTGGTGTATGGATACGTCGGCCGCCCGCACCAACACTGGACTCCCTGAACTGAAAACCACACTCGGTACCCTTAACACTATTGCTTCACAGAAAGAAACATCAGAGTTATAAGTTCTGCGGTAGAACCGAACTCCTCTGATACCAATTTGTCACGACCCGTCCTCGGGGCCCATGCCGTGACTACCCCAAGCCCGCCTTCCATAGGCCAGGGGCTGGCGACTAGCACCAAAGGCGTAAAATCCCGATAACTGGGAAGGCATTGCCTTTATAAAGAAAACAAGCACCACAGAGTACAAGCGGAAGTAAAACACTAAGTACAAAAAGAAGAGCTGAAAAGTAAAAAGGGGCCGGAAATACAAGCCCAACTGTAAAGTACAACTCGAAAGGGAAAATAGCGACTGAAAAGTAAAGCTGCTATGCTGAGATGTCCACTGGAAATCCCACCTGAAGGGTGGGTACAGATAGCTCCTCTGCTCCTCGGGTTCCGCCATCCGCTCCGAGTATATCCCGCCCAGTGGTCCACCTCCGGGTACCGCCTCGTCGTATAGTCCACCTCCAGGTACTGTCCAGTCCTCGAACACTCGGCCTCTGTCAGCACTGTCCGTCGTCTGCAACCAACACAACGAGGTGCGGGCATAGCCCGTGCAGGGGTGAGTATAACGATACTCAGTAGGGACCCCGAGACCCTCAAGGTCTCACTAAAATCAACAAGGATAAACACAAGAAGATCTCAACAGATAAACTCTACTTAGGTATATGCCCATACATATACCTAAGTTATCAAGTAACCCATCTCAATCATGAGGAAACACAAGGATTGTGAAAACGACGGATAACCACTACTCGGGTATATGCCCATACATATACCAAAGTTAGCAAGTGACCCATCTCAATCATGAGGTAAACACAAGGTCAAAAGTCTCAGCTCAAACCAGGATTTTCATTATCGAAACCGTAACTGCTGAAGAGCTCCGTCTCTAGAGTGTACAGTGGTCCTGTCACGACTCCGAGGCTGCCGCTCACTAACCTAGGACTGCTGAAGTACTCCTCCTGTCGAGTACTGCGAGTTTGCGGCCAACTACCTGGCGCTCCGTCCGCTGAGGGTCTGTCGC
Source organism: Viscum album (assembly GCA_963277665.1). Taxonomy (NCBI): domain Eukaryota; kingdom Viridiplantae; phylum Streptophyta; class Magnoliopsida; order Santalales; family Viscaceae; genus Viscum; species Viscum album. Next base: position 1,809,036,216 of record OY728159.1, on the reverse strand, counting down.
CAAATACCGGGCGCTACCCAGATAGCCTACTGAGGTACTCCTCCTGTCGAGTACCGCGAGTCTGCTGCCAACTACCAGGCGCTCCGTCCGCCGTGGGTCTGCCGCCAAGTACCGGGCGCTCCGTCCACTGGGCTAGTCGACTCACTCCAAGTCGAGTCGGTCAAGCAGTCGTAAGGTCTCAGCCGGCTACACGGTCTCCGTACTCTGCACGCTCGTCTCCGGGAGGGTCCGCTCCACGAGCTACTGGTCGATACTCCAAGTATCACAAGGTCCCACGAAGAAGTGTCTCAAAGGTCCGTCTCGTCACAGGGGTCTCAACGCAACAGACGGCGCGTCGATCGGACGCCCGGTCTGTGAGTTATTAGCCTTTTCGTCCCAGGGGCCCGGTTGGTTTCGAGTGCGAACCAATCCCGACCGTATCTCAACTGTACCCCGAACTCCCATAGGGTAAACTCAAAGGGACCGTTACTCAACGTAACCACTAACGCCGCTGACGGTCCGTCAAGCGGACGTCCTGTCTGAAAGATATTAGCTTTTCCGTTCCAGGGGCCCGGTTGGATTTCGGGTACAATCCAACCCGGCCATACTCCGACTGCATCCAAAACTCGGGCGGAGTATGTCAAAAGTTCCGTCTCATCAAGAGGAAGTCAACGAAACAGACGGCGCGTCAATCGGACGCCTGGTCTGTGAGTTATTGGCATTTTCGTCTCTGGGGCCCGGTTGGTTTTTAAGGCAAAACCAACCCGACCGTACTCCACCTGCGTCCAAACCTCGGGCGGAGTATGCCAAAAGATCCGTCTCATTAAGAGGAACGCAATGCGACTGACGGCGCGTCAATCGGACGTTCGTGGCTCAAGATATGAGCGTTTCCGCTCCGAAGGCCCGGTTGGTTTCGTGAACGAACCAACCCGACCGAACTCAAAGTAATCCGAAACCTTGAGTGCGATATACCGAAACGACCGTCTCGATCCAAGGATCGCGTTGCCGCAGACGGTTCGTCATTCGGAGGTCCGAGGCTCAAGGTATGGGCCAAAAACCAAAACAGGTTCAAAACGGGGGGGTCCGGGTCCGGGCCGACCCGGCCCGACCCCCCCTGGGCGGCGTGGCGGCCGGCGGCGGCAGACGGCGGCGGCGGACAGCGGCGGCGGCAGCGGCGCGGCGGCGCGGCGGCGGACGGCGGCGGCGGGCGGCGGCGCGGCGGCGCGGCGGCGGGCCGCGGTGGCGGCGGCGGGCCGCGGTGGCGGCGGCGGCGGGCCGCGGCGCACGGGGTGGCACGCGGGGGGCTTGATTGCCCCCGCTGTTGGATGGCGGCGCGGCTTTGCCGTGCCGATTTTGAAGGGACGGCCCCCGCACGTGGGGGCCGCTTGGTCACGAACCGGGGGCTTAATTGCCCCCGTGGTTTTGATAGGCGGCACGGCCTTGTGCCGTGCCAAAAGCAGGAAACGGCCCCCCCCGCAAGTGGGGGCCGGCTGGAACGAACCGGGGGGGCTTTGCCCCCCCCTCCTTTAAAGAACCCCCCCCTCTCTTAAAGAGGGGGTTTTATTAAAACGGTCGGGGAATTTATTTCCCCGGTTTTAATGACTTCCGGCCGGCCAGCTGGCCGGCCGGTTTTCTCCAACGGGACCGGAAATTTCCGGTCCCCTCTTCGGCTTCCGACGCCGGCGGCCCGGCCGCCGGTCTTCCCTTCCGCCGCGGCCCGGAACCGGCCGCGGTCTCCTCGTCCCGCCGCGGCCCGGAACCGGCCGCGGCGTTCGTCATCCGGCGCGGTGCGTCGGCACCGCGCCCCTTCGCCGTGCTTCGATCCTTTTCAACGCGGCGCGACGGCGTCACGTTCTTGAAGATTTTCCCTCGGCGTGGCGCGACGGCGCCACGTAAAATATAAGCACGATCATCCGCGTGGTGCGTCGGCACCACGCCACTTGCTTCCACCGCAAGAATTAAACAACAACGATGGAGGGGGGGGGGGGGGGGGTTCGGCCGTGTTCGTGCGGTCCGGCCCCCCCCTCACGTTAAGAAATAATAACGCAACTTAAATAAATTAAGCCACACGTTATACTTGCTGATCAAGAAAAGGAATAAGGAAACCAAAATGAAATCAATAACCCCTACCTCGGGTTCAAGATTCGAAGAATCGTCTACGTTCCGCGGAAGACGGTGTCGCAGAGGTCGGGCGTCGCGGTCGTCGTTCGTCAAATCCGTTGACGAAGTGTTATGCCCGAAGAGACACGACGTTGGCGGATCTTCGTTTGCCGACGAAGAAGGTCCGAGGAGGAAGAAGAGGTCCGAAGATACCGGGTCGCTGAGTCGATGATCCTTGACGAAGTGTTGTCGTTCTTCGTTGAGGATGAAGACGTTCTTCGCCGGAGAAGATGAAGAGGAGCTCTCAAAAAGCTCTCAAAGGAATAAACCAACAACCCATAAACAAATAAGATTACATCTTATTTTATTAACACATAACTCAAAAGGATTTCAAATGTTTGAAATTCAAAAGAGTTGACTCCCAAAATTAATTAAGAGTAACCTAAGCCAATAAAGAGGGGGGTTTAGTACGTTGAGAGAATTTGAAAAGAAAAGGGGTTCGTGTGGGCCCCACCACACTTAATCCTCCCAAGGGAGGTTAAGTGGGTGTGGGTCCCACTCCCAACCTCTTTTGATAGGTTTTTAAATAAGTTAAAATAAAATTTGTCTTACACAAATTTTACTTAACTTAACTGAAAAACCCCAAAACGTAACTTTCAACTCGCAACAAACGCAACTCCCGAAAAGGTCTCTTTAAGCGAATATCGGCGCTGCGAGTTCATCGGTGCCCTCGGATTTCAATTCCGAGCACCGGATCAAAAGTTAGGAATTTCCACTCGTTCGTTCACTGAACGTACCCGAGCCAAACTTCGGAAATTAATTCTGGGCACTCCGGGCCTCGGAATCAGGTGCCGTCTGAAACCGCGCTCTTGTAAAATTCTAAAGAAAATTAAGAAAAAAATTCCCTTGAATTTTACGGGTCTTTACACGAACACCCAACCTTGGAAAACTATGAAAATAGCACCGAAGATGTCTCATTTGGTTGAAATTGTGGAATAATTTACATAGTGTTGTACTATCTCACTTGATATGGTCCAAATAACCAAACATAAATCATATAGACTTGTTTTTTGGTTTCTAAAGAAGATTCAATGATCCAACCATATAATTCTAAGTCATTCCACTACCTTGGAAATAGGTTTCCCTCTTCTTATTCCTAGAATTAAAGTTCCCACTATTTTCCATAGGTATTAAAATTTTTACTATATCCATATATCCTGAGATGTATCTTTATAAAATTGTTTATCTATTGACCATATCTGTATAATCCTTTATACAAATCATGAAAATCTTCGAGTGAACTTATAATCTCATCCCTAATTCAAAAATGCATGCCTTCAAGGATTCACTTGTAGAAACTTCAAGTGAAAAAATGGAATAAATTCATTAATTTAGCTGCATAATTGGTCACTGAGATGTTATCATGATCCAATATAAAAAAAAATTCATTCATTCTAGAAATCCTGAGCATATGAGGATATAATTTTTTTAACAATTATTGAAAATACTCTCATGTAATTTACTTTTCTAATTTAGCCAAAATTTCTAAATAAACCCACTAGAATGTAAGATCCTCTAGCATGTATGATTCTAACATTACTTTTATATCTTATGGAATACCTAAGAAATCAAATATTTGATTCATACTATTCATCCATGCCTCTAATTTCTCTATTTACAAATCACCCCAAATGATGGGCAGATTCTAATTTTGGAACTGAATGGAATGATCCTCTTGCCTTGGGTTATCCCCCCTATTCCATCTTTTCATGGATTAAAATTACAAGATAATAATTTAAACTAGTTATTGTTTCACATTTGGATAAGGTGAAATCACATTCTCAACAGCCTCTTATAGTGGGTTTTTTCATTTCCTAACCGGTGCCATTTTTCATAACCACAAGAAAATTTCATTTAGTCTCAATCTATAGCAACTAAAGGCTTAGAAATTTAAAATTTACCATATTCACATATCACAAAAATTCTTTCCAAAATTCAATATTTTCCACTTTTAACCTATTTCTGAAAATTCCACCATTCTTTTGAAAATCACACTATTTTCAAAGTACAATTACCATGTGTTTTCAAAATATCACATTTGAAAAAAAATTCAAAACTTTTCAAAAATATATTCTTTTGTAGAAAAACATAAATAATTATTCACAATGAAATATGAAATCCTATTGGGAAGTCATGTCTATCAATTCATGTCATGCTCTCCTCATAATCTAAACCCATGATGATGAGGTTTCAACTCCTATAAGTTTCTCAAAAAAATTATGTATCAAAATCACTAGAAACATGAGTCTCATCATAAATAGGTTAGATATGCCTTTGTATTTTATACATTTCATGTTATGATAATTCTATACCTTGGTACCAATCAAACATAAGGACTAAACCAGAATGAATTTCCAATTCTAAGACCAATAAATCAATGCCATTTGTCCCAAAATGAAGGATGGACTATCCAAGACTGATATTATTTGAAATTCAATGATCAAATAATATAATACCATTTGTGGCATCCTTCTCCTCCTCATTAGCTTGATAAGGAGGTGGAACATTACTAGGCCTTAAGTGACATTCCTAATACACAAAAGGCTGGCAATAAATACCAAGGGCTTTAATAAATTTCAGGGAAAATTTTCCATTTGAAAATAAAATAACCATAACCATGTATACTATAACCAAAACAACCACTTCAAGATGCATGATAATAATGTAATATAACTCAAAGTATAAAAAACTATAATCAAAATAAACTACAACAATGAACCACATCATAGTACAAAGTAAAAGACAAACAACAAAACCTAAATACTCTAAGGACATAGACTCCATATCTTCCAACATGCTATAATATACAACTCCACAAGACATTTCCAAAGTATTACAATGCATAAATAAATAAATAAGATACTTTTCCTTTACCTGTGTCTTGGTAAAAAATATCTGCAAATGCATCAAATTTCTCAAGTGGAGGGTGAGTATAAAACTCAGTAGGTTTTCCCCAAATTAATTCTCTACTCCCACCACTAGGATAGAACAAGTTAGCACATTTATATATAAAAAATTATAAAAAACAATTGAAAATATTTTATACTAAAGAATAAAAGAAGTCTTAAAAACCAAAACCATTTTCAGGGAAAACATCCAAACAAATCATTCAAAACATTTCAAAATTTCCATTTTAGCATAACCCATTCCATTTCACACAACCACACACACACACACATAGTTATTACCATTGATAGTGTAACTTCACATCCATACTCCTTCCCTTTTATGGTAGTACTTCACGACTATTATCCACCACATAAAACTCACACCCAAACATTTATTCCAAAAAGAAAACATCCCAAACCAATTTTTCCAAACAATTTCAATAAAAAAACCCTTTTATTGAAAAAACTTTTCCAACCAATTTTACATACATTAAAACAAAACAACCATTTAAAATCACAATTTTAAGACTATGTAACCATTTTCACTTTCCAAAAACAACCAATTTCTACAATTCCATAAACCATCACTTAATACGGTTTCCAAAAATAATTTCACATCAATTCCAAAATTCAAACAAAAAAACCAATTTTAAATCAATCCATTATTTTATAATAATATAAGTCAAGAGTGAATCCAACTACCTCACAACTTAGCTAAAAATAAAGAATGGCACAAAAATTCAACAAAACTGGGTTAAAACTCCAAAAACCCACCTTAGATCTTGTTCCCTATCATCAAAACAACCATACCTCATCATGATTAGAATCAAAGAACATGGATATATCCCCAGAAGATTATATCCATGAATAAAACAGAGGTAAGAAGAATAAATCTAAGGAAAAAAACAAAGAACAATCACTTACCAAGGAATATGGATTCCAACACTCCAAGATTTTTTAACGGATCACTCAAGTATTATGAGGAATGGTCACCATGGACTTTGGGAAGAGAGAAAATAAAATTAGGATATTATTAGTGAAAAAAAGTGGTTAAAGGGATAAAACTTATTAGATCAACAAAATCCATATCTTATTTTTAATGGTACATATTTTAAGTGCACAGTTTGGAAAACCGTGTGAAAACCATGTGCCTACCACTACCTCCAAACACTTCTCACACAGTTAGATCACACAGTTATTCAAACCATGTGACAACCATGCAAAACCCCTTTGTTTCACTTTTCCCTAATACACCTGGGTGGCTTCATGGTTTGGAAAAAACATGCACCAATCATGTTCCTGCCTAGTAAAACCTATTTTCATTTTCACAGTTTCTTGGTGATGTTGTACAATTTCTACTAACCATGATCGAACCGTGCACCTCCAAAAACTCTCCCAAAAAATTCCAAAACTCCTCCAAACCTTCCCAAACAAAACCTAACTACTTTTTATACTTAAAATAAATCAATAAATGGTTAATTATCTAAAATTTGGGGTGCTACAATATTGAAGTCACAAATATTTCTACATGGATGTTATGGAAGAGGAAAAGAGAAGATATCCTAGCATAGAAAGGCTAAGTAAAACTTGAGGGGATGAATCTTTATCTAGATTTAATGAGGTAAAATTTTATTCTATCTTATAATAGAATATAAAGAAGCATAAGAATACCTATAAGTATTTAGAGAAGGATAAAATGTGATTTTGGTGAAGGAGACATAATCATGGTGCAATGAGAGTGATCATTCCATGAAAGGTGTTAAATATGAGTAAATTGAATAATTGGTTGATAAATTTCACCACAATGTCAGATGTTTATGTCATGTTTATCACATATAATTAAAATTAATGTTTTAGGATATTAAAATATTTAATAACCAAGTCATAAGTGGTTCATCAATGTTATACTATATTTCATGTATTAATAAATGGATCTAGAATGGGAATATTGTTAATAATGTTATGATACATGGGCTATAACGTGATATGGTATATAATAACCCAATATGGATCCTGTGAGAATTTGGCATGACTCGGGTTAGTGTTGGATAAAGTGGATAACATCACAACATAATATATCATAATATAATGGGAGAAAAACTTTAAAGATTTAAAGGAACAAGTCTTGAGTTTCATAGAGTTAAAAATTATATTTTATCTATATTTTTTGGATCCATGGTTGATGATAAGATCACAATGAAATGGAAGTTTTCTTATTATAATATTGATGAATTTTATGTGTGTCACACTAAAGAGGTTACCGTCATACCATGATCTAGTTAAATATAAAATATTTAAAAGATTTGGTTTTAATTTAAAAAGAGAGGACATAACATAAGTTTCTATAGGATGAATCAACTTGAATGAGAATTTTTGACCACACTAAAATTGTTGGAACATATAACATGATCTCAGGACCTGAGATTAAGGATATTTGATCAAAACCATTAATCAAAGTGTTAGGAATTTAGAGTGTATTATGAAACTACTATGGTTGTTCTTATGAGAATGATTGGAATGGAACAAAAAGAATATATTTTGTATTAAAATAATAGTAAATTCAAAATAAGAAATAATTTCATCAAAAAAAAATTCATGTAAATGGAAGTCTCTTGAAGATATATTTTCATTGATATATTTTGTTGTTGGAGGAAAATAATGAGCCTAAAAAGAATAATTATAGTGTGGATTTTTTTATATTTATGTGTTATCGCTATTATGTTTTAAATGTGAAGAGAAAAATATTGACTCACTATTTTAGGATTAAATATTATATAGACTTAGAATATATGTGAAATTAAGTGTAGTTCAATGTATCATTTTTCTAGAATTTAAAGTGAAAAGAGTTTTAAATTTTTATTTTTAACTTGGGTGGTAGTAATCCATCCATAAACTTCTTATAAAGGTACTGATCCTTGGCATGAAGTGAACACAACAAAAACTTGTATCCACCAAAATAGTGAATTGATACTATATTTTGGTAGACTAGTACATTGTCATGTGTATATTTATTTGATGCATCCTGATATAGATGAACCAAGTAAAAATTAATTAGTTTAAAATGTTTTAATTTATGAATTTGTGATTGGTTTTAGATGTGAAATAAAATCATGGTGTAATGAACCCAACCCTAGGGGCTTGGAGCTAGGGTGTTACATTATTACATTAGCATGATTACAAGGAATTAAACTCTTATGGACTGATCAGTTTAGTTGTTTTAGAGAAATAGATACATACATGATACCCATTTTACATTTGAAATAGAACATAAAACATAATACGTAACAAAAATATAATAAAATTCATCCTTGAAAACTAATTCAAATATTTCTTCTTCATAACCTAGGGAAAAGAATAAAATAAGGGTGAGGTCTAATGTTCAATATGGGTTAAGTAAAAAAGAATCTATCATAAATAAAAAATTAATAATCAATATGGAAAGGCAAATAACTGAACACATTTAAATAACTGGATAAGGCATAATCAATATGGAAATGTAAGTAACTGGGCACACATTCCATTTAATCAATAAGTTAAGAATTAAATGCACCTATAAATTTCATCATAGTGAAAATATTATTGATAATAAAAACTGAATTTTGAATGTATAAAATGCTTAATTATTTTATGTCATGTTTTCTATGCACATTAAACCTTTACCATCAAGATATATTCTCAAGATAGTTTAAAACTACTATGTAAAAATCGATATGATTTGGTGAATTGATTCATCTCATGAGACTACCGATACATTAAGGTGAAGGACCTTGGAACACCCTAATAGGGGAGGGGTGAATCAGGGTGTCAAAATTTTCTTTTTAAATTTGTGGATCTTATTCCCACATTGGTAGGAACTTGTTAAATATATCAGTGAAATTAAATAAAGGAGTTAACAAAGAACTTTTACTTGGTTTACTACAAAGGGATAAATTCAAGGAGCATAAACTGAAAGTGTGTTGGTCATAACGAAATCCACCAATCTTCACCAGTTGTGGAGTACAAGAGTTTGATCACAGTCACTATGTACTAGGCACACTACCCATACAAAAGTTCATGGATGGATCACCACTTCCTTCAGAACACTTCCATAAACTCTCCCTAGATCACTAATATGAGAGAAGTCTAACTTAGTTTCTCGAATTGAAGGTCAATTCAATATATTTTTATTGAAGTATTTATCTCTATCTAGTACGATACATTGCTTTCATCAAAGACCTAAGTAGATGCTCACTGTAATCCCTGAACACTCAACACTAATACTCAAAACATCCCTTTACAAAGCCCCTTCTCAAAGAACACCTATTCATAGATCACATCACCTCGTAGAGTACAACCCTTTGTGGAGATCCCTACCTCATAGATAATAACCCTTTGCAGAGCTCTCTACCTTGAAGAGTACAACCATTCACGGAGCTCACTGCCTCACAGAGAAACCTACTTCACGAAGTTCACTGAGCCAATGTGTAACACCCTATCTTTGTGAATCTCACATGACTTAGAAGCATTGGAATCATTTAAGACTTTAAAATTATCTTCACGAAGCTCAATCTCACATAGAATAATCTTATTCACGGAGCACTCCTTTCTTCATGAATTCAAAGTGATCCCGGATTTCTCTCTTCAAATCATACAAAAAAAAAGAGGGGTGGCCTCTTATATATAGGCACAATCGAATGTAGAGCTTTCCTTCTTCAGGTGAAAAATATATATTGGATAAAAACATCTTTCCAATTCATCTCTCTCTTCGTAAATCTCATCGTAACTGCAGATCTCTCCATCAAAACCCTTCACACCATTGCAAAGCACCATTCACAAATAAAGTCTCATAATCGCAGAGCACACTATCACAATCTTCATGTCTTCATGGAAAAAACTTCATAAATATAATTTATGAAAAACTCATGAATTTTCCATATTTTCATGAGGTATTCAAGAAAAATCACTTTTCGCAATGCATTCCATTTCCCAAATTTTGGACCCTAAAAAATTTGAAAACATTGGGAAATGATGTCACCTTCAAAACTGCTTGCAACTTTATCTATATAATCCCTTTCCTTACAATCTCCCAAATCATACATGAGAGGATTGACAACAAACAAAAACCATACTCTCTTTTTAGAAAAGAAAATCCTTGGTTCAAATAATATCCCCCTTTGGGTTTGTTGGCAATCTCCATATAAATTCAACAGAGCACCAACCACTATCAACCCCTGTTATGAAAGAATAAACTTAGTCAACACTCTAAGTCTAAATGAGAAATGATCTATGTAGAAAACATGAGGTAATACATGAATAGTGTTATCATGTGTTTTAAGGAATGCTCGGATTGTCATAACCCCAGATTTATTTTCTCCTTTAACATTCTCCATTTTGAGCCCACCAGATTTCCATATTGAATTTATCCTTTTCTCCACCATTGGAAATAAAACCAAAGACCAGTATTTGAACAATGTATATATTATAATATACAACCCAATATTGTATCTCCCCTATAAACTTTCATCAATTCCATAAATTTATTAACATAGTTAAAACAATTTGGGATAGGGGGACCTATAGAATCCTTATACACTAGGAGGTGGATGAACACCGAGGTTCAATTGATGTTTCTTAAACACAGCCACTGATAGTGTCTTGGTCATAATGTCTATCACTTGATCATCAGTTCTCACATGGTCCATTTTTATCATGCCTTGTTCAACTTTTTTCCTTGATGAAGTGATATCTGATTTCAATATGTTTTTTACGAGAATGCTGAGCATGATTCTTCGTAAGATCAATTGAACTCTTGTTATCATAGTAAATAACCATTAGTTGTTTCACAACATCACCTATGTCAGTTAATTACTGCTTCATCCAAAGTAATTGAGTGCATGCCTTGGCAGTAGAGATATATTCAACTTCAGCCGTACTAAGAGATGTACTTTCCTATTTCTTGCTCAACCCACCCACACATTTCTTCCCAATATAGAATGCTCCACCATCGGTGGAATTTCTGTCCACTACATCACTAGCCTAGTCAGCATTAGAAAATGCAAATAGTTCACTATCTCTTCCTACAATAATGTATAATCCATAATTATGAGTACCTTTAATGTACCTCATGATTCTTTTCATGACCGTCATATATTCCTTTTTTGGATTAATTTGAAAGCAGGCCGCTAATCATATTGCAAAGACAATATCTGTCCATGTCACTGTTAGGTAAAATAGGCTTCCTATGATTCTTCTATACATTGTGGGATCCAAAGATGTCCCATCCTCATGCTTTCCTTGTTTTTTTCCAACCTAAATAAGAGTTTCCATTAGTTTGGAATCTTTCATATTGAATTTATTCAAAAGATCTCTTGCATACTTTTCTTGAGAAATGGATGTGTAATCCTTCTTATGAATCAACTAAAACCCTAAAAATAACGTGAGTTCACCAATCAAGGACATTTCAAATTTTTATTTCACGTGATTAGAAAATTCAACCACTAATCCTTGCCTGCTTCCACTAAAAATAATACCATCCATGTATACCAATACCATGAACTGATCCTTCTGGGAATTCTTCACACATAGATTGTGATCCACTACCCCTATTTTAAACTCAAGGTTTCTTAGAATGGATTCTAACTGAGAGTACCATGCCCGTGGTGCCTTTTTTAGGCCATAGAGAGCTTTCTTTAAATTTTCAAACCATCAGTTCATCATTTCCAAGAAAGAATCTCATGGGTTGGTCGATATAGACTTATTCTTCCAAAACTACATTTAATAATGCTATCTTGACGTCCATTTGATAAACTTTATAACCACTTTGGATTACCATGTAAATAAATAACCTAATTGAATCAATTATTACTACTAGATAAAATGTCATTTTAACATCAACGCCTTCGATTTTTGAGTATCCTTTACAAACCAAGAGCACCTTGTTTCTGACAACATTTCCATGCTCATCAAATTTGGTATTGAAGATCCTATTTGTACCTATCACATTGTGACATTTGGGTCTCTTGACTATGTCTCATGTCTGATTTTTGTCAATCGGATCTAACTCTTCAGTCATGGATTTTAACCATGATTCATTTGTTATAGATTCTTCAAATGAGGATGGTTCCACAACTTATAGAAATACAAATTAGGCATTATTATTCTTTCTCCTTGTTTTCATGGGTGCATTCCAATCGCTAATAATGTTGGATCGATCAATTTATACTCTTCAATTCTTCTTTTGAGATTCAATCAAATTCTCTCCATCCAAGGTTTCCTCTTTAGACTCTTCTTCTGAGTTAACATCAATATGTGACTCCTGAGAGTTTTTTACACCTTCCTCTATTTCTGTATTTTCATTTGCTTCATATTCACCTTCTTCCTCATATTCTATCACATCATTATATGAATTCCATGAATAATTTGAGGTTTTATATTCAATGATCTTAACATCAATTATTTCCATAATCCTTCTTAAGCACTTATTGAAACACTTGTAGGCCTTTCTATTCATTGAGTATCCAAGAAAAATTCCTTTGTCTAAATTATCACCATACTTCCCTTGATTTCATTCTTTATTTTTGATGAAAAATTTTCTTCAAAAAAACATGATAATTATTTCAAATATGGATTCCTTCCATTAAATAATTAATATGGTGTCTTAGTATCACCCATATAAATCCCTGTTCGATTTTGAATATACACTACAACTTGAATGAACTCTTTCCAATAATGTTAAGGAATACAACTCTCAATCGTCATAGTTCTTTCCATGTTGTTCACCTATTGATTCCTACACTCAACAACTCCATTTTTCTGTGGAGTTTTCATAGTAGCTATCTCATGTTGTATCCCATGATTCTCTAGGTAATTTTCAAATTCAATGGATGTGTATTCTCCTCCATTATTAGATTGTAGCACTTTGATTGTTCTTCCAGTATCATTCTCAGTGATTCGATGACATGTTTTCATAAACTCAACCACTTTTCAATTCCTATGCATAACCATCACACATTGAATTCTACTATAATCATCTACGAAAAAGATGAAGTACCCTTCTCAATGAGTTCTGGCAACACTTATCAAGACACATACTTCGGTATGAATGAGATCAAGAAGATGAGATTCTATTTTCTTCTTTGGATGATATGAACTACAAACCATCTTTTCCCAAATGAAAGTATCATAAGACTTTTAACATTCATTATTCAGGTTGGGAATATCTATGATAATATTTAGTTTTGATATCTTCTCCATGTCTTATTGATTAATGTGCCCCAATCTCTGATGCCGTAGGTGATTTTCTTCTTCAATGGCCATGTAGCAAATGTTTTCTTTACTATTAACTTGATACAAGTTTCCTTCTATTTTGTATCCTTTCATAAGTGAGTTTCATATCTTTCCATTGATAGTTACACCTTTCTGATTAAATGTTACTCTAAGGCCTAAGTCATAGAGTTGAATCACACTGAGGATATTATGAAGTAGGTCATCCAAATAAAGGACTTCAGTTTTCTTTTTCTCTCCATTAGCTAGTTTAGTACTTCCACTACATTTAATTTTCTGAGCTCCGTAATTACCAAACCGAACTATTCCATCAACCCTCCTCTTAACATTTGTTAACAAGTCTACATTACCTATCATATGATATAAATAACCACTATCAAGAATCTAGGTGATGTTACTTTTTGTAGCTTTGAGGGTTACTTCTGCAAGGTTGGGTTTCTCAATTTTCTTCTTTTCTTTCAACGAGACATTGGATTGAGTGTAGGGCATTGATGGTATTTCAAGTATTTCTTCAATGTATATGGGTTCTTCATAGTCAAAATCTTCTTCTAGAGGAGCAAGCCTATTTTAAAGAGAAACAATGTCTTGTGGACGAGCTTTGAATTGTCTCAGACTTCTGTATGAGGTGTACATGTCCCTCCTCTGCCTGTAGTAAATGGATTTATGGCCAAAGTTAGAACAAAAAAAAAACAATATCCATAGAGATTGTTTCTTCTATAAGTAGTATGATATGAATGTGTTCTCATTTTTTAAACTCCTAGCTCTCCCCCATTCAGATATATTCTTTCCTCTTCACAATATAACTTAGTATGAGTCATATATCCACAGAACTAACACATCATGAGAGGAAATGTATTCCCAATTTTATTTGTCCTCATGAATTATTCCTTGAGAAAATAGTTTGAAAATCTATCATTACAGGAAGATCAAGGATATTATTCTATTCTCTTTTCAGTTTGATTTAAGGGTCTATTTTTCGGCACTTTTGGTGATTTTTCAACAAGATCAGCTTTCATCTTTCCTTTATTCTAGTCCACTTTATTTGAAGAATTTGATGTTTCAACATCACAATTGACTCTACTGTTTCCCATGTGTGCGGGTATTTGATCACTCAAAATATTTTAAACTCCATCAGACCCTCGTTTTTCTCACTCCAGCAGCTCAACATATGAGAACCTACCAAATTGTATTTTCTTCTTTGCTTCTTTGGAACATGATTCAATTTTGAGCATACTACTAAGATTAAAAACTTATTATTCGAGTCCCCCAACAGTTTTGGACTTATTCTCTAGTCTCGATGTAAGTTCATTGATGATGTTTTCTTGTTCTTTGATTCTGATCTTTAGTTCCACTACATCATCAGTCCTTTCAAGGATTGATGACTGTACTTTCACTAGTTCTTCTACTTGTTCAATTTCAGCTTCAAGCTAATCAACATATTTAGAATATTCTTCCACCATTTATTTCCACATATTGCATCTCTTACACTTATTCTCAAGATTACCAAAATCTTACTTAAGTTTCAACTTATATTTGTAATTAGTTTTCAATTGGTTATTTCTATCTTTATCTATTGATGGTTCTAACTTTTCAATGGTTTCCATCATGGAAACATGGTTTACATTTTTAATTTATTGTTCTTCATCATATAATTCATTATCATCATCTTCCTCTACACAGAAAAAACTCCTCTTCTGTACTTTATTTATAGATTTGAAGTCTCCCTATTTGAAAAACCCTTTTTGAGGCTTCTCAATGTTTTTAGTTTCACTTTCTTCATCTTCGAACTTTCTTGAGAACTAAGAGGAAATGTTATGATAACCATACTTTTAATTACACAATTAAATATAATTTATTACATAAACATCACTTGATACAACATAGAATATCGACAAGTCTAGTGTCTTTGGGGATTAGGATCATTACATAACAACTTAAAACATTAAATACAACATCTTTATTGAAAAATTCCTTTACATAACCACTACATTCCCTTGTACTTAGAATTGCATGGGATAACCTGAGGACATGCATAAGAAAAGGGTAAGATATAAATACCAGTAAGGAAATAATCATTTAATAACATGAGAAATAAAATAAATTTTAGAAAATAGGCATATCAATATAGAACAAGAGAAGCATAAACATAAAGACATGATAATCATAACATGGAAATGTGGCAACAACACATAACATGAAATTAACATGAGTCAAGGCTCATTGCACATGGAGCATGAGTAAACCCTCATTGCACATGAAGCGCAAGTAAACCCTCATTTCAATTGAATTATCATGAGTAAAAACCCATTGTACATGACATATCATGATACTATACTTTACCCAATGCATTAGAGCGCTATCAGGGCGCACCCTTCTTAAACATTTCATTTCATACATAAGTGTGCCACATGGATCATAAAACAATGAATCATTCAACACAATATTTTATTCCATGATAAATGCATGTGGAATAAATACATGAAACTATTTAAATAATAACTAAATGTGCATAAATGTGAATACCCTTGATAAAGAAATGGGCATGGTATTCACTACACAATGACTTTGGCTTGGAAAAGCGCGGTGCAATTTCGTCAGCATAACAACATGACATAAGAACGCATAAAAATGGTTGATGAGAGATAAAGAGGTGTCTCATCATATTTACATGACATGGAAAGTAAGGGGGTCATATAGATACAATTCCCAACAAATGTAATGGAATTTAGATTCATGATACAAAAAAATTTCTTGAATATAAATGAGAAGAGAGAAATTCCTTTCGAAATTTTGGCATAGTAACGGGTGTACATGAGAGGAATTTAATGAGAGAGAAATGGGTCTCCCATAATTAAAAAATAAATAGGAAAGTATGGGGGAGGTGAAAAACCATACCCCAACATTTATAATTGAAATTAAAAGGGCATAACAATTTAAATAATATTGGACAAAACTGAGAAAGGAAGAAAAACCCTTACTTGGAAGTGTGATTCCAAAGGATTGAGAGAGGATTATTGGGAGCTTGGGGAACCTTTGGAAGATTATAGAGAGAGAAGGAAAGAGTTTGGATGAACTCAAAAGGCTTCGAGTGAGGAATAAGTGGGAGATTTGGTGGGTTTATATATGAAAGGTGAGGAAATTCTTTATTATTTAGGTTTGGGAAACCTCACATTAAACTAATACAAACCACAAACCAGACCATGGTTATTTCCCATGGTTTATGAAAAATGGAATTGGTAAAAAATATTCTATAATCCCAAAGTCCTAAATTCTTAAAATAATGGGGTTGCTTATGTGGAGGTGAGTCACACTCCCAAGGAAAACAATTTAAAAAGACAAAATGTTTAATAAGTCTTGAAGGGTCCACTAAATCTTTGTAAAATAAACAAAAAAACAAAAAATAACATTTTTTAATTCTAAAACATATATTGTCCGAACATAAAGTTTATAGTATTTTATTAAATCACTATTGGGTCATTATGATGTCCTAAAACACATTATATATTTAAACGGTATTTAATTTTTACCCAAAAATTTGACTGTCTCAGAAAATTACAAAAAATTCACCATTGGATAATTTCGACATCCTAATTCAAGAAATAATATTCATTTTATCTAAATAATTTTCTAAATATGTTAATTTTCACTTTTAAAATGAAAACCGGTATTTATCAAAAATTCATGGGTTTTGACAAAAATAGCTTTCAAACCTTAATAAAAATCACAGTTGCATTCATAAAATTATTCGATCATTTATATTTAATAAATATTAATTAAATAATAATAATAATATTTTATTAAAATATTATTTAATTCAAAAATCCATTAATTCATCAAAATAGATTTCTTAGTTGAACATTAACTAAAAATACTATTTGTGCTTTAAAAACTATTTACAAGGTAACAATAATAAAATGAAAGTATATTCATTATTATATACAAAAATAATGTACATAACCATAGTACTAGGGTCTTGTTACATAACCCCTTATAACACCCACATAAGACCGAAGAGTAAGGTGTGTGATGGTGATAAACTCTTGTGGTGGCTCAGATAACATTGCTCGGGTGGTAATCTCTATCAACTTCCACTTCTCTCGTAGGCGGTCCCACTCGATCGTAACATATTCAAGCTCGGCTTGGGCTTGGTCAAGAGTGAAGCCCAAAGATGCAAAATCCTTTCCGAGCTCTGAAAAATGGGATTTGTATGAGGCACATCTACTAGATGAGGCCATCACTTTCTTTTTCTGAGTAAATTGGATTTGTTAAAGCCCTATATTTATATTAATCATGTGATCACTGTTCAATGGCTATATTAGAAATGGTCACAACTCTTAACAGTATTTTAAAATCTAAAAACATAAAACTAAAGAAGTTGACATTTTATATAAACATTTTACATAAAGATACATTTAATTAGATCAAGATGGATTTCCATTAATGAAAGTCTGGGTCATTACAATATCCCCCCATTAAGAAATTTCGCCCTTGAAATTTCCTTTTACCACACTAGAACAAATGTGGGTAACTCTGATTCATCATTTCCTATGATTCCCACATTTCTTCTTCAAACTTTTGGTTTCACCACAACACCTTGATGAGGGGCCTTGTCTTATTTCGTAGAACTTTTTCTCTACGATCTAAGATCTTCAATGGTTGCTCCTTATAAGAAAGATCATCCTCTAACTGTACCACCTCTAAAGAGAGTACATGTGAAGGGTCTGGTATGTTCTTCCTTAAGAGGGATACATGAAAGACATCATGTACTTTGGCCATGGTATGTGGAAGTTCTAGTCGATAGGCCACAACCCCGACACAATCAAGAATCTTGAAGGGGCCAATGTACCTTGGACTTAAATTTCATTTCTTTCCAAACCTCATGAACATATTCCTTGGAGATATTCATATAAATACCATGTCTCAAACTTTAAACTCAAGGTCTCATCGACAGTTATCTGCATAACTCTTCTATTGAATCTAGGATTCCTTGATATGCTACTGAATGGTTTTCACCTTCTCCACCATTTCTCCAACCATTTCTAGTCCAAGCAGCTTATGCTCACCGACCTTATCCCAACACTCTAGTGTTCTTCACCTTTTCCCATAAAGGTCTTCATATGGTTCCATTTGGATGCTCGAATGGAAACTGTTGTTATAAGAGAACTCAACTAGAGGAATATGTTGATCCCATCCTCCTTTAAAGTCCATTGAGAATGCTCTCAACATGTCCTCAAGTGTTTGGATAGTCCACTCGGATTGGCCATTAGTTTGAGGATGATAGGTCATACTGAAGTCCAGTTCAGTATTCAGAGCATGTTGAAGACTCTTCCAAAACTTAGAAGTGAATCTTGGATCTCAATCGGACACAATAGATAGTGGTTCTCCATGAAGCCTTACCACTTCCCTAATATATATCTATTCTAGTTGATCCAATGAGAAATATTCCCAGATAGAAATAAAGTGTGCAGCCTTTGTAAGATGATCCACAATAACCCAGATTGCATTGTTGACTTTGGATGTCTTCAGAAGTCTGGTGACAATGTCTATGGTGATGTTCTCCCATTTCCATTTTGGTATGGGAAATGGTTGCATCATCCCCTTAGACTTTTGCCTCTCTGCCTTCACTTGCTGACACACCAGACACTTTGATGTATATTCAACGATCTCCTTCTTCATATTATCCCACCAATAATGCTCTTGGAGATCTCGATACATCTTTGTGTTTCTTGAGTGAATAGAGAAATTTGAACTATGTGAATCATCAAAAAGTTCCTTCTTTAGCTCCAGACTTGATGGAACACATAGTATTTTCCCAAATCTCACAATTCATTCTTCATTAACATTAAACTCTGAGGATTTCCCTTTTCCGATAGCTTAAAGTTTTTCCTCAATTCCCACATCATCCTTTTGAGCATCCTTTAACCTTTCCAAAAGTGACGGTTGAGAAATCATTTGTGAAAGTATTAATGATGTTCCCTTCTTTTTGATTCCCATGTCCATATTCATCAAAACTAAGAAGATTGGATCATTTCCAATTCTCATCAATGATCGAATCGCTGGGTCCTTTATACTTAGGGCATCTGCCACCTTGTTCTCTTTCCCTGGGTGGTAATGGATTGAGCAATCATAGTCTTTGATCAACTCTAACCATCTACATTGGCGCATGTTCAACTCTTTCTATGTGAATATATACATGAGGCTTTTGTGGTCCATATATATATTTCACACTTCTCCACAAAGAGATAATGCCACCAAATTTTCAAAGTGAAGATCACTGCAGCCAACTTGAGGTCATGTGTTGGATAGTTCTGTTCATGAAATTTCAATTTCCTTGAAGCATAGGCAATGAATTTGTCATTTTTCATCAACACACATCCCATACCCTTCATCGAACCATCACTAATTACCACAAAAATCTCTCCACTTGTAGGTAAAGTGAGAACGGGCGTAGTGATAAGCCTTTTCAACTCCTTGAAGCTTTATTCACATTCTCCACTCTAAGAAAAATTTACTCCCTTCCAAGTTAGCTCGGTAAGAGGGTTGGAAAATCATGAGAAATTTCTCACAAATCGTCGATAATATCCAGCTAACCCCAAGAAGCTACGGATATCCATTACTGATGTTGGCCTTAGCAATTCTTCAATTGCATCCGTTTTGGAGATATCCATAGATATCCCATTACATGTAATGATATAGCCCAAGAATGAGACCTACTTCAACCAGAACTCACACTTGCTGTACTTTTCATAGTGGTTCTCCTTCCTCAAGGTCTGTAGTTCAGTTCTTAGATGCTCCTCATGATCCTTCTTGGTTTTGGAGTATATCAGAATATAATCTATAAATAATACCACAAATTTGTTGAGGTTATCTCTAAATACTCTATCCATCAAGTCCGTGAATATTTCTGGAGAATTAGTGTGTCCAAAAGGCATTACTATGAATTCATAGTGCCCGTATCTTGTCCAAAAAAGTAGTCTTGGGGATATCTTCCTTCTTCACCCTTACTTGATAATATCCCAACCTCAAATCCACCTTGGATAAGTATTTTTCTCCATGAATCTGGCCGAACAAGTCATCAATTCGTGGGAGAGGATACTTGTTCTTTATCGTTATTTTGTTAAGTTTAGGATAATTGATGCAAAGGCGCATTGACCCTTCATTCTTCTTGACGAAGAGAACTGGTGCACCCTATGGTGAAGCACTTGGGCATATATAAACTTTATACAAATTCTCCTGTAGTTGTTTCTTTAGCTCTTCAAGCTCCACAACAACTATTATATATGGAGTCTTGGAAATTGGAAATGCCCCAGGTATAAGATCAATTATGAATTCAACATCTCTTCTAGGAGGAAGACCAGACAATTTCTCGAGAAAAACTTCAGTGAATTCCCTCAAAATAGGCATGTCTTCTAGGATGGTTACCTCCTCAATCATCTGATCCAGATACACATGCTCATAGGGTAGTAATATCCACACTTTAGATGATGGAGCTAAAGAAGTTTCATCTTCCTCCTTGCACTTATAAAGATTCAGGGGTCAATTCTCTTCATGGAGAGTGATTTCCCTCTCATGGAAATTTATGTTGGCTTTATATAAGGAAATCCAATCCATTCCAATAATTGCATCAAATTCAACTAGAGGGAGTATGAATAGGTTCACCGGGAAGTTTAATACACAAATTATAATAGGGTAGGAGTTATATTCATGGGGTGCAATGATTTCACCATTTGTCGTACTCAACGAAATATTCACTTCCATGATTTGTGGTGGTGCTGGGATTGTTCTACTAAACTTTTGAGATATAAAAGAATGTGTAAAACCTCAACCAAAAAGTAAATTCACTATTATTGAATGAATAACTAGTGTACCTATCACCACTTCGTTGTCGGGGTTCACTTTGGCGGTTGTGATGGCAAAAGCTCACCCTTGCTACCTTGGAGGTTGTTGGTTGCCTATGAAAACCCTTAGATTAGGGAACTGATTTTCAATATGACCTGGTTCTTTGTAGTTGTAAAAATGAACCACTCGTTGAAGTTCGAACGAAGCGTTTCTCTCCTCTATCACAGGTGCGGTACTTTCTTGCCAAAAGTTAATAGCCAGGTGCCCTTCTCTTCCACACCTAAATCATTTCCTCATCCCCTTTAGGCAGTTTATGGGGTGCTCCTTTCTACATCTTTGGAAAGTGGGGTGTTGGATCTTCTTAGAACCATTGGATTTCTCCATCGGACTGCTAGCATTGAAGTCCGCCTTACTCTACATATCCCCATGATACCCCTGAGATTCTCTGATCTCTATTTCTACCTTGAGGGAACATCGGACAATTTCCTCATAGCTGTCGAAGTCATAGATCACCAGCGCTTTCCGCATGCTAGGTTTCATCCCACCAAAGAAGCGGTCAACCTTGCATTCGGGGGTAATGACAAAGCTGGGGGCATATCGTGCAAGCCTTGTGATGTTTTCCTCGTACGATCCGACATATTCTTCATCTTTTTGCTTGAGGTCAAGGAAGTCCCTTTACATCTTAAGCCGGAGGGTGCGTGGAAAATATTTATCAAAAAACATCTTCTGGAAATCCTTCCATTCCAACGCCTCGATATCCTCCTCAGGATTCATATTTTT
Source organism: Viscum album (assembly GCA_963277665.1). Taxonomy (NCBI): domain Eukaryota; kingdom Viridiplantae; phylum Streptophyta; class Magnoliopsida; order Santalales; family Viscaceae; genus Viscum; species Viscum album. The sequence continues at coordinate 1,809,014,308 of OY728159.1, read as the reverse complement.
GATCAACATCCACTATTGATCAACTTCACCCTCCATAAGATAAGAAGCCAGGAGAATCTTACCTTTTTCAAAACATTAAAGGATGGAGAAGATCTTTTCAATGGAGTTGATCCATTGTCCAGCGATTGAGGGATCAGATGATCCATTAAAAGTAGGAGCCCTTTGTCTCATGAATCTCTTTATAGAAACTTTTTCTTTCTTATGAGGGGTTAAATGTTCCTCTTGACCCATGTTTCTATTCAAAGCTTGAGTTAGCTGAGATAGAAGTGTGAAAAAGTTTTCAATTCCCGCTCCCATTGGATTGAGCATCTCTTCAGTACAGTCATCACATTGATCTTCACATCGATTGTTCGCCCGAGTCCTCCTATTACCAGCCATTGGATGGAATAAAAGGAAATTTAGGGATAACACATAAAGGTTAATCGAAGGACAAAACTGATGACTTATAAATTACTTTTATTTCTTTAACATATGAATCTATTGGCTTCAGTCTATGTTATCCATGATCTACTTTCTAACATATATTCTTAGGGAATTTTTTCCCTTAATAATGGTTCATACAAAGCTTGTGAATTTACCAAAGAATATCGCCTGGGAGTGTTGTAACCAAGAGTGCAGCAAGGCCCATTGTCCTACACTAGTTCCCATTCGAGTCTAGCTCAAAGCAGTGTTTTTGGGTTTTACCCCTAGGATACATCTGTGCCAGAGCCTCCTCTACCTGCTTGTATCCAGACAGGGATGTATTTTCTTAATAAACCACTTAAACAATATTCACTAAAACATAGGGATGTTTTTATTATACTTATTCTTGTCTCTAAGGCTTTACTAGGGTTTTCTAATCCTAATCCCAAAATAACTGAACCTATCCTCTGATACCAACTATGACAACACTACTTTTTATTACACAATTAAACATAATTTATTACATAAACTTCACTTGATACAACATAAAATATCGATGGGTCTAGTGTATTTGGGGCTTATGATCATTACATAACAACTTAAAACATTAAATACAACATCTTTATTGAAAACTTCCTTTACATGACCACTAAATTCCCTCGTACTTATCATTGCATTGGATAACCTGAGGACATGCATAAGAAAAGGGTGAGCTATAAAGCCCAATAAGGGAATAATCATGGAATAACATGAGAAATAAAATACATGTTAGACAATGGGGATATCAATAGATCACAAGATAAGCATAAATATAAAGACATGATAATAATAACATTGTAATGTGGCAACAACACTTAACATGGAATTAGCATGAGCCAAGGCTCTTTGCCCATGGAGCATGAGTAAACCCTCATTGTAATTGAAGCATGAGTAAACCCTTGTTTCACTTGAATTATCATGATTAAACACCCATTTCACATGATATATCATGATACTATACTTTACCCAATGCATTGGAGTGCTATCAGGGCCCACCCTTCTTAAACATTTCATTTCATGCATAAGTGTGCCATATGGATCATAAAACATTGAATCATTCAACATAATATTTTATTGAACGATAAAAGAATGTGGAATACATACATGAAACTATTTAAACAATAATTAAATGTGTATAATAGTGAACACCCTTGATAGAGAAATGAGCATGGTATTCACTACACAAAGACCTTGGCTTGGAAAAGCGCGGTGCAATTTAGGTAGCATAATGACGTGACATAAGAACTCATAAAAATGGTTGATGAGAGAGAAAGGGGTGTCTCATCATATTTAAATGACATAGACAGTAAAGGGGTCATATAGATACATGTCCCAACAAATATAATGGAATTTAGATTCATGATACAAAATAATTGCTTGAATGTAAATAAGGAGAGAGAAATTCCTTTTAGAATTTCGGTATAGTAACATGTATACATGAGAGACATTTAATGAGAGATAAAGGGGTCTCACATCATTAAAACATAAAGTGGGAAGTACAGGGGAGGTGCGAAACCATACCCCAACATTTATAATTGAATTTAAAATGGCATAACAATTTAAATAATATTGGACAAAATTGAGAAAAGAAGAAAAACCCTTACTTGAAAGTGTGCCTCCAAAGGCTTGAGAGAGGCTTCTTGGGAGTATGGGGCCCCATGGGAGGATTCTAGAGAGAGGATGGAAGAGGTTAGACAAACTAAAAAGGCTTTGAGTGAGGAGGAAGTGAGAGCTTGGGTGGGTTTATATAGGAAAGGTGAGGGAAATATTTATTATTTAGGTTTGGGACACCTCACATTAAACTAATCCGAACCACAAACTAGCCCATGGTTTTTGCCTATGGTTTTTGGAAAAGGGAAGTGGAAAAAAATATTTTATAAAGTCAAAGTCCGAACTTCTTAAAATAATGGGGTTTTTTATGTGGAGGTGAGTCACACTCCCAAGGAAAACAATTTAAAAAGAAAAAATGTTTAATAAGTCTTGAGGGGTCCACTAAAGCTTTGTAAAATAAATCAAAAAAATACAAAATCACATTATTTTAATGGTAAAACAAATGTTGGACTAACATAATGTTTATAGTATCTTATTACATCACTATTAGGTCATTATGATGTCATAAAACACATTATATATTTAAATGGTATTTAATTTTTACCCAAAAATTTGACTGTCTTAGGAAATTATAAAAAATTAACTGTTGGATAATTTCAATGTCCTGATTCCAGAAATAATTTTTCATTTTATCTAAATAATTTTCTAAATATGTTAATTTTCACTTTTAAAATAAAAACAGACATTTATCGAAAATTCATGGGTTTTCACAAAAATGGCTTTCAAACCTTAATAAAAATTACAATTGCATTCATAAAATTATACAATAATTTATATTAAATAAAAATTAATTTAATAATAATAATAATATTTTATTAAAATAATATTTAATTTAAAAATACATTAATTTATCAAAATAGATTTCTTAGTTGAACATTAAATAAAATACTACTTGTGCTTTAAAAACTATTTACAAGGTAACAATAATAAAATGAAAGTATATTAAGTATTATAATAAAAAATAATGTACATAACCCTTGTACTAGGGAATTGTTACATAACCCCATATAACACCTGCATAATACCGAAGAGTAAGGTGTGCGATGATGACAAACTCTTGGGGTGGCTTGGGTAACATTTCTCAGGTGGTAATCTCTATCAACTTCCACTTCTCTCATTGGTGGTCCTGCTTGAGCTTAACATATTCAAGCTCGCCTTAGGATTGGTCAAGAGTGAAGCCAAAAGACACAACCTCCTTTCCAAGCTCTGAAAAATGGGATTCTTATGGGGAATGTTTACTGGATGAGGCCATCGCTTCCTTTTTCTGAGTAAATTGGATTTGTTAAATCCCTATATTTATACTAATCACATGATCACTGTTCAATGACTATATTAGCAATGGTCACAATTATTAACAGTATTTTAAAATACAAAAACACAAAACCAAAGAAGTTGACATTTTATATAAACATTTTACATAAAGATACATTTAATTAGATCAAGAGGGATTTCCATTAATGAAAGTTTGGGTCGTTAAAAATGTTCCAATCTTTGCCACAACAGAAGCAATCCAGAGGTAACTTCCCTTTGAATTTTCCTTTTCCCTTATAGAACATCTTGGAAATGGAGAAATAATTTATTTTTCCTCATTATATTCACCATTAATATGTTCTAAATTTTTTAGTTTTTCTATGGCTATGAACTCTATTTCTTTGGTCACTTGAGTCGTAATATATTTTGGTTTGACTCTTATTTCATATGCCACTAGTCTACTCAATAGATCATCCAGATAATGTTTAGAAAGATATATTTCCTCAATGACTGACACATTTTCATTGTATAGGGGTGTAATTCTTCTAAATATTTTCCTTACAATACCAATGACTTTGATTTCTTTACTTAGACCTCAAATTTCTCCAACCACTTCAGTAATTTGATTGAAGAAGGAGTCTTCATTCTCATTAGGATGTGTCTTCAGATCATCAAACCTATTGTGTAGGACTTTTAGTTTCACCTCCTTCACTTTTCTATCTCCTTCATAAATATTTTCAAGTTTATTCCACATGGACTTTGCTGAGGTACAACTCATCATTTTTAAATATATCTGATCAGAAATGGATGAGGTGATAGCATTATGTGATTTAGCATCTGCATCAAGAATTTTCCTATCTGCAGTAGTCATAGCTAGCCCTATTGGATTAGTAACTTGTATTCTTTGAACAGTAGAAAATATGACTTCCATTCCAGGAGATCTTAGATGAGATCTCATTATATTCTTCAAAATCTGAAAATTACTTCCATCAAAGTGGGGTACTCCCCTGACATTGGATGAATTCTTCATGACTGTATAAGATAGATAAAACACCATCAACTTGGATCTGATACCAATTGAAGGAACCCATAACACCCTGAGAGGGGAGGGGTGAATCAGTGTGTCAACGTTTTCTTTTTAATGTTTTGGATCTTATTATCACGTTGGTAGGAACTTGTTAAATCTATCAGTCAAATTAAAGCAAGGAGATGACACAAAACTTTTACTTGGTTCACCAAAAAGGGTTAAATCCAAGAAGTATACACTAATAGGGTGTTGGGTGTACCTAAATCCACTAATCTCCACCCATTGTGGAGTATAAGAGTTTGGTTATAGTCACTCAGTGTTAGGAACACTGTCCATACAAAAGTTCAAGATGGATCACCACTTCCTGAGGAACACTTTCATAAAATCTACCTAGCTCACTACTATGAGAGAAGTCTTACTCAGTTTCTCAAATTGAAGGTCGCTTCAATAGATTGGCATTGAAGTCTTTTTCACTGTCCAGCACGAGACACTTCTTGCATCAAAGACCTGAGTAGATGCTCACTATAAGCCCTGACCACTCAACATTGATACTCAAAACAGCCCTTCGCAAATCCCCTTAGCAAAGCACAACCCTTCAAAGAGCACACCACCTTTTAGAGAACAAACCTTCGCGAAGATCTCGGCCTCACAGAGCACAACCATTTGTGAATCTCTCTGCCTTACAGAGCACAACCCTTTATAGATATCACTTCCATGAAAATAAACCTACTTCCCAAAGCTCATAGAGCCAACGTGAAACACCCCATATTCGTGAATCTCACATGAATTAGAAGCATTATAATCATTTAAGACATTAAAAGTATCTTCACGAAGCTCAAGCTCACATAGAACAATCTGATTCATAGAGAACCCATTTCTTCATGAAGTAAAAGCGATTTCATATTTTATCTCTTTAAATTGTATGAAAAGAAGAGGGGTGGCCTCTTATTTATAGGACTGGTCAAATGTGAAGCTTCACTTATTCAGGAACGAAATATGGATCATCCAAAAACATCTTCGTGGAGTATCTCTTTCTTCAAAAATATAATTGTAATTGTAGAGTTCTCCATCAAAACCCTTTGCACCTCCGCAAAGCACCACCGAAAAGCACCATTAGCAATGAAAGTCTTGTAATAACATAGCACACCATCACAATCATTATGTCTTCCTAAAACAAACTTCTTGAATCCCATATCTGCAAAACACATGCCTTTTCCATATTTTCTGAAGGACTTCAAGAAAAACCACTTTTCAAAATGATTTCCACTCCCTAAATTTTGTACCCCAAAAAAATTAGTAAACATTGGGAAACAAAATCACCTTCAGATTTGCTTGTGGATTGAACTATATGATCCCTTTCCTTACAATCTCCCTGATCATCCATGAGAGGATTGACAACAAACAAAAACCATGCTCCTTTTTCAGCAAAGAACAACCTTTGTTCCAACACAAGGGGATATCTTTAATTAAGACCCAACCATTTCTTAAGTTATAAATAATTCCTAAAATATTTAATACTCAATTTAATAATATGCCTTATCATCAAATATCTGTATTGAGCAATGAATACATATTTATCAACATTTCCCCAATTAAGAAATTAACTTTCAAAGTGAACACTATATGTAAACAGTTTATAAACTTTAGGAAATAATAATATACACAGAAAATAATAATATTTAATATAACTTTAATTTACAATTAAAAAATCATAATTATGAGACTATTTCAAGAGAAAGTTAATAATCACAAAAGAAAATGAGATTGTAATAATAAGTTTTACCACTTGGTAATTTTTAATCCAAAACCCCTTAGATGAGATAGTTCAAAGTGAAACATAAAATACCAGGAAGTTTGAGTGAATCATGATATAAATGATAAAGGGGTAGTATATACACCACATTAAGGTGAATAGTTTCATAATAACAAATAAGTCTCTATGGAATGTAAATTGAGATGCAATCTATTACCTTACACTTCATTTTGGTTGAAAAATATTTAGAATAATGTATAATGGTTTTAAAAATATTATTAAATTATAACCAAACCATATTAATATTTATAATATCATATATTATTCCTTTATAATATCTTATCATATGTTTGTTAATAATCTCTCATTATTTTCATTGTTTCAGGTGTTAATTGCCTTGTTTTTTGAGTATGTTTTGACTTGTTATTATTTATTATTATTAATTAAGTCATGATTTAATAATATATAGAATTTAAATTATTATTTAAATAACATATATAACCAATATATATGTATTTATATTATTCCATAATATTTAGTGATAGGAAATGAAATACACCGTTCATGGAGACGATAGGTCGTACGTTTTCATGAACGTTGTTTTCAATTTCTTGTCGTATTGAAAGAAAGAAAATTAAATAATATATATATATATTATCATTTAAGTATAATTTTTATTTCATATATATAACATATTTTTATTAAACTAATTATAAATATGTTTAATGTAAAGTGTGAATGAATCAGATCTCTTCGTGAGGCGGTAGTTTACCGTACACATGAGCGATGTTATTGTATTCCCACAAAATGGAAATCACGAAGGTATGTGTTATATAATGATTATATAACCATAAATACAAGATAAATATAATATATATAATATATAAAATATAAATAAATAATTATTATTAACCTTTAAAGGTGGAAATGGAATAAATAGTGACATAGGTTTGTGAGGCGGTAGTCCGCCGAACACACAAACGATGATTGTGTAACCCATTTGATTGAAGTGAGTGACGTTTTAGGTTGTAACCTTATCATAAAAACATATAATTGTTTTTAATATTATTATTTTATTATATAATAATGTTATAATAATAATTTAAGGGTTTTTAGGATGAAACAAAACAAAAAACAATCATTGATGAACATTAACTCTTCCTTGGGTATCTCCATTTGGTTTTCAATTAAGGACTTCCTTGGTTGAATTTTCCCACAGTAATGATTCTAAGATGAGGGGAGGGATTTTTAGGAGTTATTTGGGTATTTATTGGTAACATATAATGTATTTATACATGTTAAGGTAGAAGGATAGGGTGAGGCCTTAAATAAGTGAGGGAGAGGACACACTCTTAGAATTTTGAAATGGAAGTCAGAAGAACCCATGATTTTTTTTAAAAAAAGGATTCCATAACATATAAAAATTATATAATAGAGGTTTAATGGTCTAAATATGACTATAAAATGGGTGGTAAAAGGTTTTGTGTCATTTTTACACCTTATATTTTAAGATTAACTACTAAGTTGACTCATTTTTACCCAAATTGTTGTAATTAATTTTAAATGTTTTCACTAATCACTTCGATCAAAAAATAAGTTAAGATTATTAGATAATATAAATTATTCAGAATCTAATTATGTAATATATTTTTATAAAATCAATTTACATTAGTGGATGAATTTAATTTAAAATTTATCTCATAGATGGGATGAGAAAACAAATTTTTTAGTGAAAATGTTCAAAATATTAAGTTTTTATATCTAAATTCAATATTAAATTTATTAAAATGACCTAAATTTGATTAATATATTTATAATTGGTATAATTTTATATTAAAAATAATTTAAAAAATAATTTAACATTATAATTTATTTAGATGAAAATTTGGTTTTCAATTAAAATTCAATATTTTTCACTATTCATTAAAAAATGAAACTTCTCAGAAAAATATAAAACATTCACCCTAAGCTGATTTTAAAATTCAGATTTAAAAACTGAAGTTTATTTTAGAAAATATAATTAAGAAATGTTTCAAAAAAAATTTTAAAACAAGTTTTCTATTAAAAGGTGGTAAAATTACCTTTTAAAAAATATTACTTTTTATGCGTAAAATTAGATTTGTTCTTATCTCATACCTATCAAATATACTGGATGAATGAAAAAAATATTGAATATATAATATATAAATTTCATTAATATCATCCACTAATAGAGGTTAATTTAATTTTTTATGATAAAATTATTGTGGGTGCATAAAAATAGTTTTTTATGAAAACATTTCTTTATATTCAATTGGTTTTTATTTTTATTTATAATAAATTAGTAAACAATGAATTCATTTTATATTTTTATAAACCATATATTTTCATAATTTAGTTAATCATATTCTTACATATCATTCCAACAGATAGGAGATGACTATCATATTAAATAATAATATTAATAATATATTATTGTTTGGTAAAACTTGGTATCTCATGTAATGCAAGATTTCAAAGGAATTTTTTATTGCATGTAAAAAACCTAAACTCGGTGTTCCATATAGATCAATCCAAACTTCATTTTGATTGTAACACAATCTAAGTTCAGTGTTTTATGTAATATATGCTATTAGAGAGATTGAATTTATCAAAATACAAATATATTATAAATCCTAGGAATGCTATATTCCCTTCTATGCTTGATGTTTCAGGTCAGATACACAATTGAATGTGATGTTTATATTTTATGATTTTGGGGTGTTACATTCTATCCAAAATAAATAAATTACATCCTCACAATTTAAACATGATATCACTATTCTAGGGTTTGACATTTACAAATACCATTGTTAAAAACCCACATCGTAAAAGAGTTAATAAATTATCCACATAATAAGATATAAAAGTATGTATTAAATCTAAATAGAATAACATATAACTAGGTTTATAAGTAGAAGAACATTTGTGCAAAGTGAAGTTCTGCATATGGAGGAAAAGTGTAAATATTTATAAATAGTTATTGAGTTCATTGATCATAAGGAAGCGAGTGATCACTGGAATGGTGAGGGGCACAAAACCATTAATCTATGATGATTTAAAAGACTACCAGTTTAATAAAAATGAAGGTATTAGGATATTTTTTTCAAGACCCTTTTTCTTAAAGTTGATTAATTATTTCTCTCTCTTTGAATATAGGGAGTCATACTTACTAGAAATGTATCTATTTCATAAGAGAAATTTAATCTTTTGTTGTGCTTCGATCAATTTCTAATTCATTCCTTACTCTAAGAAATGGATCCAAAAATAAAATTTTATTTCTGAGTACTAAAATTACCCTTTAGCAGATCATATGGTCTAAAAAAGGTAACAATATATTCCTTTTATCTTTACTAAAACCAAAATGGTTATAAAAATTTATCTAATTATACTTGAAGTTCAACTTAATCTATTCCAAAAATACTTAACCTTAATGAACATCCAAAAAATGTCTAACTAAATTTATAATAAAGGTTAATAAATAAATATTATATTCCATAGACAAAATAAAGTGACTCTTAATCGTCACATACCAAACATCTGAATACATTTATCATGTATTCTCTTATAACATGGTAATAAATTAAATTTCTATAAAACCAAACTGAAAAAATTAATGCTTCCTTATTCTTTTTGTAAAAAAGGTTATTGGATACATTCTTAAATCCAAAAGTGTTGTAACTCCATCCAGAATAAACCACTTTGTCAAATATTCATCAATCTGTTACAAGGTAGTAATTAATATCCACTTTACTTTTTCCATATCAATTATATATTTATCCCAACATTATTATATAAACATCAGGAACAAATTAAGAGTTATATTTCCCTCAATCATATTTATTCTAAGAAGTTCAGCTTGTCACCGAATCATTTTTATTGGTTATCGGTATTGTTAAACATGTTCTGTCTAATCTTTAATGAACTAGTTCAATAGTATAATCTTTAAATATTTAATGATTATCATACCATCACATCATTAATGAAATACTCAAATGAAATAATTCTTAGATAAAAACATGAAAAAATTAATCATTCCTCTTCGGTTGTATGAATAACATAAGCTTTACCTTAACACCTTAGCTTCTTCTGAGTCATATTCCCTTGACGATTGGGGAATTAATTTTCATAGTGGACCTTATACTTATAGTTGAACCATTTAAAATTGTAAAACTATTTATTTCTGTAACACCCCAAGCTTCCATGGTACACTTCCTTTTGAATAATACAGTAGTGTGTGTTGTACGCAACTTCGAGATTCTAACACGCCACGACCAATCAAAGTAGCCGTTATGAATAGTAATACCCACTTTTTGAAATTATATAAATTTTAACCCTAAAAATTGACTTCATTTTTGGATTCATAATATCGAATTTATCCTAGGGTAAAATTTTGGTACTTTTCAGATAAATTTTATATTTTGATGAATAGTGAAAATTACAAAATTTTAATTAATTTTTTTTAATCAAAATAATTAATAGTGATAAATTATGAATTTGAGTGGTTTTAAAGTATATTTAGAATATATTTTTACCCTTTAATAATATGTTGGCCATTGGACATAATTTCCCAATTAAACCGGACATAAAAAAGTGTCAATCTTTTGATAGTTATTATCTCTTAAAAACATGCTTTTTGTTTTAACAACAGGAATTAATTTTAATTTAATTTCTGAAAATTATGTGTTTTTAATTTGAAAAAATGTATTCCATATTTGGAATCAGGATTTCCATATTGTGTAAATAGTTAACTTTCATTTTTATACATTTTGAATAATTACTTCAGTAAATATTTTATTTACAATGGTTAAAGGGTAAATCCGGTAAATAAGGGTAAAAAAATAATATTATAATAATAATAAATTACCCTAAAACATGTCCTAAACTTATTGGTGGATACATTTCCGACCATGAGCATATTTGGGTCGATTTTGGTACCCCATATAGCCACTTGTAGGTGATAGGGACACTTTATATTAATTAAGTTAAAATAAATACAAAAATGACATAAGCATATATCTTTTAGCAAAACAAATTTTACATAGAGTTATATATGTTGGATTTTTGACTATAAATATTCATTAGAAATCGAAAAAGATTTCCTACATAAGTTTATTTTATTTATAATTTTTAGACATTTAATAATTAATATTATTTATGACACAATAATGATGCAGTATTTTCCTTATTAATGAAAGAATCAAATAATTGGTATTAAAAATATTAAAATTAATATAATTGGAAAATTTTGATGACATCCATGAATTTTATTGCTTAATATGACATTATAGGATTTCTTAAATGAATTTTTTTCGAATTAATAAAGTTTTTAAGACTTTAACAAAAATCAATTATTGAATAGTGTCAAAATTGACATAAAAGAGTTTTTAAAACAAATATTATATTATTAATTTATATTGAATTCCTAAAAATCAAAGGTTTGGTCAAGAGACTTATATCATGATAGGTTTATCATTAATGGACCACTTGTGGGTTTCTTGGAGGTATATAGTATGTTTATTAACTATATAATATAAAAATACAAAGTGACATGGTAAGTGTCAAACTAATTAACTAAGAGTTAAAACTAAAATATAAGTTTAATATAATGACCCAAACCTGTATAAATTATATTGTTTTAATGGTTTTATACCCATACCCACCTTAAAATTTAAATAATTCACTTTGGATCCATTATAAACAGAATATGAATTTATTATAAAATAATATTTCTAGCTTTTCCTAAGGTGCCCCTCCTCCCCCTTATAAAAGGACACCACTTATAAATAATTATTCACACCTTAAAAGCCTTTTGGTTCACCAAACCCTGCCCAAATACTATCTCAAATTACCTCACTTCAACCTAGAGGCCTTATTTTGATCAAAAAGCCAACCTATGGAGCTCTTTTGATCAAATCCAAAGGAATAACCTGAAGAAGAGGTAATGTTTTCACCACCCTTTTTCAAGTTCATTTCTTTTTCAACTTCTTCTTTCTTTGTTATTCCCATTCTAAAATAATAAATCCATTATCTAATATATACTATGATATTATTATCAATATGGTACAACCATATTCATTATTCTATCCATCCTTTGAATGACATGTCACCATACGTGCGTACGTACGGCTTACCATCTCCACGTCGTGGTGTAATTGTTATTCAATATGTTATTATTTGGATGGGTATAATAATGATTTTTAATTCATTTAAATAATAAATATAACATGATAATGATTCTTTATTCATGATATAATATCCAATTATATATTATTTTAATATCAAAAGAGTGATATTGTCGCTCGTCCGTACGTACGGACTACCATCTCCACGAACATGATGAGATTCATTCCCCATCGTATCCATTCAAGTCTAATTATCATTTAATGATTAAAAATAATGTTTAAGGACTTTATATAATTTTGGATATGAATAAGATACAACCTATCCATAACAAACACGACTTACGTAACAAAACATATAAAAGAAAACGAGTAAGTCAACACCTGAAACAACGATAATACTAAGATATTATTAACAAATCAATGTTAAAATATCATATATGATATCATATTAATGTTTATGATTCTTTAATAATTTAATAACAATTATTTCACCATTATACAGGAGGTTAAACTACCCTCAACCAAGGAAAAGTACAAGGTAAGGGTTTAATTCACAATCTCTTCATTATCTGAGGTTGTTTATACGTAATTATCTACTGGGATCTCTTTATCATCCACATCCATATTTCTCAAAAATGTACTTAAAAATATTCTTTCTATTTTATATAATATGAGTTAAATTCATTTATACCCTTTTTTGACTTTTTATAAGAGTTTTATAAAGGAATATTTCCATCTTTTTCCGAACAAGGTCTATTTAACCTTTTCGACAGAATTTAGGTAAGAATGTTTTTTTAAACTTATACGACGGATGAGGCTATTTTCCGCCATTATAGCGTCATCAAAGCTTCCCTTACAAGCTTATAAGAATATTTTCAAAGTAAATGTTTTATTTAATAATTATGGGACTTTTAAATGATTTCAAAAAAGAGATATTTCTCTCAAATAGTTTTGATTTCATCTTTGTCAACATCCTTTGATGAATTTTAAGCTTATTTGAAGTTTATTTATTATGATACAAAACTTCCCTATTGAATTGATGTTTTTGTGATATGTTTGACTGTGGATGTGTTATTTTTATACCATTCATGGTTTATGAATATGTATTGAAATTTTGTATGCTAGTTTTAATACGAATGTTTATGTTATGTTTAAACCTGGTCATATGAGGAATGCATTGGACTTAATAAGTGACGGGTGGATCCCGCTATAGCTCCTCGATGCATTGGTAGGTCTCATGAGACAAACTAGTGTCTTGGCATGAGGCCTTGACAAAATCTTATTTGTATTCTTGGCATGAGTCCTCGGCAACATGGTTATGATAGTCTGGCATTATTCATTCCATCATTATGAAAGTGGTTATTGATATTTCATGTGATTATTCGACTAGTAGAATATCCATGTGAATGAGTAAATGGAATTATTTCATTTTATCTTTGCCATATTATGCCGATGTTCAAATTTTAAAGGCTTTTGTTTTAGTTATTCATTTCCTTAAAAGTTTATGCTTATTTAAGAAAGTTTCCGCTATATTGTTATCCTTACTGGGCGTTTGAGATCACCCCTTTCTATGTTTTATTTTTCCCAAGATGTGAAGAAGTATTTTATGAATGACCTGCAGGGATAGTATGAGGGGATAAGAGTGTGGAATATGGAGACTATATTGTTGAAGTTTTTATTTTATGATGTAATATAAACTTTATGAATGTATCTAGTTATTCCAAGGCTACTAAACTAATCGGTCTTTCGAGACTTGATCTTTATTTTGATCATGACAATGTTATGTAATAATGACGAACTCTGGGTAACTGGGGTCGGGGCGTTACAGTTGGTATCATAGGAAGTTTAGTACAGACCTTGGAAGATAGATTTAGATAAACTCTGATTAGAACATATAGACCTAAGATGGATTTGGAGTATTAGTATAGAAGAACTTCCTAGAATTTTGGTATTGTAGAGATTTTGTGAGTTTTCTGAGAAATACATCCCTATCTGGATACGAGCAGGTAGAGGTGGCTCTGGCACAGATGTACCTAGGGGTAAAACCCAAAAACACCGCTTTGAGCTAGACTCTAATGGGTACTGGTGCACGACAATGGGCCTTGCTGCAGTCTTGGTTACGACAATCCCAGGGGATATGCTTAGGATAATTCTCATTTTCTTTATGAACCATTATGAAGGGTTTATGACTATATAATTCCTCAAAGAAAATTTTTTTCTTTATGATTATGGATTATATCCATAAACTGTTCAATTTATGTTAAGTGTTTTACAAGTATGGAATTATATATTTTGATTCATAAACTAATCTAGTTTATGCCATTGTTTAGAAATGGTGCCTAGTGTAAGAAATGGAAACCATATCAATGCACGCACTCCATGTAGGGATTTCTCTCCTGCTCAAGATAATTATAGTGGAGCTGGTGATGTAACTGATGCTGAGCAGCTTATCACCATACTGGGACAACTCACTCAGGTTATGAATAATTACCTTACTCGTATGGAGCACCCTGATCCACAGTGTGGAGGATCAACGTTATATTGCTTCATGAGGCAAAAAACACCAACATTTAATGGGAGTACAAATCCATTGGTGGCTGAGCAATGGATAAGTTCCCTAGAGAAAATATTTCAGGCTTTGGGGATTAGTGAAAGGGAAAAAGTTATCATGGCAGTTTACCACCTCACTGGATATGCTGATCAATTGTGGTCATTGATTCAAAACACGAAGGAAGATGATTAAGTATCATATATGGAATGGAGGGAGTTCAAAGATATATTTTTAGAAAAATACTTTCCTCGTGACCATCGAGCATATATTGAAAGGCAATTTCTGAGTCTGATGCAAAAGGAGGATGAGAATGTCGCAAAGTATGAGGATAACTTTACAAGTTTAGCCAAGGTATGCTGGAGATTATATACATAACCCAAGAAGTAAGATTGATTGTTTCTTTGATGGATTAAAACCATTTCTCTGTTGAGCATTAGTCTCACAATCCTTCTCGTCGTATGAAGACATTGTCTCATGTGATATCAAGACAGAAAAGTAATTCTCTAAGTCTTATGACTTTAAAGCAAAGCAAGAGAAGAAGAGATCTGCTGATCAATCTGGGAATGGATATAAGGGGAAGAAGGGAAATGTTTAATATCCATCTTGTAGTAAATGTGGGAAGAAACACCCTGGTACTTGCTTAAAAGGAATGAGAATCTGTTACAAGTGTGGTGAAAAAGGACACCAAGATCGTGATTGCAAGGGGAAGAAGGAAGCTACCAATGTCCAATGCTACAATTGCAGGGAGATGGGACATTATGCAAATGAATGTCCTAAGCGTCAGGGGAACTTGCCTTAGAAAAGGGAAAGGGATCAAGGCCAAGCTTATGCTATCACTACTGCTGAGGTAAAAGCTCTGAAATATGTGGTGGCAGGTAATTTAATGGTTTCCTCAAGTTTAGAAAATGATTTATTTGATTCTAGATCATCACATTGTTTCATATCTTCCCAGTTTTCTAAGAAAATTAGATATTTCAAATTTTATTTAACAAAGGAGTTGTCAGTTAAAACTCCAAAGGGAAGTATCATTGCAACAAAGTTTTGTGAATTAGTCCCCATTAGAGCACATAAATTTTATTTATACTCTGATCTCATTGTCATACCTATGATTGAGTTTGATATAATCCTCGGTATGGATTGTATTTTAGACCATGATGCGAAGATTTTTTATAAGAAGGAGGTTACGATTTTTGATGATGATGATAATGAACACCTTATCTTTAGAGAAGAATCATCACCACCTAATTCTTATCTAGATCCACCCCCGGTAGCTCAACTAAATTCAATTATCGGGGAGGAAGAGAATGAAATAACTATGGGTGAGTAAAGGAATGTTCAAATAGAGGATGTACCTATTGTGATAGAATATGTATATTTGTTTCCGGAAGATTTACCTGGACATCCTCCAGAATGAGAAGTTGAGTTTTCCATTGATTTAATTCCAGGATCAAATCCTATATCGAAGACACCTTATAGAATGGACACTTTAAAATTAGTGGAACTAAAGAAACAACTAGAGGAATTGAGTAATAAGGGATTTATTCGCCCTAGTGTTTCTCCATGGGGATCCCCTGTTCTTTTTGTTAAAAAGAAAGATGGATCTATGAGGTTATGTATTGACTACAGGGAGATCAATGCTATAAAAATAAAGAACAAGTATCCCATACCTCGCATTGATGATTTATTTAACCAAATGCATGGAACTCAATACTTTTCAAAGATTGACCTTCAATTTGGATACCATCAATTGTGTGTGAAGAAGGAAGACATTACAAAGACAACATTTCGAACCAGGTACGGGCATTAAGAGTTTACAGTAATGCCTTTTGGATTGAGTAATTCACCCTCTGTATTCATGGACCTGATGAATAGAGTTTTTAAGGAATATCTCGATGATTTTGTGGTGGTATTTATTGATGATATCTTGGTATACTCCAAAAGCTACGAAGATCATGAAAATCACTTGCACATTATCCTAAAGACTCTAAGAAGACATGAATTATATGGGAAGTTTAGCAAGTGTGAATTCTGGCTTCATGTGATTTCTTTTCTTGTCCATATTGTCTCTAAATATGTAATCTCTGTTGATCCTTCTAAGACCAAGGTAATCCAATAATGGACTGCACCGACGAGTATAACTGAGGTACATAGTTTTATTGGTTTAGCAGGTTATTATCGACATTTCATACAGAATTTTTTCTGGTTGGCTAACCCATTAACAAAGATCACACATAAAGGGGTTAAATTTATTTGGAAAAAAAGAGTGTGAATAATGTTTTGAAGAACTGAAGAGAATATTAGTCAATGCTCCTATATTGACTCTACCATCGGGGAATGATGGGTTCGTTATTTATAGTGATGCATCAAAGAAAGGACTTAGCTGTGTCCTTATGCAGAATGATAGGGTTATTGCCTACACATCACAACAGTTGAAAATTCATGAAAAAAACTTTCCTACTCATGATCTTGAGTTAGCAACTGTGATCTTTAATTTGAATATATGGAGACACTACCTCTATAGTGAAAAAGTTGAGATTTATACTGATCACAAGAGTTTAAAGTATATTTTCACACAAAAATAACTCAACATGAGGCAAATTTGATGAATTGAACTACTCGAGGATTATGATTACACGATACACTACCACCCGGGGAAGGAAAACAAGGTGGCAGATGCTTTGAGTAGAAAAGAACATGGAGTTTTGAATAATATGATAATTGAAAGGGATCCAATTTTCATGGATCTAGTGAAGATGGACATGGGAATAACCATGGAAGGTGAAACATCAATTCTTTTTCAAATGGTTGCAAACCATATTTACTAGAAAGTATTAAGAGTTCTCAGACCGATGATGAAGAATTTCAAAAGAAGATTAAAGATGTGAATGATGGGAGATTGAGAGAATTTGTGTATAAAGATGGAATTTTGAAATTTGGGAAGAGACGTTGTGTTCCCGATATACCTAATCTAAAAAGGGAATTACTGGACGATGCTCATAATTCCAGTTTCTCTATACACCCTGGGATCACCAAAATGTATAGAGATTTGAAGGAACATTTTTTGTAGGATAAAATGAAGAGAGAGATTGCTGATTTTGTGTCAAGATGTATGGTTTTTCAACAAGTGAAAGCTGGAAGGCAATAGCCTGGTGGAGTATTGCCACCTCTTCCCATACCTGAGTGGAAATGGGATAATATTATGATGGACTTCGTCATGGGGATACCAAAGACTCTTAGAAGAAACGATGAAATATGGGTCATTATCGGTCGTCTTACCAAGTCAACACATTTTCTTGTTATAAGAGAATATTTACCACTTGAACATCTAACAAGACTATATATTAATGAAGTTGTGAGACTTTATGGAGAACCCCTATTGATTGTTTTGGATCTAGATCCCCATTTTACTTCGAGATTCTGGAAAAGTCTTCAGAAGGCCTTGGATACTGAACTTCCTTTGAGCACTGCTTACCACCCTCAAACAAATGGACAATCGGAACAGACTATTAAAACCTTAGAAGACATGTTAAGACCTTTCTCACTTGACTTTCAGGGTATATGGGATCAATATTTACCTATGGTAGAATTTTCCTATAACAATAGCTTCCAATCAAGTATTCAGATTGCACCATATGAAGTGTTATACAGAAAGAGATGTCGCACACCAACCTATTGGGATGACATTGGTCAAAGAAAACTTTTAGGCCTAGAACTGGTGGAGGAAATGATGGAAAATGTGAAGGTAATTCAAAAACACATCAAAGTAGCTCGAAGTAGGCATAAGAGCTATGCTAACAACCGAAGGAAGGATTTGGAATTTCAGGTAGGAGATTATGTTTTCTTGAAAGTATCTCCATGGAAGGGAGTTATACGTTTCGGTAAGAAGGGTAAATTGAGTCCCAGGTACATTGGACCTTTTGAAATTCTAGAACAAATTGCGGATGTAGCTTACCGTTTGGCAATGCTGCCAAATCTCTCCAAAGTTCACGATGTGTTCCACGTATCACTGTTGAGAAAATACATGCCTGAATCAATGCATGTACTCACCTATGAGGAATTAGAACTGGAAACCAATCTCTCTTATTATGAAGAGCCCATCATGATTCTTGATATGATAGAACAAGTGCTGAGAAACCTGACAACTCATCTGGTAAAAGTTTTATGGAGAAACCATAAGATGGAAGAGGCAATGTGGGAACCCAAGGAAAATATGATGAAGAACCACCCAAGTCTTTTCACGCGGTAGTATTCTAGAAATTTCTAGGACAAAATTATTTGAATGAGGGGAGAATATAACACCCCAAGCTTCCACATTATTCTTCCCTTTGAATAATACAATAGCGTGTGTTGTACGTAACTGCAAGATTCTAACACGCCGCGACCAATCAAAGTAGCCGTTATGAATAGTAATAACCACTTTTTGAAATTTTATCTCTCAAAATTGACTTCATTTTTGGATTCATAATATCTAATTTATCCTAGGGTGAAATTTTGGTAATTTTCAGATAACTTTTATATTTTGATGAATAGTGAAAATTGCTAAATTTTAATTAAAAACAACTTTTTTAATAAAAATAATTAATAGTGATAAATTATGAATTTGAGTAGTTTTAAAGTATATTTAGAATATATATTTACCATTTAATACAATTTTGGTCATTGAACATAATTTCACAATTAAACCAGACATAAACAAGTGTCAATCTTTAGATGGTTTTTATCTCTTAAAAACACGCTTTTTGTTTTAACAATGGGAATTAATTTTAAATTAATTTTTTCTACTTATGTGTTTTGAATTTGAAAAAATGGATTCCATATTTGGAATCAGGATGTCTAAATTTTTTAAATAGCTAACTTTCATTTTTAGATATTTTGAAGAATTACTTCGGTAAATATTTTATTTACCATGGTTAAAGGGTAAATCTGGTAAATAAGGGTAAAAAAATAATATTATAATAATAATAAATTTCCCTAAAACGTTTCCTAAACATATTGGTGGATACATTTCCAACCATGGGCATCTTTGGGTCGATTTTGGGACCCCATGGAGCCACTTGTGGGTGATAGGGACACTTTATATTAATTAAGTTAAAATAAATACAAAAATGACATAAGCATATATCTTTTAGAATTTTTTTTACATAGGGTTATATATGTTGGATTTTAGACTATAAATATTAATTAGAAAGATAAAATAATTTACTACATAATGGTATTTTATTTATATTTTTTAGACATTTAATAATTGATATTATTTATGACACAATAATGATACAATATTTTCCTTATTAATGAAAGAATCAAATAATTGGTATTATAAATGTTAAAATTAATATAATTGGAAAGTTTTTATGTCATACATGAATTTTATTGCTGAATATGACATTATAGGATTTATTAAATGATTTTTTTTGAATTAATAAAGTTTTAAGACTTTAACAAAAATCAATTATTAAATAGTGTCAAAATTGACATAAAAGAGTTTTTAAAACAAAAATTATATTATTAATTTATATTCAATTCTTAAAAATCTAAGGTTGGGCAAAGAGACTTATATCATGATAGGTGTATTATTATTGGACCACTTGGGGGTCTATTGGAGGTATATAGTAAGTTTATTAGCTATATAATATAAAAATACAAAGTGACATGGTAAGTGTCAAACTAATTAACTAAGAGTTAAAACTAAAAGATAAGGTTAATATAATGACCCAAAAATATCTAAATTCTATTGGTTGAGTGGTTTTCGACCCATCCCAACCTTAAACTTTAAATAATCCACTTTGGATCCATTATAAACCGAATATGAATTTATTATAAAATAATATTTCTAGATTTTCCTAAGGCGCCCCTCCTCCCCTTATAAAAAGACACCACTTCTAACCAATTATTCACACCTTAAAAGCCTTTTGGTTCGTCCAAACCCAACCAAAATACTCTCTAAACTTCCCTATATTCAACCTAGAGGCCTTAGTTTGATCAGAAATCCAACCTAAGGATCCCTTTTGATCAAATCAAAAGGAAGAACCCGAAGAAGAGGTAATGTTTTCACCACCCTTTTTCAAGTTCATTTCCTCTTCAACTTCTTCTTTCTTTGTTATTACCATTCTAAAATAATAACTCCAGTATCTCCTATGTAATATGTTATTATTATAAATATGGTACAACCATATTCAGTGTTCTATCTATCCTTTGAATGACATGCCACCATACGTGCGTACGTACGGCTTACCATCTCCACATCGTGGTGTAATTGTTATTCAATATGTTATTATTTGGATGGGTATAATAATGATGTGTAATTCATGTAAATAAAAAATATAACATGATAATGATTCTATATGTATGATATACTATCCAATTATATATTATTTTAATATCAAAATAGGGATATTGTCTCTCATGCATACCTACTGACTACCGTCTCCACGAACGTGATGAGATTCATTCCCCATCGTATCCATTCAAGTATCATTCTCATTTAATGATTAAAAATACTGTTTAAGGACATGATATCATTATAGATATGAATAAGATACAACATATCCATAACAAACATGACTTACATAACAAAACATATAAAAGAAAACGATTAAGTTAACACCCGAAACAACGATAATACTAAGATATTATTAACAAATCAATATTAAAAGATCATATATGATATCATATTAATGTTTATGATTCTTTTATAATTTAATAAAAAATATTTCACCATTATACAGAAGTTTAACCAACCCTAAACCAAGGAAAAGTACAAGGTAAGGGTTTATTTCACAATTTCTTCATTATCCGAGGTTGTTTATATGTAATTATCTATTAGGACCTCTTTATCATCCACATCCATGTTTCTCAAAAATGTATTTCAAAACATTCTTGATATTTTACAAAATATGGGTTAAAGTCATTTATACCCTTGTTTGACATTTTATAAGAGGTTTATAAAGGAATCTTTCCGTCGTTTTCCAAACAAGGCCCTTTTAACCTTTTCGACAGAATTAAGGTAAGAATGTTTTTTAACTTATACGGCGGATGTGGCTATTTTCCACCATTATAAAGCCGTCGAAGCTTCCCTTAAAATATTATAAGAATATTTTCAAAGTAAATGTTTTATTTAATAATTATGGGACTTTTAAATTATTTCAAAAAAAGAGATATTTCTCTCAAATAGTTTTGATTTCATCTATGTCAACATCCTTTGATGAATTTTAAGCTTATTTGAAGTTTATTATGATACAAAAATTCCATATTGTATTGATGGTTTTGTGATATTTTTGACTGTGGATGTGTTATTTTTATACCATTCATGGTTTATGAAGAAGTATTGACATTTCGTATGCTAGTTTTAATACCAATGTTTTTGTTATGTTTAAACCTGTTCATATGAGGAATGCATTGGACTTAATAAGTGATAGGTGGAGCTCGCTATAGCTCCTCGATGCATCGGTAGGTCTCATGAGACCAACTAATGTCTTGGCATGGGGCCTTGACAAAATATTATTTGTAGTCTTGGCAGGAGGCCTTGGCTATGTGGTTATGATATTATGGCATTATGCATTCCATCATTATGAAAGTGGTTATTGATATTTCTTGTGATTATTCGACTAGTAGAATATCCATGTGAATGAGTAAATGGAATTATTTAATTTTATCATTGCAATATTATGCTTATGTTCAAGGTTAAAAGGATTTTTTTTAGTTATTCATTGCCTTAAATGTTTATGCTTATTTAAGAAAGTTTCCACTATATTGTTATCCTTATTGGGCATTTGAGCTCACCCCTTTATATGTTTTATTTTTCCCAGGATGTGAAGAAGTATTTTATGAATGACCTACAGGGATAGTATGAGGGGATAAGAGTGTGAACTATGGATAATATAATGTTGTAGTTTTCATTTTATGATGTAATATAAACATTATGAATGTATCTAGTTATTCCAAGGATACTAAACTAATCGTTATTTTGAGACTTGATATTTCTTGTGATCATTCCAATTTTATGTAATAATGCACTGACTCTGGGTAACTGGGGTTGATACGTTACAATTTCCCTTGAAATAATAACCATTATGACAATTTCTCCACTATTGAAGAAATATCCTTTTCCTCTTAATCATATACAAAGGTGTTTCCATCTACAAATATCACATATGAAAAAAAACCTTCTTTCCCTTATTCCATTTATCCGTCTTTTCCTCTACAGTTCTCTTATTCTCTGGCTTCCCTTTAAATCAATAAGACTTGGAGAAAAATTTCTATGTATTTTTAGAATATGATACTATGTTCCAATATGATGAGAATGTTTTAGAGAATACTTCTCTTCAATATATTAGCTTAAAATGATCAAATAAATGACCATTCTTATTATTTGGATTATGTAAATTGATGTGGTTCCCATTCCTTTTATTAGGTTCCATTAAAAAAATGGAATATTCTAGGTTAGCTTATAAAATAATGGATTATAAGTCATAATTTATAATTATAAATATGGTGTAAAACTTATCATAAATTTAAATTTTTGCATTATTAATCATATAATCATAATCTAAGTTTCTTAAGAACATTATTATACACTTATCCACAATGTTTATTATAGGTTTATGTTATCTAATCTATTTTTTTTCAAAATTTTAGTTCCCAAGGATTCTAATAAAATTTATTTTATACCAACTGTAATGACCCTGACCCAGTAGCCTAGAACTGGTGCCTTACTTAATTACATTATTGTGATTACAAGGAATCAAATCCTAAATGACCAATCAGTTTAGCAGTTTTAGAGAACCAGATATATACAAGATACACTCTTTACATTGGGAAAATAAAAAAATAAGGGTGAGCCCAAATTCTCAATAAGGGTTATGCTCAGCAGAGGGTGCCATAAATCAAAAATGAATAATCAATATGGTAAGGTAAATAACTTAATAGACATTAAATTTAAATAAATAGATAAATAATAATCAATATGGAAAGGTAAATAACTGAACACACCCTCTATTTAATTAATAAGCTAAGAATGAAATGCATCCATAGATTTTTTCATAGTGAAAATATCATGGATAATAAAAAATAAATTATGAATGTAGTCAATGCTTAACTATTAGACTTCATATTTCTTAGAAACATGAAACCTTTACCGACAAGATATATTATCAGGATAGTTAAAAACTATTGGGTAAAAACCCAATTTATTTGGTCGAATGATTCATCACATGAGACTACCTATGCATCGAGGGGAAATCATTAACCGAGACCCGCCCATGTATTTAGGTCCAAATCATTCCTCAAATATTGAATAATTTATTTAATAATGTGACTTATTAAAAAATATTTGTGTTGAGTAAATAATATGGATTTATCAATATCTCCCCAATTAATCAAATAACTATCAAAGTGAAAACCATATATAAAAATGGTACATGGTTTAGGAAATAATAATATCCATAAAAAATTAATATTTATATTTAATATAAATTTAATTTCAAATAAAAAATCATCATAAATAATTGATTGTTTTAATAAAAAGTTAACAATCACAAAAGAAAGTGAGATTGCACAGATATCTTTTACCACTTGGTAAATTTCAAGTCAAAATCCCTTAGAAGAGATAATTTAATTTGAAACTTAAAATACCATGAATTATGAGTGACTAATGATATTAAATGGAAAACTTGTAGTATATACACCATAGTAAAGTGAATTGGTGCATAATAACCAATATATCTCAATGGAATGTAAATTTAGAAAAAACCCATCACCTTACACTTATTTATGGTTGAATAATATTTAACCTCATGTATAATGGTTTTAATAATTCTATTAACTTATAAAAGATCCTTATTAATATTTATAAATCTTTTATGACATCTTATCACCTTTTTGTTAATAATATCTTATTATTTTTATTGTTTCAGGTGTTAATTAGCATGTTTTTAGTATGTTTTGACCAGTTATTGTTTGTTCCTCTTACTTCGATCATGATTTAATAATATAAATATTTTAAAACATTATATAAATGTAATATATAAACATTATATATGTATTTATATTATTCCATAATATTTAGTGATAGGAAATGAAGTACACCATTCATGAAGATGGTATGCCATATATACGCATGAATGATGTTTTCATTTTCATGTCGTATTGTAAGAAAGAAAATTAAATTATATATATATTATAATTTAAGTATATTTTTTATGTAATATTAATCATATATGTTTATTAAACCCATCTTTAATACATTCCATGTAAAGTGTGAACGAATCATGTCGCTTCATGAGGCGGTAGTCCACTGTATAAACAAGCAATGTTATCGTATTCCCATAAAATTAAAATCATGAAGGTATGTGTTATATAATGATTATACAAGCATGAAGAAATAAAAAATATCATATATATATATATATATATAACATATATAATATAAATACATTATTATTACCAACCTTGAAAGGTGGTAATGAAAGAACGAACGACATTGGTTCACAATGTGATAGTTCACCGTACGCACGAATGGTGATTATATCACCCATTTGATTGAAGTGTGTGGAGTTTTAGGTTTTAAACTTAACATAAAAATATATATTTATGTGGAAGATAATTATGTTATTATATAATCATGGTATAATAACCATTTATCCAGTTTGAAGAAGAAATCAAACAAAAACATTCATTGATGAAGGTTACGTCTTCTTCATGTATATCCTTTTGGTTTTCACCAAAGACCTTCCTTGGTTGAATGTATGCCAAAATTAAGGATTATTAGATTATTTTAGAAAATTTTAGGAGTGATTTTGTCTGGTATTGGTTAAACCTAAGGTCTTGAGAGGTGTCAAGGGAGGAGTAGAGGGGGAGGCCTTTTATAAGTGGGGGAGAGGATGTACTTGTCATTTTTGAAAATAATTTTGGTGAACTCACTTTTTTACCTAAAAGAGGATTCCATAACACACCTAATTCTATTGGTTAAATGGTTTAGCCATGGATAGAAAATGGGTTTTGGATAGGTTTTGGGTCATTCTTACACTTTATCTATTAACATTCACCACTAAGTACCCTCATTTTTACCTTAATCGATGTAATTAATTTTAACTATTTTCACTAATAACATTGGTAAAAATGAAGTTTAACTTATTATATAATATAAAATATTATTATTTCAATTATGGAATAATTTTTTTCAAATTTAATTAAAATAAGTTGTAGAATTTATTATAAAATTAATCCTGCAGACAGGACGAGAAAACATGTTTTTAAAGTTAAAATGGTCAAAAGTTTACTAAGTTTTTATATCTGAATTCAATATAAAATTTATTAAAATAACATAAAATGTATTAATAGATATATAATTGATCTAATTTTACTTTAAAACAAATTTAAAATTATAAGATCATGGGTTTTTGGAATGGGTCAAAATCCGGACCATGTTTGAGTTTTTGACTTGTTTCTGAGAAAAATGGAGAAACTGGGCAATTTCTGAAAAAATTCCAGATTACACGCTGTGTACCTTCAGTGAAAACTATTTACTATTGAACATGTTTTAAGGACATACATGGAGTTTAGGCCTGTTGGCCAGGTAGAAAGATTTTAGAAAGTACACGCCGTGTACCATCTGTATATATCGTGTAGAGGGGTCGTGTTTGGGGATATACATGGCGTGTTAGGGATGTTAGCCAGGTAGAGAAGTACTCGCTATGTACCCCTAGGTACATGCCATGTAGTCATGTCGGTAGGTCCTTAGAAAAATATCATCCATCACAGGAACAATAAAATGATACACACGACGTGTAGTTCTAAGTACACGCCCTATAGTTTTTTTCATTAAAATGGGTAGTAGCCTCGTTTTGAGGTAGGGGATAGTGGGTTTCATCTGTGAGATGCAAATATCCACCTGGGACTTCAATTACTTCCCATTTCTTTGTCTAAAGTTGGATTCAAACACCGTTTGATCCATTGGAACCCCCTCGATAAGGCCTTGATTGCTCTTGATATGTTCTTCCTGATTTTTGTTCTAAACTAATTTATATTTGTTTGAGAGGTTTTGATTATTTTGTATATATACCATGTTTTAGACCTAATTGGAGGCTGTTATTGGAGGAGTATCATCGTACTAGTACGAGGTAGGTGGTTCATACCTTCTTTTACGTTTTCACAGACTTTTGGGTGACGCGGCCTTTGGTGCGTATTTGGGTATTTTGAGAGAGACCCTACTTTATCTGCTATTTCATATTAAAATGCTTATTAGACTTACGAGATGACTTGGGTATACCCTTTTACCTGTTTTTGTTGAGTGGGGTTGGATGAGGGGTCATTTCTTAATTGGGGCATTTTGGCCGGGTATGCCAAAATACGTTAAAATGAATTTTTTTGATTAAACTACTGAGTTCAATTTGTTAAGTGATGATATGCATTATTAGAGGCTTCCAAGACCTTGGTATTGGTATGGGACATCACATAGCTAGTGAAATTAAACTGTTTAGTTTGTTTTCCATGTTTAAAGTATTTATTTTAATTATATATATGTGATGTGTGATATTGCATATGGTGGAACCTTCGGGTTGTGTTGGGCATGGATTGGGTATTGTTAAGTGATGATGATCACATGTTGGGATTTAACGAGTTATATTGTTTGGTTATAACCATGGGATTGGGCATCATGGACATCAGATTGAGGAAGTCTGACTATCAGGTTAGGAATAGCCCATGTTATTAGGATGGCGAGGCCATCAGACTTGAGCAACATGGTCGTAGGGGAACGAGGTGTTAGAGATATTGTGGATTGGGAACTTATTTTGGTTATTATCACTCACCCCAAATATTAAGTAGTGTGAACATATAGAGATTCTATGATGAGGTGGTTTTGACCACTGATGTGGGTAAAGTCCTCATTTTTTGCGGTTTAGGTACTATTGGTTTGGGGGTGCTTGCCGTATGAATCCACATGGAAGGTGAAGAGCCTTCGGGAGATAGTGATGAGGCTATTAGGTTGGGGGCTAAGGCTCACCATGATTGAGGCTGTGGGCCGGGACACTTTATTTGAGGGAAGATATCACTGTCCCTCTGGTTACTTTATTTGAGGGCAGACACCATTTTCCCTCTAGTTACTTATTTGAGGACATACGTCATTGTTCGTCCAAGTTACTATTGTTTGGACGTGCCTAAGGGATGTCGGTACTTGATACATGAGGTGTCAAGAGGTACATTGTAAAGGGTTACTATTGTTTGGTCGTGCCTTCAAGATGCCAGTACTTGAGACATGAGGTGTTAGTGGGAACATTGTACTGGGTTACATGACAAAGATTTTGGTATTGGCCAAAGTAGGTGACACTCCTTGGTGGCAACAGAGCACTAGTAGAGTTTATGTTTACTTGTGCCTCATATTATTTATTACTTTCCTTGTAAATGCATGCTTACTTAAAGACTTATATTAAGTACACACCATTTGGGTGGTATCCTACTGATCCTTGTCTCACACCCAACATAGGCCCTTTAGGATGTGTCTAGACTTTAGGGATTTTCATGTAGGAAAGAGATCAACTTCAGGAGATGGACTCTATTAGTTGTCAGATGGAGATGGTATAAACCTTAAGGTCTTGCCTAGATGGATTTTACCCTGTTTTGTTTTATTTCATATATGATCATACTTACCCTATTATTGTAGCTACATTGGTTAGCCATTGGTTCCCTTATATATATTGACTTGTTATAGATGCCTGACTTGTTTGTTCTACTAGTTGTTAAAAGTGGTTCAGCATGATGTTGTGTTTACATTACGCTGTTGTTGTTTCTTCTTTTCTTCCATTTTTACCAATTATTGATCATGCTTCCACTATGTGGGTCTGGTTTGAGTCTGCTGAGTCGGTTATTTCCATTGTATGTTATATATTATTGCTCAGACTAGTACCATTATTTTCAGTTGAGAGGGAATAACCTTTCCACTATACCTATCGGACCCTTGCTAATAGTCAGTAGCCTTTGGCATTTGGGGAGGTGTGCCTAAGGTTGTAATAGCAGACCCATTTATCACTGTTTGGGTGGCTTTTCGGGTTCGGTTCATTAAAAATTTGTATCAAAGGAGTTATTTAAATGGATTTTGTACTAGTGTTTTGCTGGCTACTAATGAGATTAAGACTTATCTTTTTTATTTCTACGGGTTTTACTATTTCAGATATGGTATACTGGATATAGGTTGTTACTAGAACTGAGTTTCTAGCTTATTCTTGGGTGTTTTAGCCCCATGTAAGAGGGATAGACCAAGTTTCCATGGGTGGTAATTGTTGTTTTCTTTTTTCTCAGATTACATTTTATATGATTTCTGCCTCGGTGGATCACTTGGAATGTGATGTTATTGATTGCGTTTTGTAACCCCTGACCCGGTGCAGTAAGGGAGAATTGGACATTGGTCCGATATGGAAAGGTGTGATTGTTTGGATTTTAATAGGAAAATTTTTAGGGTATTTAAATTTCATAACTGCACATGTGCTTTATGAAGAGATAATTCCATGTGAATAATATCAATTTATAAGATTTGTATGCTTTGAAATGTGAAAAGGTGAAATTCCTAATAAAAATTCTTTGTTTATTGCAATGTACTATGTCATTATTATTATATATTGTGAATTGCTTGTGGCATGATTTTTTGGGCCTGGCACTTGTATGAGTAGGAAATTACCATGGTTGTGGTGATTTTGATCATCAGGATTGGGCAACTTGGTCATCATTTTTAGGAAACGTTGGTTGTCAGGTTCGGCATGGCCCGATGTAATTTTGATAGTTGGCTTTGTTGAGGGCAGGTAATGAGGCCAGGGGGCTGGGATGTTATGGGCATGTGTTGCAATGGGGGGAGAGAAAGGGTAGTTGTTATATGAAACTCTTTACTAATTTCTTCATATGTGTGATATATATATATATATATTTATATATATATAGTTATATATGT
The DNA here is from genome assembly GCA_963277665.1 of Viscum album. Taxonomy (NCBI): domain Eukaryota; kingdom Viridiplantae; phylum Streptophyta; class Magnoliopsida; order Santalales; family Viscaceae; genus Viscum; species Viscum album. The sequence goes on along the minus strand of OY728159.1, from coordinate 1,808,984,596 downwards.
GGGATGTCTGACCATTATGGTATTCAGCGGGTTCCTCCTAGATGATTCAGATAGACTATCAGGCGGGATATGGTATAGTGCTGCAAGAGCATTATTAGGTTCTGAATCCTGAGGGATAGGCATATCATGAGTTGCATGTACAAGCTCAGGGACAAGATCAGGTTTAGGATGTAGCCCAGAAAGAGCAGATGCTGGGTTTGCATTGTGGCTTGTCGAGCAGCTCCAGACTAGCCTCATATGTGTCTTATAGGGGATCGACAGAGGTGTGCAGAGCACAAATCCATCTTTGGAATATCATATGCATGAGTTCCAGTTATAGCACCCACCATTTTTCAGGGTTAGGGTGGTCTATAGGCAGTTGAGAACTAGATAGAGAGCTTGTAGATGATCTTCGAGCAGCTCGAGACGCCTCCTGGGAGGAGGGTCAAGCTAGCGACGTACGTGATGAGAGTACAATAAAAGCGTTGGTGGGATGTGTAGGTCCAAGCTCAGAGACAAAAAAGAATGGCATGGAAGGACTTTGAGGATAGTTTCTTCAAGAACTTTTACCTAGAGACACTGAGGTCATAGAGAGATCAAGAGTTCTTGAGCCTTCAGCAAAGAGACATGTCCGTTATGGACTATGCTGATACATTCACTGAGTTGTCTCACTTTGCACCTTGTATGGTAAGATATAACTTGACAAGGGTGAGGAACTTCAAGGATAGATTATGGAACACCATTTAGATCTAGGTAAATATCTTCATGATGGGTTCATTCTCAGAGGTGGTAAATCAAGTGCTCATAGCAGAGGGAAACCGGAGGGATAGGCCCTAGGTTGGCTAGGTGACAGATTCAGGCGATGGTTTGGATAGCAGGAAGCGAAGAAGGGATGAGTTCTAGTAGGGAAGTCAATCCATGGACTCAGCTAGACCACCTATTAGTAGTTCATCAACGGTTTTCTTCTAGTGTGGACAGCTAGGGCATGTCTGGACTTAGTGTGATAGGCCTCCAAAGGAGTACCAGTCATGTGGATAGGTTGGTCATCTTGAGAGGTTTTGCAGGAAGCCTTCTCAGAGAGTCAACAAGAAGGGATCAGGATAGACTATGGCATCTAGATTTGGTTCAGGTTCAATACCATTTGACAGTTTCATAGGTATAGCTGCACATGGAGGATGTGATAGAGACAGTAAGACCCAGCTGAGGGGTTAGTGGCTGGTGACTAGAGTAGCACCATAGGGAGGACATGCTTCAGGTAGTCGTGTGTTAGGTCAGGTGCATTCCGTGGAGCTATGAGGGGATAAGTGGGATGATGAGCTGACGACATTTAGAGTTACACCACGAGCATGGACGTGACTTTCTTGTTTAATTTTTTGCATGACTTGTAGAGGCATATCCATTTTGAGTGCACGAGGTGCACATGATTTACGTGGACTGACTAGATGCTAGTTAGTGGGATTGACACCATTTTAGGTGTGTGATATATTTATATATATTTATGAAATTCATGGAATCAAGGAATCTAGGATGCAGGTTACTTGAGGTGTTGTGGGCATCAGGGCATCGAGGATGCGGGTTTCTTGAGGTGCGTGGCATCATGTTTTATTTTGAGCATCCATGGGATGCAGGACCTCATGGAGGCAGAAATTGATATGGTGTGGGATACATTTGATTGTTAGAAACAACACGAGAGCACCAATGAGGCCCAAAGGTGACAGTGTGTCATGAGAGAACCATGAGTCCAGAAACTGGTTAGTGAACCTTTGCTTGGTTTGAGTTTTTGTCAGGTTGAGATTGTGTTAGGAAATTCCAAAGGTGAGGAGCCCCTTGAAGAATTTATTCAAAACCTTTAAGACTATGGTATCCCAAGTTACATTGATCAGGGTGGTATGTTTAGATCCATATTCGATCTTCGTTTGATAACTTGGGGATGAGATATGTCAAGGTGGGGAGATTGTAAGAACCCGGGTTTTTGGAACCGGTCAAAATCCCGACCCTGTTTGAATTTTTGACTTATTTTTGAGAAAAATAGAGAAACTGGCCAATTTTTGAAAAAATTATAGATTAAATGTCATGTACCTTCAGTACACACAATTTAATATTGACCATCTGTGAAGTCCATACATGGCGTGTAGGCCTGTTGGCCGAGTAGAAATATTTTAGCTAGTATACACCATGTACCATCTATAAACACCGTGTAGAGGGGTCGTGTTTGGGGATAAACATAGTGTGTTGGGGATGTCAGCTGGGTAGAGAAGTACACACTGTGTACCCCTAGGTACATGTAGTGTAGTAATGTCAGCAGGTCCTCAGCAAAATATCAGTCGTCATAGGAATAGTAAAATGATACACATGGAGTGTATTCCTAAGTAAAAGCTGTGTATTTTCCTTTTTTTCTATTAAAATAGGAAGTAGTCTTGTTTTGAGGTAGGTGAAGTAGGTTTCATCTGGGAGATGCAAATAGCTAGCTGTGACTTCAATTACTTCCAGTTTCTTCGTCAGAAATCAGATTCAAACACCATTTGATCTATTGGAACCCCATTGGTAAGGCCTTGATTCCTCTTGAGACATTCTTCTTGTTTTTTTCTAAACCAAGTTATATTAGTTTCATCGATTTTTATTCTTTTGTAGATATACCATTTTTTAGAACTAATTGGAGGATGTTATCATAGGAGTATAATTGTACTAGTGCGAGGTATGTGGTGCATACCTTCTTTCATGTTTTCACGGACTTTTGGGTGACACAACCATTGTGCGTATTTGGTTATTTTGAGCGAGACCCTATTTTTTCTACTATTGAATATTAAATAGCTTATTAGACTTGTGTAATTACTTTAGGTATTTCCCGTTACCTATTTTTCTTGAGCGAGGCTGAGTGTGGGGCCATTGCTCAATTGGGGAATTTTGGTCGGGTATGCCAAAATGCGTTAAAATGATTTTTTTGATTAAACTACTGAGTTCAATTTGTTATGTGATGATATGAATTCTTAGAGTCTTCCAAGACCTTGGTGATGGTATAAGACAACACATAGCTAGTGAAATTCAATTGCTTAGTTTGTTTTTTCTGTTTAAACTATTTCTTTTGATTATATATATGTGATCTGTGATATTGCATATGCTGGAACCTTCGGGTAGTCCTCAGAATAGCCTGGGTATTGTTGAGTGATGTTGATCATAGGTTGGGATTGGCCCAGGTTACAATGGGTGGTTCTAACCATGGGATTGGGTGTCATGGATGTCAGTTTGAGGCAGTGTGACTTTCAGGTTAAGTATGACCCAACTTACTTGGATGGAGAGGCCATCAGACATGAGCGACATGGTCGCAGGGACACATGGTGTTAGAGATGTTGTGTCTTGGGAACTTATTATGGTGATTACCGCTCACCCGACACTTTGAGTAGTGTGCATACAAAGATACTATGATGAGGTGGTTTTGACCACTCGTGTGGGTAGAGGCCCCGTTAATTACAGTTTAGATACTATTTATTTGGGGGTACTTGCTGTAACAATCCATGTGGGAGGTGAAGAGCCTTTAAGAGATAGTGATGAGGCTACCAGGTTAGGGGCTAAGGCTTGCCATAATTGAGGCCATGGGCCAGGACACATTATTTGAGGGTAGATATTGTTGTACCTTCAGTTAATTCATTCGAGGGTAGACATCACTGTCCTTATGGTTACTTATTTAAGGATAGACGTCACTGTTAATCCGAGTTACTATTTTTTTGGTGTGCCTACAGGACGTCGGTACATGAGAAACAAGGTGTCAAGAGGAACATCGTGTCGGGTTACTGTTGTTTGTGCATGCCTTTGTGACATCATTACTTGAGACATGAGGTGTTAGGGGGCACATGGTTCCAGGTTACATGGCATAGATTCCAACGTTGGCCGAAATATGTGACACTCCTTGGGGGCTGCTGAGTACCAGTGGAGTTTAGGTTTACTTGTGCATCAAACTATTTACTACTTTCCTTATAAATGCATTACTACTTAAACACCTATATTAGGTACAGACCATTTGGGTGGTATCCTAACGAGACTTGTCTCACACTCTTCACGGGACCTTCGGGACACATGTAGAAATTGTGGATTTCTGTGCAGGAAAGAGATCAACTTTAGGAGTTGGACTGTATTAGTTGTCGTACAGAGATGGTATGGTCCTTGAGGTCTTGCATAGCTATAGTTTACTTATTTTTGTTTTCTTTCCTATATCATCATGATTACCTTATTATTGTAGCTACTGTTGGTTATCCATTAACACCCTTATATATATATTGACTTTCTATGGATGCATGACATGTATGTTCAAGTAGTTGTTACATGTGGTTCAGCATGCTATTGTGTTTACATCCCACCATGGTTGTTTCTTCTTTGTTTCCATTGTTTACCTGCTATTGATCGTGTTTCCACTATATGGGTCTAGTTCGAGTCTGCCGAGTCTCTTATTTCTATTGTATGTTATATATTATTGCTTGGACTAGTACCGTTATTTTTCTCTGATAGGGTATAACCTCCCCACTATACCTATCAGACCCTCGCTACTAGTCGACAGACTTTGGCGTTCTAGGAGGTGATTCTAATGTAGTAACAACCAACCCATTTATCAATGTTCTGATGTCTATTTGGGTCCAGGTCATTACAAAAATATTATTTAACATTATAATTTATTTATATGAAAAGTCATTTTTCAATTAAAATTTAGTGTTTTTCACTGTTTATCAAAAAATGAAACTTCTAATAAAAATATTAAAAAATCACCCTAAGATAATTCTAACATTAAAAGTTCATAAATGAATTATATTTTGGCAAATAAAATTTATAAAATTTTCAAAAATCTGTTTTAAAACAATTTTTTTATTAAAAGGCTGTAAAACTACATTTAGAAAAATACCTCTTATGCAAAAAATTGGATTTGTTATTATCTTATACCTATAAAATATATTTGATAAATGAAAAAAAATTTATTGAATATATAATATATAAATTTCATTAACATCATTCACTAATAGTGATTTATTTAATTTATTATTATACCTTTGGGTGCATAAAAATAGTTTTTTATAAAAACATTTCCTTATATTCAATTGGTTTTTATTTTCATTTATAATTAATTGGTAACGAATGAATTTTTTTTATATTTGTGTAAAACATATATTTTCATAATTTAGTTATTCTTATTCCTAACCACCATTGTAATTTCTAGGTGATAACTATCATATTAAATTATAATATTTATTGTATATTGTTTTTTGGTAAAACTCATTCTTGCATGTAATGAAATATTTAAAAGGAACTTGTTATTGTGTGTAAAAAAATCTAAACATGATGTTCCATGTAAATAAAGCTAAACTTTTTTTTCATGAAACATAATATAATTTTATTATTTCTTGTAATATAATCTCTCAGATATATTTAATTTATCTAAATTTAAATATATTATAAAGTCTTGGAATGTTATATTCCATTCTATGCTTGGTGTTGTGTGTCACATACGTAATTGAATATGATTTTCATATTTTAAAATTTTAAGGTGTTACATAAGGAATATATTATGTTATTTACTTCCAATTAGGTAATGATATCTGATGATGGGATAGGGTTAAAGTTTAAAATTTAAAGTAAAAGTTTAATTTTTTTAGCCCAATTGACCCCCTCCCATAGGCTTTATCAAGATTCCTATCATAACTTGTTAGTCTGAAAAATTATTTTCACTTATAAAATATTTTATTTTTTTGGAAAATAAATGAAAATATGTATTTGTATGAGAAAAAATATAAATATAAATAAATATTTTTTAAAAAATCAATTATATCCAACACATAATGTTTTTCAATTAAATTTGTAGTCCTTATAGGAATAAAAATGTCTAATTGTATTAAATATAAATATTTTATTATTTGAAATTTTATTTTGATTTTTAAATGAAAAACCATGCTAACTATAACTTCTTAGTCTATATAGGAGTTAAAAAAATAAAATTGTGTATAATTATCTCTCATTCAATATGCATTGAAAAATTTTATTATAAAAAAATTATTTTTTCAAAGATTACAAATGAGATACTTTTTAGGTGGTTTTCTAAAGAATCGATATTTTAATGAAGTAATCATATAGTCTATAACTATTATTTAGTATAATCAATAAAAAAATTTGACATTATAAAAAATAGTGACTACACATCCATCATATAGAAAATATCAATTATTAAAATAATAAAAACTAGGGAATCTTTCTTAAAATTTAAACATGCATTATTACCAACTTTGATAATGTTACCTTTATCACATAACATATAAATAAATAAACTTTTCTTTTTTAATCAATAAATATATATAAATTAATAAATAATAGTGTATTAATGGTTACCAAATTCAGAAATTATAATTATTTTTTACTTTTAGAAGTATCCCCAAATGTGACTACACCATCATCTATCTTGTTTAGTGTCATGAATTTTCTACAATACATATATAAATATATATATATAAATAAATCACTATTTAGCTAAATTATTGCTCTATTTGTTCAACTAAAACATTTATATTTCTATAATTTAATAAATAGATGATATTAACACTAAGGTTTTTTAAGTCTTGTAATGTTAGTTAATAATAATTTGAAGACTCAAATCTATCTTTTTTGATTCAAAAATGGAAAACTTAACTGAAAACATGTTTTTTATTTATATGTTTTTAATAAAATAATTCATTTATTTTCTTTAAAAATGAACATGATTATATCAAACCAATTTTATTTGTAATAAATCTATTATTTAAAATCTATTATTTAAAATTTTACTCACCTTAGTGAATTCGCCTAAAACTTCATTTGATTTATTTTTTCTTTGAAAGTATTTTAACTTCTCTTATTCTTTTGTAATTAAGGAAATTAGGTATATATATTTTTATTTACCTAACTACCTTTCCAAAAATTATTTTTCTCTAATAATAACATTATGAGTCTTTTTAATGGATTTATTAATGTTTTTAAGTTAATATTAATTATTCTATATTATCATATGATATTTTTTTATTTAGATGATAATCAAAATATAACATGATATTACATTATAATATGTAAATTATTTTGATGAAAATTTATTAATATTGGGATGGTTTAAAAAATTCTATTTATTAGTAGAAATTATATCACTAAACTATTAATTATCACATAATATTATGTTGAATTTAACTAATATTAAAATCTATCTTGACCATATAAAATACATATATTACCACTGGCTGGTTTCACTTTATTTCAATTTTTTAATATCATTTGTAAAATATTTCATGAAAATGATGAATTGAAAGTTATAACATTGACCAAACTTTTAGTCTTAATTAATTATAAATCACTTGGAAAATAGAAAATAAAAGTCAAAAGGTGAGGGATATTAACTTATTAAGAATTGGTATTAACATATTGATTTTAAATTTTCTCTCAATGGATTTATCATCCAACTCTAAAATTTTCATAATCATTATGATATATAGAAATTGTTCGATGCACAATACCATTCATATTGACCTAGAAAAATACCCTTATTAAATATGTTTAAATAGAACACCATATAATGTAATGAAATTCAATGTTTATTTGAGAGATTCAAAATTAAATATAATGATATTTCCTTGTCATTATTTATAAAATAAATTACACTTCATTTATAATTTCTAATATTATTTATATTACTATTATTTATTTCATTTTACATATTTCATATATATACATATTTATAAAGAATTTATTTTTAATATTGTTTTATTATTTATTTTTTGATCTAAAGGATTCAAAAAATGAGGCATGCGATGATAAAAAATGTATTGGAATAATAATAGTTTCCATTCATCCTCCTTTAAGAAAACATGAAAAAAGATTTTATCAAATAAGTTATTCTATTCCATATCATTAAATTAATTTTATAAAGAGAAAACACACATATAATTATAATATAAATAGTGAAAAAAATAAACTTTTTAACTCAAAAAATATTTCCATTTTAATAATTTAAGGAAGATACATCTAAGGATGATAATGAGTAGCTATTAACTAGGTACCTTAAATTATAAAGTTTAATTAAGTAAATTTTGTGTAGAGATTAATAAAGTTTATAGAGGATCATAATAGTGAATTCAAAACATGATTAATATATGACAACCATTTTGGGTAATAGTCATAAGGTACCCAAAATTAAAGGAAGATTAAATTAAGTATTATTAATTTAACATTTATATATTTTAAATAATAATAAAACTATTAAATTTATTTATTTATTTTGAGTTTAAATTATATTATATTAATATATATTCCTAAAATTCTCATGTTCATGCTTCTAGAAACCCACATACCAAAGGAAAATGACTATCAAAGTGAATTGATGATTCTTATAATATATCATATCATAATTGATAGGATGTTAGATTGTCTCATCTCAATAGAGAGATTATTATCTTGCATGGGACTCTCTTATAGATTTAATACTTATTATTGAAATACTTCCTAGTAACAACACTAATTACCCCAATTTGAAATTAGTTTATTGTGACCATGCGTATATGATAATTATGTATGTATAAGAGGTTATTCATGTTCACCCTTCGATTAATAATGTTATGGTTTAAAAATATATAATTGGGTAATCTAGAATTAATCACCATACAGTGAGGTATAAGGAATTTTGGTGTTATTATTGGGATCATGAGAGGGGATTCCAACATATATCTATGAATAGAATCAAAACACATGTAGTTATATTCCATTTAATGAGGCATGATGTACCTTTTAAGGTCATGTGATAAAAAAGATTATAGTGACTTTTATAGTCATGACGTAATGAAAATGGGGTGTGACTTTTGTGATTATAAAACTAAGATTTTTTTCCTTTAATGTCTATGAATCATATACAAATTACAAATATTTTAAAATCATTAATAATAGACTACCAGGAAAATGTTCCTGGTAATGGTTTGGTGTGGGACTTACACATGAGTATTACTTTCTGGTTTTACCTAATATATGGGTCGAGCTAATGTAAGGAAGGGGATTACCCTAGGTTGAGGCCCACTTGTATTCACCTCATATCCATTGGTGATTGAAAATGGGAAGGATGATTTGACATATTAGAGATTAAAAATTGTGTGAAAAAGGTTTGGATTAAATTGAATTCACATCTAGTTTATTGCTCTGGATCAGTAATGTATACAAAGAGGTAGAATAGATGACTAAGAGTTATGAAGACCATTTTTGAATAACCAAGCTGATTTTTTTGAGTGATGAAAGGATATTCTAGATTTAAAAAGTGTATTTATCCTTATTATCAAAGCAATACATGAATCATTGTACTCTTAGGATCACATAAACTAATGTAGAAAACTGGTAAATTACTATTAACAATGGAATAAATGATTAAAATGTACACATGAATATGGTAAATGAAATAGTTATATATATTCGGTGTTTGTAACACCCTGACCTTCCACGGTACGCCTCTCTTTCAATAATGCAATAACTTGCATTGTACGCAAGTTTGAGATTCTAACACACCGCGACCAATCAAAGTAGCCGTTATGAATAGTAATACCCACTTTTTGAAATTATAAATTTTATATTTCAAAATGGACTTTATTTTTGTATTTTGAATATCGAAATTATCCTAAGTTGAATTTTTTGTAATTTTCTGAGAACTTCCAATTTTTTGTGAATAGTGAAAAATACTTAAAAACAACTTTTTTAATCAAAATAATTTATAGTGATAAATTATAATATTGAGTTGTTTTAAAGTATAATTAGAATATATTTTTACAATTTTATCCAATGGTGGTCATTAGAATTAATTTTACTTTGAAATTGGACATAAACAATTATCAATCTTTTGATATATATTGTTTCTTAAAAACATGCTATTTTTTGTGACAGCGGGATTTAATTATAAAATTAATTAATGAAACTTATATGTTTATAATTTTGTAAAATAGGCATCATTTTTGAATTTGGAATATCAATTATAGCTTAGGGTGAAATTTTGGAATTGTTCTGAAAAACTTCAATTTTTGATGAATAGTGAAACCACTAAGTGGTAGTTAAAAAACTGATTTTTCATTTAAATGAAACTTTACCGCTTCTATGAATTGAATTTCAAAAATCTGACATACATTGTTGCCATTAGGATGTAAAATGTGGTTCAATTGGATTAAATTATTTTTTTGGTGAATAGTAACTTTTAAGTTTTATTAATCGCGATTAAAGGTAATTAGTGAAATTTAAGGTAAAAATGATATTAAAAAAATATTAAAATACCTTTACACTTGTCCTACCCTTATTGGATGATTCATGGCCGACCAAGAAAATCCATGTGTCAACTTGGGGACCCCATGGAGCCACATGGGTAAGAAAATGACATTAATAACTCTTTATTTAAAGTAAAAATAAAATTCTCACAAACATGTGTTATTTTACTAAAACAATTATTACATGGGGTTATATAAGTTAACTTTTAGACTGTAAATATTCATTGGAAAGATAAGAAGATTTCATACATCATGGTAATTTTTATATAATTTTTAAACATTAAATAAATTAAATTATTTATGACACCATGATGATGTAGCGATTACCTCATTAATTAACGATTTAAATAAAGTGAAAAGATACTATAAAATCTAAACCTTACACTTGTCAAAAACCTATTTAATGAGTAGATATAGAACCCTTATCAAATTATCCTTGAAATATATAATTTTGTGACCTTTGAAATCCGAAAATCACTTCATAATAATGTAACATTTCATGACTTTCCAAGAGTGCCCCTCCTCTCCTCTTATAAAAGGCCCCCACCTCTACCACCTTATTCACACCTTCAAGCCATTTGGATCTGCCAAACTCTATCCAAATACTCTCCAAAATTCTCTATATTACTCCTAGAAGCCTCACTTTGGGCATAAGTCTTCCCAAAGAAGCCTTTGGATCAAATAAAAAAGAGTTACCCGATTTTAAAGGTAATGTCTTCACTTGGGTTCTTTTGTTTTATTTTGCTTCTCCAACCCCCTAAACTCTTTTTATTCCTATATTTTGTAACAAAAAAAGTATCTTCAATATAGTAGGATGTTTTTATAATAAGTATTCGAGCTAAACTTACACACACCTCCGTCTAATGGTTAAATAACATACTGTTCCCGTGGATGGTGAATTACTGCCTCACGAAACGATGATTGTTCTATCTTCTCCTTCCACCTCTCATGGTGGACATTATGATGGAACTATATTTTTTTATGATATATATTATATTTATTGTCTCTCTATACTTCTCTATTTTACATTTAAATCATACTTTTATGCTTTTCATGTTGTGCAAATGCGATAATTTCATTTGAGGAAGTGTGGACTACCGCCCCCTCAAGTGATGTGACTTGTTCATGCAATACATGGAATGTATAAAGAATGAAATTAATAAAATTATGTTACCTATATAATATATATATTATAATATAATTATAATATATATATATATATATATATCTCATTTAGTTTTAATTCCATTAAATATGAAAGTGAAATGAAAGTAGTGTTCATGAGTACATACGGCTTTCTGTCTCCATGAACGTTGCATTTCATTTCTTACCTCTAAATGTTATGTAATATTATAAAGGCAAGTATATAATGTATATATATGATATATATGATATCTAAATCATGAATATAATTCTGGATGTAATGGATATTTTACCACATGAACAACTTGTAATTATAAGAAGTTTATTTTTGACTCAAGTACCAAAGAACAACAAAACAACCATTATTAACTTAGATAATTACATAATGTTCATAAAATGGTAATAAGTTATATAAAAAAGATAATGAATTTTAAAAATGTTCTTAATCAATTATAAATTAACTCTAGTTTATTATTCAGGAGATTAAAGAACGACCGAGTCAAGTCGGACACGAGGTAAGGTAACTTCTTAACCCAATTTCCGTTCTTTGGGTTAATCTCATACTTTCAAATTATGTCATGATATTATTATTTCCTATCTTGTATTTGTACTTTATTTATTTGTACTTAAAGTGAATACACATAATAGATCTATTTTATTTAAAAAATTATCTTGGTAAAGGACTTCATCTCAATCTCCTTTCATTGAGGAATATTTTATTTTATACACAACATTATTTTATACAGTGTATAAACCCCTTTGACATTTACGTTTATTCAAAAGGAATCTTTTTTATATGAAGCATTTTACTAAACGAAAAAAGGGAATGTTTTTTTAATCGTACGTATGATGTGACAATGACTTCTCCTCCACTGTGACCATTATTTGAGTTTCGGCTTCCTCTACAAGACATAATTTTTTTAAATGAAAAATAAATACCAAGATTTAATTTTCTTTTATTTTGGTATTGAAAATGGTTTTGAAAGTATTTTTATTATATCAATGTGTTTTATTGATATATTTTGATTGAAATGTTGAAATGTTATGTTTCCTTGATGCATGTTTTATGTGATACGATTATGTTATGGTTTATGATATGTTTAAACCTGTTCATATGAGGAATGCATTGGACTTAATAAGTGATGGGTGGAGCCCACTATAGCTCCTCGATGCATCGGTAGGAATCATGAGACAAACTAGTGTCTTGGCATGAGGCCTTTACAAAATATTCTTTGTAGTCTTGGCACAAGGCCTTGGCTACATGGTTATGATAGTCTGGCATTATGCATTACATCATTATGAAAGTGGTTATTGATATTTCATGTGATTATTCGACTAGTATAATATTCATGTGAATAAGTAAATGGAATTATTTCATTTCATTTTTTCCATATTATGATTAATTTCAAGTTTAAAAGGATTTTGTTTTAGTTATGCATTGCCTTAAATGTTAATGTTTATTTTTGAAAGATTTCTCTATATTATTATCCTTACTGAGCATCTGAGCTCACCCCTTCCAATTTTTTAATTTTTTCCACGATGTCAAGAAGTATATTATGAATGACATGCAGGGATAGTATAAGGGGATACAGATACAAGATGTTGTTGTAGTTTTGTTTTAATTTATGATGTAATGTAAGACTTATGAATGTATCTAGTGTTTCCAAGGCTACTAAACTAATCGGTCTTTTGAGACTTGATCTTTTGTGATCATTCCAATGTTACTCAACAATGCACCGACTCTGGGTAACTGGGGTCAGGGGGTTATAGTTGGTATCAGAGGTAGTTTAGTACGAACCTTGGAAGATAGATTTAGAAAAACTATAATTAGAGCACATCGCCTTAAGATAGACTTTGAGGATTAGTATAGAAAAACTTCCTAGAATTTTGGTATTATAGAGATTTTGTGAGTTTTCTGAGAAATACATACCTGTCTGTATACGAGCTAGTAGAGGTGACTCTGGCATAGTTGTACCTAGGGGTAAATCCTGAAAACACCGCTTTGAGCTAGACTCAAACGGGAACTGGTACACGACAACGGGCCTTACTGCTCTCTTGGTTATGACACTCCTGAGGGATATGCTTAAGATAATTCTCATTTTCTTTAAAAACCATTATGAAGGGTTTACGAGAATATAATTACTCAAAAAAAACTTTTCTTTTTAGGATTATGGATTATATCCATAAATAGTTCAATTTATGTTAAGTGTTTTACAAGTATGGAATTATGTATTTTGATTCATAAACTAATCTAGTTTATTACATTGTTTATAAATGGCGCCTAGTGGAAGGAATGAAAACCATATCAATGCATGCACTCCATGTAGGGATTTCCCCCCTGCTCAAGATAATTATAGTGGAGCTGATGATACAACTGGTGCTGATCAACTTATCACCATACTAGGACAACTCACTCAGGTTATGAATAATAACCTTACTCGTATGAAGCACCTTGATCCGAAATGCGGAGGATCAATGTTAGAATGCTTCATGAGGCAATAACCGCCAACATTTAATGGGGGTACAAATCCATTAGTAGCTGAGAAATGGACAAACTCCTTAGAGAAAATATTCCACGCCTTGGGGAGTAGCGAAAGGGAGAAAGTTATCATGGCAATTTATCGCCTCACTAGAGATGCTGATCAATGGTGGTCACTGATTCAAAATACAAAGGAAGATGAAGAAGTATCAAGTATGGAATGGAGGGAGTTCAAAGAGATTTTCTTATAAAAATACTTTCCTCATGACCATCAAGAAGACATGGAAAGGCAATTTATGAGTCTAAGGCAGAAGGAGGATGATAATGTCGCAAAATATGAGGATAACTTTACAAGGTTAGTGAGGCATGCTGCAGATTATATACGTAATCCAATAAGTAAGATTGATTGTTTCTTTGATGGGCTAAAACCATTTCTCCATCGAGCTTTAGTATCACAATATTTCTCAACATATGAAGATATAGTATCGTGTGTTATCAAGACAGAAAATGAATTCTCTAAATCTTATGACAATAAAGTGAAGTAAGAGAAGAAGAGAACGGTGGAACAAGAGACAGATAAAGAGAAAAAGGGAAAGAATGATTTTCCATTATGCGATAATTGTGGGAAGAATCACCCTGGTACTTGCCTAAAAAGAATGGGAGTTTGTTATAAATGTGGAGAAAAAGGTCACCAGGCGTGTGATTGCAAGGTAAAGAAAGAGGTAATCAATGTTGAATGCTACAATTGTAGAGAAATGGGGCATTATAAAAATGAATGTCCTAAGCGTCAGGGAAACATACCTCAGAAAAGGCCAAGGGATCAAGGCCAAGCTTATGCTGTTACTACAGCTGAAGTGGAATAATTAATGTATTGGTGATTTTGGACTCAAGGATTATATTATGGTTATAAAAATAATGTGATATATATCAGGATTATACTGCAGTACGTGTTGTTTTCAATAAAATTTTAATATGATTAAGGTAATCATATTTTTAGTATGTGACAATAAGAGAAACTTTACTTTTTGGGGAATATGATGTTACAAATGATTTTGGAATTTAGAGACCTTTTAGAGAAAGTCTGTACAGAGGTATTTTGGATAACTATAAAGGTTGGAATTGATTAAGTTGAACTTTGGATAGTATTTTTTAAGGTTAAAACATTTCTGAAGATTATTTTTGGAATATTATAATACTATAGTTTTAGGAAAAGGACAACCTGTAGGTCTGGGGATAACCCTCCGCATCGGACAAAGCTGCAGGAATCGAAACCACAACCATAGTACGATAGGCCTTTATTAAATACCACTAGCCTACAGAAAGTTCCTGGTTATTACAAAATATTTTTCTTCATGGTATGTGTTAATATTTGGAACCTTGTACGATTAGGATAAATATAATATTTTTGAGTTCTATTATCTTTTTGAGTGAAAGATGAGTTTGTGGTAGAAATTAGTTGAAGGTTGAAACTCTACTTGTCAAGTATATATATATATATATATACCTCACTCTTATTCTATGAATAAATTATTTCTTAAACTTTAGGAAAGAGATATTAAAAAAAAGTGTTATCCTAATACCTTATGTTTTGTTGAAATGATGATATTTTAAATCACCATAGATTGAAGGCTTTGAGGCCCTCAATTTTACAATTGTTTGTGATTGATAACCTCAATAAATACCTACAAATATTTACATTTTTCCTCCAATTATATGTCTCTAATTTCCACCAATGTTCTCCTTATCGAGATCATAATTTGGTGGTGACTTTTTCATTTCCCTTTCTCTCTTATTAAGGATAAATTTTATTAACCTTGTTTCCGATGTGGGTTTTCCACAAAGGTATTTTCTATTTTCAACCTTTTATTTTTGAAGAGAAATTTCAAAATTGCGAGGATGCAATTTATTGAAGGAGGGTAGAATGTAACACCCTGAGCTTCCACGGTACGCCTCTCTTTCAATAATGCAATAACTTGCATTGTACGTAAGTTCGAGATTCTAACACACTACGACCAATCAAAGTAGCCGTTATGAATAGTAATACCCACTTTTTGAAATTATAAATTTTATATTTCAAAATGGACTACATTTTTGTATTCGGAATATCGAAATTATCCTAATTTGAATTTTTTGTAATTTTCTGAGAACTTCCAATTTTTTATGAATAGTGAAAAATACTTAAAAACAACTTTTTTAATCAAAATAATTTATAGTGATAAATTATAATATTGAGTGGTTTTAAATTATAATTAGAATATATTTTTATTATTTTATCCAATGGTGGTCATTAGAATTAATTTCACTTTGAAATTGTACATAAACAATTGTCAATCTTTTGATATATATTGTTTCTTAAAAACATGCTATTTGTTGTGATAGTGGGAATTAATTATAAAATTAATTAATGCAACTTATATTTTTGTAATTTTGTAAAATAGACTTAATTTTTGAATTCGGAAGATCAATTATAGATTAGGGTGAAATTTTGGCATTGTTCTGAAAAACTTCAATTTTTGATGAATAGTGAAACCACTAAGTGGTAGTTAAAAAACTAATTTTTCATTTAAATGAAAGTTTACCGCTTATATGAATTTAATTTCAAAAATTCAACATAAATGGTTGTAATTAGGATGTAAAATGTGTTTCAATGGGATTAAAATAATTTTTTGGTGAATAGTAACTTTTAAGTTTTATTAATCACGATTAAAGGTAATTAGTGAAATTTAAGGTAAAAATGATGTTATAAAAATATGAAAATACCTTTACACTTGTCCTAACCATATTGGATGAGTCATGGCCGACCAAGACAATCCATGGGTCAACTTGGGGACCCCATGGAGCCACTTGGGTAAGAAAATGACTTTAATAACTTTTTATTTAAAATAAAAATAAAATTGTCACAAACATGTGTTGTTTTACTAAAACAATTATTACATGGGGTTATATAAGTTAACATTTAGACTATAAATATTA
This sequence comes from Viscum album, assembly GCA_963277665.1. Lineage (NCBI taxonomy): Eukaryota > Viridiplantae > Streptophyta > Magnoliopsida > Santalales > Viscaceae > Viscum > Viscum album. Next base: position 1,808,967,739 of record OY728159.1, on the reverse strand, counting down.
ATTGGAAAGATAAAAAGATTTCCTACATCATGGTAATTTTTTATAATTTTTAGGCATTAAATAAATTAAATTATTTATGACACCATGATGATGCAGCGATTACCTCATTAATTAACGATTTAAATAAAATGAAAAGATAATGTAAAATATAAGACTTAAACTTTTTAAAAACCTGTTTGATGAGTATATCTCGAACCCTTATCACCGTATCCTCAAAATATATAATTTTGGGACCTTTTAAATCTAAAAATCACTTCATAATAATGTAACATTTCATGAATTTCCAAGAGTACCCCTCCTCTCCTCTTATAAAAGTCTCCCACCTCTACCACCTTATTCACACCTTCAACCCATTTGGATAAGCCAAACTCTGCCCAAATACTCTCCCAAATTCCCTATCTTACTCTTAGAAGCATCACTTTGGGCAGAAGGTTTCCCAAGGAAGCCTTTGGCTCAAATCAAAAAGAGTTACCCAATTTTAAAGGTAATGTCTTCACTTGGGTTCTTTTGTTTTATTTTGCTTCTCCAACCCCATAAAATATTTTTATTCCTATATTTTGTAACAAAACCAGTATCTTAAATATACTAGTATGTTTTTATGATAATTATTAAAGCTACACTTACACACACCTCCGTCTAATGGTTAAAGAACATACTGTTTCCGTGGATGGCGAATTACTGCCTCACGAAATGATGATTGTTTTATCTTCTCCTACCACCTCTCATGGTAAAAATTATGATGAAACAATATTTATTTATGATATATATTATATTTATTTCCTCTCTATGCTTCTTTATTTTACATTTAAATCATACATTTATGCTTTTCGTGTTGTGAAAATGCGATAATTTCATTTGAGGAAGTGTGGACTACTGCCCCCTCAAGTGATGTGACTTGTTCATGCAATACATGGAATGTATAAAGAATGAAATTAATGACCTTATGTGACCTATAGAACATATATATTACACTATAATTATAATATATATATATATCTCATTTAGTTTTAATTCCATTAAATATGAAATATAAATGAAAGTAGCGTTCATGCGTACGTACGGCTTACCGTCCCCATGAACGTTACATTTCATTTCTTACCTATAAATGTTATGTAATATTATAAAGGCAAGCATATAATTGATATATATGATATATATGATATCTAAATCATGAATATAATTCTGGATTTAATGGATATTTTACCACATGAACAACTTGTAATTATAAGATGTTTATTTTTGACTTAAGTACCAAAGATCGAAAAAATGACCGTTATTAACTTAAATAATTACATAATGTTCATAAAATGGTAATAAGTTATATAAAATGGATAATGAACTTGAAAAAGGTTCTTAATCAAGTATAAAATAACTCTAGTTTATTATTCAGGAGATTAAAGAACGATCAAGTCAAGTCGGACACGAGGTAAGGGAACTTCTTAACCCAATTTCCGTTCTTTGGGTTAATCTCCTAATTTCAAATTATGTCATGATATTATTATTTCCTATCTTGTATTTGTAATTTATTTATGTGTACTTATAGTGAATACACATAATAGATCTATTTTATTTAAAAAATTATCTTGGTAAAAGACTTCATCTCAATATCCTTTCATTGAGGCATATTTTATTTTATACACAACATTCTTTTATATGGTGTATAAACCCGTTTGACTTTTACGTTTATACAAAATGAATCTTTTTTATACGAAGCATTTTACTAAATGACAAAATGGAATGTTTTTTTGTCTTACGTATATGGTGACAATGACTTCTCCGCCGCCGTGACCATTATTTGAGTTTCGTCTTCCTCTACAAGCCATAAGTTTTTTAAATGAAAAATAAATACCAAGATTTAATTTTCCTTTATTTTGGTATTGAAAATGGTTTTTAAAGTGTTTTTATTTTATCAACGTGTTGTATTGATATCTTGTGATTGAAATGTGGAAATGTTATGTTTCCTTGATGCATGTTTTATGTGATACAATTATGTTAAGGTTTATGATATATTTTAAACCTGTTAATATGAGGAATGCATTGGACTTAATAAGTAACGAGTGGATCCCATTATAGCTCCTCGATGAATCGATAGGTATCACGAGACAAATTAGTATCTTAGCACAAGGCCTTGACAAAATCTTATTTTTAGTCTTGGCACGAGGCTTTGGCTATGTGGTTATGATAGTCTGTCATTATGCATTCCATCATTATGAATGTGGTTATTGATATTGCATGTGATTATTCGACTAGTAGAATATCCATGTGAATTAGTAAATGTCATTATATCATTTTATTTTTTCCATATTATGCTGAATTTAAAGTTTAAAAGGCCTTTGTTTTAGTTATACATTGCCTTAAATGTTAATGATTATTTATGAAAGCTTCCTCTATATTATTATCCTTACTGAGCATCTGAGCTCACCCCTTCCAATGTTTTCATTTTTTCCCGGATGTGAAGAAGTATATTATGAATGACCTAAAGGGATAGTATGAGGGGATATGAAGACAAGATGTTGTTGTAGTTTTGTTTTACTTTATGATGTAATATAAGAATTATGAATGTATCTAGTGTTTCCAAGGATACTAAACTAATCAGTCTTTTGAGAATTAATCTTTTGTGATCATGCCAATGTTACGCAATAATTCACCGACTTAAGGTAATTGGGGTCGGGGTGTTACATTTTCATGGAGGATACATGGGTAAAATAGACTTCTCTAGGATTTTACCCAAGTGAAATGGTTTTTGAAAGGTATTTTGGGTCACTAGGAAAAAAGGGTAGAATTTAGCCCAAGTAGTTGATCATGAAAAATAGGGTGCCCAGTTATAGTCTTTAAGAATAAGAATTGATTTAATTTTAGTTATCCTAGGAACCATTGAAAATAACAAACTTAATCAAATAAAAAAAGAGTCTTTGGTGGATCAATGAACTAATAAGATACTTGGAGGGCTGGGTGTACCTCCATTAAGAAGTAATTTGGGAACTGCCTTTTTGGGAAGGTTCCTTCTCCCCAGCCTAGGATTGCCTTGACTAAAATGATATTTTATCATGTTTCTTATATAAAATAACTATATAACTCAAACACAATTGGTTTCTATTTATTTATTTATATTTTTAATTAAAAATAACGAAGGTTTAATTTAGGAAGCTTTGATGCTTGGTTGTGCATTGTTCAATTAATTTTGAGAACTCTCAATTGCTGTCACTTTTTTGTTTCAATTGGTTCCTCAAATGGGTGGATGATATGTCTTTTTTATATCAAAAAGGAGGATTGGGTGACTAGGAATGTGTGGTAAACCTTTTTAACCACCTTGGTCTTTTGGGTGGGCACATGGGAGGTGTGAGTGTGGCATACAGGTGTGTGAGATGGGGTGTTGTCGTTGGTCACTTTGTACGTGGGAGGTAGATACTAGAAGAGAGTTTCATAAGATATTAGGATGTATAAGATCATTTAAAGATCATGTAAGTAGGATAAATCCATTTAATATTCTTGATTTATCATCATTAACCAAGATATAAAATAAAGAACATAAAAAATAGGTGTAACTGAAATGCATCAAGTTCTATCTCTGTCAAACTCAAAGGAGTTTTCTTGATCATAATAACATAGTAATGGCCAACAGACTCTCACCTATATAAGGATAACTATGGACACTATGATTTTTTTCATTACAATAGGATCCCTAATATTCAAAGGTTTTTTTATCACATTCTCCTCTAGGATAATTTATGTATCAAGGTAGAAGATATCCTCTAATATGGTCTCTCTTTGTTCAAAGAAGATATAGTTGATAGTAAAATTCCATCACATTTAAGTCAATTTTTTTTTTTCTAATAATGCACACTTATTGAGAATATTTTCATTTAAACATTTAAAATTAATTATTATTCCATTAATTAATCAATATTTTGATTCATAATTGAAGAAAACCATGTAGAATAAATAACTAAATCCATGCACTTGATATCCCACATCACCAACCTATCATACTCTATGATATATATAGATCATATTCTAAGATATAAGCATATTCATGATTATATTTTTATTTATGAATTAGGTTATTTTTTATAAATAATATACCCATTTTAGTTCATTTACAATAATCTCTCACTTGGTCTAAAATCCCATAGGGACTTTAACTAAAACTTCATAACTTGTTATAAATCCATATAAGCACTTTTGGATAGTATTTACCAAAATATCTTCATTTTAGAATAAAATATTTATCCAAAACATACTCCTTATCTTAAGGCATGACTATGTTACCCTATGAGACTTTTTAGTCTTGAGAAAATATGAATTCCAAATTTCATATAAGTAATAAAATAGTGGCCACATGAAAAACATCATTACTACTAAAGATACAAAAAATGGTCATGTATGATCTCAATCCAACATACTCATGTCTATATATGAAGATGTACACAAAAATATATATCATATACATCATATATATACCTATATAATTTATTTTACCATGATATAAAGTGACCTCAATACCACGAACATGTCAATATAGTATAGGTTATCCCATATATGCATGATTCTTCAAAATAAACTGACCAGGTAAATTATTACATCACATGTATTTCATTTAATAAATGATAACATCACATGTCTCTCATACAATTAGTTGACCACATAAAATTTACTCAACTAAGATTGTAAATGCATTCACTCAATCTAGTTATGTCAAGGTACCATATTTATTTAGTAATTATATGATTAGAAAACTCTCATATTGGTTGAGCTCTAATTTATAACATGATTAATAGTATAACCAACCACTCCCTAATTAGATAAGCCTCAATGATTTAATAATAAAGGTATCAAAGTATAGAGATTTCCAAGATAATTATCTTTTCAAAATTAATTAATCGGGATTCAAAATAAGCATGCACCCTTAATTATATCAATAAACATATGGAATTATATGTGATATACCTTTTTGGGCCAATATGGATAATAAGTCCAAAATTATTATCACATTATTATTTTCTTTATATATTCTATACAAATAATTACATGGATTATAACATTATAAACATTATAATATTAACATATCATCATAAACCATAATACTCTATCATGGTCATCAATTACAAATAACTTAAAGTCCCACTTTGAGTGGATAATTATCATTTCACTTCATAAAAAATATGTAAAAAATGTGAAAGAATGACAAAGTATAGATTAACTTTTATATGAAATGATAAATTTTATATTAATAAAATCGTATTAAGAATTTTTAACCAAACCATACATAATATCCAGTATAACATATAATATAGGATATATTTTCAAATAATCCTTATGTTTGTTTCACTTTTAGAGGTTTTATTAAAATTATTACACATCTATGTAATTATTGAAACATCTCTATATGACAACATGATAAATCCATACCTCTAAAATCTTTAATGAGTAAAATCTTTTAGGAAAGCTAGTTTGAATAATTGTTAGACTTAGGAATCATATTACTAATGTTAAAATCCTTGAACATATTAAAACTCATTAACTACACAATATCAAATGTTATAATGTTGATAACTATTGTTATCTACTTATAACTAATTATAAGTTCATCATCATCATTCTTAGAACCCGTTCAATCCAATATTTTTTTGAAATATTTTGGTAACTAATGTAAGTACTTAAATTAAAATTATACCAACACAACTTAAACCTTTTAGGATATAATGTGACATTTAATTTGTATGTTAATGAGAATAATATTTATTTATTAACTTTAAAAATCTTTCAATCCAAATACACCCCCACTAGACTCTTAAACACTATATTATCTCTATAATATCATGATAATATTCAAAAAATTATTTTTGTTAGAAAATAACACTTATTTCCCCTTTTTATGAATATTTAGAAAATAAACCATTTTATCAATATCTTATATGGAATTATATGTGTTTTGAGCATTTTATTTAGAAAATAAAACCAAATTATTTATAATATTCCACTAATGGGTGTTGAGAAAATCATATGTCATATTTTAAAAAATATTTGGATATTTTTTTATCCCAGATAAAACCTTTTTCTCCTTATATCATTTTCAAATCATGTTATAGAATTTGATGAATCATAAACCTTTTATTATTTAATCCATTATCTTATATTTTACATAAAAAAACTTTGTTAACAAACAATATATCTTATTATATAATATAAATGAGATTGATATTCATATCTTTCACATAGATCTATCTGATCTTGATATATTCCATTATATTCAAATCAATGACATAAAAACCCTTTATATCATCACTTGAATACAAAAAACTAGTTCTATCATTCCTTATCTTGATTTTAATCTCTTTTATATTTACAAAACATGAAAAAATTATAGTCAGTATCACATACCCTTCAAAATCAAAGAATTAATTTCAATAGCACTAATACCTAACATGGAAATTCTATAGAGTAAAAAAACCCTAATATGTAATTATAATAATTCTATCCTATGGAATCATTATTCTCTCATTCCTGATTTTTCCATTATATTTCAATGGAATTTTTCAGCTACTCGATGAAACATTATTAGACTCTATAACTACATTTTCTTCTTTTGGTTTGAACTTTTGACAACTCATATATCAATATAGCACTATAACTTAGACATCATACCCTAGTTAATCTATTCTCAACAATTTTTGAATATCAGGTAAAATTTTCTATAACTCATTCACATCATCAAATAATTTCAAACTGAATGAATTCCACAATCAGAAAAATCCTTATAGGATACTGTTTGTCTCACTAAGTTATTAACATTCACAACCATATTGAGCATATATGAGTTGAGACTAAATTTCTTGTGGTTATCTTGAATCTAATAACTTTAAAATATTTAGTGAATACATTTATGCTTCTCATATATATCTAGATTCATTATTTGAACTAATTTAACATTTGGTTAATTAGAATGGTTTACTTTAACATATTAAATTTCTCTAAATAAATTTTATTAAGTTACCTTTCTCAGACATCTCTTACTTTAATATTCTCTTTTTATTATATGATTATTATTTTTTACATATTTTAATTAAGGAATTTTAGTAAATTCACTCACACTAAAAATGATGACCTCACACATCATATCCATTCAGTGATCCAAGACCCATATTTTATCATGAAATATAATATTTTGTTCCTATAAATAATCCATGAATATATTTTGTAGATAAAAATTGTCAATTATATCATTTATGATTCTTGGTTAGCTGATTTGATAAATCTTTATCCAAATCAATCCTGTGGAAATAAACTTATCTCTATTCATCATGTATCATAACTATTAGGGTTTCCCAGCAAAGTGTAACCTGAAGAAAAAGCTATTAACTCTAATACCTAATATGTATAAATAAAATTCAATAAAATAAATACAAGTTAATAAATTTAGTCAAAAACCAAAGTTAGAAAAGATAAAACTAAATTCCTTATCGTATATATCCTATAACACCTTAAATGCCTTTATGATAACAAAAAAGAAATTTAAAAACCTTTAAATAAAATAAAACATCACATTTCATAATATAAAAAATATATTTATGAATAAAGAGGAGAATAAATTTTAAATAAATGAATGATTCACAAATTTAAACATGAGATAAACATTTATGAAAAATTCATATATAAATATAAAAATAAACACTTTTAAATTTATCTAACCTTATGAAATTTTTATAATTTAGAATAAAAACACTTTATATTCATTTATAATATAAAATCCTTAATATTATTCATTATATAAAAATTTACACAAAAATATGATATTAAATGAAATATAAATATTTTATAAATCAATTTAATTTTGAATTTTTTTACATAACCTAAAAATCACACATTAAAAGTATTATTTAAAAATTTATCAAATCAACCATCAAAACTTCTTTTGATCTAGTTTAAATAATCTCTTTAAATCTGGTATTTAATTTGAATAAAAAATAAATAATTATCAATAATTCATAATTTAGAAAAAAACATTTTTTATATTTGGACTATTTTTTTTAATTTATAAACTCTATAAATCACACTTATAAATTAAATTCAAAAACCTTATATCTAAACTATAAGTCATTACATATGAGTTTCTCTAATTTAATATATATCATATTCGTATTAAATCGATAACTATTACATCTCATGAAATATTTATTATCTCATGTTTTATTCCTGTATGAATGTTAAATAACCTATAAGTATTAATTAATCTATTAATCCATATATAATATTTAAATTATATAAGAAATGTACACATATTAATATTTAAAAGGATTAAAAAAATAAATAAACATTTTATTAATTTAATCAACATGGGATGTTAATATGAATATATTTTATTTAATCTAGGCATGAAAATATACCATTTAAAATTCCTAATACATATATTTTATAAAAAATTTATAAACTAAAAGTTTTTTATGAAAAAATATTACCTTTTTTTTTATTTTTGGCTTATATCATATTTTACTATTGTTAGAGTGGGGTCATCAGCCATAATCCATGATTGGACAAAAAACCCCATACATATCAGTTATGAAATAAATTCAAGATTCATATATAACCCTTACATAAATTTTTTCACTTATATGGTAAAGGGAAAATCTATTTTATATAGGGTAACCCATAGATAAAGAAATCTATCATGTAATGAAAAAACCTAATATAAGAAAAAAAATCTATTGTATTGAGTAACCAATATGTAAGGGTTTCTATCATGAAAAGGTAAAAACATTACATATTGGTAAAGTCATACATATTTAGAAAACCTTATGTATGGTCTTGTTGTCAAAAATGATATATGTTATATCAGAACTATGAATCGTTTCCCATTTTTCACACAACTCAGGCTTTATTCATAGCCTATGTTTTCACTTATATCATAGCTTATTCCATAAAAGAATTAAGGTTTTTTAATGTATCATAATCTATAATACCCACCAATTGTACCCTATGACTATCTATACATATCACTATATCCTAAAATGTAATATCAGAATGAGTGATCTAGAAATATTACTGTTTAAATTCATCCATTCCATATCATATGCTATAATATATTCTCAAGAAAATTAGGATACACGTGTTCTTTACAAAATAGTAAATAATGACATTATTTTAGTGTTGATAAGGTATTTGATACTACTACTACTACTAGGTGTTGGGAGATTATTCAATGATCTTGGTAATGAAAGAAACCCATTTAAGGTTCCATATTTATCATTAAAAATCAATATGCAATATTAAGACCAAAAAATAATAAGCGGACATGAAATAAAGAAATATTTATATATGTTAAAATCAAGAAATTTTCTTGATAATAATCACTTATTGATATCCAATAGAATATCACATCCATAAGGATGACATGAACCACTAGGATCCTAATTTATAATGAGTGGACCCCCAATATTAAAACTTATGTTAACATTTTACTCGTGAAGAAAAATTAAGTATCATGAAAGAAGAGATATTTTCATATGGATGGGGATTGTTCCACACACACTCAACAAGGATATAACATCCCTTTATATTGTATCCTTTATTAAATAAAGAGAGTCGAGGGTTGAAATCCATCGCATGACAACCAACATGCATTATTCATAACACATTACTTTTGAGAATATTATTAATTGAATGTTTCAAATGTTTTTTCATACCATAGATGAATCAAACCATTGATTCATAACTAAAGGAAATCATATGGAATATATGGCTAAATCCATTCACTTGATATCCCATTTCACCAATCTATTATAAACAATGATAAATACATATCATATTCTACAATAAAAGAATCTACATGCCTATATTGTTATCTAGAATCATGTTATATTATACAATATGATACAATTTTAATGCATTTCCAACATGATCATAGGAAGTGAAATAGTGATTTATATGAAACAATGTGCTAATATGTGTAATCTAAGTGGGAACTAATGTATAGGCACATAAAGGTATGTTGGGTTTGAGGATGTATAAATTAGAGAAGCAACCACCCCCTCTCATTTGAAAATCTCCAATTCTTTATTGAGAATTCATATTTACTTAAATTTGAGCACTAAAAAATAACAACCATAATATTGGATATTATTAGGATGATGAGGATCAAATTTTAAGGACCTTTGGTATGATAATAGCTTTATGTGGCTCATTCATAGGTATGAGTAAGTGGGTACATGAATTGGTGGTGATGGGGGTGATCATGCTTTGCTTCTAATACAGGTGTGTAAATTATTTTTAACACAATAATATTCTCTAATAAGGGGGGTGATAACCAATGTGGGATATAGAGATGTATACCCACTTCTTATATGTATGAGGAGAATAACACTATTAGGGAGCACTACTCACCAAGGTAAGACCTATAAATTTGATCACTCTCTTTTCTCCCTAGTGTTATCACTGCATGCTTTAATGTTAGTAAGTCTTGGGGTTGTTGATAAAGAATGGTCTTAGAATACTTGGCTGTGATACATGCTATGTGTTCTCACTTTAGCACACCATGTTAGGTAACTTGACTAAATAATTTTATTTTGGGCACCATGTAGTCCAGGAAAAGGAACCTAAGAGGAATGAGATGAGAAAAGTTTTTGTACTTTGTGAAATTTTTTCTTGCTAATTTTCATGATATGTTCCATGCCTTAATTTATAAATTCATTCTTGTTTTATTATATTTTTTAAGGATTTAAATTACTTATTTTTTAAAATGGTTACATGAAATAAAAGAATATTCAAGAATGTTATTTGAAGGATTTGTGTCAATAATCATTTAGTTGATTATTGATGGAATCTATATTGATTCATTATTCCTTATCATGTCACACCATTATGTATTTTTTAGGATTTATATGACAAGTGATTCTCAACTATCCATTATCAGATAGGATTTTTCTATACATATGTAGTCTCCTTGGTGATGTAGAAATTCTAGGTTGTGATGAAAATCTTCATATTCATGGTTTACATCACTGAGAATTGATACTTATTTGAACATATCTGTCAATAGGTAGATCATCTATAAAGGTGGTTATGTGGAGTTAAAAAAAATTGGAACATTTTCTAGTAAAATTAAATAGTAAACCTCAAATACATGAACTAATTTTTTCAGAATAGTAAAAAATCAAATTATCTTCCATAAAGTGTTAAAGGAAAGGGTGAAGTCTCCAAATGAATCTTCATCTTATGAGGGAATTTCCCTAAAGAGTTCTCATGATTATACTAAAAGAATAATATTTTTGTCAAGTTTTAATGAAAATTAAGAGTTTTTGAATTATACGAGGCTATATAGTCCTCTTGATACTTAATATACCAACACCTTATCCTTGCATTAGAGTTAATTAGTCGGTGGTTTTTAGAAAATAACACCTTTTATTTATTACATGTGGAATTCAGAATCAACCTTAGGGATATCTATAAATTAATAGGATTTACCATACCCGATGAAATGTATGATGCGTTTATCCTAGTTTATATCACATAGGATTATGTTGAACAAACTCATACTTTAGAGGAGTTATTGATACCATTTAAAAGTAAATTTAAGATAAACTTTCATTCACTTCTCAATTTACTTTCTCAACCTGAATAAAATATTTTTATAGTCATATATGACAAACCTAAAGGTGAAGAGATCAAGGACCTGTATAATCCAATACTCTATCAGCATGCAGAATACCTATTAGTCCATTTTAGATGTTGGAAAAAATATAACATGTGTCTATCAAGTCATATTTTTGTTATATCTAGGTCTTTCATAATTAGGCATTCAAGAAATTTTCCTTTATGGGTGACTATTAAAATCCTAGGATTCACTCTCTAGGGGTAGGGTCACTACCTTTATAATGATTACATCCCAAGAATCAAGGAGGTAAATAACATTTCTTGTACTTTGATTGGGAATACTTTACCAAGTTCTTGGTCAAGTTTAATGGGGTCAAATCCCACATAAGATCTATAGAAAAATTTAATTTCTACATGGTTGGATAGTAGTACAACATGGTGGTTATGTTTTTAAGGTCATTATATCCGCACATAATTTTTCATTAAAGCATATTTTCTTGAATGTTGTAGATTTCAAACTAATAATCATGGATATCCAAGACTTTTAAAATTAAGTATAACATAATTCTCAATTCATGTGTGTCTTATAAAAGGATTCCACTAGAATAATGACGAACAACATAACTATAATAGTGGATAATAAATATTTTAGGGATAGAGTACTCATGGATTGAACTGATTGGGTTTCAATTTTAGTGGTACATGACTTGTTCATTTGGATAAAAACTAGATTTATATAGATGGTCAACCCATATCCTTAATCTTGGGTATGTGACAAGAAACACCCCATGATGATTTAATAGTTCTTATTGATGATAATGTGAAAATACAATGGTTACCAAGTCAAATTATCACCCACTAATGCAAGGATTAGTTTATCCCTAGAGTATGCTTAGAGACGGAGTGAGTTATATCGATGTATAATAATATGATAGTTCTTTCCATGGATTTATGATACGACTTTTAAATATAGGTGAAAATATTAGGTGGAATCAATTTATCACCTACCGGTGAAGAAAATGTAGAAAAATAAATTTCCCATAATACATGGTGTGTAATTCTAGGTACATAAAATGTACTTTATTTTTCTAAAAATAGAGATTCAACCCTCCTGGTTCGATGTTGGACAAATGATGGAGAGGTGATGTTACTTTTCCATTCTATCTCCCCCGAATCCAATTTTAGTTTTATTTACTATATTCAATCCTGTTTTTAGTGTAATTCTATTTCCCTTTTATTTCTACTCATATACATGGTAGGGGTTGAGGTTCTAATCAACCCTCACATCATGACCATGGTCATAAGAGTGTAGTTTTCTCATGTTGGAGTTGTAATAGAATTATGGGTAAGTTGTGATTTAAATTCTGATGTGCTTTTTGTTATGATCTTCTTCTATAATTCCTTTGATAAATTAATTTCACATTTTACTATTGAAGTCATAGCAGACCATGAATGACACCAATGGTGAAAATTAAAGGAGTTACAATGGGTGAATCCATGACTATTGGAAGAGCTTGTTGCCGCTATTTTAGGGGTAAAAAATATTTAACATGTTTTAAGCAATTAATCACCATACCAAGGGACTAACCATTTTAATTATGTAAATTTTTTTTATCAGACAAAAAAGTAACAATTTTATTAAATCCTTATAGTAAAAAAGTTCATTTATAATTTTAATATGAATGAATAACCATTACAATGAACATTTATCAAGTTGCAACCCCGATACAATTTTATCTTATTTGATCAATATCTTTATCTATTTTAATTTAATTTTCCACATATAGTTTCACATTCTTATATATTCCCTTCATTGAATTGTTTCTTTCTAGATAATCGATTAAGATTTTATGATTCACACTAATTATTATTTCTCAGTTTATTTGGGTGATCAACCCTAACTACCACTATCTATATAGTGATTCATATCAAAAGTAAACAAATAATTTCAATTTATTACACCTCATGATGGTAATGGTCAAATTTTGGTGCCGCTATAGGAGAATCAAAAAGATGCAGTGTAAGTCTGAGTTGAGTTTGGTTTACCAAGAATCCTCCTTTTTCTTTTCCTTGATTTTTTTCTTAGGAACCTCAACCCCATATTATATGGATTATTACTCGACTAGGGATTGGTACAATCCACCTGGATAGGATTTTAATTCGAAGGATCCAGCACTACTGTACCCCTACCAAGAATAATACTATACATACATGGATGATGGGTTTCAATGTAAAGAATACCCATATACATCCATTACCCCACCCATATATTATTCTCATCTGGAACTGTCTTTGGGTAATACTGAATGATTAATATTAGTGATGGAAGAATTTAACACATGATAGATGAACTAAATCGAAAGGTTTAGACAACTTGGTAATGTGGATGGGAAACTTTTAGAGATAATTACTCATATGGATAAACTAAATGAGTTTTTAGCTGGGTGTTCTAACACTATTTGAATTGAGGAGACATATTATGATGTGGACCCACTTATAATTCACTACTTCTTCCTATTTTTTTCCCAAATTCATACTTTTAATTTGGGAACATGTTATATCATGTTAATAATGAATTTGATCACACTTTTATTTAAAAACCCTTAGTTGATCACTTACCCACTCTAGAGGATGTTTGAAATTATTTTCAGGTTTTCAATGTATCAAAGTAGGAACCCAATGAGGTGCTGGAGGATGTATATGATCACACTAATGAATACGTTCACCTTCAGTATCTACTTTCCATGGAGTAGGTCTTTTGAAAACCACCACCCAGACCACCTAAAGGTCAAGAAATATGGATAAAAGATGAAGGTGACAAATATATGTGGTGGTTCCTATAGAGGAATCCACATCCTCCTTCAAATTATGGGTAAGTATCCTACCTCAGGTTGATCCAATGACCTAAAAAAATGATTATTATTGGGAGGAAACCCATCCAATATTCTTCTCTCTTTCCCCATTTTCTATTTTTAACAACTACATGGTGTTTAATTCTAATACACACAGTATATACTATAGTTTTTTTGTCTATCCATTGTTTCAATAAGATTAAAATGAGGTTACATGTCGTGTGTACCTACTTACACAACATGGAATTTTCTAATTGTTCTATATTATAATAGATCTTATTATATAAATATATATTAATTATATTAATAAATATGAATGAAGCCTATGCATATAGTAAGGTCACTGGAGTGTATCTGATCCATCACCAATTCAAATCTCTCTACACCATCCTTGGGTACATTATTCATTATTTTTAATCTTGTGTTTTAAGTAAATGATGTGTGTAATTATTTCAAAAGTAAATAAAACAAATTAAAAGTAAAAATAAATCCAATGGTGGGGTAGAATTGGCTGGAAGGGTCATCACCATCAGATCCAAAAGATCTGGGTTCGAGTTCAGTATGTTAGTTTAGTTCCCTCATTTTTCACTAAAATTATACAAAAAAATCTGTATTTTGGTAAAAATTATGTGTTTCATGTTTTCATTAATAATTTATTTTTTTTCAAAAATAATAAATCATCCAAGGGTTATGTGGGTTTATTGGCAGAGTCATAACCCATGGTTTAAAAGACCCATGTTCGAACATGGGTAATCTTTCTACATCTTCCCAATCTTTAGTAATTAAAATCACACATCATGCGTTATATTTTTCACCATGTAATTCTATATCTATACATTAAATATTAAATGATATAAAAACCTATAGTATTACTAACTTCACTCTAGTGGTTGATGAATTACATTTGGATCAGCCCAATCACCGGTTCAATTCATGCCCCAATTACCATACCGAATGTTGTAGTTATCTTTTTCAAATTTTAGAAAACACGATGTGTATTTTTATGATACACTACGTGTGTAGGTTTATTTCATGTAAATATTTTTTTCTCTTTAATTTTGAATAATAATTTATAAATAGTTAATAATAATAACCATATTTTTTATATAATAAAATGAACTTACACACCGTGAAAAGATATGAACACACCATGTTTTTCAGCTTAGTAATTCGAGGAGCCCTAGATAGGCTGACCCTACACTAATCCCCACTTTTTATTTTATTTCTACATATTCCACTCAAACCCCTACCTTTAATTCTCTCTTCTGGTTCATTTCAGGATAAAATCTCTACCTCATTTCATTCCTCGATCCAGTTATGGCTTTCATCGTCTTATATTTCAATGTTTTACAAGCATTCTAGGTGATTTATGGATCAGGTGGCACATTCGGCCAAAAGACATAGTACTTAGGGTAAAATGAAGAACACATTAAATTTATTATATAAACACATCCACACACACTCTTTTACTAATTTGAAAAACACTTGTTTTGTACATTTACTACACAGTGTGTACAATGGCCTCTACCTGACTAAGAAAAGAACCAATGTCCCAATGACCACACAGAAAGCACCCCATGTATCCATAAATTGTGTTTGTGTTCAATAAATGATATGTAATGTATACTTAATGACTTTGATATGTCGAAAAAACAACACATGTTGGTTCTCCATGTTCTCACACATGCCGTGTGTGACATATAGACAGCATGTTCTTTGTTTCCTAACCCCTATGAAAAAGGATGTTTCTATGAACATATATGGTCAGGTCCCCATGTACATACACACAACATGTACCACTCATACACACCATTTACATTTCTTTATCTAGCCTACTACCTACTTTGTATGTATATCCATAGTACATGGGTAGGAAACACAAGCACACTACATGCCTTGTACTATGGATCTATATACGATGTACTTTGCTTTTTAGTTTATATTAATTTTATTCTTTTATTTTCATTGTATTTTATTTTATTATATGATGTTATTTAAATTTGAAATCATGGAAAATAGAGATAGTGCCAGTGAGAAGTGGTCCATTCCCACCACTGATAGCGTGCAACCAAGGACCCATCAGATCCGAATCAGGGCTCCAGTTGCGTCTTCTGTGATAGATCTCCTAGTGTCTCAACCACCAGATTTAGAGATGTTTCCTCTGATCCCACCAGCACCCATATCTTCAATTTCTGCCTCTGGTCTAGTAGACACTACTACGCCTCCTATATCTACTAAGGGCTCCATCAAAGCAGATCCTCCTGTTAGTGCAACATCATCAAGTGTGACCGCTCCACCTTCTACTACTGCCATGACTTCTGAGCCATCTATGATAGCTGCTGATCCACCCATATACTCGACAGTCAATAATTCTACATCATCATCGGATTCCACACCATATCTTGCCTCAATTACTTCCCGACCCCAACCCCATCCATGCCTCATCTTTGATGACTGTCATCCTGTGGCTGACCGACTCTGGAGATTTTCACAAAGCATGATACAGTTGACTGATTTCTTCCTCAATATGAGCATTCCATAATTCTAATGCATCAATGAGGATATTGAGGAGATCCTTAGGCACACACATCTCCTTAAAACCCTCCATGTCAACACTTATACATTCATTGATTTTTTTGTAATTTATTATAGCATTCATGTTTGAAGGGCCCACCTACCACAAAACACCCAACAATACAACGAATCTAATCCTATTCATGATGAGTAACCAAAACTTAACCTAAATCATGAAGAAGTTTGAACGAGGGTGCATTTTCTACCCCCATCTAGCCACCCCACTTCCAATTTCTAGCCTCATTCGCACTAACCAGTTAGATCTTATCTCTATGTGGCGGGATCATGCTGCACCAGACCACAGGTATGATCCCACCTCACAGAAGAGAACTCTAATCATTTCCTCTCCCCTCCATTAGCCATCCTATTCCCCTACCATGTAGACATGGGTGTAATATATGGAAATTATATGGATCTTCTTACTCTCACTTTCTAGTACGATTACTAAGACCACCCCTACTTCACTGCCTCATATTTCCATTCTATGATCACCGACTGTTAGGGAAACCTGAATAGAGGCTTCTACGACTCCTATTTTGTACACTATATATGGGGGGTTTTGAGCCATCTCTACCTCATGATCACTTATTTTCTCTCTAATAGATGAAATTTTTCATGATTCTCTACATGAGGATGGTTGAGAGGCTAGGAGATACCTTTATGCTTATGCAGGATGCCCCGACACCACCTATAGTGAGAGATGACCCAACTACCCCTGATGGTTCCACTGACCTGGTACTAAACCCTCCATCAATATAATTCCTTTATCCATCCCTTCCCAATTCTACCTACCTTATATCTTATTATGCCAATCCATATTCTTTTGGACCATCCATAACTCCACCTTTACCCACACCCATGGATGATCTCCCATATCCCTCTTCCTAGACACTTTATATTCCCACCAAGATATCATGGAGGGCTGTCAGGATTACAAGGATTATCACCTCAAGTGAATGGAAGAGATTTTGGTCTTCATAATTTAGTACTTGGGTATTCCCCTCCCACCAGTGTGTGCTCCTCATCTCGATCCTCATCCTTTAGCAGCACAACCAAAATGTACATCTCTAACAAAACATTTATTGTTTCTATCCACCACTAGACCACACAATATTTCTCTTATTTTATCCTGAGATGTACCCATCATGCCCACTACATAGAGTGAGGACACAACACCTATGGATTCCACTACCAATATCGCTACATTTCTAGATCCCCCTATTTTAGATAATGCCTCTTCTAAGGTGACACAATGGATATTTATAAAAATTTATTTCATTATATATATCTCTTTTTTTCTGTACTTGTTATGTGATGTTTTATATGCATACAAAATATTCCCATTTCATTGACAGAAATAGGTACTCTGGTGGGCCATGAACATCTCATGTTAGAATTATTTTATAATTTTCAAGATTTCCATGAGGGGAGTATTATTTTGGTGTTTATTTTCATTTCTTTATTTTAGTATTACTTATTTAACTACTCTCCCTCCTCCTGGCCCCATTGTGTTTTCCAATATCCTATTATATTCCTTAGTTTTTCGTTTGGAGTCCATGTGTATTATTAAGTGTGGTGGAGAGTCTCTTTAACACACTAGCCACTGCCCTTCAACTGATACAGGAGACACCATTTAATAGATGAAAAATTTTAAAATCTGTAAATATCTTAATTAATTATAAAAATAAATAATAAAGACAAATATAGTAATTTTTAAAGTTACATTCTTAGATTAATTTTAAAATATTTTAAAATGATTGCTGATATAGTTTGATTTTTGATTTAAATTCTTGGCCATTTTCATTTATTATACCAATCATTTTTATTCATGTCATGTCCTGATTGACCTATTATTTTTCTCATTCCTGATAGGTATTCGGATCTTTTTGAAATATTCTTTATTAGACCCTATTTATTTGGATATTCTTGGGATATGCATGACTAATAGAACATACACATTTTTATCTTCATAACATGAAGATTTTGAGTGATATTAAAATTATTGAGGTATTTGATTAATATTTTCATCCCCTTTGACCTTGAGACTTACCCTATATCTAACCTTCAGGAAACCATAGAAACATGAACTTCATTGATAAGAATCCAAATTACAAGTCTATTTATCATTACCTCCCTAATTCTTTGATTATAGTGCTTTATTATTCATTTGATATTTTTAGTGGGAGTTTGGCTATTCACGGTATATTTTTGTGAGAAACCATGAAAACAAGTGCGGAGGAGGGTGAAATTTTGTTATATGGGAATAAGCATTCAAAAAATTCTATTTATTGTATTCCTAGTGGTCTCTCTAATAAAAAAATTATAAAAAATAGTACCAAAATAACCCAATACACGTATTACTGGATTATGAACCCATGTTGGCAAGGGATTATCATAGTGATGGTGACCTTTGATAGATCTTGACAGAGATTCATTTTTATTGAGATTTTTCATTGAATACAATGATTTATTTTTTAAGAATTTATCCTTCTAATTCATCCCTATGAGATTATTTTTCACATCATTACCTACTTACCCACAACCTCATAATCATTTGAACCTTATTTAAAGACCTCATGATTTTTGTGATTTTACTTCTATGTAGAGAATGAGGTTACTTTCAAGCCTATGTATAGAGTGAATACACTTGAGATTGAGGAAAACTCTAATTAAATGATCTTCAGTGATGAGTGTGTCATTTTTAGGTGAGGTAAATCATTAAGTGGTAGCTGCATTTACTAAAGTTGAAAAAATGTGAATAAAAGAAGATGAAATTATTATAAGAGAGGAATTATTGGAATATTTTTTCAATTGAAATATATTTTTTACCTCTTCTGTTTTTATAATATTTATAAGTAAAATTAGTTGAATACTTCCCATTTTAGAGTTTGGATTCTATTAATTATATGTTGAGTTTTCTTATTAAGGGAAATAAAATGACTAAGTGTGGGAGAGTTTTATATAACTAATTCTTTATTACATTTTCGTACATTTTATTGAGTATAAGAATGTGTTTTTAGAAGATACAAGTTTCTTTGTGGATAAAATAATTTATTTCAGTGTTCTTGATGATTTTCCAAGAGAATTTAGAAAAATTCACAAATTATGAGTAATCATAATAAAAAGTTATATATACATGATGTGTAATTTATAAACACATTAAAAGTACATTTTCCCAGATATGGTTCTACCAGATTGAGTACATGACCATGTAGCTAACCAGATACTACATGCCATATATAAAATGTTCATATGCTGTGTAAGCCCTTCTAGAAGTGTTTGGTGGCTGAAATAGATGTTACACGCCATGTGAGGTGGCACCACACATTGTGTACCGCACAAACTAATCACCAACAACTTGAAATCAAAGGGGAGGCATGGTAGATCACCTACCATTAGAGAAAACATAGAAAATAAGTTGAACCTAGTACAAAATAGGTACTTATTAGTACACATTGTTTAGTTTTATTTTCTATAAATAGAAAGGCATCCCTCTTGGTTACAGTTTGGATATCCAAGGGGGGGGGGGGGGGGGTACTAATGCTTTTCCATTTGATCTCCCCCAAATCCAATTTGAGTTTTCTTTACTATTTTAATTCCTATTTTTAGTGTAATTACATTTCCCCCTTTATCTCTTCACGTATCTATGGTAGGGGTTGAGGTTCTTCTCAACACACACATCATGACCATGGTCATAATAGGGTAGTTTTCTACTGTTGGGGTTGTAATAAAATTATGTGTATGTTGTTATTTGGATTCTAATGTGTTATTTTTATTATGATATTTGTCTATAATTCATTTGATGAATTAATCCTTTATTTTAATGTTTGTGTCATATCAGATCAATAATGACACCAATAGAGAAAACTAGAGTTACAATGGAAGAATCCATGACCATTGGGTGATCTCGTTGCCTCTATTATAGGGGTAAAAGAATTGTAATATGTTTTAAGAATTTAATCACCAGAACAAGGGATTAACCATTTTAATTATGTAATTTTATTGTTATTGGACTAGTTAATAATAGTTTAATTGAATCCCCATGGAAAAAAAGTTCATTTATAATTTTAATATTAATTAATGACCATTTTAATGAACCTTAATCAAGTTTCAACCCCACCACATTTGTTTCTTGTTTGATATGTATCTTCTTCTATTTTAAATTAATTTTTTGTAAGTATTTTCACATTATAATATGTTCCCTTAATTTTTTTTCTAGATAATTGAGTGATATTCACTAACTCTTGCTGATTATTTATTCTCTATTTCCTTGTGGGATCGACCCCGACTGCCACAATCTACCTAGTTCTCCAGATCTTAAGTGAACAAATACTTTCAATTTTCTATAGCTCACAATGGGAGCAATCAACCACCAAGGATCATTACCATTGAAAGTTTCCATGATAACCACGTTGACCTAATTCCTCAATAAAATACTCTCAAAATATTTAATTATTTAATTTAGTTATGATTTCCAATCCATCAACAACCCCAATGACCTACTTAGTAAGTGTTCTCATTCTGATGTGTATTTTAATCATAGAATATGAAGTAGAGTCTTGAGATGAATCTATTACTATGAACTAAGTAAATGTGAAAGGTTATGGTATAATATACACGATTTTATTATTTAAACTAATCTAGTTGAGAAAAACAACAATTAAGATTACTTTATCCATCTCATTAAAAGTTTCACAATTTGTGGTTTTGAATACCCGAAATTATATTCCATTATTAAATAGTTTTTATATGTTTGGGAATAAATGATACTTAAGAATAAGACATATGTATTCCAAAATTAGTTGATTATCATACTGAAAAAATAGAGTGAATTAACTTGAAAATAAACTAAAAAGTGGTTGGAGAATCAATATTTCAGACCTGGGTGGTCATTTAACAGTAGAGATAAAACAAGAAGAGTCTCTGTTAGTATATTAGATATATAAGGCAAGAGGAGATAATAATGAAATATAAAAAATTTAGAATGGGTGTCTATAATAAATTATGAGTCTCAAGAAATTACATCCTTTATATGAATAAAAAACTAGCAAAAAGGCATATCTTTAATTGTTTATTGATGCTTCAAACTATACTCTAAGTGATTTAGAATGTTTCTCTAATAAACTTCTATAATATATTTCTTACTGTTTTTTATTTTTTCTGAATATCATTCTAATATATTTATAAAAAGGATATGTTTTATGGATTTATTTTTCTCTTCTGTTAATAAAAATGTTTCATGCTTAAATATAATGTTTTTTTTGTTTTAGATGATTTAAATCCAATAGATGATGGTTAAACTAAATTTCAGGATAGATAAATATATATTAATAATTCAAGATATATATTACTAAAAAATGACTCCAGATAACTTATAAAATTATATGAAGAGTAATTCCAATGTATTTTGATCCATTTAGTCATTGAATGGAAATTATTTTTTTTAAATTTTAGTTCAAATAAATTAAATTAATAATGAAAAGGTTTTACTAATAAATTATCCTATAAGGTTTGTGCATTCAAACAAAAAAAGAAAATATTGATATATAATGCATGTTCCATAAATATATCCTAAGGTTAACTTGTTAGATAAAAGATGGAAGCGGTTTGATTTCCTCCTATACTTATGTTCTTGGAAGGGTATAGGTGGGAAGGATATGTAATGAATATAAAATCACCATAGTTAAAGTTTAGTCTATTTAGATATGTAAGAGTGAATAACATAATATAGTTGAAATCATAAAGAGTGTTTTATGAATGAATTAATGTTTATTAAGGATTTAAGTTCCCTAGAATTATATCATTATAAAATTTTCCTAAATTATTTAAACTATCATATGTGAGGAATGAATAAATTATCTATATTTTCCTATATTTAAGGACCTATCAAGTAGTTCTTTAATTTCTATGGGTTCAAATATCAATCCTTATAATATTTGTGTCTTTTTTATATATTCCTTATATTATTATTAATCTATTTAAGGGAAAGTATTAGTAGGAAAAGAATTGAATTTTTCCTAGGTTTCCCTTTGTTGGATTTCAACCATAAAAGTTCTTTTCTTTTATCCATTTTTCTTCTCTAAAAAAATTCCATGATAATGATAGGGAGGACTTATCAACTAGATACTAGATTTTTTAGACTTCCCATTGAAAGTTTTCAACCTAACAAGTATAATTACTCTTTCCTTTGGTAGTTTTATGTCATATGGATTAGACCTTCATTTAGTGTGTTCAGTTTATGTTCATATATATTAAACCAAATAAAGGTGATTTTTATGTTTATATAGCTTTTCCCATGAAATGTGGATAATTTTTAATATCTCACAACATTGAAAAAAAGAGACTAAGTTTGTCTATCCAATGAAAGGGGTGAAGTAACATGATGTGTAATGTAAAAACTAAAGCTGGTTTAAATAAATTTATTTGGGAAAATATATATATAGTTTAAATTCATAATACCCATACCAAATTAAAGTTGGTGGTAATACATATTTTACCATGAGGGGTGCTGAAATTTTTAGGCCTTTCATTTTTGTCTAAATATGAGGTGTAATACATAGTTATAGGGGAAGAATTGACCTGATGTGAATAATGAGCCCATTGTTGGTAGAAACCAAATTTAGGATAAGTTATTGTAGTTTATGTTCATACTACTTAGATCATAGTGTGATTAAACAAAAGATTGGTTCATTCATTTGATAAATATAATTAACTCTATGGTAATTAAAATGATTTTAGTGTGAATGATCGAATAAAGAAGGGGGAAAATTTTCCAACTCAATAGAGGTTAAAGAGAAAAAAACATTTTTATTTCTTTAAAAAATTGATAATAAATGATATAAATCATAAGTTTATGTATTTGAATAATGGGGGATTGTTAGGGGATACATGATAATCTAGGAAAATCATTAACCATATTCAAATGGAGGGTCTATGATTATACTATTTAATATATTTACCCAAAATGACTTCCAATTACATTCGAATAGTGAGTGCCACCATAATATTGTTAAGGGAATATGAGGTTAGAGTATTCTATATTCAAAATTAATTCATTTATTTTAATGGGTTTAGGTGGAATATATATATAGTGTATACACCATTACCATAACAAATAAATCTATCTAGGTTAGATAGAATCATTTCCCATTACTATGAATAGTATATAGTAATTCATATACTCAAAAGATGAAGTATATATATGAGTAATATATACTCAAAGATGGTAATAATATTAAAACCCAAGACTCATAAAATTAAATTTACATGAATTGATATTGATGGAATTAAAATTGGTGAAAATTTGTAATTGGATCTATGGAAGGTAGTTCAGAAGTTACTATATATCTTGATTAAGTAGGAATCAAGCCATATGTATTTATTGATAGGGAGAAGATTATACAAGAAAGGGTTTAAAAAAATAATACCCAATCAATATATTTTTCTTCCACTCTTAGGGGTTAAATAAATGTGTTATGGTTATCTTTCTTGATAAACAACATATTATGACCTAATTGGCATCGATAAAGGATTTAATTAATTCCTGGTTTGGAGCGCCATGCTTCTATAATGGTTTCCATTTTTATCTCCTTCGGTGAACTTAAGAGTATCACATGAAGTAGGATTCTCCTACCACAGTGATATGGCTATTTTCATAAACTCCCATTACCCTTTGAATATCCTGTTATTATGCATTTTTTGGGAAATATGGTGAGCATGTATGTGTGCTCAAATAGTAGAACAAATATTGTTTCCCACCTGATTTATTGTCATATATGTGTTCAGGTTGATGTCTTTTGGATATTGGTAGAGTTAGCCTGTATCTTTGTCGGGAAATAGTTTCACTACGAATAGGTTGTGGTTTTTAAATTCTGGAGGGATTTCTATTAATCTTGTAAGAGTATGGGTCATATCCCTTCAACATATTGATGATGCCATAATTTAAATGGGATTCCAGTGTCGATGATCTAATAGATTAATTTTTTTGAGTCTATCATTAGCCTAACAAAGAACCAGCTGGTGTGGGTGGTATAGCTTTGGACACTCCTTTATAGAAAAAGGAATGTTCTATGAATGTTAATTTGTTAATCACCAATATATACAATTGAAAACATTCAAATATTGTAGTACATAATCTGATTGGCTTGTCTTCTTTGGGACCTATGATAGATGAGGGTGTGGGTGATGTAGTTCCCTATAAAAAATACATGAACATTTCTAATATGGTATCATATACAGGGGATATTCTATATATATAGGATCATATTCATGAAACATAGATATTGACAACAATTGAGGGTAGCACTATGGGGCATTTAGGCTTGGAGTCCATTAATTGTTTAAGAAAAGTAATTTTAAGTTTCTCTAATCATTTTGAAGGCCTGGGGAATTAGAAGACACACCTAGAAGAAAATAAATGGGTTGATATCTTTAAGTAAGGGAAAGGACCAACTGGGGTTGATTCATCTGATGAGGTTTCTAGTCAATTCTCTTAAGACATTGTGTAAAGAGGATACAGTAGGGGACATTATAGCTCAAGGAGGGAAAATGGGAAATGGGAAATCTGGGATATGAGGAACTATTGTTTGGTAAATGGGAAAAAATAAAAAGGGAGGAAGTATTATTAATTCCTTCATAGAATAATATAATTTAGATCTGTCATGAATTTGATGTCCAAGGAACCAAAAAGTGGTGCCCTTTCAAATAAATAGGAAAATGGGGGTAGTAACCTTAACAAGGTGCATGTTGTATCTATGAAGGTGAATCATGGAATCACCAAGGGAACCAATGTACTATACAATGACATGAAAGTATGAAGGTTCAATCAGTAATGGGAGGCATGTAAAGAGGCTGATAAAGATGTGGAAAATTGGGAGATTATCATCCATTCTGATGAAGAGATATTGGAAAAAGGCCTTATGGATTAAGGCCTCCATAGAGGATGTAGATAGGATGGATGAGATACTGATTCTAGTGGATACTAAAAAAGAGTAGTGTGAGTGATAAAAAATAAAGACATCATCTTGGTAAGTGGATTCAATGAAAGGATGGTAAATTTATAGGAGTTCATTCAAATGTTGGATAAGAGGCGTACAATTTTTAAGACCTGATCAAGGATGACCTAGATAAAAAGTTATGTGGTTCGTGTTGGAAATTATATAGGTATAATGAATCTAATAAACTTAAACTAGACTTTTACTGGTCAATAATCTCTTATGAAGAATGATTCAATGTTGGATTTTTTATGAGGTTTCTCACTTTCTCTTTAAAAGTGTACGAAATTAATAAAAATAAATTTTCAGTTATAAAAATACCCAAAGTGAGTCAGTGATCCAATTCTCTGGTATGGTTAGGGGGAATGAAATGAAAGTGTGTTTTTGGATATGTCTAGGATAGGTTATCTATATGTAAATATGTATCGTATATAAATTGGAATCAAACCAGATGTATTTCTTTGAAGGAGTAAATATTTTATCTTAGAGTTTGGTTAATGTCAGAAAACACAATATGAAGTGGTTACCCTATACAATAAGATTATTAGATAGGTAGATTTTAAAGTTTAATTTATATTTGAGTTAAGTATTGGTGATTGAGACAACAATATGCATCTTGTGAGAATAGGAATCAATCCACATATAGTTCTAGAAAAGGGTGAACCATATCTTAATGCACAATGAAAATTTATAAGGGTATTTTATATGATTAGTTTCTTAAAATGTCTCTACATATATCTACAACATGAAAAAATAGAATGGGATAAAATAAGGGTTTCATTGGTGAGAGGATAAAGGATAGTCCAAATATGAATTGGTGAGAACCTAAAAACTAGGGTAGAATAAGGGATGGATGAAAATTAAATTCATGGTTGTGTTAAAGATAGGTAATCTGAGTTTCACTACACATCATGTATGAATAGAAATTAAGAAACATATAGTTATTAGGAAAATGGGGTATTTTCATTATGGTATAGGATTAAAATGAGAGGGAATATTTGAAGTTATACCTTTGGTAGTAGATATGGGTGTCATTATATATTATCCCAGTGTAAGTCTATTCTAGAAAACATATCATGGGCGAGGAGACTAGACACTAAGGACTCTTACATAGATCAGGCTCTTACATAAGGGATCAAAAAATGGAATTGATCACTCCAAGTAGTTTAAGGTTATATATAATGGAACACAAGTTGTAATGTTTGAAGTCATACTAAAAGAACAATATACCTTACAGTTTAGAGCTATATGGTAAGGATCTATCTACCATATAATTTTAGTTCATAAAAAACACTATTTTTATGCAATTTATAATCTTGTGATAGGGTCTTTGTGTTATATAGTTTAAATATTTATATAAATAATTTGTGTTATTATATTTATAATTAGGTGATAGATAATTTTTAAACCTTATAAGAATCTATGAAAAGTATTTATTAAGAAATATTTCATTGGAGGGAGGTGTAATATGCTCTATATCCATCATGATTTAAGATAATCCTATATTGAATTAGATCTTATGCATGATTTAATGCCTTTCACATTTAGGATATAGATCCATAGGTTTGTCAACATATATCATTTTTTTTCTTAAGGCCAATTCCAATTCTCCTTGGGTGAACAAGAAGAGGAGAAAACTCTTATTAAATTATAATGCTACCCTATTCTAATGAACTTTAAGGTTTTACAATGTATGTAACCTTTTCTCATTAAGTTGTTCTAATTCATTAAAATGAATATATGATTATACATTCTATTTTTTTTGTTCACAATTGGTTGTTTAAAGTGAAGGTAATTGAAATTCAATGGGAAATATTACCTTTTCCCCACACACTAATGAATATGGGGTCACTGTCATGTCATTATGGGTATAGTGTGATAATACCATAAAATAATGAGGTGTTCCTTAGGATAATAATTTTAATACTTCTTCCCCATTTTATCAAGGATATTTGATAGAGTCTCTCTTAATGCCTCTATTTTTTTTATTTTCAACTATATGGTTGTGGTATGAATTGTAACACCCTGATATTTTATGAGATATATTCTTTTTAATTTATTTGATGTATTTTTTTGTATGCTACAATAAGATTAGCTTGATCTATACGAAACAATGTATTATCTTGATGCATACACAACACTATACTTGGATTGTGTTACACACAATTTAAATTTTGTTTGATATAATTGATTTCACTCAACACTGAGTAAAGATTTTGTTCAATGTATAAGATAAATATGTTTGTATTATGTTATATGCAACACCAAAGTATTCTTGAACTAAACGCAACACTGACTTTGTTTTTATTACACGCAAGAGCGACCTTCCTCGATAGTTTGCGTTGTATTCAATATCGAGTTTCACTAAATATTGATATATAATTAAAATATTATATAAACTAGCCTTTATGAATAGTATTAACCAAATTTTGAATTTAAAATGAAATTAAAATTCATCTTATGTATTTTCTAGAACATCATATAGAAACAAATTTAATTTTTTGGATGGATGATTTTTTTTTAAAACTGCATTTTTTGCATGCTTTTGATAGCACACCAATTTTAAATATAGTTTTTGATGCTTTAATAAGTTAAATTAGAGAAAATAAATATCTTATTTGGAATAAGGACATAAAAATTTACTTTTTTTTAATTTTTTTGGTATTTTTTTGACAAAATTAAAATTTTAACGAATAGTGAAAAGTACTACATTTTAATTCCAAACTGCCTTTTCATCTAATTTATTTATATAGTTAGATTATCTTTTTTAATTAGTTTTAAAGTTTAATTAGATTAAGTTTTTATCATTTAATCTAATTTTTGTCATTGGAAGTACTTTCCTATTAAAATTGTACATAAACACATTTTAATCTTTTTATAGTTATTACATATTAAAAACTCTCTTTTTGGTTTTGACAATGGGAATTAATCTTAAATTAATTACTAAAACTTCTATGTTCTGAATTTGGAAAAATGGATTCCATATTTGGAATCAGAAGATCCAAATTGTATGAATATTTACTTTTTAATTTTTTTTGAACTTATTAATAGTAACTTCAATAATTATTTTATTTACTATAGTTAAAGGGTAAATCTAGTAAATAAGAGTAAAAAATAAAATTTTAATAATATTAAACTACCCTAACACATGTCATAATCCAAAGGAAGCCCAATGAATAAGAGGTAGTTGCTTTACCAATTCGATTGAATTTATTTTCTTATTCTAATTCCTCTTTCTATATTGATTCCAAAATAAATTAATAAATCAAGTTTAGTCTACATGATGAGATATAATTATAATTATGGGAAAAACTTATACCAACTTTTATCTATCCCATGAATAACAATATCACCATGCGTGGGTACGTACGACTTACCATCTCTACGCTATGGTGTAATTTTTTATTCAAAATACATTATTAGGATTGGTATAATGATGAGTATAATAGATTTAAATAATTAATATAACATGATAATGATTATGTATAATTGATATACCATCCAATTTCTTACAATTTAACCATCAAGAGAATGATATCATCGCTCGTGCGTTCGTATGACATACCGTCTCCATGGCACAGTGAGATTCATTCTCAACGTTAAAAATTCAAGAATGATTATAAAATTTACATGATGATTGAAAATAATAATTATGAAATTAATTTCAGGAATAAACTGCATCCAATTCATGACAAACATAACTTGCATGGAAAAACTATAATGGGAGAATGTAGCAGTTAACATCTAAAATAATGGTAACATTGAAATACTATTAAAAAAATGATATAATAGGATCATATATGATATCATAAATTTTGATATGGTCCTGGTATAATTTAATAACATGATTTCACAATTATAAAAGAGGTGAATACATCATCAACTAAAGAAAAGTAGAAGTTAAGATATAATTTTGCAATTTCATTTTTATCTGAAATTGTTTATACGTATGTATTTGATGGGGAGATATTTATCATCTATGTCCATGTTTTCTAAAAATGTTTTAATTTTTTTTACTATTCTTATATATAGGTTTAAATTAATTTTTACCCATTTTTTACTTTTACTACTTGGTATGGAAGGAATCATTCTTTTGTTTACAATACGATGTTCTTGTTGACCTTTTCGGCAAAAGTATGTGGGAATATTTTTTTAACTTATATGGAATGAATAAACTTTTATGGTTTCATGATATATTATTTCCATGAAGCTTTCTCTACATGGTTTTATGTTTATTTTTGAATAATTCTTTTCTTTTAAAATTACGTGTCGTTTTTGAGAAGAGAAAACATTTTTGAAAAAGAAAGGATATTTTTATCAGGAATTAAGTTCAAGTGTTTTATCAAAATTATTTTTCATATAAGATTACAAAAGGTTATGTTTATATACATATTATTAATTTTATTTTATTGTGTTTATAATGGAATTATTTTAATGAATTCCGTTTATATTATATGGATTATGTTATGATGACATGATGTTTAAAAATCCTATTTTATTTCAAGGGTTATGCTATGATGAATGATTTATGTTTTTGTGGAACATATAAGAATGATTTAATTATGAGATGGGTGGGACCTATATCTCCCTACAATTAATTGGGTAAAGATTTATATCTCATGAGGTATACATGATTGGAATGACAAGTAAATCTGGTTCAGTAATACATGGATATAACAGCATGTAAACCTGGTTTAGTAATGGACTTTGTCCACTATAATGGTGTTGGAAGGAATGACTTGGAAACTATATAAATCATATTATGTGCTTATTATTTTTCCACAATTACATGTTTTATTCAAATTATATTCTATTATTGTTAATGTTCCTTTATGATCTATGCCTTACGTACAACCAAGATTTATTTCATGACTCAAGATTTTGGTGCTTAAATATTATGTTCATGCTTTTATCTTCAAATATTTATGGTTTGTTTTATGTTCTCCATGATTACATTTACTAAGCATTTGAGCTCACCCTTTTTATGTTTTATTTTCCACAAGATATAAATAATGGTTTTGGGTAGGAAAACAAAAAGGGGAAGATTTTTATGAGAGATATTTAAGATCTTTTTCCATGATTAGAAGATTATGTTCTGAGTTTCCAAAGACACTAAACTAATATGGTCTTTGGGCATCTATTTGTGTCATGTATTAAGTATTATTAAAAAAAATGTAATGTTCATGTAAATCAAGATGGCTATTTACAGTTGACATCAGAGAATAGTAGGTAGGAATGAATCCAATCCTTAGGAACTCTAACATGTGAATGTTGGACGAAGCATGAATCTCCGCCCAAGAGCTTTATAAGGAAATGGATACCACTAGGGATAGTGGTGTGTCCCTCCTAGGGAGTGTAGCTTCCCATGGAGTTCTCTGATAGGTATCAATTCTAGTCCACTGGTAATATTTGTAGACCATTATAGTTGGTATCAGAGTGAAGGTTTATTCAACATTTTGAATCTTGGATACGAAAACTTTAGTGAGATCCCTAAAGACATTTCTAAGGTATGTCTAGGTATGTCCCTAAGGTTAAGTATAACTATAGATTTTAGTTCAAGAATTATAGTAAAGATCCTGAATAACCTAGGATTAAAACTAATATTTTAGAGATTTAAAGTACTCTCCCTTGATTATACTGTTGTCCTAGTATGATTTTTCCCTCTCACACTATTATTTTTGGGTTTTAGACATTGAATGGAAACCGAAGGAACCATGTTAATGATCAATACACTGGGAAATGTAATGATTGTCCTTATAAACCCCCAAATGTTATTGGATATGGAAAGTAAAATCTTATTTATATACTTACACTAGTTATGAATCATTATGGACTTCCAAATTAGTAGAGAAGAGAACAAGATTCTATTGAGTCCTTCATGAGGCAACGTCCACCTTCTTTCAGCGGGTCTTCTGATACACTTATTTCTGAACAATGGATCAGTTCCATTGAAAATATATTTTCCATCCATCATTGTTTGGAACATGAAAACTTCATTTTTTTTCTATCTATTAAAAGGTGAAGCAGAAAAGTGGTGGACTCTAATTAAGAACACAAGGCAGAAAGATGAAATTGAATCCACGGAATGGGACGAGTTCAAGAACTTATTTTTGAATAATTAATTCCCTTGTATTCGTTGAAAAATGATGGAAAAGGAGTTACTTGATCTTAAACAACATGATGATGAATCTATTTGTAAATATGAGGAAAATTTTACAAGAATCTCAAGGTATTATTCTAACTTTATCATCCAACCTGAAAGTAAAGTTGATCAATTCTTCCATGGATTAAAAAAAAGTCTTCGAAGGGAATTAGATATAAGATACTTTAACGACTATGACAAGAATGTGCATTGTTCTATCAAGGTATAAATAGAAGTTGGTGTTACATATCTTATCATGGTTTTGAAAAAAACAAAATATGTAGTCCAAGGGAATATCTCAAAAAATGGTGAAATGAATATGAATGTCTCCTTATTCTCAAAGTGTGGAAATAAGCATGGTGTAGATTGTATTAAATGGACTATAAAATGTTTAATGTGTGGAAAAGAAGGTCATAGAGTAGTTGAGTACTTAAGTAATGGGAAAATGTTCCTAATGATGTGAATAGAGAAAAGACTACAGAGAATACACAACCAACACTTCAATGCTACAAGTGTAAGGAAATTGGGAATTATGCCAACCAATGTACTAATACAAGGGTTAATGATGATTGATGTCAGCAAACTCTTAAGGAAAAATACAAAGGGAAGTCAGAAGCGATCAATATTGGTGATGTTGAGTATGAAAATGAAGTGGTGGAATGATTAACTGTTTATGTAATGGGATTCCAAAACAGTGTTGTAGAATATCATTTATAGTATTATGGAATATTGGAGTATCTATGTATTGGTTTGTGGTTTTCATTAATTATATGGTACCAGTAACCATGAAAATCTATTGAAATATTTTTGGAAATCACATAATATGCGCATAATGAAGGGACAAAGAGATAATGAGTTGTTGGATAGTATTAACGAGATCATGATTGATATAAGGACCGAGTGATATCATGGTTTGAATATTTGGTATTTTTGGTGAGTGTAAAGAGTTAATTTTGATAGAATGCACGTTTTCACTAAGGTTATATGTCAAATAATTTTTATTATCATGTTTACATAGAATACATGATTAATGTATTCACATGTTTGGAATGTGAAAACTAAGAATAACCAAATGAGATATGGGAGACACATGTTAAGTCGATTTAGTTCATCTCATTCTAATGTTTTATATTTTTAATTTTTGGAAGGATTTTAATATTATACATTTATGGATATTATAAGTTATATTATGGTTTAGGTTCGTCCGATTAATGTACTATCTCACTATAGGTGGACTTATTCATATTTGATATCTCGTTCTAACCATTTTGTTGAGACATATGGAATTAACAATCATTCTATCGCATGATATGATAAAACTTCAAGAATTAAAACTTTAACTACATTTCATTAAATAAAAGAAGAAGTGTAAATTTTTTAGGGGATGACCAATGGTAAGATTATACTTAAATCAAGTAAGTATTTCTCCTCATGAAAAAATTCATCAATATTAGGGAAAGGATATTGAAATAAAAAAATTTATCCTAGCATCTTTTTATCTGATGAATCAGATTGTCCATTAAATCATCACATATTTATAGATTTCTTGTATTTAACTTTCTCTAAAACTTATTTTATATTACTATTCATCAGAACTTGATTGTTATATTTATATTCCATATCTATGTTTTTGATTGCAACCTATGTTCTCATATATAGAAACCCAGTGATGAGTTAATTTGGGTAACCATTATCTTTCCAAATTTTCTTTTTAAAATGAAGTTTTAGTATATCTTTTTACGATGTGGGTTTCTATGAAAAAAATTTCAAGTAGTAAAACATTTATAACCTCAAATAATATGAAGGGAGAAATTAATTTTAAGGGGGGTAGAATGTAACACCCCAAGATTTTATGAGATAGATTATTTTTAATTTCTTTGATGTCTTGTTTTGTACACTACACCAAGATTAGCTGGGGCTATACGCAACACCGTATTAGCTTTATGTATACACAACACTATACTTTGCTTATGTTACACATAATTTCAAGTTCATTTGATAGAACACATATTACTAAACACTGAGTATATATCTTTTTCAATGTATAAAAGAACTATATTTGTATTATGTTATATACAACACCAATGTAAGCTTGCACTAAACGCAACACTGACTTGGCTTGTAGTACAGTTAAGAGCACCATTCCTCAATAGCTTTTGTTGTACGCAATACCAAGTTTCACTAAACAATGATATATTATTAAAATATTACATAAAATAATCATTATGAATATTATTACCTAAATTTTTAATTTTAAATGACATTAAAATGCATCTTATGTATTTTATAGAACATGATATGAGAACAAATTTATTTTTTTGGATAAAAGAAATATTTTTCAAAAAAATGAAATTATGTGCCTTTTGATGGCACACCCATTTTAAATATATTTTTTCACACGTTTATATGTTAAATTTGAAAAAAAAACTTTTTATTTGGAGTCTTGACATAAAAATTCACTTTTTTTAATTTTTTCATATTTTTTGATAAAATTCAAATTTTAATGAATAGTGAAAATAACTGTATTTTAATTTAAAATTTCCTTTTCTTCTAATTTATTTATACAGTTACATTATCTTATTAATTAGTTTTAAAGTATAATTGGATTAAGTTTTTATTAGTTAATCCAATTTTGGTCTTTGGAAGTAATTTCCTATTTAAATTACACATAAACACATGTCAATCTTTTGATAGTTATTATTTCATAAAAACCTGCTTTTTGGTTTTTACAATGGGAATTAATTTTAAATTAATTACTGAAAATTTTGTGTTTTGAATTTGAAAAAATGGATTCCATATTTGGAATCATAATGTGAAAATTTTGTGAATATGTACCTTTTATTTTTTGGACATTATGGATAGTAACTTTAGTAATTATTTTATTTACTATGGTTAAAGGGTAAATTTGATAAATAAGTGTAAAAAAATATATTTTAATAATATTAAAATTTTCCAACACATGTCTAAATCATATTGGATGATATATTTCTAACCATTATTATCCTTTGGTCGATTTTGGGACCCCATGGAACCACTTGGATGTGAAAATGACATTTTATTATAATTAATTTAAAGTAATGATAAATTTGACATAAACTTGTATCTTCTTAATAAAATTATATTAATATGTGTTTTATATAAGATAGTTTCAACTATAAATAGTCAATGGAAATATAAATATATTTCTTACATCATGGTATTTTATTTATAATTTTTAGATAGCATATAAATAAATTTATTTATGACACAATTATGATGTAGTGATTACCTTATTAATGAATGATTTAAATAAATGAGATTATAAATTTTAAAATAAATTTATTTAGAAATATTTTATGCCATAAAAGAATTTTATTGATTAGTATCAAATTTTTTATTTTAATTAATTACGTTCTATCAAAATAATCAATTTGTTATGGTTTTTTAAAAATTAATGACATGAATAGTATAAGAATTGACATAAATGTGTTTTTAAAACAAATACTATTTTATTACATGATATAATAGTCCTAAAAATCTAATATTTGTCAAAATGACTTAACTAATGTTGAAAACTTCATTAATGAACCACTTGATGTTTTATTGTAATTTTATAGTAAATATATTAACCATATAGTGTGAATATACCAGAAGACGTGGTAAGTGTTAAAATAGTTAACTAAGGGTTAAAACTAAAAGATAAGGTTAAATTTGAGACCTATTTTTTTTTTTAAAATATATTTTTTGAGAGGATTTCAAAAAATCATCATCTTATATTCGATTTAAATGAGTTTTGGACCTTTTGAAACGGAAAATCATTTTACAATAAAATAATATTTCAATACCTTCCAAAAGTGCCCCTCCTCCTCTCTTATAAAAAGGTATCTGGTATCACATTTTCTCACACCACATTGAGCCTTGTAGATCGCCAAAAACATATCTAATTATCCTATAAACATTATTATTTTACTTATAGTGGTCCTGGTTTTCCAAAAAGTCCATCCCTAGTGTCTCTAAGAAGAGATCTAAAGAAAGTCCAACGAAGAAGAGGTGATTGCTTTACCAATTCAATTCGACTTCTTTAATTATTATACTTACCTCTCTATGTTTATTCCATATTAAAGTAATAAATATATTATATTATACATTATTAAATGTTATTATAATTATGGGACAACTTTATACCTCCTTTTATCTATCCTACGAATAACAATATCACCATGCGTGCATACGCACAACTTACCGTCTTCACGTTGTGGTGTGATTTGTAATTCAAAAATAATTTATTAGGATGGGTATAATGATGAGTATAATGGATTTAAATAATGAATATAACATTATAATTATTATTTATAATTAATATACCTTCCAATTTCATAATTTTTAAACATCAATAGAATGATATCATCACTTGTGTGTACGTACGACCTACCGTCTCCACGACATGGTGAGATTGATTCTCCACATTAACAATTCAAAAATGATTATAAAATTTATATTATGAGTGAAAATAATAAATATGAACATAATTTAATGAATAAAATAAATCATATTCATAAAAAATATTACTTACATGACAAAATAGTAATGGGAAAATGAAGTTGTTAACACCCAAAATAATGGTAATATTGAAATATTATCAAGAAAATTATATAATAAGATCATATATGATATGATAAATATATATATGTTTATAGTATAATTTAATAACATAATTTAACCATTATAAATTAGGTTACTACACCCTCAACTAAGGAAAATTAAAAGGTAAGGGATAATTTTGCAATCTTATTTTTATCTGAGATTGTTTATACGTAAGTATTTACTGTGGATATATTTATCTTCCATGTCCATGTTTTCTAAAAATGTTTTCATAAAAGGTTTAATATTATTATATATATTTTTAAATTAATTTTTACCCATTTTGTCTTTTACTATATGGTATAAAAGGAATCTTTCTTTTGTTTACTATATGAGGTACTTTTTGACTTTTTTCAGTAAAGTACGATAGAATGTTTTTCTAAATTATAAAGAATGAATGAATTTTTATGGTTTCATGAAACCTTATTTCCATGAAACTTCATCGATATGGTTTCAGGTTTATTTTCAAAAAAATTATTTTCTTTTAAAATTGTGTGGCATTTTGAGAAGAGAAAAAGTTTTTGAAAAAGAAAGGACATTTTATTTTGGAATTAAGTTCAAGTGTTTTATCAAAATTATTTTTCATCTGAGATGACATAGGGTTATGTTTATATCCCTATAATTACTTTGATTTAATTGTTTTTATGATGAAATTATTTTTATAAATTCCATTTATCTTATATGGATTATGTTATGATGACATTTTGTTTAAGAATCTTATTTTATTTCATGGGTTCTGCTACGATGTATGATTTATGTTATTATGGAACATGTAAGAATGATTTCATTATGAGATGGGTAAAACCTATATCTCCATCCAATGCATTGGGTAATGATATATATCTCATGAGATAGAAATTAATGGAATGAAAAGTAAATATGGTTCAGTAATACATGGATGGAATGACAAGTAAACCCGGTTCAGTAATGGATTTTGTCTACTATGACGGTCATGGAATCAATGCCATAGATTCTATAGAAATAATATTATGTGATTATTAGTTTTACATAATTACATGTTTTATTATAATTCTATTCTATCATGGTTAGTTTTCTTTTATGATATATGCCTTATCTACTGCAAATACATATTTCTTGATTCAAGATTTTAATGTTTAAACATCATGTTCATGATTTTACATTCAAATATTTAGGGTTTTTTTTATGCTATCCATGTTTAACCTTACTAAGCATTTGATCTCAACATTTTTTTTATTTCCCCAGGATATAAATAATGGTTTTAGGTAGGAAAACAAAAGGGGAACATCTTTATGGGAGATATTAATGATCTTTCACTATGATTAGAAATTATGTTCTGAGTTTCCAAAGATACTGAATTAATATGGAATTTGGGTGTCTGTTTGTGTCATGTATTAAGTATTCTGAAAAAGAAATTTAATTTCTATATACGTCAAGCTGGGTCTTAATAGTTGGTATCATAGAAAAGTAGGTAGGAATGAATCCAATCCTTGGTAACTCTCACGTGTGAATGTTGGATGAAGCATGGATCTCCGCCCAAGGGCTTCATAAAGAAATTACTGCCACTGGGGATGGTGGTGTGTCCTACCTAGGGGGTGGAGCCACCCATGGAGTGCTCTGATAGGTATCAATTCTTATTCACTACAATAATTACAGATTTTACAGCTAGTATCAGAGTGAAGGTTTAGTCAACCTTTGGAAATTATGATGAGAAAACTTTAGTGAGATCTCTAGAGATATTTATAAGGTATATCTAGGGTTATCCCTAAGGTTAAGTATGACTATGGATTATAGTCCAAGAATTTTGGAAACAATCATTAATAACCTAGGATTAAACTTAAGAAATTAGAGATTGAAAGTACTCCCCCTTGATTATGTTGTTTTCCTTGTATATTTTTTTGCCTCTCATACTATTCTTTTTGGGTTTTAGATGATGGATGAAACCCGAAAGAACCATGCTAATGACCAATGCACTAGGAAATGCAAAGATTTTCATCCTGAACAACAAATTATTATGGGATATAGAATGAAAATTCTTATTTCTAAACTTACACAAGATATGAATCACTCTAGACTTCCATATGAGTAAAGAAGGGAAGAAAATTCTATTAAGTCCTTCATGAGGAAACATGATCCATTTATTTATGAACAATGGATCAGTTCCATTGAAAAGATATTCTCATCCTTTGGTGTTTGAAACATGAAAAAGTCATTTTGTCTCTCTATCAATTAGAAGGTGAAGTAGATGAGTGGTGGACTCTAATTAATAATACAAGGGAAAAAGATGAAATTAAATCCATGGAATGGAAAGAGTTAAAGAACTTATTTTTCAATAATTAATTCCCTTGTGCTCTTTGAACAAATATGGAAAAGGAGTTCCTTGAGCATAAATAAAAGGATGAAGAATCTGTTGGTACATATGAGGTAAATTTTACAAGACTTGCAATGTATGCTTCTGGATTTATCATCCAGCCTGAAAGTATAGTTGATTGATTCTTCATTGGATTAAAAACAAGTCTTTGAAGGGAATTATCTATAAGAGACTTTAGTAGCTATGAAGAGATTGTACGTTGTGCTATTAAGGTAGAAATGGAAGTTGGTGTTACATATCATTCTTATAGTTTTGACAATAAATGAAAGATGGAGTCCAAGGGAATATCTCAAAACAATGGTGAAAAGAAGATGAATGTTTACTTATACTCAAAGCATGAAAGAAAGCATTGTGGAGATTGTCTTAAAGGGACTATAAAATTTTCAAGTGTGGAAAAGAAGATCATTGAACAGTTGAGTGCCAAAGTAATGGGAAAAAGTTTTTTAATGATGTTAATAGAGAAAATACTAAAACCAGCTCAGCCATGGGTTCAGAAACCCAAACCCATGACCCCAAAATATTTATTAAAAAAGTGTATAGGTACAAGATACTTGAGGAAATTCTTACATGCGAAATACCACACCTAGATAGAAAACTCAACAAACACATCCAATTATTACCTTTTTCTAGGCCGACCTCAAACCATAGATCCTCCCCGACTAGATGGATGGCGCCCTCTTCCCCTTTTCATTACAGATTCATTCTCCTACACCAGAACCTCAATAGTATGAAATTCAGTTTCTTTATGAGAAGATTCACCATGTAACATTGAATGCACAACTTCAATAGAGGAGATGTCATCCTGGTGAGCATTACTGTGAGGAGACTCCTCATGCAGGTCTTGAGGATCCTTCTGTACAGCCTTGGAGTCCTGCACAACCATGAGAGAATGTGCAGCATTATGAACGGGATGTTCCATCTCTCTTCGAATATCAAAACCATCAACAATAGCAGGTGTCAAGGAGGAGCAGATTCGGTTACTAAATCCTACATTCTTGAGTCCTTCAAGATTAAGAAAATCAAACTCAGAAGTATTAATAGACTCTAACATGGAAAAGAAATTAACAACTAGTTTTATAGATCCTCGCAATGCCTCATTGCTAGATGAAACCATTGAAACAACATCCAGATTAGTACCCTTCTGATCTGTAGCCATTGGGGGAGATCATACAAGATCCAGTACATGACTATGTGTAGTAACATCCTCCAAATTAGCAGGGGGAGATCTTGACAGAATATCAACCTACTTATATGAAGAATATCACAGCAGACCCTCCTCCCTTGGAATACCTTGCAGACCACCAGACTTCTCAACAGTAGTAGTTATATCCATCAGTACACCCTCCTAAATCCCTTGTTGTACAACAACATGTCCTACTGCAACATTTTCCATCAACAGATCCGCTTCCATCCGAGTTTCCACATTGGACACCTGCACCTCATCATGAATAATTGTACATGAACTTGGATTCTTATGAATCACCAAATGGAATCGATAATCATCCAAGATCTTAATCTTACCCTTCCTACAAGTAGAGGCTAGTGCCACATGATCTAACTCTTGATTTACTTCATTTTGGACAGCAGCCTCATGCTTATATTGATTCACTTCCTCCTCCTCAGCCACATCAGCCCAGGGCCTATTATCTAGACCCCCAGTGATTCCAAAGGTAGCCTACTCCAATGGTTCATCATTCACTGGAACAACAGGAGAATTAGATTTCTGAAATTGAGAAGGCATAGAAAAACCTTATTGGATAGCCTCAACAAATGAGTAAATACCGGAATTTTGAGGATCCTTTCTCCTAAAAACTTGATTACTACCATTCAAGTCAACTAGTTTTATTTTTCACTTATCAAAGGTATGACCCAAAGATTTAAAAAGTGAACATTTTATATTCCTATGACATTGCGCATGAGAATGACCAATACATAGACAAGACTTAAAGAAAGTAGGAAACCACTCATATTGTATAGATAGTTCTAACTTAATCTCACCTGCAATAAGGAAAAATATGTCAATAATAAATTGAGCTAAATCAATCTCTACTAATACACGAGCAAAATGATCATAACTAGGATGCTCCGTTTCCTTGTCAGCTTTAATTGGATAACCAACAGGGGAGGCTACCTCTCATAAAACCGATGGATGCCAGAAAAACCAATTTAAACCCCTAATTCGAATCCAATTTTGAGTGGAAGATCTCTTAATTGCAAGAGGACTTGCTAAAGGATTCCACTATTGAACCATGATGTAGTTGGATTTCAGCGAAACCGGTCCAAAACTCCAGGCATCATTTTGAAGTTCCTTCGATGTAAAAACAATATGGAAAGTACCTCTCCCAATTGATATCAAACGCCATTCAGTGAAGCCCCAGCTCTAATATAAATGAGCCTGCACTTCATCAACCCTAAATGGGGTATCACTCCGAGTTGCTGATAACCTAGAAATAAGGGACAATCAGCATTCTTCAAGATGAGTTTCCAAAATTTTCCGAATCGCTTCAACAAATGCAATAGATCCATTCTTGTTAATCTGTTTATTTAAAGAAGCAGATTCATGCTAAGATTCAGAGAAAAACCTATTCCAGGAGGCAGAACCCTCATACTTACTCTTAGGGTTCATCACATCTTCCTTCACTACATCCACAGGATTTGAAGAAATCTCACCACTCGTAGCCACCACCTTCGAGGGGGGAATGATAACCAAATCCCTAATCTATGGGTTAATGGTGATCTACATTATAAACATCTTAAGAAAAAATACAAAGGGAAGTCACAAGCGATCAATATTGGTGTTGTTGAGTATGAAAACAAAGTGGTAGAATGATTAAGTGTTTACGTAATGGGATTACAAAATAGTGTTTTGGATTCTCATTTATATTATTATGGAATATTTGAATATCTATATATTGGTTTATTGTAGTTTAAAATAATTATATGGTACCAGTAACCATTAAAAGTGATTGAAATATTTTTTAAGGCACATGATATGCACATAATTAAGGTACAAAGAGATAATGAGATGTTGGATAGTATTAATGAGCTCCTGATAGATATAAGGAAAAAGTGATATCATGGTTTGATTTTTTAGTATTTTTGGTAAGTGGTAAGAGTTAATTTTGATATAATGCATGTTTTCACTAAGGTTCTATGTTAATTCATGTTATTATCATGTTTAAATAGAATACATGATTAAGGTATTCACATGTTTGGAATGTGACAACCAAGAACTACTAAATGAGATATAGGAGACACATGTTAAGATGATTTAGTTCATCTCATTCTAATGTTTTATATTTTCAATTTTTAGAATGATTTTAATATTATCCATTTATGGATAGTATAAGTTATATTCTGGTTGAAGTTTGTTAGATTAATGTACTATCTCACTGTAGGTGGACTTATGCATATTTGATATCTTGTTCTAACCTTTTTGTTTAGATAGATAGAATTACCTATCATTCTATTGCATAATTTGTGAACACTTCAATAATGAAAACATCAACTATATTTCATTAAAAAAGAGATGAAGTGTAAATTGTTTAGGGAATTACCAATGGTAATATTGTATTAAAATAAAGTAAGTATTTATCCTTATGAAAAAATTCATCAACTTTAAGAAAAAATATCTAGAAATAAAAAAATTATCCCAGTATCTTCTTATATAATGAATCAGATGGTATATTAAATCATCACATATTAATGGCTTTATGGTAGTTAACTTTATTCAAACCTTATTCTCTATCACTATTCAGTAGAACTTGATGGTTATGTTTCTATTTCATGTCTATGTTTTTGCTTCCCACCTATGTTCTCATTTGTGGAAACACAGTGATGAGTTACTTTGGGTAACCATTATGTTTCTAAATTTCCCTTTTAAAA
Organism: Viscum album; assembly: GCA_963277665.1. Lineage (NCBI taxonomy): Eukaryota > Viridiplantae > Streptophyta > Magnoliopsida > Santalales > Viscaceae > Viscum > Viscum album. The sequence goes on along the minus strand of OY728159.1, from coordinate 1,808,924,737 downwards.
CTAAGTTTTAGTATCCCTTTTTATGTTGTGGGTTTCCATGAAAGGAACTATCAAGTAGTAAACCATTTATAACCCCATCAAATTTTGATGGATAAATTTATTTTAAGCGGGGTAGAATGTAACACCCTGATATTTTATGAGATAGATTTTTTTAATTTTATTGATGTATTGTGTTGTATGACACACAAATATTATCTTGTATTATACAGAAAACCATATTAGCTTTTCGTATACACAACACTATAATTGGATTGTGTTACACACAATTTGAAGTTCGTTTGATAGAATTTATTTCACTCAACATTGAGTATAGATTTTGTTCAATGTATAAAAGAACTATGTTTTGATTATTTTATATTCAACACCAAAGTAATCTTTCACTAAATGAAACACAGATATGGCTTTCATTACATGCAATAGCGACCTTCCTCGATAGCGTGGATTGTACACATGACCGAGTTCGACTAAACAATGATATATTATTAAAATATTATATAAAATATAAATTATGAATAATTTTAACCAAAATTTTAAATTCAATGACATTAAAATTCATCTTAATTATTTTCTAGAACATGATATAAGAACAAATTTAATTATTCAGATAAAAGAAGTATTTTAAAAAAATACATTTTTGTTGGCTTTTGAAGGTGCACCCATTTTAGATATAGTTTTTAACACTTTTATAAGTTAAATTTGACAAAATAAATTTATTGTTTGGAATCGAGATAAAAAATTTACTTTTGTTGATTTTTTGGTATTTTTCTAATAAAATTCAAATTTTAATGAATAGTGAAAAATACTGCATTTTAATTCAAAATAGCATTTTCATCTAATTTATTTATTTAGTTAGATTATATTTTTAATTAGTTTTAAAGTGTAATTAGATTAATTTTTTATCATTTAATCATATGTTGGTCATTGTAAGTAATTTCATATTAAAATTTTATATAAATACATGTCAATCTTTTGATAGTTATTACTTCTTAGAAACCAGTTTTTTGGTTTTGAGAGCAAGAATTAATTTAAATTTAATTTCTACAACTTCTGTGTTTTAAATTTAGAAAAATGGATTCCATAGTTTTTATCATAAAGATCCAAATTATTTGAATAGGTACCTTTTAATTTTTGGACATTAGGAATAATAACATTAATAATTATTTTATTTACTATAGTTAATGGGTAAATCTGGTAAATAAGGGTAAAAAATAATATTATAATCATATTAAACTACCCTAAAATATTTCCTAATCATATTGGATGAGATATTTCTGACCATGGGAATCCTTCGGTCGATATTGGGATTCCATTGAACCCCATAGATGTGAAAATGACATTTTATAAGAATTAATTTAAAGTAAAGAGAAATATAGCATAAACTTGTATCTTCTTAATAAAACAATTTTAATATGGAGTTATACATAAGATAAATTCAACTATAAATAATAATTAAAAAAAAAATATTTCCTACATCATGAGATTTTATTTTTAAATTTTAGGCACCAAATATATAAATTTATTTATGACACAATGATGATGTAGTGATTAAATTATTAATGAATAAAAATAAATGAGATTATAAATATTAAAATAAATTTATTTTGAAACTTTTTATTCCCTCCACGAATTTTATGGATGATTATGACTTGTTATCTTTGAATTAATGATGTTTTTTTCTAAATAATCAAGTTGTTATGTATTTTTTAAAAAGTCATGATATGAATAGTATAAAAATTGGCATAAATGAGTTTAAAAAGCACTAATTATAAAATGATATAATAGCCATAAAAATATAAAATTAGGTAAAATTACTTAAATAATGTTTAAAATGTCATTAATGAACCCCTTTATTTTTTATTGGAATTTTATAGTAACTATATTAACCATATAGTATGAATATACAAGAAGACAAGGTAAAAGTTAAATTAGTTAACTAAAGGATAAAGATAAAAGATAAGGTTAAATATGAGACCTAAATTTTTCTAAAATATATTGGTTGAGAGTATTTCAAAAAATACTCATCTTATCTTTTAATAAAATGATTTGTGTACCTTTTGAAATAGAAAATAATTTTATAATAAAATAATATTTCAATACCTTCCTAAAGTGCCCCTTCTACTCTCTTATAAAAAGGCTTCTACTCACACATTTCCTATCACCATCATGAGAATTTTAGATAAAAAAACCATGACCAATTATCTTATAAACATCCATCCAATGGCCCGAAGGCCTTCAATTTTCTTATTATAATAAAACCCATTTTAAGGGAAGAAGGGGGAACCCAGACAAACATCAGAAACTTCAAACTATAGGTCATTGTTTTCCAAAAATTTCATCTCTAGTGTCCCTAAGAAGATATCCAAAGGAAGTCCAATGAAGAAGAGGTAATTGATTTACCAATTCAATTAAATTTCTTTTCTTATTCTACTTCATCCTTCTATGTTTATTACATAATAAAGTAATAAATAAAATATATTATACATTCTTATATGTTATTATAATTATGGGAAAACCTTATACCTTCCTTTATCCATCCTAGGAATAAGAATATCACTATGTGTGCGTACGTACGACTAACCGTCTCCACACTGTGGTGTAATTTGTTATTGAAAAATACTTTGTTAGAATGGGTATAATTATTATTATAATGGATTTAAATAATGAATATAACATGATAATTATTATTTATAATTAATATACCATCCAATTTCATACCTTTTAACCAACAAGAGAATGATATCGTCGCTCGTGCGTACGTATGACCTATCATCTCCACGATGTGGTGAGATTCGTTCTCCACATTAACAATTAAAGAATGATTATAAAATTTATATGATGAGTGAAAATAATAATTATGAACTTATTTTTCTAAATAAACTGCATCCTATGCATAACAAACATGACTTATGTGGAAAAATAGGAATGGGAAAATGAAGTAATTAACACCCAAAATAATGGTAATATTGAAATATTATTAACAAAATGATATAATAGGATCATATATGATATCATAAATATAGATATGGTCCTAGTATAATTTAATAACATTATTTAACCATTATAATATAGGTGAACACTCCCTCAACTAAAGAAAATTACAAGGTAAGGGATAATTTTGCAATCTCATTTTTATTCGAGATTGTTTATACATAAGTATTTACTGTGGATATATTTATTATCCATGTCCATGTTATCTAAAAATGTTTTCATAAAATTTGTAATATTATTATATGTATGTTTCAAGTCATTTTACCCATTTTAACTTTTACTACATGGTATGGACGGAATATTTCTTTTGTTTACCATACGAATTACTTTTTGACCATTTCAAAAAAAGTACGAGGGAATGTTTTTTTAACTTATACGACATTAATGAATTTTTACAGTTTCATGAAACATTATTTCCATGAATCATACTCTACATGGTTTCAATTGTATTTTCAATAATATTATTTAATTTTAAAATTGCATTTCATTTTGAGAATATAAAACTTTTTTGAAAAAGAAAGGATATTTTCCTCAGGAATTATGTTCAAGTGGTTATCAAAATTATTTTCCATATAAGATGACATAAAGTTATGTTTATATCCCTATTATTACTTTTATTTGATGGTTTTTATTATGGAATTATTTTTTATGATTTACATTTATCTTATATGGATTATGCTATGATGACATGATTTTTATGAATCCCATTTTATTTCATAGGTTATGCTATGATGAATGATTTATGTTTTTGTGGATCATGTAAGAATGATTTTATTATGAGATGGGTGGGAACTATATCTCCCTCCAATGAATTGGGTGATGATTTATATCTCATAAGATAGACACGACTGAAGTAAATTAGGTTCATTAATAAATGGTTGGAATGACAAGTAAACCCAGTTCAGTAATGGACTTTGTCCACTATGATGGTCTTGGAAGCTTTACCTTGGATACTATAGAAATCATATTATGTGCTTATTAGTTTTTCATAATTACATGTTTTATTATAATGATATTATATCATGGTTAATATTCCTTTTATAAACTTTTCCTTACATTCTTCCAAGATTTATTTCATGACTCACTATTTTTATGCTGAAAAATTATGTTCATGATTTTATGTTCTAATGTTTATGGTTTGTTTTATGTTATCCATGATTAACATTTCTGAGTATTTGAGATCACTCTTTATGTTTTATTTTCCCCAAAATATAAATAAAGGTTTTAGGTAGGAAAACAAAAGGGGAAGATCTTTATGGGATATGTTGAAGATCATTCACCACAATTAGAATATTATATTCCATGTTTCCAAATACACTAAACTAATATAGTCTTTGGGTATCTGTTTGTGTAATGTATAAAGTATTACTTAAAAAAATGTAATTTCTATGTATTTGAAGCTTGGTATTTATAGTTTGTATCAGAGTAGAGGAGGTAGGAATGAATCCTATCCTTGGGAACTATCACTTGTGAATGATGGATGAAGCATAGCTCCCTGCCGAAGGTCTTAATGAGAAAATGGTTGCCACTGGGGATGGTGGTTTTTTCCACCTAGGAGGTGTAGCTTCCCATGGAGTGCTCTCATAGGTATCAATTCTAGTCCACTGAGAATAATTACAGACCGTTACATGAATGATTAAAATATATGTTTTATTCTAGATATAATTTATTCAATTAATATACACAAAATTTCTTGTATTTTTAAATGATAATTTTGTGAAGAAATATAAATATGGAAACAATATTAGACTTAATGAAATTGATCATAGTATTTATTCCCACTTCCTTTGAAAATGTAGGTTTTTCTATTTCAGATATGATGTTTGTAATAATAAGGATAAATTTTAAACTCTTAATAGTAATGGAAGGGTATAGACCCATGATATTTATTCCCTATATAGAGAATGGTTTTGAGTATTTAATAGTGTTCAGAAATATCAAGGGTTGATGAATTAAATTGGCATGTATCTAACATGTGTGTTATTTCTTTTTGAATTTCATACAATCATGCATTATAGAGGGATAGAAATATCCACATGTCAAAATTAGATAAAAGTGCTTATCATTAGTTTGATGTGTATCATGGTTAAAAGGATTAACTTACTAAACAATGGTGAGGGTATCTACTCATTCAATCCCTTTGAGAAGGAAACCATCAAAGGATTATTTATAAATAAATTGCTAGGAATTTTATCCCTCATAAAGAAGAAAATAAATATCATATTTTGTATTTTGTTCTGATCTAGCTTGATCTCTTGAAAAATAATTTATTTTGAGATACTCTACTATTGGAGACATCTAATTTGTTTCCCATATTAGTCATATAATATGAGATATTTCCTTTAGCTAATGTAATTTCAACATTTAATATTTCCTCCAAATATTTTTTTACAAATGGAAAACCAATATTAATTATATAATATGGATGATTGTATTTTACTAATTTGTTTCTAAAAGGGTTTTCTTTAGATTATCCAGTACATTTTCTATTGTCAGAGTATTACCATAATAAGACTCAAGATGGGGGTGAATTGAGTTCTTTCAAATTTTATATTTCCTAGAAAATTATCCCTGACTTGTTTATAACTGAATTTTGTACTGTTCATTAGCAAAACATGTAGTGGAAATAAAATATTAAAAGTAATAGAAACTGATCACTTTATAGTGGTTTAGGGAATAGAAGCCCCTTAGTCCACTCCAATAGAACTATTCTCCATGAGTGTGATTATTTTCACTAGTCCATCCCTTTTTTGCGGATTGCTAGTCCTTTTCCTAGGGGCTGCATGACTGAGTGAAAGTAATTTACACTTGGTATAAGCACTGGTTATTCAACAAGGATCCAGATAGGATGTAAAATCAATAATCATCAAAGGTTATTTATTGGGAAATTTTGTAACAAAATATATAAATAGAAAGAATTTATAAACTTCATCTCACAGTTGTAAGAAACAACTGATAGAAAAGAAATATCTCTAAGAGATTTTATCTAATGGGAAAGAATATCTAACAGAGTCTTCCAATACATAGAAAATTTTTTTGATAAGCACAACTAATTAGTTGATACCTATTATTTATTATTTTCAATAAAAAACAAATATTTCTTCTGAATATTTGAGAAAATCATTCTCTATATGTTCTTACTCGATTCACTTTTCATGCATAAGACTATGATAGAACACAATCCATCTTACTCATTATTTTAAATACAAGCACTGGCTCTTATATAAAAACACTACACATGATTCGTAGAAAATAGGGTTATGTGACATGTTTTTTCCTTAGAAATTCCATGTAAATAGTAGTGCAAAATATAATATATTTTCGTTTTCTTATTTCTTGGTACAAGCCTCTTATTTTTATCAATATTTCCCTAAAGTGGTAATCAATCATGTAAAATAACTTACAACATCATTAAAAACAAACCTTTAGTACTTCAATGAAAATATGTATCAATAGGCAGAACGACATTGCTGAATTATGAAATTGAATTATCATAGCTAAATTGCTGAATTAAAATAAGATAGACAGTATAAACCTCTAAATCGATATAGCCGATTTGGATTCCTGTAGAAAAATTAGAGCAAATAGGTATTTCATTCATGTATCCAAACCTGATGTAGTCGATTTGAAATGGAGTATCAATTTTCTTCACATATCCAATTCAGTGATACTGACATAGTTGATTGAAGTGGCATAGAAAATGTCACCATGTAGGAGATTCATGTAACTGATTCTATTACATAACTAATTTACATACCCAATTACTCAATGCAACTATTTTATATAGTCGAATGATTAAAGTAGGGGATTCTTCACATAAGGGATCCTATCGAAGTAGAAAATCTACAAACAATTTTTTTTTCAACATAGACAATTTACATATATGTTTTTCTTTTATGTAGGCCATTGATCAATATAGTCATTTCCACCTCATTTCCAAAAACATCATGTAGGTAAATTTTTCCTAATTAGACAAATTTAAGCCAAAACATCTAGAATACCCACTTAGAGAAATTAACATTCAAACACATAGGAATAAAATAAAACCTAATAAACACACATAGAAAAAATTATTATTAGTAAATTATGAATGGTATTTAAGATCATACAAACCTAAAGTACATGGAATATGTCAGATCAATGTTAGTAGTTCTAAAATCTCTCCCTTTTCATGATCACAAAACATGTAAAAATCATAAAACTAATTAGATAGACTAGTAGGTATTAAATAAATAATTTTAAAAAGGTTAATATAAAAATGTAATCATATCATATAAAAAAGTATTGTTCTCCACCTTAGTTATTTATTTATTTCCTTTATGATAGGTATAAACTTCTCCCTTTTTTTAAAAGAAATCTCCCCTTTTTATTTTTAAAAAACAAGACATTTATCCCCCCCTTTTCTTTGCAAGATGGAAAACTTATCCCTCTTTTTTATATCCTAAAAATTAAAGGGTAAGAGAGATAAAAAATGTTAATATATAACTTAGAGGTTTTAACTATTTAAGTGTATTGAAAAAACTACATTACAAATGTATGACAAAATTTGTTTTAATAAATAAAACAAATAAATACATAAAATGAAATGAAAAAAATCACTAAGAAACATATGAGAAACCAAGAAATAATTAATTATTTCATTGATTACTAGGAAATAAAAACATACATTCCAAAAAAATATACAAAATATAAGTCTAGGAACCCATTTTTGGTTTTTTTAGAGGTGTTGTTGAGGTTAAATTGGGTTTGGATGTTGAAGCAGGTTTGGATGTAGATGTAGGTTTGGAGGTAGATGGTGTTGAATGGGGTTACACTATAGGATTATAAAAAATATATATTATTTGTCTGGTTTGTTGAGAAGTAATGGTTATATCAAGGCTAATAGGTATTCTTCTCCTCACTTGATATAAGTCATTAACACACATGTTGATCCTAGGAATAATATCTAATTTAAAAATTCAAGAATCAAGAGATATGCTTGTTTATTTATGTGAGAAACTGATTCTATATCATTCATGATAAATTTATTTAGATGTTCTACTTTCCAGAAAAATAATTTTTTTATTTCAATTATATAAGGAGTGAGAAGCATTGGGGAAATGTATTCCACTAAAATAGCTAAAAGGCATATCCATGAGAAGTATTTTTATAATCAGGTTCACAAGCAACCACACATCAATTAGCCTACCAGTCAGTGACTATACATTACTTTATATTCTATTCACTAACACTAGTTAATTACAAAAAACTTCATTAAGACCTATGAAAAAAACATACAAACTGGAGCACTAATAGCAGGTTGGGGTTGTAAAGACCCAAACTCTAGTAGCCCAAAGTTTTTGGTTACTTTATTACATTGGAATAAGATACAAGGAAAAAAATCCCTAATGAACGAATAGTTTTGTTGTCTTGGTAAATTAGATACATACTTAAAATTAATATTATATTTAAAAACATAAAATAAAAAAATAATTTCTTTTATAATGCCATTATTCCCCCTTTGTGTAACCCTATATATCAATCAAAAAACACTTAATTATATCCTAGGAAAAAGTAAAACATAAAAAAGGTGTGAGATCAAATGCTCAGTAAGGTACCATAAAATCAATGAGTGAATAAGTAATATACAAATATGGTAAGGTGAATAACTAGAACACATTCCATTAAACATAATATTGAGATAATATAGCATAAAAAATGATGATCAAATAATTCCATATAAATAATCACATAAGAATGAAACATAACCATGGATATTCTACTAGTCGAATAATAACATGAAATATCAATAAATAATATTTTAATGGTGGAATGCATAATTATATATGTCTATAACATACCATCAATGACTCATCCATTAAGTCTATATTAATGGGTAAGGCCTCAACCAAAACTCGATGTAGTTTGTATAATAAGAACTAATGATGTATCAAGGGGCCATAAAGGGACCCACACATCACCCATTAAGTAAAATTCATTACTCATATGAAATGGGTGAAACATAAACAACATAAAAATTCATATTGAAAAACTAGCATACAAAATTTGAATACTTTCCCCAATCAATAAACATATCCATAAACCATTCAGAGTAATAAGGCGAATGGTATCATAATAGCACATCCAAAATCAAAATGACCATAAACCATCCAATGAAATAATAATTATGATATTAATAAAAAATATCCCTATCATATCATAAGTTCAATAAATAGTTTATTTAATTGATGAATAATAATATATTTAAAAACATTTTTGAGTAAAATATATCTTTTACTTTGAAATTCACTTTATAAAAACTAAAATTTTAAAAAACATTTTGAAGATAATTTTTTTCTGAAAATAAAACTTATAAAAAATAAAATATGCTTTAAAACATTTTATATTTCATCAATTCTGGAAATTTTGTTCATATCATACATGGTAAAACAAATATTTATTTCACTTTTTTAATAAAATCCAAACAAGAATTGTTTTGAAAACAACATGAAGTTTCCTTTAATTTTTTTTTGAAAATTAAAACATGGGTAAAAATGAATATAAATTTTTTTAGAGAATATTTAAATCCTTTTTATTTTTTTTGAGATCATAAACATTGAAGATAAATTTTCTTCATTGGATATTTATACAAAAATAATCCTGAAAAATGATGAGATTGTAAAGTAAACACTTACCACATTGTAATCAGTTGAATTGTATGGACCATTACTTCAAATAAAGCTTTAAATAGCATAAGTATAGGTATATTCATGATATTATATTAAATGGGAAGTATATATACCATTCAAAATAAATAAGTGGTGAATAAGGAATGTATCCCATAGAAATAAAAGTAAGACAAAAATCCCTTACCTTTAGATTTACTTTAGATGAATGTGTTTTAAAATAATATATAATGATTTAAATGATGTTATTAATTTTTAATATATCCATATTAATATTTATTATATCATATATTATCCTAATATATCATATTATCACCTTTTTTTAATAATATTTCATTATTACCCTGGTTTTGGGTGATAACTGCTTCATTTTCCTATGAAAATTTTGTCATATAAGTCAGGGTTATTATGAATAGAATATAGTTTTATAATATACAGAATTATATTAAGGTAATATATATCATATTTATTCATTATATACATTATTATAATCATTTTTTAATGGTGAATATGGAAAAATAATCACACTGCGTTGTGGAGATGGTAGACCGTTCATATGCACGAGTGACGATAGCGCACCCTTAATGGTGAAAGAGTATGTAATTGGAAGGTATATTAATTTTTAAATAATAAATATAATTTCATAATTACCATATATATCTATTATTTCCGTCATTATACACATCCATGTAATGTGGTACAGAAAAACAAATTACACCACAACGTGGAGACGTTAAGCCTTACGTACGCACGCGCGATGCTTTAATTTTTGATTAGATGAATAAAAGGTGGAATATGGTTATCCCATAATAATAATAAAATATCATAATATATATGATAATTTATTTATTATTTTATTATATAAACAACACATGAAAAATAATTAGAAGAATAAATGAACTTGAATGAGTTGGTAAAAACGATTACCTCTTCTTTGATAGACGCCCTTTAGATCTCTTTTTAAAGGATCTAGAGTAGGTATTATTAGAAGACCAAAACATATATAAATTTTCTATGATTTTTTATAAAATTTTATGCGGTTGGTTTATTTATAAGGCTCAAAGTTTTGTGAATATTCGAGGTAGCTGGTGCATTTTTATAATTGAGGTGAGGGTAACTTTTGGAATTTCTCAAAATATTAAGTTAGAATAAATTAATTTATCATTAAAAATGCCTAAAAATAGAAATTAATTAGAATATAAGATAGTATAGAGTTTTAATACCATAAAAAAATTGAATTAAGATATGTTTTGTTTCCATTTTAAACCTTATCATTTTGATTTACCCATTGGTTAGTTATTTGGGACCTTAACCCTGGTAACCACTATTTTAATCATAAAGGGTTAATAACATTACTATAAATGAAAAACTGTCTCATAAATGGTAAATTTATGATTTTTTAACTATATTACATTAAAATGTTCAATGATAATTTTTTTATAAATTTTAGACAACTAAATAAAATATTATTTCGATAAATTATCATTAATGTCAATTTTGACACCATTCATTTAATTTGAATTAAAATATATAAAAAAGAGTAAATTAGAATATATTACTTTAAAACCTCTATAATATATCATATAGACATAAAAAATTCATTTAACACATTGAATATTTCAAATTATGTCGAAATTAATATTTGTAAAATCATTTATTTTATTTTTTTGTCAATTAATTAAATACAATATTTCCATTTCAAAATAATTTATGGTAATTATATAACTTCTAAAAATAAAAAGTATATATAAAGAAACTAATTTCATTAAGATAAAAATATATATTTATTTTCATTCATATATTTATTTTTTCTCTATGTGGTCACATAGATTATATTAAATACAATGAGAGTGAGATTTTATAACTATATTTGATTTAAATAAAATATAAGTCATTTTCATGGAAATGTTTCCATTAATTAACTCTAATTTGAGAGTAATGTGATACTATTATAATATTATTAATAAAATATATTTTTTTAAAATTTTAGGTCATGGTTATACCCTTATCTCTTTGTTTTAACCCTTATTTAACCATTTTAACTCTTACATTAACAATATGGTTTTTTACTCTTTGAGTGTTAATATAGTAATTATAAAATACCAAAATACCCATAAATGGGTTGTGGAAGATATTTTTAACCTTCTAGAAATTATTTGGATGAATATAATATTTTAATGAATTTTATATCATTTAATAAAACATTATTTACTATAGAAAGGTTGGGGACAACTGCAAGTGTGGCACATGACACTATAGAGAAAATGTAGTAAACATGCGGGACCGAGGACTTGACACCGTGACCTTCCCCTCACTCCCATGTTCTTACCACCCCACCACCAATGTTCAAGAAATTTTTTTACTATTAAATATTCATAATGTCAATTTTAGGAACTATTCATTACTTTGACTTTAATAAAATTATTAAAATAAGAAAACTTTGAACCAAATATTTTAATAAATCTATAATATATCAAATTCATATATAAAATTATTGGATGAAATTAATTATATCAAATTATATTTATTTTAATATTTTTAAGATTATTTAGTTGATATTTCCATTAAAAATATAATTACTACATCATTGTGGTATAATTATTTTAGGTAATTATTTCTTCCCTAAAAATTTAAAATAAAATACCACGATTTAGATAAATATTTTATATTTAAAATAAATATTTATAGTCTAATATATCATTTTTATAATACCATATTAAAATTTTTATTTTTATTAAAAATATGAATGTTGCATCTTTGAGTTTTCATTAAATAAAATTTTATAAATATCATAACCTCATCCAAATGGACGTAAATGGTCCTGTAACCAAAAATTAATTTCTTATGGACTAAATAAAATTCTAAAAAATATTTGGGAATGTTTTATGGTCATTTTCTAGTCTTTATCATTTTATTTTTAACATAAATTACCCAATTTACCCTTTACTGTGACAAACAAATTACCAAGGTTACTATTCATATTGAAAAAAATTAAAGGAAACTGTTTACTAAAATTTAAACTTATAAATAAAAATATGGAATAAATTTTTAAAACTTAAAAATAGATAAGTTATTGAATTTAATTTAAAATTAATTCTGCGAAATGCAGTGAAAAATAATTTTCTTGAAAAATGCATTTTTAAACCCAAAAAGTGTACTTATTCCAAAATAAGATATAATAATGATATAAATTAGATTATATATAACTAAATATCACTTATGTTACATTTATATTATATTCAAACCATAAAAAAACTTTCAATTTAATGAAATTAATAGTTTATGGAAATTGATATTTTTCACTATTTACTGGAAAATCAATCCTTTCAAAAAATATGAAAAATTTACCATAATATATTTTTAAAATTCATATTTTAAAAATGATGTTTCATTGTCAAATATAATGTATAAAATTGAAAAAATATAGTTTTAAAATATGTACGCCATTAAAAGTCGACAAAACTTCTTTTAACAAAAATTTATCGTTTATGCATAAAACTAGATTTATTATTATCTTATGCCTATTAAATATATTGGATGGATATCAAAACATTTTATTGAATATATAAAATATAAATTTTATAATGTGGTTAATACTATTCATTCCCACCAATTTAATGGCTAGGTTATAATGATAAAATATTTCATTGTTTTTTTAAGTTAGGTGTTGTGTTCAATGTAATCCATCAAAGAGATTAAATTTTAAAATAGACATACCCTTAGATCATGGGGTGTTACATTATCCTCTCATTCAATAAATTATGCCCAAAAAATTTTAAATTGAACTATGAAACTCAAATGTTGATACTTGAAATTTTTTTGTGGGAAACCCACATTGTAAAATGGGTTAATAAAACATCCTCCTAACAAGAGGCAAATAAAGGTATGAAGGTCAACTAAGATAAAAAAGTACTAGGTTTAAAAGTAGGAAAACTTGTTCACGGAAGAGAAAAATAACTCTCAAGTCCTAATAAAGAGTTATAGAGAATATTATCATAAGAATGCCGACCATCACAAATCCATAAATATACGATGAGTTAAAAGGCCATTTATAAAAGTAAATAGATAACATTTTAAAAAAATCATTTTCCTAGTGTTGAGTAATTATTTTAATTAATAGAGTAATAATATAAGTAAATATACATATTTTATATGTATATTTTCATTATTTATTCAATTTCTACTACAAAATTCTTTTTTTCTCAAAATGATAAGTATGATTTTTGTATTCCTGACACACAAGAATAAACTTATACATATCAAAAAATCCACATAATAATAACATAATATTCCTAATATATTTAAAAATTAATCAAAACTAAAATGGTTATAACATTATAATATAATTACCAAAAAGAAAAAACTACTTTAATCTCCAAAAAATCAACTATAATACCCAATTTTTGAATTAGATCATTCAATAAATATCCTAAAAAATATTCCAACCTAATATTGAAACCCAAAAACCATAAGTATTTGATCAAATATTATTCCAAGATTAATTTAATATTTATCTCCAAAAATGTGCATTCTATAATAATACAATCTCCAAGATATTCTAACCATTTCTATTAGTAACCTGAATCACTATAAATCCATAATAAAATCATATTTCCCCCCCCAAAAAAATCAACCATTATTACTCAAGTAAAATTTCATAATATTTTGTTTACCTTATTATATAGTGTTCACAAAATAGTGATTGTGTTATGAAATAACAAAAATCACATATCACCTAATCAATTTCCAATCCCATGATAAAACATTTATTCCAAAAATGAACTTATCCTTTATCTTTCATATCATCTAAATAATGAAAAACTATGTCATATTAACTAGGAAATCACATAGGCAAGGGGTAGCTAATGAAACCTCATATCTCTTCAGTTGTGGGATTAAAACCTATGACCTTTCTGTATTTGATGAGTTATCACCTGGCCTATGAGTTGTCCTTTTTTCTAAAACTATATTATTATATTTTTTCAACATTACCAAAAATAACCTTAGTATATTCAAATTAAAGAAACATTTTACCTAAAGTTTTATCCCATACATTTCATTTTTCATTCCCAAAAATATAATAACCCATAATTAACATAAAATCAAAGATCATATAAACCTTAAATGTTATCCTTACCTTTAAAACTATGACCACAAAATGTAAAGACATTATTACTTAACTAACTTTTTTACATATACTAAACCAGTTGGTTGTATTACCAAAAATATATCCTAATATATTCTTAATCTGGATTAACTCCTATAATATAAAACCTCAAAACTGTGTTTAAGAACATTAAACTCATAAATACATGATGGTGTTTATAAATCTTAATTTAATGAAAATATACTAACATAATTCCTTTGAAACTTTATGATTCATATAACCATAATACCATTGGTGAAATACTTCTGTAGTATATTTTTCTCACATTCAATTTTAAATAAGTTCCTTCTAGTCCCCTTTATTAATTAAAAACAAAATAAAAAGTTTAATCATAAAGCTATAATAATCAATGTGAAATATCAAATAATCAATAAATATTATTTTATATATCTCTAAATCATGAAACCTTTTTAATATATGATTCTTTAGTTTAAAATAGGTTATATATTTTCATTAGAAAATATATGTGATGTTATTATAAGGACCTGACCTTAAAACATTACACAGTATTGAGTTAGGCCAATAATTTCACTTTCTTTTACATTGATGATCTTTTAGGATTTAGAATTTTAGAGAATTAGGCCATAACTCATATTCAAAAAATACAAAATGGTCACTTTTAATAAATATCTATTTTTCCACCATATAAAACTTTTAAAAATAAAGAATGATCTCTTTTATGAAAACTCTTCATGATTATCAACATGAATTCTACCAATACCTTAATCATTCTTAAGTTCAGTGAAAAACATTAAAAATGTGGGATGATAATTAAAATCTCAGTAAGTGATATAATAATAGGAAAACCGTTATTCCACTAAAAAACATTAAATCCCATGAAAACATTATCATAAAGTAATAATCTTCACCATTAGTAAGTAGTAAAAACTTTACATTGAAAATAAGATCATTTATTACCCTTTTTTGTAATCAAAATATTACCTTAAAACCCATGAAAATAATATATAAAACATATTTTTATCTTGGGTTATCATTATACTTGTCACTCTTAAAAATGGAATAACCACACCATTAACTTCCAACATGTTACTCTTTTAAATAGAATAGCCATAAGACTGACTTTGTACCCAATGCATTGGAGTTCAATCATGGACCCACCCGTCGTTGGTTTATCACAGAACCATCCATAATTAGTTTATCACATAACCACCCATCAAATGTCCAAGTAACATTATATAATAATAACATATAAAAAAATGCAATTTTCAACACGTCATTCATAGTATTTCATTTTCAATCCTAAAAAATTTCAAGTTATAAAAATAATCAATATCTTTTTTAAAACCCACTTCAAATAACAAAATACCCAAAATGAAAAATAATTATTTTCATTTAATAAAACCTGTAATCTTGTAAAGGAATATGGAAATAAAATAATAGTCACAGTGTCGAAAAAGTCATTGTCACCATGTACATTAAGAATAGAAAATTATTTTTCCATTTAAAAAATTGTTCCATATAAAACACATAAAAATATTCATTTTAAAAAAATTGAAAAGAAATTAAAATTAAGAAATAAATTTCATTTATAATCATTTTATATTCATATAAATAAATATGTAAAATAATATGAATAATATTAACATGGAGAAATTTTTTTTAAATTAAATCATTAATCATTCAAAGCATCCCATACCACTTTAAACATTTAAATCATAATAAACATGAACAATTTTTTTTAAAAAATGAGAATAGATAAAATATGGATATATAATTTCAAATTGGATTTATATACACTTTTTAATAGAATAAAGGTACATATCATCAAGAAATGTCTTAACAAAAGGATATTAGGATGAAATCACTTACCTTGAGTCTAAACTTTCATGTGCACCATTTTATTCCTAAATAATGAAATAATGTTAATTATTTACTTTATTCATAACAATTTTCATGTTTATCTTTAATTTTATTTCACTTGTTTCAATTTTTTTAATGAACTAAATAAAAAATTAAGTTTACATCAGGTGTTTTGACCATATTTGGTTTATGTGTCAAAAATGAATTTGGTTAGTAAAATATTTCCAAATGGTTCATTATATGAACTTATATATAATAATTATCATGAAATAAAAATGATATTTATACATAAATTACACTTTTGAAACTAATCACAAAATATGGTTATGAAAAATGATCCAATGTTACAATCACGGAGATGAAAGGTCGTACAAACAAATGAGTAACATTCCAATTTTTCAATTATCGTTATAGAAAGAAGTTAAGTGAAATTTATATTTATAGAATTATAATTATATAATTAAAACCATTTTATTTAATCATACATACTCATATATATAATTCTTATGATATAAAAGGAATCACTTCACATCGAGGATGCAGTAGTTCACCTATCTATGAACGATGTTATCATATTTTCACTGTGTAAAAGAGTAACAATGAAATTATATATTATATTTATATAAAGGTAATTATTTAATGAATATTATATCTATTTTATTTATATAACATATTTTTAATTTAACTCATCTTTAATACATCCCATGAATTTTTTGAATGTATCATATTTCTTTGAGCATGCAGTAATCCACACGTCCACAAACGATGTAATCGTATTTACAAAAAATATAAATCATGAAGGTATGTGTACATAGACATTACATAAGTATTAATAAATCATATATATCACATATATATATATATATATATATCATATAAAAACATTGTGTACATCATAATTCCCAAACATGAGAGGTGATAAAGGATAAACGAACGACATTGTTACTTGAGGCGGTAGTTCATCGTACACGAACGGTAATTTCGTTTCACATTAGATGGAAGTGTGTATTATTGTAGGTATACAACCTTTTAATAACAAAATATAATTATTTTTAGGATACTAAGTTTTTCATAAAATCCTGTAACAAGAATAATTAAGGTTGTGTATAATGAAAATAAAACAAAAGAGCTCGGGGAAAGATGTTACCTCTTTTTTAGGTAACTTATTTTGGTTTGCACCAAAGGGATTCCTTGGTTGGATTTGTACTGAAGGTGAGTATTTTAGGATTAAGGTAGGGTATTTGGAAATTATTTTATTATAAATTTTTTGTGTCAATGGGATTGAGAGGTGTGAATAAATGGGAAGGGTGAGTGCCTTTTTATATCAGAGGCGCAACAATCTTGTAAATTCCTGAAAAGGGAATTCCACCCACATTTTTCCCATGTAAAGTGGATCCAATAATTATCCAAATTCTATACGATAGAGGATATGGTAGAAATATTGATATCCAATTTATTTTCAATAAGTTTATAGGACATTTTTTATCTTAAGTTTTATGCTTAGTCCTTGTTAAGCTAATTTTCTTCTTAATTACTGTAATTAGTTTTAATTACTTTCACTGATATTTTTGGTAAAAAAATTTAAATTATTATTATTACTAATATTTAATTAATTTTTTAAAATTCCAATCATGTAAGTATCAAAAACTAATATAAATTTAATCCCACAGAAGGGATAACAAAGCAGGTTTTTTAAAGTAAAAATGTTCAAATGATTATTAAGTTATTTAATCTAAATTCAATGTAAAACTATTTCCACTAACCTAAATTGGTTTAAATGATATAAAATTTATCTAATTATACTTTAAAATCAAATTAAAACATAATTTAACAATATAAATAAGTTATAAGGAAAAGAAATTTTGAATTAAAATTCAGTATTATTCAATATTCATCAAAATATGAATATTCTTATAAGAATACCATAAAATCACCCAAAATAAATTTTAATAATTCTCCTTCAAAAAATAATTCTTATTTAATCATATAAAAATTTTAAAAGTGGAAATAATTATATTTAAAATGGGTTCTATGTTAAATGGTTGTAAAAAAACCTTTTTTAAAATATAGATCTTTTTATACATAAAATTGGATTTATTATTATTTTAAGCATTTCAAATTTATTGAATTAATATAAAAAAAATTAATAAACATGTGTAAAAACAATATAGTTAGTACTATTTATTCCATTATATACAACATCTAGGTTATAACTACCACTTAAAATAATAACATTAATAATATATTATTGTTTGGAATAACTTAGTCTTGCGTGTAACACAAGATTTCAAAGAAACTCATTGTTGTGTGTCTGGTATGTTGTTGGAAATAACATCCGTTTTTAAGTAAAATTTCTATCTAATTCATTAATATTAATAAATATGAAAAATATATATTCTATCATTACCTAGGATGCTACATCCTTCCCCCTTTTTGGAAATTGCATCCTCGCAATTTTATTAACTTATCAAATAAGTGAGGATATTTGTACTTTATATAATTTTCCAATTACCATGTTACCTCTTCAACCATATGGTCTTTTCATAAAATCTTAACTTAATGAATTAACTTATTCTGTAACAATTTTTTTATGAACTTAAGAACCTGAACTAGTTGTTCCTCATAAAAAATATTATCTTCCAACTGAACTAATTCAGGGCTAAAAACATGAGATGAATCTGGTACATACTTCCTTAACGTTGAAACATGAAATACATTGTGTACATAGGATAAAATCAAGAGTAAACCCTCTTGGTTGGAAACTGAACCAAATTTCTCTAGTATTTTATACAGTCCAATAAACCGTGGTCTTAGCTTCCCCTTTTACCAAAACACAACAAATATTTCCATGGATAAACTTTTAAAAATACATGATAACCTATCTTGGAAAGAAATATTTTTTTAGTTATCTGTATAACTTTTATTCCTGATTTGAGCTATCCTCAGGTGTTAGTGAATCAATTGAACTTTATATACTATTTCCTCTACCAACTATGATCCCATTGACTTATTTTCTCATACACCATCCCAAAAAGATGATGTAGGACACCACTTTCCATATAATTCTTTGAAATGTTCCATCTGTATACTGGAATGAAAACTATTATTATAAGAAAACTCAACCAAATAAATATGTCGATACCAACTTCATTGGAAATCAATTTAGAAATAACAAAACATGTCTTCCAATATCTAAATCATCTTCTTAGACTATCAATAGGATTTTGGATGAAAATCTATACTGAAATTTAATTCAGTACCCGATTACTTTTAAAGTCCTTTATAAAAATTGGATGTGAACCTATGATCACGGTCCGATACAATGGATAGAGGCACTCCATGTAACCTAAAAACATCTTTTAGATATTCTAAATATCTAATCTAGAGACATTGTATCTCAAATGGGAAGGAAATGTGCAGATTTGGTTAATCAATCAACAGTAACCCAAATCGCACTATTACCTTTAGAAGTCTTATAACACCATGAAAATATAAAGTAAGAACATTTTATTTGATAGTGTGTATGAAACGCAACACAAAGAGTGTAAGGGAATATAATATCCTGAGAATTAATAATACACTTACTATTTTAAATAAATTCATTATATTTTATAGCTTGTAGTGCATGTAATGTTGTGTTTTCAGGCGATATACGCAATAATGAGTTTCTTCAATGGCTTGCATTACACGTGAGACTGAGTTTTAACCGAAGAAAAATATTTTATTAAACTATTATTATTTAATATAATAATATTTAATAAACTAAAAGTTATGAATATTATTAAATAAATTACATAAATCTATGGTTTTCACAACTAATTCATTGGTTACAAATTATTTTTAAATTAAAATAAGAGCCAATTTAAAATAAATAGAATATTTTATAGAAAACTATATTTATGATTACAAAGAAATTTTACCATAAAAATTTAATTAATTATAATATATATATATATATATTATATTCAATCAAATATTTTTCATAATCATCTAATAGATTCGATATACACAAGATAAGAATAAACTCAATATTACACATAAAAACTTATATTTTTATCAAGGCACTTTTACCACATTTTAATGGTGAACCTATATTAAATAATTTTTTAACCCTTTTATAAATTTAGTATTTGAAAATAAACATAATATTTGAAATATAAACATAAAAATTGGATTAGGATTAGTTTTTGGTATTTTTCTATGATGTTTCATTTTTGAATGAATAGTGAAAAATACTGAATTTTAGTTCAAAAATTATTTTTCATTTAATTTATTTGTATGGTTAAATAATATTTTAAACTATATATAAAGATTAATTATAAAATATTTTTTCTCAATTAATTCAATGTACAACATTGGATCAATTTCACTTTGAAATTGAATTTAAAAACATAGCAAACTTTTAGACGTTTTTTTAAAACCTGCATTGTCGTCTCATCTTGAAGATTAATTTTAAATTAATTTATACCACTTATATGATTGGAATTTGGAAAAAATTATTCTACATTTTTAATCATAATTAATTATAATGTATAATATGTTCAACTTAGTTTTTGATCAAAAAATTAGTGAATGTAATTAAAATTATTTACAATGATTAAGGTAAAATTAAGATTAATAGGGGAATAAACCTTAATATTAAGATCCAAAATGACCTATACACTTGTAAAAAATCCATTGTATAGAAATATTTCTACCATATAACCACTTTTATTGAAATTTACCACTATGGGAGCCACTTTCAATGTGAAAATCATGTATGAAATTCCTTTGTCAAAATATTAGAAGAGTGCCACTCCTCTACTATAAGAGGACCTCCTCTCCTCCCACTTTCGAAAAACTATAACGATGCTTTGGATAGGCCAAGATCTACTCAAATATCTTCTAAAAATACATCCTCTCATCCTAGAATACTCTAATTGGGAATAAATCAATACAAGGAATCCCTTTGTTTCAAACCAAAATAAGTTACCTGATTAAGAGATAACATCTTTCCTTAAGCTCTTTAGTTTTATTTCCATTATACACCCCCTAAAATATTATTATTACAGATTATATAAAAAAACCATTATACTAAATATAATATTATGTTTTTATGTTAAGGTTTTAACCTTTACTTATACACACTTCCATATAATGGGTAACAAACATACTGTTTATGTGTATGACGAACTACCACCTCATGAAATGATGATTATCCATGTTTCCTTTACCACCTATCATGGTGGAAATTATAATTTCAAAATAGATGATATATGTTATATATTATATTTATTATATCTTTAAGCTTACATAATTCTTTTACAACACAGACCCTTGAACTTTCCATTTTGTTTAAATATGATAATATCATTTGTGGAACTGTGGAGTACTTCCCCCACAAAGCGACGTGATTTGTTCAAACAATACATGAAATGTATAAAGGATGGTTTTAATTAAAAACATGTGACATAAAAAACCAATATATTTTATTCATTACATAATTAAATTTCTGGTAATATAATATATATCATTTTATTTTTTACCCTTTCACACACACTTAAAATGTGATAACATCATTTGTGGATGTGTAGACTATCTTCTCCTCAACATGATACGATTCATTTAACATCACTAGAGTTATATATTTAAGTATATATTATTAAATAACATGGTATTTATGGAATAATTATAGTTATGTAAATATATAATGTTACTTACCTTCTTTCCAAAATAATCACTGAAAAATGGGAATGTTACTCATTGGTAAATATGACCTACTGTCTCTATGATTGTAATGTAGATTAATTTTTCATAACCATAATTAGTGATTAGTTTAAAAGGTATAACTTATGTATAAATATGATAATTATTTCAATATTATTATTCTATAGATGTTATATAATTACCCTTTGATCATAGTTGACCTACCAAAGTTTTTTTGATACATAAAATTGAATTTGATCCAAACAACCGATGTAAATTTGATTGTTTAAGTAGCTGTATAAAAAATAACAATAAGTGAAATAAAAGTAATTATAAAAATAAAAAAGGTTCTATATAAATTATATAATTAAAAAATGTTTATTATATAGGAATTTAAATACACATGATATAAGTTGGACATAAATTAATGGATTTCATCTCAATTTACATTCCATTGGGACTTATTTGTTGTTCTGAACCAAGTTTATTTTATATGGTATATATACATCCATTTGACATATTATATCATAAATCTCATTATTATAATGATATAATAAGCTTTATTTAATGATATTACTTCATGGGTATTATGATTCAAATGTTTCAAACTTGTATGGGACACTTTGGGACATTTAAAGATTATTCTCATAATGAACGTTTTTAATGATTATCTTTGTAATCTCACTTCCTTTTGTGATTGTTGAATTTAACTTGAAATAATCAATTTATCATTGTTCTCCTAATTTCTTATATATGGTGTACATACTTCCATTTTGACATATAATATCATGATTGATTCATTCTTCATGATGTTTTGAGTTTCAATTTTGATTATTTCATTTAAGGGGATTTGAGTTAAAAGTTACCAAGTGGAAATAAATTTCATAGCCCAATTTATTTTCATTGGGTTAAATTAATTCCACTTTGTTGTTAATATTCTATGACCACGTTTATAATTAATTTTGAAATCTATTGATATATTTCATCTTCTATACGTGGATTTACAGTTGATACACATAATCTACCCATTGATTAATTCTCACTCCAACATTATAATCTTTTCAATGGATTACGTTACAATATCATTTTTTCAGGATTTTTTACACTTTAATTTACATTAGAGTAAATTATTCGGTCAATGTATAATAAACCCTTTAATTTTATTGTCCTCTTATTATTAATTAACTTTATTAAGTAATAATATCATTTTCTCACTCTTGGGTAATCAAAATGTTTTCAAAAATGTTTTTAAGACAACCTGACATTATTTCTCTCTTTAGTTAGATAATCTATTTTCTTCTAAAAACCTAGTTTTCTAAAAAGGTTCTCAACTTTTTAAAAAGATTTATTAAATAATTTTTTTCCATTTTTTTCTTTTACCAATGTTTTAAAAGAAATATTCTAATCACTTTATAAACAAGTTTGTTTTTCTACACTTTTTACTGTGAAAAAGGAATATTATTTTAACCTCATATAGAAAGTAAAAATTTACTTACAGTCATTTCTTTAAAGTTTCCTTATCATGTTTAAAATTTTATTTTCTAAAGAAAATTTTTTCAAAAGTGATTTTCAAATAAAAGGTTTTTTAAAACATATGATATTTTCCTCAAGAATGTTTTAAAATACATTTTATTTCTATTAATCAATGATAAAAACACTTTATTTTACATCACTTGGGATATATTTTATTGATACCATCCATATTATTCCTTTGGATGGTTTATTATTGATTTGTCTAAGGATAGTATTCACATTCACTTTATTTATTTCTTAGTACCGTTGAAATATTTAGTCTCCTATGATCACTGAATGTTGAATTTACCATAAATTATCCATTTCTATTATCATGGATATTAATATTTCCTAAAATATATACTATTTTACTTATGGTGTCTACTTTGAAAATTATTTGATTATTTGGGGATATATTGATAATTCTTTATTCTTTATTAAATATATATATTTGATAAGGCATATTATTTATTTTGGTTATTCGATACGAGGAATGATTTGGACTTGTAATGATGGGTGGAACTCAGACATTATATAGCTCTAAGATGCATTGATAGTTTCTCATGAGATAAATTTGTTGTCAAACTTAAATGGGTTTATATCAAGAGTTTTAACCATCTTTTGAAAGGACTTGATGGTATAGGTTTTCATATTCCTTAGACATGAAATTCAATAAGAAATCATTTCACTCATTTAGTTTTAATTATTATTCATCTATGAAATTTTTCATCAACATATCTAAGGATACATTTCATTTTCAGTTCATTTATTAAATGTCATTTGTTTCAGTTTCTTACCTTACCATATTTATTTCTCCTTATATAGTTATATAAATGGATTTTTTATCAGTTATTTACATTTTCATATTAATTTATTCCAAGTTATTCTTTATTACTTCCACTTTATTTACCCTTAATATACATTTGAGCCCATCCTTACTATTTTTCCATTCTCGAGGAATCCAATAAGCATACTATAAAAAATATACAACGATATACTAGATGGAATAAAGTTATCCACTATGTTATTTATAAAAATATTATTTTGTAATTAGTGTATTAATTTTTAATACAATACACATATATATACTTGGTTTACTAAGACTAATAAAGAATCAGTACTTCAAGATTTGAATCCTTGTAATCAGGATAATGTAATTGATAATTGGCTCTGGATCCGATCTTTATGGGGTCGGGTTGCTACAGTTGGTATCATAGGATGTTTAGTAGTAACATTTGGAACTAGATTTAAGAAAAACTATATTATAGAACATAAAAAAAAGGTATAATTTTAGGATATGTGTCAAATAACACACTAGAATTTTGGTAAAGTAGAGGTTATGTAGGTTTTATAGAAATACATCCTTGTCTGGATACTAAAAGTGGATGTGATTAAAGAACATATATACCTATGAGTAACAACTACAACATTGTGTGTCAGGCTAGACTCAGTGTAACTTGTTATATGAAAATGATCCTTACTACGCACCTAGTTTGATACTACCGGGGGATATGCTTAAGAAAATACACATTTTATTTACAAACCACTATGAAATATTTTAAAAATGAATAACCTAGGTCACACCTAAAGTGTTTTATATTGAAGATAAGGTGTCATGATTTATAAATCCTATAAATGATATTATGTATAACCCCTAGACCAAGGAAGGACCTATGTGGAAATAAATGAATAAAGTATTTATGTATCACGGTTATATTGAAAACCTTTGTTAAAATTATATTTAGTGATTAAACTTATTTCTAGGATGTACATCATATTTATTTTAGAAATTATATTAATATGGTTTATAAAAGGATAACTTATAAGATATGGGAAAACCAATCAAATCTAGAAATGTGGAGTGACCTGAACCCATGTCCAAAGAATGATAAGGGTTTCAAACCAACCACTTACCTACAAAATGTTTGAGTTAATATATCATTTTTTTGTTAAACAATTTTATGAATAAATATTAATGATGAAACAATATTATAACTTTTTTGGTTCAGAGATTAATGTATTAAACATATTGAATTTAAAGAATAGTCTGAGACAAATAGTTAGACTTATAACTCTATTTATGGGACTTATGATTCATTAAATGTTTATCATTCACTTGTTTGTGATTGATGTAATCAATCAATCCTTATAAATATTTATTATTTTCCTCTAAGTAAATATCTCTACATTCCACTAATGTTCTCCTAGTTAGAGACCAAGTCATATGTTAGTATGTGTGACCTTTATACTTCCCATTATCTCTTTTTTGGAGGATGTTTTATAAACCCTTGTCATGGTGTGGTATTTCAAAAATAGGAAATATCAAACAATATATTACCAATATCGATTTTAAATTACAAGGATGAAATTTAATTAAGGTGGGGAGAATATAACACCCTGAAAATCTAAAGTAGGAACATTGTATTTGATAACATGTATGAAACACAACACAAATAACATAAGGTAATTTGATATCCTGAGAATTTATAATATATTTAATATTTTAAAAAAATCATTATTATATATAGCTTTCAATTTATGTGATAATGAGTTAGCGTGCGACATATGAAACAATGAGTTTCTTCAATGGCTTGCATTACATGCAATACATAGTTTTAACCAAACAGAAATATATTATTAAATTATTATTATTGTATATAATAGGATATAATAAACTAGATTTTATGAATAGTATGAACTAACATATAAAAATATATGCTTTAAAAAAATAATTCATTACATAAAAATTAATTATAAATGACAAATAATATCTAATTGAAAATAAAGGGGATATTTTATAAGAAAATATTTTTATGATCACAAAGATATTTTAACCTAAAAATTTAAATCAATTACAATTGGTGAGTTATAATAATGTAATATATATTTTTATATTCAATCAAATATTTTTTATAACCATCCTATATATTTAATAGACGTAAGATAAGAATAAACTCAATAATACATAAGAAAACCTATATTTTTATTAACACACTTTTATTGCCTTTTAATGTGGAACCTAATTTGAATAAAAGTTTTGAACTTTTTATAAGTTTAATATGTAAAATAAACATAATATTTGAAATAAAAACATAAAAATTAAGTTATGATTAATTTTTTGTATTTTTCTATGAATTTTCATTTTTTTAATGAATAGTTAAAAATACACAATTTTAATTCAAATTTTTTTTATCAAATTTTTTTTAAGTGTAAATAATATTTTAAACAGGTTATAAAGTTTAATTAGATTATATTTTTATCAGTTAATAAAATTTAGTTCATTATAATAAATTTCACTATGAAATTTACTATAAAAACCTAGCAAACTTTTTGAAGTTTTTATTTTATAATCTTGCATTGTCATCCAGTCTATAAGATTAAATTTAAATTAACTTCTACCACTTCTGTTATATGAATTTGAAAAAATGGATTAAATATTTTTAAGTATAATAATTTATAATTTATAATAAAGTAAGGTAATTTTTTTTAACAAACATATTAGTGAATTTAAGTAAAATTAATCACGATGATTAAGGTAAAATTAACCTTAATAAGGGACCAAACCTTAATCATAAGGGCCCAAATGACCTATAAACTTGTCCAAGAGCCATCGGATGGACATATCTTGAACCTATACCCACTTTTATCTATGTTGGACCATTATGGAAGTCACTTTCAATGTTAACAACATGTATGGGATTCCCTTTTCAAAATATAACTAGAGTGTCACTCCTCATCCACTATAAAAGGGTTTCATATCCTCTCACTTCCTCACAAATCTCAATCCAATTTTCCTCCAAAAAGATATAAAAAAATAGATACTAGAATTACCTTCCCTAATCCTAGAATCCTCCCCTTGTTGATAAATCAATACTAGGATTCCCTTTGGTTAAACAAAAAGGAGTTACCCGATTAAGAGGCAACATCTTTCCTTAAGCTCTTTAGTTTTATTTCCATTACCAACCCCATAAACTCTTATTATTCCATAATTATATAACTAAAACAAAACCCTAAATATACTAATATGTTTTTATTTTAAGGGTTCCACCTTCACTAATACACACTTCTATCCAATGGATAACGAACATACAGTTTACGTGTACGTTGAACTACCGCCTCACAAAACGATGATTGTTCATGTTTCTATTATAGTGAAAATTATGATGGAAAATCTATTGATATATGTTATATAAGATATTTTTATATATTTAATATTATTTAATTATTTTACAACATAAACCCCTTTACTTTCTATTCTGTGTAAAGACGATTACATTATTTATGGAAGTGTGGACTACAGCCCCCTCAAAGCAATGTCACTCATTCATACTATGAATGGAACATATAAAGTATGGTTTTAATTAAAAATATGTGATCTAAAAAACCTATATATAAAATTCAAGAAATAATTACCTTTTGTTAAATATAATATATTCCATTTTATTTATTACCCTTTCACAGACACTTAAACAGTGATAACATCATTCGTGGACACATGGATTACCACCTCGTCGACATGATGTGATTCCTTTTACATCATAAGAATTATATATTATATTATATATTATTAAATAACATGGTATTTATGTTATACCTATCATTATGTAAATATATAATGTAACTTAACTTCCTTCCAAAATGATCATTGAAAAATGGGAAAATTACTCATGCGTATTTACGACCTACCGTCTCCATGATTTTAATGTTGATTCGTTTTTCATAACAATAACTAATGATTCGTTTTAAAAGTATAATGATTTATAAATATGTTAATTATTTCATGATTAATATTCTAGATATGTTTTATAATTAACCCTTTTACCATAGTTGACCTACCATAGTTTTTTTTGACACATAAAATTTAATTTTGTCAAAACACTCAATATAAACTTGATTATTTATGTAGTTGTATACAACATAATAAAAAGTAAAATAAAATTAATTATATAAAATAAAAATACTCTAAAGTAATTATATAATTAAAATAAGTTTATTATAAAATAATATAAAGACACACAAGACAAATCATATGCAAGGTAAGACATTTCATATCAATTTACATTCAATTGAGACTTATTTGTTGTTATGCACCTAGTTTATTTTATAAAGTGCATATACTGCCATTTGACATGTTATATAATGAATATCCTTATTCTAATGATATTATAAGATTAATTTAATGATATTAATTCATTTAAAATATAATCAAAATGTTTCAAAGTGGTATGTGACATTTTGGGATGTTTAAATATTATTCTCTTAATGGATGTTTTTAAGGATTATATTTCAAATCTTACAACCTTTTATGATTATTAAATTTCTCTTGAAATATTAAATTTATTATTATGAACCTAATTTCTTGTATATGGTGTACATACTACCACATTTAAATATAATATCATGATTCATTAATTATTTTTGATATTTTGAGTTTCAATATGAATTATTTCATTTAAGGGGGTTTGAGTTAAAAGTTACCATGTGGAAAACAATTTCATAATCAAATTTCTTTTCATTAGGTTATATTAGTTCCTCATAATTATTAATATTTTATGATCATGTGAATAATGAATTTAAATATCTATTGATATATTTCCTCTTCTATATTTGGATTAACAGTTGATATACATATTCCAATCATTGATTTATTCTCAATCCAAAATTATAATCTTTTCAAGGGATTACTTTACAATATTATTTTTTCAGAATTGTTTACATTTAAATTTAAATTAGAAGAAATTATTTGATCAGTATCTAATAGACCCTTTAATTTTATTCTCCTCTAATTACTTATAACCTTTTTTAAGCAATAATACGATTTTTCTATTCTTGGTTATTCAAATTTTTTTTAAAAAATGTTTTTAAGAAAAACTGAATTTATTTCCCTCTTTAGTCGGATAACCTGTTTTCTTATAAAAACATCATTTTCTAAAAAGTTTTTTGAAAATGTTTTAAACATGATTTATTAAATAAAAATTGACCCCTTTTTTATGATTTTTTTAGAAGGAATCTTCTAGTCTCTTTCCGAATAAATAACTTTTCTAACTTTTTTTTACCTTGAAAAAATAATATTCCTTTTTCCTCATATTGAAAAAATATATTTACTCATTGTTATTTTTTTGAAGTTCCCATTTCTTGTTTAAAAGGTTAATTTTATAAGAAAAATTCTTAAAAATTGATTTTCAAAGAAAATGTTTTTCAAAACTAGGGATATTTTTCTCATGATTTTCTTTAAAAGATATTTTTATTTCTATACATCAATGACAAAAATAAATTATTTTTCTCCAATTGGGATATATTTTATTGATTCCATACTTATTCTCCCTCTAGATGGTTTATGATTTATTTGGCTATTGATAGTATTCAAATTCGCTTAATTGATTTATTTTTTAGTACCCTTTAAATATTCAATCTACTATGATCATTGAAAATTAAATTTTACCTAAATCATCCATTTCATTTATCATGGATATTATTATATCCTAAACTATATAAAATTTTACAAACGTTGTATACTTTAAAAGATATTTGATAATTTGGGGAAATATTGATAATTATGTATTCTTTAATCGTTATGAATATTTGATAAGACATATTATTTATTTTGGTTATTCGATAGGAGTAATTCTTTGGACTTGTAATGACAGGTGGAGACCTAACTTTATGTAGCTCTTAGATGAATCAATAGGTTCAAATGAGACAAATTAGTTTCACAAATTACTATATATAGTTTTAAACCATCTTTTGAAAGGTATTGATGGTATAGGTTTTCATGTGGGTGAGACATGACGTCCATTAAGAAAGAATTTCCCTCATTTAGTTTCAGTTATTATTAATACATAAGATTTTTCATCAACATATCTATGTATACATTTCATTTTCAGTTCATTGATTAAGTAGAATGTGTTTCAGTTTCTTAACTTTCCATATTTATTTTTTCATTATATAGTAATTTGAATGGAATGTGTTACCAATAATTTATCTTGCGATGTTAAATTATTCATATTAATTCTTTATCAATTCAGATTTATTTACCCTTACTGATAATTTGACCTCACCCTTATTGTTTTCACTTTACCCAATATTCCAAGAAGCATAATATGAAAGATATACAGGGATATATTATATGGAATAAAGTTACCCTCAAAGTTATTTTGGAAAAAATAATGTTGTAATCGATGTATTAATTTTTAATACAAGACTCATGTATGTTTTTGGTTTTTCAAGACTACTAAAATCTCAGTCCTTCAGGATTTGATTCCTTGTAATCATTCCAATGTAATTGATAGTAGAAACTGGCTCCTTTCCTTATAGGGTTAGGTTTCTACAATTATTTAGAAATCCTACCATGAAACTCATTGATATATTTTCTTACTTCCACAACAGCACTCGAAAATTATGAAGCATCCCCTTTGGTAACTGTCTCTCTACTTTAACCTACCAAAAAGTAAAACACTTCACAGTAAAGTCAACAAGGCCTTCTTTCCTTCGATCCGACTAGTAATACTCTGTATGACCATTTTACATCTTAGTGCCACCCAGATGAATGAAAAGAGAGAAACTATAAGATTCATTCAGCAACTATTTCCTCAATTATGAATAAAAAATCACACATAATCTTTTTCCAAATCATAAAAAACCTTCTTCATTGATATTAAAATCAAGAAACCGACTATTCTTAATAGATTGTGATTTATCCACCTTTTGAGCTGTCTTATTTATTTTTGACAAATTTGATTACACTGAAGCCTAAAAAAAATAGAGGACGTCTCTGCATCCACAAATTATCGGCCAAAATTAATAAAATACTTAATCAAAAGGCCACTTTCCAAATATAACATGGTTAATGTAGTATTACTTTTTTTGATTCAAAAAATTGACCTCCCTGTTTTCTTTTCCATGTTGATAATGAATTGAGAAATCATAATCATTGTTTGTTTTAACCATCTTCTCTATATCATTTTTAATTATTTATGGGTTAATATATACTTAAACTATTTATGACTATTATATATTTCACACTTCACTCATACAAATGATGCCTCTAAATTTTTAAAGAAGAAACAACCAAATATAACTCCAAATCATTTGTACGGTAATTAAACTCATGAGTTTTCAACTAATGTAAAGAATAAAAAATTACCTTGTCATATTGCATCAAGGACCAACAAATTCATTTATAAAAGAAACACAATATATGATGAATTCAACATTTCTATAAAGAAGTTTAAAAACTGTGGCATTCACCAATCTTCTTTTTAGTTCCTAAAAATTGACATTACATTAATTTTTACACGTAAACCTAACTCCCATTCGTGATAACTTAGTTAGAGAGAGAGATGACCGAGCAATGTTTTCAACAAATTTTCTATAATAAACCACCAATACAAGAAAATTATGATTTTTTGTGACATTTGTAGGTCTTTCCCACTCTTTAACATTGGTTTTAGTGGGGTCAACAATTATACAATATTTAGAAACAATAATTCCAAGGAATGAAATTTTTTGAAAACAAATTTCAATCTTACTAAACTTTCTATATAGTTTATTTTATTTTAAGGTTTTCAAAATAATATTTAAGTAACTTTCATTTTCCTCCTTTATTTTAGAATATACCTAAATATTATCTATAAACACAATCACAAAATGATCCAAAAACTAATGGGAAAATATATTCATAAGATTCATAAATAATTTAGGTGGATTAGATAACCCAAAAGGAAAAACTAAAAACTCATAGTGACCATATCTTATATGAAATGATATCTTTGGAATTTAATCCTACTTCACCTTCAACTGATGGTACCCATACCTCATATCAATATTTGAAAAACACTAAGATCTTAGGAGTCGATCAAACAGATCATTGATATGAGGCAAATGATACTAATTCTTAACATTGATCTTATTCAAGGCTCTATAATCAATGAAGAGTCTCATAGAACCATATTTATTTTTTAAAAATAAAATAGGATCACCCCATGGTGAAGTGATAGGTTGAATGAAACCTTAATCAACCAATTCTTGTAACTGGTTTTCCAATTAAACATGTTAGACATGTTCTATTCAATAAAGGGTGTTTTGAAATAGGCTTGTATCAAATAAATAAATCAATAGTAAATTCAAATTCCATTTCAAGAATAACACTATGAAATTCATTAGAAAAAACATAAATAAATTCTTTCACTATTGGGATGTCACTAATCAGAATTGTTTCCTTATTTTTAACAACCTGAGTTAGATAACTTTAACTTCTATCATTAAAAAAATATTTACCTTATTGGTATGTTAAAAATGGTATGAAATCATTGAATAAAAATATCTTGGATTTGAAATATAGGTTATCATGATAAACTAAAAGTCAATCTATACAAAAAATGATATCAAACTCAACTATGGGAGGTTAAACAATATTTTTAGTAAATACTATACCACTAATGTTAATATGAATATCCCTACAAATCATGGTTCCAATAATATTACCACCTCAATTTATTTAACAAAATCTATCACTATATTTTATGAGGTGATAAAACTAATTATCTAGAAATTTTTTTCAGAAATGAATTTACAAGAAGATCTAGATTCAAATAGAGTATTGGTATAATTTTAATAAACCTATACTATACCTGTAACCACTTAATTTGATGGTCCAACATCAAATTTAGTAGTAGAAAAAGATTTTAACACCACCATTTTCTTTTTATCTTTATGGTTTCCACCCTAGGTAATAAACTGTGGACACACATTGGAGAAATATCCTAGCTCATTACAACTAAAAAAACTTACCACATTATTTTCATTTATTTCCTAATTGTATTCCTTTCATTAATGAGCAATATGACTAAAATTACCACATCATAATCACTTAGTATAATTTTAAAGACATCCTAAAGGATTATTTTTAACTCACTTATCACAATATGGGAATTTAATTTTCTTACCTCCAAACTTATTTGATGAATTTTCCCCATTTCTTGTCAATTGGAACCCTTCTTTTTGGTATTTTCATGGGAAACATGGTCATCGATAAACTCTATTTCTACCTTCTAATAACATTGAACAAGTTTATCATAGCTATTGAACTCAAAATAATCCAATTTATTTCAATATATTATCTTTAATCCTAAATAAAAATGATTTGTCTTACTATCAATATCTTAGATAAAATTTGAGACATACCTCACTAATCGAGTGAAGTTTTCTTTATATGTAGCTACTGAATATTCTTGATTCTGTTTGAATTCCAATAATTTTTTTCCATCCTAAGTTGAAAAACCTTAGTAAAATATTTTCAAGGAAAATATTCTTAAATTAATCCAATTCAAAGGAATCAATCTCTTCACCTTCACTAATATTCTTAACCATTGACCACCACTGGCCAGCTTCACTTTCAAACTATAAATTCAAGAGTTAACTTTTGGTGATATTAGAAACCCATGACATCAAATATATTTTGTAGGTATTTAATTTATCCTTTAGCTATCACAAGATCAAATGATCGTCTGAATTATGGGGGATATTGTCAAATAAAATTCTCTACTACCATCATGTTACTCTATGGTAGAGCTAGTTTCTATTTTACATGGACACGATCACCATTAATATCATTTTTGAACTGATCCATAACTAAAATAAAGTGCTCAGTTCCAATGACAACCATCTTGAGATGCTAATTCATAAGGATATTTTCCCCTCGATTCCTTCACATTATAGCTTTCTTATTTCTTCTGTGAAAAACCATTTTATAAAAAAATATTCTAGATGAAGAAACATGGTAATATTCAAATTCTATAACATTTTAACTTGACTATATGGTAAAATAATTCAATGGAATGTATTTAATATTACCCTAACCTCTAAATTTATCTAAACCAACCATTGATACCAACTATAAGGACATATCCTTAAATCATTACATAATCTTGAGTTATGTTAAGAATTTTATTTTCATTTATATTGGGGATGTTTTTAGGCATATAGTTTTAGAGAATAACTCATATATAAAAAATAAAATATAAAGTGAATACTTATGATCAGTATCCATTTTTGACACCATATAAAACATTTAAAAGAAAATCATGATCTATTTAATGAAAACTATTTATGATTATCAACATGAATTCTCCTAATCCTTTAATAATCCTTAAGTCCTATGAAAAACATTAAAAAAGGGGGATGATCATAAAAATATTAGTAAAGGATATAAAAATAAGGAAACCACTAGTCCATTAGAAAAAATTAGAACCCATGAAAACCTTATCATAAATTAATTATTTTCACCCTTAATAAGTAGTAAATACATTATTTCAAAAAAAGTTCATTAATTACCATTTTTGTAATCAAAATATTATCTTAAAACCCATGGAAAACATAGATAACAATTTTGGTACCTTGAGAAATCATTATACTTTTTACACATATAAATAAAATGACCATACAACCAACTTCTATACATGCCACTCTTACAAATGGAATAGCCATACATCCAAATTCTATAACAAATGCATTTAAGGGCTATTATAGTCCCACCCATTGTTGGTTTATCCTAGAATGACCCATCATTTATTTATCACATAACCACCCATCAAATGTCCATGTATCATTATATAACCATAAAACAAAAAAGAATGCAATTTTAAACATTTCAATCAAAATATTTAACTTTAAATTATAAGAAAACACATAAAGTTATTGAAATAATCTATCTATTTTCAAAACCAATTTCCAATAAAAATACCCAAAATGTAAAATAAGCATTTTCATTTAAGAAAACATTTAATCTTGTAATGTAATCTAGAAATAAAATAATAGTCACGATAGTAGAAAAGTAATTTTTACCATGTACGTTTAGAATAAAACATTCATTTTATTATTTAACAAAATTTTATATATAAAAAACAAAAAAATATTACTTTTTAAAACATTTCAATGAAATTAAAAATAGACATAAATTTTGTTTATAATAGTTTTATATCCATATAAATAAATATGTAAAATAATATCAAGAATATTGAAATAAATAAAGGATTTGTAAATTAAATATTTAAACATTCAAGGCATCTCATACCACTTTTAACATTTAAATCATAATCCCCATGAAAGAATTAAATTTGTAGAAACATGATAATAGATACAAAATGGCTATATAATTTTAATAATTTTATTTACTTTAGTAGGTCAACTTTGGTCAAAGGGGTAATTATATAAACATATAAAAAATAATAATAATTAAAGAATTCTCATATTTATACATAAATTAAACTTTTAAAATCAATATTTAAATGTGGTTATGAAAAATTAATTAATGTTATAATCATGGAGACTATAGGCCTTACGTATGCATGAACAACGTTCCCATATTTCAATCATCATTATAGAAAGATGATAAGTGAAATTTATATATCTAGAATGATAATTATATAATAAATACCATGTTATTTATTCATATATACTCATATATATAATTCTTGTGATATAAAATGAATCACATCGATTTAAGGAGGTGGTAGTTCACACATCATGAATGACGTTATCACCTTTTCAGTGTGTGGAAGGGTAATAAAGAAAATGATATATTATATTTCTAGAAATGTAATTATGTCATGTATATAATATGTAGGTAATTTATTTTAAATATTATTAATTTAACTCATCCTTAATACATTCTATTATTTTTGTGAACGTATCACACCGCTATGAAGATGTGGTAGTCCACATATCCAAAAATGATGTTATCGTATTCTCAAAAAATGGAAAGCATGAAGGTATGTTTATATAGACATTATAGAAGTATTAAAACATCAAAATATCATATAAAAACATTCTTTCCATCATAATTCTCAACCAAGAGAGGTGGTAAAGAAAAAAATAATTATGTTGTTACGTGAGGCGGTAGTTCGTCGTACACTGACAGTAATTTCATTAACCATTAGATATAAGTTTGTGTAAGTGTAGGCATAAAAATTATAATGAAAACATATCAGTATATTTTTTATATATTTTTTATCATATAATCACATAATAATAATAATTTATGTGGTTTATAATAAAAATAAAACAAAAGATCTTGTGGAAGGAAGTTACATCTTCTTTGGGTAACTCATTTTTGTTTGCACAAAAGGGATTCCTTGGTTGGTTTTATTAAAAATGTGACATTATAGGTTTAGGGGAGGTATTTTTATAGATTATTTTATTAGAGGTTGGGTGATACAAATTTCTTTAGTGGTGTGAGGAAATTAGAAGGGTGAGTTCCATTTTATATTGGAGGAGTGGCAATCTTGAAAATTTTTGAAAAGTGAATTCCCCCCACATTTTACCATATCAAGTGGATCCAATAAGGGTATAAATTCTATAAAAGTGAGTTTAGGGTATAAATATGAACAAAATATGGTTTTTTTATTAGTTTCAAGGTCATTTTAGCTATTAAGTTTAAGGATTAGTCCCTTGTTAAGATAATTTTCCTCTTAATCGCTGTAATTAATTTTAATTACTTTCACTAATATTTTTGGTTAAAAATAAATTTTACCTTATTAAAAATTAAAAAATTATTATTCATAAAAATATGGAATAATTTTGTTCAATATTACAATAAAATAATTGGCATTAATTAATTTAAATTTAATCCCACAGATGGGACGACAAAGTGAGTTTTTAAAGTAAAAATGTTCAAAAGTTTTCTATGTTTTTATATATTTTTTCAATATAAAAATGTTTAAAATGACATAAATTGGTTTAAATAATGTAAAATTGATCTAATTATACTTTAAAACTAAATAAAAACATAATTTAACTATATAAATAATTTTGAATAAAAATCATTTTTGAACTAAAATTCAGTATTATTCACTATTCATCAAAATACGAAAGTTCTTAGAAAAGTACTAAAAAATCACTCAAATTAAATTTTTATTTTTTTATATCAAATTTTAAGCATATTTATTCATATTAAATTTATAAAAGTGTGAAAATATATTTAAAATTGTTTTTTAATTAAAAGGAGGCAAAACTACCTTTTTCAAAATATAGAACTTTTGTGCTTAAAATTGGATCTGTTATTATTTTAAGTCGATTTAATTTATTAAATGAATGTAAAATAAATAAATAATCATGTGTAAATATAATATATTTAGTCCTATTCATTCTTTTCAATACAATGTTTAGGCAATAACTACCACTTAAAATAAAAATATGAATAATATATTATTGTTCGGTATAAATCATTCTTATGTGAAACATAAGATTTCAAAGAAATTAATTATTTTGTGTCAAGTAATATATTTTATGTATCATCCCTTTTAAGGTAAAATTAATTTATAATTCATAAATAGTAATAAATATGAAAAAATACTTATTCTACCACTACCAGGTATGTTACAGTTAATATATACTTAGTCTTATCCTCAAAGTCAATCAGAGGGTTATGTTTTCTAATTAATGATTTACTAAATATAGTTACCAAGGTTTATAATAAACTTTATTTAATACCATCTTTAAAGAGCACAAATCTCATATCCCAATGTTGGTGGTTACATTATCGCATTTTCATAAGATATATAGAGTCAAATCCTAAAGGATTAAATAATTTTTTTGTCATAGTAAACTAGACACAAGATTGAAATTAATATTACATTTAAAATGTAAAATAAAAAATAATTTATTTGATAATTCCATTATTCCCCCTTTGTTTATCCCTTCATATCAATCACAAAATACTTCATCCTATTCAGTGAAAAAAACAAAACATAATAAAGGGGTGAGCTCAGGTGCTTAGTAGGGGTAACTATATTATTGAAGATGTGATTAAATAAGGCATAAAAAATATAGAAATGTGAATAATTGTAAAACATTCCATTAAACATAATATTTTTCATAATATGGTAGTAATTAATAATGATCAACTAATGACATATAAATAATTACATGAGAAGGAAACACAACCATAGATATTCTATTAGTAGAATAATCAAATAGAATATCAATAACTAATCTTATAATGATGGAATGCATAAATTTGGATATATAAAACAAATCATCAATCCCTCAACCAAGAATTACACATAAATGGGTAAGGCCTAGGACCAAAACCGATCTATTTTGTCTCATGATACTTACCGATGCATCGAGGGGTTATAATGGTCCCCGCAGATCACTTTATAAGTGAAATGAATTCCTTATATGAATGGGGTTAAACATAAATGAGATAAAAATTCTTATTGAAAAATTAATGCTCAAAATGTGAATACTTTCCCCAATCAGTAAACATATCCATAAAACATTCAGTGTAATAAGGTGAATTGTGTCAAAATAGAACATCAATATTCAGAATGATCATAAATCATCCAAATAAAGAATAAGGATTATATTAATAAAACACATATCTAGTTTACTATAATTAAAAAAATAGTTGATGTCATTTATGGATAAAAATAGTTTTAATAACATTCTTAAGGAACATATTGTTTTTTCAATTTTAAATTCACATTTTAAAAACTAAAAATCTTTAAAAACATTTTAAAAATGATTTTCATTAAAAATAACCTCTTTTAATAAAGAAAATATTCTTTAAAACACTTTATTGGTCATTAAGTCTAGAATTTTTTTTAATGTTATACATCTTAAAACAAATATTCCTTTCACTTTTTCAATAAAATCCAATTGAGAATTGTTTTGAAAATGACATAAATACTCCTTTCAAAACATCTTGTAAAATGAAAAATATGGTAAAAAATGAATTTAACCAATTTTAGGATAATATTAAAATCTTTTTGAAAACATTTCTGTAGATCATAAACATGGAAGAGAAATATTTTCTTGTGAATAGAGAAACATAAACAATACCAAAAAATGATGAGATTGTGGAATAAACCCTCACCACTTTATAATTAGTTGAATTGTATTCCAAAAAACATCAAATTAAACTTTAAATACCAAGAATATTGTGATATTTATGATATTATATTAATGTTTAATTATATACACCATGTAAAATAAATATATGGAATAAGGCATGTATCCCACAAAAATAAAAGTGAGATGAAAATTCATTACATTGATTGTTCCTTTAGTTTGAAGTGATTTAACCACTTATATAATGGGTTAAAGAATAGTTTTTATTTATAATATAACCATTTTTATAATTATGATATCATATATGATCATATTATATCATATTATCACCTGTTTGTTAATAATATTTCGTTATTACCCTTGTTTGGAGTGTTAACTACTTCATTTTCTTATGCATATTTTATCATGTCAGTCCTGGTTATTATGCATATGATATAGTTATATAATCTAGATATTTATATTAAATTCATAGATATCATAATTATTCATTATAAACATTTTTATGGTCATTTTTTAATGGTGAACATGGAAAATGAATCGCATTGCATCTTAGAGATGGTAGGTCATACTTACACATGAGTGACAGTATCATTCCATTAATGGTGAGAGAATAAAGAAGTGCATGATATATTAATTTTTAAAGAATTAATATATTCTAATAATTATCATATATATCCATTATTTCCATCATTTTAGTCATCCAAGTAAATTAGTGATGAAAAAAATTACACTAGAGGGTGGAGTCGGTAAGCCGCACGCACACACGAGCAGTGATTTCATTTTTCTTATGATGGATAAAAGGTGGAATATGGTTGTAACATAATAATAATAACATATCAGAATATATATTATACTACAATTATTATTTTAGGATTCAATACACACATTAAAATTAAGTATAGGAATAAATTAATTTAATTGAGTGGGTAAAATGATTACCTCTTCTTCGATGGACTTCCTTTAGATATCTTCTTAAAGGATCTAGGGTTGGTCTTTTTGGAAGACCAGGAAATCCATAACTTGGATAATGATCTTTATAATATATATGGGATTAGGTTGGTCAAGATATAAGGCTCAAAGGTTTGTGAATAATTTAGGTATGAGGTTCCATTTTATAATTGAGGTGAGGGGGTACTTTAGGAATTTTCCAAAATATTAAATTATAATAAATTAATTTATCACTAAAATTTACATAGAATATAAAGTAATTGTAAGATAAGATAGTATACAGTTGTAATCTCAAAAAAAAATTGAATTTTGACAAGTTTTGGTGCCATTTTAAAACTTATCAGTTTGATTTACCACTTGGTTAGTTATTTTTGACATTAATTATGGTAACCGCTATTTTAATCATACAGGGTTAATAATTTCACTATAAATAAAAAAATGTCACATAAATGAAAAATTTATTATTATTTTTAACTATATTATATTCCTATTGTTGAATATAATATTTTCATGAATTTAATATAATTAAATAAAATATTATTTTGATAAATTATCATTAAGGTCAATTTTGACACTATTTATTTAATTTGATATAAATTACATTAAAAAAGAGAAAATTAGAATGTATTGATTTAAAAAATCATTAATATGTCATATAAATCTCGAAAATTCATTTCAAATATTAAATATTTCAAATTATATCAAAATACATAATTTTAAAATCATTTATTTAATTTTATTATTAATTAAATAAATATGTGTTATCATTTTACAAGAATTTAATGTAATTATATATCGTATAAAAATTAAAAAAAATTATAATGAAAATAATTTCATTTATATAAAAATATACATTTATGTTTGTTCATATCTTTATTTTTTCATTATGTGAACACGTAAAATATATCAAATACAAAGAGAGTGACATTTTGTAACTATCATTAATTTAAAAAATATAGAAGACATTTTCATGGACTAACATCTATTAAATAACTCAAATTAAAGAATAAGGTGCTAAGGGTATAATATAATCAATCAAATATTTTTTTTGACAATCTTAGGTCATGGTTATACCCTTATCTTTTTATTTTCACCCTTATTTATCCATTTTATGTCATACCTTGACAACTTAGGTTTTACTTTTTAAGGGTTAATATTTTTACTATAAAAATAAAAAAGACTCTTAAATGGATCCTCGATAACATTTAAAACCTTATCAAAATTATTTGTACAAATATACTATTTTCTTACATCCCTAATATGTTAAAGTCATTTATAAAATTCATGGATTACATTGATTTTATAAAATTATTTTAATTTTAATATTTTTAATATCATTTATTGGATATTCCCATTAATAAAATAATTACTACATTATTATTGTATAATTACTTACGGTAATTATTTATTTAATTAAAATTTAAAAAAATATCATGTTGTATATAAATAAATAAATAAATAAATATATTATCTTTCAAAGGAATATTTAAAGTTGAACATATCTTCTCGAAAAAACCATATTAAAAGCGTTATGGTCATTACAAATATGAATGTAAAATCTTTGGGTTTTCTTTAAATAAAATATTATATATATCATAACCTCATAATAATGGACATAAATGGTAATATAACCTAATATTAATTGATTATGTACAAAATTGAATCATTCAATACTATTGTTTCAAGTGTTATAGTTATTTTCTAGTCCCTATCAATTTATTTTCATCCAAAATTACGCAATTTACCCTTTACCATGGTAATAAAAATTACAAAGGTTACTAATACTATTGGAAAAAATTTAAAAGAATGTATTTTATAAATTTTTATCTTCTGAATAAAAGTATAGAATCTATATTTCAAAATAAAAAACATAGATGTTTCATAATTTAATTTAAAATTAATCCTACAAAACAAGTTAAAAAACTGTTTTCTTGAAAAATGCATTTTTAATCCCAAAAAATATACTTATAAAAAAATAATGTGTAAATATAAAATAAAATAGATTATTTATAACTAAATATTACATATGTTAAATTTATAAAAAATAAAATTATAAATAAACTTTTAATATAAGGAAATTTATAGTTTTATAGAAATCTGCATTTTTACTATTTACGGGAAAATAAATCTTTTCAAAAAGATACCAAAATTGAACCTATGTTTATTTTAAAATTAAAATTCTAAAAATGACTTTTATTTTTTCAAATATAATTTATAAAAGTGTTAAAATTTAGTTTTAAAATAAGTGCGTTATTAAAAGGCGACAAAACTTCGTTTAGAAAAAATATATCTTTTTTGCAGAAAATTGGATTTATTCTTTTTTATTATGACAATAAAATATATTGGATTAATGTAAGAACATTTTATTGAATATATAATATATAAATTTAATAATTTGGTTAATAATATTCATTCCTAAAAATTTAACGACTAGGTTATAATGATAAAATATTTCATTGTTTGTTTAAGATTGGTGTTGCGTGAAATATAAGCTATCTAAGAGATTAAATTTTAAAAGAGACATAGAATAAAATCTTGGGGTGTTATATGGGTTCAAATGGTCATAAAATGATAAGAGTTTTGTACAAAATCACCTCCCAACCTATAACTAGAAATGATTTTTATAAGGATTCTTCTGAAGATAAACCTGATTCTGAATATGATTCTAAACCAGATTTGATCATGTTAAGCAGAGTAATAATATTTTAATCCAATTACTTCATATATATGAAAAGAATATGATTTTATTAATTTATAGGTGAAAATAGGGATGAAATTTTATCTCTTCCTTGTTTTGAAACATCCAAA
This sequence comes from Viscum album, assembly GCA_963277665.1. Lineage (NCBI taxonomy): Eukaryota > Viridiplantae > Streptophyta > Magnoliopsida > Santalales > Viscaceae > Viscum > Viscum album. The sequence continues at coordinate 1,808,881,294 of OY728159.1, read as the reverse complement.
TTGTCCTTAATCAAATCTCCAAGATATTGTTCAAGATGACTAACATGCTCATTCATGCATGCATCTATATAAATACTAATATTATTAATAGATACTTGGGTGTCTATATATTATTAAAATAAATTCTTTTCATCTCATCCAACATCACTGCAGAATTTATATCATCGTGAAGACATTAAATTTGAGAGGAAAAAATTCAAGTCATCCATTATCTGACTAACTACATTTTAAAAACCTAGAAGAGATTAATATTTTGAGGTAGAAGAAGTAGAAGGTTTAATATTCTCTACAAATTAAAATTTAATCCATAAAATACTTTTAAAAGTGTGAAAATATCTTTCAATTTAGTTAGAAAAGATTTGATTTCATCAAGCACTTTCTGAGACATACCTTAATGCATTAACGATGGATCTTGAGAGACATCCTTTTTAGATGAATCCAAGAAACAAAGCTCACCTAACTCAGCCTTGTAGGTAAAACATATTTTAGACCACTTGTTAACAATTTCATAAAATCTAGTTCCATAGAAATTATACTCAAACTAGATTATAGCATAGATGGATCTGTTTGAATATTATTGATTAAAACTGATTCAGTATCCACCATTCCAACTAATTTATTAAAATAATATTTAGAGACACCAGACTTTTTAAGATCTATAATATCATATTTTCAATCACATAGATCCACTATTAAACCATTAAAATCCAATCTTATCTTGTAAACCTCTATCATTACTTCATTAAAAAACACATCACTTCTGATGCTTTCTAAACACTTGATAACTGAAAAAGATGCTTCATGAATAATTGACGGAAAAGATGGTGATGATTGCGTATGAGTAATATTTTCATGTTCTATAGTCACATCAGAATCCCTTCTTCAATAAATAGATGATCTAAGAATATTTGGATCATCTCCTTCATGAACATATAATAAATAAAGACTTATAGGAACTTTAGATTTATAAGCTCAGTTTGAGTTGGCTTATCTTCTAAAAAAGTACCAGTTGTCTCAAAAACTAGCTCCGCACACTGACTTACCTCCGCTAATCTAATAGCTTCACCACTAGTGTCATGACCCCCTCCCCAAAAAGTGTTCCCCACCTGGGATGGAATTGTGAGAAGGGAGATAATGACCCTGAGTCCCACCTCTAGTAGGCCCCGGGTTGTCGACTAGCAGTGAGGGTATAGTAAACACACAATTGGGAGGCATTACCCTGTAAGAGAACACATGCGGAAGAAAGAGATAAGATAGACACCAACCTACTACAACTCACAACTGTAATATAAAAGAATCCCAAGTACATACATGAAATTCCATGCAAAAGTACTACAACTGAAAGGGAAAACTACAAGTACCCAAAAGAAAGTAAAACGACAGCGGCCACAAGCCCGAACAGCTCCTCCAACCACAAGCTAGTAGTAACCAGCTTGATCTACATCTTGATCCAAGTGACCTGAAAAATAGTTTATATATACGTTGGGTGAGTATAATAGTATACTCAGTAGGATCCTCCCTAAAGCCTCTCGTTCAAAGGTAAAGAAAGAATGCTAAAGCATAGTGAACAACAAGTGAAACTAACTCGTCACCTAAGTGGGTATACTAAGTTCCCAACCTCGCCATGGCTACTCTCACCAAGTAACGCATACAAGAATATAACATGTAGTAAAGAATATCAAGGGTAACCTACAACTACTTCCCCACTGGTTTACCGCTTTGCCCCAATGACATATGTCCTGTGCAACCCTCTCCAAAGGCTTGCCCGAATACACTTGGACTAAGCTCCTCAATCAGCACCACATGCACCTCAAAGGATTGCCTGCAGACACCTGGGCTAAGCACCACATCATCCTCAAACCAAAAGTAACCAGGTAGTTTCCAAGAGCCACTACAGCTCGCATAACGTGTATCATACGTCGAGTATTATACCTCAAGCCATTACAACCTATATGCCGAGTAAGGATCCTCAAGCCATCACAACTTATACACATTACACATATAGTAGTCCATAAGATACTATATCTAGAATATATGTGTGTGAATAACCACAAGCCATTACATCCCTCTACACACATATATGGGGAAAACTAACCACTGTTCCTAACGGCACTAGTATCTACCAAGAGAAGAGAGCGGGGTCAAAGGGGGTAGTCAGCCATTCACCCTCCCATCAAAATGTTGGGGAAAACTCCCCCAGGGCTCAGAATCCTCGGGGTGCCAGTTTCCCTTACTGACAGGGTGGAGTAGCATATAGAAACACAAAATGTACTTTATATATTATAACTCACAACCACACTATGGGCATAACCTAGTCTTAGACACAACTGCAGCTAACGTCTCTTAGACTCCGGACTATCACTTCTAAGACTAGGAATCCTATAAGTACACAACCATTTAAAGGGTTTTATTAGATTACTTCATTCCCTTTTTATCAATTCCACTGTATGTTAATTAATTCTTCAAACATTAATTAACCATGAAAAATTCCACATTAAATTCCACTAACATCACTTCCAAAAACCATTGTCCCTTCCAAAGTTCTCAACCTCATAATTAAGTTTCAACAAACTCCAACCCCATGGGTTAACATCATTTATTCAAACATTCATTAAAGAATTACTTTCCCAAATTCCCGGGCATTCTAGAAAAGCATCCAATGTTACTAAACACAAGGGGCTCAACACAGTGAGTAGATGTACTACTCATCGAATCTTTGCCACCTATAGAAAGAGTGTATACCCATTCTACCTTGAGAGGCTAAACACGGAAATTAGGTGTCATACCCCGCATGTCTTCGACTCTTTTAGAAGATGGGTAAGAGAGAATAGTTGCCTTGAGCAGTGGGGGAAATTAAAGCAGATAAACAACCAAACAAAGCACCAAGAATCCAACAACCACATCCATCCCATTCCATCATCCCTGGTGTCCTCCTTGACACCCACATGCATAAACTGATGCATCTCTCCACTCCATCATCCCTGGTGTCCTCCCTGACATCCACATGCATAAACTGATGCATCTCGCCACTCTAGGCATCATCCTCTACCACAACCTCAAGGCCTCCATGGACCCATATATCACAACACCCTCCCAGGGTCACATCACAACACAAGCAGTAAGAAAACAAACATCACATAAAATTGGGATCTTGGCCCATTTACAAGGCATCCAGCCTTCAAACAATAAGTACCAATAGATTTTAGGTTTACCAATAAACTTAATTAAACACATACATCGGCATCAATTTTATTAACATCAAATGGAAAAAACAACCATAACAACAACAACCAGATTCGTTTACATGCCTCTTTATCTTTAGCCAATTAATTATCAATTAATTCTGGCTTTACATTCTTTATCAATTTCATCAATAACAACATGCTAACAAGAAATTCATATATATCACACTATCTAGAAAATCAAGAGGAAAACCGTTATCACGGTACAAAGCAACAACATGTGATCAAACCAATTATTTTAATCCGGTTCAAATATTTAATTAGGTCAATTTCATTGTGATCCAATGGTCTAAATCATGCTAACTCTATAATTGCACATAAAAAATTAGAGAAGCCACGAATCCCCTACCTCAACGGTTTTGATGGAAACCACAACGGTCAAAGAATGCCCAAGAAGACCGGGCTAATTCACCAAGGATCATCCCTAGATCTCTTTTCCTAACACAACCCAGACCAAGGATCATCATAAAAAGCATACAAACACTTAGATCTACCCATAACGGGTGTAGATATAAGATCTAGAGAGAAGAGGAGGAGTAGATCTAGGTATATCTAAGAAACCAAACAAAAAAGATCACATACCTCGAGAAACAAGCTTCGATTCGCAAGGAGAAACCTTCGGATTTCCTCCAAAATGCTTTGGAGAGGTTCCTCTACCTCCAAGGAAAGGTAATCCCGAGTTATGGCTGCTTAGAGGCTTAAATGAACCATTTAGAGGAAAAAGAGTTCAGATCCAAAATTTTAGGAACTAACTTTAAGTGCCCGCATGGTTAGTCTGCACGGTTTAACAAACCGTGCACTAACCGTGTGTTAGCCACTACCTCCAAGACCAGCCTTACATGGTTTGGCCACACAGTTTAGGCAAACCGTGCTCCAACCGTGTGAAAGGTATTACCCTTTAGCTTTCTTTAAAAGTCCACCCAAATGCACCCCAAGCCACCTTAACCTTCCACAACACCTCTAACACTACATTTTCACAAAGGAATGGACCGGATAGTTATGGGAAATTACATCAGATACCTCTCAAAACATTCTCATCCTCAAGAATCCAAAACTCACCTAAAGAGAAAATGTAGGGTCTGAACAACCACCCAACGAGATACCTCTCAAAAGAGAGCAATCCACCAAAGAAACAAAGAGTATCATCCCATAAACATGAAAGTTTCACAACCACATAAGTTACAACGATACATGAAAAGAGTTAAACATCAAACAAATCTGGGTATTGAGAATGTATCTGTGACTCACATTCCCAAGTACTCTCCTTCAAGCCACCGTGTCACCACAGGACATGAACTAAAGGGATATAATGCCTACGCAACAACTTCTACTTGCGGTCTTGGATCTCCACAGGTCACTCCTCAACGGTTGAATCACTATCAACATTGATCTCTCCCCAATCGATGATGTGAGAGTCATCATGAAGATAACGCCAAAGCTGCAATACATGGAAAACATCATGTATCTGAATCATCTGCAGGGGAAGTGCTACTCAATATGCTATAGACCAAACACGACATAACACCTCAAAAGGTCCAAAAAACCGAGGAGAAAGCTTACTTCCACGACCAAACCTTCACTTCCCACAACAGGGAGTCACCTTCATAAACACATGGTCCCCAACATTGAACTCTAAGGGTCTCCTTCTTTGATCAACATATAATTTCTGACAATCTTGCACTGTCTTCATCCTCTCACGAATCACCTGAACCATCTCTGTTGTATTCTACACTAGTTCCAGTACGAGAATTGCTGACTCTCCGACCCCAATCCAGCACAACGAAGAACAGAAAGGCTGGCCATATAAGGCTTCAAATGGAACCATACCGATGGTGGAGTGAAAACTATTATTATAAGCGAACTCCACCAAGGGTAAGTGACTCATCCATGATCCTCCAAAATCAAGAACACAAGAGCGCATCATGTCTTCAAGTGTATGGATGGGTCGCTCCATCTGAAAATAAATTTGTGGATGAAAATCAGTGCTAAGGCATAGCTGAGAACCAAAAGCTTGTTGGAGACCTCTCCACACCCTGGAGGTAAAATGAGGATCTCGATCAGAAATGATCGTCCTTGGGACTCCATGATGTCTCACCACCTCCTCTAGATACTGCATCGACAAAACTTCCACTGAGCTTGACTCCTTGATTGATATAAAGTGGGATGATTTCTTTAAATGATCCACTACCACCCAAATAGCATCATAACCTCCCGGAGCTCAAGGTAAACTAGTAACAAAGTCCATTGAGATGTCCTCCCACTTCCACGGAGGAATCTCTAATGGATGGAGAATACCACCAGGAACACGATGTTCGGGATTTACCTTTTGGAAGACCAAACATTGAGACACAAACTCCGCAACCACAAGCTTCACCCCAGGCCACCAAAACTAACTCCTCAAGGATCGGTACATCTTTTTCACACCAGGATGCGTTGCTAAAGGAAATCCATAGAACTCTCTGAGGACCGTCTCATGCATCGCTAAGGGAACAAAAATCCTTCCATGATACAACACTCAGTGTTGTTCATCTTCAGACCAACCATCAGGGTCCTCACCACAAACAACTCGGTCTCTCCAGACCTCCACCTCAAGATCCCTCAACTGGGACTCTTCCACCTTCTGCATCAGGGATGACTGCACCATCATCTAGAAAAGACAACCTCTACCCCCAAATTATTCGATATCAAGATGCAAATATGACAGTTCTTCCATTACTCTCCAAAAATAATTGGATTCACGCACAACATCACAACGTGACTTTAGGCTCAGTGCATCAGCCACAACATTCCATTTTCCGGGTGTATACGATACTTTGAAGTCATATTCATATAAGAAATCCATCCAATGACATTGTCGTAAGTTCAAGTCACACTGAGAGAAAACATACCTCAAACTCTTATGATCAGTGAAAACCACAAAGCGTTCACCAATGAGGTAATGTCTCCACAACTTCAGATCAAACACCACAGCTACCAACTCTAGATCATGGGTGGCATAGTTGCGTTCATGGGGACACAACTGCAATGAATCGTAAGAAATGACTAACCTCTGGTGAATAAGAAAACAGCCTAACCCCAGATGTGAAGAATCACAGAAGACATCAAAATGAACTCCTTCAGCTAGAAGACAAAGGACTGGAGCACTTACTAACTTCTCCTTTAGATACTCGAAGGCTGCCTGACACTAATCAGTCCATATGAATGCCTGATCCTTCCTGGTCAAAGCTGTCATAGGGGTTGTAACTCATGAAAAATTTGCTATGAACCACTTGTAGTTGCCTATGAGACCAAGGAAACTTCGCACCTCTGACAATGTCTTGGGGGATTCCCAAGACACAACTGCTTCAATCTTCGATGGATCCACAGCTACTCCCTGTTGGGACACAACATTCCCCAAGAAAAGGACATCTCGAGCCCAAAACTCACTCTTCGACAACTTCCCGAGAAACTAATGTTGGCGAAGGACTACCAAAACGGATCGTAGATGCTCTGCATGCTCCTCTTCAGATGTGGAGTACACAAGGATGTCGTTGATGAAAACTACCATGAACTTGTCCAGGAACTCACAAAACACAACATTCATCAATCCCATGAACACAGTTGAAGCATTCGTCATTCCAAATGGAATTACAACGAACTAATAATTCCCCTGATGACAACGGAAATCAGTCTTTGGGATATCCTCATTCTTCACACGCATTTGATGATATCCTGACTGCAAGTCGATATTTGAGAACAAACTCGAACCCTTCAGTTGATCGAATAAATCATCAATTCACAGAAGAGTATAGCGATTATTTATTGTCACTTTTTTTAAGCGGTGATAATTGACACACAACCAAAAACCGCTATCGGCCTTCTTCATAAACAAAAATGGTGCACCCCATGGTGATACACTTGGCCGAACAAAACCGCAATCAAACAGACCATCAAGAAGTATACACATCTCTCGTAACCTAGAAGGGCCCATCCTATATGGAGACGTAGATATAGGATAATCTCCTAGATATAGCTCGATCCCAAACTCGATCTCTCTTCGAGGGGGTAATGATACAACCTCTTCTGGGAAGACATCAGGGTACTCCTTTATGTCCCTAAGAAATGCCAACTGCTGAACCTCTGAATAACTCAGTACCATCTCAGTCGTCATGGACGATAAGGATGGAACACGCCTATGACCCATCCGAGGATCTCGCTCACCAACAAACACCACTGGATCTCCATTCGCACAAAAGAAAACGACCTTCTTACTGATGTAATCCATGATAGCCTGCACCAAACACAACCAATCCATGCTGAGGATGACATCATATGGTTGTATCCATAAACATAGTAAATCTCCCCAAGAGCAGTGTTACCCCAACACTAGATCACAATCTCTACATACTTCAAACAAGTCAGCTCGACCTCCAACTGGTGTAGTCAATGCCAAGGGCACTGGAAGCCTCTCTACCTCAAGTACCAAAGCATGGGCAAGGGTAGGTGATATGAAAGAGTGTGTCACTACTGAATCAAACAAGGAATACAATAAGGTAGAAAACAAGAAAAGGGTACCTCGAATGACATCTGGCTCGTCTGGTGCTGGCAATGCTAGAGCATGAAGCTAACCATAACCTCCTCCATGACCTCTCTGACCCTAATTTCGACCACCACCATGGCCGCGCTCTGCTCTCTGAGGATGGGGAGCATCATGGGGATTTCCTCTGCCGGCCCCATCTCCCCACTGGTGATCTAAAGCTAGTGCAACTGGATGCTTCTGCCTCGGTTGGAACTGTCTTAAAGAAGGAACCTGGAGCGTAGCACCCAGTACGTGATGACCGCTATGAAAGGTTGGGCACTCCCGCTGCTGATGGCCATGACCACCATAAGAAAAACAATATCCTGATACCTTGGCATAGGCTTGAGAGTTGATGCCTCCGAAGAAACGAGATATGAAGGGATGGGACCTACCCCAGGCTGAACGAAAACTCTTTTTCCCTGAAAATGGGGAACCCCAGACCACATCTCTACTTCGTGAGGAATCATGCTGATTCCCCTCTCGTGATGATCCAGTCCTGGCCAAAGTCCTCTCGACAACCTCCTCCCTCGCCAGCACCTCAAGATATGTCTTCACCATAAATGGGGTGACCTAGCGCTAGATCTCTAGATGCAAAGCCTCCTCGAAATGCCTCTCCCTAGCCTCCTCATCTAGTAACAGGTCCGAAGAATATCATAAAGGGTTCCTGAAATAGTTTACAAACTCTTGAACACTGGAGCTCCCCTATCGAAGGGTAAGAAGATCCTGGCGACTGGACGCCTTTGCAGTTGAGGAAAAGAAATCGACTCTGAACTTGTCTCGGAACTCCTCCCATGAGATCGATGACTCATCACGATCCCCGAGGAACAAGAACCACCACTTCCTTGATGCTTCACGCAGCAACTTCACAACCAAGGACACCCAATGCTTCTTCCAAGCACAGATCGAACAGAATCCTATCTTGACCTCCTCTAACCAGTATTCCGTGACTGCAACTGAAATGGAGCCCTTGTACTTCTGTAGACTCTGGCACTGAAACACTTGGAGTGTCTTACTCCAAGTGTCGTTGTCGTCAACTTCTACCCTACGGTGATCTGCTGAAGGAGCCCGCATGACATTTTCTGTGCAAGCCTGACAAGGACGTCGACCTGGAGACATACCTGTAAAATAACAAACACTTAGAGATCCTAAGCCTGGAATATAGAAGACTCACAATTAATTAATTAATTGGTTTCTTTTATTCGTTTTAGGTTAACCTATCCCAAGGTCTACCCATTCAAACACTGTCACAAAGAAGAATGATGCATGATACTTTCCTAGGTCTCTACCCTGCAACTAGTATCACCTTGTTAAGTAGCTATTTTAAACTTAAAGGTCCATACATCAGATCATAGGGGGACCTAAATGCCTATGTCTCAGCCGGTCTCCAGTGTTTACCTCACTTGCTAAACATGAATGACACCGTTTCCCTACCAACCCATGCAAACTCACATGTTCCTAACTCCAAACTCCATCCTATCCCTCAACCAGAGACTTTGATACCACTCTGTCATGACCCCCTCCCCACAAAGTGTACCCCTCTTAGGACGGAAATGTGAGAAGGGAGATAATGACCCCTGAGTCCCACCTCTAGAAGGCCCCAGGTTGGTGACTAGCACCAAGGGTATAGTAAACACACAAATGGGAGACATTACCCTCTAAGAGAACACATGCGGAAGAGAGAGATAAGATAGACACCAACCAACTCCAACTCAGAACTGTAATATAAAAGAAACCCAAGTACATATATGAAATTACAAGCAAAAGTAATACAACTGAAATGGAAAACTACAAGTACCCAAAAGAAAGTAAAACGGAAGCGACCACAAGCCCGAACAGCTCCTCCAACCACAATCTAGTAGTAACCAGCTTGATCTCTAACCTACTCCAAGTGACCTAAAAAATAGTTTATATATACGTAGGGTGAGTATAATAGTATAATCAGTAGGATCCTCCCAGAATCCTCTCATGAAAAGGTAAAGAAATCATGCTAAAGCATAGTGAACAACAAGTGAAACTAACTTGTTACCTAAATAGGTATACTAAGTTCCCAACCTCACCATGGCTGCTCTCAACAAGTAATGCATACAAGAATATATAATATATTAAAGAATATCAATGGTACACCACTACTACTTCCCCACTGGTTTTCCGCTTTTCCCCAATGACATACGTCCCATGCATCTCTCTCCAAAGGCTTGCCCGAATACACCTAGGGTAAGCTCCAAAATCTAAACGCATGCACCATAAAGGATTTCTTGCAGAAACATGGGCTAAGCGCCACATCATCCTCACAACCAAAAGTAACCAGGTTGTTTCTAGGAGCCACCACAACTCGCATAACGTGTATTATACGTCGGGTATTATACCTCATGCCATTACAGCCAATATTCCGAGTAAGGATCCTCAAGCCATCACAGCCTATACACGTTACACCTATAGTATTCCATAGGCTGCTACATCCAGAATATATGTGTGTAAATTACCACAATCCATTACAACCCTCTATACACATATACGGGGAAAACTAACCGCTGTGCCTAATGGAACTAGTATCTACCAAGAGAAGAGAGCGGGGTCAAAGGGGGTAGTTATCAATTCACCCTCCATCAAGATGTTAAGGAAAACACCCCCCCCAGGGCTCAGAATCCCCGGGGTGCCAGTTTCCCTGACTGAAAGGGTGGATTAGCGTATAGAAACACAAAAAGTACATAATATATTATAACTCACAACCACACTATGGACAAAACCTAGTCTTAGACACAACTGCAGCTAACCTCTCTCGGACTCCGGGCTTCCACTTCTAAGACAAGGCATCCTATAAGCACACAACCATTTAAAGGGATTTATTAGATTACTTCATCCCCTTTTTATCAATTCCACTTTACGTTAATTAATTCTTCAAACATTAATTAACCATGAACAATTCCACATTAAATTCCATTAACATCACATCCAAAAACCATTTTCCCTTCAAAAGTTCTCAACCTCATCATTAAGTTTCAACAAACTCTAACCCCATGGGTTAACATCATTTATTCCAACATTCATTACATAATTACTTTCCCAAATTCCTAGGCATTCTAGAAAATCATCTTATGCTACTAATCATAAGGGGCTCAACACGGTGAGTATATGTACTACCCATCGAGTCTTTTCCGCCTATAGCAAGAGTGTAGACCCATTCTCCCTTGAGAGGATAAACATGGAAAGCATGTGGCATACCCCATGTGTCTTCGCCTCTTTCGGAAGATGGGTATGTAAGACCAGCTGACTTGAAGAGTGGGGAAAAGTAAAGCAGATAAACAACTAAACAAATCACCAAACACCCAACAATCACATCCATCCCATTCCATCATCCCTAGTGTCCTACCTGACACCAACATGCATAAATTGATGCATCTTTCCACCCCATAATCCCTGGTGTCCTCCTTAACACCCACATGGATAAACTGATGCATCTTGCCACTCTAGGCCTCATCTGCTGCCACAACCACAAGGCCTCCATGCCCCCACATATCACAACACCCTCCCAGGGTCACATCACCGCACAAGCAGCATGAAAAAAACATCCCATGAAATTGGGATCTTGGCCCTTTTACAAGACATCCAACCTTCAAACAACAAGTACCAACATATTTCAGATTTACCAACCAACTGAATTAAACATGTACATCAGCATCAATTTGATTAACATCAAATGGGAACAACAACCACCACAACAACAACTGGATTCATTTACATGCGTCTTTATCTTTACCCAATTAATTTTCAATTAATTCCGGCTTTAATTTCTTTATAAATTTCATCAATAGAAACATGCTAACATGCAAGGCATATATATCACACTATCTAGCAAATCAAGAGGCGAACTGTTGTCACGACACAAAGCAACAACATACGATCAAACCAATTCATTTCATCTTGTTCAAGTATTTAATTAGGTCAATTTTATTGTGATCCAAAGGGATAAATCATGATAAATTTACAATTTCACATAAACAATAAGAGAATCCACGAATCCCATACCTCAACATTTTTGATGGAAACCACAACGGTCGAAGAACGCCCAAGAAGACCGGTCTGATTCACCAAGGATCCTCCAAAGATATCTTTTCCTAACACAACAAAGACCAAGGCTCATCATAAATGACATCCACACACTTAGATATAGCCATAATGGGTGTAGATCTAAGATCCCAAGAGAAGAGAAGGAGTAGATCTAGGTAGATCTAAGAAACCAAACAAAAAAGATCACATACCTCGAGAAACTGGCTTCGATTCGTGAAGGGAAGCTTATGGATCGCCTCCAAAATGATTGGGAGAGGTTCTTATACCTACAAGGAAGGGTAATCCCATGTTATGGATGATTAGAGGCTTAAACAAACCATTTAGAGGCAAAAGATTAAATATACACAATTTTAGGGTCTAACTTTAAGTGCCTCACAGTTGGTCTGCACGGTTTAACAAACCGTGCGCTAACCGTGTGTTAGCTTCTACCTCATCAAACACTCCTCACATGGTTAGTCCATATGGTTATAAAAACCGTGCACTAACCATGCGTTAGCCACTGCCTCCAAGGCCATCCTTGCACGGTCTGGCCGCATGGTTTAGGCAAACCGTGCTCTAACCGTGCAAAATCTATTACCCTTTATATTTCTTTAAAAGTCCACCCAAACGCACCCCAAGACACCTTAACCTTCCAGAACACCTCTAACACCACATTTTCACAAAGGAATGGACTGGAGAGGTCCGGACCATTACAACTAGCTTCATTAGTGGCTTCACTAACAACTTCATTCGATGTAATCACATCCTCCTAAATCTAAATTTACCCATCAACTACAGGACTTATAATAGGAACTAAAGATTTGGTTATTACTGTTGTTTTATCCTCTACTCTATTAGATTATATCATCTCGATAATTGTTGCATCACTAGGTAGTGAGGTCTGAGATGAATCCAACAAAGTCACACTCTCCTAACTAACTACCTTTAAGGTGTTGAAATCAGAATCCCAGAAATATCCAATCACCTTTAAGAGCACTCATGATATGGTATTTTTTTTGTGTAACTTCACCACATCAACTTAATTTAAGTCCACATATTTCTTCTTCAAAACCAAATAAATAAATATGATCGAAGTATACTATTTAAAATTATATTTTACTTCACAGAAATGATGTAGGAATATCACCATGTTATACGAAAGACTTAATTTTAAACTTTTAATCAAGGAATATATTAAATTCATATCTTGAAAAGGAACTTTATCTATTTCTACTTACCTTTGAGCTATAACAGTTTTCAAAAACATACATAATAAATTCTATTCAGAAAGCCTCAATTTCACCGGTTTCATTTAAAAAATATAATTTCCAAAAAAACCTAAACACATCTATTGGACTTAAATACATTGTCCCAATAAGAATCTGAATAAAAGAAAACTCCCACTCATGGGGAAAATGAAAAACATCATCCATTTCAATAGAAGAAACTACCACTATATTTTCTATAAAATATGAAATGATTATATCTTCTGTTTTATTCAACTAAAACTCAGTATTCATTAGAAACTCATTGACTTATTCCTAAAAAAGAAAACATGAATTATTCTAATCAAACAAAATATCCCAACCTTGATAGTCAAATTATTTTATTAAAATCATTTTAGTTGACTTCAACCATGACATATTTATGGATTTTCCCAAAAGAACTATTCATATACTTCCTTTGAATATATTTTATGAGTGAGAGATTCTATCATCAGAATGATTAAACATTACTATTTAAAATAGGTTAGTTGAAGGTAGAACAATTATTGAGAGGTTAGAGATGATAGTTTATATTAAAAGGTAGGTTATGTATGTGAATGACTAAAGGTTTGGGAGCCGATTTTGTAATCGGCCACATACCCAAATCCCAATGTAATTACTTATACAATTTTGGTTTAGGATTACTTCCAACTAATAAATAAATAGAATAAAATAAAGAAATAAAGGAAAATTAAAAAATATTTTACAAGTTTAAATATACAGATAAATGTAATAAGACTAATTTTCATTTAACCATTAAACTAAATAAAATAATATATCATTAAATTTTAATTTTAAAAATAAATAAATTATATAGATTCATTTATATCATAATAAATTAAAACATATAAAATCTATTTAAATAAAAATAAAATCAATTATCTTTTAATAAAATAAAAACATTCACATACAAGGGGCTTAGTAAAAATATCTAATAATTGATTTTTTTGTAGAGATAAATTCTAGATAAATATAATTTTTTTGAGTATAATCTCTTAATAATTAATACTTTAAGTATATATGTTTTTTAGGAATGATTTATTATATTTTTATAAATATTGATAGCATTAGTGTTATCACATCTAACTGATAATTGATTGTAATGGAATCCAAAATCAATTAAAATTTATTTCATCCATAATACATATGCAAAAAAACTTCCAAAAGTAATATATTCTAGTTATGCATTAGATCATGAAACAATGTGTTGCTTCTTACTAGACCATGATACAACTGATTTACATAGAAAATGGAAATATCTAAAAGTACTCTTCTTTATCTAGTATAAAACCACCAAAGTTAGTATCTAAATATGATATTAAATTAAAATTAGTGGATTTTGGAAAAAGAAATAAAATAGAAACCATTCTCTTTAAATATATTAAAATACTTTTTCTAGATTTCAAATGCGATTCTTTAAGTTTAGATTGAAATCAAGAACAAAGATAGACTACAAACATAATATTTGGTCTACAAGAATTTAAATATACTAAAATCCCAATTATTAGTCTATAAATATTATAGTCAACTAGTTTCCCAACTTTATCCAAGACATGTTTTTTTATTAGAACACATAGGGGTATTATGTACTTTACCACTTTCACGTACAAACATTTTAAGTAGATATATTATGTATTTTATTTGATTTATCAAATTCAAAAAATCATTTTGATAAATTTTATAACCTATAAAATTTTAACTCACTCATAATACTAATTTCAATTTTTTTCCTTGAGTTTTGAAAATATATTACATGATTTTTTATTTTTAGAGCCAAAAATTAAATCATCAATATATATTTTCACTAATAATATATCTAAACATGATGTTTTCTTAAATAAAGTAAGATATGATTTACATACTAAAAATCATTTGATAAAAGAAAAGAACTCAAATGCCCATACCAAGCTCTAGGTGATTGTTTAAAATTATAAAGAGCTTCGATACTTTTAAAAAATGAATTTGGAAGATAGGGATTTTCAAGTCTAGGTGGTCACTCAACATAAAATTATTCAATCATAAAAAAATTTAGAAAAAAGAATTTACATCCATTAGGTACAATTTAAAATTCATATACTATGATTAGGCTAAAGGAATCCTAATGGATTCTAGTCAAGATACTAGGGAAAATGGTTCCTCCAATTCTATACCTTATTCCTAATTATAACCTTTAGTTGATAATATATATTTATTCCTAGTTATCACACCAAAATCATCTTTTTTATTTATGAAAACACTTTTTTCCTATAATTGGATAGTCAGAGGGTCTATCAACCAATTCCCAAACATTTCTCCTCTTGAACTTCTTTAATTCCTCTTACATAGTTATAATCCAACTTTCATCTACTATGGATTCTTCTATAGAATTAGGTTCTAATTGATATAAAAATACAAAAAACTATAAAAGGTTTCTTATACTCCTTATAGTTATAACTCCTTCATCTGAACATCCTATAATAATTTCTTAAGGATAATTCTTAAGGGTTCTAAGCTGTCTAGAATGTACAATTTTACGTTCACTGGCATCTAATCTTTCAAGATTTCGTTCTGGAAAATCAAGTTCCAATATTTAATCATTTTTTATAGAAAAGGAGGATAAAATCCCAAGTTTTCAAAAGAATCTCTTATTTAATCAATTTAAGTTACTCTGTGATCAATAGAATCACTTTTATATAATTTCACATGTGTTGATTCTTCAGTAACACTTAATTGTTTATTAAAAACTCTATATGATTTTGAAGTAGTATAATAGCATAGAAATATTACTTCATAATATTTTAGATTTAAATTACCATGATTATCCATGGTGTTTAGAATATAAACCATACAACCAAAAACCTTAATGTATCCAAATTTTGGTTTTCTATTACTCTATAGATCACATGGGGTTTTACTTAGAATAGGTCTAATTAGAACTAGTTTTTATGAAATAACATGTTTTCTTCATAGTTTCATCCCAAACATGATTAGGAAATTTATATTCCCATAAAATAGTCCTATAAATTTCATACAAAGTCATATTACTCCATTCAAAAATACCACTATGTTATGGTATCATGGGTGGATAAAATATATTCTTAATACAATGATTTAAGAAATAGGAATTAAATTCATGGTTTTCAAATTCTTTTCTATGTTCACTTCTTGAAGAAATAATTTTCATATCTTTCTCTATTTGAATCCATTCTAAGAAACTTATAAAATATAACAAGTATCTCCGTTAATAATTAAAAATAAAACCCATCCAAATCTAAAAAAATCATCAACTAAGTCATAAAAAAAATATTTTCTTATTAATATTGTAAATTTATATAGGTTAAACAAATCCATATGAATAAGTTATAGGGGTATAGAAGTAGAAAACTATTTAATTGGTTTAAAATATGACTTGTGTTTATTACCCATTTGGCATGTATCACATAACTTCTTTTTATTCAATTTAAGTTGAGGAAAATCTAAAACTCAATTACTTTTAGATAATTTTATCAATGAATAAACATTTAAATGTTTTAATCATCTATTCTACATCCTGTATTAATTTTTCTCTACATTTAAAAAATTCCCCTTTTGTCTACATAAAGAATTAATATCTTGAGTATAAACATTATCTGTTCATGGTTCCTTAAACTTAATAATTTTATCTTTTAAAATAGATCCTACATTATTTAAAAAATTAATTAAATAAACTTTATTAAAAATTTGATAGATACATATCAAATTATTCTTTAAGAATTCTACATAGTAAACTTTATTGTTAAGGATAGATATTATATTACAGATCTAACTACCATAATCTTTCCTTTAGAATTGTCACCACAAGTAACATGACCTCCATAAATCTTTGGTAAAAAGTTAAAATTTTAGAAATCTTCACTCATGTGTCTTGAGAATCCACTCTCCATATATAATATTTCATTGTTTCTCTTGTAACTTTGTATCTAAAAAGAAAAATTAAACATGTTTTTTTGTGCCCATATTTTCTTGGGTCCAATGAGGTTAGAAATCAAGGCGTTCAGAACCCAAATATATTTAATTTGTACAAAAACCTCAACACTAAATTTCAAAAAACAAATTCATAAAAAAAACATTTTTAACTGCATATAACTATTAGTTTTTTAAACTAAATTCGTTTTCATAGTGTCCTAGCACACCGTAATGAAAAAAAGGTATTTCTGAAATATTTCAATTCATGAAACTAGGTAAAAAATTGTTCCTTTAAAACATTGGGTTTTCACCTTAACTTCCTATTACAAATCTATTTTTATGAATTTTATTATCATAAAGAATTTGATTTAGATAATTTTCACTATTTGAAAATACACCAGTAGCATATTTAAAATCATGAACTTATTTTTTTAAAATTTTTAATTTTAATTTCAAGTTCAATACATTATGCAACAAAATTTTCTAGTTTAGTTTTTAGAATTGAAATTTGTTTAGTTAAGTAATATTTTTCCTTAAGCAAGTGACTATTGAAATTTTTAAGAGTTTTATATTTCCTTTTTAAAGATTCACACTCATCTTCTAAGAGGGAAAAATATTCATCTAATTCCTAAAATGAACAATTTTTATCTTCTAATCCATTTTTTTTCAAAAGAAGAGAAAGAGAGTGCCTCATTCTTTTCTTCCACAAAACATATGTTGGATTTATAATTAGAATAATCAACTCTTTATTATCAAGATTAATCAACACTAGACTATTCTAAAGGAATCCATACTACCTTCATGTATTTCATAGCTTTCTTCATAAAACTTACTTTATTGAAGTATTTATTTTCAGAATTTTTTATCATCATTAATACATAGAAAATTAGGCTTAATGTGTCAAATCTTCTTGCACACATAACATCTTACATTCTTATAATTTTCATCTGAATTCTTGTATTTGTTGAAAGGTTTCTTAAATCCATTTTAGTATTTGTAAAACCTCTTGATTTTTTTAGAAAATTGAGAAACCTCCCTATATGAGTCAACGTTATTTAAATAATTTTTATTATATGAATCACCTATTAGAATTTATTTACACTTATTTTAATCCCTTAAATTTGAGAATTTTTGGAGTATTATTTTCATTACTAAATAACATATGTTCTCCAGCATCAACTTCTATATCTACCTCATACTTCATCAAATTTGAAATAAAATCATTTAATTTAAATATTTTGACCTTTGTTGATTTTTTGATAGCATTTGAAATACCATTCCACTTTAGTGGTAGTATTCTGAGAACTTTCATATCATGGTCTGGTTTAATAGTAGGTTTCCCTAAAGTAGAAACATTTTTTACAATTTCTATAAGTCTTCCATTCAACTGTGTGATAATCTCACCATCCATAATACTAAAAGTTTAAAACTTTTGTTTGACAGTATTATATCTATGATCACTCATGTTATCTATTCCTTAAAAAAAATTAAGATTTTAGTTTACATATCATAATATTTTTTTCATTAAGAAACCATATTTAAGTCATCATATATTATATAATTCATAGATATAGAATTCAAACCACAATCTACTTTAGTTGAATCATCCAATGTTTCTAGATCTATCTTTGTAATTTCATAAGGTTTAAAATCATTGAGATAAACCTTTAGATCAATATTATTTATATATATAGTCACTTGTTCCTAATAACAACTTAATTATTATAATTAAAATAAGGTTCTCTAACCATATAAATTTCTTCTTTTTTATTAGTCATTGTGGAAATTGTTTAAGTGATCTTTAGATTTCAACTTTTTTACTCTAGAGAACTTAAGAATCACTTCCTATGATACAAAATTTTGTTAGAGTATGACCATAATAAGACTCAATATGGGGGTGAATTTATTTCTTTCAAATTTTATATTTCTTATAAAATTATCCCTATCTTATTTAAGGATGAATTTTGAACTTTTATTTAAAATAAATCTAAAAATAAATCCTAAAATTAATAGAAAAATATCAATTTTCAGTGGTTCGGTGAATATAAGTCCCCTAGTTCACTCAACCTCCACTCTTCTCTTTGAGTGTGATGATGCTCACTACTACAGTCCTTTTATAGGGACTTATAGTCCTTTTCATAAGGACTACATGGCTATGTAAAAATAGTCAACACATAGTACAATCACATGAGATTTAAACAAGCCTCTATATGGGATTAAAAAGAATATATTTCAAAGGTTCTTTTATTAAGAACCATTACAATGAATGATAAAAAAAATAATTTTCAAACTTTAGCTCATAGCTATAAGAAAAAACTGATAGAAAAGAAATATATCCATGAGAAATAAAATAAAGAGAAATTAGCTCTAGGAGACTCTTTTAGAGAACAACATAGATTTTTTATAGGAACATATAAGAAGTTGATACTTCTTATTTATTATATTCAAATAAAAACAGAGATTTGTTTTGAAGATTTGAGAAATAATTCTATGTATGTTCTAGTTCACTTCACTTTTCATTCATCAGACAATGCTCACATAGAAATTAGGTTTATAATTATTTTAAATACACACATAGTCTCTTATTTTCACAAACTTCACATGATATTTAGAAAATAGGGATCAATGACACGTCTTTTTCCTAGAAAATTCTTCAGCAAAGGTAGAGGCATTTAAATATATTTTCTATTTCTTCTGCCTTAGAAAATAGATATTATTTTAATCAATATTTAATTAATTAGGTAATAATCCATTTAAATTTAGTATATTAGTATTAAAAACTTCACTTGATTACTTCAATGGTAAGAAATACTAATAGGAATAACTACATAGAAAAATTAAATAATTGAATTCACATAGCTGAATTGTTAAACTAAAACCATGTAGATAATTTAAAATTATGAATCCACATCACTGAATTTTATTCACATATATAAATTAGATCATACGAGCATTTCATTTATATATCCAAATCTAACATAGATGATTTGAAATGATATAACCATTTTCATCACATAGTTAATTTAATGATACTGACATAGCTAATTGGGGGGATGTAGCAGATTTCACCACATATGATATTCATATAAATAATTCCATTATATAATATATTTACATATCTAATTATTCCACATAACCATTTTATATAGCTGAATGGCTTACGTTGTTTATCTTATCGATGTAGGCAATTTCCATGTAGTCAGTTTTTCAATATACCCAATTCATGTATCTATTTCCTTCACAAGTGATATTGATTGATGTATCCATTTCCACCTTGTATCCAAAAACATCACATAGGAAAATTTTCCATAATTAGAAAAATTTCATACAGAACATTCAGAATACTTACATAGAGAAATTAACGGTCGAACACAAAAAATAAAACCTGATAAACACCCTTCGAAAAAAAGATTACCAGTAAAGTATGAAGGGAATTTGAGATCATCAAAACCTAAAGTACATGGAATATTATGGATCAAAATTAGTATTATAACATTTTCTTTAGTGATGTGAGATCCCAAAAGGTGAGACGATATAGGTTCTAAAGGAAATTAAAACATTAATTCCTAGGTATAGTCAAACATACATACCATCCCTAAATCAATTTTTACATCCAGTTGAGTAATTGGTATTTTAAAATCCAACTCTAAAACTATTAAAAGAGGATAATAATATACCATGTTGTTGGTACATTTTTATAAGATGATAAAGAAATAAATAAATATAATGTTTCTCAGGTAAATGAACTTCATTCCCAATCCAACTCGGTTGTTTTTTGGATCCTCTATTCATTTACCAGTTGGAATTTAAGAAACACAATCAAAGTATATTTCTAATGTCAAGGAAGTTTCATGGATGAAAGATACTTCCTCATCATGAATGTTTGAATCTATAAGAAATTTATATGGGTAAGGGTGTGTTTTCATTAAACCTATCAATTCTTATCCTTTGATTTCTATATGAGACAAAAAATGGATATAAAATTACTAAATGATCGAAACACATCTTAATAATTATCTAGTTAACATGTGATGGTCAAGGATATATCTAAGAAATCTATGCAGAAAATTAAGTAGATCTCATGGTACTATAGATATTGAAAATATTTCACCTTACAAAGATCAATTACATTTAATTTGTATCAATATTATTATATCATATCTCAACTTTCATCATTGTTCATTTGAGGTGGTACACTATATTCTCTATCCTAGCTCTATTATTCATGTAAATACATTCTCTATGTGATAATTCTATAGTAAAAACATAGAGTATAATATTATTTACATCCATATGCGATAATAAAAATGAAGGGTATGAAAGATATGTTTTGAGGACATTGAAATGATTCTAACAATCTTTATTCCACTATAAATTTACTCCTTTCATTATCAACATTGTGAAGTGTACATACTTTCCAATAAGGTTTATTAGGATGATTCTAATTTAAGTTACTATCCCTTGAAATCCTATCAATTCATTGAGATTTTGTGAAGGGGGGATCTTATGTATTTCATTGTTTTTTGGGATCAACTTTGATATCATAGTGATGGACTAGGAAACCAAGAAACATTTTCAATATAAATTTAAATATACATATCAAATAATTCATCTTCTTAATAAGTGATAAAAATTTAAAAAAAAATTACTTCATAGTTAGAAAAATTAATAAATATTTTTGTGACTTAACAACCAAATCATCCTCATAAAATTCCATGGTTTTAATAAGGAGGGTATAGAAAATATGATGTATTTCCATCTGATAAATGGATATATGATTTTTAATACTAAAGGGAATCCCTCCTTATTAATATAATACTTGGGGTTACCTAAAATTACTAGATTAATCATTTTTTGGATCCACCTAAATCTAATTTTAGCTAGAATACCCATCTAAAAATTAAAGGAAATAAAAACCAATTGTTTCATTAATAAATGACTTAGTTATTGGAGTTGGAGGTTATATTTTGGGAAATGAAAATTAAAATCCCTAAAGGTAATGAAAACTATAAGTTTAGTATTCATTTTCTTAATAAGGATATTTTTTGTAACGTATTCAAGATATTGGATAACTGAGATAAAATTTTCTTGGATCAAATTTTCAACCTCAGCCTCTACCTTGGCACTTTGAGTTAGATTAATACTTCTCTCTACCTATTTATAACCATTATTATTTTTTGGAAAACCTTAGTGGTGAAAGTAATCATAAGGATAAAATATTATCTTTTCTATATAACTCTATTAAAAAAAACTTTATGGTTTGCTGTAAATTAATTTATTACTTATCATCAATGAGAGTCAGGGTTTTATAGATATGTGTGGGAGATAGGTCTTCCTTGATACACAAATTCACCATATTTAATTCATGAAAAATTACTATAATACCTTCCTTGAAAACTGATGTGGAATCTCTTAGATCTTCTCCCTCATCATCATCAGGAATGAAAGGTATATTATCTTCCTGAGATTGAAGAAATTATATAGAAACATCAACATATATGTATGTGGTATTCCCATTCAAGTGAGAAAAAATATTTTAAGATCAAATGTTACCATGTAAATGGAAGAAAAAATTCTCAGGTCCTACGTTTATTTGTATTGGTTAATCTTCAAACAATCAAAAAACATGTTTTTATTGATCTAGTTTTATTAAAGAATGAATTAGAGTAAAGATTAATGTATATAGGATGCAAAATAATCATTCTGTTAACTAATAGAGGTGGATTAATAGATATATATTATTTCCCATCACAATTCAAGAATGTAATTTGGGGACATATTATTTTAGCTTTGATAACTCTATGATTTTACAACTCTAGTATTTTATCTTCAATGTGATTTATAATAATTAATAAACATCCATCTAACTCACTCTCGATATTAATGGGAGCATCTTTAAACCCATTATAGGTTTCAATTTATATTATATCATCAACCTATCATTATTTTCTTTCTAATTTTTAATATTTTTCACCAATTTACCAAGATTCATAAGAGTAAAGGGGGTACTATCTCTATAAATTACTCCAACATTCCATTAAAAGAATATTTCATGAATTGATGATATAAAGATGGAATCATTATGTTTCTGATGCTTTCACTGGGGATGCGCGTGTATCTTTCACGCATAGGATGCACTGCTGTGGCCCCACATTCCTGCTTTCCAAAGGCGGACGACATCCATTCCTTATTTAGGGATGTCTTCTCCTTGATCGAAACTGGGATGATGGGATGACAGTTCTTCCTTCCATGGATTCCTCCTTGGAGCTCATCACCTAGTATGGGTCTCTCTCATAGATTAAGTCATGGTTCGTGAATACCTTCTCAGCACCATATCTTCATGGACACCAGTTAATTACGCTGCTCCTGTCAGGAACTTACAAGGGGTCTGGCAGGGCAGCAACTTTCAGTTAGGAGAATAGTCACATTGGGGCATCACGGGCGTGTCTTGACGTTGGGGAACTGGCATGTCTGTCTTCTTTCTCTTATTATAGGGCTTCTCGAGGGCGTGGAAGCCCGAGGAACCCCACATCGAAAGTGGGGAACCGTATTCCATAGGCATGTATCTGAGGCTTTCCTCTACTTCCCATGTTTAACACAGGGTATGCCAAAATTTGGACATCCAACAGAGACAGATCAAACTGATCGGAACACTAGCTAGAGTGGATCAAATTGAAGAACCCCATGGAGGGAACACCGATGTTGTGGATAGCACATGGGTGGCTTCCCAGATACCATTGAGGGGAATGAAATGGCATGATCCCACTGGGATGTGGCAGCCTGGGTAAGAATCAGGATGTACGATGGCTTTGGGCTTGGGTTTCGAAGAGACTTCCTATGTATCCTCGTGGTAGGGAATCAAAGTCTATGTAGTTCGGTGATATAGTGGGACACCTGAATAGGTGACCCGTGAGAATGAAAGCTTGGATGGGACCCGGAGGAAGTGGAACCTTCGGGTTAGGGAATGATCTTCTTGAGACATGTGGGCTCGAGGGAGAGATCAGGATGAGACATGAGTGGTGGGCTTGAACCTCATGGAGGCTTTCTACGTACCAAGCCTTAGCATGGATCAAAGTCCCCATAGTTCGAGATGGATGGGGATTACACTCTAAGGCGGCCCGTAGCGGTGGGGCTTGATCGTCGTGGAGGATTTCTACGTACCATGCCTTAGCACGGATCAAAGTCCCCATAGTTTGAGATGGATGGGCCTTACGCTCCGAGACAACCCATAGTGGTGGGGATTGAACCTCATGGAGGCTTCCTACGTACCATGCCTTAGCATGGATCAAAGTCCCCATAGTTCGGGTGTACAGTTTAACGTCATGTGGGATGGGGGAATTTGGGCCTTATGCACTGAGGCAGACCATAGTGTGTCATGGTTGGTGCTCACTCTAAGCTCACAGGAGTCATGATCAGTGTGAGAAACAAAAGGTTTCAGGGACCTGAAAATCACATCGCGAAGGGTGCGTCTGTGGGAATCAAAGAGGGGCTTACGCGTTGAGCGGCCCATGGTGTCGGGACTTACTCTAGGATGGAGGCCCGAGGGCAACAAAGCACAGTGGGAAAGGGACTTAAGACCGAAGAAAGGAGGAGTCCCATTTCCCATCATCCTCTCTGCTGGCCCTGGCGCCGGGGAAGTACGAAGGTTCATGGGTGCTACCTTCTGCAATAAGGGCTAAGGGCTTACACCAAGGCAGATTCCCTTCCCCACGGACAAACGCCACTCCAATAAATTACCCCCTGTGTGGGATGATCCCATCTCCATGGAGATGAGTGGGCATGGAGAATATCTGAGGCGGAGGGACCCTGCGTGGGAGGCACCGGGTCGGGTCATAGTTTAACGTCATGTGTTGAAGACGTGGTTCTTGGTAGTTTAACATCCTGCTTCTCGGACGAGGTTGGTTGGCTCCGCACCCCTAGGACTTACATAACTGGTGCCCTCAACACCTTGTGGGAGGGAAGGCATCGGCAAGGCCGTGGTAAGGGGGTGTCACGGGGTGAACCATCAAGGGGTCCATGTTAGCATGGCTATGCGAAGAAGCAATAGTCGTTAGCGTGACTATGAAAAAAATCATGAGGCGAAACAATGAAACATGAAGGATTGTCCAAGGGACTTTGAAGTTACTTCGTACAAGCCAATAAGGCTATACGAGAAAAACCATACATGATACGAATGCCCAAGGTGCACAAAACACCTGAAAATGGCACCTGAAAGGAGGGAATCAGACTTGTGCATAGGGAACCCCCAGAGAGAACTGAGGTGAAAAGCACTGAGGGATTACGCGAATCCCTTGGGGCTGTGCGAAATAAGGATGAATGAGCTTTGGCGCTACTTTAATGGATTGCATGAAAGGTGGAAAAATTACGCGCGGGTGGCGAGGGCCGAGCGTAATGACATGGGGCACGCAAAGATTGCACGCAACTGATGAGCCTGCACGCAATAGAAGGACTTGCGCGTAGGGGATCAGACCCCGAGGGGTTGGATTTTAGTCTAAGACAGGGGGTTCTTGTGCGAAGGCAGATCCCAAGGCCACTTGGCATGAAAAAAAACCCTACCTGAATTATATATTGCAGGAACACTAAATGCCAATTATGCACACAAGAAGTGGTTAAAATTATTCAGCCTCCAAAAAAAGGTCTCCATCTATTTATAGGCCTCCGGGGTGCAGAATGTCAGGTTTGCGCGAAATAATTGTGTGACCGATACGGACGCGCAAATTATCAACCACGTGGGGCACCGACGTGAAATAATTTCACGCCAGTGCCAGGACCTTTCGTGAATTCGGGGGCCTTCCATGCAGGACATAAATTTTTCGTGCACTTCTCCTGTTCTGTGCGCAACCTCTCTGGTTCCTCCAGACCGGGCCTCCGGGTCCGAATATGACTTTGCCTTTTCATTACAGAACTTTCTACAGCACTAAAACATTTTTCAACATCTATAAATTCCCCCCTCAGAATTGGATCAGTGAGGGGTCGCAAAGATCAGATTCTGAGGGAAACGCCGAAATGCATGACCCATGGGCCACTGGTGCGCAAAAATCTTGAGCGGTGGGAAAAACCCCAGTCAGGCGTGGAAGGATCTTTATGCACGGGCACGAAACCCTAATTACATGGCCGATAGGATGTGGGAGAGTAGCCAACGAGCCGATGTCATTCGGTTCCAGGAAGAGTTGGGGAGTACCCGGGCCATTCTGAGGCAGAACATGAGGTCCAACGCCTTGAGGAATAGGAGAAGAAGCAAGAGGTGTTCATTGAAGACCACTCTGAGCTTGTGGAGCAGCTAAGGGACCAATTGGAAGATGCTCACGATCAACTCATAGAAGTGAGTCATTAGATAACCGATCTCCAAGCCGAACACGCATGGGCATAAGCCAGGGTCGGCGAGCTGCGCTCCACGACTGTTGATGAAGAAAGAGTTCTCAGGGGACAACATGCTATTTTGGAGGCCACCGGTTAAATGGTGGCAGCATTGGAGAGATCCATTCAGGAAGCTGACCCTTAGGGGGGCCTTGTTTTGGCCAAAACCCTATACTTGCCCCTCTCCACTGCTTCCTGTTTCTTTTTTCCTGAACTACATGTATAGGAAAGCCTATTCACTTTCCCCTTTTCTTAATCATACTTGTCCCTCTGGTTTAACATGCTCAACCATAATCCAGAAATAAATAGAAACCCATCCCTAAGCTCATGTGGGTCGTGAGAAACAAAGGAGGATCATACTATCACTTAGTTCGATTGCAAGAGCATCGACCAGGCTCTGAGAATTCAAAAGTCAAACTCGGGTTCACAAGGAAATGAGTGAGGCCCAACCAAAGGCAGAGGACCTCAGAACAAACGATGTATCATCTTCTCAACATGCTTTAGCACACGAGAAAGGCAATGCCAGGGGAATTGGAATCAATCTGAACATAGGGAGATGAAAAAGGTGAACCATGTTACCCAAATTTGGAACACTATGGGAGGGGCATGGCGATAGAGGATGGCTGTTGACCATGGAGGAAACATAGCATCCATATCACATTAGCCTGAAATGGGAAAAACAAATGAGGTCTGACCACTGACCATGCTCGAAACACGGGGCCTAACTCAAATATTGTCGATCAGTCTTCCAGAATGTTGGACCAGGATAGTAGGAAGACCATAGGCCGAGCATCCATAATGTTAGGGGGTCCCTCCAAACATGACTAGTCTTCTATAATGTTGGCCCTAAACAGCAAGCAGACCATAGGCCGAGCATCTATACTGTTAGGGGGTCCCATCAAACGTGAAAGAGGATGAAGATCCGAATAAATGGGCACACGAAGTGTGGAAAGAGGAGTGAAGTTATGTTTATATGGAATCCAAAACTCCCAAGATTACGCCACCATGGTGGAGGCACATTGGGCAGATGTATTAATCTGGTCACGGATCATCCCTACATTTAGACAGAACCTCTCTGGTGAGGGAACTGTTGCCTCCCAACATCATTATAGGGCATCCCTAACTTATTTGGGGCTAATACTACAGTTACACAACTCCCCGCAAGGTTAGGCCAAAGGGGCGACAGTGAGGGGGGGGGGGATAGACTTCTGATTCTTGGGGCTGGACCCAAGACAAAATGCCTGGGCGTTCCTACGTATCCCATAAGGATGGGAATCAAGCCACACATAGTTCTGAAAAAGGGTCTTCGTTTAAGGTCTTAGAACTCGGACCCAAGGGTAAGGAGAGCAGGAGACACATGATAAGGTGGTTATGAAACCCGACATAAATGAGGACATAATCCCTACTTACCATGTGTTCCCTGGGGAAGTGTTCTGGTCAAGGGACCGAACACGAACATTAGGATGGGCCCATGGGGAAGTGCTCGGGTTCTCCTACGTATCCCATAAGAATGTGAATCAAGCCATATGTAGTTCTTTGAGTGTGGCATGACACGATATGGTACCTATGCAAGGGATGAAAGGGGAATGCAGTTCTAGCCCTCACACCAAAAGAAGTAGTATTTAATGTATCTTGTTTATCCTTTTAAGTGAATGGATTTTCTTTTATTGAGTGACCGTCCTAGGGTAGAAATTCCTGGAATCACCATAATATTCATGCCATATATGGGTGTTGACAAATGGTATGGTAAATGACCGATACCCAACATGATGTACTCTTTGGAGAGGTTCTCACAATGCAGTTCCATTTTTTGTCATGCGGCCGAGACGATATCATCACAGTTTATGGTTATGTGGTAGGACCAACCAGCACAGTTTAAGGTCATATGGCTTGGACCTGGGGGAATGCGCATGATGAGATAAAGCATACCCGACGTGAATGAGGACATGGTCCCACGCTATCAACGGGCGCGATTCTGGGAAAGGAGCCTCAGGCCAAGGGGCTGGAAAAGGTCTAAAGATCAAGGGGTAGGAGACACTAGCCTCCAGTTGAGATGGTCCCGAAATGCAATGTCTGGGAGACCCCACATATCCCATGAGGATGAGGGTCAATCTGCTCATGACTCTTAGAGGAGATCTCAGCTTATAGTCCAAGCGTTCAGATCGTAGGAGCCCCAAGAGACGCTATATTGTAGCTTTGTTTGCCTGACGTGTGGAGATGCACTGAGGGTTAGTGCAAAGAGTGTTGAGATTCCACCTTGACACGATTGTGTGGAACATAATGTGAATCACGCAATCGACATTCAGGGCCTGAAGGGGCTGGTGTGATGACAGAGGATTACTGCTAACCATGTTCGCAACACAACATCCTGTAGTGTTGGCCTGAAATGGGGACAGATAAATGAGCATCAACCACTGACCATGTTCAAAACGTGGGATTTAAATCAATTTTTTTTGAAACCCTCAGGGGTGTTGGCCATAATGGTAGGATATCCCTTAGGTGTTTTATCCAGGCCATTTGTTTTGGGGTCCCTCTGGGTGTGAAAGATAACGTGGGCCTAAATGAAGGGGAACATGAATCTTGACAAGTAAACGGAAGTTGCCTAAGTTGAATTTGACACTCCAGGTCCTAGAATAGAGTACTATGAACACATTAGCAGACCACTGAAAAAGGTTGAAGGGCTAAATTTGAGAGCGGCCAAAGGATGGTGGATTCCTGGGAGAAGGGGCATGGCTCCAAAACCCTGTACCACACCTATATATCCCCCTCATGGAGAGGGATATTCCAAGAGGCCAAGGCGACCAGGAGATCGGGGGAATCTTAAGATATGGGGATGGACCTAAAATCTAGGTGTTAAGGCAGTCCTACATATCCCATAAGGATGGGAATCGAGCCACACGTATTTCAGGCAGCACAGTTTAACGTCATATAGGATGGTGATAGGAATCTCATCCGAGGATGTGCACGGTACGACGGGTAACCTGACGTGCATGAGGACATAATCCCGCACCACGCTGCACAATTCTATAATAGATAACCGGGGCCAGAGGCCCAAAAAGGCCAAGTGACTTGAGGCTAGGCCTCAGTCAGGAAGTCCTGACCAGCTCCTAGTTTAACATCTTACAGTGGAGATGTGAAGAGGATACATACACCCCAGATAAGGGAGGTGTACGGTGCGGCGAAAGACCCGATGTGAATGAGGAAATAATCCCACACCACACCGTACCCTCTGGGTAAGAACTTAGGTTAGGGCCCTAGAAGGCCAAGGGGCCTGAGGCTGGGCCTCGGTCAGGAAGGCTTGGCCAGCTTGCAGTTTAACATCTTGCAGTGGGGACGGACGTGCAGTTTAAGGTCATGTGGTACTAGATACAGTTTAGGGTCATGCGGGAAAATACAATTTAAGGTATTATAGGACCGTGAATCTTAGGAAAAGTATTTCTTGAGGAACATGGCATTGGTGGGAAGAGTTATATGCTCACCATCCATGGTCACCAGGGAGTACGCTCCATTGGGATAAACCTTATGAACAATGAAAGGCCCATCCCATTTGGGCTCAATCTTGGGTGGTTTCCTACTAGGGATCATTGGTGCTCTGAGGGCCAAAACCAAGTCACCTTGTAGGAAAGAGTAGAGGCGAACCTTCATGTTGAAAGCTTGAGCCATCCTGCTCTGGTGCCTCTCTAGATTGTGCAGGGCATGAAGCCTATTATAGTCTAGTGCTTCCAATTCCTCTAGACAGATTTCAGCCACCCTATCCAGTGCTTTTTGGTCATAGACCGCTATGTGCAATGAGGGAAATTGAATATCAATGGGTAGGACGACCTCCGTTCCATACACTAGGGAATATGGGGGTCACTTGGGTGGAATTACTGGTCATCATCAGATAAGCCCAAAGGGCGTTGGGGAGCTTATCCGGCCAAATTTTCTTGTTCTGACCAAACATTTTATGCAAAATGTTTGATAGGATTTTGTTGAATTCCTCAATCTGTCCATTTTCTTGTGTGTGATAGCGGGAGGTATGGTTGGAACAAATGTTGTACGTGGCATACAATTTCTTCAGCACGGATCCTCAGAAGTTGGTTCCGTTATCAGTGAGGATAGTGTGAGGTACCCTAAATCGATAGATGATATTGGAACTCAATAAATCAATGATAGAACCGGAGTTGACTTCCTTGAGAGAAATTGCCTCTGCCCACTTGGAAAAGAAGTATGTAGCGGTCAGGATAAACCAGCACCGACGAGCCATTGTTGGTGGGTATGGCCCCACAACATCTAACCCCCAGACTGCAAAGGGCCAAGAGTACATGGTGGTATGGAGAGGAACTGGTGGCTGATGCACAAAATTAGCATGAACTTGGCACACATGGAACCTCATGGAAAACTCAATACAGTCATGGATCATGGAGGGCCAGAAGTACCCCAGTCTCCAAATCTGGTGATAAAACTTTGACTAGGCCTGATGGGCACCACAGGAACCAGCATGAACCTCTTGTATGACCTGTGGAATCTCGACTCCTTGAAGGCAATGGAGGAGAACACCATAAAATCCACGTTTATAGAGGATCTACTCAAGGATGGAACCGCCCTAAAGGGTAAACTCAAGCGTGCAGCGTCAGATTCACCCATGCTTGGCATGGTCTGACAAGAGATTACTGTATTGGAGGTATTCAACGAATGGTGTCCTCCAATCGACAACTACTTCAATCACCACATCTTAAGAACTTGAGGTTCGTGACATAAGGGCACCAGTGGTAAGATGATTTATCTACAGGCTGCCATCATTCTCTGGGGTAATGGGAGCATTGACTCTCTGGTGCGCCACGTGGATAATCAGGTCATCCTGTTCAGGCTCTGCAGGTGACACGGCCATGCTGGCCAAAGCATCTGCCCGACCGTTATGCGACCGTGGGACATGGGTAACCTCTGGTCGAAAAGGGAACTAGGCCATTAGATGGAGGGTGCACTCAAAAAATGGCACGAGTTCTGGATTTCTGACAACATAGTCGCCATTGACCTGCTTGATGACTAACTCAAAATACCCTTTCACATGAAAATGGGGCATGTCGATCTCTAGGGCCAGATCGAGACCAGTGATGAGTGCTTGATACTCTACCTCTCTATTGGTGCAGCCTTCTGACAACAGGAATGAGTATGGTTGAACAGCTTGCACCGGGTGATGAAGACGATACCCATGCCTACTCTATTGAGCATAGGATCATTGAGTCCCTTATCGGTGGGGCTCCAGGAGGCACCGTTGAAGTGCATTTTCCAACATTGGACAACATGGTCGACTGATAGGATTGCCTTATCAGGAAAAACTAGGTCCAATAGCTGATCCGTAGAGGTTGGGTGGGAATCTAAGAAGTCTTACAAGGCCTTCCCCTTGATAGACTTATGGGGCACGAACCTGATGTCAAACTACTAGAGGATCACCGCCCACCGTGCTAGTCGGCCAGTCAACATGGGGCGGTTCCGAGTGTACTTCAGCGGGTCCACTCGGGAGACCAACTTCACCTTGTGGTGCTTCAGGTAATGCCACAGTTTCTGCACAGCAAATATGATTACAAGGTAGCTTTTCTCGATGGGGGAGTATCTGGTATCTGTATCCAGGAGCATGCAGTTGAGGTAGTAGAGGCTGTTCTCTATCCCCTCATTGTTCTTCTGGGCAACAAGGGCACCAAGGGATAGTTTTAGGGTAGTGACATAATGAATCAGTGGCTTCCTAGAGGCGGGTGGCATCATGACTGGAGGTTGGAGAAAATATTGCTTGAATTCCTCGAAGGAAGTATGGCACTCTTCGTACCACTTATAAGCGGTGCCCTTTTTCATGAGCCGAGAAAAGGGCTTACACTTGCCAGCCAGATTCACAATGAATTGGCATATGTAGGCTATGTGGCCTTGAAGACCTCGAAGCTTCCAAATATTGCTCAGGGGAGGCATCTGGCTGATTGCCTTGATCTTATCTGAGTCGACCTCGATTCCCTGGTGCCAGACAACAAAGCCAAATAATTTCTTGGAGGTGACTCTGAAGGCACACTTCAACAGGGTCATCTTCTGGTGGCGGGAACGAAGGAAGCCAAAAACATTCTCAAGGTCATTGAGATAGTCCGGGCACTGGCGGCATTTGACCACCAGGTCGTCCTCATAGCATTCCACCAGTGTCCTAAGGATTGTCTTAAATATGCAATGCATGGACCACTGATAGGTGGCACCTGCATTATTCAGGCCGAAGGGGACGAACCGGTAACAGAAAGTACCCTGGGGTGCCTTGAAAGTGGTAGATTCCTCATCCTCGAGGGCCAACCAGATCTGATTATATCTAGAGTAACCATCCATGAAAGAGAGAGCTTGGAATACAATGATAGTGTCAATCAAAAATTCTATCACTAGAAGGGGAAAATCATCCTTCTGACAGTGGAGATTGAGATCACGGAATTCGATACAGACTCTGATCTTCCCGTTCTTCTTCCTGAATGGAATAATGTTGGCTAACCACTTGGGGTATTGAACTTCCTTGACGAAGTTGGATTTGAAAATCATGTCAACTTCAGCCTCAACCATGGCACCGTGAGAAGGGTGCATCTTTCTAGGAGGTTGCTTGAACCCGCGATGGTTTGCAGGGAGACCGAGGTGGTGGATAGCTACCTAAGGATATAGTCACATCTTCTCGTAACTCCAAGAAAACACATCATGGTGTGGATAAAGGAAGTTCGTGTATTGATGCTGCTCCTCGAGGGACATGGAGACACTGATCAATGTGGGCCTCAGATCTGCCTCGCTACCAAGGTTCACCTATACCAGCTCGTCGACAGTGGCTGAGACGCCTTCCTCAAAGGCAGTGGGAGAGTCCTCTATATCTTCTTCTCCACTTATGGAGGGATCATCTGTAGGGGGAGTTTCTTATGAGCTATCAAACCCTGATGGGCGGCTACTACCTGCTTGTACGGCCGTGGTCATCACATCGGGAGATCCATGTGCCACTGAGACCATGGCTATGAAGGCTGTCAACCCAATCCCATTTGGTCTTTAGCCCAAGGGGCCACATTTGATAACATCAAAGCAGTAGTGGCACCTTATCCAGAGCGTACTTATCCATGCCCGGTGAAACAGACATGTATGACAGACTGTCGTTGCCATGAACTAAACGTCTCGATGCTGTACGAGGGTAGGAGGTTCTGGGATCACCTAAGCCTAGTTTTTATAGGAGTACAAGGTAATTTTCCAACGTTGCTTGGAACGGGGAATATTCCCTCCTCTAGTAACCGAAACAAAAAAAACACTGCACCATGTCAGGGGTTGTGGCCTCCAAATGATGGATCAAGAAGATATAGGCGTCATCTAGGCCTACCCAGGGATCACCTGTGATAGTGGTGGGTTCAACATCACTTTCCAGAATCTGCTTATCCTTGGTCTTGTAATAGTAATCATCCAGATAAAGGGCTTCACAAGAGGAAAAAGGAGACACATCCACTTGGAGCATGCCTACTCAACCATTAAGGGAGTATTTGAGGCATTGGTGATACGATGAAGGGACCACCGCGTGCAAGTGGAGCAATGGCCTGCCCATCAATGCATTGTATGTGGTGTCCTAGGAGACAACCATGAATTCAGTACTGGCAACTAGGCCACCAAACTGGGTCTTCAAAAGGATCTTACCGACTGGGGTTTTATTTGTCCTATCGTATCCCTGGATTCTGAGGTCGGAGGGAGTTAGATCATCCACAAACAACCCCAGCTTCCGCAGTGTCTGAGTTGGGATTAGGTTAATCCTAGAGCCTGTGTCGACAAGACAGTGGCAGACTTCCATGCCATTGAACTGGCTAGTGATATACAATGGGAAGATGTGCCCCGGTATAGGAGGGTCTTCATCTTCACCAGAGAACGAGATAATGGCCCGGCAGTCGGTACTCTCTAATTCTTCAACGTGGAAGGCTTCTACAGCTTCTACCTCCGTCTCAAACTGGAGGGGGCTTCCTAAAGCATCCGTGAGTTCCTCGCACATGTTCGGTGACAGGCGAAGGGCTTCAAGGATGGAGAGACTTGATGGGATGATGAAAAGGTGATTCAGAACATCATATATTTATTCCAGGTGTGAACTTCTTCTTACAGGAGGCCACTCTGCCTCTTGAGGCTTGGCGGACCCTGCCGGCTAGACCAGCAGCTGACTGGTGTTGGGGACATCCCGCTACTCATTATTTGGAGCTCGGATGGCAGCCGCCTGGTTAGAACCAGGTGACTAAGATCGGGCTGCGGCTGGGCGAAGCTGATCACGAGACGACCGAAGTGGCTCTGCTTGATCCAGTAACACAAACGGTGGAGGAGGAGGGACTGTCACGTGCTGAGTTCTACACTGGACCTGCTGTCTGGTCTTGGGGGTGCATGACCTAGATGAAGGTGCCAACTGACGTTCCCCAGTGACCCATATGGTCGCGGTTCCGCCGACGTTGGCATCATCTGAGAAAATTGGGGAGATTCGTCTGGCGCTCCACCTAATCAGGGGTCATATAGGGATTTACCAGCTCGACAGTGTTAACCAAAGCGTACCCCTGACAGTTTCTTGACAAATCATCCACCACAGGGTGGATTCTAGTAAGGATTCCCATCTCTGGAGGCATGAAGTTGTCGAGAGTGCGGGATGACGATGGCATTAGTGGGGCGCACTACTTCTTCTTGAGCCATCAATGATTGCTCTTCTGGGAAGAGGTCGGCTGAGATGATGATGCTGAAGCGGTGGCCACTGCTTTTGAGGGCTCTAGCTGATTCAGTCGTGCATGGATAATTCCATGGGCGTGGGCAACCGTCCTGCGAGCCATCCAGTCGCTATAATTCTGGGACCCACGGTTAGGGACCTGCTTCCACACACCTCTGTCGTCACTACTGCTATCTGATCTTACAAAGACACCCGCCACATGTTCTGGGGATGGTCTCAAAATGACTATGTTGTTGTTAATCTTGTCCTAGATCCAGTCCTTGAAAACATATAATTACTTTATGGTGTTCCCCAGGATCCTGTGATAAGGGTAGTAGTTGGGGTGATCAGTGAGATGTGCCTCTTTCAGCTTCCGGCACTCGGGCAGTCACACGATTCTCTACTCCAAGGCGTTATAGAAGTAGCTAGGGACCTAGGCCTCAACGAATGAGTAGGTATGATTCCTTCTGTCAGGAAAAGTGTCTCTTGGAGCCGGACCCTAGAGTGGGGACAGAGGAGCCTGTTGAGGGGGAGAAACTTGATTATCTCGCCTAGGCGGCGACTGTGCGTTACGTGGAGGCGCCTGCCAATTCTGGGGCGGGTGTTGCTAGGTTAGAAGTTGTGCCCTCGGTGGAGGGCCTCTACGAGGCTGCAGAGTGGGCTCCACTAGTAGAAACTCTAGCTACTCGGGGGCCTCTATCTGGGCCATGGTGGCAGGCTTAGCTCTGGCATCTGTCCTTGCTGGAATCGCAGGAGGCAGCAGGCATTCCTGGCCAGCCTGTTGTAGAGCTTCCTCGAGGCATTGGGCCTTATCCGAGAAGTATCGGAACCCTATGGGATAATTATGGTTGATAAGGGAGGGAACCAGTTCCATTTTTACATTCTCCACACACATTTTCAGTAATTTTTCCTGATTTAGTGGCATGTAAAGAGAGTATGTGAGCCCCTTACACCGGGAGATAAAGTCTGTGGCTCACTCTTCGGGCCTTTTCTTGCACTTGAAGTGGTCTACGAGGTTCATCTTCTGGGTGGTAGAGTTTAACTGGTAAAGGAACTACCTGCGAAGGTCCTCCCAGCTATCCACATATCCAACAAGGAACTAGCTGTACCAAACGAATGTCATCCCATCCATTGTCTGAACAAAGCAACAGAGTTTGGCGGCCTCCTGCTATGATGGAGTCCCCAACATAGGCCCACACCTCAAGTTGAAGTGGGCCAGGTGCTACGGTGGGTCCCACATCCCATTAAAGGGGGAGAAGGTGGTATTTCAGAATCCTGGGGGTGCTGGCATGTCATCCACCCATGCCAGGTACAACTTGCCATCGGTTGGGACAACCACTTGTTGGGTTTCCAAAACTTCTAGGCAGACAATGAGTTCCACCATCGGATCTTCTGGGCATGGGTTCCTATCCTGACTGGGATCCCCAACTAAAAGCACCTTTCTAGGTTATTCAATGTGACAGACTAGCTCAGCGGCTCTTGGAGTGGCTGGTGGAGCGACCCTTTGGGCGGCTGGAGGAGCCCATATAGGGTTCCCTGGGCGGTCCCATCGGTCCGGAGGGTTCGACGAGACATACCGCACCCTCTTACCATGGGCTCCAGATTCTTCCCTGTTAGTGAATACAGCAAGATCAGAGTTTCCGGGAAGAATCTTGTAGAGGGGTATTTGTTCCTGCCCCTGCTGCCCCGGCCTAGGATTGCCATAGTTGGGATGCCACTCTACAATGTGCTCAGCCATAAGTTCATCGACCATCTTCTTCTACTTGGCAAGCTGCTGACACAATGTGGTCTTCTTGGAGTCCTCCTCTGTCTTTAGCACTGAGGCTGATGGTTCAAAGTGCTTGGTAGCTCCAACATGCTCTTTGACTTTACTGACATTACGGATCAACACTAGTGACTCAGTGGGTGCAGGGAGACCTAGGAGGATCCTCTACTGGAAAGTAATTCTTCCGGATGGGTCCAATGGTAGCACGTCCTCTAGGGGGGCGTCCCTACTAAGAAGCCCCAACTCATTCGACTCTCCTGTTATGTCAGTCATGTTGACCGCCACTCTTCCTAGGGGCATGCCCTCACTACTGACAAGGGAATCAGGCTACCGGTGAATCGCACTAAAGAAGAGGGAAATATATTTCCCGTAGCCACAGACTTGCACATGGGGGGTAGCCTCCTCAACCACTCTACAGAGTACTTGAAAACTCTGAACAAACTTTTGTTGGAGGGTCCTTTGGTGGCTAGGTGACTTGGGGTTTCAGACTGTAGGGAGTGTGGCCAGGTTCACCAGGAGGAATTGTTTGCCGATGCCGTCGAGGTGATCTTGGATCCCAGGATAAGTCACTCACCTGTGGAAAAGATGGAGGTGATTCGCTCAGAGGGTTTATAAGAAGCATTCGAACTCCTCCAGAGTGAGAAATTCTGGTGTACCAAAATTTGATCCTGCGACAAGCCAAAACTTCTCAGTGAAGTGGCCTGCTACGGGGATGGTCCAGAAGTTCCCCGGCTCAAATCTGGGGTCTGGCCTTTGATTTCCCCACTTTTCAACTAAAGGAGGATGAGTAACTGGCGGCGACACTGAGGTAGACCACTGGGATGGCAGGTTAGTCGGTGGAGAATTCGGCGAACAGGCTGACTGGCCGCCGACTCTCTGGCCGTCCCTTGAATATTGCAGTGACTTGGCCACCATGTCACGGTAGGAAGAACCGATGACCATAACCCCTAACGTGGTAGCAGTGTCTTCTAGAGGTGGGTTATGTCCTGGCTCTCCCACCGTTGACCCCCAAATTAGCTCTGAGGTAGATGGTGCTTCCGGAAGCGACGCTAGCGACTACACAGTTAGCCCTTGAAAGCATGCCAAGGTCTCGTCCTCCTACATATACCTTCGGAGGGAAGCCGAGATTCTACGGGCTTCACATTCTGGAAGCACAAGGCTGATACGCCTCTTTCCTGTCCCGACCCTTGACTCAGAGGACTGAGGAGAGGTCTCCTACGCTGGATCGTACTCCGCCTCAGAATCTGAGAAACAAACTGGCCTGATTTCTGCCCGGACTTCCCCAGAATTTCTCTTGCGGCGATGACGACCTGCCCTCCTACCTCAGGATGGTTCCTCAGGGCATGGCTGATTTCTGACATGGGGTCCCCCGGTTGTACCAGCGCCAGGGTGGAGAAAGTTTCCTCCCGAGGTGGCCAGGGTGTGAGGGGCACCGGGACAAATGTCGAAAGGGGCACGGGGAGGACCTTCGTGCTGGTGAGTAACCACACATGCAATGCCCCCATGCTCGCTATTCGCGGCAGGGGGAATGACCTAGTACTCGGTGTAGTGGGCACGGGAGAGACCCCCACTTGGAGTGTTTCCATCCCAGGGAATACCCTCTCCTGTGTTAAATGTGGCATGGGGCAGACCTACAAGTCGAGATTAGAAGCAGGGAGGGCCCGCACCTTCCATAGTGGTGGTGCAAAGTGAGTCCTCGCCCCGGGTGGCACTATTGTGGATTGGTCTGTGGTGGCCATCACCTGTGCCGATGACCGGGAGAGTTGACCAAACCTACCTGTGGTGCGTTTGGGGCCTCGATCTGGGTCGGGTGTACTGCTTTCCCTGCTCAGTGTATGTAGGGATTTGGAGGGGTGAACAAGCGACGGCTCGGGCCACAGTGTTCATGGACATTGACGCCCCACGACGGGCGTCTTCTTCTGCTCGTGCCCGACGCTAGCATAGGGTTAGGTGGACTGGATCCAGTGGTTCCGGCATGTGAACTACCTACTCCTGGGCTCGGGGAACCAGGCGGCGGCACTGGCGCGACATAGTGGGGGGCCTTACCGGGAGCCCTCAAGGCAGGACTCCGATCGGATCGGCCCGGATACCTCCCACTTCATCGGCGTAGGGGAGGGAGCCATAAAGGAACTCCAGTGGAAAGCTACCAAAGAGATTGAATGTTGGGGTGGGGATCAGCGGCTCCCTGCGTGGACCTCGGGGGTGGCGTGGATGGTGAGACACATCCGCCTCAAGATCTAGGCAGGCCATATCCCTGGTGTAGATGACCCCCTCCTCCTCGTACCTGCGTACAAGGTCATTGATAACCCTTCACTGGATAATATCTGATGGGGAGAGGGGGCTTGGTCACCCAGTAGTCATAGTGGTCATGGCCGTTGTGGAAGAGGCAAAACCGTGTGGGGAAGCTGCGATGATATTGCCCCTGCCCCTGCGTCAATGGGTAGGTGATCGAGCTCTAGAGGCAATGACTTGATTACTGAAGTAGGGAGAAGAACTCATTAATACAGCTAGAAAAAGGAATTCACTACTAGTGCCCCATCATCATTTCATCTTCCATTGTTGGAAAGAGGGATCCACGCGGACAACATCTCAGAATGGAATGATCAACATCCTGACTATCCCAATTTCTGGCGAGTTCCACATCTGGCATGCTTGGTAGGACCTGGAACCGGATGACGAGGTCAGGTGACATGCTTATCCCCTGATGTCCCGATCACTACTATTATCCAAGATTAGGAGAGTAGATTCATGTTTGGTTCACCATTTTTATGTTTCTAACGCTTTCATTGGGGATGCGCGTGCATCCGTCTCGCAGAGGATGCGCTGATGTGGCCCCACATTCCTAATTTCTAAAGGCGGGCGTCATCTGTTCCTTATTCAGGGACGTCTACTCCTTGATCGAAACTGGGATGATGGGATTTCTGTTCTTCTTTCCTTGGATTCCTCCTCAAAGCTCATCACCTAGTCCGGGTCTCCCTCATAGATTAAGTTGTGGTTCGTGAATCCCTTCCCAGCGCCATATCTTCATGGACACTAGTTAATTACACTGCTCCTGTCAGGACCTTCCAAGGGGTCTGGTCAGAGCACCAACATTCGATTAGGATAATAGTCATGTTGGGGCATCAAAGGAGTGTCTTGACGCTGGGGAACTGACATTTCTGTCTTCTGTCCCTTATTATAGGATTTCTCAAGGGCACGGAAGCCCGAGGCACCCCACATCAAACATGGGGAACCGTATTCCATAGGCATGTATATAAGGATTTCCTAAGCTTCCCATGTTTAAAACAGGGTATGCCGCAAGTTAAATATCCATCGGAGACACATCAGACTGATCAGACCACTAGCTAGAGTGGATCAGATTGAAGAACTACCTGAAGGGAACACCGATGTTGGGGCAAGCACATGGGCAGCTTCCCAGATACCATGGAGGGGAATGAAATGGCATGATCCCACCGGGATGTGGTGGTCTGGGTAAGAATCCGGATGGATGATGGCTTTGGGATTGGGTCTTAGAGAGACTTCCTACATATCCCCGTGGTAGGGAATCAAATTCTGCGTAGTTTGGTGATATGGTGGGACACCTAAAGAGGTGACCCGTGAGAATGAATGCGTGGATGGGACCTGGAGGAAGTGGAACCTTCGGGTTAGGGCATGAGCTTCCCGAGACACATGGGCTCAAGGGAGAGATCGGGATGAGACATGAGTGGTGGACTTGAACCTCGTGGAGGCTTTTTACGTACCATGCTTTAGCACAGATCAAAGTTCCCGTAGTTCTGGATGGATGGGGCTTACGCTCTGAGGAGGCCAATAGTGGTGGGGCTTGAACCTCATGCAGGCTTCCTACATACCATGCCTTAGAACGAATCAAAGTCCACATAGATTGGGATGGATGGGGATTACGCTCTGATACGACCCATAGTGGTGGAGCTTGAACCTCGTGGATGCTTCCTACATTCCATGCCATAGCACAGATCAAAGTCCCTGTAGTTCGGGTGTGCAGTTTAACGTCATGTGGGACAGGGGAATTTGAGGCTTATGCATTGAGGCAGCCAATAGTGTGTCATGGTCGGTGCTCACTCTATGCTCACGAGAGTCATGCTCAATGTGAGAAACAAGAGGTTGTAGGGAACTAATGATCACGTCGTGAAGGGTGTGTCCGTGGGAAGTGAAGAGGGGCTTACGCATTGAGCGGCCCATGGTGCCGGGACTTACTCCAGGACAGAGGACTGAGTGTGACAAAGCACAGTGGGAGAGGGACTTGGGACCAAAGAAATGAGGAGTCTCATTTCCCATCATGCTCTCCACTGGCCCTAGTGCTGGGGAATTACGGAGGTGCATGGGTGCTACCTTCCGCAAAAATGGATAGGAGATTACACCAAGGCGGCTACCCTTCCCCACAGAAAAATGCCACTCCAATAAATCACCCCTTGTGAGGGATGATCCCATCTCTGTTGAGATGAGTGGGGATGGATAATATCTGAGGTGGGGGGACCCTGCGTGTGAGGCACGGTTCTGGGTGATAGTTCAACGTTGTGTGTTGAGTACGAGGTTCTCGGAAGTTTAACGTCTTGCAGCTCGGACGAGGTGGGTTGGATCTGGTGCCCTATGCCCCTTGTGGGAGGGAAGGCATTGGAAAGGCCGTGGTGAGGGGGTGTCGTGGGGTGAACCATCGAGGGGTCTATGTTAGCATGTCTATGCGAAGAAGAAATAGCCGTTAGCGTGCCTATGCAAAAAAGCAAGAGGCGAAGCAACACAATGAGAAGGATTGTACAAGAGACTTTGATGTTACTTCGTACAAGCCAAGAAGGCTGTATGGGAAAACCATACAAGATACGAATGCTCAGGGTGCACAAGACACCTGCAAATGGAACCCTAAAGGAGGGCATCAGACTCGCGCACAAGGAATCCCTAGGGTGCACTGAGGTGAAAAGCGCCGAGGGATTAGTCGATGCCCTTGGGGATGCACAAAATAAAGATGGACGAGCCTTGGTGCGACTTGAATGGATTGCGTGCAAGGGGGAAGAATTACGCATGGGTGGAGAGGGACGAGCGTAAGGATTGGGGGTGCACAAAGATTGCGCGCAACTGATGGGCCTGCACGCAATGGAAGGAATTGTGCGTAGGGGAGCAGACCCAGAGGGGTGGGAGTTTAGTCTGATCCAGGGGTTCTCACGTGAAGGCGGATCCCAAGGCGACTTGGCATGAAAAAGAACCCTACCTGAATGAAATATTGCGCGCGTGCGAAATGCCAATTACGGACATGAGAGGCAGTTTGAATTCTTCTGCCTCAAAAGGAAGGGGGTATCCTTCTATTTATAGGCCTCCGGGGGCGCAGAATGTCAGGTTTTCACAAAAGAATTGATTTACCGATACGGCCGTGTGAATTATCAACTACACGGGACGCCAGCACAAAATTATTTCACACCGGTGCTGGGACCTTTTGCGAATCCCGGGGCCTTCCGTGTGGGACATAATTTTTTCTTTCCATTCTCCTTTTTTGCATGCAACCTCTATGGGCCCTCCAGACCGGGCCTCCGGGTCTGAATATGACTTCGCTTTTTTGTTACATAAAATTCTCCAGCACTTACGCATTTTTCGGCATCTACACATTACATGTATATCAAGCCACAATTTTCTCAATAGGAAATTGGAGTCAATGTGATGATGAACCGCCATGAATTTAAAATCAAATATGAGGTCCCACAACTAGGTCTTCAATCAAATTTTCCTCAATTTTTTCTATTCACATTTATGATACCAATAAAATTTTAATATATATGGGGATATATTTCCCTCTTTATATCCTAGAGAGTGAAGATTCTAATATAGAAAATGATTTATTCCAAATTAATTTTCCACCAAATCTTG
Organism: Viscum album; assembly: GCA_963277665.1. Taxonomy (NCBI): domain Eukaryota; kingdom Viridiplantae; phylum Streptophyta; class Magnoliopsida; order Santalales; family Viscaceae; genus Viscum; species Viscum album. The sequence continues at coordinate 1,808,838,579 of OY728159.1, read as the reverse complement.
AAATGTGTTAACTTCATTAATATTGTTAGATATATAAAAATATATAATGATCTATTACATGGAAGTTTGAAAATATTTCTATATAAATTTAATGAATATATTGAATTTTATCATTCCAGTCTTCTTCCAACATGTTTTATCCATTTCCACTTTGGTCTTGAACTATTGGGGGCTTCATAGGGCCTCAAGAAGGGCCTTATTTGGTTACTTAGAGATGGGAAGGTATAATAGAAATGAAATACACATAGGAATGAATATGATATACTTAAATACATCATATATTTGACCAATAATTTTGTATTATCTAATAATATTCTATTCATGGGATTAAGTATTGAGAGTTATAGTTAATTTTGATGATGAATTGCCACCACTCTTAATCAATTTGTTGTGGGTTTTTTATGAGTTAAAACAACACTGCTTTCCCCAAATTTTATATTGATTAGGTGATCACCTATCCACTAATGTATCCAATAATTTTATAATGTAAAAATTAGATCCAAAATATTTAGGATCAAGTTGACCCTTTTATTTGGATCTTTGAAGTTCATGTTTCTTAGTATTTGTTGTATGTATGATCTCAGAAGGGATGAAACCTAAACTCATGGGTATAACTTATTTATGTATTCCTTTACATCAAAGGCATAATTTATGGGAATCATTATGAAATTCCATTTTATAAGAACTATATTCATTGGAATATTGGTCTATTAGATAGATTATGTTGATAGTTTCCTAGTAGGATTATCCATTATAAGAAATCGTTTTGGACGATTCTCATCCTTATAATGATCGGTATGAAATATAGATGATTTTGGGCTTGTTTGATAACCCTTAAAAATTATTATTCATATAATTTTATCCGTTATCATTGGGTTTTTTTGTTATTATAAGATTTTAGAGAAGAATATTACACATTGGGAGTTAGAGTAATGACTATATGATTTAGTCATGACCTAATAACTATGTGTGGATGGTTCAATGAATTTTGATTCATCTATTCATTAATTTTTTTGTATTCCTATTTGGAAATCATGACACTACTTTCCCTATTTAGGTGGAGTGGTGAATAGACATTTCATATATTCTATATAGATTTTCAAAGTTACTCACCCTTCATCTGTTATCCTTTGTAGAAAATATTTACAGATAATGCAGTCTGGGATATTGTTCCCTAACATTAAATGATAGAGTAAATGGTCTGGGTAGTCAGGTCTACCTCATCAGTAATTATGACTTTTGGTAATATAAATATATTTATATTTATATTAGTATGAAAATAAACAATTAATTTATATTTATGTAAGGAATAAATCATGTTCTTATATTCTTGAATTTTTTTCTATTCTTCTTCCTATTCACTTACTACCTATATGAATTATGTCTTAATCAAGCCTAGATACCTAGGTATGATGGTACGCAATATGGATCTGACATAGACAGAAGGGAATTCCTAATCCCCATGGGTTAGTGAATAACACCTAGCATCATACAAGAAGAAAATGGAATAATTCTTTCACATAGAATCATAATATAAAAGATACAAGTTGGTATGCCAACTCTCCTTTAGGAGAACACAATAGAATAAAATAGGTAAAAATATACAAAAACACTACATCATCAAAAGAAACAATGTGTGGAATGATAAAACAAAAATAAAAAATATATAATAGGTAGATAAAATCTTCAACAATAACCTCCATAACTCCAGGTCTAAAAAATCATGAACACATGCCTCCTCTAAGAGTAACGTTCCCTTTACTTGAACCCGACATAAGATTGTCTACAAACAACCAAAGTCAGATATAGGGTGTAAGTTAAATAGACTAGTAGTGTCTCACAAAGTGTTATATAAGAAATACCATTTCAATAGACCATATATTCTCTCAATTTAAATAAAATAGGAAATGTAATGTTATTTATATATTTTAAAAAACATGATTTCTACTCAAAATCTATAAGTTATATCAAAACGGGCATAAATGATTTTTTATATAAAATATTTATATAAAATAGTAGACATGAATAATTTTTTTATAATAAATGGCTGGTAATCATCAATCAAAACACATTTTAGAGCAAGTCATAAACCCTATGGTACGTCGGTTTCTAGATATAGGATCCTCACACTTCTGATTTATCATCACAGTTTGAGATATTTGTGTACACTCAAATAAACAACCCATAATGGGACCCATTTTGGGAAATCAATCTGCACCCCATTAGGGGACACATCAATGGAAATCATTCTAAACATGGTTTATTTTGTGTTTTCATCATCAATCCATTTCCATGGACTAATATTCCTTAAATACCTATCCTAATAACCACTAAATACCCAAGATCACATGTGATTAAATAAATAAATAAATAAATCATTGATAAATCAATAATTTCAACATAGTTCATAAATCATAGTTCAAATTCCCAAAATCAGTTTTTGATGTTCCGTTTCAATTTCAAAACAAAATCATCAGTTTTTATCAATTAATGCCTTCTAAAATAATCTTTAATTTCAAAAAAAATTATTAAGAGTCAAATAAAATCATTTCATAAATAAACTTTCAAATAAACCTATTATTTTTCTCAAATCTACCCAATAATTTCAATTCCATTGAAATTTGGGCAGTTTTAAAAATTCCATGCTGATTTTAAATTACACATCAAATCATCTAAAATGCAGGTTTTTAGATCATTTAAAAATAATTTAAAATCTATCAAGAAACATAGGAATTAAATTATAAGGAAAATCCTTATGTAATGACCCACCATTAAATTACAACATCAAACTATTGAACACCCAAAATAAGAACACCAACAGAGAGTCGAAGGCATGAAAGATCAAGAAGGAATCACTAGAAACACACCCCATTAGAATATGGTTATAATCCATCATCAACATGAGGATAATCACACTAAATAAAGATAAAATAAGAAAAAGGGATTCTTGAAAAGAATAAGGTTCTCTTACTATATTGGGATGAAATGCCTCCACTAGTGCATCAATCCCAGAAAAAAGGTGTTGGAGGAGTCAAAAAGACACTTGGGAACCTTTAAAAAAAAATTTGAATGATTTTCAAGTAAGAGAAGTTTTATTTAACATGGAACTCATGGAATTTAAGTTTGTAAAAACATAGACTATTCCCAACCTCCATGGCCACAACATAGTTATGATAAAATGGCTAGATCACGATGTAACCTCCTCAGAGCACACCACAACCAACCCCAGTAAAATAGCCTCTTAAAAACTCACTTAAAACCTTTCCCACATATTCTTTACTTGTGGTAATGCTATGAAGTATCCCATACACCACGATTCAGCCATTTCGAAATTGGCAGTGGAATCCCAACTCATTTAGTCGTGCCTGTATGATATAACTAGTACTCTATTCTATAAGGCCAACCTTCTAGGAGAGGTAAATGATGAAGCTATTACTCATTGAAGTAACTATGCCTTAAATGGAAGTATATACAAAATATAGTTCCAATGTTTATATATCATATCCAACCACTTATGATAAAACCCTTTCTGAACTTAACTACCCTAAGCCAAAGCCTATTGGACTATAGCAAAACCCCACTATAGAAAACCAAAAAAACAATATTTTTTTCAAAAGGCTACAAACACCCCTAAAAGGAAAAAAACAAATAATAAATGGGATCCAAATGAGGGATTCAGAGTCACTTGGAATTTGGTATTGGAATGTTATAACCCCCCCCACACAATAAAAACTTTATTTCCCCAGAAATACTTTCAAAAATATTCCATGTCAAATAGATGAGGTTATTGCTCTCTCAACCATTCCACACACTCTCACATTTTATGAAAATCAAAAACTTAATTTCATAACATAAAGACTAAAGGTATTATCTTCTCATAAATAACCATTGTCTCAAAATCAATAATATTGACCGGATGCTCACTCGCCGATAAATCGAGTTCAACTTCATGATATTACCAACTCAGAACATGAGAAGGGCCAATGAGATACTTTCTAAGCTAAAATTAATGAAAACAATTTTTTATAAAATTCAACTATAGTAGATGTTCCAAATAGAAATCCAGTTTCCCCGCATTCTTAATAATCTCAAAAGGTATCACAAACCTTGGTGTAAGATTCACCAATTCCCTAAGATAGAAGTGATCCATCCAAGGTGAAACTCTTAAGAATACCTGGTCACCAACTAAAAACTCCAATTACCACTGATGATGATGAGAATTGGATTTATATCATGTTTGTGCCATCACCGTTCTCTAATGAATCAACTTAATATGCATTATTTTCTCTTAGACCAAAATTTATCTAACATAGGAAAATTACCCAATATCCGACCAACATAATGGAGATTTACATGACCTTCCATACAATGACTCAAAAGAATCCACTATGATATCAGAATAGTAACTATTTTTAAAGTAAAACTCAACCAGTCTTAAATGGACACCCAAATATCCACTAAAGTTAATAAATCAATAACTAAGCATATCCTCAATGATATGTATAGCTCATTATATCTAACTATCCATACATAGATGATATGTTGTTCTCCAAATTACTTAGTATCTCATCACCTCATAAAGGCCCCTCAAAAAATGATAAGTAAAATGATAATCCCTATAAGTGACTATAAAAGAAGGAACTCAATGAAAAAGGAGAATCTCTTTCACACATAAAATTACCAAGTACTCAAAATTGGTTATATATAAAATTGGTATAAATTGAACCAATTTGGTCAGCCTATTGATCATGACCCATAAAAACTTTTTACCCTGAGGGGTGCATCGAAACCCAACCACAATGTTCCTAGAGATCTCAATTCCATGTTGCCACTAGAAGTGGTTGGAGAAATCCTGAAGGTATCTAGTGCTTAGATTTGACCTATTGGTAGGCATAAAAATGATAAATAAATTCAGTAATGTCTTGTATCACTCCTGGACACCAGAATCATTGCTACATATCATATAATATCTTTTTAGTTCCACGGTTCACCGCTCACTAAGAATTATAGAGACCCCCCATCATGACCTTTCCCACAAGAAAAATGCATACTATACCAGTTTTTAAAACATAGGACACCCTAATATAGGAATGGATACTAAAATATGGTCTCCCCACTATAAAAAATGTCTCTAATATAGTGAAATTCATCACTAAAGTTTCTTCTCCTAAAGAATCATCTACAGAAGAAAAAAGATTAATTGAACATTCAATAGAAAAATCTTGATCTCATCCTCTCATACTGCCAAATATTACTGAGAAATGATAGCTACCAATTTCAACTCTTCTGATGATTCCTTCATGGCTTGCGTAAAACAATTTTACTCAAGGCTTCAGTAATAACATTAACCCTACTAGGGGAATAGGCATTTTTGAAATCAAATGAAATCAAGTACTCCACCCAATGCCTCAAATGGTTATTTATATCTTTTTGAGAGAATATATAACTCAATATTTTGTGGTTGGAAAAAAATATAAAACTTTCTATGAAAATTTAATTATAGTAATTCTTAATAACATGAATCATAGATATGAGTTTGATATCAAGGGTAAGATAATTCTTCTCATGTGGACTAAGCTGTCAGGAACCGTATGCTACCATATGATCACCCTGCATGAGAACACAACCCAAACCCAAACTAGTTGTGTCACAAAATAGCACATAGACCTTTCCATCCTATGGAAGACTCAACACTGGTATAAAATTTAAAATATTATTATTTCATCAAAAGAACACTAACATTTCATATCCCACAAGAACTTCACTCCTTTTTGAGTGATTACAATCATTGGAGAATACAAATTCAAGAAATATTTAACAAATCTAAGGTAATATCCCACTAATCCCAAGAAGATATGTATATTTAAAACATTATGGGGTCATTACAATGTTATAACAATCTTCCCCTTTTCAAGATAAACTATGATAACATATTCTGAAACCACATGTCCCAATTACTTCACTACTTGAATCCTGAAATTACATTTTGAAATATTTTTGTGAAGTTGGTGATCTATCAAGATCTCTAAAACCTCTCTAAAATAATTCACACATTCCTCCTTATTTTTGGAGTAGATCATTATTTCATCCATGAAAACCACCAAAAAAATATTATACTCATAGAATATCTTATTCATTAATACTGTAAAAACTACATGAGCATTAGTTTGACCAAATGGAATAAAAAGATACTCATAATGGCTATACCTACTCGTAAAGGTGGTCTTATGAATGTCATATTATTTAATTCTCAACTGGTGGTAACTATATCAAAGACTAATCTTTAAGAACCACTTATCCCCTTTAAAATAATAATAAAAATAATCTATCTGAAGAAAAAAATACTTTTTCTTTACCATGAATTAATTTATTTTCCATTAAACAACCGAAAGGTGAATTTTTTGATCATCTTTCTTTAGAAAGATAATAGGTTCCACCCAAGGTGACACACTCAGGTATATTAAACCTTTTTTTAGAAGATAATCCAACCTATATTTCAACTCTTTCAACTCTATTGGTTCCATATGGTAAGATGGAATTGACACTAGTAGAGTACTGGGTACTAAATCAATAGAAAACTCCACCTCTCTTTTTGGTGGATATCCAAATAAATTAGAAGGAAAAATATCAAAAAAAAAAACAATGAAATATAGAGGGATATAATCACTAAATTATTCTCAATCCAAGTCAAAAGAAAACACTGATATATCCCTACCCAACTCTAGAAATTGAGGCCCGACTCTATTCAACATTAGGTCCCTTCTCCATGAAAAAACACACCCCAATGAGTATAGTAAAAGAGATTCATCAAATATAATAGTAAATTTGATACTTATTAGAAATCAACCCATCCATCCTAATAAGGAATTTAGGAGGTTTCATGTTACGAACCAGAAAATTCTAGGAATGATCAAACTTTGATAGAGATAAATCATAAGAATAAAACTAAAGACTCTTCTCTCTCTTCATTCAAAGTGGCATAGTAATATCCATCAGATAAGATGAAAGCTCTATAGGATGGTTTATTAGGATCAAAAAATTAGTTGATATAAAAAAATTAGACTAACTAGTATCAAATAAATTAGTCACTATAGATGAAGTTATAGTGATGGTAACTCTCACTATAGTTAGACCCACATCATATTAAACTGAATACTCTTCCATTGGATACTCATCCATTATGTGAATAAGATTTTTTATGAATGCCAATAGATGAAAACCCTTAGTTATTGAAGATTATATTTATACTATAATAATTTTATGTACTAATTAGACCATGCCACTATATGGAGATGAAAATATGTGGATGAACTTATATAGGTTCCCTAAATGACCAAAATAACTACATATCATTAGGGGATTAGTACAAAACCACTTCAATTTCCCAAAATTGACACACTAAAAGAAAATAATATGGTTTCTTACAAAAAATGTAGAAATTTAAAATGATGAATTATATTTAGAAGCATTATGATACTCATCATTATTTCTCTTTCCTTTAAAGGAACTCATAAAACTTTAATTAGTAAAAAAAGAAACTCCCACCAACCTTGAGTTACCACCCAGTTCAAGCTTGACCATCAATGCTCTATCTAACACATTAGCATAATATGTGATCTTAAACATGAGTAATTGTGATTGGATACCATCATGAAGGATCATATCAAACCTTCAAGCCTTCAGTTTTTCATTAATCACCACCTAAGTAGCTAACTAAATAAGTTCAACAAAATAGTTTTATATAGTGGTAGGATATTTTCACCATACTAGAGTTTGATAAAATCTATGTATTTCAAAAAAAGAATCGACTATGGATATAATTGATCAGTGAAAGTAAATCTAAATTATTTTCACTCCAAGACCTCAGGTTTCTTTGTCCTAGGTATTGATTCCCACTATCTCTTACTAGGTCCTTCCATATTTACGGTATTACACATCACTTTAATCGAATTAGAAGTTTCAAACAACTCAGAAATTATCTATGTATTTTTCAACCAATCCTCAATATCTTGTGTATCATTAGAGCCTTGGAATAATGGTGTTTTATAGGTAATAAAACCTTAAAGATGATTTTTAAATTCATTCCTTCAATGTTGCAATACCAGATCATGAATGGGAACTAGTGTAGAAACTTATCCAAGATCTTGTATAACACTCCACACTATCTCAAAAAGATTGTAGACCACTAGAGGATTCGAATGTTTTGATCATCAATATCTTTCTCCTATTGCTTATTAAAACATATTATTGTAAGCATGATGATACAAAACATCAATAGATAAAATTAAAATATCAGTAAGGATACTCATATCATAAAGTAAATAAAAATATACTGGAATATCAACTCAATAAAATAGGAATCAAAATTATGGGATTTTAAAACACTTAGATTACATATGAAAAATACTATAATCATCTGAAATTATCCCCCAATAAAAATTCTCCCAAACACCCATGGAAAATTAAGGTTCATTATAATGAGATCTAGCCACACACTCACTCACAACTATGTTTTATGTCCCAATAATCCTACCTCTTGTCTACTATAAAACCCAAAACCGTATACCGACTGTAATGAATGATACCCAACCTGAACCTATGATACCAATTTTTCATGAACCATCCCAGATACCATGGAATGATGATACCCAAGACATTACTAACACATCTTAAAGGACAATCCAGATCCCCTAGGTTAGTAACTATCACTTAGAATCATACAAGAAACAAAAGGGAATGGTTTGTCCATCAAACTGTGGAATAAAAAAATACATGTTAGAATATAAATACTCTTCAGGGTGAAAGCACCAAAATCAAACATGTAAAATAAAAAAGTAGTACATCATCAAAATAACCAACATATAGAAAGATAAATCTCAATTAAAATCCATGCAATAGTTTTATCACATTCCCACAAATCGTATTTATAAATCCAATTCCCAAAAATCAATAACACCCTTCTCCTGTAATAAGCACGTTATCTTTAACTGCACTTAGAATATGGTAATATATAAGTTATTGAAAGAAAATTTAGGGTGTGATCTAAATAGCCTAGTATGGTCTCACCAAGTGTTCTATAACAAATACCATAAAAATAAACCATTAATTCTTTAAATTTAAATAAAACAAGACATGGAAAATAATTTACATACTTTAAACAAAAAATACATTCAACACAAAAGATAGAAATTATGTCCAAATAGTATTAACTTAACATTTTATATAAATCATTTGTATAAAATAGTTTTAATGAATAAAATAGTTCTATAATAAATGGAATGTAATCATTAATCAAAACACATTATAGAACCATGTCATAAACCCTACGTTATGTTAGTTTCTGGATATAGGATCCTCAAACTTATAATTTATCATCAATATTAAGATATTTGTACACACTCAAATAAACACCCCATCAGGGGACCCATTATGGGAAATCAATATATACCTCATTAGGGGACCCATTAAGGGAAATTATGTCAAACATGTTTTAGTTATTGTTGTCATCTTTAATCGATTTCTAGGGTGTCAGTGTCCTAGAGTTCTTTTCTTAGGAACCAAAAACTATCCAGGCTCACATGTGATTTAATAAATAAATAAATCAATCATGGGAAAACCAATATTTTCCACACATTTTATAAATCAATGTTAAAATTCCCACAATTATTTTTCAACATGCCTTTTCAAACAATATTAAATTTTATGAAAATTTTCTCTAGATTCAAATCAAATAATTTCATTAAATCAAAATTAGAAGAAAGAGAATATTTTTCTCAAATACACCCAAAATTTTTAATTACATCGAAATTGGGTTTTTTTCACAATTCTATATCCTTCTTAAATCACACATCAAATTATATCATTTTTTGGTTTTTAAATCAATAAAAACTCATTTAAAATCATTCAAGAAACTTAGTATATAAATTTTAGGATAAATACTTATAGATCCACCTACCTTTAAATCATGCGATCAAACATTAAAACTCCTAAAACAACAACGCTAGAGGAGATTCGAAGGCACAATAGAACAATAAGTAGTACCTAAAAACACACCCCATTAGAACATTGTTCCAATAATTCATAAATATGAGTATTCTCCATTATAAAAGGATATAGAAGAATAAAAATAGATCCTTGATAAGAATAAGGTTCTTTTACTAGGTAGGTATCAAACACATCCATTAGTTATTTGATTTGATAAGAAAAGGTGTTGTAGGAGTCAAAAAACATATTGGGAGCCTTTAAAATAAACAAAGTCTAATGAGGTTCTAGAAGGCGAATTTAGTATTAAAATGGGTCTAGGGGAATTTTAATTCTGTAAAAATAGAGACCATGACATAACCCACATGGCCATGACACATTTATATTGATAATGACCAAGCCACAACACAACCTCCTTAGACCACACTACAGCCACCCCTAGTCAACCGGCCTTTGAAAAACACACCACATATCTCACAAAAATTCCCTTCACCTGGGCTAAGGATATTTCGTATCCCATAAAATATTCTAAAACCATTTAAAAATAAGTTGTGGAACCCATCACTTACTCAAGACTCCACACTACAACCATCCCTCTACACTATAGGGCAAAACTACCATAAGAAGGATATGGTTTATGACTTCCTCTATATCATAGATATTATATAAAACATACTAGCTCTGAAAATGTTCCCCATGTCTCCATAACATATCCAACAACCTATTATACAAATATTCCCAAACTCAAACTCCCTTATACCACAACCTGGTGGTCCTTGGCGCAACCCCACTACAAAAAACCTAAAAACATTTATTTTTCTATAAAAGGATCCAAAGAAACTCTGAATTACTTAAACATACATAAAAATAGGGATCAAAATTATGGAGTGAGAGGTAACTAGAAATGGGTAGTGGGATGTTACAAATTAGGGTGATGGAATTTTTTGTTTCTTATGAAGAGGTACTATGTTTAATACAGTAGACTTTGGGAAAAAATACTAGCTTGTTTTTGATTTTATATTGATCATTTTATTCTCTTATTTAATATATTTCTTATATATGAGGATAGAAATTTACAATATTTTTCTTTGTGTGCCTCATTGAATATTCTAAAAATTATAGTATTGATGTGAATTCTTAAAATATATTTGTACATTTCTATAGAATGTTCATTGTTCCAAGATCATCCAGGAGATTATCTATGAAAATATCCAATAATTTCTCTAATGGGATATATATATATTTATATAATAGGTGGAACCTTTCCATTTAGTGATAATTTCTGGGATTATTTAATTTTCACATTATATGCAATTAGAGAGATCATGAATGTTATTTTTTCTCAATGTTGAGATAAATTGGTATAAGAACTATCTACCGAGATATTTACAACTATTAATGGACCCACATATAAGATTATTATATAGAAAAATTAAGCTACTTCTAGTTTTTATAAGAACCATAAGAACTTCACTAATTTTTACTCTTTAGGTGTTCCTATCATTGTGTCTCACCGAGACAAATTTTTTTTGTGATGTTATTCTTGGTCTCCCATTTCACTCATTTAGTATATTTTTTATTTTCAAGATACACTATTATATGTCATACTTATATAGTTATCATCTAGATAGTTATATATTTAAGACGTTCTTGTGAAACTACTCCTAATATGAATCTTGTACCATAACACCTACCCAATCTTGATAATGTTGTCTTGTCTGAACTAGTGGATTATGACATGTTTAGATTATCCTAATAATAAAATTCCTCAAAAATATACACCCAGATCTAATTTTAAAAATATATTCTTTTGAACTTTCTTTGATAAAAAATAAGATGACCCAACCTTAACATGAATATAATTTATATCATTTACTTAAATAAAACATTACATATCTCAAATAAATTCACAACACCTGAACTAATAGTTTTAGTGTGTTTAGAGAATACCTACATAAATGTATTATTTCAAATTATTTATTCAGAATCTATCACAAATAAATTTCTGGCATGCTATCTTTCTAGAAACACATTAGTTAACACAGTTCTTTATTACATGAGGAATGGAAACATATGAAAGAGTGAGGTCAAATACTCAGTAAGGGAAAAACATATCAAGGATTTATAAAGGGATGTATCATAATAATGTCATAAAAAATGATCAAGGTAGAAATATATTATTTAAAAGAACATGGAATCATAATAGTTGTCCAAAAAGAAAATAAAAAGGATGTATAACCTCAAAGGATCATATATATAACATGGAGTATGAATTTCAAGACATGAGATAGTAATCATGAGCTATAGAGAATAATATATGCATATATAATAACATAGAAATGTGGCATGACCATAAGCATAATAAATAATAAAATTGTGAATATAGTTTACTATAATCATGTCCACACATAAACTTGTGATCAGATATACATATAATCATAAAATTGTAAACAAAGATACCCTTAATCAGATCCATTCACATGCTTATGAAAAAATATAACCAAAATTCTAAACACACATAAACTTGTGAAAAAAGTTACCCACAATCCAATAAACACCCAATATTGTGAACAAAGATATCCAAATTAATTTCTATGCACAAACTTATGAACAAAGATACCCATAATCTTGTCCACACACAACATCTTTATCTCATGTGATATATAACATTACCCAACGCATTTGAGGTATATATTTGACCGAACCATCATATAATGACAAAACATAAATATTTTTTCACCATTAAATCTATAATAAATATTATCTAGATAAAGCTAGGGAGAAATATGGGTTACATAATATTTCTGTATAGTATTGCATAAATGAAACCAAGAATTAGTTCATTTGCTTCCAAAAACAAAATCACCAAAAAGAAATATATAATAATGTAATTTATAGGGTAACCATGATAATTACACATAAAATATAAATCATTTTGTGAAACAAATGAAAATTAAAGTGAAATCATAAAATAGTTTCCATAAAACATTTTAACATTGTTGTAAAAAGGTGATGTTATAAGTTAGTTTCATAAATAAGTTTTTTGAAGGTGATAAGAATAATTTTTAATTTTTTAACCTAATACTAAATAATTTAACCATTAAAGGAAAAAAATTGTGTAATGAAACATGTAGTGACAACTAAAAAATATATGGATGTGATAAGAAATACCTTTTAAATTTTTTCGATGTTTTAAGGAAAACATACATAGGCAATAGAGTTATAAAATATCATTTTTAAAAAGGTAAAGATAAATAAGAGGATTAAAGTACATAAAACATATTTAAATTTAAAAATAATAAAATAAAATATCAATAGTAAGAAATAATATGGAGATAGAGGAGAAAATTTCTATATAGTGATTAAGAATTATTTTTAAATTTTTTATATTTTTATGAACAAAAGAATCAATCAAAGAATAAAATTTTGAACAAGAAATGTAATTTAACGAAATAGAAAGTTAAGATTCAACATATAATATAGTAATAATACAATATATAAAAATGTTATGATTATGGTCAAATAATAATTAATTAATTAAGTAGAAATTGAGTCAATAAAATATTTACATTTTTAGTAAATATATTTTTCAAAGAAATAATTATTAAAATAATGATAATAGAAATTAATTTGGGAATCTATAAATACATGAAGAGGAATATTTTTATATAAAAATAATGTGGATGAAAGTAAAATTTGATCATGTAGAAAGAATTAATAATTTATTATAACTAAATAAAAGTAAATTTAGTTAACAAAAACTCTTATGACTTTGGTAGATTATGAACCAAGTACGTTGAATAAAATAACTTGAAATGGAACTTTAAATAAACTTAATAAATAGGTTATTGTGAATAATTATCCTAAATAGGTAGTATATATATCAAATAAATTTACATTTGTGTATAATATGAAACATGTCTCAAAGAATGAAAATTGAGATAAAAATCCCTTACCTTGGATTCCTTATTGGTCAAACATGCTATATCCTCATATATAATAATTTTTTTATTATTCATATATTTAAAAAATATGTTTATATTTATTTGAATATATCATTTATAATTTCTTATTACCCATTTAATAATCATTATTTTAAGAAATTAATATCCAAGTGTTAATTATCCTATTTGTTTCGTGTTAGCTTTGGTATGGTGGTTCGAGTAGTTGATAATTGATCATGTGATTATAACATGAAAAATAGACTTAGAAGTTAAATAGTCTTGTTATATATATTTATATATTATAATGGCTCTTTTATGGATGTTTTGGTGATGATTCGTGAAGAGTAGTTAAAATCCCCTTTTTTATGAATTTTTATTTAATAAAAAGAACGAAGTTTTTGATGAACATACTTATAAATAATACCATTCAAGAATTATGAAAACATATTAAATTTATTATTATTATATCCTACTACCAAAATTTATGTTTTCTATTTATTTGTTATATAATCCTTATAACATAGTTCGTGTAAGTGGTAGAACTAGCGCAAAAAAGAATGTGTTATAATGACTAAATGAGTAAGAAATTTTTATTGTATAGTAATAATGAAAATTTTACATAATATTAATTATTTTAAAAATATTTTATTAAATTACTAAATCATATTTTATAATAGGTGGGTCAGATAGAAAAATAATAAATGTTTAAGTAGTTGATAATACTTACATTGAAGACTTGAGACTTTACTTAAAAATCCTTTTGGAAAAGAATGATATGGGATTCCTTATTTTGAAAAAGGTTAAAAAACATGATATAGGTTTTTAGGGAGATAAATTGAGTATTTATTCTATATAAAACAAATGTAATTGTGTTCTTTTAGGTGGGTAGTGTAGGGGTCCTTTTATATGTTATCTTGAGTGGTATCTTCATAAACACCCCTTCATTAATGAGAAAGAATTCTAATTTTTCAAGGAAAGTAGATCAAAAGTAGAAAAATAATTAAATGCGATAAGTTTTGTTCAATAATATCCTCCTAAACCCATTTAGGGATAGCGTTTCATGATATTTTCAGACATTCCCCTTAGTTAAATCCATTTATCTCATTTTATATTTATCGATGTAACTCAATTTTTTCCTCGATAACTTATTTTTATGCTCAAAAATGAAAATAAACCTATTAATATTCTCTAAATTATGATTCCAAATATTAAATATATTTTATTAGATTAAATTTTTAAAATTTATAAAAATAAAGTTGAATATAAAAACATATAAAAACAGTTTTTAGAAAAATATTTTTTTCATGCGTAAAATAAATTTATTCTTATTCATAAATATTTAATAAAAATTAGATACATATTAATTTATTTTATAGTATATATTATCAAAAAATTTCATTAAAATTATTCTATGTTCATGATTTTTTAAATTTATTAGGATAAAAACAAATTACACAAAAAAAATTATTTCAAAGAAATATCTCTCTTTATAACATTTTATATTTATTAATAACTAATTTATAATAAATTCGGAAATTATTATTATATTTTTTTATTATAAAAATTAAATTTTAGTAAATTCCATACTCTAAATATATTATTTTTTAGTTTTTAATAAAGGCATATTTTATATAATAAAAAAATTCTTGTAAACAAAAACCTTTTTGTTTTTCCATGAATTATTACATTTCTATCATTATAGTAAATTAATTAATTATTTTATATTATTAAGTTATTTTACTAATAATTCCTTCAATTTTATTAATATATATTATTGATATTATTATTTAAAATTAAGAAATTTTATAAGAATATGTAAATTTTAAAAATAATTACTCGAGAATCAATGATATTTACCTATGCGAATTAAAATAATTTAATTCTATTCCAAAATCATTTTTTAAAATAAAATTTTTACAATGAAATTTTTTATTTCCAACATATAAACAATCTTTATATATATTGATTGTATATCAGTAATTCTAACATGGTAATCTATTTGATGGTATTATATAAAAAGGTAATATACCCATTAATAATGGTCATATAATATGTTATTTCACCCAACTACATTTTATAGATTTGTACCATTCTATATTAACAAAGATAAATTCTTATTCCTATAGTTTTTATTTCTAATTTTACAAAATCCTTTCCCAATTTATGATGTTTTTTCATTTTAATTTTAGTGATGCTAATGGTTATTCTCAAATTAAAAATGATCCATGGGATTTCCTAGTTGTAAAAATATTATTCTTTTATATTTATCATTCTATTTTATTTTATTCACTTTTAAGGGATGTACTCATCCATGGTATGTAATATTACACTGAATGAAATAATTTGTATCATGTAATTTTGTATTAATGTTTCATAATGGTTGAATAATGTGTTGTTATTTTGATTGATGTCTTGTTTAATTTATTTTTATTTATATTTCTATTCATTATAAAGAATAAAATAGTAATACAAGGAAATAAAATGAATACTTAAATCTATGATTTTATATCTCTAACCCCATAAATAAATTACATCCTTACAATTTTAATTTTCTATATAAAATAATAAATAAAAATGTGTTTTTATATAACATTTAAATTAAATATCATCAGATACTCTAATTCCATTGCTGCTTTTGGAATCTAAAAGGAGAATGAGGTTGGGTATACGAGTTAAAACAATATATTATAAGGTTTCAATATTCAATAAATTCTCATGAACATTCAAAAAAATGAAAATTTTGTTGAAATGAGTATGAATAATTATAAGTAGTTATATTTAATTATGGAATTTGAACATGTAGTTTTGAAATATCATTTTGAACTAGCTCTTTATAAAATTTTCGGGCATGATCTAAGTGGAATACTTAAAAACGTGTTTTTTAATATGTAAAAATCATCATATTTTTAAAATAGTATATATATATATATAAATATATTATTCATAGAGATCACCATCCTCCAAAGTTATATAAAGGACTGAAAGACCTCTTATTGTTTGTGACATGAAAAATTGATAAACACCCCGATGGTAATTCCCAAACTGATTAACATGGGAAATTTTTATTTAAAATATTAAAAAATTGAAATTCCCATCATAATATTATATAATAAGAGTAGAATATTATATAGTGTAAAGTAACATTCATGCAAGATGAATTTTATGATATTTGAAAGGATAACTTGATCTATATTTTTCAATAATGTTTGCATTTAATTCATCCAAAAATAATAAAAGAGTCATAAAATATTTCATTCCTTCCATATTGATAAAATATATTTAATTTTTTGAAACAATATAGTTAAAATATTATATTAATTATCTAATACATAATTATAACATATTTAATTACCTCATAACTTTAGTAATTACAAATTTAACCCAAAATATAATTTTTTTTTCTAAATTATGATTACATGGTTTTACCAATTTACAACCATCAATTAAAACAAAAATGGTTAAAATGTGTAAAAAATAATGAAAAATTAGGAAATAAAAGTAAATAATCATTTGAATATGAAAAATCACTTATAATATATCTTACTCTATGTGACCTTCTGTTTTTTATATGGTAATTACAGTGAAAAAATCAAATAATTGGATCTTCTTATAACCCTCTCACTTTAACCTAGGTATTTATAAGTTTTTTCATATTAATATAAATAACCTAATACCAAAAAATAACCAAACCCACCATAGATGCCAACTAATATTTCCTATATCTTCACTCCAAGATTCAGTGTTAAAAATATTTTCATTATAGAGTTTCTTTAATACCAACTGAGACAACCTGAGCATTACATGAATCTCTTTTACATCATTTTCATATCTTAAAAATTATATCTCATTAATAAATACACAACCATAAGGTTGATTATCATTAATTAATGTTAACATAAATGTATTATATCACATTATTTCTTTAATATTTCATATAAATAAATTTCTCAAATGCTATCCTTCAAGAAATACAATACTTAATACCATTATTTATCACCTGGTATTGGAAACATGATAAGGAGTGAGATCAAATTCTCACTAAGTGAAAAATCATCAATGATTTATAAAGTTTTATATTATATTAATATGAGAAAACATGATCACGGGATAATTATTGGATTAAAAAGAACATAGAATCATAATTGTTTTCCATAAGTTATACCAAATGGATATATAAACTCAAAGGATAAAAAATATACCATGACATAAGATATTAGAGACATGATATAATAATATTGATCCAGGGAGCATAACATAAGCATGTTTCAAATCATAGAAATGTGGTGTAATTATAAGTATAATAAATCATAACATTGTGAACATGGATAACTTAAGTCCAATCCACACAAAAATTGTGAACATAGCTACTCATTTTGATTTAAATGTCTAAAATTTTGAAAAATGGTACCATAAATCATTTATATGCACAATCTTGTGAACAAGGATAATTGAAATCCTAACCACTTGAAAATTTATTAACAAATCTACCTGGGAATTTTTCCATGAACAAACTTCTAAAAAACATTACGCAAAATCATTTACATGAACAAACTTGTTAAAAAATATTCCTACAATCAAGTAAATTCATATTATTATTATCTCATGAGATATAAAACTTTACCCAATGCATTAGTGAAATATATTGGATCCACTCATCATATAATGATAAACCATACATGTGTGTGCCACATGAAATAAATCATAAATCTTATCATAAAAAACCCGTGAAAATAATTATTTTGGAAGAATAATTTTAAGGGTTGTGTGATCATTGAACTAGAGATTAAACCCAATGGAAGTTTAGCACAACGTGTGGTAGAAATCAGACCTTTGAAACTTCCCAAAGACTAAGTGAACTAGATATATGTGGTCAAAGCACACTACCAACTACAAAAAGATGAATTAAAAAAACATTTTAATTAGAAGATGAAATCAATAAAAATAAGAAATAAAGGAATGGTTAAAAAAGATTTTGCATGATTGAGATAATGTGTATTATGTTCATAGTAGAAACACTACTTCTTAATTCATATTCACCAAAAGATACAAGATATTATAATTATATTACTAAAAATAAACATAATCTAAATAATATCTTATCTATCCATAATAAATGTGCCTCTTGATCTTGATTCTTTAATATTTTAATTAATCATTTTTTCTAAAGGTACCACCCTCATATATAATAAGTGTTATCCAGTTAATAAGTTGAAACTTCTCCCCAGGAAATCAAGGTTAGCTTATCATGACCACCTTAGCTTGGATACCAACTTAATGGTCCTTCAGCTTCATTGAACATTCATACCTCCATTGTAAAATCATTATAATATGAGAACATATAATGGACTTAATTTCCCTAGATATATCTTGATACCGTTATCTGCATATTTCACCACTCTATCTTATGATCACTTAAATATAGTGAATGAAAAATATGATGAATGAACTTATGGTGAAATGAAACCATACACTACATTCCATTATTCTCCCACTTGAATACTTTTTTAGGGAACCTCACCAACTCTATTATACTTAATAAAAATACTCTTTACTCATCCTTGTCATACACTGCTTCTGTATTGATGTTTTGATTGTTTAAGTCCAACTAGGTCATGATGTTTCCTCAAACTTTCTAAATATATCTCCATGGTAAATATGTCCCCTGCATTTTAGCTATTATGTATCTTTCATATCTCTATATATTTTTACTCTATCTTGGTTCTAATGAAATGATAATTTAAGTCAATGTTATTTACTCAAGCATGAAACATTTAATTTTTATCTATGTAGATTGCAGTTTTACTATCATAGAAATGAACCCCTCCTTCCTTACTTCTCCAAAGTTACTTTAGAAAATTCATCAAGCACACCATCTCCTTTTCTAATTATATTTTAACTACATACTATATTTATAATTTACATAGAATAACAATCCACTATAAGTGAAACATCCAAGTAACAACTATTCCACTAATGTATAAAAAATATTATTTTACTCTTTTGGCTGTTTGAATGAAAAGAAAAATCATGATAAACATATCAACTTAATGGGTTTTCTACCCCAAAAAACAATTTTATATATTCTATTGTCTTTAAATGTTGAATAGTTAATTTTTTATCATCATAGTGCACCCTCCCCAAATTTGAAATAAATTGACTTACAACTCTAACTGTAAATGAAATATCTAACTGAGTAAAAATAATTACATGCATTAAACTTTTTATCAGTGATTCATAAATAAATTTATCCATGTTTTTTAATCCATATTCCATTTTGAGTTATTACTCATTGGAAAATTTTAAGTTTCCATTCAAAGGAATCATTATTTAATTACATCTAATCATCCTGCATCTTCTGATGTCCTTCTAAATGTAGTTCATCTAAGATAAAACCTAATTTTCAGCCTTCATATCAGTTTTAATCTACATCCCATATAATTTATAAGAATTCCCTAGATCCCTTTTTTTTATTTTTTTCCAAATTAATATCCAACTCTTGAATATGTTGGACTAATAGAACCACTTGAAGCATATCATTCACATACATCAATTGTATGATAAAATTGTCATCATTACACTTCTTATGGTAACATCAATGATCTATGTTGCACTTTTTGAAGCATTATTATGACATAAATAAATAAAATTTATGATTTAATTGTCTTATATATTATTTTAGTGTTTGTATACTTTTCTTAAACTTTTAAATATACATCATTATCAATATTTTGGGAAACCCACAAGTTGTTTCATGTTAATTTATTCTTCCAAATCACCATGAAAATATACATTTTAGAATTAATATTCTATAATTTTAGATCTTATGATGCTTTCATATATAGCATAGTTCAGATAATTGAATGTTTAACTATCGATGGAAAAAATTATGAGAAATAATATCTTTATATTTATTGAAATATCTTTACCACCAAACATTATTTGAATCTTTTCATTTCATCATCCTTTTCCTTCAACTAATAAACTCATTTATTCTCTAATTCCCATTTACCTTTTGGAAATCAGTCAACTCCAAAGTTTTTTTATTCCAATGAAGTCATATATTCACTCATCATTGGCATGCATCATTTTGAGTCATTTAGTGTCAGTGATTATTCTAGGCATTTAGTTTGTCCTGTATCTATTAAAAGTAGGATTTTTTATTTCTACCCCAAAATAAGGAATTAGTCCTCCTCAATTGAGATGATTTCATTATACCAATAAAATCAACTTTTATTTGTAGTAACAGTAATTATAGTACTCTAACTCATATATCCTAAACGTTCTTTTTCTCTAACTCAAGATTTAGTAGTCCTTAAAGTTTATAGAATATATTTCACTAGTATTACCTTTATATTTTTGATAATTTCATATGATTTATCTATAATTTCCTTACTTAGTGATCTTACCCAATCAACATGGAAATTTGATACTCAATTTATCAAAAAAATTATTCTCCACCAATTTTTATCCATTCATGGAATATTCTCATTGAATAGAACATCATTACTACTTATTAATTATCATTATTAATAATTCCATATATGATATCCAAAGTTCTCATCTCTTTATCAAATTAGAAAAAAAACTTCTGTATTTTTCCTCAAGTATAAATTGATCTTTGCAATGAATATGCACATATATCAAACTTTTGAAGACTTTAAGATAGTGAAATTTTAGTCTCTTACGAAACTATAACTCCTATAAAAGTTCTTAACCAAATATAGATGATATACATATATTGAAAAGATATGCCACTATATTTATTGCCTCTTCCCAAATTCCCTTAAGCATTATTGTGTGAAACATCATGCCCTGATCCTTTTCTATCAAAGTATGATACATTCTTTTAACCAAACCATTCTATTATGGTGTCTTGGGAATTGTATTCCCATGCCTTATCCTATTACTTTTGTTTAATTTTCAAATGTTATAATCAGTATAATCATCAATATTGTCAGTGTAATAGAATTTCAACTTCCAACCAATTTTCCTTTCCACAATGGATTTTCATTAAATTATATCTTTAAAACATTAAAATTATTATTCAAAAAGTAAACTCATACTTTTCTATTAACATAATCAACAAAACATAAAAATTAAATTGAACCTCCATGGGATTAGAGAGAGGAAGGTCCCCAAACACCTGAGTTCACTAACATTAAATTCTAAGATTTAGACTTATAT
Source organism: Viscum album (assembly GCA_963277665.1). NCBI lineage: Eukaryota > Viridiplantae > Streptophyta > Magnoliopsida > Santalales > Viscaceae > Viscum > Viscum album. The sequence goes on along the minus strand of OY728159.1, from coordinate 1,808,816,470 downwards.
ATTTCTAATTTGAACTAAACTCTTATCTTTTACTTAGTACATAAATTTCAAACTTCCATATTTTCATGTGATCAGGATTTCGTATACATTTTATCTTTCTCGATTTTTATATCCTTTCCACTGAGGTCACTAAACCTAAAATTCCACACTTCTATATGATCATATATTGAACTTATGGGCATTGAAATTCTATATGAACTTCTAGTCAAATAAAATTTTCCATATTTAACTCATCTTGAAACCAACCTTAATAATTAGTCAAAATTTAATACCCTATTTGAATTGGTTTTCCCACTCCCTCCTCATCTATTTTTTCAACTAAAATAAGATTCTTCATAATATGAGTTATGTGTTTCACCTCAATTAGTTTATAGAATCCTTCATTATTCATTTGAATATTCACATCACCCTTTATAATAACATAAAGGATTCATTATATTATAGAGTACCATTGCAAAAATTTCCAAATATATAATTTTCTATGCTTCAATGTTCCATCTTTGAGTAAAAAGAATTCCAAAAATAAACAAACCACGATTCAACTAGAATTCTGACATTGAGAAAAGTGTATTGTTTCATTAAATTACACAAATAGAATTTAAACTACCAAAAGTTTACACCCTTATATATTTTTTCTTTAAAATTTTACAATTATTCTTGATGTATCATTTTTTCCAAAAAAACACAACATGTAGGACTAGAACCCGTCGAATTTATTTAGAATTTTTGTTGAGATTTATCTTTTGATGGGTTATTATGATGTCTTCTATAGGGTGAGAATCCTCATACATTACCATGAAGCACATTACCAGATAGTTCCGGGAAATCCCTCTGATGAATTCCATCACTGAGGATTAAATTATAGATATCATCAATCTCTAAATCCATTTCCCCCTGAAATTACTACCTATGGTCACTATCATATCCGAACTCCCTAGAGGTGATTAAAACATAATTAGAATCCACATTTCATCAAAGAAATTTTATTTCAATGATTCTAATTAACCTAAAATCATATTAAATTAATTCACATGATCTACAATTTGTCTTCATTCTAATATCCTTAATATGAAAAAACCTCGCATCATAAACACTTTGTCTAGTGTCATTTTCTCACAAATATATTTTAGTGACTTCACTACTTTCACTATAGTATTTTTTTCCAGAATTTTGAAGGACATGTATCATTCCTAGTATATCCTTACTAACACTGGTACCTTACTATCCATATGTTTCATTTTATATATCTCAATTTTTATAATCTTTTTCATACAATGAGGAATCTAGGTTCTTTTGAGTGATATGATCCTCCATCCACATTCATTAGAATCTAAAATATATTCTATCAAACTTATCAATTTTATTATTATTATAATTTGATTCAATATATTCTAATGATAGTATCTCCCACTGAAATTGAGATATCATCAAACAATAACTCAAAACTCTAATAAAAATTGTTAGGGAAGAATCCTGGGGGTTGTGTGATAAAAAATTTGGGATTCAATCCACTAGAAGTTCACCAAAATACATAGTGGAAAAAGATAACTAGAACATATTATCAACTAAGTATTCCAAAATTTGGATGTTAATTCACCCTAACCACCACAATAAGTTGACATCATAAACAAGATTGAAAAATAGAAATTTAAATCAATGGAAATGAAAAAGGTTTAAGGGAAATAAATGATTTTAAATGACTTGGAAAATGTGACCTATGTGCATGGGAGAAACACTTATAAATAATTTATATTCAATGGAAATTAAAATATATTTCAAATATATTTTAAAAAAATAATCCAAACAAGCTCCTTAATCCCCATAATAAATTTTCATCTTGATTGATATTCCCAAATAATTTATCAATCATCATTTCATTGATGTTCTCACCTACTTATATAATAATCATCATCCATTCAATAACCTAAATCTACCCCCTACAATTAAATTAAACATATCATGATTACCTCTGCATAGATATCAACCATATGAACCATCATATTCACAAAAATTTGAGACCACAGTCATAACTCCATCAAAGGATGAGAACCATCGATGGTTCGAATATACCTAGAGATATCTTATTATAATTTTTGTACACCATGTAAGAACCTGTGTTTTTATAGACATCAGTTTTGAGTAGAAATTTTAATTTTTCTATCAGATACTTATAAAAGGGTAAAATGATCTTTTCCCCCTAGAACATGACCTCATATATTTTTTTGACCACTCCATTGGTCCCAGAATAGGTTGTTTACCCTATGAGAGGATTTTGGGGGAAATCTAAGCAGTTTCAATTTTTGAAGAATAATTAATAATTTATATTTATTATATTAAATATTAAATTATTCATGTAGCTCCATTCAGTTGTATCTTTTAAAAAGGGTGGAAGATAGAGATTCCATCACTTTCATTGAGTCTGAAACAAAGAGTTTAGCCTAGGTGAGTCATAAACTTGAGTTGAGCACTGGGGCCAGCCCAAACCCCTTTTCTTTTCTTTTCTTTTTATTATTTTATTTATTTTCCCTTTATTTTCTCTTATTTCATTCCCCTTCTCACACACTCCACTCATGCGGCACCTTCTAAACTGATCGAATGAGATATTAAAGGGGTATGGGAGAAAATAGGGGGAGGGAAGGATAGGGTGGTACCATCATGAAGCCCTTGATGCGCTGAGTCAGTCTATGGCAACCATGGATGGTGAAGTAAAGAGACACTTTGGCGGTTTCCACGTGAAGGTAGTCTTATTTATGTCTTTTCTGTATATTCCCTTAAAATTGGTCATTTCAAATTTTTATATCCATATATTTCTTACATGTAGCCTTTTGAGGCCCAATCAGTTGTTTTGGGGAGAAAACAAGGTTTTTGGATGATATAAGGGTTTCTGATTCAGGGAATCTAGGTTAAATTCCATGTAGTCAGGGGTGAAATTCTTTGTGTCATTCACATTTAGGGAAGATGATGTTTCAAGGGGTACACGACGTTTATTGGGTATACAGGCCATATACTGGTACACAACTTTATTTCTGAGTACCTTTCCCTGGATACCTATGTAATGGTATGTGGCCATGCAACATATATGGATAGAGCCCTTTTAGGGCAGCATGCCATGTATAAGTTCACAACATGGACAGGTTAATGGCCAGGCTGGTTGAGGGACACAGGCATGTACCCCATGTTAGGTACACACTATGTACCCTCCTTACACACTATGTACCTGGGGTATTTACATGACTAGGCCAGCGAAGGTATATGCCCAGGTGGGGCTATAGGAGTACACGTCGTGTACCTCTGGGGACATGATATGTACTGATCCCTTGTAACCCTTTGTGGGGTTTTTGTGTTTTCTTATCCCGATGTTAGTATTGGACCCGTGAGTAGTCCATTCTGAGTCATTTTCCACATATATTGTGATGGTGAAACCTGGGGAGCAATCTAAGGACTTCTAAAGGGTGTATTGGGGATTTTATCCAAATAGAGAGGTTCTTCCTCTAGTTTTTACCTTCAATTTCTACAAAGAGTGAGACATATCATGAATGATAGGTTGGGTGTTCAAACCAACCTAGTTGAGAACTTTGATCTGAGACGAGCAATGAGTTATCTCCCATGAAATTTTTCTTTCGATGATGTTCCCCATGTGATACTTTACCTTCTGGCCTATGAGACTATGAAACCTATTTATTCCATGGATCCCCTGAGAAATTTCCATGATTATGTGTTGACCTAGGGATTTCCTTTATAGGATCCTTATACCTATGTATTGTTTATAGGATCCCCTTTGTATGATTCCTTCACTTTTGAGTTTCCCCATGAGGATCCTAAGTAAGATTCCTCTCAGTTCTTGGTTTTAGGGACCCAATGGGTGCCCATTACTTGATCAAAAATGAGTTATTATATCGGTTCTGGGTAGAGATGGTGTTTGGGTGTCACCTATAAGCCATGCCGAACAGGTAATCCCATGGGGATGTGAGTGTAGTGTTGGGTTGGGAGTTTGGGAAACCCTCACTCCTTTCTTTATACTTCACATGTTTATTGTTGATGTAGTGATTTTAATAGGGGTTCTTTTAGGTTTTTTAATGTTGAGCCTAACGCAAGGAATCTTTATTTATCTTAGGATGCCCAAGTGTTCTGCCTGAGATTTTTTTTCTTGTTGGGATGCCAAGATGTTCTTAACTGTGACATGACTTCTGATCCATATTATTTATGTTATTTATTGGTATACACAGAGGTACTACCTAGGACTTGGTTGTTGATCATGGATGTATATATTGTGGTATATATTTTTTTGGGATGTCAAGAGGTGTTTCCTGATATCTTTTTTTCGAGCCTTAATTGATGCATACAGTATGCCTTCAGTGATACATGGATTCCTATTTTAGGAATGCCTTATACAGATGCATGGGATGGATTCTATATGATGAGGATTATTATTCTCTCCTTAATATGGGTATGAATACCCAAGACTCATGGTATATTATGCACTCCTGATTGTTGGGGATGATTATGATCTCTTTTTCCTATGATCAGAATGATTACGCTCTCCTAATCAGTTATGAGACTTGAGTTGTGTAGAATGGAATCTCATAGACGAGTTATATCATTACAGATCACCTAAGGGTAAGACCATAAGGGTTCATCTGAGTTCGAAATATCATGACCGCCGACAGACCGAGACCCAGGGCTTAGACATTGGACTAGATTTACAGGCCTGAGGAGCATGGAAACTGAATCAATGATCTTTTAAAGGATATTCAGAAGTACTACCTAGAATCCTTATTTATAGGTGTGGATGATCACGCTCTCCTTGGCCTATTATTGGAATGATTACGCTCTCCAGGATCATTTATGATACATGTTGAGATGTTCTGACATTTTTTTGAGTCTTAATTGAATTCATGGAATGATGCTCCATGTTTTCTGAACAGTGACGTTTTATAGGATTGACCATGGGAATAAAATATACTTATTTACAGGATTGACCATCGACATTCGTTATCCTTGTTTTAGTGATTAGAGGCAAGTACATATGAACCTAGGTGTAGGAAGAGCATCCCCCTATGGGGATGTAGCTTGATCGGTGATATAATTCCAGCATTGGATGAAGTAGGTACATGTCAATGGAATTACAGACCCATAGATCAATATAATGATACAAATATTGAGTGGAATGATTTCCATATCAATGACCTTGTACAAGATGTCCAACCGATCAGGATTACAAACCCAAGGATCGACCGCTGATGTGGTTTATTATCGTGTGATTCACATACTCATGAATATTTATAAATATATTTATAGGTATGGGACTATACATGCATATATATATATATAAAACCATGGTGGAACATTCCCCGTTGACCGGGATTACAGAACCCGTGTTCGACTTTGGTTTCACATTGAGTTTTACTTCCTTTTTTGTTGTGATTCAGCTTGGCTAAACACATTGCTTTTTCATACACTTATAGTATCACATTTATAAGTTGCTTATCGGGGTGGCCTACTGATATTATTTCTCACCTATGCACATGAAACTATGTGTACATGTATACCTTATGTCTTATTTATTTGGTTGGCCATGTGTTTCATGGTGGATAATGATGATACCCAGTGATTTATGATCGAGTAAAGCTACCCAAGTGGTTTTACTGATCTGGATATTGCAGTTCGATAGTGTCTAGAGACCAGGTAAGTGGGATGGATCATAGATAAAAGAAGAGACCTGTACTTTTATTTTTAGTTTCCTTTGTACTTGTATCTATTTTGTTGGACCAATGGGTGAACATTGTTTTATTTTATTGAATACATGTTTGATCTTTTTACAACATTTATTTTTACAACATATTCAATTTCAGTTGTTTTTTGATTCCACACTCTTTTTACTTTCCACTGTGTATGATGCTTATAAATTTCTACTATTTTCTTACTCTAATATTAGGGCATAGTCCCCCAACTATCACACCATAGTCCCTCATTACCAGTCGACAACCTATGGCATATGGGGAGGCACGTTTGAGGCCTTGTAACCCACCGGCTTGGAGCACTAGTTTAGTGGAATTCAAGTCGGGCGTTAAAAAGTTATATAAGAGGATTTCTTTTTCTAGTCTTTACTATTTGGTATATAGTATATAGGAGTATTAGGAATATTTTGTAACCTCTTATGGATATCAGATTGGTGTGTCGAGAAAAATTATTTTGGTTAGAAGTCCTAGTTTCTTGGGGTTTGGGATTGTTATTTTGATCTGTAATGTTACAGTTGAATATGATTTTTCATTGAGTGAAGCACATGTCATGTTTATGTTATGATTGATTGTATATCTCTAGCTCTTAGCCGTTAATAAGAGCCCACAAATAGATTTTTAATCTTGGTCAGCAAAGGAAAGATGCCTCTCATGCATCATATTAGGTATGTAGGATTCACATCATATAGACCTTCCAGTGTGTGATTTTACTAACAAATGAGCCTTTCATGCTTGGTTACACTTATATTCTAATTTTATATAAATTCATGTGGACTATATTGAGAAGTTTTGGTTGATTCTGATGACCGATTCTCCGGGCATGAGAGGTACAATGACTTACTAGGTCGATGTGGCACATGATGCCTTTTTGTTGAACCCCATGTAGGGTTTTGTTTCTCAAGTCTGGTTATATATTTGGATCACTGAGTACGATACTGATAGATACCAAGACATTTCTTTTGAACAAGACCTCTAGTGGGTATTTCCATTTCCAGATTCCCTATGAGTGTCATTTCAATTTCTCTTATGTGTTTGTTGTGAACTCCAGAGAGTAGTTCTTTCTGAGGATGCATGGAGAGTGTCAATCCCTTATTAGCATTTTTTTTCAAATTTGATCCTTGTTGGTCATGATCTTTACCTAAGTTTTAGAGGTGGGATCTTTTGGGATACGTGGTTATACATAGAGGCCCTTAGTTTGACTTAGACCCTTGTTGGTTGAAATTTTTTTGTTCATGGTCAACCTTTGCGAGAGAGGCTAGCCAGTGTTTTCAGATGCCTTTTTAGGCAGTGATCATTGTTTTATTGTAACACCTCAAGCTTCCATGGTACGTTTCCCTTTGAATAATGCCATAACTTTAATTGTATGCAACTTCAAGATTCTAACACACCACATCTAATCAAACTAGCCATTATGAATAGTAATACCCACTTTTTAAAATTTTATAAATTTTATCTTTCAAAATAGACTTCATTTTTGGATTTGGAATATCGGAATTAGATTAGGGTGAATTTTTGGTATTTTTCTAAAAACATTCAATTTTTGATGAATAGTGAAAAACACTGCATTATTGGTTAAAACCAAATTTTTATTTAAATAATTATTTATTTTATTTAAATATATTTTAGGTAAAAATATATACATAATACCTATTTATGTTATATGTAATTAATTGGAGTCATTTTATAATATGTTTAGATATATAAAATTTTTATTGAACTTTTTACCGTCTTTTACCCACCTCCAAGGAGCATTTGCAAATTTTCATAAAACAAAATTTCACCACTTCTGTGAGTTGAATTTCAAAAATCTGAGAGAAAAATTTCATATCAGTAAGTAAAATGTGGTTCAATAAGATGAAAATAATTTTTGTTGAATAGTAACTTTTGACTTTTATTTACCACGATTAAAAGTAAATAGGGTAATTAAAGGTAAAAATAATATCATAATTACCCTAAAACATGTCATAATTCTATTGGATAAATGTAATATGACCAAAAACAACCTTAGGAATAAAATATGACCCCTTTGTTGCACTTGTATTAGATTAGGACATTTATTATTATTTTATTTAAAGAAGAGTTCAAAGAGTTAAATTCATAGTTTAATAACTAAACTATTGTTAATATAGGGATACACACAATATAAATTTGAATATAAAAATTAATTAGAAATATAAAAATATTTCCTACATAATGGTATTTTATTTATAATTTTTAGACATTAAATAATTTAATTTATTTATGACACAATGATGATGCAATAATTGCCTTATTAATGAAATATTAAAAAAATTGATATTATAAATATCCAAATATATGTAATTTGTAACTTTTGATGAATTGAAATAATTTTTTAGGTTAATATGACATTTTGGGCTTGATTAAATAATTTTTCTTTTCAATGTAATCACACTGTTATGATTTAAAAAAAAATAAATACTAAATAGTGTCTAAATTGACATAATTGAGTTTTAAAAAAAATACTATATTATTAATTTATATAATATTTATAAAAACCTAATGTTTGAGAAAAGGACTTATATAAAGTGATATATATTAATAATGAACCATTTTGGGTTCTATTGGATTTTTATATTATGTTTATTAACCATATAATATAAAAATACAATGAGACATGGTGACTGACAAACTATTTAACTAAGAGTTAAATCTATGAGATAAGGTTAATATAGTAACCTAAAACTATCTAAAACCTATTGGTTGAGATATTTTCAACCCATACCCACCTTATCCTCTAAATAAATAATTTTTTATCCATTATAAACTGAAAATAATTTTATTATAAAATAATATTTCAAGCTTTTCTTAAAGTGACCCTCACCTCTCTTATAAAACGGTACTTCTCCTTCTCCAAATTTCACAACTCCAAAGCCTTTTGGATCGGCCAAACTCTACCAAATATCCTCCCAACATTCCTATATTCATTCTAGAGGCATTCCTTTGGTAATAAAGACAACTTACAGATCCCTTTTGATCAAATAAAAAAAAGAACTCGAAGAATAGGTAAATATTTCATAACCTCTTTCAAGTTCTCTTCTTCTTCCACTTCCTCTTTATTTGTTGTTTACATTATAAAATAATAACTCCAATATATTCTATATACTATTATGTTATTATAAAAATGGTACAACCATATTCATTATTCTATCCATCATAAGAATGACAATGTCACCATACATGTGTACGTACGGATTACCGTCTCCATGTCGTGGTGTAGTTTATTATTCAAACACTTCATTATTTGGATGGGTATAATAAGGATGTATAATTGATGTAAATAATAAATATAACATGCTAATTATTCTTTATATATTATATAACATTCAATTATATAAGATTTCACCTTTAATTAAATGATATTGTCACTCGTGTGTACACACATATTACCGTCTCTATGAACACGATGAGATTCATTCCCCATCATAATAATTCAAGAATAATTTTCATTTGATGATTAAAAATAATGTTTAAGAACTTAATATCATTCTGTATATGAATCAAATACATCCTATCCCTAACAAACACGGTTTATGTAACAAAACATATAAAGAAAAATAAACCAGTTAATACCCAAAACGACGATAATACTAAAATATTATTAACAAAGTAATATTAGAAGATCATATATGATATCATATTTAATTATATGGTTCTTGAATAATTTAATAAAAATTATTTAACTATTATACATGAGGTTAACATACCCTTGACCAAGGAAAAGTACAATTTAAGGGTTAATTTCACAATCTCTTTATTATCCGAGGTTGTTTTTTCGTAACTATCTACCAGGACCTCTTTATCATCCACATCCATGTTTTCTTAAAAATGTATTTCAAAACATTTTTATCATTTACTATACTATGGGTTAAATTCATTTATACTCTTATTTGTCCATATATGTTTTGAAAGGAATCTTTCCATCGTTTTCTAAATATGGTACTTTTTGACATTTTCAACAAAATTAAGGTAAAAGTGTTTTTTTAACTTATACGGCGGGTGAAGCTATTTTCCGCCATTATAACATCATCGAGTCTTCCCTTACAAGATTATAAGAATATTTTAAAAATAAATGTTTTCTTTTATAATTAAATTAATTCTAAATGATTTCAAAATAGAAATATATATTTCTCTCAAAAAGTTTTGATTTCATCTATGTCAACATCCTTTGATTTGTTTTATGCTTGTTTGAAGTTGATTTATTATGATACAATACATTCATTTTGTGTTGAAGGTTTTGTGATATGTTTGAATTGGATGGGTTATATTTACACCATTCATGGTTTATGTATAAATTATTGACATTTCATATTCTAGTTTTAATACGAATGTTTATGTTATGTTTAAACCTTTTCATATGAGGAATGCATTGGACTTAGTAAGTGATAGGTGGAGACCACTATAAATCCTCAATGCATTGGTAGGTATCATGAGACAAACTATTGTCTTGGCACAAGGCCTTGACAAAATCATATTTGTAGTCTTCTCATAAGGCATTGATTATGTGGTTATAAAGTCTGGCATTTTGCATTCCATCATTATGAATGTGGCTATTGATATATTCTATGATTATTAAACTAGTAGAATATACATGTTAATAAGTAAATTGAATTATTTTAATTTATATTTTCTATATTATGATGAAGTTTAAGTTTAAAGTACTTTTTTATTCTTATACATTTCCTTAAATGTTTATGCTTATTTATAATTTTTTTTGCTATATTGTCATCTTATTGAGAATCTGAGCTCACCCCTTTCAATGTTTTATTTTTTCCAGGATGTGAATAAGTATTTTATGGTTGACCTATAGGGATAGGATAAGGATATATGTTTTTTTAAAAGGGGACAAAATGTTGATGATGTTTTTATTTCATGATGTAATATAAAACTTATAAATGTATCTAGTACATCCAAGGCTACTAAACTGATCGGTCTTTCGGGACATGATTCTTTGTATCAAGCCAATGTTATGTAATAATGTATTAAATCATGGTTATTGGGGTTGGGGCATTAATGTTGGTATCAGAGTAAGTTTGGTACAAACCTTGGAAGCTATATTTAGAAAAACTCTGATTATAGAACATTACCCTAATATAGACTTTTTGGATTAGTATAAAATAACTTCCTAGAATTTTGGTATTGTAGAGATTTTGTGAGTTTTCCAAGAAATACATCCATGTTTGGATATGAGCAGGTAGATACGGCTATGGCATAGATGTACCTAGGGGTAAAACATGAAAAAACCACTTTGAGCTAGACTCGAACAGGAACTGGTGCACGACAACGGGCTTTGTTTCACTCTTAGTTACGAAACACCCCGGGGGGATATACTTAGGATAAATCTCATTTTCTTTACAAACAATTATGAAGGGTTTATGAGTATATAATTACTCAAAGAAATCATTTTTAGGATTATGGATTATATCCATAAACTATTCAATTTATGTTATGTGTTTTACAAGTTTGGAATTATGTATTTTAATTCATAAACTAATATATTGTATGAAATTGTTTATAAATGGAACCTAGTGGAAGGAATGGAAATCATATAAATGCACGTAATTCATGTACGTATTCCCTCATACTCAAGATAATTATAGTGGAGCTAGTGAAGCAACTGGTGCTGATCATCTTATCACCATACTAGGAAAACTGTAACATCCCAAGATTTTATAAAAAATATTGTTTTAATGTCTTGTGTTGTACGCTACACCAAAAGGAGCTTGCACAATACGAATCCTTGACTTGCCTTGCATTACACGCAATCGCGACCTTCCTCGATAGCGTGTGTAATACGAAATACCGAGTTTCACTAAACAATGATATCATATTAAAATATTATTAAAACTAGCCGTTATGAAAAGTAATAACCACTTTTTAAAATTCTGTAAATCTTATATTTCAAAATGAACTTCATTTTTGGATTCGGAGTATCGAATTTAGCCTAAGGTGAAATTTTGGTACATTTCGGATAACTTTCATATTCTGATGAATAGTGAAAATTACTAAATTATAATTAAAAAACAACTTTTTTAATCGAAATAATTAATAGTGATAAATTATTAATTGGAGTAGTTTTAAAGTATATTTAGAATATATTTTTACAATTTAATACAATGTTGTTCATTGGATGTAATTGCACATTTAAACCAGACATAAACAAGTGTCAATCTTTTGATAGATATTGTTTCTTAAAAACACGCTATTTGTTTTAACAACGGGATTTAATTATAAAATTAATTAATGCAACTTCTATGTTATGAATTTGGTAAAATATACTTCATTTTTGAATTCGGAATATGAAATATAGCTTAGGATGAAATTTTGGCATTTTTCTGAAAACCTTCATTTTTTGATGAATAGTGAAACTACTAAGTGGTAGTTAAAAAACTGAATTTTTCATAAAACTTAATTTTACCGCTTCTGTGAATGGAATTTCAAAAATCCGAGAGACACGGTTGATGTCAGTAAGTAAAATGTGGTTCAATGAGATGAAAATAATTTTTGGTGAATAGTAACTTTTTACTTTTATTTACCACGGTTAAAAGTAAATAGGGTAATTAAGGGTAAAAATGATATTAATATTACCCTAACACATGTCCTAATCCTATTGGACAAGTGTATCTCGACCAAAAACAACCTTAAGTGTAAAATATTATCATTTAGGCCCACTTGGATTAGATTAGGACATTTATTATTATTTAATTCAAAGAAGAGTTAAAAGAGTTAAAATCAATGTTTATTTACTAAAACATTTTTTATATAGGGTTATACATAAGATAAATTCGATTGTAAATATTAATTAGAAAGATAAAGAGATTTCCTACATAATGATATTTTATTTGTAATTTTTAGACATCAAATAATTTAATTTATTTATGACACAAAGATGATGCAGTAATTATCTTATTAATGAAATATTGACATAATTGATATTATAAATACCAAAATAAATGTAATTTTAGACTTTTTATAAATTACACTAATTTTCTAGGTTACTATGATATATTAGTGTTGATTTAATCAACTTGGTTAGAACATATGATTCTGTTATGACTTTCACAAAAATCATATATCAAATAGTGTCAAAATTGACACAAAATAGTTTTTAAATCAAATATTATATTACTAATTGTTATTTTATTCCTAAAAATCTAAGGTTCGGCCAAATTACTTAGATAAGGATATATATATTAATAATTAACAATTTGGGGTTCGTTTGGCATGTTATAGTAAGTTTATTAACCATATAGTGAAAGAAAACAAAAAGACACGGTAAAAGTTAAATTATTTAACTTAGAGTTAAATCTAATTGATAAGGCTAAAATAATAACCTAAACTTGTCTAAATCCTATTGGTTGATAGGATTTCGATCCATCCCCACTTTAGCTTCGAAATAAGACCCTTTGGAACCATTATAAACCGATTTTGACTTTAATAGAAAATAATATTTTGAGATATTCCTAAGGTGCCCCTCTCCTCCCTTATAAAAGGACACCTCCTCCCTCTCCTCCTCACACCAATTTGAGCACTCAAGATCGGCCAACCCCTGCCAAAATCTCTTCTCCACTTCCCTAGAAACATCCTAGAGGTTCTGGTCTTCCTCAAAGACCAATTTTAGTGCCCTAAGAGAAGGTCTCAAAGAGGCACTTCAAAGAAGAGGTAATTACCGTTACCAATTCTTTCATCTTTATTTCTTCTTCCACTTCTTCTTCTTAGGTTGTTTCATTATGAAGTAATAACATCAGTATCACTCATATACTGATATGTTATTATAAGTATGAAACAACCCTATTTCACCATCTATCCATCCTACGGAAAAAGAAATCACCGCGCGTGCGTACGTACGGAATACCGTCTCCACGCCGTGGTGTAATCTATTTTCCACCACCACCTTACATGGATGGGTATAATGGTGTAAAGAATAACTATACAAAGTTATTACAACATCATATTGATTCTGATATATTTTATAATCCACTCCAATTCAATTCAATATTTATAGAAATGTTATCATCGCTCGTGCGTACGTACGGACTACCGTCTCCACGACGTGATGAGATTCATTCTCCATGTTAACCATTTAAGAATGATTATAAAGTATATATAAGAAATAATAATGAAATATATGACATTATAAAGCTACTGGATTTATGTATATACATATGTATGTCATCTACTTACTTCCATTTCAAGACAATAAGGAAAGGAAAACAGCGTTCATGCGTACGTACGGACTACCGTCTCCATGAACGGTGTTTTTCATTTTATTTATCTACCTATTATATATATATATATATACTGAATATATATGATATATAAATCATATTTTATATTCTGGAAGTAAGTAAATCATGATATAAGTATTAATAATGTCAAGAACAACAAGTCAAAACACCTACGATAAATGGAACGATTTTACCCAAAACGCTTCTTTAACATGGAATTTACAAAAGAACGGGTAATATAAAGTTATAAGTGAACTCATAACAGTGAATATGATTCTGTAATAAGTCAATGACATTATTTAAATCATTATACAGGAGGTTCAGACACATACAAAGCAAATCGGACCTAAGGTAAGGGGAAATATCACAATCTCATTTTTATCCGAGATTGTTTATTCGTAAGTATTTACTGGGGTGTATTTTATCATCCACATCCATGTTCCCTCAATATGTAATATTGTTTCCATCCACTTTCAGTAGTTTAAATCCAATTTTTCCCTTCGGTGAGTTTTTAGTAAAGAATATGAAAGGAATCTTTTGTCGTTTTTCGGTACGAGGTACTTTTTTGACTTTTCCGACAAAAGTACGAAGAATGTTTTTTTACCTTATACGGCATGAATGGATTTTTAAAACATTATTTCCAAGAAGATTCCTTTACAAGTTTTCATGTTTATTTTTAATGAACTTCTTTTATTTTAATGTTGTATGACATGTTATGAAAGGAAAAAAATGTTTTTGAAGAAGAAAGGATATTTTCCTCAAGAATTCATTTCAAGTGTTTTATCAAAATTATTTTCCATCTAAGATAATAAAGGGTTCTGTTTCTATCCATATTTTTACATTGATTTGACTATGTTGTGATGGAATTATGTTTATGAATTCCTTTATCTTATATGAATGGTTTTATGATGTCATGTTGTTTAAGAATCCCATTTTTATTACATGGGTTATGAAATGATGTATGATTTATGATTTTGTGGCACACATAAGAATGGTATCATTATGAGATGGGTGGGACCTATATCTCCCTCCAATGCATTGGGTAAAGATTTTATATCTCATGAGATAGACATGGCTGGAACGGTAGGTTATACCGGTTCAGTGAAATAGGACTGGAACGAGGGTTACTCGATTCAGAAAGGGACCTTGTCCACTAAGATAGTCTTGGAAATGAGTCTTGACTAACAAGAAATGATTTTCTATGATTATGTGTGTATGCCACAAAGTTTCATGTTTTAAGTTATGATTATTGGGATTTCATTTCACTACTATGATTTATCCCATGTTATGAAATTATGCTCTCTTTTGCAGGTTAAGATTTCCAAAAGTTATGTTCTTATGAATATGATGTGATTGATTTTCTTTTGTTTACCCTTACTGAGCATTTGAGCTCACCCTTTTATGTTTTCTTTTCCCCAGGATATAAAGAAAGGTTTTAGGTATAAAAAAAAGGGGAAGATCTTTATGGGAGATATTGAAGATCTTTCACCACGATTAGAAGATTACGTTCCGAGTTTCCAAAGACACTAAACTATTACGATCCTTGTGTGTGTGTTTTTTGTTATGTACTAAGTATTCCGCAAAATTAATGTAATGTCCATGTACGTGAAGATACGGGTCTCTACAGTTGGTATCAGAGGAAAGGTTTAGTCAACCTTTGGAAACTAGGATGCGAAAACGTTAGTGAGATCCCTAGAGATATTTCTAAGGTATGTCTAGGGATGTCCCTAAGGTTAAGTATACGTATAGGTTATAGTACTAGAATTACGCTAACGATCATAGAATTAAACCTAAGATGTTAGATATTGAAGGTACTCCCCCTTTATTATGTTGTTTTCCCTAGCATGATTTTTCCCTCTCACACTATTCTTTTTGGGTTTTAGACGATGGCTGGAACCCGAAGGAACCGTGTTGATCAATGCAATGGACAATGCAATGATTGACCTCCTGAACAAACAAATGTTATGGGAGATGGAGTGCAAAATCTTATTGCTATATTTACACAAGCTATGAATCATTCTGGACTTCCAAATGAGCAGAGAAGGGAACAATATTCTATTGAGTCCTTCATGAGGCAATGTCCACCTTCTTTCAGTGGGTCTTCTGATCCACTTGTTGCTGAACAATGGATCAGTACCACTGAAAAGATATTTTCAGTTCTTCAATGTTCTGAACATGATAAAGTCATCTTAGCAGTATATCGTTTGGAAGGTGAAGCTGATCAATGGTGGAATCTTATCAAGAATACAAGGCAAAGAGATGAAATTGAGTCCATGGAATGGGACGAGTTCAAGAACTTATTTTTCAATAAGTAATTCCCTCGTATTCTTCGAACAAAGATGGAGAAGGAGTTTCTTGAACTAAAGCAAAAGGATGATGAATCTGTTGGTATATACGAAGCGAATTTTACAAGACTTGTGAGGTATGCATCTGGCATTATCATCCAACCTGAAAGTAAAGTTGATCGATTTTTCAGTGGCTTAAAACCAAGTCTTCGAAGGGCATTAGCTATATGAGACTTCAGTAGCTATGAAGAAATTGTGCGTTGTGCTATGAAGGTAGAAATGGAAGTTGGTGTTACATATCCATCTCATGGTTTTGAAAAGAAACGAAAGATGGAGTTCAAGGAGAAATCTCAGAATAATGGTGAAAAGAAGATGAATGTTTCCTTATGCACAAAGTGTGGAAAGAAGCATGGTGGAGATTGTCTTAAAGGGACTAGAAAATGTTTTAAGTGTGGAAAAGAAGGTCATCGAGCAGCTGAGTGTCGAAGTAATGGAAAAACGGATTCTAATGAAGTGAATAAAGCAAACACTGCAGAGAACGCACAACCAACACTTCAATGCTTCAAGTGCAAGGAAATGGGGCATTATGCTAATAAATGCCCTAATCCAAGGGTTAGTGATGATCAACATGAGCAACCACTGAAGGCAAAGGAAAAAGGGAAGTCACATGCGATCACTATTGGCAATGTTTAATATGACAATGATGTGGTGGATTAAGTGTTTATGTAATGGGATTTTGAAATAATGTTGTATCATTGAGTATTACAATATTTATTGATGTGGTATTCAAAGTGATTGATATATTTTGTAAATAAGATGATATGCGCATAATGAAGGGAAAATGAGAAAATGAAATGTTTAATAGTATTCATGAGCTCCTGATTGATATAAGGACTAAGAGATATCATGGTTTGAGTATATAGAATTTTGAGGATTTTGGTATGTGGAAAGTGTTAACTTTTAACTGCATTCAAGTTTTCACTAAGGTTCAATGGGTATTCAAGAGAATACATGGTTAAGGACTTTGAATGTTTGGAATGTGACCAACAAAACATATCTTATGATATATGGGGTTCAACGATGGTATTAAATCTCTGGTAATCGTTTTCACTATGTTATGAAAGTGGACTGCAGTATTATGGATAAGCCTAAAGACTAGAATGGATTATGTTGGACATAAAATAGTATTGTTTAAGGATAGAAGTTATTTTTTCGATATTATTGATGGGATGTTATAGTAATGTAGTTTTAGAAAAAGGACAACCTGCAGGATGGGCGACAGCCCATCGCTTCGGACAAGGCTGTGGGAATCGAACCCACAACCGAAGTGCGACGGGCCTTTATCGCCTACCACTGGCCTACAAGAAGACCCTGTTTAGTAGAAACTAGTTTTATTATATTAAGCAGTATGATATATGAAGTATAAGTCCATTTTAGGAACCATATATGATTAATCTCACTATAGATCGACTTATGCATATAATTTTTACTAACCTTTTGTTTGAGACAGATGGAATGACCCGTCATTCTATCACATGATCTGCTAACACTTCACGAATAACAAATTCAACTTCATTTATTTAAGAGATGAAGTGGAAATTGTTCAAGGCACGAACAATAGTGAGATTGTACCAAAATAAAGTAAGTATTTATTCTAATTCAAATTTTCAACTTTAGGGAAATGATCTTGAAAAAACAAAAATGTTGTCCTAGTGATCTTATACCTGATGAATTAGATGGTACCTTATATCATCACAAATCTATGGATTTGTGATGATTGGCTTTTCCATAGCCATGTTCTCTACCACTCTCCATCAGAACATGATGGTTAGATTTCTCTTCCATATCCATATTTTCACCTATGTGGAAACCCAATGATAAGTTTATTTGGGTAACCGTTACGTTTCATACTTTTGTTTTTAAAGATTGGTTTTGATATTCCTTTTTACGATGTGGGTTTCTATTAAAGAAACTTTCGAATAGTAAACCATTTATAACCCCGACGAATTTCGAGGGCGAAATTCATTTTAAGGGGGGTAGAATGTAACATCCCATGATTTTATAAAAAATATTCTTTTAATGTCTTGTGTTGTACGCTACACCAAAAGGAGCTTGCACAACACGCATCCTTGACTTGCCTTGCATTACACGCAATCGCGACCTTCCTCGATAGCGTGTGTAATACGCAATACCGAGTTTCACTAAACAACGATATGCTATTAAAATATTATTAAAACTAGCCGTTATGAATAGTAATAACCACTTTTTAAAATTCTGTAAATCTTATATTTCAAAATGAACTTCATTTTTGGATTCGGAGTATCGAATTTATCCTAAGGTGAAATTTTGGTACATTTCGGATAACTTTCATATTCCGATGAATAGTTAAAATTACTAAATTATAATTAAAAAACAACTTTTTTAATCGAAATAATTAATAGTGATAAATTATTAATTGGAGTAGTTTTAAAGTATATTTAGAATATATTTTTACAATTTAATACAATGTTGGTCATTGGATGTAATTGCACATTTAAACCAGACATAAACAAGTGTCAATCTTTTGATAGATATTGTTTCTTAAAAACACGCTATTTGTTTTAACAGCGGGATTTAATTATAAAATTAATTAATGCAACTTCTATGTTATGAATTTGGTAAAATATACTTCATTTTTGAATTTGGAATATGAAATATAGCTTAGGATGAAATTTTGGCATTTTTCTGAAAACCTTCATTTTTTGATGAATAGTGAAACTACTAAGTGGTAGTTAAAAAACTGAATTTTTCATAAAACTTAATTTTACCGCTTCTGTGAATGGAATTTCAAAAATCCGAGAGACACGGTTGATGTCAGTAAGTAAAATGTGGTTCAATGAGATGAAAATAATTTTTGGTGAATAGTAACTTTTTACTTCTATTTACCACGGTTAAAAGTAAATAGGGTAATTAAGGGTAAAAATGATATTAATATTACCCTAACACATGTACTAATCCTATTGGACAAGTGTATCTCGACCAAAAACAACCTTAAGTGTAAAATATTATCATTTAGGCCCACTTGGATTAGATTAGGACATTTATTATTATTTAATTCAAAGAAGAGTTAAAAGAGTTAAAATCAAAGTTTATTTACTAAAACATTTTTTATATAGGGTTATACATAAGATAAATTCGATTGTAAATATTCATTAGAAAGATAAAGAGATTTCATACATAATGATATTTTATTTGTAATTTTTAGACATCAAATAATTTAAGTTATTTATGACACAAAGATGATGTAGTAATTATCTTATTAATGAAATATTGACATAATTGATATTATAAATACCAAAATAAATGTAATTTTAGACTTTTTATAAATTACACTAATTTTCTAGGTCACTATGATATATTAGTGTTGATTTAATCAACTTGGTTCGAACATATGATTCTGTTATGACTTTCACAAAAATCATATATCAAATAGTTTCAAAATTGACACAAAATAGTTTTTAAATCAAATATTATATTACTAATTGTTATTTTATTCCTAAAAATCTAAGGTTCGGAAAAATGACTTAGATAAGGATATATATATTAATAATAAACAATTTTGGGTTCGTTTGGCATGTTATAGTAAGTTTATTAACCATATAGTGAAAGAAAACAAAAAGACACGGTAAAAGTTAAATTATTTAACTTAGAGTTAAATCTAATTGATAAGGCTAAAATAATAACCTAAACTTGTCTAAATCCTATTGGTTGATATGATTTCGATCCATCCCCACTTTAGCTTCGAAATAAGACCCTTTGGAACCATTATAAACCGATTTTGACTTTAATATAAAATAATATTTTGAGATATTCCTAAGGTGCCCCTCTCCTCCCTTATAAAAGGACACCTCCTCCCTCTCCTCCTCACACCAATTTGAGCACTCAAGCTCGGCAAAACCCTGCCAAAATATCTTCTCCACTTCCCTAGAAACATCCTAGAGGTTCTGGTCTTCCTCAAAGACCAATTTTAGTTCCCTAAGAGAAGGTCTCAAAGAGGCACTTCAAAGAAGAGGTAATTACTGTTACCAATTCTTTCATCTTTATTTCTTCTTCCACTTCTTCTTCTTAGGTTGTTTCATTATGAAGTAATAACATCAGTATCACTCATATACTGATATGTTATTATAAGTATGAAACAACCCTATTTCACCATCTATCCATCCTACGGAAAAAGAAATCACCGCGCGTGCGTACGTACGGAATACCGTCTCCACGCCGTGGTGTAATCTATTTTCCACCACCACCTTACATGGATGGGTATAATGGTGTAAAGAATAACTATACAAAGTTATTACAACATCATATTGATTCTGACATATTGTATAATCCACTCCAATTCAATTCAATATTTATAGAAATGATATCATCGCTCGTGCGTACGTACGGACTACCATCTCCACGACGCGATGAGATTCATTCTCCATGTTAACCATTTAAGAATGATTATAAAGTGTATATAAGAAATAATAATGAAATATATGACATTATAATGCTACTGGATTTATGTATATACATATGTATGTCATCTACTTACTTCCATTTCAAGACAATAAGGAAAGGAAAACAGCGTTCATGCGTATGTACGGACTACCGTCTCCATGAACAGTGTTTTTCATTTTATTTATCTACCTATTATATATATATATATACTGAATATATATGATATATAAATCATATTTTATATTCTGGAAGCAAGTAAATCATGATATAAGTATTAATAATGTCAAGAACAACAAGTCAAAACACCTACGATAAATGAAACGATTTTACCCAAAACGCTTCTTTAACATGGAATTTACAAAAGAACGGGTAATATAAAGTCATAAGTGAACTCATAACAGTGAATATGATTCTGTAATAAGTCAATGATATTATTTAAATCATTATACAGGAGGTTCGGACACATACGAAGCAAATCGGACCTAAGTTAAGGGGAAATATCACAATCTCATTTTTATCCGAGATTGTTTATTCGTAAGTATTTACTGGGGTGTATTTTATCATCCACATCCATGTTACCTCAATATGTAATATTGTTTCCATCCACTTGAAATAGTTTAAATCCAATTTTACCCTTCGGTGAGTTTTTAGTAAAGAATATGAAAGGAATCTTTTGTCGTTTTTCCGTATGAGGTACTTTTTGACTTTTCCGACAAAAGTACGAAGAATGTTTTTTTACCTTATACGACATGAATGGATTTTTAAAACATTATTTCCAAGAAGCTTCCTTTATAAGTATTCATGTTTATTTTTAATCAACTTCTTTTATTTTAATGTTGTATGACATGTTATGAAAGGAAAAAAATGTTTTTGAAGAAGAAAGGATATTTTCCTCAAGAATTCATTTCAAGTGTTTTATCAAAATTATTTTCCATCTAAGATAATAAAGGGTTCTGTTTCTATCCATATTTTTTACATTGATTTGACTATGTTGTGATGGAATTATGTTTATGAATTCCTTTATCTTATATGAATGGTTTTATGATGTCATGTTGTTTAAGAATCCCATTTTTATTACATGGGTTATGAAATGATGTATGATTTATGATTTTGTGGCACACATAAGAATGGTATCATTATGAGATGGGTGGGACCTATATCTCCCTCCAATGCATTGGGTAAAGATTTTATATCTCATGAGATAGACATGGCTGGAATGGTAGGTTATACCAGTTCAGTGAAACAGGACTGGAACGAGGGTTACTCGATTCAGAAAGGGACCTTGTCCACTAAGATAGTCTTGGCAATGAGTCTTGACTAACAAGAAATGATTTTCTATGATTATGTGTGTATGCCACAAAGTTTCATGTTTTAAGTTATGATTATTGGGATTTCATTTCACTACTATGATTTATCCCATGTTATGAAATTATGCTCTCTTTTGCAGGTTAAGATTTCCAAAAGATATGTTCTTATGAATATGATGTGATTGATTTTCTTTTGTTTACCCTTACTGAGCATTTGAGCTCACCCTTTTATGTTTTCTTTTCCCCAGGATATAAAGAAAGGTTTTAGGTATAAAAAAAAGGGGAAGATCTTTATGGGAGATATTGAAGATCTTTCACCACGATTAGAAGATTACGTTCCGAGTTTCCAAAGACACTAAACTATTACGATCCTTGTGTGTGTGTTTTTTGTTATGTACTAAGTATTCCGCAAAAGTAATGTAATGTCCATGTACGTGAAGATACGGGTCTCTACAAAAACTCACTGAGCTTATGAATAATAACCTTACCCGTATGAAGCACCCTGATCCAAAACATGGAGGATCAATGTTAGACCGATTCATGAGGCAATAACCACCAACATTCAAGGGGTGTACAAATCCATTAGTATCTAAGTAATGGATGAAATACTTAGAGAAAATATTTCATGCTTTGGGGAGTAGTGAAAGGGAAAAAGTTGTCATGAATGTTTATCATCTCACAGGATATGCAGATCAATGGTGGTCATTAATCGAAAACCCAAAGATAGATGAAGAAGTATTGAACATGGAATGGAGGAAGTTTAAAGATATTTTCTGGGAAAAATACTTTCCTTGTGACCATCGAGTGGATATGGAAAGATAATTTCGGAGTTTCAGGAAAAAGGAGGATGAGAATGTCAAAACGTATGAGGCTAACTTTACAAGGTTTTCAAGGTATGTAACAGATTATATACATAACCCATGGAGTAAGATTGATAGATTATTTTATGGGTTAAAACCATTTATCTATAGAGAATTAGTCTCACAATCCTTCTCATCATACGAAGATATTATCTCACATGCTATTAAGATAGAAAATTAATTCTCTAAGTCTTATGACTTCAAAGAAAAGCAAGACAAAAAGGGATCTCTTGAACAGTCTAGAAATAGAAATAAGGGGAAGAAGGGAAAAGTTGAATATCCATCCTACGGTAAATATGGGAAGAAACACCCTGGTACTTGCCTAAAGAGAATGGGATTCTGTTACAAGTGTGGTGAAAAAGGCCACCAAGCTCGTGATTGAAAGGGGAAGAAAGAGGCTATCAATGATGAATTCTACAATTGTAGAGAAAAGGGGCGTTATGCAAATGAATGTCCTAAGCACCAATAAAACTTAGCTTAGAAAAGTACAAGGGAGAAAGGCCAAGATTATTCCATCACTACTTCTGAGGTTGAAGCTCCGAAAGACGTGGTGGTAGGTAATTTAATGGGTTCCTAAAGTTTAACCAATGATTTATTTGATTTTAGATCATCTCATTGTTTCATATCTTCCCAGTTTTCTAAGAAAATTAGATATTTTCAATTTTACTTAACAAAGGAGTTCTTAGTCAAAACACCTAAGGGAAGTAACATTGCAACCAAGTTTTGTGAATCAGTTCCCATTAGGGAATATAAATGTTCTTTATCTGCTGATCTCATTATCATACCCATGATTAAATTTGATATAATCCTTAGTATGGACTGTATTTCAGACCATAATGTGAAAATTTATTGTAAGAAGAGGGAGGTTACAATTTTTTATGATGATAATGAGTACCTAATATTTAGAGAAGAAACGTCACCACATGATTCTTATCTTGATCCACCCCCAGCAGCTCTACTAAATTCAATTATTGGGGAAGAAGAGAATAAAATAACTGTGGGTGGGGAAAGGAATGTTTGAATATAGGATGTACCTATTGTGAAAAAATATGTTGATGCGTTTCTAGAGGATTTACCGAGACATCCTCCAGAACGAGAAATTGAGTTTTCTATTGATTTAATTCTTGGTTCAAGGCCCACATCAAATAACCCTTATAGAACAACCAATGTGAAATTTGTGGAACTAAAGCTATAACTAGAGGAATTGAGTAATAATGGATTTATTCACCCTAGTGTTTCTCCATGGGGATCCCCTATTCTTTTTGTTAAAAAGAAAGACAGATCTATGAGGTTGTGCATTGACTACAGGGAGATCAATGCTATAACAATGAAGAACAAGTATCCCCTACCTCGCATTGATGTTTTATTCAACCAAATTCATGGAGCTCAATATTTTTCAAAGATTGACCTTCAATATGGATATCATTAATTGTGTGTGGACAAGGAAGACATTCAGAAAACATCATTTCAATCCAGGTACGGGCATTACGAGTTTACAGTAATGCCTATTGGATTGACTAATTCACCCTTTATCTTCATCGATCTAATGAATAGAGTTTTCAAGGAATATCTTGATGAATTTGTATTGGTATTTATTGATGATATTTGGGTATAATAAAAAATCTACTAATATCATGAAAATCACTTGTGCATTATCCTAAGGACTCTTAGAAGAAATAAATTATATGGAAAATTTAGCAAGTGTGAATTCTAGCTTCAAAGATTTCTTTTCTTGGCCATATTGCTTCTAAGGATAGAATCTCTGTTGATACTTCAAATACCAATGAAATCCAATAATGGCCAGCACTGACAAGTATAATTGAGGTACATAGTTTAATCCTTTTTTTAGGTTATTATCGACGTTTCGTCTAGAATGTTTCCTGGTTGGCTAACCCATTATCCACGATCACTCGTAAAGGGGTTAAATTTGTTTGGAAACAAGTGTGTAAAGAATGTTTTGAAGAACTGAAGATAATATTAGTCAATGCTCTTATCTTGAATCTACCATCAGGGAATGATGGGTTTGTTAATTATAGTGATTATTCAAAGAAAGGACTTGGTTGTGTCTTTATGCAGAATGATAGAGTTATTGCCTATGCATCACGACAGCTAAAAATTCATGAACAAAACTACCCCACTCATGATCTTGAGTTAGAATCTGTAATCTTTTCTCTGAAAATATGGAGACAATATCCCTATGGTTAAAATTTTGAGATTTATACAGATCACAAGAGTTTGAAGTATATTTTCTCACAAAAAGAACTCAACATGAGGAAAAGGAAATGGCTTGAACTACTCCTAGATTATGATTTCACTATACACTAACACCCTGGGAAGGGAAAAAGGTGGCAGATTCTTTGAGTAGAAAGAATCATGTAGTTTTGAACAAGATGAGAATTGAAAGGGATCTTATTTTCATGGATCTAGTAAAGATGGATATAGGAATAACCATGGAAGTTGAAACATCAATGCTTTTTCAAATAGTAGCAAAACCATATTTAGTAGAAAGGATAAAGAGTTCTCAGACTGATGATGAGGAGTTTCAAAATAATATTAAAGCTGTGGATGATGGGATATTGAGTGACTTTATATATGAAGATGAAATTTTGAAATATGGGAAGAGAGTTTGTGTTCACAATTTAACTGATCTAAAAAGGGAATTGTTGGATGATGCTCATAGCTACAATTTTTCTATATAGCCTGGTAACACTAAGATGTAAAGATATTTGATGGAACATTTTCGGTTGGACAACATGAAGAGGGAGATAGCTGATTTTGTGGCAAGATTTATGGTTTGTCAACAAGTGAAAGCTGGAAAGAAACAGTCTGGAGGAGTCATGCAACCTCATCCCATACCTGAGTGGAAATGGGATAATATTACGATGGACTTTGTCATGGGGCTACCAAAGACTCCTAGAAGGAATGATGAAGTATGGGTCATTATTGATCATCTTACCAATTTAGAACATTTTCTTTCTATAAGAGAAGATTTACCACTTAAACTTATGGAACGACTATATATTAATGATGTTGTAAGACACCATGGAGTACCCCTATCGATTGTTTCTGATCGTGATCCCAGTTTTACATCAAGATTCAGGAAAAGTCTTCAGAAGGATATAGATACTAAACTTCATTTGAGCATTTCCTACCACCCTCAAACTGATGGACAATCAGAACTGACTAGTCAAACTGTCACGAACTGACCCGTACTAGGGCTTGAACATCAACTACCCCAAGCCCGCCTCCATAGGCCAGGGGCTGACTACTAGCACTGAAGGTACAAAAAACTCGGGGAGGCCATTGACTAAGAACCTGTACACACACATGCAGCTAAATCAATGAAAAAGTGCAGAGAAAAAAAATAAAGGTTCTACACTACTATAGAAAGGGAACCAAACAAAAGTGCATCGACCTCTAATAGTACAAGTACAAGAAAAGTAAAGCTTAAAGGGAAAGGGGAAAAAAACACACCCAACTAAAAGAATGCCACAACTCAGTAACAGGTGAAGAGGTAAAACAGTTGGAAGATTCCCACTCCTGAATCCCAAGCTACGACCATCGCACGCGGTCTAAGCACCACATATCCCAAAGCTCCTCTTATGTCACGATCAACCTGTCTATCGTCTGTAAGGGAACGCCAAATGCAGGAAAAGCCCAAGCATGGGTGAGAATAGAAATAATCTGTAGGATGCCCAGAAGGCTCGAGGGAGCAGCAATAGAGGTACTGAAGAGGAGATAATTAAGAGATAACAAGGTACAAAAAAAGTGAACAAAAATAGTACAGATCCACCCAGTAATACATATGATCGCTCAAAAAAACCCAAACGAGAGAGTAAGGGGATCTTAATCTAACATCTCAGACCAGGTATATGCCCATACATATACCCAAGGAAACCAGATATACTCATAACTCAGACCTGTAGTCTAGATACAAGTTACACAACTACATACCCATGCTAGGGATCCAGTTCGAATATTCCACAAATCACTCATTTCGGGAGAACACACTCAATGAGTCTGGTAGTTCTGATGATGTCCATCC
The DNA here is from genome assembly GCA_963277665.1 of Viscum album. Lineage (NCBI taxonomy): Eukaryota > Viridiplantae > Streptophyta > Magnoliopsida > Santalales > Viscaceae > Viscum > Viscum album. The sequence continues at coordinate 1,808,789,510 of OY728159.1, read as the reverse complement.
AATAAGTACTATTCATCAAGAAATGTCAATAGAGGTAGTTAGACTCATTAATGGAGACACACTCCTTAGTGGGAAGATCGCGAGATATAGATGCACTCATTACGGGAGACACACTCTTGAGTGGGAAGATCACGAGAGATAGATGCACTCATTACGGGAGACACACTTCTGAGTGGGAAAGATCAAGATACACAGATGAGGATCATAGCCAGGGCCATGGAAGATACCGCGAATCATTCAGATTCACCATCTAGGTATAGGATCAATTCATGGTAGAGTTGGTCACGTCAATGCCCGACTCTACCCAGGGTCAGGAATGGATAGAGGATCTCACTCCAGTCCTCTCAGAGGGATACCAACTCGATTATAGAAAGTCCTGCTGAAGGGATCATAATATTATAGAAGGAAATGATGCCTGACCTTCAGGGGAATGAGAATAAGGGGAACTAACACAAACAAAACATGTCTAAGATATGGTGGGAAAACAGATCAAGCCATGTACTGAAAAGTACATGGCTTGTAGAAAGGTTACACACTGTTTCCTCTAAACCCAGGTAATACCTATGTACAATGGACCGTGTTGCAAGGCTGGTCGTGAAAAACAAAACTACATGGTGTGTGAAAAGATAATATGCCATGTCTAAGTATCTGGGGTCCGCCCTGTGTACGCTGGCCATGTGCCAGTACATAGTCTCAACCCATGCATGTCAACTTGTGTAATCGGAACACAGGGTGACCCATGCAACCGACCTAGTCTAGCCGTGTGGTGGAGTACTGACTCTGAAGATAGGGAAAACCATCTCAAGGTAAAATGAACCTACACCCATAGGGTGGGGAGTCCCATATCCACTGAAGTAGATTAAGGAATACCCGTGCCTTGAGTCGTCAAGGGAGTAGCCATCCTAACCCTCACTAAAAGAAAAACCCTGTTTTTGCTCCTTAGGTTATCGGTCATACCTCGACCACCACTAAGATAGACAAGGGATCAACCCGAAGGACCGCCATGTCATAAGGGTTACAACACGACAGACGATGCATCAATTTGACACCCAATCTGTAAGTTATAGGCATTTTAGTACCGAGTGCCTGGTTGGATTCATGTTCGATCCGACCCATCCATACTTCAAACGACACAAGTTAACCAAACTGGTCACACCATTGCGATCCATACAAAAAAACACACAAGATGGACTACCCATTTGCCCAAAACGGATAACCGGTGAAAAAGTTTCATTTCACCGCAACACACGTGAACCGGGTCTCATGGGGACCGCACTTCGACCTCAACTTAAAAATCCAAAATTTTTCTTCAAACATTAATCATAATTTTAGGGTTGCAATGTCATAGATGGTTCGTCATTCCGACACTGTATGAGGGAGATATGTTAGATACAAGATCTCGTAATAATAATAATAATAATATTATTGGGTGTTTCATGGACCCAAGCCACGAACTGGAATTTAGTACCCAAAATTTGACTTGAATCGACCGTATTAAAGTTAGGGTCACATCGCCGATGACGGTAAGTCAATCGGACGTTGCACATAGGAGTTATAGCGGGTCGAAGATTTAATAATATTATTAAATCTATTATTTTCAGAGCACTTCGGGTACCGGATCTAAAAATCTGAAAAAGACATCCAATATTGGACTCATAATTTCCATCTCGAAGTCAGGGTTGTATTGCCGGTGATAGTTTGTAAAACCAAGGTCGCATGTTGGAGTTATAGTCAAAACAATGTTTCCCAACGAAAATAATAATAATAATGATAATATATTATTATTATTATTTTTAATGCCTCTTCATTTATCCTAGGGATTCTCACGCTCAACTCCTTATATGTGCAGCTTGCCCCATGATTGAATCCTCTTTTAACTTATTTATTTTATTTTAACATTATTGGCATTAATATCATAATGATTATTAAAAGTGAATAAATGTTCAGTCACTCGCACACAACTCTATTTCCACACCTCCTCCTTCTCCCCCATGCACTGCTTGTGTGTGGCGCCCCAACTCCATTATCACTTCAATGTTATTATTAATAAAATTAATAAAAATAACACCCATCATTAATGTTCTAATTTAATCTCATTAAATTAGTTTACCATGGTTATTCTAATATTAAATTAAAACCATTCCATTTAATTAATCACACACTAAAATCCACCATTACCATTATTATTTAATATAATAGAAATAAATCCTCCTTTAATTTCATCAACAGGTTGCCATCATTGTCATTAATAATTATTATTATTATTGATGTCTGTTGTGTCACCCCTTTACGCCTTCTCGGTCTTCCACACCGCCCCAAACCATCAGATCCACCCCGCATGCCACCGGAGCTACCTTGCCCAGCTTTTGTGGTCACCTGATCACCTCACTTGAACCGCCACCTTGAACTGCAGAAACCCTCGTCAGACCCTTGCCGCATGATCCTTCCGCACAAAATTCCTAGTTCGATTTAACTTGGAAAAAGGAGAAGAATGTGGATTCATGATCCTTGGATCGAGACCTTCGCGTCCGTATGTCGTGCTCAATGAAACATTGAGTTTCCGGCGTGCTTAATTATTTGGGGATGAAGAACACGTGAAGAATGCAAGGACAACAAATAAGGAAAGATCATGGTCTAAGTGCAGATCAATTTTTGTGTTAGTTTGGCCATTGTTTTTGAGAATTAAGAACATGGGGAAATGGTAATTAAATATTTATCATGCTTCAAGAATCTCAAATTCAAGATAAACAAGAAGAAAACTAATTCAATCAATTGTTTATCAATCTGAAAATTAATTTATTTAATTCACGTTCATCATGAGAAATTAAACTAGGGTAAGGAATCTATAGAGATAAATCCTACCTCAGTTCTGACTAATCATTATTTAAGATCACATTCATCAATATCTCTTCGATGTTGACAAATACCCCACTTGAAAAAAAATGAGAAGAAGTTGTTGTGTTTGTTACGCTTCGATTTTCTTGGATCCAAGGCTCTGTTTTTCTTTGATCGTCGTCCGTCAATGGAGAGGAGAGGATATGGGAGGATAATTCATAATTAGCAAAAATAGTGTGAGGACAAGATCTTATAACCATGAATTTATAACCTCCCTTCAGGTTAAAGGACATTAATTAAATAATTAAATAAACAATTATTTAATTTTTCTCCCATGATGGTGCATGTGTCAAACACCGGACGCCGACAAAGTTTATACCTTTTTTAGGGTGGAACCTATGTTATGAACTCATCAGTAGTGTAATATTTTTCATCTGAGCCCCTTTTCAAGAGATATTTGGGTTTGATCTATTAAATGAATAATTTAATAATTTAATTTATATTTAACACACTGCTAACACGAGAGGTGTCCGAACATCCTGCGCCGATTTATTTTATGTCGCACCTAGGGGAAACACTTCGTTCCGGACACAACAGTGGTATCATATTTCTGATCCAATCAACCGTTTAAGAGATATCCCATTTTTTTAGTTAACTGGGTGTGCGTAATATAAAAACACTTAAATTTTTTATAAAATTAATTATTGGCATACCGGGCCTCGGAATGGCACTTCGTCTCCGCACCCAGATCTGGAAATATTCTTAGAAATATTTCAAAGTGTTATTAGGAAAAAACCCAGTCTCTACACATACATTAGAAGGCATGTTGAGATCTTACTCACTTGACTTTTAGGGTACATGGGAACAATATTTACCTCTGGTAGAATTTTATATAATAATATCTTCCATTAAAGTATTTAGATGACAACATATGAAGCATTATATGCCAAGAGATGTTTCACACCAACTTGTTGGGATGATGTTGGTGAATGAAAACTCATTTTCCCAGAACATGTTTAGGAAACAATAGAAAAGGTGAAGGTTATCCAAACCCACATCAAAGCAGCCCAAAGTAGGCAAAAGAGCTATGCTGATAACCGAAGGAAGGATTTGGAATTTCAAGTAGAAGAACATGTTTTCTTGAAGGTATCTCCATGGAAGGGTGTTATACATTTTGGTAAGAAGGAAGAATTGAGTCCCAGGTACATCAGACCTTTCAAAATTCTAAAACGAATTGGAGTTTTAGCTTATCGTTTGGAAATGCCTCCAAGTATCTCCAAAGTTCACGATGTATTCCACGTATCACTATTAAGAAAATACATGCCTGAACCAACGCATGTAATAACCTTTGAATAAATTGAACTAGAACCTGATCTGTCTTATTGTGAAGAGAAAGTCAAAATTCTTGATACTAGAGAACAAGTGTTGAGAAACTAGATAACTCATCTGGTGAAAGTTCTATGGAGAAACTATAAGATGGAAGATGCAACATGGGAACCCAAGGAACTTATGATGAAGAAGCACCCGAATCTTTTTATGAAGTAACATTATATAAATTTTGGGGACGAAATTATTTTAAGGAGATGAGAATGTAAGACCCCAATCTTCCACGATACGTTTCCCTTTGAATAATGAAATAACTTGCATTGTACGCAACATCGAGATTCTAAAACACCACAACCAATCAATGTAGTCATTATGAATGGTAATACCCAATTTTTAAATTTTTTTAAATTTTATCTTTCAAAATGGACTTCATTTTTGGATTCAAAATATTGAGATTATCTTATGATGATTTTTTGTATTTTTCAGAAAACTTTCAATTTTTGATGAATAGGAAAAACACTACGTTATTGGTTAAAACCGACTTTTTCTTTAAATAATTATTAATTTAATTTAAATATATTTTAGATCAATATAGATAAATAATACCTATATAAGTTCAATTTAATTCATTGGATTAATTTTATAATAAGTTTAAATATATAAAAATTTTATTGAACTTTTTACCGTCATTTACCCACCTCCTAGGAGCGTTTGCAAATTTTCATAAAACACAATTTTACTGCTTCTGTGAGTTGAATTTATAAACTCTAAGAGACACAGTTGATATTAGTAAGTTAAATGTGGTTCAATAAGATGAAAATGATTTTTGGTGAATAGAAACTTTTGACTTTTATTTACCACGGTTAAAAGTAAACAGGGGAATTAAAGGTAAAAATAATATCCGAATTACCCTAAAAAAAGTTATAATTATATTGGATACATGTAATTAGACCAAAAACAGCCTTAGGAATAAAATATGACCCCTTTGGTCCACTTGGATTAGATTAGGATATTTATTATTATTTTATTTGAAGAAGAGTTAAAAGAGTTAAATTCAACGTTGAATAACTAAACTATTTTTAATAAAGGGTTACACACAATATAAATTTGACTATAAATATTAATTAAAAATATAGAAATATTTATTACATAATAGTATTTTATTTATAATTTTTAGACATTAAATAAGTTAATTTATTTTTTACAAAATGATGATGCAGTAATTACCTTATTAATGAAATACTAAAATAATTAATATTATAAATATTAAAATAAATGTAATTTGAGACTTTTGATGAATTAAAATAATTTTAAAGGTCAATATGACATGTTATGGTTGATTAAATAATTTTTTTCTAAGTAATCATGCTTTTGTGATTTTCAAAAAAATTAAATACTAAATAGTGTCAAAATTGACATAGTTGAGTTTTTAAAAAAATACTATATTATTAATTGATATAATTTTCTTAAAAATCTAAGGTTTGGAAAAATCACATATATAAGCTTATATATATTAATAATGAACCACTTTGGGTTTTCATGGAATTTTATAAAAAGTTTATTAACCATATAATATAAAAATACAAAGAGACAAGGTAAATGAAAAACTATTTAACTAAGAGTTAAATCTAAAAGATAAGGTTAATATAGTGACCTAAACCTAAATAAAAACTATTGTATGAGAGTTATTTGACACATCCCCACCTTATCCTATAAATAAATCATTTTAAATCCATTATAAACCGAAAATGATTTCATAATAAAATCATATTTCAAGCTTTTTCTAAAGTGACCCTCATCTCTCTTATAAAAGTGAACTTCCCCTTCTCATAATTTCACACCTCCAAAGCATTTTGGATCAGACAAAACATACCCAAATATCCTCCCAACATTCCTTTCTTCATTATAGAGGCCTTATTTGGTCATAATTCCAACCTACGGAGCCCTTTTGATCAAATCAAAAAGAAGAACCCAAAAAAGAGGTAAATGTTTCATCACATATTTCAAGTTCTTTTCTTCTTCCACTTCATATTTGTTTATTGTTTACATTATAAAATAATATCTCCAGTATATTACATATACTCTAATATTATTATAAAAATTTTAGAACCATATTCATTATTCTATTCATCATATGAATGACAAAGTCACCATACGTGCGTACGTACAATTTACCGTCTCCACGTTGTGGTGTAGCTTGTTATTCAAACACTTAATTATTTGGATGGGTATAATAATTATGTATAATTGATGTAAATAATAAATATAACATGTTAATTATTCTGTATATATGATATAACATTCAATTATATATGATTTCACTTTCAATTAAATGATATTATCGCTCGTGTGTACGTACGGATTACCGTCTACACGAACGTCATGAGATTCATTCACCATCGTAATCAATCAAGAATAATTTTTATTTGATGATTAAAAATAATGTTTAAGAACTTAATATAATTCTGGATATGAATCATGTACATCCTATCCATAACAAACATGACTTATGTAACAAAACATATTATGGAAAACGAATCAGTTAACACCAGAAACGACAATAATACTAAAATATTATTAAAAAGTAAAATTAGAAGATCATATATGATATCATATTTAGTTATATGGTTCTTTTATAATTTAATAACAATTATTTAACTATTATACAAGAGGTTAACATACCCGTGACCAAGTAAAAGTACAAGGTAAGTGTTAATTTCACAATCTCTTTATTATTTGAGGATGTTTTTACGTAAGTATCTACTGAGACCTCTTTATCATCCACATCCGTGTTTTCTTAAAAATTTATTTTGAAACATTTTTATCATTTACTAGACTATGGGTTAAAGTCATTTATACCCTTATTTGACAATATGTGTTTTGAAATGAATCTTTCTATCATTTTCCAAACAAGGTACTTTATGACCTTTTTGAAAAAATTAAGGTAAGATTTATTTTTTTAACTTATACGGTGGGTGGAGATATTTTCTACCATTATAAAATCGTTAAATATTCCCTTGAAATATTATAAGCATGTGTTCAAAATAAATGTTTTCTTTTAAAATTACATGACTTCTAAATGATTTCAAAATATAAATAGATATTTCTCTAAAAAATATTTGATTTCATCTATGTCAACATATTTTGATGGATTTTAAGCTTGTTTGAAGTTGATTTATTATGATACAAAAATTCCATATTTTATTGAATGTTATGTGATATGTTTGACTGTGGATGTGTTATTTTTACACCATTCATGGTTTATGGATAAATTATTGACATATTGTATGCTAGTTATACTACAAATGTTTATGTTATGTTTAATCCTTTTCATATGAGGAATGCATTGGACTTAGTAAGTGATGGGTGGAGCCCGCTATAGCTCATTGATGCATAGGTAGGTCTCATGAGACAAATTAGTGTCTTGGCACAAGGCCTTGGCAAAATCTTATTTGTAGTCTTGGCACAAGGCCTTGACTATGTAGTTATGATGTCTGGAACTATGCATTCCATCATTATGAAAGTGGCTGTTGATATTGCATGTGATTATTCGACCAGTAGAATATACAAGTGAATAAGTAAATGTTATTATTTTATTTTATCACTTCCATATTATTCTGAAGTTTATGTTTAAAAGACTTTTGTTCTAGTCATATACATTGCTTTAAATGTTTATGCATATTTATGAAAGTTTCCGCTATATTATTATCCTTACTAAGTATCTGAGCTCACATATTTCTATGTTTTTTTTTACCAAGATGTGAAGAAGTATTTTATTATTGACCTGTAGGGATAGTCTAAGGATATAAGTCTTTTCAAAAGGGGAAAAATGTTTTTGATGTTTTTATTTCATGATGTAATGTAAATCTTATGAATATACATAGTACTTCCAAGGCTACTAAATTGATCTGTCTTTCAGGACATGATTCTTTGTATCATGTCATTGTTATGTAATAATGCATTGACTCTGGGTAATTGGGGTTTGGGCATTACATTTATACTCATTTCTATATCTAGGGATGATGGGTGATCAATTTTTGAGTTATAGTAATGTTGATTCCTTCATCTTTTGATGAAGCACCTTGGGTGATTGTTTTTTAAGATGGGCTTCGATAGGAATGATTGTTTAGTGCATGGACTAGCCGACCAGTATATCTACTATTACTAATGTAGTCAGAGTAGAGGTAGATTCTTGTGACTGGAATGACACTGGGTGATGGGCGGCCATGGAATAAACTATGTTATGGGTATGGGGCCTGATTTTGAAGAGGGGTTCAATGGGAGATGCTGGATTAATGAAACTAATTTGTTGTGTAGCATAACCAACTTTGCCTTGTGATGGATGACTTATTGGAGTATGAGTTATGTGTTAAGAAATATTATGGTCGTGTAGGGTATCGTTCGAATCTAAATCGGTGAGTGCTCAGGTGCAAGCCAATGACCAATGTTTTTTAGACTTTTCATGGGATTGGATCCTGGAACTTGTTTTTGTATGCCCCTTCATGGTTGAGGTGACATCATGAAGTGTTGGGGTACCGTAAGATGGTTAATCCATGGCTGAATCCTTCTCAGGTTTTATAGGATTTGATCATGGCTTATAGAGAGTTGTACACCCCTTTGGTATAATTTTATAGTACTTTTGTTAGAGATGATAATTCACTATCTTTATTTATCTTGAGTATACTGAGAGAGCATTGGTCCTACGATGAGATTTTTTTCTTCTAAATTTTATTCCCTGTTGAGGAGGGGGACCTATTTAGGTTGTTCTCCAGAGGCAATGTAAGGTAATCCATATGGTGGGTAGTGCACTATTGGCCGTTTGAGGGTGGTGGACCTCATTTTAATTTGAAATTCAATGGTTGTATTGGATTGTTGGGATAAGAAGTTACTTTTGAGATGATGATATTAGTATTCCTATGGTGCGGAGTACCATATCGGTCATAGTTTAATGTCTTTTGTGAAGAAAGAAGTTTTTAATGGTACGATTCTAGTCATTGGATAGTCCAAATAGCTTGGATATGCAGAAGCTCGGGTTGGGGGCATGGATGCTAGTCCTTTCACCAGGCTTCTGAGGAATGTGAAGGTTTATGGTTGGGAGTTTGAAAGAACCAGTATTTTTCCATACAACAGTTTTTTAGAAAACATTTGAATTTTTCTTTTAAATGCTTGTAAAGGGGTAAAATGGTCATTTTCCACTACCATATGACCTCAGATAATTTTTCTGACAACTCTATTGGTTCCAGAATAGGATTTTTACCCTAGCACATGGGTTTTGTGGAAATCTGAGCCGTTTGAATTTTGGCGGAATAATCAATAATTAATATTTATTAAAATAAATATTATTTTTTTCATGAATCATTGTTCGGTCGTATCTTTTGAATAGAGCTATGGATTAAGATTCTGTCTCAGTCATTGATTTTGGAACAAGGAGTTTAGCCTAGGCGGGGCAAAAACTTGAGTCAGGTGTCAGGGTTGGCCCAGACCCCTTTTTCTTTTATTTCCTTTTTCTTATTTTCTTTCTTTTTCCTTTTATTTTCTCTTCTTTCCTCCTCCTCGCGCATGACTCTTATGTGGGTCCACCTAAACCATTTTACTGAGGGAGAAAAGAGGTACGAGATAATATATATAGAGGTAAACATAGGGTGGTACTAGCGTGAAGACCTCGACATGCTGAGTCAGCATATGACAATCGTATATGGTGAAATCAAGTAAATAATCAGCAGTTTATGCTCGGAGGTAGGACCATTTTCATTTTATATTTAGATCCCATTTAAATTGGCCATTTCATGTTTTTATATCCATATATTTCATTCTTGTGTCTTCTTGATGCCCGATCTGTTGTTTCAGGGGAGAAAAGGGGGTTTTGGATGATCTGAGAGTTTCCGGTTCAGGGAAACCTAGTTAAACGACATTTATTCTAGGGTGGCATGCCACATGTTTTCCATTTTGGGGAAGTAGATGTTTCAATGGGTACACTCTATATACGGGGTATACATGACATGTACTGGTACTCATTCATGTAGCCGACTACCCGGGCATGGATACCCGTGTTAGGTTACATGGTTGTGTAGCATTCACGGTCAGGCCTTGTGTATGGTAGCATGCCATGTATTAGTACATGGCTTGTCCAGGTAAGTGACCAAGAAGGTTGAGGGACACATACATGTACCTCATATCGTGTACATGTCGTGTACTCTCCTTACACGTCATGTACCTGGGGTGTTTACATGCCTAGGCCAGTAGGGGTACACACCCATGTGGGGATATGAGAGTACACATTGTGTACCATGGGGACATGTTGTGTACTGATCCCTTTAAACCATTTGTGGTTTTTTTTGGGTTTTCCTTTCCCGATTTTAGTATTGGATACGGGAGTTGTCCATTCTGAGTGGTGTTTTGCATAGATCGTGATGGTGGAACCCATGTAGTGATCTGAGGACTTAAAATGGGTATTTTGGGAATTTTATCTAATGGAAGTGGTTTCTGCTCCAATTTTTAACATCAGTTGTCTCTTGAGAGTGAGACTTGGCATGAATGATAAGTTGGGTGTTCAGACCAACCTAGTTGAGAACACTATTGGAATTTTTGCAGTTTACGACGGGCTATTTGCGACGGGATCTCGTCGCAAATAAGATTTAGCAATGGGGTCCAGTTGCAAATAGATCGTTGTAGAAAACAACATCATAAATTCCATTTTTTTTGCGACAGGCCCGTTGCAAATAACTCTTTGATTATATACATTATATATAAATAAAATTTTTTCGACGGGCTCGTCGCAATAGGTCTTGTCGCGAATAATAACCAAAATTAAAAAATATATTCAATAAAATTATAATTAATGAAAAAGTAATATTAAATTTTTTTAAAAAATAAAAAATAAAAAATATTAAAATTCTAAATATTCTCAAAAAAATAAAAAAATTCATAAAATATTATTATTATAATAATTACTAAAATAAAAAACCATTAAAATAATAAAAAAAATATATTTAATAAAATTATGATTAATGAAAAAATAGTATTAATATTATTAAAATAATAAAAAAATATTAAAATTCTAAATATTCACAAAAAAATATATAAAAAATCATCAAATATTATTATTATTATTAGTAAAATAAACAAACATTAAAAAATATAATAGTAATAATAAATAATAAAATATTAAAAATAAAAAAAATTAAATTATGCAATATTCGCACCAATATAGAAGACAGAAATTGAAAATAGTTCATATTACAACAACTCTTGAATTCAAACGTTTTTACATAAAAAAATCACTAGGGGGGTCATCTTCCATAGGTGGTGGAGGAGCTAAAGGAGATGGTGGAGGAAACTCCATCCCTAAACTATGAGTCAGAAAATGAATATACTTCATTTTCACGTAATGCTGGTGCTTCCATTGATGCATCTCCTCATCATGATGCTGCTGCTACTGATGCTGACACATCTCTTTATGCTGCTTCTGTAAAATCTCTATAAGCTCAGTCTGAGTTCACAACTGCTCCTGATACTGTGAGGCAGAAGATAATGCCTCCCCACGATCTCCTCTCAAGCTGGATGTTGACATTGCAATAGTACCATAAAAAGTATCAGGAGTCACATGAGAGCTGATACCAACTACTCGCCCCTTCTCAAAGCCCCACTGAGTCGCTTACATCCATCCCGCCTCACCGAAATGGTGGGCACTGGTCTAATCAGTCGCCTCGTCCTAACTCCTAGCCTATTTCTGAGAGTCCATAGCCTCATATGACTCCTTCAATTTCAATTTGAAATTAAAATTGTGAAAATATTATATGCAGTTAATTTTCAAGCTGAAAAAAATAATACTAACCACAATCTGACGCTGGAGATCACCTCTAATATCTCCAGTGGTGGGATCACTGTACATCTCCGATAAACGTTGTACTTCGTAATATTGAGATGCTCAAATTCCTATAAAAATATAAAATAAGCTATTTATATATAAATTTATATAAAATATTTAATAAAGATAATTACCAGATGCTCTCTATGTGTACTGAATGTATGACTACCAGCTCGATGCGTCACCTCCTGTCTCCCCTAGTTTTTCCAACCCACTAAAGACCTCCTATAAAATACACCACCCAACCAGTGTAAACATAATCCATCCTGAACATGAGATGAAATATACTCTGGTCAGTGGGCTCTATACAACTCATCAAAATTTCTCACTCCCACTTTCTTAATGGTCATCCTTCTCAAATTGTGCAAAAACTGATAGAAGCGGTCATGAATAGATTCCTCCCATGCCACGTGGAGAGCGTCACACATGCTATCATCGATGAGATACCATAAAACCTAAAAATAATTTATAATTTCATGTTATTAATAAATAAATTTCAAAATAAATATTATTTATATATGTACCAGCCAATGATTAAACATTCCGAGCTACACATCAACGGGAATTTGTTCCCATGTGATCCCTGGTTGAGAAAAATAATTTTGCAAGATAGCACTCCTCTGTTCAACAGCTACATGCAAAAAACTATGAAAAAAGAATAAATAATCAAAAAATTAGTATATATATAATTAAATTAGTGAAAGATAACTAAAATATATAGGTTACCATATTTCTGTGTGTGTGGATCAAAGCCAAGACATGGACGTCACTCGGGGATAGGGTTAGGAATCATCAGTCACGCAAGACCGCCCCCTCTCCATGTACCCCCTAAACCGCCAGTAGGCTGAGGGTCATATGATCCCAATTCACCCTCATTCAAAGGTATATCAGCCTCTTGAAGCTCACAAAAATAGATCTGGGTCCATCTAAAAAACAAAATGATTATTGTTAGTAGATAGTGAAAATAACTATTATATATAGATATATATTAGTTATGATGATAACCAACATTTTACTATGCCAATGTTCACCTTCATCATCATCTTCATATCTGACAATGTCAATGTCTTCATATTCCTCTTCGATATCATCAATATCCATATGAGTTTCAATTTCACTATCTCTTGTCATTTCAAATTCATTTGTAACATCATTAATATCTTCGTCGCCATCGACCCCTAATTGTGGGGTGTCATTATCAATATTCACATCTGTTTGTGAAAAATATGGATTTTGAGTAGTCTCTTGAAAAATTTCAATTCCTTCCACTTCATTAGAGCCACATTCATTTTGAGTAATCTGATTTTCCCAAGTTTTTATTTTTATTATGTCCACTAATCACTCAGGTCTCTTGAAGTAGTACAATAATTTGTAGAATAAATTTGATGTGACTTTTGAGCCATTAAAAATGGTTCATTTACTGGAAGAAGAATTTTATATTTAATACTGATGATTCCATGAGTTGGATGAACTCGCAAGCCTCTCTCAGTATCCAACCACTGACATTTAAACATCGTCATATAATTCTGTCCTAGATAACCCAAATCAATAATTTCATCCAGAATACCGTAAAAGTCAACATTAGTTTCTCTATGATGCAATCCTCTCAAACAAACTCCAATGTTCATTGTTTTTTTATTCCCCATATTCACGTGTATGAAATAGAAAATCATTCACCACATATGTATTATAATATTTAACCATTTTGTATTATGGGTTACTCAATATACACAGTCGCTTATCAATTTTATCAGCATGTTGAGACACCTGAAATTTTTAAAAAAAATTATCAATATGAAAAATAGTAAACTGAATTGATATTAAACCATCAAGAATTTATGTTACCAGTTTTTGAAAACATTGGGAAATTTTTTTCTACGTTCTTAAAGAGAAGATGATGAAATTTGTGGAAGTTGTTTCTTGATATGATTATCATATAACCTAAAAATAAAATAAGTTTACATACTGTAACATAAATTATAGAATAATGGATAGAAGCACTCATAGTATAAAAGATGTCATTTCTTCACAGTTGAGCAGAACATATGTATGAGCTATGTGATGTTCATTGTCTGAAAGCCATCGTTCTTGAACTCAAATGATGCCAAGATTTGGATAATTAAAAATTGATAATTTATTATCCATTTCATCATTAAACTTTCCCCCATTTCATCCCATGTGGTTGTGTTTTGAGGGATATTCAGATTCAAAATAGCAAGAGTAGAAAAAATAAATTTTCTCTTGAAAATATGCTTCAGTAATTAAGCCTTCAACTGATTCTTTGTTTCATACTTTTTTCTTCAATTTCTGCATCCATCTCTCAAATGGGTATATCTATCGAAACTGTACTGGACCTCCACATTTATCATCATGTTGAAAATGTAATATCAGATGTTCCTTTGAGTCAATGAAAGCTGATGGAAATATTTTTTCTAGTTTACATATAATTACAACAATATCTTCTTCCAGTTTTCTTAGCGCATAATAGTCTATTGTCGCTGCACAAATGTCTGGAAAAAAATTTGATATGTATGTCATCGAATTCCAAATAATTGAATTCAACAAACCTCTGAATCCAATCGGCATAAGTCTTTCCATTATAACATGACAATCATGACTTTTTAATCCAGTAATATGACCATTCTTAACACATCTTCCCAAATTGGAGGCATATCCATCAGGAAGTATCAAATTTTTAATCCACTAACAAAATAATAAGAGACTCTCTTTGGATAGTGTATAAGCTACTTTTCTCTTCACTAACCTTTGTGATCTTACATTTTCAAATAGTTCACGTTCAGGTCACCTGTAAATTTGGGAAAGATCTAATCATGATTTTACATTATCTTTGGTCTTACCTGGTGTATCCAAAACTATATAAAATAAATTATCAAAACAATTCTTATTAATATGCATGACATCCAACATGTGGAGGACCAACAAATTAGACTAATATGGAAGATCCCAAAAAATGCCCCGTTTTATCCAATTATGTTCTTTTACAAAGCCATTAATTTTCTGTTGGTTTACTATTGGCCCAAATGTGATGGGAGGTAATGAAAATACAATTGGTTTTAACTCTGAACCCGAGATAACTTTTGGAGGCTCATCCATTTCAATTAAGCCTTTTCTGAAATGAGATTTGTTCCTTCGAAAAGGATGATCGGTTGGATGAAAGCTATAATGATAGTCAAAACAGAAATGTTTTTTTCCATTGATGAACATAAAGGCTTTGTTTTCTTTCATACAATAAGGACATGATTTTAGACCATGTGTACTCTGGCTAGATAACATGCCATGTGCTTGAAATTCACTATTCTTCCACATCAATACAGCTTTTTATATGGTTTTTTTCTGAAGCAACATCATATGTACTAACACCATTACTCCAGAATGCATTTAACTAATCAATCAATGGTTTCAAATAAACATAAATATTATTTTCTAGATTCCCTAGGATTAATAAGGTCAAAAAGATATAGGGCTCTTTCATCAACATCCATGGAGGTAACTTGTAAGGAGTTATAAAGACATGCCTACATGGATATTGACTACCATAAGAACCAAATAGACATAAACCATCAGTATAAAGACCCAATCACATGTTTCGGGCTTCTAAAAAAAGACAGATCCATATGGTCAAAATGTTTCCATGAATCACTATCGGATGGATCATTCATGCTTTTATCGGTTGAAATATTAGTTTTGTGCCATGACATCATTGATGCTGTATTCTGAGACATAAATAAACATTGTAGCCAAGGTTTAAGTGGAAAATATCTCAACTGCTTTACAAGAATTGATCCCGACTTCCCCAGTTGAGCTTCTTTATACCTCAATTGTCCACAAGTGGGACAACTATCCAATGACTCATTTTCACCAGAATATAAGACGCAGTCATTTGCACATGCATGATTCTTCTAATAACTAAGGCTCAGATTATGCACCAACCTCTTTCTCTAATAGTAATTTATAGGAAACACATTTCCTTCAGGTAATAGTGTTTTAACTAAAAAAAATATCTGATGAAAACAGTTGTTCAACATTGCATTATCTGATTTAATAGACATAAATTTTGCAACCGATTTTAATTTATCTTACAACCAGGACATAATTCATACATAGTAAACCTCAAAAACTCATAAAATTTAGATGGTCCCAACTTAGGATTTAAATCAATATCATCTTGAGTTTCAATTTGTTGAACAGATGGACCTGTAACATCATATACTAAATTTTGAAACTATGATGGATTTGGAATCAAGTTATTAGTATCTTCTCTGGAACTACATTCACCGTGTTAATACCAAAAAACATAATCTCGTTGAAAACCAAACCGCGAGAGATGTCCCCCAACCTTGTCAAATGTGTCAAACATTCTCAGAGCACATTTTTTACAAGGACACTTAATTGTGCCTTCTGAAACATATTCTGATTTTGATGATACAAATGATAAGAAAGCTTCAACAACCTCAATATATATATGATTTAAACTATAACCATTTATATTTCGATGCTGATATATCCTTGTGAGATCATCTAATAATGGCTGATATCGATTTCCTTGTTCCATATTTTTCTACAAAATATTAAATCATCACTGTTTTTGAATAATTTGAAATTATAAAAACACTATGTGAAAAAAGATAATAAATAATTACAACTACTTCTTAATAATTACCATTAATGTTGGGAGACATAATTTTCAGTGAATTGACGTCTACTCTTTTGTCTGACAACTCATTTACTTGAAAATTTCTCTCACTAAAATCACAATGATGAATCTGCTCGTAGGTACTCATATTCATTCTTATACATATGAGAATGTATAAGCATACCTCTGATCAGATTCTTTATTGTGATTTCAGTGTGAGAAAGATGCAAGTAAATGAGCTGTCAGACAAAAGAGCCCCCTTTTTATCAATGAATCATCTTCCTAAAACTATCGCTGCCTGAAAACACTATAAAAATGTAGTCCTACGAATTCATATTCAAACGCGTGCATATGATATTGGATATGCATATGTAGAACCACGCTTTTTATAATGTTCTGTGTCGGTAAAAGTTGAAAGAAGAAGAGTCATCAAGTTAAAAGAGTGTCGTCAATCCACTGGAAATTGTACCAATTTATTACAAGTTATTACAATTTATTACAATTGATATTATTACTAATTATGACTAATTATTACTAATTATTACTAATTATTCCTAATTATTACTAATTATACCTAATTATTCCGAATTATTCTTAATTATTCTTAATTATTCCTAATTATTTTTTATTTATTTCTAATTATTCCTATTTTTTCCTATTCATTATTATTTATTACTATTTATTCTTATTTATTTTTATTTATTCCTATTTATTCCTAACTATTCCTAATTATTCCTAATTATTACTATTTAATACTATTTATTCCTATTTATACTTATTTGTTCATATTTATTCTTATTTATTCCTTATTCTTCTTAATTATTCATAATTATTCCTATTTAATCCTATTTATTTCTATTTATTCCTAGTTATTCCTATTTATTCATATTTATTCCTATTTATTGTTATTTAATCCTATTTATTCTTAATTATTGCTATTTATTCCTAATTATTCTTAACTATTCCTAATTATTCATAATTATTAATAATTATTCCTAATTATTATTAATTATTCCTAATTATTCCTAATTATACCTAATTATTCTTAATTATTACTAATTATTACTAATTATTCCTAATTATTCCTAATTATTACTATTTATTCTTAATTATTCCTAATTATTTATAATTATTCTTAATTATACCCAATTATTCCTAATTAATTCTAATTATTCTTATTTATTCCTATTTATTCCCATTTGTTCCTATTTATTTTTATTTATTCCGTTTTATTCCTATTTATTCTTATTTATTACAATTTATCCATATTTATTATAATTTATTCTTATTTATTTCTATTTATTCCTATTTATTCATATTTATTCCTATTTATTCCTAATTATTACAAATTATTACCAATTATTACTAATTATTCCTATTTATTCCTATTTATTCCTATTTGTTCCTATTTATTCCTAATTATTCCTATTTAATCCTATTTATACCTATTTATTCATATTTATTTCTATTTATTTCTATTTATTCCAATTTATTTTTATTTATTCATATTTATTCCTAATTATTCCTAATTATTCCTAATTATTGCTAACTATTCCTAATTATTACTTATTATTATTAATTATTACTAATTATTAGTAATTATTACTAAGTATTACTAAGTATTACTAATTAATACTAATTATTACTTACTATTACTAATTATTACTAATTATTACTAATTTTTACTAATTATTACTAATTATTCTTATTTATTAATAATTATTGCTAATTATTTGTAATTATTGCTAATTATTCGTAATTATTGCTAATCAATCATAATTATTTATAATTATTCATAATTATTATAATTATTACTAATTATGATATTTATTACTAATTATTTCTATTTATTCCAATTTATTGCTATTTATTTCAAATTATTGATATTTATTCCTATTTATTGTTATTTAATCTTACTTATTTCTAATTATTACTATTTATTACTAATTATTGCAATTTATTACTAATTATTACTATTTATTAATAAATATTACTAATTATTACTAATTATTCCTATTTATTACTAATTATTCCTATTTACTACTATTTATTACTATTTAGTACTATTTATTCTTATTTATTACTATTTATTTCTAATTATTGCTATTTATTTCTCATTATTGCTAATTATTCATATTTATTGCTAATTATTCATATTTATTGCCAATTATTTTTATTTATTGCTAATAATTCCTATTTATTGCTAATTATTCATAATTATTCGTATTTATTCCTAATTATTCCTAATTATTACTAATTATTCCTATTTATTACTAATCTACTAAATATACTAAACCAACGATTTTCTGTCTGCAACGGGCCTCACATACCGGCCTCCATTCTTCCACTCTCTTTTAATTACACGTACTCCTTCGATACACCGTGACTCCATCCAACATCTACGACTCCGCCACACATCATTGTTCCTTGCCTGAGAAAACCCTATCTTCGAGGACTCCGCCGCGCAGCTTCGACTACGTCTCCGCGTTGCATCCTTCCGCAGGACGATAAAACCACAATCAATCGTTCTCTCCATCTTCCTACCGACTGTTCCGTTGATTTCTCCTCCCACTCATCCTCTCGACTGAGGGTTTTCGCATCACATTGTCACCGTCTACTCGCGACCCTCTAGTATCCCTCCCCGAGCTCCCTCTCTGAATCCCATCTACCACTCCCCTCAATGAATCCCCTCTCAAGTCGCGACTCCGACTCCGCATGATACACCAGGTGCTGGGCCCTCAACGTATCGCTTCAGTATCTACCGATTTCATACGACATCATCCAATTCCGTCGAGATTGATTCAGGTCGGTAATTTTGTGGCCTTATTTGGAAGTAACTGTGCATTTACCGAAATCTTCATTTATTGGACTAAGGTTATTCCATGGGTCTCTTCTGTTTTCAATTCATGTTCATGTTGTGTCTCGCGCTGTCGAATAACTGTACCCACTGCACAGATTTGTCGTATGTCATATTTTCTTCAAATTTCAGTTCTTCCATCTGTTTATCTTTGGCAGAAAGAGGTAATCCGGGCCTATCTACTTGAATCCCAAAAAAAATATGGGTTCAATGTTCCTACTATCATATCTATTTTTCTATTCATAATTTAAACACATTTAATTACAAAATTGCAATTATACCTTTACGCATTTGTAGATCTCTTTTAGGCCGCATAATATATTCTAACAGGTGTCTCCTAATCTATTTATTTGTAGAAAACAATTTTCACAGTATTATTTTCCCAGGATTCATGTAATTCTCATTACTAAAACTGCACTCCCCTGCACACATCTGCAATTACATAATTTTAATTACCTCAAATAATTGCAATTTCCTTTTTACGCATATTTCTTATTTCCAAACCTATATAAATTACATCAAGTACAATTACTTATTTGACATTCTTCTCTATTTGCAGTGCAGATGTTAAGAAAACATCATTCATTTACAAAGTCACATATTCTATAACCTCTATGCACAGAAGGAAATTCATCTTTATTTAACACCACATAATATCGACTCAAAAGTTTCTTCTAATATATTGAATTGCATTAATCAATTTTCACATTATTATTTCATCATCATTTATATAATTCTTATTACTAACGGTTTACTCCTGTCCAATTAAACAATTACACAACTTTGTTTTGCCTATGGACTGTGCATTACATTATCAGTACATTCAACTATCCATATTTTTCTTTACACACCTTGAAAATCATATATATAAAAAAATTGAAAACCTGATTTCCCCATCAAGCTACGAAGAAAAAATGTTACAGTTGAGGGAGGATAAATATGGAAAATAAAATGTTTGTGAGTTCTTTGTTCTGTTTCATTTAAATACTTCAACTTATTTCCATTTTTTTACATTAGTAGTATTCATCATTATTTCGAATTTAACATTGCTGAAATCTACTGTAAAGTCATCAATGTATTCTACTATTTTTTCAGGTACTAGGTCACCATAACCATTATCAACTATTGGCATCACACATGCAGTCATAGAAATTCTATTGTGATATCTATCTGTCAATGGTTTGTTGTGACTTAATTTTTTAGAATCAAACACTACACTAAATAACTGGTTTCCTTACTAATGTAATTTAGACATATTTAACTTCTATTTTGACCATAGTGACTATGAAAATTGTTGTTCCACCAAATGCAAACATCTCTCGCCCTACAAACTCTACAGAGTTATGGTTACAACGGAGCCAACTTATGAAAAAAACATAAATATGGTAAGTGCTTGGTTTTCTTACATATATCATGTCCTAATACATATAATTATTTTACTATATGGTAAGTGCTCAGTTTTCTTCTCTATCTCATGTCCTAATTTAGGACAATGAAGAATATTAATTTCCTTCTGAACTGAACTTTTTAAAATCAAAGACAATGCTCTTATCAATTGAAATATAAAATTTTAATATTCAAAATCGTCACCATTAAATAGAAAGAAACACATACATGGTAATTTTCATTAGCAACAATGAAAACTATATCAGGAAATTCCCTGATAGCTTTTTATACAATCTGATAATAGCTAATATCTATTCAAAAATTCATTTATTTTTTAAACTTTCAAAGCATTAATCCTATTTTATTTTTTATGAAATATGATCATAGCATTGACTTTACTGGAGTAAGTAGTGATATTGAATTGAATCAGGAACAATATTTTCAATTCTCTTAATTCTTTTTCCCTACCAGTAAGTAAAAATGTACTGGACTATTGTTTTTAATGTTCTATTATAGGATCATTGGACTTTTGAATCTTTTCAACCCAGTGAAAAGCCTCAATCAGGATTTGTAAAATCATCTTCAATTATTTCAATACTTCATGTAAATATATGTTACCTTACATAAAATACATTTAGTACTTTTCTTTATCATTATAAATGTTTTCAATTGAGCAGTGGGTCATTTTATTTTGCTTCGGTTAACATTTTCTTTTACTTACAGAGAAATCTATTGACTGACTTCAATGATAAGGATGCAGTCATGCAGAATGTGTTAGTGATTGGTGACTCCACACCATCATCAACTGATGTCACTGAAGTTCATATTCATATAAAGGGTAACATAAAGACAAAAACAGAAAAAGTTGACTGAAGGTTTGTCTTACGGTACGTATGCATTTTGGAAACACTATTTTAGCTATTTATTAATTTCAAATGTCCTGTTACAAAATATTTATTCGCTACTATGTCTGCTTATAATGTATTTTTCTAATACACTAATGATATTTTAGTTTCATAAATTCAGTAATGTTGATGGAAACAATTATTTGTTTTCCATGAAAACATATTTCTACATGTAGAAATCATTTTTTCTCTTTGAATAACCTTATCTTGAATGGTTATTAATTTTTTCAATCTTCCAGGTGAAAATCAACCCTATAAAATGCACCAAACATTCTTCTGCATCTATATTTTAAACAAAGTGTTAATGTGTTATCATGTCCTTATCCAATGACTCATTATTTTTTGAGTTTGATTATAATTTTCTTTAAATCTGTACGTTATTCATGAAGGATGATTTTCATGGTCAAAGGTTTTCTTCTAATTTTGGATGATTTCCATGGAAGACATTTTTTTTAGAATTGGGTTTTGATGCTAGACGTCTTCATTACTGGATATTTTGTTGTACTTTACGATTTCCATTTTTCTGGACAGACTTAAGGGTGGACCTTACTCATTTGATTTCAATGTTTTCCCTTATATTCTTGAATAAATATATACTATTTAGTATTACCCAAAATAGTTGTACTGTTCCTGTTACAGAATTATTTTAAATTATTTAGAGATCTTATAACTTACCTACATTTTGCTGCTCCTCCTCAGTAAGCCTTAGCCTGCTCTGCCTCCTCCTCCTCCGCCTTTGCATCAGTCATCCTTAATAAAGTGAATCATGAAGATCCCGATTATGTTGATTCATCCATAGTTGGGTATAGAGTGTGTGTCACTATAGATGCTGCATGAAATATGGAGATTAAATTGTGTGAGACATCTAGAATATGTGTAATCTCTACAATCTGTTCAGTCTATCCCCTCACATATTTCTAATATCAGTTTATTATTATTACAAATATATTTCACACATGGACTAAATTATACTTTGATTACACACACATTCTAGATAAATTTTAGAATCTGGAACTTGATTACTATTGTCATTTTATTCTCATACACAATACCTCTCATCTACTTATTTTTCCCTATCTACTTTCAACCTTCATCTAGAATGTTATCTCTTCACTCCTGAAAAAAATCACCCCCTCCATGGCCATGTACATATAGTTCCAAGCCAACAGCGGAGCCTAGATGATCTAGAACTTTGACCAGTGGGACACATAGTACAACCCACTACATTTCAACCAATTAAGCCTTCTGTGCTTATAACAGTTCAAGGAGATGATTAAAGAGACCCACCGTTGCCTTCTGGGTGCAAATGTAAGGTATCCGACCTCTTATATCGAAAATTGGTTTCTTTCACATTTATTCATTTTGTTTGGTTCTGTTATGATTGTTTGTGCTTCTTCATGTGTATTCATTGTATTATACAGAAACATGGGATTTATGTAATTGATGTTGATGACGTGCAATACATATCAATGTGGGGCTATTTATTTTATCAAAAGGTCAGGTATGTTTTCTAATCAGCTTTAAATACTTATTTTAATTTGAATTTCAGTGTACTGAACTGAAAGTATTTCTTGAATAAACTATGTTCCAGAATGTAATATGTTATAAATAACATACGTTTTGACAACTCCTAGGAAAGTGTCAACAGACATAGCTTAAGGGTACTATACTGGTATGTTTTATTTAATAATTTTTTTTGTATTACATTGAGTTTTCAATCTGTAATTTTTAACCAATATTTCTGTATCCTAATTACTGTAATGAACTTCTCTAATAGGTTGAAATACCTTAACTTTCCATTATCCAGTGATATTAAGGATAATGGTCTAGATTCCTCAAAACAATAAATTCTACAGGTCTTCACAGTCCCAATCATGATTTCCTCTATTCTTCTGTCCATTTCTATATTCTTGTGGAATTTTTTATGAGCATAAATGTATTTGAATTTGCGAGTATCTATTTCCCAACAATTTGGAAGACATATTGATGAATGTTAGTAGAATTGAGTTTGAATTTTCAAGTATTAGTGGACCAATTTTTTCTATTTATTTATTATTTTATTCTCTTTTAGAATCTGTTTATGCTTTAGTTTATTATTTTTACTTTATTATTTACTTATACGAATAAGATGTCACAAATTTTTGTGACTTTTTACATGTTACTGTAGCTTTTCAATTTTCTTTTTTCAAATTATCATTTAAATATTATATTATTTTAACTTACTTTATGATAGAATTAGTAGTATAAAAGCCATTAGAGTTGGTGTAGGTTTTGAAGAAATTGTCATTCCTTTAATGAGGCAACTCCTGCTTCCATTCTGGTTTATTTATTTCTATTTCCAATGAGTTTTCAAATAAATATTCTCTTATTTTCTTTATTAAGTGTTATCAAATCCCATCAACATTTTTCTATTTACACATTGTAGGTATGAAAATGAGGTGAAATAGGTAGAGCGATGTTTAGAGGTCGGGTCGTGAAGGAACTGGACATTGAAATCAGAGGTATATCCATCATGTTCCTCAGACTTACAGAGCTCTCCATCAGCCTCTATGAGGTGCTCGCAGAGGGCTCTCTCTAATGCGTTGTAGTCGTAGAGTTATCTGTCAGTCATTACACATCATCCGTAGAGCTCTATCTCAAGTGCATAATAGTTGCAGAGTGCTTTGCCAGCTGCTCAACAGCAACCACAGAGCTCTCTCTCCAGTACTTTGTAGTCATGGAATTTTCTGGGGGTTTGTATTTCCAAGGGAAAAAATTTGATTCTAAAAAATCATTATATGATATCCACATATAAGATTTATGTTTGGTCTCTTCCAACATCCTTATAATAAAATTAATTTCAGCATGCTACTATGTTAAGAAATACATAGGATGCTTTCAATGTTTCAACACTTTTAAGAGCATTTTAAAGGCTTTGAAATCTATTACAATATATTTTAGTTTCATTTTTACTATACATCATTTCAGATTGATGTTTATTTTATCTATAATTTTTTTTTCAATCTAATCATTTCTTCCATGTTTTTTTGTTTATAACGTTATTTTCTTAATTACATCATCATTTATCATAATTTACAAAATTTGAAATGTTAATTTCAATGTTCTTTTCATTCATTGAATTCATTTCTCCAAACTGAAAATAAATTTTTATTTCTTATTGATTCTTCTATACTTTTTCAAATGTATTTATCCAAAATGTAATCTACTACCATACTGATGTTTCTATATTTTGTATAATTGTATTATAATAATAAGAATCATTAATTTTTGATTTTAAAATATTGAATATTTATGTTTATTATTAAAATTGAAATGTTGTATTATCTTTTTAAAGAAAGCATTGAACCATATAAACGTGTGAACACATAATCTATGAATTGTGTTATATCACCATGCGAATGCACAAGTGAGTACTAGTTATTCATATTTATTACTAATTATTCCTATTTATTACAATTTATTAGGAATTACTGTAATTTATTACTAATTATTACTAATTGTTACTAATTATTTCTAATCATTCCTAATTATTCCTAATTATTACTAATTATTTCTAATTATTACTAATTATTTCTAAAAATTGCAATTTATTTCTAACTATTGTGATTTATTACTAATTATTAGTAAGTATTACTAATTATTACTAATTATTACTATTTATAACTAATTATTCCTAATTATTCCTAATTATTCTTAATAATTTTTATTTATTACTAATTATTCCTAATTATTACTAATTATTCCTAATTATTCCTAATTATTCCTAATTATTTCTATTTATTACTAATTATTCCTATTTATTACTAATTATTTCTAATTATTCTTATTTATTACTAATTATTCCTATTTATTACTAATTATTTATATTTATTACTATTTATTCCCATCTATTACTAATTATACCAATTTATTACAAATTATTCCTATTTATTACTAATCATTCCTATTTATTGCTATTTATTTCTAATTATTGCAATTTATTCTTATTTATTTCTATTTATTGCTAATTATTCCTAATTATTCCTAATTATTACTATTTATTACTATTTATTACTAATTATTCCTATTTATTACAAATTATTCCTATTTATTAGTAATAATTACAATTTATTACTAATTATTTCTATTTATTAGGAATTATTCCAATTTATTACTAATTATTAAAAATTAGTACTAATAATTTCAATTTATTATTACAAATAAATACTCATAACAAAACAAATTAAATCTAATTTAACTACAAAAAATAAAAAACTAATTAAAATAAACCTAAAAATGAAATAAATACTAAATAAAATAAAATATAAATACCTTTAAACTTGACCTCCTATTGATATAGACGGCTTCAAAAATTTTTCGTGAGAAAAAAACTAACTCACAAATTTTCACAATGAAAATAGAGTTCAAAGAGAGAGAGAGTGTGAGAATTGAGAAGAGGATATGAAAAAACGTATGGAGGTTTATATAGGTTGGCTTAGTTACTATGGGACTATTTGCGACGGGCTACCCATCGCAAATAGCATTCGTTTTGACGAGACGCATCGCAAAAAATTTCGCTTGCATTAATTACAGTCGACGATTAAAAGAGTATTTGTGACGGCACCCATCGCAAAAGGTACCTGCCGACACAATTTTTGCGACGGGAGACCATCCCGTCACAAAAACCTATTTACCACTTCCAGGTATTTACGACGGGTCCCATCGCAAATACCCTCTGACCGACGCACTATTTGCGATGGGGGAGTCCCCCCGTCACAAATAACCTTCGCGTGGTTTGCTACGCAAACCACGCTAAAACCTTTTGTGACGGGTAAAATCCCCTGTCACAAATAATCTCTGGGACAGACTATTTGTGATGGGATTAATTCCCGTCGCAAATATCCTGTGACAAAAAGCTATTTTTCCCGTAGTGGAACTTTGATCTGAGATGATCTATGAGCTATCTCCAGTGACATTTTTCTTTCTAGGATGTTCTCCTTGTGGGACGTTTCGTTTTATCCTATGAGGCCGTGAGACCTATTTCTTCAAAAGGATGCCCTGAGGGATTCCATTTCTTATGTGTTGACCTAGGGAGTTGCTTTATAGGATCCCTTTACCCTTGTATCATTTAGAGGATCCCTATTGTTGGATTCCTTCACTTGTGAGTTTTCAATTAATGATCTCTAGTAAGATACCTCTCAGTGCTTGGTTTGAAGGACCTAGTGGGTGCCCATTGCTTGATTGACCCTAAGCTGTTACATAGGTTTTGGGTAGAGATGGTATTCAGGTGTCACCTAAAACCATTTCCGAACTGGTTAACCAATGGGGTTGTGGCTGTAATGTTGGGTTGGGCATTCGGGCCACCATAAATCCCTTGTTTATACTTCACATGTTTATTTCTAATGTTGTAATGTTACGATATGTGCTTCCTAGTTAGTGACTATTGAGTCTGATGTAAGGCACATTTCTTTCTCTTGGGATACCCATATGTTCTCCCTGGGAGTCTTTTTTATAGGGATGCACTGATGTGCTTAACTGGGATCTGGATTTTAAGCCATGTTATTTATGATATTTATTGGTATACCTATAGGTACTACTTGGGACTTTTCTATTGACCCATGATGTATATATTGTGGTATAAATTTTGTTGGGGTGTCCAAAGGGGTTTTATGGTATCCTATTGTTAAAACTTTCTTGATGTTTACAGTATTCCTTGGGTGATAATTGGATTCCCATTGTAGGATTTCCGTGTATGGACTCATGGAATGGATGGTATATGATGAGTTTGATTACACTCTTCTCAATACAGGCATGATGACCCAAGGATCGTGGTAGATTACATACTGTCGAGCGGTGGGAATGATTACGATCTCCTCAGCATATGATCAGAATTTTTATACTCTTCCTGATTAGTTATGAGACTCGATGGTTGTAGCATGGCATATCACCACTGAGTTCTCTCTTTATAGACTACCTAAGGGTAATCTCTCAGACCAACATATAAGGCTGTTATGGAATCTGAAGCTTTCAGTTGAGCAGGTGGATCTCTCAGACCAACAAATCACAACTATGATTTTGGTTGGTAATCATTTATTATATGTGTCCTTTGTCTATGTTAAATGTGACCCTTAAGTCTGGGAGGATCTATGGTTTAACCTTGGCTCGTTTGATCCTGGAACCTCAGCGTGGTTAGTGGGGGGTGACTTTAATGCCATTCTTGATCCCTCAGAAAAGAAAGGAAGTAGAGTATTCTGTAGGAAATCTGGGCAGGATTTCTCCTCCTTTATTCCCTATAATGGTCTGATGGATATAGGCTTCATAGAAGATAAGTTCACTTGGTGCAATAACCAGAAGGGCCCTAAATGCACTTGGTGTCATTTGGACCGATGCTTAGTAAATCTGGCAGTAATCTCATCATTTCAGAAGGCGTCAATCTCTCACCTTACTCATGCCCTCTCTGATCATGCTCATATTCTCATCTCTCTAGAGTCATGGAATGAGTAGAGGAAGCGTTTTGTTTACTCCAGCAGCTGGGCTTTGGATCCAGACTTCCAACATGAGGTTCTCTCCTCTTGCTCCTGTCCTGTTCAAGACACTACCTGGATTGGTCTCCACAATACGTTACGACACTTGAAGGGGTTCCTTTTCACCTAGAGTAGCAGGCTCAGTCCTTCACAACAGAAATTGGACTCCTTAAAACAATAAATTAAGGATCTTGAGCAGGGTCTTGAGGCAGGCTGGAAAGATGATATCTTCAGCTCTCTTCTCTATAAGAGGATCCTTCTGGAGGATATGGTCCTCACACAGGAGAGGTTGGTGAGGGAGCAATCTCAATCCCTTTGGCTTTTTTGTGGTTGACAGGAAGTCTGATTATTTCCATGCTTGCATTAAATAAAGGAGTTGTATTAAGAATCCAAATATTCTCAATGAGGATGGGTCCTTTGTTATTGATATTGATGTTGTTAGAGGTATGGCTGAAGATCTTTTTAAATCTCTATTGGCAGATCCTAGCCCTTCTACGCAGGATGGGTACCCCTGCGGGAAATCCCCTATTTTTTATAACATTTTCTATATTGGTGTTAGAGACCAATAATCAATTACTTTTACTATTCTTGAGGACAAAGAAATATGGGAAGCTATTTCAGGCCTCAATCCTAAGAGTTCTTTCGGGCTAAACGGTTTTCTCAAATCCTCTTATGTGTCTTGTTGGAGTATTGTGAATGAGGATGTTATAGAGGAAGTGCATGACTACTTTTTGGGGGGAATACTTCCTCAGGTGGCTAGTGCGACTAGTTTAGTTCTCATTCAGAAATTCAAGGATCCTTCTTCTCTCAAGAAATACAGTCCTATCAGTATGTGCTACTTTTCTTATAATATCCTTATAGGTGTGCTCAACAGGCATATTGGCATCCATCTATCATCCTGAATTTCAGAGGAACAACATTGATTTGTGAGAGATAGGACCATCCAAGGTGCTATTGGTCTTGCTCAGGAGATTATGGAGGATATTAATAAGAAATCTCAAGGTTAGAATATGGAAATTAAGTTAGATATGAAAAAAGTCTATGACAAACTTGAGTGGTCCTTTATAATCAAAGTTCATAGAAGCAAGGCTTTTTATAATTTTTCTATTGACCTCTTGTTCAGATGATTGAGTTCTCTATATCTCTTTGTTTGCTTTATGGGAAGGAGGAAATAATTCTTTAAATCAGTCTGTGGTCTTAGACAAGGGGATCTGATGTCGCCCAATTTATTTATTCTATCTCAGGATTCTTTGAGCATATACATCAAAGACACCATGCAAGAGGGCACCATTCAGCCTTTTCACTGCTGTCTCTATTTCTAGAATTTGTCTTTCCTTATGTTTTCAGATGATACAGTCTTATTCATTAATGGGATATCCAGATCTATTCGGGGTATAAATACCGTTCTTGAAGATTACTGCAAATAGACTGGGAAAAAAATTAATAGAGATAAAATTAGTATCTACATCTAAAGGTTTTTTCCAGAAAGGCATTGTCGTGACATTGAATATAGCTTGGGAATTTTCATAAGGATTGTTCCTATTGATTACCTTGGTTCTCCAATCATATTAGGGAGGCTCGTATCAAACACCTGGATAAAGTGTTGGGTAAAATCTCTTCTCGTATCAACAATTTGAAAAATCGATTCTTTCCTTTGGGGGGAGTATTACTCTGGTTAATAACGTGCTTACATCGATTCCCATGAACATTATTTCAGTTCTTAATGTCCCCAAGGCTATTATTAAGAATATTGATCATATTATGAAATCTTTAATCTAGGACTCCCATTCGGAGGGTCGGTACCATTGGGAATCCTAGTCTAAAATGCCCCTTCCCATAGATGAAGGTGGTATAGGTCTCAGAAGTGTCTCTGAAATTATGCATTGCCTTCATGTGAGGATGACATGGGAGGTAGTTGTTGGGACAACTCTTTGGGATCGAGTTATTAAAGATAAGTATGGGAAGTACCTGGAACAAATGACCAACACCTCTTACCTTTGTAGAAATATTCATGGGAATATACCTCGCCTTCTTAGCCATTCAAGTTAGATCATCAGCCATGGAAACATCAGGTTTTGGCATAATAACTAGGCAGGGGATATTCATGGCTTTCCAGGATATCTAGTCACTGACATAACTTTCATGAAAGCAAGTGATCATCCTGCCTTCATCCAAGCTATCCTAAATAAACAATAGTTTAGAGTATTCAGTCTCATAAAACTGTCAGATGACCTAGATAGATACATTTTCAAGGCAACCTTTTCTAGTTCTTTTTCTATTAAATCCTAAATGTCATTACTTCAGGGCGCCCAAGTTTAAGATCCATGGGGAAATATCCTCTAGTGCAGAATTTTTCCTCCAAAATATAATTTCCTCACTTGGAGGCTTTCACACCATGCTATCTATACAAATGAAAAGATCCATCATTAAGAGTTTCAATTGTTTCCAAATGTTCTTGTTGTCGGACCCCCTGTATAGAGACCACCTTATAATTATTTTTCAAGAGTGAATGGGATAGCGTAGTTTGGGGAGCAGTTGGGGAGTTCTCTAGCTTGTCATATTCAACCAGTTCGGGAAAACCCTTCTTGCAGTGGTGGTTCCATGGAGTTGGCTCTAATAACACAAATAAGCAGGCAAGGGAAATTTATTTTTCAGCCGACTGTTGGTGTATCTGGGAGGTGAGGACCAAATTATGTTTTAAAGGAGTTAAGTGCTCAAATGCGGGCTTGGTCGCGAGATCTAAATGGATGATAGCAGACCTGGGGGCTGTTCTGAAAAACTAGGAGGAGGATCCTTCAATGAGGTAGTTTCTTCGACATATGGTGCAGGTTATCCGTAACAGGGTCTCGGTTGGTCAATGGATATGCTGGAGACCACCATTCAATGGGCTGAAGGTCAATTCCGATGGGTCCTGTGCTATGGGAGTTATGAGGGGTGGCAGTGTGATTAATAATTCAAAGGGTAGCATGGTATAAGCATATAATGCCTGCTTCGGTAGTGGAGACTCTTTGCAGGCCGAGGCCTAGTCTATTATGAAAGGAATTCATTTTAGTCTGTTTAAACATACGCTTCTCTCAGAGATCTAAACTAACTATAGAATCCTCTATGACACACTAATAGAACATAGCTCCCCCCTATAGAGAATTTTATACCATATCCAACACTAAAAGCTTCTCCTTAATAGAAACACTAGATTACTTCATACTTGGTGTGAGGGAAACAAAGTGGCAGACATCCTTACATCCCGATTTTCTCATGATGATGATTTTGTCTCCTTCTCTAGCTTGGGATCCTTTCCCCCGGAGTGTGCAAGCATTGTTTTAGGTGATTCCCTATGACTTATTTATTTTCTCCACCCTAAGTCATTACCCGTTGTTTACTTTTATTGTTCATCCTTTCTTTAATACAAAATAGAGTAAAAAGGTAGTCTCAAATGTCATGACCACCTACGGACCGAGACATAGGGCTCATACACTAGACTAGATTTACAAGCATGATCAGTATGGTGACTGACTCAATGAACTTTTATTGGATATCCATAAATACTCCATGGAATATTTATTTTAGGTGGGGATGATCACACTCTCCTTGTCCTATGATCAGAATGATTACACTCTTCTGGATCAGTTACGAGACAAGTTGGGATGGATTGATATTGCGTTTTGAGTCTCAATTGGATTCATGGACTGATGCTCCATGTTCTCCAACTAGTGACCTTTTACAAGATTTATTTATAGTATATAATATCCTCCTTTATAGGATTTATCATTGGTATATGATATCCTTGTTTTATTTACTGGAGGCGAGTACATATAAACCCTTGTGTAAGACGATCATCCCCCTTTGGTGATGTAGCTTGCTCAGAGATATAATTACTATATTGGAAAAAGTAGGTATATGTCTAAGGGATTATGGACCTATAGATTGACTTAATGATTCCCAACTTGATGGACACTACATCCATATCATTTCCCTTACACTGTATGTCCAAGAGATTGGGATTACAGACCCAAAGATCGACTGCAAATTTGGTTTCTTGCTATTTGATTCACATACTCATGAATATTTATATTTATGTATATATGTATAGGTATGGTATGATACATATATATATATATATAGATATATAAATCCATGATGGAACTTTCCCAATTGATAGGGATTATAGAGCCTGGGTTAGACTATAATATCATGTTGGGTTTTACTTCCTTTTTGGTTATGATTCAGCTAGGTTGAACACATTTATTTTTCATACACTTATAATAACACATTTATAGTTTTCTTGTTGGGGTTTCCTATTGATATTATTTCTTACACCTACACATGCACCTCGGTGTATGTGTAGAACATATGTCTTTTTTTAGGTTGATCACGAGTTACATGGTGGATAGGGCTATGACCTAGTGTTACATGATCAAGTGGAGCTGCTCAAGTGGTTCTACTAATCAGGCTAGTTTAGTTCTACAGTGTCAAGATATTGGGTACGTGGGATGGCTCAGAGTTATAAGTAAAGTCTTGTACATTTACTTTTAGTTTCTTTTGTACTTATATCTATTTGGTCAGCCCAGTGGGTGACCAGTGTTGTATTGTATTTCATTGCTATTTGGTATTTTTTATATCAATTATTATTACAGCATATCTTATTTTAGTTTTTTACTACTTCTTCACTTTGTTTACTTTCCTCTATATATGATAATTATCTATTTTGGCTATTTTATTACTCTGATATGAGAGAATATTCTCACCACTATCACACCCTAGGCCCTCACTACCAGTAGGTAGCCTCTAGCATATGAGGAGGTGAACTTGAGTCCTTATAACCCATCGACTCAGAGCACCGGTTTAGTGGAATCCAGGTCAGGATGTTACACGCCACACTGCACTATCTTATAATAAACTAAATGTAGTGAATTAAAATTTTAATTAATGAACGTATAATGAACTAAAACTAGAGTTCACATCTTAATAAGAAGATGTGTTGCATAACATTTCTAAATGTTATTGTATAAAATAACATTAAGAATTAGCTTAGTTGATATAAGAAACTCGATCTACCAAAAAAAGTGTATAATATGAGAATTAAGATGGTTATAATAATCATTAGTCATAGGAGATATATCTTTTTGGGATATAGAGGAAAATATATGTTAAATAATAAAAGAGTTTTTATACAACTTTTCTAACATTATTATAAAAAGATAAAGTTATAAATCACTTTAAAAAATCATTCAATAAAGTGATTGGAATAATTTTTAAAATATAATTCTAAAATTACCCATAATAATTAAACACATTGATACAATAAAGGTTATGTAAATAAATGTGGTTTAAATGATGAAAAATACCTAGAAGTGATAAAAATTCATTTTTAAGGTTTTATAAATTTTAAATAAAATCCACATATATAAATGTGTTATAAAATTTACTTTTGAAAAATGTTAAAGAGAAATATGAACGTTACATAAGATAACTCACATTTTTATTTCATTGTAAGAAAATACAAAATCATTGGAAATAAAGAATATATATATGGAGGTGAATTATCTAATAGTGAGGATGATAATTATTCTTAACAACAACATATGTTTATAAAGAAAGTAATCCATCATAAAAGAATATTTTTTCATGAAAATGTAATTTACCCAAAGGAAAAGTAAAAATTCACTATGAAATAGAGTAATATAATATCATGTTCAAAGTAGTTAAACTATGACCCAAAGAAATGGAAATTAGTTGAATAAAAAACTATATATTTTTTATAACTTTTTATAAGGAAATAGTTAATGTAACAATGATAATAAAAATTTATTTGGAAAACCATGAATATAATGAGAGGAAACTTTATAGAAATAAAATAAAATAAATGGGGGGAAAATTCATGTTTTATTGGTTATAGAGATTATCAAATGGTCAAAAGGGGGATGAATTGATCAGTTTATAAAATTTTTAATGATTATGTTAAATTTAAAATATTAATACAATGGAAAATTTAAATTATAAACATATTGAATTTTTATAGTGGTTCGAATGAAATTAGTCATATATCTAATTTTTTATTTTCACTCTCCCATATAAAAATGGAACCCATTAATAAATGTTTATTTATAGGGGAGTCACAACCTAATTAGAACCCATATTTTCTAGTATAGGTAAAACAAAAAAAATTACTTTTAAAAGGGAGTCATAACTTGTTACTACAAACCTTTTCATGATGGATACTCAACCTAAAAAAAATACAATTTTCACCCTAGATGCATAACCAAAACATACCATTTAAGGGAGGTATAACCAGTACACATCCATTTTTGAATGAAAAATCATAAACCAATAGTTGACACACACATAAATGGATAAAAAATATGACACCCCAAACCCATAATTAAACAAAGATATTCTAAACATCGAGTTTGAGTCATATTTCTATCACTTTATTAGTTTAGTTTTTCACAATGAAGTCCTACCAAAATTATCAAAAAAATGTTTATAATGTATATCAAATAACTGTTCATGAATTCTTAATCATGTATTGTAAATCTCTATTTATAGATATTATTTATCATCCTATACTTAAAATTTAAACTTTTGAAACTTTATAGACATTTTAAAACATTTCTTTTTTGAAGCATGTAGTTTTAAATGAAAATATAGTAACCAACTTCAAAGTAGTTAAAAATATTCATAGTGATTATTCGTTGATTTCTTAGAATATTCTTTATTTTATTATCTCAATTTAGTTCATGTTTAATCCTCATTTAATATCATTAAAAATATATCATGAATTTCTAATATAATATTTGAATTACGAACAAATAAAAAAAATTTCCTTTATATTGCAAAAATTAAATAAATAATAATAATCAACATCACTAAAATAAATAAAATTTTATTTTATAAATAAATTAAAAACTGTAAGTTTATTAACTAGTATAAGATACAAAATTTTTAAGACATATTTGTTTCATACAATACACTAATTTTTTAATATATAAATCTTTATAAGATACGTTGATTTTATAATATACATTGATTCCATAAGATATAAAAACATCATAAGATACAATGAATGCATAATATTTTTTAAAATTGTTAGACAATTGAATATTTTTATGAAAATTATAAATTTCATTAGATATTTTGAATTGTTATAATATATTTATTGTCATGTGAGATACATTAAATATTATATTATATTTATATTGATGTGAGATATTTAAAATCTTGTAAGATATTTATAGTCCTGTAAGAATTTTTTAACATATTTATTGCCACGTATGAAATCTTGAAATATATTTATAGTTGTATATGAAATCTCAAATGATATTTATAGCCATTTAAGAAATATCATTTGATATTTATAGCTTTTTATGATATTAAACTTAGTAATTTTTTTAGAATACATAAAACATATGAATTTTACTTCGAAAAATATTTGACGCAAAACGGTAACAAAACAAAATTAATAAGAATAAGAATTAGTAATGAATAATAAAGAATAATAAATTTAGAGAATAAATAATTTAGAACTGTCAAATTTAACATTATTTTCTTCTTCTGAAAGAAGTACATTCTTCAAATAAGAAAATCCTTTATACTAACTTACATTAGTGGGAATAAATAAAATATGGACCTTGTAATTATAAAAACCAAAAAAAAATAAACTGGGAAGTAGATGCTCAAGAATCTCCCCCATTTTTATAATTTAAAAACTAAGTGAACATGAAATATTCTCCCCATTTTTTGGATAATCAAAGAAAGGTTAATATTGTTCCCCTTTTTCTAATTAGTTTTGAAAAATATAAAACAAATAGTTTTTCTCCAAAAATTTTAAAATAGTAAACAATGAATTATTATTGAATTAGATATAAAACCTATATTTTAATATATTTGATCAAATTTAAATAACGTAACTACCATTAAATTAATTCATTTTTTATTAAAATATAAATAAAAAATTAATGAATAAAAAAATATTAAAACAATGATAACATCCTTGAAATTTTATCTACAATTTTCTATTGAAAATTTAATAATAAGTGTAGAAAAATTGTACAGTTTCTATAATAAAGTGTTTCTTAAATAGATCCATAAAAATTGGAAATTAATAAAGAATAAATAATAGAAATTCCCATTAAATATAATATATTTTGATCATATTTTCATCATTCCATTTTCAAACTTAATTTTCTCAAAAATAACTTGATCCAAGGGTTTATTAAATATGTTATCCAATTGATCATCAATATAAAAACATTATAAGATAATTTATCCTTTTTATACATGATACCTAATAAAATTATATCTTTATTTAATATTCTTAGTTCTAGAATGTTTTAAAGGGTTTTAGAAATATAAATATAAAATTTATTTATAATATATAATAGGTAAATAATCAAAATTAATATCAAAGTAAATTTATTTTTTTATCCATAAACATGGAGGGCATAATCTAGTATCAGAAATATATTCTGCATTAGCTATAAATAGACCAACATATAATTGTTTCATTTAACTCTAAGAAAATAAAATTTTACTATAAAAGTGACACATATCACAAGTACTTTTTTCTTTCAATTTTGTTTTCTCTAAAACTAGAATGAAAAGAAATTTTTAATTTAAAAAATTTTCTCCTAGTATAAAGGATACAATTATTTATGGAACCTTTAAAACATTTAATAATTATTTTAATAACTTTCTTATGACTCTTTAGGTTTAGCCTGAAATCTATAACATATTAAAACACTAAATATCAAATTAGGTTTAGAAGTAATTAAATATAAAAAACTACGAATCATTATTCTAGAATATTTAATATCAAAAAATATTCCATTAATATATATACCTAATTCAAAAGAAATTAACATAGGGGTATTTAAGATTTTACTAGAATAAAAGGTAAATCTTTTAAAATATTTCTTATAATACATACATTTATTAAATAAAATTTCAATATTTATTTGAAAATGTTTATGTATTGAAAATAATTTTAATTCTTCCATAAGACTCATATCAAATTTATAAGTTAATAAATTAGAAAATTATTTACAAATAAGTTCACTTAAATATCAAAATATGATATAATCAATATAAATGTAATGAATAAAAATATATTTAGAATTATTCATAAAAAATAAATCAAGATATAATTTTATTTTTATAAAAATATTCTTTAAATAAACTGATACAATCATTCATACCATACTTGAGGATCTTGTTTGATTAAATAAATAGGTATAAAAAATTGAAAACATTATCAAGTTTTATTTCATGTTCAAAATATACGGTATATCTTACATATAATTCTCCTAAAATTTAACAAATAAAATATTAAAAATTTGAATCCATTTGATAGCTTTTAAATCATCAAATAGAATCATAATATAATATAAATTTTATTGATTATAATATTAAAATAAGTGAAAAATATCCATCAATATCAATACCTTCTTCTTGAAAAAAACTTTCAGTAACAAATTTGGATTTGATTCTTATAATTTGATTAGATTCATAAATTGTTTTCCCAAAAATCCATTTATTAATAATAATTTGATATTTTTAGTGTGTTCAAATATATTCCAAACTCAATTTATACAAAAATAATTTACATCATCTTATGTTGATGAAATAATGTTATGATATTTTAAGGCTTCAGAAAAATAATTTATAAATAAATCAAAAATAAAAGAATCGTGAGCACAAAAATTTATTAAATAATTTATTGTTTGAAATTTAGACTCAAAATATATAATAATTATATATATAGGATTATATTTATGATCTTTCTAAGTTATTATATGAGGTTGATTTCCCTCAAAAGGCGATTTGATTATAGATTTTTGTCTTCTCTAAATTTAAATTCTCTAAAATTTTCTTCAATTTTATTTTCATTAAATAATCTGTTTTTAAAATTGTTTCATAAAATTTAACATGAATAGATTCTTCAAAAATAGTAGATCTTTTTTTATTGACTCTATAAAATTTAGTAAAAATTAAATATCATAAAAAAATTCCTCCGTCAAACATAACATCAAATTTACCTAAATAATCCTAAGTGTTAAGGATAAAAGATTTTCAATAAAATATCCTAAAATATAAAACATTATGATTCATTCTATTATATAGTTCCAATGGTTTTTTACTTATATTAAGTCTTTAAATAATAATATTTGAAACATAATATGATATATTCATAAATTCTAACCAGAAATATTTAGGTATACTATAATATTTTAACATGGAACTCCATTTATTGAATTGAACCAATTTTTAATTATACTATACCATTTAATTGGCATGATATAGGCGATGAAAGAATTTTTCAAACTATATATTTAGAAATTACCTTCTTATATCACTTATAATAGGTAAAATAAGATATCTTTTCTCACTTTGATATCCTTTCTACTATACCATTTTTTTCAAATAATTTTTCAAATTATAGATTCAGTAATTATCTTTATATATCACTTATAATAGATAAAATTAGATATCTTTTCTCATTTTGAACAAATTTAAAATATTTAATAAATTTTAATAATGTTTCAAATTAATGTTCAGGAAATAAAATCCAATGAAATCCATTAAATATATCTAAAATAACAGAAACTCGTATTTCTCAATATAAAGACTTTTTATATACATATGAGTTCATAGTAGTCTAATAAAAATTATTAGGATGTGTAGAAGAGATCAAAATCTCTTGCCTAAAATCTCTATAAAATAAGAGAAATTATAAATAATAATATAG
Organism: Viscum album; assembly: GCA_963277665.1. Lineage (NCBI taxonomy): Eukaryota > Viridiplantae > Streptophyta > Magnoliopsida > Santalales > Viscaceae > Viscum > Viscum album. The sequence continues at coordinate 1,808,750,433 of OY728159.1, read as the reverse complement.
TAAACATGTGCGTCTTACACCGATGATGTCTCAACAATATCAAGATCTTCATTTAATGTGGTTGATATAGATCATTCCATGACATCTGAAAAACTTCCCATTTACATAGGTACATCTACATGTTATTATTAAATCAATCAAAGTACAATCATGAACCACCATCTCCCATTATGTCCTTATACTACTAAAGGATATGGTGGTAGTGGATTAGATCAATAGGTTTCTGGGAGTCACAACTGAGTTTGAAGAACTCACACAATCACCATCAAATGGATGATGGATTTTATAGGGCCCTCTATAAAGTTAATTAAGTAATTTCATATTTCCTCATGTATTATAATGTATGAATTAATACCATGGTCAATGAATGCATGGTAAACATTAAAATACATTCACATTACATATTATGTAACACTCGTTTTCAGGATAGATTTCATGGGGGAAATGTTTAAATGATAACTATTATCATTTTATAATTAGTTTGGGCCAATGTAGCCATAAGATATGCATATTATATAATATTGGCTTTAAGGAATATCTTTTTTCAATATCCCACTTGTATTGTAGACTAAAACATTGATATAGTTCACCTTATATAATAACTTGTGAATATTATATCCAAAAATAGTTTTGGTTATATTACAATTTCATTTGGAAAGATTCCATTAACTTCACTATTTATTACATTATATGTAATAATTTTTTAATACCCATCCAAAACTCTTTTATATTGACTCTAAAACACTTTTAGAGAATATATCTAAGTTAAATTGAATCCCCATTTAGTTAACCAATAAGTGTAACCCCATGAGCCTTTATAGAATTAACAACAAATTGGAATCACCAAATTCACTAGTATAAGAAAATAGTGTCCTCTAGAAAAGATGCAATGCTACTCAAGATATAAATAGATCTATAGTGATCTCTATCAAGAATTGGTATATTTATATTTATGTCCACCAGTCACATCACATGCTAGAATGCACTCTCATATGCACCCTTTGTGTAATACGTTGGGTGAACATGAGATACAGTGTATGAAAATACCATATAATCAACTCAAACATTATCTATTCTCGGATTATAGACTCACCAAGATACTGAATAAATCACATGTCATTTATCTTTATGTGTGAACACATAGTATTCCCCTCATCTGAATAGATATGAATGAAATATGTACTACCTAGGTGTGGCCACACACTCACAAGTCTATCTCAAGGGAGGGAACATGTTTCATACTAAAAATATGATAATAAATAACCTATTTTGTCGGGATATTTCCAATGATATGATATTAATGTACTCAACCACCCCTAGTTAGTTAAGTTTCATTTAAGTTTCATAATAATGGTACCAAATTATAATGGTTCTCATGCTAGGTATCTTTCCAACCATGGGTAATAGGGACCAAACATGATCCATGAACCCCTAGTATACAAAAATTTTAATGTATGATACCATATATGGTACACATATAGGTTAATATAGTGCACATAAAGAAACCACTTTTACTTTGTATTTTTAACTCCTAAGAATATATTTTATCTTTATATGATAATTATAATCATTATAACCATAAAATTTCATTATAAACTATAATACTTTATGAAAAACCAAATTTAGGGATAACTCAAAGTTTTATTTTGTGAGGTCAATAATAATATCACTTCATGAACTTTATATCTATATATTAATTTATGTATCCAACATGGAAAAACGATAAAGGGGATATTTACTTTTTTTATGATACATTTTATGTTCTTAAACCTTTTAATAATACATAAAAAACAATATATTAGAGAATGTATAACATATAATATATTATATAATTCCAACTCATCCTTATGTTTTATATACCTTTTGGGTTTTATTAAATCGTTATATCTGTGTGTCATTCCTACCACCTCTATATTTTACCATCTAATAAAATCCTCTTACTAAATATTTATTGAGTAAAATCAAAGTAAAAAATAAATATTAAATTATGGTGAGAGTTTTGGAATCATATTTCTAATTTTAACTCTCAAGTATGATTTTGGAAACCTCCAATACTTCTAGATCATTTTGTTCAGTAATTGATCAGTGTTGCGGTTGCAATACATTTCTTAAGTTAAGTATTCCTTCTGGTTCTTATTTGGGTTTGGTTACAATTATGGTTTGGCTATGGATTTGTGATTATATAGTGTTTTATATCAATCCTTTTTAGCTTCTTGGTGTTCCTTGTCTTTGTGGGGGATATTCTCTTGTTTTCCACAGACCTTTGTCGAAAGAAACTAGTTTTTCTACCATGTTAATGGAGGTGTTTCTATACAATGGGTCAATTTGATGTATTTCATACTGTTCTTGATATATTTTCATTTATTTATTTATTAATTTAAAGTGATAAATAGTTATAAATAATTTCTTATAAAGTTAAATGATCTAAAAATGGGGTTTTTATTTGAAAATGGATTTTCTTGATTTTGAAATGGGGTTTCAAACTCAAAAGTGGATTGGATTGGAATTAAAAAAGTTTTATGAAATTGTTTTCATGGTTTTTAAAATTTATTATAAAATAAAATATTAGGAACATTGGGTGAATCAAAATAGATACATGGGTTGCTTTAGTGTGTGTTCCACCCCTGGGTGGTAAATTTTGTGGTATCTCATAGTAGGACTCGATATCTTTTGGATACATAATATGTATGTTTAGGCTTTTTATTGTCCGGTACACATTTTTACCATAATCTTGATCCCAATATGTGAGGTTCATTTTCATTTTTCATTTTGGGTTATTTATCACATGATTTTATTAATTCATGGATTTATTTTCACATTTTTTTTATATGAGGTTTTATTACATAAATTGGTATGATAAGTTGTTTTATGGATATGTGTTTACCTATTTACCTCATGATGCATGAATATTATTTCTTATTTTTATCACTTCTAATTATCAAATTTCTGGATTAATAATACGAAAGGATTTGTGAAAACCAAAAGAAGTAAAAGGGAAAAGATATTTATAAATGGTTTGTATTTTTTAAAAAATATTTTTAAAACAGTTTTGTTTTAAAATATTGTAATGTTTCATTATTGATATTAGACCTTTTATAGAAGCTGTGGTGGTATCCTACTAGGATTTTGATCACACCCTAATTTTTCCCTTTGGGCATTTGAAGATGTTTTATTATAGGATTTATGTAAAGGGAACATAGTCTTGTAGTATGATGGCTTATTTTTTTCATTGTTTCTTTTGGTTTGGGTTGGTCAAGAGGTTACTATTGGTCACATGGTGTTATGAATTACTTTCTATTTTAGCATGTTTGTGTTAGGTTGTATGATTTTTTGGTATATTTTCTGTTTCTGACTCATACTCTTTGTGTATTTATTATATTTATTATGATCAAGATTGGTTTTTTATCCTATTTTACCCATTTCATGTGATGGGATGGTTTGGGAGTCTTGTCTAGTTGGCCAAGATTTTTTCATTTAGTTTGTAGTGACCTTTGTCGAAAGCATCTATGTTTTCTATCATGTATAGGTATGTGGTTCTATACAATGGGTTAATTTTATGAATTGAATTTTGTTATTGATAAATTAATTTGGGTTTTTCATATTTTTTGAAGTGATAAATGATTTTAAATTATTTATTTTTTAGGAAAATGATTTCAGAAAGGTGGTTTCTCTAAAAATGTATTTTTTTGATTTTAAAATGAGTTTTTAAACTCAGAATTGGAATATCTTGGATTTAAAAACATTTTATGAGATTTTGATAATGGTTTTAAAAAGGTGTTATACAATTTAACATTGTGAACATTTGGTGGATTGAATAGAGAGACATGTAGTCTTTGTGAGTGTTACACCACTAGGAGGTAACTTTTTTGTTATCAAATGATAGGGCTCAATATCTTTTGGATCTAATCTATGCATGTTTAGTATTTTGAATGTCTAGTATGAATTTGTCTAATAGGATTGATCACAATATATTAGGTTCATTATAATTTTTCATTTATGGTTATTTATTGCATGATTTTTTTTACATCATTGATTGATTCTCACATTTGTTTTTATATGAAACTATATCACCTAGCTTCACATGATATGTTATTTTATGGATATGTTTTTACCTATTTACCTCTGATCCATAGACATGATTTCATATTCTTACAACTTATTTTGGTCATATTTATGGTCTGATAATATGAAAGTCATTATGAAAACAAAAGGAAGAAAATGGGGAAAATAATTTATAAATCGTTTAGATTTTTAAAAAGATTTGTAAAACTATTTTTTTTAAATCTTGATTTTTTCATTATTAATGTTAGAAATTGTATATAAACTATAGTGGTATCCTATTAGGATTTTCATCACACCCTAATTCCTCCTTTGGGTGTTTTTAGATATTGTATTCCCAAGACTCAAGTAAAGGGAAAAGAATATTGTAACATGCTGGCTTCTATTACTGTTGTTGATTTTGGTTTGTGTTGGTCTAGAGGTAACATTTGGTAATGTGGGGTTATGAATTAAGTTATAGTTTATCATGTTTGGCTTGGATTGTATGTTTTTATAGTATTTTCCCTATTTCCACTTTTTACTCTAGTGTCATGTTTTGTTTTTTAGTTGTAGTGAATTTCTTTGGGTAACTGTTCCTTCTGGTTCATATTTGGTTTTGGTTATAGCTAGGGTTTGGATATAGATTTATGGTCAAATAGTGTTTTCTATCTATCCTTTTCAGATTCTTAGAATTTCGTATCTTTTGGAGGTCATTATCTTCGTTTCCAATCACCATTGTTGAAATCATTTAGGTTATCTACCATATTGTGGTAGGTGTTTCTATATAATGGGATAATTTGATGAATTTTATGTTGTTTATCATAAATTCCTTGGGGTTTCCATTAGTTTGAATTTATAAATGGTTTTAAATTATTTATTAGAAAGGAAAATGATTTCAAAATTGGTTTTTATTTTAAAAAAGATTTTGTAGATTTGGAAATGGGTTTTCAAAATCAGAATTAGATTAGCTTGGAATTCAATTTTTTTATGAAATTTTGAGAATGGTTTTGAAAATATATTGTACCATTGAACATTAGTAACATTGGGTTCATTAGAATAGGTACATGGGTATCGTTAGTGTGTGTGGAACCACTAGGAGGTACCTTTTATGTTATCTATTAGTATGTCTCAATATGTTTTGGATCCAAATATGTCTGATTAGAATTTTGAGGGCGTACAATACATTTTTTCCATAGGATTTTTCCCAATATGTGAGGTTAATTTTCATTTTTCATTTATGGTTATTTATCACATTATTGGTTTTACATCATGAATTGCTTCTCTCATTTGTTTTTATATGAGTTGAATCTCCAAGCTTTTCATGATAGGTTGTTTCATGGATACGTATTTAACTGTTTACCTCTTGATTAATGGATATGCTTTCCTATTTTTATCACTTATACTTGTCTTGTTTCTAGTTTGATAATATTAAAGGAGTTATGAAAAAAAAATTAATAAAAAGGTAAAATGACTTATAAATGGTTTTTATTTATAATAATTCTTTATAAAACTATTTTGTTTTAAAAGATTGAATTATTAGATTCTTGTTATTATACCTTGTATAGAAATTCTAGTTGTATCCTACTAGGGTTTAGCTAAAACCATACTTGTGACTTTTGGTGCTTATAGATGTTTTATTTTAGGATTCAGGTAAAGGGAATAACATCTTATAGCATTCTATCTTCCCTTGTTGTTGTTGCTTTCAGTTCGGGTTGGTTTGGAGGTGACGTTTGGTTACGTGGGGTTATGAATTACTTCATGGTTTAGACTATATTTCTTGGGTTGTATGTTTTTATTGTATCTTTTCTATTTCCACTTTATACTCCAGTTGTATGTCTTATTTTTCTTATGATTAGGACAAGGTTTTGTTATCCTGTTTCACCCAAATCATGTGATGAGCTGGTTTTGGTGGAGTTTTTAGTTAGCCCGGATTGGTTCATTACAATTCCATATTCAAACTACCTATATATAAAACATCTAATATTATGATTTCATCTTCTATTTTCTACTTATAAATCTTTATAATTTCATCATTATCATTATTGGGACCTATTAAATTTAATTTTTTAGTTGAAAAATAATTTAACTGTTTACATTTTTATTCACCAGCACATCCTAAACTTCTTTAGGATAAATTAAAATTCACTTCAACCATTATAATCCTTTAATAAATAGTGATACTCACTTTCTCACGATATCTATAACAGCCTAATATTTTAAACTATATTTTTCAATTAAATTATAATGTGTCTGATAGCATGTACCACCTGAAACAGTGAAATAAAAAAATCTGTGACATATAAATGAATATTATTATGAAAATTATAAGAACCATAAAACCTAAAGTTAATAAACAAATATTACTTAACTAAAATTCCTTACATTTGTAGATAAATAATTAATATTATTTAACACATATAAGGTTTGATCTTTCTCAAATAACACCTTTAAAAAAAATATTTTTTCTATTAAATTAGATTGACCACTTTTAAAATATTCTTATATATTAAATAATATATTAATATTATTTAAATTATAAATTGATATGAAATAATATTAATAAAATTTAAAAACATCAGTTTTTAATAAAAAATAGTCTTATTTATATTTTTTTTATTATTTAAAAATAAATTTTACTATTTTAGAATTTTAATTTTTATAAAATGAAAATATTTTTTGAATTCATCATGTAAAATGTTTCTTAGGATTAATTTTTGGGATTTAATTAGAAAGATTAATTTTTAGATGAATAATGAAAAATACAATTTTCACCTATACAATAACGTTTATGAAATTATCATTAAATAAGTTTTAATTTCATGATTATAAAAAATACTTTATAAAATTTTATTTCATAATTAAAATTATATATTTAAAAATAATATGTTTAATTTAGAAAACCCATGTCTAAAATTTTGAATCTTAAGTAATCTTTTATTAGGATACAATTGTCTTTCATCTTTTTCTTTTAATTAAATATTCATAAGAAAATTATTATTGGATTTATTTAAAATAATCATAACTAACCTTTAAATTTTAATAAACTAATTAATTTCATATAAATAAATATCTTTTATAATTTTATTGTAGACATAATTTATATGCATAAAAATACACTTTTTAAAAAAATTGTGTTTCACACATTATGTGGGATAATATTAAAATAAAAATTTATGACACCTAGAAATTTTATATTAAAAATCGATTTTATATTCATAATAAGTGGGTATAAATTATATAACTTTTTACGTTTTATTTTTAGTCATACAAAATATATTATTTAGGTTAAAATGTAGTTGTTTGGGTAAAATAAAAAATGGTAAAAGTGAAAAATCTTAGAGTAAAAGACATAAAAACATAATAAAACCTTATGTTAAAATGAATGGTTATGATATTATCAAATTTACCCCTTCTCGCAATTCATTATCTTCAATTATTGGATCCTTTTGACATTTTAATTGTGACTTGTCCTTTATATTATTTCGAAAACATCACTCCTATCACTTCTAAATACCACCCTACACCACCCCATTTATTCACTTATTATATAGAATATGATCAACCATATTTTTAGATAGTATCTCTCTAAATATCTTCCCATGTTCTACAATCATTTTTCTTATCAAAATACCATGATAAGGAGTGTTATGGTATTATAAAAGGGAGAACATCCAAAGGGAGAGGTAATGTTCTCAATTGATCACTCTTAATTCATTCCTTCTTATACCACCTAAAATATATTCTACCCATGAAAATTTGATAACTTAAGTATTATTAATGTCATGAAATGGTATTATACTATTGATATATCCATATTTAACCATCCTCTAAAACCATTAGAAAAATGAAGTCTTCTTCAAGTATAAGTTCGAACTATCGCCTCCATGAACATTGTGTTCTATTTTTCATCACCTCATTATTTGGATAGATTAGAAGGGATATTTAATTAAAAAATGTGATAATTTTTTAATATTATTACTTAATAAAGTATTTATTTTTCAGAACACTCTTATCCTATGAAAAATGAAAGTGTTGCCTTTGTGTATGTGTGAACTACCACCTCCACATAAATGATGTATTTTTTTTTTCTATAACCACCTAACATGGATGAATTTAAAAATATATTTAAATTATAAAATTTATATGAATAAAAAAATTAATATCGTGTAATTATAATAATGTACATTATTTATGTTATATTAATAATAAATTGTCATAGTAAATTTAATCACCTCAAAGGAATATATAAAGTCTCTTATCATAATTAGAGTCCATTTTGGGAAAACCAATGAAAAGATATATTTTTTTTTCTCCCTCAATAATTAAATTTTTATACCTCTATAGGTATAGATATTATAATTCTATTTTACAACACATTTTACCCTGTTTAATATACCATGGAATTTTTAGAGAAATTGGTAGATCACTCTCATGCAACTGATATAAGAGAAACATATTTAATAAATGAATAAAAAATGATGATAAATATACATTAGAGAATTAAATATAGAGGACAAAGTTTCTTAATAATTTTTTTAATAAACTTAATTTTATTTTTAAAAATGTTAAGTGGAAGCACATAGTGAATCATGACCCAAGGTAATGTATCTTCCAAACAACCCTCGTTAATTTTGGGTTATGCATTATCTTTATTTCTCTTCATTTTACGAGATATTATTTATAGGTAAATATCCTATATATTCTATATATTTTTATTTCATATATACTTATTTAAATATCCCTTTTCCTATCCAGGGTTATGTATTTTTTAAGTTCCCATTACAATTCCCTCTTTTAAGTAAAATCGATTTAAGGGTACTTTTCTATGTCTTATTTCATTGTCAAATAACACCCACATAAAATGTTTTTGACAATGAATATATTTTAGAAACTCTAATTGTTATACCTAAAATACCCCTAGTTTAATTCGAGACTAAAGGAAAAATAACAAACTCTTTTCTTCTTTAAAATATTCTTTACTCATTTCATAAAGTATAAATTAAGTGGTTTTATTTTTTACCCTTACATGTCAAATCCTTATCATTAATTTTTCTATAATAGAACTACATTTTCAAGACCATTTATTATTTAAAATATGAATATATAAAATTATTTAATTCATTATTCTCTTTTTAATCTTCAACATATTTCCTTAGGTTATGGTCGAGATAAGATTATAAAACCCACTTTCATCTCATGGTCTTGATCATGATTATGATTTATATATGGGTTATTTTACTATTGTCACAGATATATGATTTTACATATTATGGTGTGATGGGTTTTTATAAAATTATATATCCCTATAATACATTAGATAATATTTACATCTCATGATATACTATGTTTAGGGCACTAGCAGTTAGTCTATAATTCTATGATATGTTGTCTTGGAAGCGGGTTATTAATTTTTCTTATAATATCTTGTTTTATGGTGTTTCTACATGTTTATTATTCCATGATCTTGTGATATAGTTTCATTATTACATGTTTCTTTTATATTTATGATATCATATCATGCCTCCTAATTTATATGTGTTGACTCACAATCATGTTTTAGGTTGGTTATTCCATTATTGAGTATTTGTGAGGTGAATCATACATTAAATAAAAAACATTACATCATATGAGATTAATATTACTTATATATCATTTCAATCCATTATAAAACTCTAATGGTCTACTGTCTTTTGAAAATTTCATATATAAAAAACCGATACATAAAATATCTACGTTATCTACCACTAAGTACTTCACAACTAGAACCCTTTTTATACATATCATATTTAAAACCTTTATTCAAATATTAGGTAAAAATGAACACAATAAAGGGTGATATTAGAGTAAAATTAAAGAAAAAATGGAGATATAAATCATTAATCATTTTTAATCATAACATGTGTATAAGGGTATGATAGCATGAGATTAAAATTTTAAAATCATAGATAATAATTCTTATATCATAACCATGAGCCATGGAAAAAATATTGGTAGTTCATAATACATCGATCATAAAGGAATCACATAACATGATCAATGAGAGAATAAAATTTTCATAATATCAAGTCATAAAAGAGTGGAATAAATTTTTGTATAATCATAATCCTAGAAATCTTATTTCAGGTATACCCACCAAAACATTCATCACATGTTAGGATTAGGCTAACCACCCCTCTACCTTCTTTGGGCTTGGGATAACCTCTTGTGTACCATTTTTGGGACTGGTATAACCAATATTATACCCTTCTATATCATAAAACATTAATATATACTTAATCCATTAGAGGTATATAAGGTAACCCCCATCATATAATCATAATGAATTCTTATGTTTGACACAATATCATGAAAAAAATTAACATTTCATCAAAGATCAACCCATGGAAAATAAAATGGGTTTCATTAATATTTCATCATCAAAATCATAAAAATTTGGATAAATAGTAAATATAGTATCATATTATTATATCTCAAGTAAATAATAAGTAACATAAATGGATTTTATCATAGATAAAAAACAACTTCAAAATATCACTGCAATATTTTCTATGGAAAATAACCTTTTTATTCTAAAATTATTTATTTAAAATACAACAAGGAAACTGATTAAAACATTATATTGGATACCTTAATAGGTATAATTATTTCCCCTTGGAACATTATTATTTCATTTATAGGTTCAAGAGACTAATCAGTAATGGCATAGACATCCTTTATATCTATCATGAAGGTAATAAAGTTGTAGACTTCCTTATTTCTAAGGGATCCTAAAAGTTAATTAGTTACTTGATTTACTGATTTGGGATCTTTACATAATTAAAGGGATATATTGGTCTCAAAAGGAATTCCCTGGGCCTTCATTATTTCTGCCCCCTTAGTGTTTTCATGTTCTGTTTCTTCATTACTTTAGTTTTTAGCTATCATGTACCCCTATTTCTGTTAATAAAATTAATAATATGTAGAAAAAATATTAAAGTTTCCAAAATATTATGGAAAAACTTTTAGTTGAAAATAACCATGGAAAATTATAATGAATATTTAAATAACTGAGTGTTTAGGATGACATGTTTTTTTGTGTGGTATACATTAAAATTATAATTCCTTTCCCACATTTGATAAGAAGTTAAAATTTTCTTGGTTGAAAAACTACAAGAATATTCCTCTTAAAAAAATTATATAAATTAAAAAATTAGATAAAATTAAATTATAAAATCATTGGGTAATATTAAACAAATTATTGAAAGCATTTAGAAGAAAATATTTACATTGAAGAAAAATATTCCTGACCGAATAGAAAAGCAAAGTGGGTTTTCCTTAAAAAAATCTTTCATACTTTTTAGTAATTAATGAGAGAAAAATGAAAATTAATATTTTATTTTTTATAAAAAATCTTTTATAATAAAATAAATAATATTTAAGAGATATATATCATATAATTTTCTATAAAAAAATTTAAGCATAAATAATCCCGCTAAAAAGAGAGATTATGACATAAAACCCTTACCTTATGTTTGAATTGCTTCATAAGAATTCTAAAATTTTGTATAATAAATTTTAATTTATTATAATTCTATAAAATAACCATATTAATAATTATAATACTATAAACTTTTTATTTAAATCATCTTATCACATGATAATTAATAATTATTTATTAAAATCAATGTTTCGAGTGATAACTCTTTCATTTTTCACGTATGCTTTGATTGATCTATTATATTCCATGTATTTTTATCAGTATTAAATAATTCCAATAATTTTAATCGAGATATAAATATCATATATATTAACAATATATATATTTATAACCATCAATAAAAGTAATATATAAAAAAATGAATTGCATCATTCATGGAGACCTTAGTCCGTATGTACACAGAAATGTTGTTTTGATTTTATAATTACAAGTAAACAAAGATAATTAATATTTTATGATTAAAAATCATAATTATATCATATATATTAGATATATTTATTAAATCCATTAATATATTGATCAATGTGAGGTGGTGATGCAAAAACAATTATATCTCTACGTTGACATGGTAGTCCACACGCATGCAAAAGTAGTACACTAATTTATTATTTAATGAAAAGGAGGTGGAAAATGGGTATGAAATTATCATAATAAGAACTCAGTTTATTAATGATACTTCATTAATCATTTTATGATAGATAAAATAGGTTTAGATAAGTTGTAATAATAAATAAAATTGAAAGAGCTCGATTTATATTTATACCTCTTCTTTCTAAGACATCCTTTAACTTACACCATATGCCATGAAATATTAGTCTTAGGATAAGATGAGGGGATCTAGGAAAATATTAGGAGGATAAGAATGTTTTGGGTCTTTTATTTTCCAATATATAAGCCTCAAAATTCATGAATAATGGAGGAGAGAATGTGACCATTCATAAGCGTGGAAGAGGAAACCTAGAATTACCTAATATATTTAAATAATATAATTTCATTTTCTTGTGAAAGTAGAACAAAATTTAAAAATATTAAAATTTAATATGTTATAGGATATAAATCTATTCATCCATTAGAAACTAGAAAATTTTATGGGGAATTATTACTCTTATCTCTTAGTTTACCCTTAGTAAACTGGTTTTAACCGTAACTATGGTAAAACAATTTACCATTTTGACTATTAATTATAAATATAAATGAAAGTGTACTAATTAAAAAATTCAAAAATTATTTTAAAAATTATGAAATATATTTTATTAAATTTAATTTCATTAACTGGAAAAAATTAATTTTAAAATGAATATTAAAAATTCAAAAGAAACATGTTATTTTGATAAATGCATTTTAAGCATAAAACTAAATTTAATTTCATTACATGCCTAGTAAAAACTGTAAAACGAATATTAAAATATTATATTGATTATAAAATATATATATTTCATTAAAAACATTAACCAATACTTATTTAATTTCTTATGAAAAAACAAATTGCGAACATTAAATCAGTTTCACGAAAAATAACTCTTTTAGCATTAAATGGTTTTATTTTCATTAATAACCTTTAGATAACTAATTTAAATATAATTATTCATAAATTTAAATAATATCTATTTAAAATAACTTTTTAATATTTATCAACATATTTTTTCACATAAAAATTTATATCACTAAGAAACATACATTTCTTCATAAATATAGGTCTTTTAATCATGAACTGATTTTATTAAAATTTTAATGATCATTTCATAAGAATTAATCAATACAATTGAATTTTGAAAATAAATAAATAAATAAATTTTATATTTTGGTTAATAATATTCATACCCACCAACCCAATAACTATATTATAAAGTTATACTATATCATCTGTACTTTTAAAATCAGGATTTTGTGTAAAAAAAAGCTATCAAATACCTTAAGTTTATTATAAAGGAAGTACATAAAAAATCCCAGGGTGTTACATTATACTTTCCAAAAAAAAATAATTTATCCTTATAAATTCCATCACTCTAATATAATTTTTTTTGATATCTATACTTCATCACCTCCTTGGGTTCCCATGTGGCATCCTCAAATTTATGAATCCTCCATAGAAATTTAACTATGTTAGTAGTATTATTCTATAAAACATTATCTTTATTATCAAATAGTTATATCAAATGTTATTCATAGAAAATATCATGATATAATGGAATTACATCTCAGTTCAGTACATGTGCAGGATCAATTATGTACTTCCTCAAAAGTGATATATAGAACACATCATGAACTTCATAGTGGTTCAATGGATGTTCAAAGTGATAAGAAAATGTCCTGATCCAATCAAGAATTTCAGTATGACAGATATATCTAGGTATAAAATTTTCCCTCTTTCCAAATATCAAAACAATATTCCATGGAAAAATTAATAGGAATACATTCTTACCAACATAAAATTATAGATATCACTAATGATTTTCAGAATAACTCTTACATCAACTATAATGTCACGACCCATCCCCTAGGGCCCATTCCGTGACAACCCCAAGCTTGCCTTCCATAGGCCAGGGGCTAGAGACGAGCACCGAGTAGGAATATTCCATACAAATGGGAGGATTTTTCCTAAGTACCTACACACACACATAACTCCAAGACACATATGCTGGAAGGTGAAAACACTAAGTAAACCACACCAGTTTGATAATAGAAAAATAAAGGTAAATGAGGTCAGAATACAAGACCAATTGAAGTAGGAAAGTAAAATTACAAGTCTCTATAAATCCTTTGTATAAAAACCATCCTGAATGGTAGGTACATAAACATCTATCTGAAGTCACAGAAGCATGGATCATCTGTCAGGTCACACTAAGCACCACCTGACCCCGGTTGACCAATGAATTTGTCAAAGCGTCAATCGTCTGCATAAGACACGACTCATACTGGTGAAACCCGCGCATGGGTGAGTAAAACATTACTGATTAGGGACCCCAAACCACAAATAAAGGGAAAAAAATAAAAGTACACATGAAGTAGTAATCACATTGGTATAACCTAGACTATTGGAAGAAAGATAATTAGTCTTAATGTTGAACATATTTTACTACTGAGGGACTCATCCCTGATGAGTCACTATGGCATGCTGGGTCACAGAGGTCCACTCGTCACTGAGGTTTTCTGGGCTACTGAGGTTCCATCGTCTGCTAGGCCACTGAGGTCCGCTCCTTTGCCGGGCCACTGATGTCCACTCATCACTAATGTCTATTGGGCCGTTGAGGTCTTCTCACCGGCTAGGAAACTAAGGTCTTCTCATCACTAAGGTATGTTAGTCCACTGTAGTCTTCTCATCACCAGGACTACTGCGTCGCTAAGGTCTGTTCGTCTACTAGGCCACTAAGGTCCCCTCCTCCTTGGGGTCTTTTGGGCCACTTAGGTCTACTCGTTTGTTAGGACACTAAGGTCTGCTCATCACTAAGGTCTACTAGGCCACTGAGGTGTAATTTTATGCTGGGCCACTGAGGTCCAATCCTTACTGAGGTCTATTGTGCCACTAAATTTTGCTCTTCACTTTGGTCTACTGGGCCATTGAGATCCACTCGTCACTTCCTTCTCATCACAGTCAACTGCAAGATTCCTGCTCACATCGTGATTGTTTCTGGGAGGATCTACTCCTCAAGAAATCAATCATATCCCAACATCTTCTAAATCTCACTTTGTGTATTTGAAAAGTAAATTATTTTCACGAGGGTCCCAACATCACAAACAAATTGTTAATCAAACACATAGTTTGAATTTTATGAGCCTTTTAGTGAAAAGGGGTCTATTGGGTCCGGTCCGACCTAGTCAGTCCAACTTCACCAGACTCGTTTTTCCTAACCCAAGACGACCCGGTTTGTTATGGGCTGACCTAGACTAGCCTAGACCAAGGACCTACTCGACCTGACCCATTGGGCTGAGGGTCCAACCCATCGGGCCACCCAATGGCCCGGCCCCCCTTCTCTGGCCTGGCCCATGCTGGAGGCCTAGTTTCTATCCAGTCGGGACACGGAACAGTCTAGTTCCCCCTTTGACCCAGCCCACACTATTAGGCTAGTTTGGTCTATCCTGAATGTGGTAGGCATTAGGTCCACTCTGTATCACGCAGCCGGATCAACCAATCGCCTCCCCGCATGTTTTACACTGACTGCAAGTCATCGCCATGTTGTGGCATACTACTACCACCCACAACTCTATTGTGGGCCTCCTCTTCCTCCACTATGCACCACTACTATGTGCCACCTCCCGCATTGGGCCACCGCTGGTGTCCCTGGTCCACCACTGATGAAATCTTCTCCAAGTTCAATATTTATTAGCATTCAGGCCGATGGACCTTTCCGCCACGGCGGCCTTCCTGGCCGCTACCTTTCATCACCACCATGACCCTCTTAGCTACGTCTCTCCCTCCACCAGTACCCGTTCCAATGTCAGTGGTCGTTCACCTGGCTATATCATCTTTCTCAGCCTCTTCTCGGGTTGATCCACCACTGTGGTCCTACTTGGACCGTAATTGTCGTCACGCCACAAGGAACAAAAGAAAAGTGTGGGGTAGAAGGACACACATGGAAACACAAAGGATGGACCACAACCTTTTTTCATGTCGGCATGATGCATCTTTGTTAGGAGATTAATGAAGGATAAATAAAAAGTGAATACAATTTCCCATGACTCCCTACATGAAAAATCCAATTCCCTGATAGATGATAGAACTACGAGTCAATTTGTTAGTGAAATGACCGACAATCATTATTAAAAAAAGAATGAGGCAGAGGTAAAAACATAGAAATAAACCCCTACCTAGTTTGTATTGATCGCTGAAAAAGGGTGAATCTTCTATTCTACATTCATCAATCCATCGAGGTCTGATCCGAATCCATTCATTGATCAACCATCATTCGTCATTTTCCAATAAATTTACACTAAGGATTCAGAGAAAACTCCAGAATCCCCCTGATCTTGTATCTCTGTTAATCAACATAATGGAGGAAACACGTTTCAACATTTCTGTTTTGTTGACTCTTCATGTCATTACACTATTTCATTTATGAAATGAAATAACATTTTTTTACACTTGAATTACAACATCATTATGCTATTTCATTTATGAAATGAAGTCGTTGGCTTGATGTTGCATTGTAGAAAAACATTTTTGAATAAAATAAATTTTCTTTAGTTTATTTTATTTTTCCTTAAAACACCCAAAACATTATTTTTACCCCCAACCCACACCAATTGTGGTTAGGCACCTTCCAAAAAAAGACCACCCTCATAAGCTCAATGGTACTCTCAGATTTCCAATCCGAGTTACCATTTATGATTTATAGGGTTTGAAAAATAAAATTATCATTATTTAATTATATTATTTATAGTCACATCCCAAAAACAACTTTACATAGTTGGCCCATTATTTCTAATTTTAGGCTCTACCCAAGGAAAGAAAACCCTCTTGGGATCAATAGTGTTCTCTAATTTTCAATCCGAGTGACCGTTCATGAGTTATAAGTATTTGAAAAATAAAATAATTTTATTTAATTATTTTGTTAATTGTTATTCCATTTTTGGGTTTTCTCACTAGAGGCCTACACTGACTAAAGTTAAGTCATTCCTAGGGTAAAACCTCCATCCTGAAGACAATGACACCCTCATATTTCTTATTTGGGTACCTATTTAAGGGTTTTCCAATTTTTTAGAAAAACTGCTCATGCCTACCATTTAAAACATAACATTTTTTCAATGGACCATCCCAGGAACACCGGGCCTCAGAATCACACACCATCTTAGCTCTTGGTCTCATAATTTTACAAGATTATTTTAAAATAATATTGGTAACATAAAAGTCATTATGTTTTCACCACCATTAGGATTTATATCCCCGGATTCCAAACAAAGGGATTACCAAAGAGATGAGGTTACAAGCAAAATCCTAAGACTCTTGCTCCTAAATACTCTCCTAAAAATTTCACGTACTCCCAATGAACGCACACTAGTGGAATCGATCACCCATAGAGGGTCATCTTCTATTAATCTTTGATCTCCACTTTAAACTCTATAAATGTCACCCTGTTATCAAAGTTCAGCTTTCCCCGATCAATGACGTGTGATGGGTCATGTATGTATCTCCTCAGCAGGGATACATGGAAGGCATCATGAACCTGTTCTAACTTTGAAGGTAGATACAATATGTATGCCACACCACCCACTCTATGTAGTTTTAAAAAAGGTCTGATTAACCTCAGAGATAACTTGCTGCCCTGACCAAATCTCTGTTTTCCACGTCGAGGAGAGACCAGAATAAAAACATGGTTTCCCTCCTTGAACTCCAAAGGTCTTCTTTACATATCAGTATATGAATTTTAATATCTCTCTAAAGTCATCATTAGATATGATATTACCTAAAAATTATCTGTATTATCCTACACTAACTCTGGGACTAAGAGTGCTAACTCTCCAGGGTCAGTCTAGCAAAGTGGCGACCAACAAGATCACTCGTGCAAGGCTTTGAACAGTGTCATACTGATGGTGGAGTGGTATCTATTGTTGGATGAAACGTCCACTAGAGTTAGTTGATCCTAAAAAATGTAGATACAATTGAGGATGAAAGAACATGGAATGTCCTCTAGTACTAGAATGGTCTGCTCCATTTGGTCATCTGTTTACGTGTGGAAAGTCATGCTAAAGTGCATCTAAGTCCCAAATGCATCCTGTAATCCCTTCCACAACCTGGATGTAAAGATTTCATCTAGATCTGAGACTATCGTAGATGAGAATCCATGTATTTGAACTATATCTTGAATTTAGAGGTGTTCCAATCCCTCTATGGGACTTTGTTCTTAAAAATATAAGAAGTGACCGACTGG
This sequence comes from Viscum album, assembly GCA_963277665.1. Taxonomy (NCBI): domain Eukaryota; kingdom Viridiplantae; phylum Streptophyta; class Magnoliopsida; order Santalales; family Viscaceae; genus Viscum; species Viscum album. The sequence goes on along the minus strand of OY728159.1, from coordinate 1,808,732,052 downwards.
TGAGTTGGTCAACAATTACCCAGATAGTACTGTGTCCAATGGAAATACATGATAAACCTCTCATGAAGTCCATCAATATCATTTCTCACCCCCATCTTGGCACCCTAAGGAAGAAAAAATTAACCCCTTCCAGGCATAGGGACTTAACATGGTTTGTTGAGAAACCACAAAATAGATTAAATAAGTGCTCAATTCTTATACCAATAGGTAAGCTAAACTTCAACCTATTTTGTCTTCCCCGATGTCAACCTTGACACCTATATGCATATCTCGATGCGTCTCACCAGTTCCAGAATCCACTAGAACTACTGTAAATCCATTGGAAGGAATGGCATGTTCCCCACCTTTTGAATATCCATTAGGGGCATTCCCCATGGACAACTATGCTCCTAAAGTCTCACTGTCAGTATAATTGAGTTGTGTCACCCTAACTCAAATAAGAGTGGAGGGGTAAAAACCAATGATAGTAGGTATGTTTCCTCATTTCTATCCCCAAAGGATAACTGTAACGAGGCCAATTTCTCTGTTTCCTTGTTAAGAATCTACGAACTGGATCTCCTACTAAGAGAATCTACTACCATGTTTCCATTACCAAGAGTATATACTACTTCAAAGTCATATTCCTAGAGGAACTCCATCCATCACCATTGTATATAGTTCAAATCCTTTTGGGAGAAGATATAATTGATACTTTTGTGGTTAGAGTATATGATAAATCATTCTCCTATAAGGTAGTGTCACCACATCTTAAATGTGAAGACTACTGCTTCCAAATCAAGATCATGGGCCACATAGTTATGCTCATATAGTCTCAACTGACATTAACCACAAGAAATTACCTATTGAATTTGCATTAGGAAACAACCAAGTCTACTCCCTGATGCATCGCACAACACTATGTACTCAACTCCATCCTATGAAAAACTCAAGATTGGGGTGCTCGTCAAACTCTTCTTGGACTACTAAAAAGCCAACGAGCACCTTTCCATCCTCACAAAAGTCTACCCCTTTCAACTGATCGATGATTTCATTGACCCTTTGGTAGTCGATACTCATACTCTGTGGAAACTTGGTCAAAGTGTAGGCAATACACACATAACCCTGAACACTGGGTCTTACTTTTCCCTTCCTCTAAAAGTCCTCCACCTACACCTTTAGATCATGAAGCTCAACGAAAGCCATCTGATATAATGATGTTGATTTTAGTGTCATATTGAGGTGTAAAATGATGAATAATTCCATCCCCTGCAGGGAAGTAAACCTAGAATCATCTTCTTGGAAATATTTCATCGTACTCTACCAGTACAATTGGGATCTAAAAACTCAAAACATCCACTTCCATGAGGGTAAGGCTAGCCAACTCAAGAGTGATCGGTTGCACCCTCATATAAAAGAGTTTATCCTCTACTATCTGAGTTTCTTTTTTCACCGACCAAGGAAAAATCCATTCTAGTGATGTAGACACACCACATCCTTTTTCCTAAAATAGTCGATATGAGCATGAACTGTGGATGACCAGTCCATACCCACACTACCATTGTAAGGCCTCGATGCTACCACCAAGAGGTTCCAACCAAAATTCTCACCTTAAGGATTAGATCACATTGTCATCATAAGTGTTATTATCAAGTCTCCTCCCATATTTATCTCCAGACATAAGGGTCAAGTCAACAGTTTAACTAGAAACTCTATGACTCAAACAAGATTCCTGGCAAGGAAGAATGATTATCACCTATGTCTATTAATATGACATCGAAGAATAGAAACAGACCATACCTAGAATTATTCCTAGAGACCTTTCGTCATATGCCTTAACTGCATGCAACCACTCTATTACCTTATCCTCAAGGTCCCTAAGCCTGGTGTGGGCCACATTGGGGTGGTGGTTGTAACACGTTGAAATGTATACCACCTCCTCCTACTCTCCTAGCTACTCTACCACTTTTTCAACCCTGCAGATTCATCTGTTCCTATCACAATCTCTTCCCTAGTATCCCACACACCATTTTACTATCCTCACAACGGGATGAAAAATATATAGTGATTTGTCTTCTACCATCTTTTGAACAACATTAACTCTTCCAAGGATGAATAGACCCACCCTATGAGCTTGAGTTATAGATCCCCTATCTTGGGACCTCTTATCAGAGTGTATCACACATCCACATCTCTGAGATTGACGTCGAATTCCTTCTTGCCCACTGATAACATCTAATGGATATATTTTCTCAGCCAAAGGACTTTCAACCACAAGGGTTATCTCTATAACCCTATCATAAGTAATAAAAAAAGAGGAATAGTGTTGGTTTGAATTTCCCCAAACACACCTCACTCGGATGTCCGAACCCTGATGCACTGGTTGTATTGTATTTATTGAGCAGCTGGAAAGGTCTACAGGCCCTGATGAATACTCAACTACAATCATGTCATCTTACTGAAGCTTTAAAAACTCTTGGGTATGCATAGTCCTTAGATTTTTTGGTGATATACCCTTCTCCAAGAAAGGTTCTCAAGCTCTGACCATGGAAGAGTGATATCATCTTAAGATCGGGTAGTATAAACCATGTCATTGCCCTAATGAACCACATAGAAGGCTCATTTCTAGGACAACAATATGATCTAATGGTGTCCTAACTAATAGAAAAACAAAATCACCACCTAAAGATGTTATTTAGCTGCCTATTAGTTAGGCTCACCTCAAAACCTAAGGGGTCACCATAACTGAAACTCATGAAGTGCACTCATCCCACACATCTCATATGTCGGCACTACATGTGCAATGTGCTACTCCACAGGTGGTGGTATAGATGGTACACAAACCGGTGGTGATGTCTCTAGTATGAACCCCTATACCCATCTTGTCACCCCAAAAATCATCCTCATGATCAAGTGGTGGAATCCTAACTGGCTATCTACTTGGAAGCATCATGAATAAAAAACAAGAAGTTCCACTATCAATAGAGTATAACTAGTGAGATGACTCAAGAAGGACATGGAAAACTCAATCCATTCTTATATGATACATGTACTATAATGACCCATACTTTATATACATTTTTATTACTTCATAACTGAAGCACACTTATAACAACATAAAACAAAAACATGATAGGACCGTATATGTATAGTGTCTTTAGAAACTGGTAAACATGAACAACTGGTTCATAAATCATCTACATTGTCTCCCATTTATTTCATCATATCTAGAGTTCCTTTTTGGAAAATCCTACTTAATACCCTTCTTCTTGACCTGGGGAAAAGAAAACATACAAAAGGGTGAGTTCAAATGCTCAGTAAGGGTAAACAAAAGTAATATCAATCATATCATATTCATAAGAACATAACATTTTGAAAATCATAACCTGCAAAAGAGATCATAGTATCATAACATGGGATAAATCATAGTAGTGAAATGTAATCCCAATATTCATAAATTAAAACATGAAACTTTGTGGCATACACACATAATCATATAAAATCATTTCATATTAGTTAGGGCTCTTTTCCAAGACCATCATAGTGGACAAAGTCAATTACTGAACCGGGTTCACTCCTAGTTCCAGTCCTATATCACTGAACCATATTAACTTGTTGTTCCAGCCATTTCTATCTCATGAGATATAAATCTTTACCCAATGAATTGGAGGGAGATATAGGTCCCACCCATCACATAATGAAACCATTATTAGGTGTGCCACAAAATCATAAATCATACATCATAGCATAACACATGTAATAAAAATAGGATTCTTAAACATAATGCCATCATAGCATAATCCATATAAGATAAAAGGACCTCATAAAAATAATTACATCATAACATAATCAAATCAATGTAAAAATGTGGATAGAAACACAACCCTATATTATCTTAGATGGGAAATAATTTTGATAAAACACTTGAACTTCATTCTTGAGGAAAATATACTTTCTACTTCAAAAGCATTTTTCCTTTCTAAACATGTCATAAAATTTTAAACTAAAAGAAGTTGATTAAAAATAAACCTGAAAACTTATAAATGAAGCTTCCTGGAAATAATGTTCTAAAAATCCATTCATGTCGTATAAGTTAAAAAAACATTCTTCTCATACTTTGGCCAAAAAATTCAAAAAGTATCTCGTGCTGAAAACGACAAAAAGATTCCTTTCATATCATTTAATAAAAATTCACCAATAGGTAAAATTGGATTTAAAAATTTTTAGGAGGATAGAAATAATATTACATATTGAGGAAACATGGATGTGGATGATATAGGGTTTAAAAGGTTCTATCAAACTAACTATGTATATTCGGATACTAAGAATTACTAAAAAAACCCTCTATATCAATAGATTACTAAATACTTCACCAAAACATTAAGGCAAACCTTGGATCTTTATCAGATAAAATAGAATGTGGTAACTGATGAGACATTATCACATCATTAATGTATATCCTTTCAATATTTTTAAGAGATAAATATACTATTATACCAATGAAATGTGATGAATTCATAATGTGGTTGACTAGAAACCATGTAGTGTTATAGACTATAGTTGTTTGGGGAGTTTAATGAAAAAAACTCTATTGATTTTCCCATTTCCATTATTGTATAGGTAATGGTTTTAATATCCTATTAGAATTATATCTCTCAACCATAACTTTCTAATATAGCATGAATATAGATACATACTCTGTAATGTCTCTCCTTATAGTGTCCCACTAAAAATAATCTATTAGGTCTCTATACATATTCATACTTCCATGATGAATACAGAATGATGAGTTGTGGGATTATTCCAATAGATCCTTCTTCATGTTTGGTATTGATGGGATATATGATTCATTCCTGAACCTTATCATTCCATCATAATCAGTGTTGAAATTATGAATAGTTATCACCTTCTCTTATAGCACTATATATTTATTTTGTGCGTCTTTAATCTTCACATGGGTAGATGGTTTAACAATCATTTATGAAAGATATTATTTCTCCACTTCATTAAATATTTCAAGTTCTATCTATTGAAAATCCATAAATATGGAATTTTTTCTGATACTCTTCATAGATAATATTGCACGATCTTTTCAACTCAAAGCATCATCCACCTGGTCCACTTTCCTATGGTGGTAATGTATTAAGAATACATAATCTTTAATCAACATAAACCATATTATCTAATGTATATTCAACTATTTTAGGGATAATATATACATTAAACTATTATGATAATTATATATACCACCTTTCCCCCATAAATATATTTTATCCTTATCATTCGTAAAATGATTTTCACTGTTAACTCTAGGTCATGGGTCAGGTAATTCTACTCATGATCCTTTAATTGATGAGAGTCATAAGCTACCACCATTTAGTTCTTTATAAGAACTCATCCTAGACCCTTCTTTAATTCATATCTATAAATCATGAACCATTCTATACTATAGGGTAGTGTAAGCACAGGTGCACTGATCAAAATTCTCTTCAGTTATTTGAAATTTTCTTTATATTCATCAGTCAAAAATAATTCTAATCCCTTATAAGTTAACTTAGTGTGCATATTATATAGTTGTGATAAATGTTTCACAAAGCATTAATAATACCCATCCAATATAAGAAAACTATGAATCTTATTCATAATAGTTATTCTCAGTTAGGGTTTATTAAATTCTATTTTTGATGGATCAACCAATATAACCTCATTTGGGGTTATATTACCAAAAAATAAAACTTTATATAGACACATTTAAAACTTGATTAATTTTTAATACAACTTTACCTTCTATAGTGTATTCAATAAAATCCATAAGTAATCTTTATTTTCTAATTTACACTTAGAATATATAATAATATCATATATAAAGACTATCATAAACTAATGAAGGTAATATATAAAAACTCCATTCATTAAATCCATGAATATAGTGGGAGGAGTTAGTATAAAAAATGGTGTCATTATAAATTCACAGTTTTCATACATTATACAGAAATTTTTCTTAAGCATGTAGTTGCTTTTAACACTCACATGATAGTATCCAGATTGAAGGTCAATATTTGATATGTATTGCTTAACTCACAATTAATCAAAAAAATAAATATTATAAGGAAGAGAATACTTATTATTATTCATTATCTTGTTAAATTTAGGGAAATCAATTAAGAGTCACATTGATCCATATTTATAATTAATAAAAGGAACATGTGGAGCCAATGGTTATGAACATTGCCAAATGAATTCCTTGTCAAGATTCTCCTAGGGTTTCTTATTTATTTCATGAAATAAAATTATGACCACTATATATAACGTATTTTAAATAGGTTTATCATCAAGTATGAGTTATATTGAAAAAACACCTTTATAATTTGTGGAAATATTTGGAAATACTTCCAGAAACACATTAAAAAACTCTTGTACAATAGTAATATAAAAAATGTTGAGTTTATCCAAAAAAATATGAGATAAATACCCCCCATTGAATAGGAATCAAGGATTATACAATGGATTTAATTTACATTTAAAGTATATATTTGGCTTCACACTAGTTTATTATCATAGGTTAGTCTGGATTATTAAATTTGACTTCCCTTCCATCTAAATTGATTTGGGATCTATATAAGTAAATTCAATACGTTCCCTAAAATAAATTCAAATTTAACTAGAGGGAGAATAATTTTTTTATGAAGCATATTCCCACAAACATCAACTTGAAAATAATCAAAGACATGATATGTGATCATCATACTATTAAGAGTTTCACTAAAATTAAAAATATAATTATATAGGTGGTGAGGTGATAACCTTGGAAAATTCATAAAATATAAATGAGTGGGTAGATCTAGAATATAATAAGACATTTTTAGTTCATGATTGGATAATAAATATACATTTTAACACCTCATTATCATAGCCCACATCATTAATAGTAATTTTATGAGATAATCATTTTTCTTCAGTTTTAAGATGTTATTGGCATCAATCAACATCATTAACCCTCATATTCAAGCACTGGTTATCATAATAACCATACTCTTTACATTTGAAACATTGGATTGTTGTTGGTGTATTTTATAATATTTTATATCCATTTATATCATTATCTAACTTCTTCCCATCACTTCGTCATTTTATTACTTGATGTACTTCCTTTAACAATTAAAGAATTTAATAGCACCATTAAGATAACTTCCACCATATTTATTTCCAAACTTATATCATAATTAAAGAAATATATTCTTCCCCATAAGGTTTTTTATTATAATTTCCATTAATCTCAATTTTTATTTCTTATAAAAACCATTATATTAATGGGTGACTCTTATATCCACTTCTACCTTGAGAGAATATATAATGATTTATTTATAGCTACTGAACTATCTCATAGATAACAACATTTTAATACTTTCTTTTAAGACAAAAAATAATTGACATATATTTCCTTCAAGATGGATGGTAATACCAAAATCATACCTTATAAGACTTGTAATATTTCCCTCTTAGGAACTAATTGATTTTTCAACCCTCTAATTTACCTTAAGGAATCCCTCTATGTTATCATATAAATAATATAATAAAACTACTTTTTGAAAAATAATATTCAAAAATCATCCCACTATAAAAGTAAATTTTTTCATGTTTCCTCATGTTCTTGATAAGAGTACACCATTGATCTGCTTCATCTTTTAAATTATAAATTATGGAAAAAACGTTTTCATGCTCTAAGAACCAGATAATGAAAAATATATTTTCAGTGTTTATGATCCATTAATTAGTAATTAGGGGATCCTCAAGAGCACAAAAATAAGATAGATGTTTCCATATGAAGGACTCAATACAAAATTATTCCCTACTTTTCATGTTTGGAATATTGGCATGATTTAGGTCTTGAGAATGTTACATGAACATGAAAATAATATTTTCCATTCCATCTCCCACAAAATTTAGTTTCTCAAGAGGCCAATCATTATATTTTCTATCACATTCAGCATTAACATGGTTCCATCTAGTTCTACCCATTAACTATATCCAAAAATGAATAGTTTGATCAACAATAATCATAGTGTGAAACCATATAGTCCTGAAAATCATTTTTTATGTCTAAATCATGAAATAATCATTCAATATATGACATAATTGTTTTATCATAGGTTATCCATCATCATCATCCATTCAAATTTGTCATAATAGTTCATAAATAAAATTTGAATTAACCCAAGAATATCACTTGAGATTGTTAATACAAATGTGTAGTCCTAAGATCACTCATCATATACCAATGATGATCACATTAATATCTAATCTTTCCATTTTAGACTTATTACCACTAGTGTCGTGACCCATCCCCTAGAGCCCATGCCATGACTACCCCAAGCCCGCCTTCCAAAGGCTAGGGGCTGGTGACTAGAAATGGAAAGTCATATCCCAATAAAGGGAAGGCATTGCCTTTAAACCTGTATACACACACATCCAACCACATACCAACCCAGAGAAAGGGGAAGAAAAGTATACCACTAAAACAAAGTTTGTGGATAGTACAAGTGAAATTAAGTGGGCTAGAATACAAACCCAACAAGGAACTAAAAACAGTAATGTACAAAAGGCAACTTTGGTGGATATCTATAGGAAACCCCACCTAATCGTGAGAGTAGTAAAGCTACTGGAATCCGAAGAAGTATGTATTGCCAGCCCGATCCTACTGAGATGCACTTGGTCCTAGGCCACCAAGTCCACCATCATAGCATCTGTCTATCCTGTCCTCGTGAGAACCTCTATCAAAACATCGATCGTCTACACCAAACAAAACACGTGCGGGCACATCCATTGCAGGGGTGAGTATAAAAATACTCAATAGGGACCTTGAGACCTCGAATGACTCTCAGTAATCCATGAAGTAAAACACCACAAAGAAAAATACTCCAGAGGTATAATCACTAATACATACCTTAGCCACATAGCACAAAGTAAAAGACGTAGCTCAAAAATGGTATATAAATTAATGAATAGGAATAATGATGATTAGTTGTAAAGATAAATCATTGTATTCCATTGAGAAGTTCAACTACTAAACCACAAAGAAGTCCTTCTATTGCTGATCCACGCTAGGTCATAAGTCACTAATCCACACAGGGTTGTAAGTCGTCAATCCATATAAGGTGGTAAGTCATCCATACACATAGGGTCATAAGTCTTTGATCCACACAGGGTCTTAAGTCATCGATCCACACAGAGTCATAAGTCTTTGATCTACATAGGGTCGTAAGTCATTGATCCATGACAGGCCACTCTAAGGCTGGTCATCGTCAAGTCGTGTTAAGTCATTGATCCACACTGGGTCGTAAGTCATTGATCCTTACAAGGTTGTAAGTTTCTTATCCAAGATGGGATGCTCTAAGGCTGGTCCTCATCAGGCCGCACTACTTTAGATCCACACATGGTCATAAGTCATAGATCTAAAAAAGTTAGTAAGTCACTGATCCATGATGGGCCTCTCTAAGGTAGGTCCTCATCATGTCTCGCTACTACTAATCCACATCTGGTCATAAGCCTTCGATCCACTCTGGGCCACTTTGATGTTGATCCACAAAGGTTATTTCTTCACTTAATAGTTAGCCACATGATTCCTGCACATGGTGCGCTTGAGTTCCCGAGAAATCGCTCCTCAAGCCACATGTCATATTTCAACCGCCAAGAATCCCCATGAAAACGTAACCCAAAGGACCATCTTTTCATAATGGTTCCAACGTGATAGACGGTATGTCAATTGGACACCCTATCAATAAGATATAGGCGAAAAGTTAACTATCATATGGTTGGATTCGAGTCCAATCCAAACCGACTGTACTCTAACATATCCAAAAACTAAAGTAATGTATCTCAAAAGGACCGCCTCATCATGATGGTCATCACGCCATTGAAGGCATGTAAAACAGATGCTAGGTTTGTGAGATATTCTCAATTTAATGAAATGTGACAGGTTGGGTCCAGGTCCAGTAGGGGTCTAGCTCGACTGGCAGGTCCAGCCTAGCATGTGGGTCCGGCCCGACCGGCAGGTCTGGACCTTCTGGAAGAACTTGGCCTGCGTATGTACAGCCTGGTCATGATGACTGGATGTGGTGCGTCCGGTGCGGCCAACTGGTGGTGCTAGCAGGGCACCGCCCCTTCATTCGAAATGGCCAGCTAGAGCTGGTCGTTGGTCCAGCCGAGCGGCCAGAGTAGGCCGTTCCTCTCCGCACACGACGTGACATCACCACACCATTCCACCCACCAAGTCCCATCTTTCCTCAGCTCCTACCGCTGTGACGCCTGTGCGAGACGCTCCTCCATGCGGTCAGCTTGGATGGCCTCCACCGCTGGTAGCTGGGGCTGCTGTGCCAGCTGTTGCATCCATGAGCCACTAGAGATGCTCTGGCTGTTATTTTTTCCTTTATTCACCTACGGACCTCTCGGGCCACCCCCTTAATGGTGAAGCCCTTAGTTTCATCTTTCCTCAATGTTGCCCAGTCAGGCACAAAGAACTCACATAAAGCATGAGCGACGGAGGGTTTGAGACTTTTTTAGATTAGACTGTTCCCTCTGCATTAGCGCTTAAACACGGAGAATAATAATAATAATAATTAAAACACCACAATGAAACCCTACATCAACCTCCAATAATAAAGAAAAAAATGCAGATCAACCTATTAGTCGGTTGATCCGCATTCTTAATATTATTCAAGAACCGGGTACAATGATATTAAACACATAAATAAATTAAACCCCTACTAGGATTTGGTAGAATTTGTTATGGATGATGGAAGGAATCCATATTCCAAGTCCTTCATTGTTGTTCATTGATCCCTGGATCGATTCCCACAATGGTATTCATTCATCCACCATTATTTGTTGGAGAGGAAAGTCATCGGTGTTTCATCAGAGGTTCCTTCTATGGGTTCCCAATTCCCATGACAAAGGTTTGTTTAAATAAAAGAAACTGCACCACGTTGCATTCATTAATATGTTTTATTAATGAACCTCAATTAATAAAAATTTAATCCACAAATTTTGCGGTTACACATATATAAGGACATGTAATTAAATATCTATTATTTAATGTCTATTTTTACATTTTGGTCCTTCTATCCACTGCTCAATGGTTCGAGAAAGAATAAAATAACTCAATTAGTTATTTTATTATTTTTTCTGAACAATCCAAAAATTAAATTTTTCTTCCAACCCTTGCGAGTTGAAGTTAATATTATCCTAATATAATTATAGTGATGTGAATTCAATGGTGCCCTTGTATTTTTAATTCGAGCACCAGTTCAAAAGATAGAAATCCCATATCACATGTTTACTAAACGTACCTTAAAAAAAGTACAAAAAAAATTAACAGTCACCCTTAACTTGCGCCGGTCATGTTTAGGATTCACCTAAGGGGAATATGCCCTCACGAGCTCAAAGGTACTCTTGTATTTCTAATCTGAGTTACCGTTTACGAGTTATAAGGGTTTGACAATAAAACAATTGTTGCTTAATTAATTTATTTATGACAAAAAACTATCTTCCACTATTTGTCTGTGACAACCAATGTTTGGATCTTCCTAAAGAATGAATACCCTCATGAGTTCATCCGTGGTCTCAAATTTGTAATTCAAGTCATCGTTCATGAGTTATAAGAATTTTAAAAATAAAATAATTTTATTTAATAATATTTTTTTATGGTTATGCTATTTTGGGTTTTCTGACTAGAGGCCATCACCGACTAAACTTATGTCGCACATAGGGTAAAACCGCCATTCTGAACACAAAATTGCCCTCATATTTCTAATCTAGGAATTTGTTTAATATTTATTCCACTTTTTCAGGAAAACTTCTCATGCATGCTATTTAAATCTTAACAGTTTTCGACGGATCATTCCAGGCACTCCGGGCCTGAAAATCCTGCGCCGTTAAATTTTACAGCCTCAAAATAATTCCATATAGTTAAAAAAATTATACAAAAATTACGGGACATTACATTCTCACCATCTTAGAGATTTACATCCCCGAAAGCCACAAAAAAATCTAAGAAAACAAATGGTGGTACTAAGCATGAATCTAATCCTTCTGCTCCAATGAGCTTCTCTTGGAGGTTCTCATGCTTCCACCAAAAGTGCACCCCGAGGGATTGATTTTCCATGAAGGACTCACTCCGGTTGACCCTCTAACTCCACTAGAAACACCGTGAAATTCTCCCCATCTTTAATATCCAACTCTCCACAGTCGATGACATTTGATGGATCTTGCAAGTATCTTCTTAGCTACGACACGTGGAAAAGGTCGTACACCCGATGCATATATGGGGGAGTGTTAGGCATTACACGACCTCTCCAACTCTTTTGAGGATCTGAAAAAAAGGTCTGATGAAACTCAGAGATAGTTCTCCACCCTGGGAAAATATCTTCATTCTCCATCGGGGTAAGACCTGAAAGAAAGCATGGTCACCCTCCTCAAACTCTATGGGTCCCCGTTTCTTATTGGCATAAGACTTCTTTCTTCTCTGTGAATTCCTCATCTTCTCCTGGATGATATGAACCTTCTCAGTGGTAGCCCATACCAATTCTAGACCCATGAGGGCTCACTCCCATAGGTCTATCCAGCAAAGAGGTGATTTTTCATGGCCTCCCATACAAGGCCTCAAACGGTTCTATGCTAATAGTGGAGTGATAACTATTGTTTTATGAAAAATATTTCAGTGGTGGGTGGTCCTCCCAATTGTGACCAAAATGCAAGATGCAAGCACGATGCATGTCCTACAAGGTCTGTATATTCCTCTCTATCTGTCCATCTTTATGGGGGTAAAAGTTGTGCTAAAAAATGTTGGAACTTGATGGTCAATACTCACTTGTTGACAAGTGAGGCATCTTGAAATGAACTCGGCTACCACTTTCTTCATCCCTATCCACCAGTACTGATGTTAGAGATCTTGGTACATCCTTGTCACTCTAGGATGTACCGCAAAAGGTGAAGTATAAAACCCCCCTCAACAACTCCTCCCGCAATGTCACTAGTACTATGGTGCATCCTATAAAAAGGATGATGTGCTCCCCACCTATTGAAAATGCATCAAGAGAAATTCGTGAGGATATCTGAGCACATCGATCCTCACAATTAACATCCACAAGTTGAGCCTCCCTAACTTGCTGTAATAGTGGGGGAGTGATAGTCCTAGACTAGAGGTAAGATACTCCATCACTATCCACGAAGGATATCTGCATCACAGCTAGCTGCTCCATCGACTCACTCAAGAACTGTAAACAAGAAATCTTATTGATCGTATCTACCACCACATCATCCTTCCAAAGATTATATACTATTTAATGGTTATAGTCTTGGAGGAACTCCAACTATCTCCACTGTCTCAACTACTAAAAAGACTATAGCCACTTTTCCATCCACGCTAAAGGCTACCCCCTTTAACTGATTGATGTGACCATTAACCCTATGGTAGTGGGTACTCATGCCACACGACCACTTGGTTAAAGTTTCGGTAATCCACACATAACCAAGAACACTGGGTCTTACTGATCCCTTACTCTAAAAGTCCCCCAACTATACTCTTAGATCTTGGAGCTCCACGAGAGCCATCCAATATGAAGTTGTAGATATTAGTACCATCCCTACGTACAAGAAAATGCAGAAGTCCCTCTCCCTACAGGGATTTAATACTAGAAACATCTTTTGAAAGGATTCTCTCGCACTCTGCCACTACTATTGGGAATTGAAAACTCAAAACACCTTCTTCCACAAGGGTAAGGCTGGCTGACTCAATAGTGATCGGCTGCACCCTCTTATGCATGAGTTTATCCCATACTTCCTATGTTTTCTTGTTCGTTGACCAAAGAAAAGCCTATTCTAATGATGTAGATATACCACATCCTTTTTCCTAAAATATCCAATTTGAGCATGAACTGTGAATGACCAGTCCATTCCTAGACTATCATCGTAAGGCCTTGACGCTGCCACCGAGAGGTTCCAACTAAAACTGTCGCCTCAAGGGTCAGATCACACCAACGACACAAGTGTGATTATCGAGTATCCTCCCATTGGTATCTCCAAATCTAACGATCAATGCAACAGTTTAACTGGAAACTCTAGGTCTTAAAAAAGATTTGTGATAAGAATGAATGATTAGTACCTATATATATTAATATGGTATCTTGTGGTAGATATAGAACATTCCTTTAAATCATTCATGGATCCCTTGAATAACACTACTTTCTCGAATGCAACTACTACCTTCCCATATCCCTTAGCTCCCTAAGCCTGGTGGGGACCACATTAGGGAGGTGATTGTAACACGTCGATATGTATACCACCTCCTTCTACTCTCTTAGCTCCCCTTACAGGTCTGCTGCCCTGAAAATTCATCTATCCATATCAACTTCTCTTCCTAAAACATTTTACACGTCCATGTCTTTGAGATTGATGTCATTTTTATACTTTTCCACATCTGACATTCATTGGTAGCATCAGCTCAACATAAAAACTTTCAATCTCAAAGTTTCTCTCTAGCACCATAACATATGTAAGAATCCATAGAGAAATACTACTAACTTGGAAGACCCTAAACAAATCTATCTTAGAGGTCCAATACCTGAAGCACTGGTCGTATCATATTCATAGAGTTCCCGGAATGGTTGGTATGAATCAAAAAATAACCAGCTACTGACATGTCATTATACTGAAGATGTAGAAGCTCTTGGGAACAGATACCTTTTAGCATTATTTCTAGAAACATACCCCTTCTTCGAGAAAGGTTCTCATGCTCCGTCTATAGAAAATTCACCACATCGTAAGATAAGGGTTATCTAAACCTTGCCATCACCCTACTACGCCATGTAGAATGCTCACTGCTAGGACAACCATATGATCTATTAGCTCCCCAACAAGTTGGAAACTCATCCACCACCTCAAGCCAGTCCTTAGCTGCCTGTGAGTCGAGCTCACCTTGAACCCTGAGGGGTATCTGTCACAGAAACTCTTGTAAGGCACTGAGCCGAAATGTATACTCTACTGGTAGCACCGGTAGTAACTGATAACCAATTAGAAGTGGTATTGTTGGGACACTTCCCAAAGGTACCATCTCAAGAAAAAGTCCTTGTACTAAATCCCCATCACTTTATAGACCATCCTCATGGTCACACACTATAATCCTAGTGGTCTATCTGCTTGGAGGCATCTTGAAAGGGAAATCAAGATGAACCACATTCAATAAGTTATACATGGTGAGATGATTCAAAAGATATCAAGATAAAAACATTTTCAAAACACACACAAATAGTTTTTTCATATACTGAGTTGGAAAATAGAATTCAGGGTCCTAGTGTATGGATATGTTAGCTTCCGCACCAACAATGGACTCCCTAGACTAAAATTTGAACTCCTGAAACTTAATACTATTTCTCCCATAGAAAATAAAGACTCTTAGTTCTTATGGTATAACCGACCACCCTCTTATACCACATTGTCACGACCCATCCCCTGGGGCCCATGTCATGACCACCCCAAGCCCTCCTTCCATAGGCTAGAGGCTAGTGACTAGCACCGAAAAGGCATATCCCAAAAAGAGAAGGCATTTCCTTAAAACCTATATACACACATGTCCAACCACATCCCAACACAAAGAGAGGGGAAGAAAAGTATACCACTAAGAAAAAGGTGAAGGAATGTTCAAGTAAATGTAAGTGGGCTAGAATAAAAACCCAACAAGGAACTAAAAATAGTAAAGTACAAAAGGCAACTCTGATTGCAATCTGAGGGAAATCCTAGTTGATCATGAGAGTAGTGAAGCTACTAGAAGACAAAGTAGTATGTCCTTCTTGCCTGATCCTATTGGGACCCACCTGGTCCTAGGCCAAGAATTCCACCTTCATATCATAGTCTATCCTATCCCCCTGAGCACCTCTGTCGAAACGTTGATCATCTGCACCAGACACAACACATGTGGGAGAAGCCCGTGCAAGGGTGAGTATAACAATACTTAGTAGAGGCCCCGATACCCCCGAAAGTATCTTGGTAATACACGAAGAAAAACACCACAAATAAAAATACCCTAGACATATAACCACTAAGAAATACCTCAACCACATAGAATAAAGTAAAAGACGTAGCTCACACCAGCTATATAACATAAAGAACAAGAATAATGATGATTAGTCACAAAGATAAATCATCTTATTCTATTGAGAAGTTCCACTACTAATATAAGAAGAAGTCGTTCTATTGACGATCCACACAGGGTCGTAAGTCATAATTCCACACAGGGCTATAAGTTGTTGATCCACATAGGGTCGTAAGTCATTGATCCACACATGGTCGTAAGTCGTCGATCCACATAGGATCGTAAGTAGTTGATCCACAATGGGCCACTCTAAGGCTGATCCTCATCAAGTTTCACTATTACTTATCCACGTAGGATCATAAGTCTTCAATCCACATAGGGTCATAAGTTGCTGATCCACGATGAGCCACTCTAAAGCTGGTCCTCATCGAGTCAAACTATTTTCATAGGTTTGTAAGTCATCGATCTACACAGGGTCATAAGTCACTAATCCATGACAAGATACTCTAAGACTAGTCCTTGTCAGTCGAACTATTTATGATTCACATAGGGTTGTAAGTCTTCGATCTACTTAGGGTCACTCTAATGCCGATCCACAAAGGTTTTCTCTTCACTTGATAGTCAGCTACATGATTCTTGCAATTGGTACACTTGAGTTCCTAACAAAATAATTCTCAAGCCGCTGGTCGTATTTAAACTTCCACAGAGTCTAAAAAAACCAGATAGAACTTTTTGTCATAAGGGTTCCAACACGATAGACGACGTGTCAATTAGACACCCGATCTGTAAGATATACAAGCAAAAAGGTAAATAGAGCCCGGTTGGATTCGAGTCTGATTCAATGAAGCTGAACTCAAAATTCTACCAAAACATATATGGAGTAACTCGAAATGGGAAGCTCGTCGTGAGGGTCCTCATGCGACTGACAACGTGTCAAACAGATGCCCAGTTTGCGATATACACCCAATTTAGGGAAACAAGACCAGTCAGGTCCAGCCCAGCCGGCAGGTTTATCCCACCTAGAAGAACCCATCCTACATTCATACAGGCCAGTCGCATTGACCGACATGGTGTGTTCGATGAAACCAGCTGGTGGTGCCACCCCTTCTTTCGAAATGGATGACTGAAGCTGTCTGTTGGTCTAGCCGAGTGGCCCGAGCGGACCGATCCTCTCCCCGTGAGGCGCAATGGCACTGCACCATTCCACCAGCCGTAGTGCCTGTAGGCACTTCTCCTCTTTGTGGCCGACTCGGCCGGCTTCCACTGCACTAGTGGTTGCTTCCACGGGCCACTAGAGATGCTTTGGTGGTCTGTTTTTTTTTATTTTCTACACCTACGAGCCTCCCGGGTCACTCCCTTCACTGCGAGGCCCTGAGATTAATCTTGATGACATGTTTCCTGATCATGCACAAAGAATACACACAAACCAAGAACAACAAAGGGTATGAGGCTTGTTCATATTTTCCTGCACCCTTTGTGTTAGTGCTTAAATGTGGGGAAGAATAATAATAATAATTAAAACCCCATAATAAAACGCCACATCATATTCCCACAATAAATAATGAAACCTAGATCAACCCATTGGTCGGTTAACCCACGTTCTTCATATTATTAATGAATATGGAAAGAGGGATATTGAACATGTAAATCAATTAAACCCCCTACCTGGATTCGGTGGAATATTTTGCGGATGATGGAAGGAATCTGCATTCGAATTCGTTCATTGTTGTTCATCAATCCCCAGATCGATTCCCCCAATGGTCGTCATTCGTACACATTCTTCATTAGATAGGTAAGTCATTGGTATTTTTATAGAGGTTCCTCCCACAGGTTTCTAACTCCCATGCCAATGTTTTGAGTAAATAAAATAAACTACACCATGTTGCATTCATTAATATGGTTTATTAATGAACCAAAATTAATGAACCTTTAATCCACAAATGTTTCACTCACACATCCAAAAGGATGTGTCACTAAATGTATCTTATTTAATTTTAATCATTATAATGTGGTCTTTCCATCCATACCTCAATGGTTGCTGAAAGAATAAAATAATTCAATTAGTTTTTTAATTATTGTTTTCTAAAATGTCAAAAAATTAACTTTTTCATTTGACCCTTTCTGTTTAAAGTTAAGCTTCACCTAAGAGAATTACGGTGCTGTGAATTCAACGGTACCCTTAGATTTTTAATCCATGAACTCGTTCATAAGATAGAAATATCAGATCACACATTTACTGAATGTACAATAAAAAAAGTTCAAAAAAAATAACAGTCACCCTCGAACCATGCTGATAGAGGATAGGATCCATATAAGGGGAACATACCCTCACAAGCTCAACCGTACTCTCAAATTTCAACCCGAGTTACCATTTATAAGTTATAAGGATTTGTCAATAAAATAATTATTACTTATTTAATTTATTTATGACCAAAAACTAAATTCCACTGTTGGCCAGTGCCGTCCAATGTTAGGATCTACCTAAGTAAAGAATACCCTCATGAGCACAGTGGTGGTATCATATTTTTAATCTCAATCACCATTTGTGAGTTACAAGAATTTGAAAAATAAAATATTTTTATTTAATTATTTTATTTATGGTTATGCCATTTTTGAGTTTTCTCACTCGAGGCATGCACTGACTAAACATAAGTCACACCTAGGGTATAACTGCTATCCTGAATGATACAATGCCCTCAGATTTCGCATTTAGACACCTATTTATAAGTTATTCCACTTTTTCTGGAAAACTTCTCACGCATTCTATTTGAATCTTAACATTTTTCGATGGATCATTCTAAGTACTTCGGGCCTTGGAATCACGTACTGTCAAATTTCACAATCTTGAAATAATTCCATATATTAAAAAAATTATATGGAAATTCCCAGACATTACCCCTAGGATTATTTTTTCCACATCCACATCCACTTTCGAGTATATAGAAAAGTATGTTTTTTCTAGGTAGGATTCACTTATTTATTTATCATAACTTTGGATGTTGTCATATAGTTTATATTATCAAGAGGGTTCTCACTAAATGTTTTTTATCTTATTTTCTAAAAATAACTCAACCATTATTTGATTCCAACATAGGAATAAAAAAATTTCATATACAAATATTAAATATTATTAAATAAATATTCATTGCAGATTATTATGATCCATGTTGGAACTATAAGGTTTCAAAGTATTTAGAAACATATATACATAAAAAACTAATACATAAAAGATCTACATCATATCCCACTAATTTATTCACAACTAAAAACCTTACTAGAAATATCAGACATAAAATCTTTCTTTATATCCTAGAGATAAGGGAATATGTAAAGGCTATGATTAGATGCTCTATAAGGGTAACAAATGGAGATAACAATCAATAATAATTTTTATGAATTACATTAGTATATGAGTATTATAAAATTAGATTAAAATTTAAAAATAATACCCAACCATTCATATATTATAATCATAATCCATGAAATTAATCTTTCTAGTTCATAAGACATGAATCATAATGGAATCAAAGAACATGAGAAATGAGATTATAACATTAAAATAAGATCATGTCATAAAAATGGGGAATAAAGTTTTGAATAATCATATATAATTTAAATCTTATATCAATGATACATACCATGAAATTCATCACTTGTTAGGATTGGGTTAACCAGCAATGTACTTTCTTTGTTATTGGGATAACCATCTACAGACTTGTTGAGCATGGGATAACCACCCATATACCCTTTGATCTCCAAAAATAATAATATTTACCAAAATAATGTGTGGGATAAATTTTACCCACCCGCAACATAATCATAATAAATTCATACATATTCCACATGATCATGAAAACATTTATCATTTCATCATAGCATAACCCGTGGAAAATAAAATAGGTTTCATCGATATTTCATCATTACAACAATAAACTATCTAGGAAAAAATATGGATGGAATCGTAGGATAATTTAACTAGTTACATATTAGTAACATCAAAGGATGAAATCATTGATGAAAAATTTATTTAAAATATCACTAGAATATTTTTTTTGATGAAAATACCCTTTTGATTATGAAATAACTTATTTACAATATAAAAAATTTCAGTATATTCAAGAAATCATTTTATATTAAAAGATCCATGTAAACTTGAAAGGAAATATTCAAATCATTGAGTGTTAATAATAGTGGTACAATCCATTCATTTGGTATACATTAAAACCAATATTCTTTCCACACCTATGATAAAAAGTAAAAAATACTTTGTTCAGAAAATTATAAAAATATTTCTTTTAAAAAAATTATATAAATTAAAACATGGGTAAAAATAACTTTACAAAATCATTATAAAATAATAAAAATATTTTTTAAAACATTTTAAATAAAATATAGGCATGAAGGAAAAATATTATCATCTGAATAAAAAAACAGAGTTGATTTTCCTTAAAAATATTCTTTCTGTCTTTTGAATAATTAGTGAGAGGAAAATAAATAGAAACATTTACCTTCTAGAATAACCAGAGGATAAAAAATAATATATTTTTTCTGAGTGATATATCATTTAATTTAATTATAATAAATTCAATCATAAACAATCTTGGTAAAAAGTTATATTTTAACATAATACTTATACATCATGTTTGACATTCTTTGTAAATTCTCTAACCTTATATATAATATTACACCCTGATATTCTAAAATAAGATAATCATGTTCGAAAGAGTATAAAAAAAATTAGAGTATAATTTTTCACACAAATACTATATAGGGTATTTATTTTCAAATAAATTCAATCTCTTAAATATCTTGTGATACTCGTAACACTGAGTTTAAATGAAAATGCTACTCTTTTAAAATATTATTATTTAAACATTTCCATTTTAAATTAACCATTAAATTTGAGGGTATGGATAGTAATGACTAAATTATGAAAATTATATGGTTTATACATGTTTAAAATAAAATAAATTAATATATATTTATTATAAATAGAATAAGAATCATTTGAGAGACAATGAAATGTTTTCTGAAAAACTATTTTTTATAGAAAATAGTTTCATCGCTTCTTGAAAACTTATTATTAAATTAAATTTTGAAACATATAAAAAATGTACTTGATAAAATTAACATAATTTATTAAATAATAATATCAAATTTTTCTTAGGGTTATTTTTTTTTTGTTTTTTTGTGAAATGTTTCATTTTTTTGATGAATAGTGAATAATACAAAATTTTAATTGTAAAATATCTTTTTGTTTAAATTAATTATAAAGTTAAATTATATTTTAAATTTACATTAAATAAAATTAGTTTAATTATATATATTAATCTAATTTATTTGATTATAATCATTTTCATATTTAATTTTGATATAAAAACTTTGTAAATTTTTGATCATTTTTTCTTTGAAAACCCACTTTCTCATCGCGTTCGTGAGATTAATTTAATTGAATTTTAAAAATTTTGTGAACATAGTTTGTAAAAATTGATTGAATATTTGGTATCATAATAATTTATATTATTTAATAAGTTAAACTTAATTTATAACCAAAATGAATAGTGAGAATAGAAAAAATTAATTATCACTGTTAAGGTAAAAATGGGTTTACTATAGGTTTAAACTAAAAAGATAAGGGTTAAAATGATATACCAACTTATAAAACTACTATTTTATGGAAATATTTACACATTAAACTTATCATGTTATAAAATAGGGTTCTTATTAATATTTTTTCATTGAATTACTTTTTCATTTTGGATTATTTTGTGAAATTTTTAAGTAATTTCCAATAGGTTTCCCTTTCCCCACAAATAAAAGAGAACTACCTCCCCTCACTTATTTACAAACATAAATCTCTTTGGTCAGATAATAAAATTCCAAAATCTCTCTCCAATACCATTATACATATTCTAGATCTTTTATTCCTTCCAAAAGACCATCTCTAGGATCTTTAAGAGGAGATCTAAAGGAAGTTTCTCCTGGAGAGTGTAATTATCTTAACAAAGATATTTATTTTTATTTTTTATCATTAAAATTTTAATTATGTATTAATAATTAAAATATAATAACACTATTATATAAAATATAATTATATTTTATTATGTTTATGGAATAATATTTTACCATATCCACTTCCATCAAATGGGGAATGATACTGTCGATCGTGTGTGTGGAAGACTACCGCTTCGTGAACTAATGTAGTTTGTTTTACATAACTACCTTTAAAGGACTGATATAATGATGTATTTACTAGAGTTATATGATATTTATGATATTATTATACTTCTATAATTTTTTTTATCACATTTACCTTTTTTATTTACCATTTGATTTTAAATATGATAACATCACTCATGTGTACAGCGGACTGCCGCCTCATGAAGTGATGCCATTCATTTTTTACTTATGTTTTACATGGAATGTAATAATAATAAAATTATTAATATATGTGATTATTTTGATTATGGAAAATAAATATATCACCAATTACCGACTCTTTCAGTCATTAAGGGAATTATATCTTCGCTCATGTGTACGTACGCCTTATCATCTCCATGAAGCGATGCAATTCATTTTCAATGTACAACATTCATAAATAGTTATAAAAATTTATTTAATGAGAAAATATTATATTTATAATATTATTATAATTTTTTAGATGATATATATATACACATATATACTATTAAAAATAACTAAAACATTCATGACAAAATGTGCATGAGAAAACACAACAATTAACACCCGAAACAATGAAAACAATGAAATATTATTAACAAAATAGTGGTAAAATGTTATTATAGGATAATATATTATATTATAACTATAATTATGTTTATGTTATAAATTAATAACATTATAAAAACCATTATACAATATGTAAAGACACATATGAAGGAAATCAAACCTGAGGTGAGGGTTTCTTATCTTACTTTCACTTCCGTGAGACATATGCTATATTCACCACCTATTTCTTCTTTGAAATGTATATAAATCCCCTTATATATATTATATCATGAATATATTTATCTTAATTGTATTTTTCTTATTTTATGTAATTTATTTTATGGGGATTATGACTCAGAAGTTACAAAAGTGGTAAGAGTTTATTTCACAATCTAATCATTATTCAGAATTGCTTACGTTTATGTTACCCTTTGGGAAATTATTTGATATTTATATCTCAAAATAAATCTATTATATTTAAATTAATTTATTAATAAATGTTTTAAGTAATATTAACATTTTACCAATCTTTGATACTTAAAATTATAGATATTTTTTTATGAAAAAACAACATTATTTCTATCATCGGTCGAAAATCCCTTTTCATAAAAATCCAAAATTTTAGAAAAATGTATTCTAAAATGATTTTAACCTTTTAAAAAGGATATCTTAAATCTATTTTTAATTTTTTTTAAAATTTTATAATTTTTTTAGATTTTTTTTGTTTTAAAAGGTGATTCTCAAAATGAAAATGTTATTTTTCTCAAAAACGTGTTTAAGGATCTTTTCGTGGTATTTCTATTCTTCAACAACAGAAAAACTCTATTTTACTTATCATCAAATGAGTATATTTTATGTAGATACTATTTTAATTTTTTCTATATATTTTTATGATCAGTTTGACGGAGGATGTAAAATTATATTATTATTCACTAATTTACTCTTGATGGTCTAGGATTATGTTTTTTTATTGGGGTATGTACTATAATTTTGTTTATGAAATTTTAAATACACAATTATATGTTGATTATGTTTGACAACATTCATATGAAGAAATAATTGGACTTAGTATATTTTGGGTGGGGCCCTTTACAGCCTCTCGTTGCATTGGTATGTCTCATGAGAAAAAAATTATTAGGTTTTTACTAAGGATTTACCAATTTATTTAGATGTATTAGCAGAATAACTTGAGGATATATTTCATATATCATGAATTATGCATTACATCATTATGAATTCAATAATTGATATTACCAGTGATTATTTGATTAGTTAGAATAACCATGGTTATCTTTTCAAGATCATGTGATTATTTATTTGTTATTATTCGATCATTATTTATTCATGTCATATTATGATCAAGTTACTGACTAAATGGGATCTGTTTCAATTATTTACCTTTCCAAAATTATTATTCCTTATTTATTCATAGATTCTGTTGTATTCTTACCCTTACCAATCACTTTATCCCACCCAATTTTTATGTTTTATTTTCTCTAAGATACTAAGATGTGTTTTTATTGATATACAAGGATACAATATGAATAATAATGGTGTTCTCAAATAAATTACCCTTTGTAATTTATGTCTTAAATTTTAATAATAATTTCAAGTATATATGTAGTTTGACAACACTACTAAAAAATTTATTCCTCCATGATGCGTTTTTTTATATATTTTGATAATGTAATAAATCAGACACTTGATTCGGGCTACTAGGTTTGGGATCGATACATTTGGTATCAAAGGAAGTTTAGTAGAAACCATGGGAACTAGATTTAGGAAAACATAGATTAAGAAACATAAACCCATGATGATATTTGAGGATATGTATAAAATAGAATATGAATGTTTTTAAGGATATATTATGAGGGTTTTCCTATAATTACATCCCTACTGGGAAACTACAAGTTGACATGGTTCTATCCCAAATGTAACATGGGGTAATAACTCCAAAAATGACACATTTGGCTTAACCCGATCAACACCTAATGCATGAAAATGGTTCTTAATACACACCCGATTTGACACTCTCGAGGTATATACTTTGGATAATTCACATATTATTTAATAACTACTCTGAAGGATTTTAAAATAAATATAACCCCCAAGAAACCATGTTTAATATTATGTGATTATATATGCATAAATTTTTGAATTTATGTTATGTGTTATACTAGTTTTGTGATTATACATTGTGTTTCATAATTTTATGATCTAATATACTATATTAAATCATTTAAAAATGTAATCTCATATAATGAAGGGTAAATGTACCATTTCATGTAATCTAAATTGTAATAATTTTTGTTTCTTTGATGAACTTAATCCATTATTTCAAAGGAAACTAGTCTCACAAAATTTATCATCATACGAGGACATAATATAACGTGTTATCAAGATAGGGAAAAAAGTCCCTATGTCTTATGACTTCAAAAGGAAGCAAGAGAAGAACATGATGGTAGATAAAAATATGGATAAAGGGAATAAGGGAAAGAAATATTTTCCAAATGTGATACTTGTGGAAGGAAATCCTTTGGTACATGATTAAAATGAAAAGGAGTTTTCTTTAAGTGTAGAGAAAAAGACACTATTCTCATGACTTCAAGGGAAAGAATGAATATACCAATGTGTAATGAATCCACTATAAAGAGATGTGTAACTACACAAATTAATTCCCTAATAACGAAGGAAGTACACATCAAAATAAGCTACATGATCAAGGTAATGATTATTCTATTACTACAAATGAAGTGGAATGATTAATGTGCTTTTTTTTAGATTCATGATTTTTTTATAGGAGTATTTTATAAATTATATTTTAGTATAAGAATCATTAAATGTTTAATGATTTTACTATAGTAATATTTCTTAAAGGATTTGAGAGAATATTTGGATTGGTACCCGTGACCAAGAAAAGTGATTCAATGAAATGTTGAACCTCTTAGAAAACTGATGATTAAGGGATGATAAACTTTAATATATTCCAAATTTTGATATAATAATGTAATAATTATGGGATAGTGTTAGTGGACATGAAATTGGTTATATGTTTTATGGTTCATGTTATCATTGATGTTGTTTAATGTAAGTATTAATTTGTGGAATATATTAGACAACCATATATTTTATATTTTGAATCATTCTTGCATTAATCAATGTTTTATGGAGATTAAGGTATTAAAATTTTTATAATGTTACATTAATATCGAATTTATATTGTATGGGGAATGCAATTTTGATTCAGTGAAATTCCTTCTAAATTTGTCTAGACATATTTTGGGAGATCCTTAAGGATAACTATTTATGGAATGAATTTTGTTGAAATTTGGGTGTTATTTGAAATATTTTTGCAACTATTTTGGTTTTTGTAAAGACAAGATGAATAGATTATTACTCTTTAATGGATCTTATGATCTGTTAAACGGTAATTTTAGTGCTTTAGACATGAAAAAAAATTCAACTTTGGTATTCATTTATTATAGTAAGAAATGAAGTGGAAAATAATGTAATAATAACCAAAATATTAAATTATTTATATAAAATAAAATGATATCAAGTATATTTATTTGTATTATTATACTGTAAAATAATTCCTTAGCTTTAGGAAATGGATATTGAAACAAAAAGTTTATCATAATATCTTTATTTCTATTGAACCAATGGTCATTTAGTCAATAATATATTTTTGGATTTATGGTATTTAAATTTTAATGATAATTTAATTTCTTTTTATTAATGATCTCTACCATTATATATTAATCCTTAGGTGTTATCATTCTCTTCAAATTCCATGTTTTTATTTCCTTCCAATTTCCTTCTACATGGAAAACAATTAATGTGTTATTTTAGATGACCTTTATACTTATTTTTCTCTAAAAAATATTGTATTAACACTTTTTAAAATGTGGGATACCAATGAAGATATTTTCAAATCCAAAACACTTGACTATGGAAATCAAGATTAAATTGTAAAGACACCATTTATTTAAGGGGGTAGAATGTAACACCTTGCGATTTTAAAATAAGAACATCATGGTTAATATCTTAAGTGATATGAAACACCAAGATTATAAGAGTGTATAACACAATGTGAATTTAAAATATATTTATTTTAAAATAAATTCAATATCCTCAATATCTTATGATGCACACAACACTAGGTTGAAACGAAACATTATACTCTACAAGAATATTATTACTTAAACATGACCATTATAACCCAGCTGTTAAATTTCTAGATATGAATAATACTAACTAAATTATGAAAATAATATGGTTTATAAATTTATATAATAAATTAAATTCATATATATTTATTATAAATAATATAATAATCATTTTATAGAAAAATAAATATTTTTTTGGAAAACAATTTTTTTTAATGAAAACCATTTTATCGCTTCTTACACTCTTACGATAAAATTAATTTTTAGAACTTAATGAATTTTTTTATAAAAGTAAATTAATTTTTTAAATCATAATATCAAAATAATAATAGTTTAAATTTTTGGGTTTTTTTTTCTAAAAAGTTTCTTTTTTGATGAATAGTGAAAATACTAAATTTTAATTGAAAACAGATTTTTTATTTAAACTATTTATCAAGTTAAATTATATTTTAAATTTGTTTTAAAGAATAACTATTTAAATATATATATATATATAATAATCCAATTTGGTTCACTGGAATAATTTTAATAATGAATATTTATATTAGGTCTTTGTAAACTTTTTAACATGTTTTCTTTGAAAACTCATTTTCTCATCACGTTAGTGGGATTAATTTTAAATCAAAATTTTCCAATTATATGAATAGAATTTAAAAAAATGGATTCCATATTTGGAATAATTATTATTTATATTATAAAATAAGTTTAAATTAATTTTTTACCAAAATGAATTGTGTAAAAGTAAAATTTAATTACTGGGGTTAAGGTAAAAATGGGTTTTCTAAAGGGTTAAACTATGAAGATATGGGTTAAAATGACCATAAAAGTTGTAAAAATATTATTGGAAGGAAATGTTTTAAAAATATACATACCATTTTTAAATATGGTTTCATTTGGAAGCTTTTTTTATGTGAATGAAATTATCATTTGGGATTCCTTCAGGAAATTGCAAAATAATTTCCAAGAGGTTTTCCCTTCCCCACTTATAATAGAGAACTATATCCACTCAATTATTCTCACCCATCAAGAAAATTGTCTTAAAATAATGCTATAGTCTCTACATTACATAATTATACACATTCTAGAGCTAATTGTCATATCAAAAGACCATCTATAGGATCTTTATTAAGAGATCCAAATGAGGATTCTCTTAAAGAAGGTAATTTTCGTAACAAAGATCTTTTATTTTCTTTAATATTTTAAACCTTGAATTATTTCATAAGATATATAATATTTTAATTCAATTATATCACATATAAAAAGATTTTATAATGTTGATTTCATAATATTTATGCATTCTCACTTCCATCAGATGGGAAACTAAACCATCGATCATGTGTAAAATGGACTACCACCTCACAAACCGATATAGTACCTTTTCCATCACAAAATTTAAAGGATAAATATAATGATGGATTAGCCCCATTTATATAATATTTATTTTATTATTATACTTATTTAAATTTAATATCACATATACCTTTTTTATGTTCCATTCCTTTTCAAATAATATAACATCGCTCATGTGTGCGGAAAACTACTACTATGCAAAGTGATGTGATTCATTTTCCACTTACGCTTTGTATGAAATGTAATAAGGAAAAATTTAATGAATGTATGTGATATATATGAGATTATATTTATTCTTGAAAATTAATTTATCACCCAGTTCCTTACACTTTCACTCATTAAGGGAATGATATCTTTGCTCATGCGTACGTACGACCTACCATCTCCACGAATCGATGCAATTCATTTTCCCCACACAACTTTCAGAAATGGGTATAAAATGTATATAGTGATTAAATATGATATTTATAAAATTATTATTATTCAAGATATGATATATACATACATACATACATATATATATATATATACTATTTATAAGAATTGGAATATTCATGACAAAATGAGAATGAGAAAACAAGGCAATTAACACCCAAAATAATGAAAATAATGAATTATTATCAATAAAAGGGTGGTAAAGTGTTATAATAGGATCATATATGATATGATAAATAGAATTATTTTTTTATTTTTTAAATTAATAATATGCTTAAAATGATTATACATGTGTTATATACACATACGAATGAAATTAGACCTGAGGTAAGGGTTTCTTGTCTCACTTTTACTTTCTTGAGCCATATTTCATATTCACTATTCATTTAATTTTTTTGGTGTATATAAATACCATTTAATATAATATCAAGAATATATTTATCATCATGGCATTTAAATTTTAATTTTATTTTATTTATTGTATTGGTCTTACGATTCAGAAGTTACGAAAGTAGTAAAAGTTTATTTTACAATCTCATCATTATTCGATATTGTTTATGTTTTCATCCAACATGGGGGAATTATTTTATATTTATCTCTTAAAATAAATCCTTTTTATTCAAATATATTTACTCATGAAATTTTTCATGTAATAGTAAAATTTTTACAGTCTTTGGAACTTAAAATAATTGAGAAAATGTCTTCATGAAAATCTAACTTAATTTCCCTCTTCTATTGGAAACCCTTTTTTCATCAAAATCAATGTTTAATAAAAAAACTCAAAAATATTTTTAACATTTTCAAAAGTATTTATTAAATAATATTTTACAAATTTTTACCTTTTATATAAAATCAAAAAATTTTGTTTTTAATAGTTTATTTTCAGAATATAAAGGTTGTTTTTCTCAAAATATTTTCAAGGGTATATAGATGGTATTTCTATTCATCAAAAATATAAAACCAATATTTTAATTATGAAAAATGGGGATATTTTGTATTTATACCATTATTATTATTTATCTTGATGTTTTATTCTCAGTTTGACTGGGGATGTGCACTTTTTTTACCAGTCACCATTTTACTCAGGATGGTTTATGATTATGTTTGTTGATTTGGTTAAGTATTAAAATTTCATAAGTTATATTTTTAATACAAATGTTTATATTGATTATGTTTTATAATTTTATATGATAAATGAATTAGACTTAATATGTGATGGGTAGTCTCCACTATATCCCCTTGATTCAACAATAGGTCTAATGAGACAAACTAGATTGAGTTTTGGATGAGGCCTTATCTATTTATTTAGATTTCCTAGAATAATTCCTCAAAGATATGTTACATATGTCTAGAATTATACATTACATCAATATTAATATAGTTATTGATATTCATGTGATTATTTTTGTAGTTAGAATATCCATAGTTATGTTTTCAAGCTCATGTGATTATTTATATAGAATTATTTGATCATCATTTATTAATGTCATATTATGATCATGTTATTGATTAAATTGAATGTGTTTCAATTATTTACAATTACATAAAGATTATTCATTATTTATTCATTTCTATATATGTATACTTACCATTAATAACCATCTGAGTTCACCCCTTTCTTAAGTTTTATCATCTTGGGATACCAAGGAGTGTATTGCTTTTGATATGAATGGATACACTATGAGGAATAATGGAGTTCTAAAAGAAAAAAACTTTTGTATTTTATTTTTTAATTTGAAATAATAAATTCAATAATTTATCTAGTTTACCAATATTACTAAACTATTCGATCCTTTAGGATGTGATTCCTTGTATCTTATGTCAATATAATAAAGTAGATACTAGATCTATGCTACCAGGGTTGGGGTTTCTACATATAATAAAATTAAATTTAGTATAATTATATACTATAACCATATTCATACTTATAAAACCATTAACTTTTACTTGTTCCATCTTATTACTCATTCATTAACAATTCTTTATTAAAATCACTATTTCAGGTGATAACTTTTTCATTTTTTATGTATTATTTGATATAAATGTTATGTTCCTTGCTTCTTGATCATGGTTTCCACATATATATAATTATATTGATTATATAAATATCATATATTTTAATTAAATACATATTTCTTACCATCCATGAAAGGTAGAGATAGAAAAATGAATGTCATCATTTATGGAGACGATGGACCATACATAGACATGAATGTTGTTTTCATTTTCTAACAAAAATAAAGAAATAAATATAAGTAATATTTTATTATTAAATAATCAAAATTATATTATACCCTTCAATGTGAGGTCATGATGGAAAATGAATCTCGTCTCTCTGTGGAGGTGGTAGTCCACACGTACAAACAAGGGATATATTCATTTTACATTTGATGGAAAGGAGGTGAAAATGATTTTTAAATCATAATAATCTAATATAAATATATTTATGATTCTTTATTCATAATTTTATAATATATGTAATAGGTTTATATAAGGTCTAATAAGAAATAAAATCCAAAGAGCTCAGTTAATATTTATGCCACTTCATTGAGAGACCTCCATTAGGTTACACCTTAATCCTTGAAATAATTTTCTTATGAGAGGAATATGGGTCTAAGATGAAGGTAAGGATGATAGAAAGGTTTTTGGGATTGTATTATCTGATATATAATGCTCAAAATTCATTTATAAGGTATGACATGAAGTTTCCTTTTATAAGTTGGGAAGGGGACTCACATGTAATTACTTAAATGATTTGAATAATATAAAGTAATTTTCTTGAGAAAGTAGAAAAAAATGTGAAAGAATTTAAATTTAATATAATATATGGTTAAAAAATATTTAACCAATGATAACTATACAAGTTTATTTCACATTATTTCCCTTATCTCTTAGTTTATCCTCCTCGTAAACTCGTTTTAACCATAGCCATGGTAACTAATTTTTTTGGTTTTTACTATTTATTATAACTAACAATGAATGTGTACTGATTCAATTTTTTTAAAATGATGATCCCAAATATGAAACACATTTTAACAAATTCAATTTCTATAATTGTAAAAAAATAATTTTAAAATAACATGAAATATGTAATTAAAAACCGTTTTTCCAAAAATGTATTTTTAAGAATAAAACATAATTTTCATTCATTCATTATCTAGTAAAATCTATCAAATTAATTTTAAAATATTTTATTGAATATAAAATATCAAATTGTATTAAAAAAATTAATTAATAATTATTTATTTAATTTATTATGATAAAAACACATTGTACACATAAAAACATTTTTATGAAAAATAACTATTTTCACATTTATACGATTTTATATTTATTCCTAACCTTTAGATAAATAATTTATGGATGATTATTCATTCATTAAAAATAAATTTAAATGAAATGACTATTTAAAATTTATGAATATATTTTTTATATAAAATATCATGACACCTAGAAATATAAATTTATTTCGAAAATAGGTATTTTAATAATGATTTTTTATTAAAAACTCAAATATTATTTATCATTAACTATTCAAAACATTTGAATTTAAGAAAACATTTCTTTATATATTCAATCATTAGGTTAATCATATTCATACATGTTAATCCAATGGCCTGGTTGTAAAGGTATATTATATCACAAGTTCATTTAGACTCGGGGTTGTGTGTAAGAAAAACTATTGAATACCTCAAGTTTATTTTGAAGAAAATACATATAAAATCATGGGATGTTATAATTTTATCTCACCCCTTCTGGTGTTTCTAGTTTCCCCATTTTATGATGTAATGTAATAGATATGATATGTTTGGAATAGTATATTGTGTGGAGAATTTATATATTACAAAAATTCATGGGAGGGGTAGAAATATAACAAAAATCCCACACTAAACCAATAGGGATGAACATGGTGAGACTCAAACCCAATACCTTGTAAAGTCCCCATAGAGTTTCTACCATCCGAGATAGACCCTGGGTGAGGTGTGGAGAATTTATGTGAGATTCTGAATACTTATCATGGATTATCTAGTTTTTGTTAATAATCAGGAAAATATATATTAACTAAAAATATAAGGGATTTATTAGTTAATTATTTTCCCAAATTACAAACCTAAAACACCATGGAAACGTATGTAGTGGAATATTTACTAGAAGTTATGTAATTATAAGAAAGTTACATCTTGGTTATTATAATTGCTAAATGTAATAATTACCTTTATTCTTATCAACAAACATATCCTAAAATCTTTAAGATATTAAGTGGAAATGACATTAAATTTTGGATGGTATTATTTGATAAATTTTTATTTTTCTAAGTTCAAAAATACCCCCACTAGCATTTGAGACACTATATTTAAAATAGAATATCATTCAATGATATAAAAATCCATTTTTATTGGAAAAAAATATAATTTACTCTTAACAGTAATATTAAAAAATAAATTAATCTTACTATATCATATGTGTTATTCTATGTGTTCAGATAAATTTTCCCTAAAAATAAAATTTTATTATAATATACTACTGATGTGTGTTAGGAAAATATTCTCTGATATCTTAGAAAACATTTGTATAAAAATTTCATCATTTATAAAATACATGTATCCCTATCTCATTTTGAAAACTTATTATAAAGTACAATGAATCACAAATGACGTTCAGAAAATTAATTATATCTCTTTTCCATAAAAACTCTGTTTTAATGAACAACTCCTCTTATCACATAAGTGAAATGAGATAAATGTACACATATTTTTAAGATATATATAAGCTTCATATATTCTTATATATATAAATACTTTATGTAGAATTGTTTTCATTAATTGAATTAAAATTATATCGCATTAAATTATTCCTATGATTTAAAAAACTATATATTTATAACACTTATAACATATAAATTTTGGATCACATTGCCTTTAAAATTAAATAAATTAATTCAATAAAATTGATACTGAAGATAGAAATTCAACACAGTTTTGTAAAATTCTATAGATATCCTAAAAACTTCTATTATAAGGAATTATTACTCATCCTTCCCTATTTTACATTTAGGCTTCAACAACATTTATTAGCTACTTTAATAAACATGGATAGAGTTTACAACTAACTTTTGTTATTTGAGTTTGAAATTTCCCATATAACAACCCATGCATTTATTGAAGATTAAATTTTTATATGTATTAATATTTATGAATAAGATACTAATTTTATGTCAAATAATACACTTTATTTGACATATTACTCAACACACAACAATGATTTTCTTTTAAATCTTATGTTGCACACAACTTTGAGTTATACTAAAAAATAATATAATAATAAAATTATTTTAAATGGTTGTTAATGCATAGCCTTTGTACTTTTGGGAATGAACATAACTAACTACATTATTAGTACACATGTTATTTTAATGTATTTAGCTTTATTCAATAAATTTTAGAGGCTTAAAATAAGAATGAATCCGATTTAAGGCATAAAATACTATAATATTCTTTAAATGGTCAATGTACAACCTTTTGATGGAGAAACCCTTTTAACCCTAGTTTTTATCACTTTTATATATTCCATTTGATGAAATAAAATTCTTCTTTAGAATTGGACATCAAAATTTACTTTGGGTAATTTTTTGGTATTTTTCGGCTAAAGTTCATATTTTAATGTATAGTGAAAATACTGCATTTTAAGTCAAAAATGTATTTTCATCTAATTTATTTATATGATTATATTGTCCTTATAATTGATTTTAAAGTTTAATTAGATTATATTTTTTATCATTTAATACAATGTTGGTCATTGGAAGTAATTTCACTTTTAAATTGGACATAAACACATGTTAATCTTTTAATAGTTTTTTAAATCTAAAAAACATGCTTTTTTGGTTTTGTCAACGAGAATTAATTTTAAATTAATTTAGGTAACTTTTGTGTTTTGAATTAAGAAAACTGGATTCAATATTTAGAATCATGAGGTCCAAATTTTTTAAATAGGTAACTTTTATTTTAATACATTATGAATATTAACATCAGTAAATATTTTATTTACCATGGTTAAAGGGTAAATCTGGAAAATAAGGTTAAAAAATATTATTATAAAATTATTAAATAACTCTAACAAATTACATAAACCTATTTTATGATATATTTATGACCATAGGATTTCTTGGGACGATTTAAGGACCCCATAGATCCACTTATGTGTGAAAATGACCTTTAATTAATTTTAATTTAAAGTTATAGAAAATATAACATAAACATATATCTTTTACTAATCATTTTTTAAATGGGGTTATATAAGTTACATATTAGACTATACATATTCATTAGAAATATAAAAAAATTTACTATATCATGGTAATTTTTATAATCTTTTTAAATAAAATTAATAAATTTATTTATGACACAATGACGATGTAGTGATTACATTATTAACAAATGTTTTAAATAAATGATATTATAAAAATTAGACTGAAGTTATTTTGAAACTTTTTATTCCATACAAGATTTTTAGGGATAATTATGACTTTTTATCTTTGAATTAATGATTTTTTTCTAAAATAAATATGTTTTTAATTTTTTTTAAAAGTCGTGATATGAATAGAATATAAATAGACATAAATGAGTTTTAGAAAAATACTAATTTATTAAATGATATAATAGTAATAAAAATATAATATTTGGAAAAATGACTTATATATGGTTTAAAATGTCATTAATTAACTACTTAAATTTATATTGTCATTTTATAGTAACTATATTAACCATATAGTATGAATATACAAGAAGACATGGTAAGAGTAAAATAAGTTAACTAAGGGTTAAAGCTAAATGATATGGTTCAATTTGAAAGAAAATCTTTTATAAAAACTATTGGTTTAGAGGATTTCAAACAATACTTATATTATATTTTAATTACATGAGTTTTATACCTTTTCTAAATGAGAATTTAGTTTATAATAAAATAATCTTTTAAACTTTCCTAAAGTACCCCTCCTCTCTCTTATAAAAGGCCACCACCTCTAACCATTACTCACACCTATCAATACAACATTAATCATCCAAAATCTACCCAAATAATCTCCCAATATCTCTATATTCCTCCTAGAATTCTTAACTAGGTAATAAAGCGATTCAATAAGACCTTTTAGCTTAAATCAAAAGGAGTTACCGAATTTGAGGTAATGTCTTCTCTCAAGATTCTTCCATTTATTTTCCTTCTATAACCCTGTAAAATCTTTTTATTACATTATTTTATAACTAAAATAGTATATTAAGTATATTATGATTTTTTTATGAGAATTATCCAACCCATACTCACACACACCTCTATCTAATGGATTTTGAACACATAGTATCTATGGACAATGAACTACTGCCACACGAAATGATGACTGTTAAATTATCTCATACCGCCTATCATGGTGGTCATTATGATGGTAATGTATTTATATATGATATATATTATATTTATATTTTCTCTATTCCCCTGTATTTTTCATTTACATCATTATTTTATGCTTTCCATAATGCATAAATATGATAATTTCATTTGAGGAAGTGTGGACTACCGCCCCCTCAAAGTGATATGACTTGTTCATGAAATACATGGAACATATAAAGGATGGAATTAATGAACTTATGTAACATATATAACATAGATATTATAATTTAATTATAATGTACCTATGTATCATTTTTTTCATTCCTTTAAATATGAGAAAGAAATGAAAGTAATACTCATGCGTGCGTACGACTTACCATCTCCATGAATAGTGCATTTCATTTATTATATCCAAATGTTATGGAATATTATAAATACATATATAATGGATATAAATACATATATATTGTATATATATGATATTTATATCGAGAATACAGTTATGGAGATAATATAATTTTGACCACATTGAAAAGTTTAATTATAACAAGTTCATTTTTGACTCAAGTACCGAACACCGACAAAACAATCGATATGAATATGAATAATTATATGATTTTTATATAAATGTAATAATTAATATAAAAGGAATAATAAAATTGAAAAGGCTTCTGAATCTAGTAGACATTAACTTATTTTTATTATTCAGGAAAAACAAGGAACATACTTGACGAGTCGGACTCAAGGTAAGGGATCCTTTCATCCTCGACTTTTAGTCAAAGAATTATTCTATGTTATGTATTTTAATTCCCATTTTATTATGTTGGTTTATGTTCTTATATATCATTATTTCTCTAAATTATATATCCATGTGATGAGAGACCTTTTTCTCTCCCATCAACTAATTTTCTGAAATTTAAAGTGACGTCATTAGGGTACCGAATTTTCATAAGGGACTACGTCTCAATATCCTTTCAATAAGGAATATCTTGATATTGTAAACCACTATTATACTATAAGGTGTATTTAATAATATTTGAAATATTATATCATGAATATCCTGATTATCATGATATTATATGTTTCGTTTAATTTTATTATTTAATTATTTTTATTCAAGTATTTTCTTAAGTGGAAAATACTATTTAACTAAAACATTTTTTAAATTTTTTAAAGAATTAATATTATAAATATTTCTCATTAATGTATATGTTTTAAAAATGGTTTTAATAATTTATTTTTATGTACATTAATGTTTTAAAATGTTAATTCATTTAAAATTTTCAATGTGGTATGTGACACTTTAATTTAAAAATATATTTATTAAGTGTTTTATATGGTTTTGGAAATGGATTGAATATTTAAATATCTTGAATTGATTCATTGTGTTTGATGAGTGAAATGTTGATAATTTCAATATTTTATGTGTTATGATTATGTAATGGTACTTGGACATTTGATGGGTGGTTATGTGATAAACCAAATATGAGTGGTTCCGTGATAAACCTATGTCAAATGAGCTCGAGATAACTCTCCAGTGCATTGGGTAACGTGATGAAGGTAAACATTAATGTTTCTCCTAATATATTTAGGGAATATACTGTGATGATCATTCCAAACATAAATCCCTATGTAGCTGTAAAATCTACAATGTAAGTATGATATGGATGCCACATGTTACCTTTATGATTTTTGATTTCTACGTGTTATTCACAAATCTTATGATTTCATGAGGTATGTTAAAGTGCTTATGTTTTATTATTGAGAAATATCATTTCATTTATTTGTATGTATTGATGAAATAATGTTTTCTTTCCTTATTTTGTAACCCCTAATAATATTCTTATGCTCATCCAATGTTTTTAATATGTTGTTCACTGGGTATAAGGAAGGGTAAGAGAAAGAAAGTATTCAAGAAGATTTATATAATGAAAGGAATTATTTATTTATTAATGGAGTTTTATTATTGTGAATTTTTTTTGATAGAGTATAAGTGTATAATTTGTAATTTTTGAAATTTAATGTAATAGTTACGAAATAATTCTATAAAACTCTAATCTTGTAAAGATTTTAAATGTGAATTCTTGACTTAATATAAGATTTTGTAATGTTTAAGGTTGGGGCCTTACATTACCAACTTGTAATGTCAATACATCGTAAAACCTAGAAATCATATACCAAGTACATTTATTCCCAATAAATTTTGAAAATTGGGTAAACATTTCTTAAACTCAATAATACCACTAGAACATTAATATATTTTAAAATAGGTTGAATTATTTAACTATAATAATAATTAAGGTTACCACTTATCTCATCAAGTCATCATCATACTCAATCATATTGAATATATAATATGAGAATAAACATACCTAGGTTATTTTTCATCCAATTCATTTAAAACATTAAGTGGATCATTTTTTTCTTCTATAAGAATTTAGATTAAGTATTTTAACAAATTCCTAACTTTTTAACTTAAGAATATATTTCTTTAACAAATAAAATAAAACCCCAAAAAATTTACTTAAGTAACTAGTCCTAAGAGTTTCTTAAATTAAGCCTCTCATTTCATGGATTAATCTAAAAGTTTAGTTTGATGATGATATGGTTATTTATTTAAAATAAAATCTTTTATCAGATGAATATCATGTTTTATTTCTATTTAATCAGAACATTTAATAAATGTTATCCCAATAAAATAATGTCCCCTTTTAAAATTCATCATACCCATTTGTGGAACCTGTGACCCACACTACCTAGATCAATGCTATAAAATCAAAATTTACATACTAAATTAGACACCAACTATAGATTCTCTGAAATAAATATTCAGAAATTACAAGACCTAAATAATTTATTTAATTACATAAATTATCGATACTTTTTAGAGCTTCATAAAATTATAAAAAACCATAAACTAATAAATCTCATGTCTTTCTCAACAAATGGATATTTTTTACACTATAGAAGAAAAAAATTAATCGATCATAATTATTAAACATATCAAAAAAATACTCTACACAAGATATACAATTAAATATATCATGTTTATTATATATCATTAAAACCCAGGAAAAAAATCTAATAATGGGTGAGCTTAAATGCTTTGTAAGGGAAAACATACAACTGAGGAAATCATAACATAAAAATGGCATAAATATTATTATAGGAATAAATAATATAAATAACTCCATAATAAACATAAATTAAGAGTATTCTATATCCATGAAAACAAATGAAGACATGGATAAAATAACTACTAATGACATACTAAAAGTATGCATAATTTCATGCATCAAAAACATGATTTTAAGGCCTTATAAAAATATGCTATACTAATATAAGGAGAGTTATAAACAAAAACGCAACTTTTTTTGTCTCATGAGAACAGTTGATGAATCAAGGGTCTATATGATTTTAGGACCCACTCATCACTTGATTATGTTAAATGAATTCATCACGTTTAAGGAATGATTAATACTACAAAATTAACCTAACAATAATCATCCATATTAAAATAACACAATATAAAATACCAATACTTTTTCCCATGTCTATAAAAGGGTTTGACATGATCATAACCAATATAGATAAATAAGGTGGATGGTTACATAATATATTGTTAAATTTCACGAGTAATCAATAAACATTTGTATCAGAAAAAAATATATGAATTTTCAAAAGTTATTTAATAACTAAATATAATATCATCCTATATAAGAAACCTAAAAATTAAAAACATATATAGAAAAAAGGGTATTTGGTAAAATCAACATTTTCAAAAATTGATAAACATAAGGAAACTAGTTGACAACCTTAAATAAAAGAAATATAAAATAACTTATTTACAAAGTAATGTTATTGGAAGAAAAGTATTTCTTATTCATAATAAATTGTTAGTAAATAAAAAAGAAGTGATATATCGTATCATAAATAAAGGATAATGCTACATAATATATCCAGATATATAATTTGGATGGTTTCAAAGGAATATATCACTAGTGTAACAAAGGAAAAATAAAATGATGTTGAAATTAATGAAAAAAATCCTTACAAATGATTTGTTTGAATGGTATCATATAAAAAGGGATTAGGAATAATGATATTTACTAACATGAATTAAATCCCACAAATTATATCTATATATATTTATTATAGGATAAATCATGTAACATAAATCCCATTAGGGTAAATCCATTTGAAAATGATAATGGAAATATGTGTGGAAACTTGAAAGAACTTTTAGAAAACATGTTTAACATTGGTGTAAAATAAAAATTTACATGTTTCTTTAATGTATAAATTTTTAAAAGGTGATGGGAAAGATATTGAAAATCTTTATATTTATAAAGAATCTATAATAATATATCCTTGAAAATAAATAAATTTTATACTTGATAAACAATTATAGGAAGATAAAACATATTAATGTAAAATGAAAACCCCTTTTGTTATTTAAAAAATTCAATTTTTAAAACTCACATAGTAAAAAAGAGTAATAACACTTTAATTTTATTGAAACATTTCTTTCATGTATAGGATTATAAAATACCATATAATGAATTATTATGGTGGGAGACCTCAATCTTGTTATAAAAAATTTTAGGATGAAACATATCCATGAATCACAGAGAATTTGAGAATGGGTTAATGTGGTAAAACTTTAAACACAAAGAGAATTAAACTTAACAAATTCATATATAATAATCTAATAAGATATATTATATAAGTTCAATATAACAATCATAAGTCAATTAAAAAAATTGAGTTACCAAAATTCTCTTATGACTTGGGTAACTCTTATATTAAAATAAATTGGAAGAAAAGAACTTTCTTGGATTATTTTATCCCAATAATTATAAGAAAATAAATTAAAAAAACTAATAGTGGAGTAAATCAATAGAATAACATAAAAATAAATCATGGTACATAACATGGAACATTTCTCACATAATTATAATTAAGACCAAGAAAACCCTTACGAATTTAGGAAATTTCTAGTAAAAAACACATTATAGGATATTATTTCAAATAAACCATTAAATATCATGAAAAATGAAATGATCATGATATAATATATTAATTTTCTAATAGATAAACCATTCCAAATTAAAAACCATGTATAATAAGAAATGTGTCTCAAGGAGTGAAACATTGAGACAAGAAACCCTTATTTATTGTATTGAATTACACAAACATACTTTAAAATACTATATAAAAGACATTGATATCTTAATTAACTAATTCAAAACATCAATAATATCCATATTAATTTATACACTTACTGTATAGTTATTATCTATATGAATTATAGTTATTTATTACCCATTTTCAACATCGGGTGTAAGTAATCTTGATCATTTTGAACTAGTTTAATAAAAATGGTGTTGGTATTTATTAATGCTACATATTTCATCATTCAAATATCAGTAAAGTTACATTAATGGATTTCCTATTACAATAATAAAGGTACAATTTCATTTCATGGAATTTTTAGTTATAATCCATGAAGATGTAATCAATGATGATCACGATTCTTTTATTCTTAACCAACAAAAAGATATTTATTTATTATTTAGATTAATAATGATGTAACAATTAATAAATAAAAAACCAATTATTATCCACATATTTATATCATATTATAAAAGTAATTAATTCCCCATTTTCATCCCTAATATAAATTCATATCATTGTTCATTTATGTGGTTAAAGTAACCCAAAATGAACATATCATGATTAATGGATGATTATGTGGTATTTTTTTGTAATATCATTAAAAAAATAATGATCTTATTTAATTGTTTATTAAAGTGATATATAACAATTATAATTAATTATAATAATAATTAATGGATATGAAAATATTTCATAATAAGAATAAAAATGTTTTTCTATTAGTATGCTTGATTTGAAGGATGGATTTTACGTGATAATTTAATTAATTGGTTATTCAATATGTTATAATCGAACCTTAATGATATAATTAAAATTATATCTATCCATTAAACCCATTATCACTACCTTATATATAAGGTTGTGATGAAAAGAAAAAAATGGGAATTTATTGTTCCATAGAAGTGTTAGTCCACATGAAAGCATAGATGATGATTTGGTTTTATATCAAACGTTGAATATTAATAATATGGTTTATCATTTAAAAATATAAAATATTTAATAAATATAAAATTTATATATTAAATTACCTATTAATATTATCATTTTCTACTGGTGAAGTAAAACAAAACACATTGAGTTGTGGAGGTGGTAATTTGCATAATGCAAGAATGATGGTATCCTTTTTTTTATAGAAATATAGAAAGGTGGTTAATAATTATACCATCATTATAATAACATAATATTATACTAATTAAAATTATTTTATCATTTTATTATGGTTTAATGTAATTTCTGGAATAATGAGTTCACATAAAAAAAATTGAAGTGAGAAAGGAGTAGTTAGAAATATATACCTCACTTATTGGATTATCTCTATTATAATGGGGTAAAAACATTAAGGGAGGGTATTTGGAGAATAATTAAATCTATTTAAGGTGTACAAGAATGTCTAGGAGAGTTTTTATTATATTATAGGCTGAAATAAGTGGGTTTTGGTATAATGGAAAGTGAGGATAAGAGTTCCATTTTATAAGTGAAAAGGTATGGCATTATTGTAAATACCCAAAACATTTCAATAATGGGAAGTCACTCTCAAGTAAAGTGTCTAAAAATTGATAAATAATAGAGAGGGGGATTTATAAGATTTATAAATTTCTCAACTACCTATTCACACACATTTTTTGAACATGTTTGTTCTATTTACCTCTTAGTTCAACCCTTTTTACGACCCTTTGATTTTTAAGAAGGGAGTTGGTTATTAACAAAATAATTTATCTATTTTTAATGAAAAAATTACCTTTTTAACTAAATTTGGATCTAATTATTCTAAATTTTAAATCTATATAATAATATTAAATTAAAAATATTTATAAAAATTAATTATAATATAATAAATGTATAATGTATAAAAAATATTTTCAACAATATAACATAAGTTCTAAAATGTCAAATATTGGTCTAAAAATAAAATATCAAAAATTTAAAATTATAAATTTAATTATAAAATAAATATACAGTCTTATAGAAAGGCTTAATGAATTTAAAATTCCTACTTATACACTAATAACGACATAAAATTCATGTTACTTGTAAAAATGACATTTTCACTATTCAACTAAAAGTAAATATTTTTAGAAAAAATCCCAAAAATTCATCTTACAAAAATATTACTACGATAAATCAAAAAGTAATTTAATTTTTTTCAAATTCAAATTATAAAATTTATAAATTTAACTTGTAAATAAAAATGATGGCATAAAATAACAACCTTTTTTAATAAAAAATAGATTTTTTTAGAACATTAACCAGTCTCATTCATATTTCCTATCATTTAATAATTAATTAATTTCTTTAAAAATTATTCATATAAAAAATATTTTATCATAATTAATCACAAGTTTCATGAAATATAAATTTATATCATAAAAAATGCAATTTTTTGCAAAATAAACTTCTATGTATAAAATGATCAAAATTTTCATATTAAATATACTAATAGAATTTAATTCATATTAAAAGTAAAATTTATTTTATTCTATAAACATTTCATTAAGTTGTTACTCTTATTAATTCCCACTAATTCAGTGAATAGGCTTTAAATATCTTACTTAAATATTCTTATTATATCTAAAAATATCATTGTTTCGTTTATGTTTTGTGTTGCATGTGGAAACATCTATTGAACACATTGAAATATATAAAGGTAATCTTATATTAAAAGCTAGGGATGTTTCATTTGACCACCATAAATAAATTTCATACTCATAATTTTAATTATAACTCACTGATGAATGTAGAAGATGTTATTCTTAACATATTTACCATTTGTGATATAACTTATAATATGACATATAAATTACCCTCTTAGGTTATATTAACCAACTTATCCTTCATAAAAATAATTGTATCAATTAATAAAATCATATACATAATTATATATAAAACCAAATCATATATTAACCATAATATACATTTTCCAAAACCATTTGAATCTCTATGACATTAAATCACAGTGATACCATATATCATTTGAGAAATAAAAATTATATTTAACTATCAAATGGTATAAAAACCATACACT
This sequence comes from Viscum album, assembly GCA_963277665.1. Taxonomy (NCBI): domain Eukaryota; kingdom Viridiplantae; phylum Streptophyta; class Magnoliopsida; order Santalales; family Viscaceae; genus Viscum; species Viscum album. The sequence continues at coordinate 1,808,687,729 of OY728159.1, read as the reverse complement.
AAAAAATATATACCACATTCCCAAAAACTCGTTGAACTTCACAAAAAATATCATTAACAAATTGTCAAACTCAGGGTTAGTAATAATATCGCCCTTAATTTTTAAAAATCAATCAACCCTTTATTATCTCAACAATGTTTATATATTATAACTATGAGTTATCTATCCCTAAATCATATGTTCTTCAAAATTTATTCCAAAAAATATAACATTTCCATAATATCACTTTTAAAGTCTATTAATAATATTTAAAAAATGTTTCTATACCTTTAAAAAAACCAATAAAGAACAATCCTGACATGTTTCACGTAATTCTCATAGCTTTTAGAATGTAGGAGAATATCATCAATAAATATCACTATTTAGTGAAAATATATAAGAGTATAAAGGATTAATTTATAATATTATTTAAACATAAATTCCACAGGTAAGACTAGTAAAATTACATTTTCCATCATAAAAAGCACATACCATGATTCTTAACCCTTATACTATGATTATTTATTCATTTATAATACATAGTGGTTTCTAGATGCATACCTTTATCAACGTCCATTTCATGATGCTGTTTCAACCAAATTCTAAAATAAAAAATGGTTATCAATAAACTAGAGAAAATAATTATTTAAATATGAAAACTAAATCCTACTATGTATCCTATCCTCTATTCTATCCTTTGATACATTTATTTCAATCTGATTTACTTTATGTTAGGTTCACTTTTACTTCTTAACTTAATAATTTAAAGTAATTATGTAATCAATCCTTCATAGAGTTTCATAAAGAGTATGCAATAAACCAATGAGTATCACCTAGGAGTGTCAAGAATGATTTGTTGTATTTTCCTAATTTTAATGCATCAGAGTGATAATAGATTCCAGGATCAACCAACCCTTTTGGGGTAATTACCCCAAGGTGCATCTATTCCACAACTGCATCCACTTTCTAGTATCCATAAAATGATATATTTCTTATAAAACCACATACTCATGAATTTACTAATATTCCAGGACATCATCAAATACATAATATTATCTCTATGATCTTCACTATGGTTATCCAAACCTAATAATGAAATAAAATATTCATTATTACCTTATAATTAACTCATATAATTATCACAAAGGGTTATCTATACATTTAAATTATAATCACACTTAACTAATCAAAACATAAATTATCCAAAATAAATATCATAGTATCAAATGTTATCTAAAACATTATCTAATAACAATTTTACCCCCTAGACCCTCACTGTCATGATTGGTTCCATAAACATATAATTACATACTACCTTCAATACTAACTATATATTCTTACACATAAATATCCAAAAATTACATGACTTAAAGAAAGCATTAAATTATATACATTTAAAAGACATTTTAGGTTTATATATTTATATAATTAGGAAAAACATAAACTAATAAAACCAATATCTTTCTTAACTAATGGATGTTTTTACCATTATATAATAAACTAATTAATACATAGTAAGTCTTCAACATATCCCATAAATTCTTTACATAAGTTATCTTGTTATAAATATCATGTGTAATACTTTTCTTCCTAACCTTAGGAAATATAAACATAAGAATGGGTGAGATCAAATGCCCAATAAGGGGTAAATACAACTAAGTAAATCATGACATAAATATTATTAAAGGAATAAAATATCTTAATAATATCATATTCAAAAGAAACTGATAGTATGTTATATCCATTAAAATAAATCAAAACATGTATAATAATAATTATTGATCACATACTGAGGGAATGTATAATTTTTTACATAAAAAAAGATGTCAAGGCCTTGTACCAAGATATTATGGTTATATTGGTGGAGGTTTATATCAATAACCAACATGTATGTCTCATGTGTCCTATCAATGCATCGAGGGGATATATAATTCTAGGAACCACCCAACACTTGATTAAGTAAAATTTATTCACCATGTGTAAGGAATATTTAATAATATATATTCAACCTTTCAAATTATATTTTGTATTTGAATAACAAAATATATAACACCAATACTTTTTTATATATAAATACAAAGGATAACATGATCAAAACCAATCTTGATAAATAAGGTTTACTATTAGACAATAAATAGTTAAATTTCATGAGTAATAAATAAACATAAAAATATGAATTACAAATATACATATTTTTAATAGTTCCCTAACTTGTAAATAGAATATCATTTTATGTAAGTATCCCTCAAAGTGAAATTGTATAAAGAAAAAGGGTATATGTATAATTCAATAATTTACCCAATTAATTAACATTAGAATCTAGTTGAAATACCTTCAACAAAAGAATTATAAAATATAGTATTCACAATGTTATTTCATTGGAATAAAAGTTAAGCCTTTTTATAGTGTATAGTTAAGAAAGACAAAGGTAGTTATGGATCATATTATCTATAGACAATAATTTTACATAATCCACTTGATAAATAATATGGAAGATTTAAAAAGATCATATCTCCAATGTAATAAAGGAAACTTATAATGCTTTTTTCATAGATGAAAAAGAAACATTACAAAATAATGCTTCGAACAATACAACAAATAAGGGATCAAAAATCAAATTGTTTGATACTATGAGTTTACTCCAGAATATTATATATATATATATTAGAGGATAAATAATGTACTATAAATCCAATTAAGATAAATAATTTTTAAAATAATAAGGGAAATGTAAGAAAACACATAAAAGATACTTTAAAAAACATTTTTAACATCGGCATAAAATCAAAATTTATATATTTCTTTCAAATATAACTTATGAAAATGTGATATCAAAGATTTTGAAAACATTTAATATTAAAAATTATCCTTTAAAAGTCATAAAATTTATTAAGGATAAATGAGGGTATGAGGATAAAAAATATAAAAGTGAATTGAAAAACCCTTTTTTGTTTTAAAAATACCTTTGTTCAAAATTATCTTTATAAAAAAGAGTAATAACACCTTATATGTATTGAAATATTATTTTACCAGATATTATTATAAAATACAATAAAATAAAATATTAGGTTATAAGAACCTAATTACAGAAAATAAAATTTCATGATAAAACATTATAAGTCAAAGACAAGAAATTTGAGTTTTCAACATCCCTTACAAGAAACGTAATCTATGAAGCATGAATCTTTTAAAAAGGGGTCTATATGGTAAAAATGTAAAAAATGAGATCACAACACATAATAAAATTTAATGGAATAATATAACCAAATTATATTAAATACTTTTAATAGAAAATTCATAACTTAATAAATGAAAATTGAGTTACCAAAAAGTCTTTCAAATGGGGTAAAACTTAATTCAAAAGATATTTGAATAAAATACATTCATATTTATTAGTTTATTAAAATAATTATATGAAAATAAAGTAGGTAAAATTAATGTGATATTAAATCAATGTAACACCATAAAAAGAAAACATGGTGCACAACATATAACATGTCTCAAGGAATTAGAATTGAATCCAATAAAACCCATATAACTTTATAGAATTTTGAGTCAAAAAACTGTTGAAGGATATGATTTCAAATGAAAAATTAAATATCATGAAAAATTAAAGAATCATGAATAAAAAAATACTAATGGTTCATTAGATACACTATTCCAAATAAAACAAGGTGTATAATAATAAATGTGTCTAAAGGCGTAAATTTTTTAGAAAATAAACCCTTACCTATTATCCTAACTTATACAATTTTACTTTTACCTCTTACGTTAGAAATAAATATATCTTAATAAAATAATTAATAAACTTAATCATATCCATTTTCATTTACATTGTTTATCCATAGTCATTCTCCATATCAATTCTAGTCAGTTATTACATATTTTCAGTATCAGGTGTATGTAATCCTGATTGTTTTGAATTGGTTTCAAAAAAATGGTTTTAGTATTTATTATTTTTACATATTTCATCAGTCTAAGATCATTAAATTTACTAGAATTTTTATTACACTATATTTATAATGGTATAATTTCATTACATGGATGTTTTAGTTATGATCTATGAAGATTAAGTCAATGATGATCATGTTACAATGATTCTAAATGAACAAAAGTTTTTTCACTAATTAATGAGTTTAATAATAATGTTATGATTATATTGTAAAAACTAAATCATTATTTACATATTTATATCATATTATAAAATTAATTATGTTCTCATAGTGATCCATGATATAAATTCATAACATTGTTCATGTAGGTGATTAAACTAACCCAAACATGACTATACCATGATTGATGGATGATTATGTGGTGGTTTTATTGTAATATAATTATAAAAGAAGAATAATGATATTATTTAGTTTTTATTAGTGTGATATTTTATAATTTAAATGAATTATAATAATAATTAAAGGATATGAAAATATTTCATAATATAGACAATAATATTTTCCACTTAGTATTGCAGTTTTAAATGATTGGATTAATGAAATTTATTTTTTGATCAAATCATTAATTGGTTCTCTAATTTTTCATACCAAAAACCTAATGATATCATAAAAATAATATTTATATATTTAAAATATTCCCATGGCCATCCATGTAAGGTGGTGATGAAAATAAAAAATAGAAATTTGTTTATTCCCTAGAGGTGGTAGTCCAAAAGTATACAAGGATAATAATTTCATTTTCCATAGAATAGAGAAAAGGAGTAATTTGGTTTATAATTTAAAAACATAAACTGATTCATAAATATAATACATATATATCAAATTTTCTATTATTACCATCCATGTGGGGGTGTTAAGGAAAAGAAAACACATTATTTCATAGAGGCAGTTATCCACACAATTCACAAATAAAGGTTTCATTTTTCAAAATTGAAATGGTATAGGTGGTTAATCCATGTACCCTAATTATAATAAAATACATATATAATAATGATAGTTATGTTATAATTTTAAATGTTTTAATGTAATTTGAGTAATAATAAGTTTACTTAAATAAATAAAAGTGTAAAAAGAGTATGTATGAATTTATACCTTACATCTTAGATTATCTATAATAAAATAGAGGGTTAAGAACTTTGAAGGAGGATATTTTAATAATAAAATAATATGTTAATGGTTTTTAGAAATATGATGGATTTTAACAAAAAGAAACTTTCATAAAATATAATGATAAATTTTTATATGTACTAATGTTATAATAGATTGAAATAGAGTTTCATCATAAGGGTTAATTGGAATTTTGGATTTCATGAATTGGTGTTGTGATCTATGCTTCAGATACTATGCCTCCCCATAGATTTATATATCCTTGATGGTAAAGGTATTTGGTTTCTTTAAATTATCATGCGGAGTAAGGAAAGGATATACTTTATCCCCCAGTCTCTTCATCTTCACTTAGGAGACTCTTACAAGGAACATCACACAATAATTATTAGATAAAAGGATTTTTCCTTTTAGGAACATGTTTTCAAGAGGAATGGTTTACCATTTAATGTTTTTTTAATGATTTTTAATTTTTCGTTAATGGAAGGAAAAATTCTATGAACTGTTTCAATAAATTCATGACAAGTTATGAAAACTTTAGTGGTTAGTGTTTCAATCAAAGGAAGATTAGTGTTTTTATCTCTATTAAATGCTCAATAAGGAAAATAGGAATTATTAAAGGAAACTTAGGAATGAAAAGATAGAATATCCTAATGAAATATCTTATATCCCTAGTTTATAATGAGAGCATCAATTTTTTTATTTGATGGAATTATCCACCAGATCACATGAAGGATATGTCGTTGGAAAAAAATTCCTATCATTCAGAGTTCAGATTACATTAATTAATAGTGTTATTTATTCTATGCAAATTCAAATTTTATCTATCATAAATCCTTAGAAGTGAAAAATTTTAATGATAGAAAATATCCTAAATTCTTTTTTTTGGGGGTGAAAATCATGCCATGAAATGCCACTGGGCATCTTGGAAGTATCAGGAAATGGAGATTGGATGAGAGAGGGATTGATTTAAAATGTGTTTAAGAATCCATACATTCCATACAAGCGAGAGCATCATAAAAAATCATCAAAGGTATGTCATTATGGGAGAAATTCATGAGATATAGGTATGAAGAAAATTCGAGGCATGTTTATTTTGATCTAGAAGAATTTTCTATCTTATAAGTGTAATTTTAGATCTCTTACAGTATTTGGATGATAAAAAAAATTTGGTTTTCAGTAGAGTGGAGATTAAATATTAGAAGAAAAATTGGGTGTGAGATGTTCTTTTATTTCTAGGATTTCTATAGCTAAACTTATCCTTCATAGATTCCAATGGGTATCTAGTTCTTATCAACAGTATTCTTAATCAGGGTCTAAAGATTTTATATTAAAATATTTTCTTAGATGATGATCCAGAAGAATATTTTTTCCTATTATACTTCTAAGTATTTCACAGGTAGGGAATACATGAATATAATGCATGTTATAATCAAGAATGATATTTGGGAACCAAAATTATGATGTAAAGAGTTACTGAGTAAGGTGAATTTTTTAATATGGAGAGTGGGAAACAAATCCATCCCAATGGGTAAGAATGTATAGAATAAGGTTATTTCTTTAGATTCTAGATGCCACTATAGTGTATCACCACTAAAAGAATAAAAATTTCATCTAACTTTTAAGGGATACTAGGCATTGGGGTTACATAGCTTCATTGGGCACAGTTTGAGTTATCATGCTATGGGGGACACTATGTAGGAAACCGTATTCATCTAGTTTCAAGTTAATGGTTTACATGGGGTGGAGGTAAAATATCATGCTATTTTTTCTACTACGTTTTAAAATTTATGGGAGGTTCAGAATAAATCATGAGATGGTAAATCATTTCAAATATTTTTTTAGGTTTAGGTTTAGGTTATGGTAGTAGATCTTGATTCCCTTATTCATGGTTGGTTCTCTTCTTATTATTTAATAAGGTTCCTTCCAAGGATTTATAATATCTTAGATACTATAATAGGCATTCTAGGAAGATGGATTAAGTAGAAATCCCCCAAAATAGGACTGAAACAAAATGTTAATGGATCATATGTATCAGGGGAGATGGGAGGAGGTGGACTGTTGAGAGATAGTAGGGTCTTGGTGATTCTGGGATTTAGATCCTTTTAAGGGATATGGAATTCCATTGAAGTGGAGATAAGATCCTCGGTAATAGGAATTATGTTGTGTATGTTGTTTAATATTTAGATTATAGAAACTAAATCAAATTTTTCTTTATGTGATTTTCAAGGAAAGGACATGTATCCTAGAGATCTAGCTTACATGGTGAGGAAATGAATAATGTTTATTTAGAAAGGAATTAAGGTTAGCCACACTTGGAGGAATAAACATTTTATGGCTAATGCGTTATCAAGTTAAAGGAAACCATATGAGAATATCATTCTTTACATTGGGTTAGGGTCTTTACCCAATGATTGTCATATCATTATAATGGGTGATGCCCTTAGTCCTTATCAATTATAACCCTTGTGAGTGTTTTTCGGTTCTGTTTGTATGTTTTTAAGAAAAATAAAAAGCTAATTTTTAGTTTGAAGAGAGCATTGGGAGTATTGTTTCTAAAATATGTGGGTTTTGGTTTGATGGTAAGTGAGGAGTGGAGTTTTCCTTTTTTATGTGAAATATGGATTACAAACCCAAAATTATTTAATAATGGGATGTCACTATCAAGGAAACTGGTTCCAAAATTGGTAAATAATGGATAAAATAATGGATAAGGTCAAGAACTTCCTTACTCACCAATTCAAAAACATGGTTTAGACATGTTCTGTTTCATTTCTTCTTGGTTAAACCCTTTTTACCCCCATCAATTTTTATCGAGATAACTAGTTTTTACCTAGGTAATTTATTCTTTATGCATGTTAATATAATGGTACTTTTTACATAATTTTGACTATTAATACCAATTTTTAAATCCAATTGATAATTTTAAATTTATAAAAGTAATAAAAATTAATTTTAATTTAATAAATGTATAATATATTAAAAATAGTTTATTAAAATATATAATTAAGTTCTAAAATGTAAAATATGGGTTTTTAAAATAAAAATACAATTTTAAAATTATATATCCAATTATAAATTAAATATTTAGTCTTTAAATTTTTTTTCATTAACTAAAAACTTATACTTATATACTAGAAATTTCATAAAAGTCATGTTATTTGTAAAAATGATATTTTACACTATTGACATAAATATAATCTCTTTAGAAGAAACCCAAAAAACCATCTTAAGAAAATATTACTATGATGAATTAAAAATAATTTTAATTTTTTCAAATTTTATATAAAAATATGAGATATAATAAAAGATAATTTTTTATCAGAAAATAGATTTTTTAGAATGTTAATAATTCTCATTCCTATTCTCTATCATTTATTAATTAAATTAGTATGAACAAACTATTAAATAAAATATATTTATCATCATTAATTATAATTTTATTCAAATATAAATTCAGTTCCAATAAAAATGAAATATTTAAAAAAATTAATTGCTCTATATTAAATGATACCATTAGTAATTTTAGCTATAGAAATTTAATTTTATTCATATTAAAAGCAACATTTATTTTATTTATAAAAATATTCAAAAAACTATTTAATTCTATTAATTATTTCTAATTAAATATCTAGGTTTTAAAATGATTAATTAAATATTTATATTTTATCTAAATATATTATGGTTTCATTTAAGTTTTATGTTGTGTATGGAGCAAGATATCAAACTTTTTGACATATTTAAAGGTAATCATATATTAAAAACTCATGGGGTTACACCATTAGTAAGCCAAGATCCATATTTCACTAATAAAGTAGTCTTATTTGGAGTTTCTATCGCCACTTATTTATTTAGGTGGTCAATCATCCCAATCATATCATATACGACATTAAAATATTCTAGTAGAAAACCCTTGGTTCAATCCATTATATAGATAAACCTAACTCTATTTCTATAGTAACCTAATCTTATTAGGTTCTCTTGTTTAGTGTAACCGAATGAAAAAATAATAATAAGCTAACAAATCATGATTAGAGGGCACCCAAATGTGGAATGACCTACCCAATAGGATAATCGAGAGTTACCTATCCCATAATTTCTATACACAAGATAATATATGGTCAACCCATCTTTGGCATGACATAAAAGGTTGGATTATCAAGGTCATGACAAGAGCCACTTTGGAAGGAATACGAAACATAATATATTTAAGAAGATTTAATATTACCACATTATTTTATGTTATTCCCTTTATGCATGCGTCCTTATAAATATTTCAGTTTTTAAATCCTATTACCTCCACCAAATCAATATGGTCAAACCATATTGATGTGTAACTCTTTAAAAAACTCCCAACATTGTTTTACCTACCAAAAAATAAAATTTAATTATAATAATACATATCTAAATGTATCTAAGGTATAAGGTTTATGAAATTTTCATGTAAATGAATAAAGTTATTTGAAATTAACAATCACAACATGACTAATCCTGAAGCTATAGATAGCCAACCTACACCTTTTTATAACAAATCATAATCCTCTATCTAAGTGAAAAGTCCAACCCAAATTCTATCTACTCAGGGATAATTTACTAAATAGAGAATTCAATTCATGATATATCTAAAACCTAATCTGAAAAACAATATTCATATCTTATTTCAAGATTATAAATCAAATAAATGATGTCATGTTAGTTGAAATCTAAATCCTATTTTGATGTATGTAGTGACTAGGAATTTTTTTCTATATAATAATTGATAAACTTTTATTTTCATAGTAAATGGCCTCTATATGGGTATAATGGTAAAGTTTCACTAGTATAAAACCATAGATAAGTTATTTGATGGTTACATTGAATTTTGGTCATGGTTTTTACCCTTGGGATGATCTAGTGGGGAATTACTAGTTTATCTGAGCCTTGAAAAAAATATGAAGTAGAAAAATAATATTTTTATCTCACATAAATTTATTAAGGATAAAATTATTATATATATTGAATGAATCATTGTATTGGAAAACTAAAACCTTGACTAAGTTAAAAACATAGATTTAATCTTATGAATGATATAAGTTTCATTTGCATTAGGTTCAGTAATAGTACTCAATCACGAGTAAAGTTAAATGAACAAATTAAATAGTTAAATAATTTGTTTAATTAATTATTTAACCTAGAAAATTAATATATTTAAATTCATTTTTACAATTTCTATATATTTAGATGCATAAATTGAAAAGAAAAATATATTTAGATGAAAGGTACTGGATGTTCTATGGCATAAGATCAAATAACAATATTATATTATGAGATGCTGATAAATGAGATCTTGTTTTCATCCATTGATATGAAAATTATTATCCAATGATTGGTCCATTTTTGTGGTATCACTTTTTTAATTTCATCACATTTTTAATCATACATTTCATGTTTGTAAATAAATTTCATCACCATAAATCTTCCTAAAATGTTTATTATGGGATTTTAATTATTTGATTACCCTTATTAGGTTCATGTTCTAAAATTTCCTTATCTTTATACCATAGAATTCCTAAATATTATTATAATTATAACTATGTTTATTTAATGTTGAAATTGTTATTTTATTAATAGAATTATGATCATTAAACGAGCCACATAGTGTATTTATTCTATTTCCTCCCTCCGTAATTTATTTTATCATTCTCATGCTATTCCGTCTCTCTCATATTAGAAAGATGAGTTCATCAGTGTTATCAAATTCATATGAAAGCAAATAGGTGGTAATAGGTATTATTGGAGGTAGATATAAGACCTACTATCATGGTTTGGACAAGGTAGCCACATCAGAGTGAGACCAGACCACTAGTTGAAAATCCATCTATAACCACAAAAATATAGCCACGATCAGTTATGAACATTTATATTGCCCACCTATAGAAATAGTCTCCCACTGACCAAGTCTATAAGTTTTAAACAATGACATATGGACAATTTTAAGTCTCATCATGGTTGTAGGTATGCTAAAAATGGCATATTATCCTTATTATGGCCAATTGTGGTGGTAGGGATTCCCACACAAGTGTGGGCAATTTTTTCCCTGTGAAAAATTTGGGGGAAATACCCAATAGAAATGGATTACCATGGTTCTATGTCTTTATATAAAAACACACACACACACACACATCCTAATTGTAAATTGTGAAGTGGTTAAGTATTATCAAATGTAGAAAGGTAGACATGGGTTTAAATATGGCTGGGTGCATATTCTTTTTTACCCTATTTCCATGGGAATAATGCACATAGAAACATCCTCCAGGACTATTTTTATGCCAATATCCTCAAAAATCGTCTTTTTGTGGCTATAAGTTATATCCATGGACAAAATTAAAATTTACATGGACATAGACCCTAGAAATATATTAATTTTAAACCAGTGGAAATGAAACTAGATGAGATGAAAGAGGAGGAGGCACTAGTAACTCGATGGGATGGAGAATGATTGGATGATGTATATGACCATAGGTGAGGTAGAAGGGTCACCGATTGTAGTGGATGGAAGTGGTAGTAGAAGGCTAACTGTATTTGCATCAAATATGATTTCTAGGAGAGATTCCAAAATGATGTGTGAGTGGGGATGGGTTAACCAAAAAAGAAAAAAACATTAAATAATTAAATGACATTTTATAAAACCTTAATGGGGAAAGAGTTATCATTAGAAAGAGGGAGTGTCCCCACACCCTACTTGCTCGTGGTTTTGGAGAGGAATAATCCTCATACCATATGTATATAATGAAATATATTATGTTAATAATAACAATATTATTATATTTATATAGAAAAGAGTGGGGTATGTTCCACATGGTTGCATGTGTCCCATGTTAGGGGAGGGGGAGTTCTATGTTATTTCCTTCCCCTTGCATGGATATATATTATAATAATAACAACAACAATAAAAATAATAATAAATCATTGTTATTATTATTATTAATCATTGTTCGAGTTGTACCTTTACACCAAGATGTTATATTGACAACCCATTTGGAGAATTTACATCCAGTCATTGAGATAAATGATTCACAACCAATATTGGATACCTAATTTTGAATTTTGGATGAGGCCTATGGTCCTATAATGTAGCTACTTGCGTCAATGATACAATGAAATGTGTCTATTTCATTGGGAATATATTTTTGTCATGAAAATATCATATATTGAGTATTTTTCCATATAGATTGTCATGTTCCAGTTCATTTGGTCATTTTATGAATAAATATTTATATTCCATGTACTCCAATAGAACATGAAGTGTACAATTTTCTAGAAAATGTTTTCTTTTTTATCTCTTTGCATTGGATTTGGATTTGGTTTCTTGAATAGTCAAACTAAATTTTTTTTACACATAGAACATTATAATATATTTTCTAACAAAATTTGAAGACTGATGTATTGTTATGTATGTAACCATTCCCACTAGTGATAGTCGGAGAAGATTGGATGATCTAAGAGGGTCCAAAAAGGGTTTTCGGTATCCCCTATGCATACTCAAGGTGTGGGATCCTTTATATAAGGTGACATATAGGGTTTTTGGTATCCCCTTGTAATGTTAAGGTGCATGATCCTTTATTTTAAACATTTTTTATGGTCTATATCCACACCCCCAATTCTAAGGGGAAGAGATCCTCTATCATCAAGGTGTTCTCCTCCCAGGGTTTTCTATCCCCCTCCCATGTTGTGGCATAAGATCCTTTATCTAGAGGTCATATTATATATCACACTCAAGTGAAGGGAATATCCTTTGACTAAGTATGCACTTAGTAATTTTGGTTTCTACCATATGAGTTTAATATCCCCATAGTTTTCTTTAATATATTATTACGGTTGATAGAATTAGTGAGAATCTAGGAATCCATATGGAATTTATTTCTACAAGCTATGAGGGATAAGACTTTTCCCTTGTATCTAGGTTCAGACACATGGTATTAATGGTATTATGTATGGTCAGTATTCTCTTGACAATATATTATGCCTGGATGTGGATTCTCAATATCTTATGTTCCTAAAAATTCTACACACCCTTGGAGAGAGGGATCTTCTTAGTGATTTCAATTAATAAATTTTTAGTTTTAAAGGTGTAATAATTTAGGATTCTTCACGATTCATGACTCTCGTAAACACATGGGTCCCCTATTGACATACTAGAAACTCAATATAAACTTCATGCCTTGAGGAATCTACAATATTTTGATCACATTCTATTTACCATGTGAAGTGGCCTTCCAAAATTGGATCTGATATTTTGGGACTTCCTTATGTCCCCATGCCATCATTTTTATAGATCATATCTATATTATTTCTTATCTTCTTAGTTATCCCTCAGTCATACATAGGTATCAATCATTCTTATTTGTTTGTCTTTCATTACTGATTTTGGGGAATACTATTTAGTATGTTTATACTCACCCCTATACGATACTTATTTCCATATATGATGTGTTTGTGTAGATGATGCATAATTTTTGTGATATTGTTTTTAGATATTGAAATTTCATGGGTCATTTTGAGTTTACACCTCATAATAGATAGAAATGAATTATAGATCATGATGATTTTGGATGGTGGAGATCACTACTATGATGGGAGTATTATTGAAGAGTATATTCCGCATGGTGGAGATTATTAAAGATTAATGTTTCATAGACCTATTAGGAATAGTTTACCTTTTACTTATCATATGGGATGTATTTTTATTCTTTGTATCATGTACGCATTGTATACAAACAATTTTTTTTTATATATTGTTGGTATTGTTGGGATATATTCATTTTTTAACATATGTTTGTTTTAGGTTTTTATAGGCTAAGGTCTCCTATGTTGTGAGATATTATTACTTGGTACTAGTCACTAGCCCATTCCCAATTAGAGGTGGTCTTGGGTTGGTACTCTCTCCCTACTTCTAGATCATGTGGGGCCTCTACGGGCTTATTAATGTGATATTTCTATCAAAGCCATGTTTTCCTAGGTATGGGTTTTGGATGTAGTAGTTATGTGATGATTGATTTTAGAACAGAGGAAAATTATTTTAAGGAGGTATTGAGTACATTCATCAAACCAAGGAGACCATTTTAGGTGTGAAAGATGAGGTATCCTATCTCCTAGACTTTGACAACATATTAATAAACCTAGTGCAATAAGTCATTATTGTAGGGTATAATTAAGATTGTGGCATGCATGATATAGATGTTCGATATGGTTCATCAGGTTCTCTCTATGCAATATCATCAAAATATATTATTATCTTAGTCGGTTTGTTATACCAAATGAATGAACTTACCTTTTAATATCCAAATTTCATGTAGAGATAGGTTCTCAAAGAGGTTGTTCCTATAAATGGACATTTTCACTGTTTGGTTTGGGTTAAAGAGGTGTTGGTCTAGAATTTCAATTGATAGATATAATTTTCAAATAATATGAGGTTTATATTCTATCCCTTTTATTTTTTATGGGTTATTATGTAATAGATTATTGTTTATGTTGATTGACATGATCTATCACTAATTAGACATGGTGTTTGTTTCAATGTTTAAAGTGATCCTTATCTTTAGGTGATATGTGATAAGCTAGAGTATGGAACACACATGCTTCTTTTTAGTGTAACTATAAATTGATTATATGATGATTTTTTTTTCATTGAGCTCACTATATGGTATTGTCATCAATTATGGAGGAATAATGATTCTTTTTTCAAACTCACAATGGGAATGATCTACCTTGGATATAGTTCTATAATTTTTCTTAGATGTCATTGACCTAAAATGAGAAGCTAGTGTATATATATTTTTTCATTATAAGAATGATATTAGAGTGTTATGGAGTTGGTTGATGATAACCTTTATGAATTTATGGTGTATTGAAATAAATCTATTCTTTAGATTATTCATGGTGGAGCTTATCAGGTGATTGGAAATTTTCTAGGTCTTATCAGGAGAGTATCAACTAAGTAGTAACCTCTCATAGTGTGATACCTATATTCATTTGAGGTTTTGATCTTTGTGAAGATGAATTTATGGTGTATGATGAGATTAGGGTGGCACTGTAGTGGAATTTTGGTTTTTTTGGTTTTTATTGAAGGATTTTGTATCTAATTAATGGTAGAAGAATGTAATAACTTATCATTATGAAGTTGATTCTCTATTGAAAATGGATATATTTATTTCCATTAGTAAATTATGGTGTCCTGAAAACATTAATTTTTATGAAATATTGTATGTGGGTGATGTCAACTTAGTGATCACATGTTCT
Organism: Viscum album; assembly: GCA_963277665.1. NCBI lineage: Eukaryota > Viridiplantae > Streptophyta > Magnoliopsida > Santalales > Viscaceae > Viscum > Viscum album. Next base: position 1,808,672,415 of record OY728159.1, on the reverse strand, counting down.
TGAATGATCTCAAGTGAAATACCAGATGGGTTTTCATGAAGGCGAGGATCACTTACTCCAATACTTCAGGTGGATAGTGGTTCTTCCCTAATGCACATGATGGGTTACATAATGGGCATTCTAAATAGATTATACAATATTAAAGAATAGTCTTGGTTATTCTTTTCACTTGGGGATTTTTTTGGTTGCACCCATCTCATGGCGAACCTTGTTATACAATGGGGGTGGAGGTTTTATAAGGAGGTTGCAGATGATGGTTTCTCGACCAGGTTTCTTATTGGGGTCTAGAGATGATGGAGTGGGGATATCTAAATGGTAAAACTATTAGCTTCATGTTTTAGTGGATTTGGTTACCCAATGGGAAATGGTGTAATAATGAGATAATGGTTCAGATGGCCACTGTGTCTGATGAAAACTTTAGTATACTTTTTAAATGATAGGTAACTAACCCAATTGGGTTTTCTTTGACTATGGATTTGAATATATTATATATTATGAATCCAGTGAGGAATTTTCATTCATGTTTGTGTCGATATTTCTCTAGAATTTACAGGTTTCTCTTTTTCCACAATCTAGTGATAATGGTTCATTTTTCCTTACTGGTAGGATATGGAAGTGAATCTCATGTAGGTCTAAATGAGCATACTTATTAGAAACTCACCTAGGGTCAATGTGAGATATTATGAAGCACTCAATATTTGAGTGAAACATAGATGGGTTGTTCTCTTAGGATAACTTCTAATAATGCTCTTTAAAGGAGGGGAGTGAGTGGTTCCCACCAAATAAAACCTTTTTAATGGTCCCTAGGCATTGATTCTTGCTTATACTCACATATACCAAATGGGTGATTCTATTAAGGTATTTTTTGAAATGAGTTGGAACTTATGAAATCAGAAATGAGAAAGAATGTTATTTTATAGATTAGTGTTTTACCAATACCACTTTGAGTTAGACCGTAAAGATGAAGGGTGTTCTTGTGAAGGTGTGTTGTTTTTACATGAGGTTTCATGATTCTTCTTGGATAGTAGATTTTTTTAATTCATTTTTTGGGAAACGTTTTTGAAGGTGGGAAGGATATAGTGACCAAGATTTTTTTTCTTGATTGATACATAATTCAATTTTTAGTTTTGGAATCTGAGGCCTCTCCATGGATAAAATGGTAAATTTACAATAAAAAAATTAGAGAAATTATCCAATGGTTTTTTTAATCAATGACATGTTTTTTACCATTAGGCTGAGCCTTTATGAAATTGTAGGTGTGCCAGGGACTTAAAAAATATGAAGTATAAAAATATTTTTGTTATCTCATGCATGTGTACTTATGATAAAATAATTATATATCATGAATATAGAATTTTATTAGAAAACTGAGACTTTAGTTGAGTCTAGAATGTGTATTTAATGACAAAAAATATTTAAGTTGCATTCTAATTGGGTTTTGTGATAGTATATAGCCGAGGGTAGAGTTAGAATAATGAATTAAATTATTCATTTAATTAATTATTTGACCTATAAAATTTCTCAATTTAAACACCTTTTTAGATTATCTCTAGGGTTAACTGCATCACTCGTAAAAATCTCAAATGTTAGGAGAGTCTTTATAAATTGTTTACTATGGAATCATATCTAAGAATGATATTGAATTGCACAAAGATGTTTAATGATATCTTGGTTTCATTTATGAATGTGACAATTATTCCCCAGTGATAAATCCATTTTGAAGGTAGTACTTCATTATTTACATCATGTTTCCTCATAGATGTTATGTTTATATATAATTCAGATCACTTTTGATCTCTATAGATCATTAATTTGGGATTTGAATTAAATGATTACCCTTTTCAAGATCCCATTCTCAAATTTACCTAACCTCATTACAGTTCCCCATAACTTAAAAACCAACAATTTAATGATTCATAATAAGGGTTTCACATTATTATTTTTTGAGGATCTTTTCAGTTTAGAGTTTTATATATTTAAGAAACACTCTTTCATTTTAAACCCTTAAAATAAAAAATGGAAACTTCCACTCTATGTCAATTTTTTTTTTCAAAAATAGGTTCTTATTTTTACGCTTTTGCTT